>OY725171.1:33607436-34908061 GCA_963241965.1 Tortrix viridana | reverse complement strand
AGGAGCGGAATTCTGATAGCAAAAATTGAAATGTCATAGGTTGAAATTTGAATTGAAATGTCATTTTGTTTTATCGACTTTTCCAGTTATCGATATTGTAAATCACAAATTTCTTTGTTATTTTACTGTTAACTTTTATATTTAAAATCTAAATGTCATTCTTTATTCGCATTTACTGAGTTATTGTTTTCAACAATATGTCACATATATTTCGGAAAAAAAGTAACACAAGTTTTACAAATTAAACCTTTGAGCTTCATATATCGTTGAAAGCAATAACTGAATGCGAATGAAGAATGACATTACTTGTACTTGTCACCTATCGTTATTTATAAAAAAAATCCGGTCAAGTGCGAGTCGGACTCGCGCACCGAGGGTTCCGCACAAAAAGGAAAGCGATAACTTAAAAGTTCAAGTGGCAGTAAACTGCCAGGTGCTTTTATTTGGAAATTAGAAAAAATTGCCCTTAAATCATTAGAACAAATTACAACTGCGAAATTGAATCGATATCGAGGTTACTTATCTCAAGTCCGAAAATACGTTTGCCCGCGGTTTCGTTTGTCCGAAAACCATTTTTCTCTTGAACCGTTTTACTTTCCTGGATTGTTATAAAACAAACCTAACCTAACCTACGGGTTCTGTAGGTATACCTCTGTAAACATTTTGAAAAGCTAATGGGTTCAGAGAAAAATGATTTTCGGACAAACGAAACAGCGGGCAAACGTACTTTCGGACTTGAGATAGCTTACCCCATATCAATATTATTGCCGACTCAGCAACAACACAGGCGCTGACAGATCCTTGTGACAACAAGAAGGAAAACGAAAGAATACCTATAAGGACATCTCTTTCTAACTCGTTATGTATGCCATGAATAGAAAAAGGTCAAATACGTCTTTTGCTGTTTCTTATAGTCCGGTTTCTATGCAGGTACGTATTCTGTGAGGTATGTAAATAGTTCGTACAGATGTAGTGCAAAATGATTTTCCTTCGGGAAAACTCGGATCTCAATCGGAATACGATGGCACCCGAACTGTCAATTAATGATTGTATTAAATGAGTGACGTTTTCATATCCATTAATATGGAACTTTATTGTTTAGTGTCAGATGTCAAAATGAAAAATGACAACATATTGCACTGTATAATATAGAGATGTTATAACCACCATAAGAAACTTAGAAATACACTCATAGGTAAGTAGTAATAATAATAATAATAATAAAAATCTTTATTGTTCAAAAACATACATTTTTACAATTGGAGCCATGGAGACTGCGTTAGTTTTCACTGTGTTGCAGCCCCCAGTGGTTGCCCTTAAACTAGTACAGTGAATTGTTGAGAACAACATACTTATGGATATATTTAAGAAGTAAAAAAAGAAAAAATAATAATTAAAATAGTAGTATTAAGTACGGCTACTGGTAAGTTAAGTTATCTGTTATTTACATTATTTTTTAGAGAATGTGTTAGTTCTATTTTATTATTAACTCAAACATTTGAATGGTGTGTGTTAGTGTATAAGTAGGAATGCGTATAGGTGTGTGTGTGTGTTTGTGTGTGTGTGTGTGTACGTGTGCATTTGGACATATCCCTAATGGTAAGAACTTATGTTTCGTACTAGTTCATTATGAGCCAAAAAAGTCACTTTTATTGTCATTCGTAAACGAAACACTCTCCTTACATTAGAATAAAATGCAACAGAATAACGCATACGTATTTTGAAATATTGACGCTACGCACTTAAAACATTACCCACTTATTAAAATATTAATATTACCTATTGAATATTTGGATCAATATTTTCAACATCTTCTATTTCACAATCTGAGTTACACTCAGACGTGTCATCGTCAGTACTTTCATTGACGTGAATGACAATACTATCAATATGATCATCCATCGCGTGTTCTTGTGAGCGATATTTATTTTCACATTTGCATTTTCTTCCATTCATCCGGGCTAATCATATTATTTTTTCTTCAATCAATTTCTTTACTGTAGTCATATACATTCAGTCAACAAAGTATCGGGAATGGATGATTTGTTTATGGTTCCAAATTCAAATTTTTGTTTTTTTTGTTGTTGTTAGATTGGCACAACTGTTTTCTATTTTGGCGCGGAGTTTGAGTTGCATCTGTTATTTATATTAAATACAGTGCTGTTTTTAGTTATATCATATCTAGTGTGTATTGCGAATTTCATAATGGACAAAAACATTGAACAAAGAGTTTGTCTTAAATTTTGCATCGCCAATGGAATTTCGTGTTCGGAGTCACTGAAAATGTTACAGAAGGCTTACGGTGATTCGACTTTATCAAAAACACGTGTTTATGAGTGGTACAAAGCGTTCAAAAGCGGTCGAGATGTGATGGAAGATTTGCCTCGCTCTGGTAGGCCATCAACGTCTGCAACTGAAGTTAACATCGCAAAAGTGAAGGAAATAGTGACTGAAAATCCTCATTCAACTTTGAGAGAGATAGCCGCCGAACTTTCTGTATCTCACGAGTCGATCCGTACTATTTTAACTAATCATTTGGGTATGAAACATGTTACCGCTCGGCTAGTCCCAAAAGACCTGAATTTTCTCCAAAAACTCAATCGCATGAGAGTCGCTGAGGACATGCTAGAACGAGTCAATTCCGACCCAACATTCATGAAACGCATTGTTACTGGTGACGAGACGTGGGTTTACGAGTTTGACATGCAAACTAGTCAACAAGCTTCGGAGTGGCGCTTCGTGGCACCCGTTTTCAATCGGTAGAAGACATAAAGGAGAATTCGCGCCGAGAACTGAATTCAATTCCGGAAACAGCGTTTAAAAAATGTTTTGATGATTGGATTATTCGTTGGCGTAAGTGTATCGTTTCTGAAGGAGCATACTTTGAAGGTGATAAAATAAATTTGGATGATTAACAAACAGTTTGTGTATTATTGATCTTTTCCCGGTACTTTCTTGACAGAGTAGTAAGTCATATTCATGTCTGTTTCTTTTTGATACGTAACCTTTTATCTGGGACAATATGTTTTAAATTAGGTTGAAGTCGGGATGGTATGGCGGTAACCTTAACACAGTGTGTCAATGTTGATGAAAAATCTTGTCTATTTAATATTATATAGTCTTGTTTATGACGACAAATAATTTCATATAGTTGTACCTTGATTAATGATGGATCAAAGGGAATATTATATTTTTCTAACCAGTTTATCATTAGCGGCTTTGCTGTATTAGAGTTGGGTGGGTGTTCCACATATTTATTGTGATAAGTAGTGATGTGCCGGCAGTAACTTACTCGTTACCAGTATAATACCGTTTGGTAAAATACCAGTAAGTTTCCAATGTTACCGGTAACATTACCAGAAGTTATAAGCGTAGCGATCAAGATTGTTGTTTGTTATTTGCATTTCTTGTCATTTTTACTTGTCGAACATATTGGAAATGTACACGCACATACTCTTATTACCAGTGATCGGAATAGGTAGAGCTAATTTACCTAAAGTTTGCGAAAGGACATACTATAGAATAGTTACAACCGGGTCAAATATTAATTTATTTTTATTGAATTCCGGATTACCGGTATTTTTCTTTTACTAGTCTAGTGGTAGTCGTAATGCTAAATATATGTATATTTACTCACAGAACGGGCTATTTCATGTTAATTTGTGGTAAAAGGGGCCTGTAACTCATTTCTTTTGTCGAAAGGGTGTTATTTTGACACCTGTTTTAAATTACTTATTTCATCTTTTGCCATACGATTACAGGAGCGTCTTAAATTTTAAAAAAACTTTTCTCTAAAACCTTATTTTACCGAGATAGGAATCCGAAAGTATCAAGTATTGAAAGTATTGTAAGTATATGAATATATTTACACACTTAAACACTTTGCTAGAAATAAAATAAACCATTAAATAATTTGTGTTGTCTCACTCATTGTTTAGTGTTTCTCAAAGGGACGTGTTAGCGTCCAAAAATTTGCGAGCAACTAGTGCTAGAAAGAGAACGAAGGAGGTAAATGTGTCAAGTACTCAGGTAGGCGGGTGGACTCACTCGCTTCTGAATTAAATGCTTAATATTATTGATATTACTTAAGGCGATTACAAGATATTACAATTTTGGCTAGCACTCGTAACTGCATGAGGCATGTTCTCAGGTAAATACTTATCCTTGCGACATGACGTTAAGATCCGCATAAGCAGCTATAACCATAGTCGAAAGGTAAAGTCTGCGTGGCAAGTCAAGTGTTTGTTTGTTGGTTCCTTGTTCACGGTCTAGTGCCTCAACCGATAGATGTGTATTTTGGTAAAGAGATAGTTTATAGCTCGGAGACATAAATAGGGTATTTTTTATCATAGATAATAAGACAGTTCCAGCGATAATAGCGATATACGACTTCTACACGGACGGAGTCACGGCAAAAGCTAGTTGGTTATAAAAAGGATATTATAAAAGGTTATGATAACATAAGATAAAATATATTTATTCAGTAAGTAGCCCGCACGGGCACTTACACGTCACAATCTACCAGTGCTTCCCAAGAGAAGTCTAAGAAGAAGCGCCGCAAGAAACGCAACTGTCAGTCATTCTTTATATGAAATGAAATGAAATGAAATGTTTATTTGTTATCATAGAGATTAAACAGTAGCAAAGGTTGGAACCTCCTAGTAAGTATTGTATATACCTGTGTCAGGAGATCCCGCTCTTCTATAACAGCGTGAATATAAATAACAGATAAACCTAATCTTAACAAAACATAAAAATTACATTAGTTTATTTATATTAAAAAATATTAAAATTCTATTATTTGAAAGCGTGCCTTCAAGTCATTCTTTATAATATATAACTTACTAGCTTTCCGCCCGCGAATTCGTTTGCAGAGGAGAATCAGTACTTTTGTAAGTTAAAATATAGCCTACTAGCTTTTGCCCTCGACTTCGTCCGCGTTGAAGTCATTTATCGCTGCCCCCTCGGGAACTCATATTCTCCGAAATAAAAAGTATCCTATGTCCTTCCCCGGGACTCAAAGTATCTTCCTATCCTTCCTATATATCCATATCCTTCCTATCATATCATATCCTCTTATCCTTCCTATACCTTACTTAAGAAATAATTGATACCCCATACAAACTTCCACCCCCTTTTTCACTACTTTAAAGAATTATTTCCGGGATAAAAAGTATCCTATGTCCTTCCCCGGGACTTAAAATATCTCCATACCAAATTTCATCTAAATCGGTTCAGCGGTTTAAGCATGAAAAGGTAACAGACAGACAGAGTTACTTTCACATTTATAATATTATAGTAGGGATGTCCACCTCTACGAGAGGAACTATTTAAGGATTTCCCTTTCCATGTTGGATTTAAAAGAAAGCAATTGAATGCAACAGGTGTTATTTTTATTATACCTATCATTTTTAGAGTTCCGTACTTACCTCAAAAGAAAAAAATCTTGGTGCTTAGAAGTCGAGCCTAGGCGCTAGTTATTTCCGTGAATTCGATAGTTTTTTATTTTGGTTTTGGTTGAACGGGATTTCTTTTACATTTGCTCTCATTATGGTTCCGTACGTCCAAATGCAAATCAGAACCCTTATTCATGTGTCTGTCTGTCTGTCTGCCCGTGCGTCTGTAACAGCCAATTTGCTCTGAATGTAATGGACCCTTTAAGTTGAAATTTACTGAGCCTAAAATTTTGAATTTATAAATATTTTTAGGGTTCTGTACCTCAATAGGAAAAGGTACGCTTACAGGATCACTTGTGTGTCTGTGTTTCTGTCTGTCTGTCTGTCCGTCCGTCTATCACAGCCAATTTGCTCTGAATGTACAGGACCGAATAAGTTGAAATTTACTGAGCCTAAAAATTGTTAATTTATCAATGTTTTTAGGCTCAGTAAAGATTTCTTTTTTTTTGTGATTGTATTGTATATTTTTTTAATTTTAGCAATATTATCCCCAAGAGAAAAGAAATTGGTGAAGAAACTTTCCCCGTGAGAAAATAAATTGTAAAAAAACATTAGCAAATCTATAAACGTGGACAAGTTGGATTAGAGCTGCAGGTTTTGAAAAACATCATATTGAGTGCTGTTAAAAATAAATAAATTACGGTCTTTTATTTGTTGAAAGTGGAGTTCTACGAGTATACTTCGTTTTTTAGCATTAAAAAGACCTTTACAGGAGTAAGTGTAAGTAAGGACGGATTAAGAGGAAAGCTATCAACTTCTCAGCAGTGGTCTCCCCTTGGGAAGCGCTGGTAGATTTTGACGTATGGTAGTACCCGTGCAGCCTACTTACTGAATAAATACTCGTATCTTTTATCTTTTTATCTTTTTTGTCCAATAAGTCCTCCTAAACCACGCAACGGATTTTGATACGGTTTTCACTATAATTTAGGTTTTTTTCCGGAAGGTTTATATGTTTTATTTCAGTGAAATTCAATAAAAATATGATACAGTACAAATATGCTTTTTATTTATTAACTAGCTGCTGCTCGCGACTTTGTCCGCGTAGAGTTAAGTGAACCGTTTCACGAAGCTTCAAGTTACAAATTACAAGCGGAACTCTCTTTGAAGTAAAAGGAGTTAGAAAGAGACTTCCGCTTGTAATTTGTAACTTGTAGCTTCGTGAAACGGAGCACTGTGGGCTTATTGCCTAAGGCACTCGCGATCGCGATCGACTTGAAAATGACACAATTGGGGATCGCCTAACAAAAAAACTACTTGCTTTTATTTTTTTATTCGGAAGAATAGACTTTTATAAGCAAATAAAAAAAATATCAGATTTTTTGGTTGCGTCATATAATTATAAAAAATAAAAACAGTTTATTTAATCTCGGACGGATTAAAATGGACACTAACCTTAGTCCGTAACATAATAAAAAAACAGTGACAGATGTGCCATTGACAAAAAGAGTAAATTAGCTTTAGAGGAAAAGAGTGGCAAGTCTATGGCCAAACTTGCATGTATGACAAGTGCTGCCACCTAGAGAGCTGTGGTTGAACTAAACCTATACTATATATATATATACGTACCCAGGCATGTGTCGTAGAGTTTACCTAACCACCGAAACATTATATTGAGACTCTCCATAGAACCATTTCATAATAAAGTGACATCCATTTTGCGCCTCTCAGTATGTCACTTTATTATGACGCGGTTCTATGGTGTCACAATAACAAAGTATTCAGCAATACATTTTAATATTGAGAGAACTCGGAGAAACGCATTTCCGCACAGACAACGCTTGACTGACTGACATTGGACTGACACATGTTTGACAGTTGACGTTTTGTATTTTCATCAACACTCCAGAGGTCGCTGCCGTCAATGAAAATGGTAACCATTCTAAGTGTGCCCCCCCCTGCATTGACAGCTACCTTGTCATGAAATAAACAACAAAACCTTCGCTTGTGATTTTATTCCCGCGTCTTTCTCTAAGTTTTCGGTATTTTCTCTGGATTTCTTTTAATTTTTTGACTGCTTACCCACGATAATAACTACGACGATAACTCTTGCTTTGTACCCTGAACCTGACCTTGAAAGCTGCTACGACGACTTGGAACTGATACTGGAATTTTAAAACTGCAAAATATGGATAGAACCACATATTTTGCTTTTAAGGTCATCACGGCAGTCTTATGTAGAGAGTGCAGTTGGCTATGTTGAGGTGAAAAGAACTGGAAGTTTATGTGATGTACGAGCAAAAATCGGGCATAAAAAATTCACAAGCGAAGGTTATGTAGTTTATTTCATGACAAGGTAGCTGTCAATGGCACATCTGTCACTGTTTTTTTTAATTATGTGACGGACTAAGATTAGTGTCCATCTTAGTCCGTTCCAGATTTAATAAACTGTTTTTATTTTTTATAATTATATGTCACAACCAAAAAAACTCTATTCTTTCGAATAAAAAAATAAAAACAAGTAGCTTTTTTTTTCAGTGATCCCCAATTTCTTTCATTTTGTAGGCAGATTTGACTTCAACTGTCAAATATGAAAGCGATCGCGATCGCGAGTGCGTTAGGCAATAAGCCCTCTGGTCCCCATTTCAGATTTATAATATTAGTAGGATAGGGTAGGCAAAATACAAGAAATACTATACAGGGTGACAGTTTGACCGTGATACAAATTAAGTATTTCTTGCTCTGGTGATGCAGGACAATGTAATAGATTAACTGCCGCACTCAGAGACGTCAATTAGGTTTTAAGTTTCATTAAAGTTGCTGCGTCTTATTCTATTGCTATAGCAAAGAAAGTGACAGCAGCTACTTTAATGAAACTTAAAACTTAATTGACGTCACTGAGTGCGGCAGTAACTCGATTGTTAAAATTTGTCTTAATTAAAAATTGATAATTTCCTAACAAAAAGTTAATTCAAAACATTTGACACTTCGTAAGTTTAATCACGGCGAATAACATCTAATGAATAATTTCTGATAATAATATCAATACCAAAGTTAACTCAAACTCCTTGCTTTTATGTATTCTGGTACAAAATAAATAAGAAACAAAATATTAATAAAAATATTTAATAGAAAACACAGAAAAGTGCTTCTCAAACATACTTCAATAAATGCTCGAAATGACCGCCACCTTCCTGTCACCATAGCTCTGCACCCCGTTTTAAATTGTCTTTGAGTTTTCCAAGCACAAACGAAATTTCACGTGTTTGAAATGAATCCTTGCGTGTGACGTGCGGGTATTCATTACTCCACCGGTGCTCATTGTGAATGTTACACAGTCTACTGGTAAAAGTTGCTTCATCTGACCACAAGATGTTGAGATGTAAGTGTTCTAGTAACCATTGACAGAACTGTACTCTTCTAGGGTAATCCGCAAGAACAATTATCTTGTACTCGTTTGAAATGGAGCAGGTGTAGCCCTTTGGCATTCAAAAACCGCCAAATAAAAAATCGAGATGTTCCAAACTGTGTGGCTGCTTCCCTTGTGCTTGCTTGTGGGTGGCGGTGGAAATAATTGAATACTCGAGTACGGAACGCTTCCGAGTAGCGTGGTCGCCGCCCTCGACCTTGAGCATGTCCTGGAACTGTAAACTGTCCATAATCCCTTAAATTTTGGACAGTGTCGTTTATTAAACGGCGAGTCGGGATTGCAGACTCCGGATAGGTATGTTTCGTTAAATAATGCCTGAGTCCGCACGAACTACGCGATGTGTAATAAAAACCACCATATCTAAACGCCGAATATGAGTATAGGGATAAGCGGAGGCATTTTTAGTTGAAATGTTAAATAAATAGCGAAATATTTTTTATGACAAGTCCGTCACCAATTGGGGATCGCCTTAATAAAAAACTACTTGTTTTTGTATTTTTTTATTCAAAAGAATAGACTTTTATAAGCAAATAAAAAAAATATCAGATTTTTGGTTGCGTCATATAATTATAAAAAATAAAAACAGTTTATTAAATCTGGGACGGACTAAGATGGACACTAACCTTAGTCCGTCACATAATTAAAAAAAACAGTGACAGATGTGCTATTGACAGCTACCTTGTCATGAAATAAACAACATAACCTTCGCGTGGAGAGTCCTGTGGTGGGAATGTTGGCTGCTGCACGTGTCGATCGCTTCTGCTGAGCTGGTCGCCATCTTGGGCTTCTCTTTGGAGAAGTGAAGCGTGGCGGTGTTGTGCGCGGCGGAGTGGTTGGTGCGTGAGGCGATCGACACTTTCGCCACAGTTCTCCAAATTACCGAACAATACCAATTTTATAAATATATTTTAACCGTACATTGACATTGGCAAAATTGTCTACATAAGTGGACAGAGGCCATTTTTTTTTAAAGAGAAGAAGAAGAACCTTCGCGTGTAAATTTTTTATGCCCGATTTTTGCTCGTACATCACATAAACTTCCAGTTCTTTTCACCTCAACATAGCCAACTGCACTCTCTACATAAGACTGCCGTGATGACCTTAAAAGCAAAATATGTGGTTCTATCCATATTTTGCAGTTTTAAAATTCCAGTATCAGTTCCAAGTCGTCGTAGCAGCTTTCAAGGTCAGGTTCAGGGTACAAAGCAAGAGTTATCGTCGTAGTTATTATCGTGGGTAAGCAGTCAAAAAATTAAAAGAAATCCAGAGAAAATACCGAAAACTTAGAGAAAGACGCGGGAATAAAATCACAAGCGAAGGTTTTGTTGTTTATTTCATGACAAGGTAGCTGTCAATGCAGGGGGGGGGCACACTTAGAATGGTTACCATTTTCATTGACGGCAGCGACCTCTGGAGTGTTGATGAAAATACAAAACGTCAACTGTCAAACATGTGTCAGTCCAATGTCAGTCAGTCAAGCGTTGTCTGTGCGGAAATGCGTTTCTCCGAGTTCTCTCAATATTAAAATGTATTGCTGAATACTTTGTTATTGTGACACCATAGAACCGCGTCATAATAAAGTGACATACTGAGAGGCGCAAAATGGATGTCACTTTATTATGAAATGGTTCTATGGAGAGTCTCAATATAATGTTTCGGTGGTAGGTAAACTCTACGACACATGCCTAGGTACGTATATATATATATATATATATATATATATATATATATATGTATGTATATATATATATATATATATATATATATATATATATATATATATATATAGTATAGCTTGAGTTCAACCACAGCTCTCTAGGTGGCAGCACTTGTCATACATGCAAGTTTGGCCATAGACTTGCCACTCTTTTCCTCTATAGCTAATTTACTCTTTGTGTCAATGGCACATCTGTCACTGTTTTTTTAATTATGTGACGGACTAAGGTTAGTGTCCATTTTAATCCGTCCCAGATTTAATAAACTGTTTTTATTTTTTATAATTATATGACGCAACCAAAAAATCTGATATTTTTTTTATTTGCTTATAAAAGTCTATTCTTTCGAATAAAAAAATAAAAACAAGTATTATTTTTTTTAGGCGATCCCCAATTGGCAGATTTATTTTAATTGTCAAATTATTTGTCGAGGTATAAAAGAGGTGAGTGTTTATTGAATAACCACACAACATCGTAATTTTATGAGCATATTATGTAGCCAGCTTTATAAGTTCTGTCACTCAACTCGCCTTTGAGATCGACCGTGCGCGTGTGATGTAACAGAATACCGTGAGTGTCAAGGGCGATCTGAGGGACGATCTGTTCGTCTGTGAAACCAGCGACTAAATGAATGTGCAGGCAGTTGAATGTCATTTACCCACCTTGACGGACGACGTAAATTCGCCGGCTATTCATTCGACTGAGTCGAACAGAATGACATAACGTTAACAGAATAACATAGCTGTGACGTACATACGTGCTCGGAGCCCGTTTATGTCTTTGTCGGACGTGACGATGCTTGAATCAAAATATTGTTAGGTACTGATATTAAGCTTGAAGGGCCGTATTATTTATTTACTTTTAAAGTTTTATTTTTGTGCCGGGGGTATTAATATTTTTTTAAATGTATATACTTTATTTCGTATGCAATAAGGTCTATTTTCTAAATTAGTTGTCTAAATTAAACACATATTGTCAAACTTTTTTGAACACTTCGTTTTGTCTATAAGTTAGGAATTTTTCAGATTTTTCGGTTCATAAACTTCGGAGATAAGGGGGAACGGTCATTTTTTGAACATTGGTTATAAATCAAAAACTACGTCACAGAAAATTATAAAAAAAATATTTTTAAATTTCCAGATTAAACCCTTTCATATGACATCCCATTTGCTATAATCAAATCATTTTCATTTTTCAACCCCCCATTCTAGACCCCTTTTTAATTATTTATAAATTTAATTTTTTTTTTTACTAAAAACAGATGCGGGCAAGCATGTTATACAACTAGGTATGCCAAATTTCAAGGTGATAGCTTGTGTAGTTGTTGAGAAAAACTGCTGTGACATACACAGTCAGACAACGAAGTCTCACCATAAGGGTTCCTTTTATAGCATTTTGGTACGGAACCCTAAAAAGGCCGAAAATACCACCCTAAATTTTGGCGACAGAGCTGGATATAAAAAAATCCACAGCAAAGATAATTTGTCTATCCTTTCAATTATAACGATGAACCAAGGTTTCATTTTCAATTACAATATTTTTTATTAGTGCCTCAGTACTTTCTCCACAACGTTCCAAATAATTACTAAACTGTTATTTTTGCCGTCGTTTTGTTGTTCATACATATTATGTTTTTGTTTAGCTATCACAGAAAAACAAATGAGAAATGTATAATTTTTTTTCTCTAATTTTAGGTTGATTAGTGTCATGGTATACCTACCTAGTCCACATTAAAAGAATATCAATACGAGGGCCACATCGAAATTATCGGGAATTGAATAGGTACTTAGGATTGAGTAAGTATAAAATCTTTTTTTATTACGTGAGTACTGGCCACTTGCAATCGTAATGACATTTACACAATTTTAAAAAATAGTTCGGTTTTTTTCGTTTATCCAGTTTAAATTTGACAAGTCGATGGGTAATTCTCAGAGCGTTTCAACCGCTCTCATTCTCCTGGTCGCATTTATGTCGAATTCCCTATAGATTAGGATAGCATTTTCAGTTATTTTGTAGAAGTCAGGGCACCCTACAAGATAACCCAAAATAGCATCCAAAGCTACAGGAATATCGATATTAATGCGACCAGGAGAATGAGAGCGGTTGGAACGCTCGGAGAATTACCCAGACAAAATGGAGCTCACGCGTGGAAATTTCCGTAAAAAATAAATAATTTATCACAACTTTCGTCGAGAGTTATCTCAAGATGAATGTCTCGGTGAGCTTGTTTCCATATATAATGTGGAAGCACCAAGCCAAACAACTATTTATCGCTGGTATTCGGAGTTTCGACGAGGTCGTGCCTCTCTCAGCACCGTACCTTCTACATGTGGACATGTGACATACGAGCAGATTCGGGCTTTCATAGGGATTGGAATGACTGCAATTCAAAATATTTTGCATAATGAGTTGGGCGTCAGAAAGTGAATACCCCATAATTTGTCTGAACAGCAAAAGGCGGCTCGTGTTGAGTGGTGGTGTTGGTCTACATTGAAACGCTTCAATGGAGGGAAGTCAAAAGCCGTTTATAACGTCGTCTTAGGTGACGTATCATGGATTTATTCTTATAAAAGAAAAGAAAGGAGAAAGAAAAAATATTTATTCGTGACAAAAAACATCAGTCGGCAGTTTGGGTCTTCGAAGGCGAGGTGAAGCCAATGAAAGTGGTGCGTAGCGTATCGAATAAAATGGTCGCTTCGTTTGTTTCCAAAAAAGGACATGTGCCCACAATTCCGTTGCAGGAACACAGAAGGGTTACCGCCGATTGGAAGACTTCGGTTTGTTTGCCAGAAATGATGGCTGAACTCCGTAGAGGTAATGCTACACGCCGAATCATCTTACACTACGACAATGCGAGCTCCCATACCGCTCGCAAAACAAAATAATTTTTGAACCAGAAAAACGTAGAGTTAATGTCTCATCCTCCGTATAGTCCCGACTTGAGCCCTAACGAATTTTTTACATTCCCAAAAATTAAGGATCCCATCAAAAACATAACATGTACAAAAATGCCCAAGTCTCGCAATGCTTCCACCGTAAAAAGTTGGGAGATCGAATGTAAACCAAGTCGGTTAATTCAGTACCTACCTATCTATGGGAGCAGCTATCCAACCACTTTGTCATAAATAGATACCTTGTTAGTTAGCTTACAACATTTTATAGTAACCATAATATCAATATTACATTTTTTTTTATTTCTTTAATAAATAGAGTGACTTGGCAATTGCACACAGCAACAGAATTTACTAAGTAATTTAAATAGTCCTCCAAACAAACAAAACAAATAAAAGCACAAAGCGCTAATATTAGATAGATATTGTTTTATGTAGATTCTTTTGCCGTGTGCAATTGCCAAGTCACTCTATTTATTAAAGAAATAAAAAAAATGTAATATTGATATTATGGTTACTATAAAATGTTGTAAGCTAACTAACAAGGTATCTATTTATGACAAAGTGTTTGGATAGCTGCTCCCATAGATAGGTAGGTACTGAATTAACCGACTTGGTTTACATTCGATCTCCCAACTTTTTACGGTGGAAGCATTGCGAGACTTGGGCATTTTTGTACATGTTATGTTTTTGATGGGATCTCATTTCTTTTTGTAGGTCGGGGCTTTTCTCAGAGGCTTTGATGATTGATTTTTGACAAGTCTGGACGGTAAATGCATCTAAGTATATATCGATGGCCCCACCGAATAAACGTGCAAAGGTTAATACAGTAAAATTTTTTTTTGCCGATTTGAATTCCCCATGTTGTAATACACCCCCCCTATGTTTTTGAGGGGGCCACGCTTATTATTTTCCGATTTATTCAAGAAAATATTTTTATTCTACGGAAAATATAATCAGCGAGACCACACGAATAGTGTTATTCTCACTTGTTACACAAATTACAATCCATCGCCTAAACACGAACAAACGTGCGTGAGTCTAAAACAGTTTTGTTCAAAACTTTACTAAATTTTATATTTGTGTATTATTCTGATGCATGCTTTTTGGTGTTATGAACAATATGAATTTTGAGAGTATCGCTTCTTGCAGTATAAAATCGCTATAAAAATTATAGTAACAACTGTTTGCTATTTAATAAAATAACACTCACATTGTGTAATAACGGTTGCAGCATAGAATTTCTCTACGTAATATTGTAATAATTCAAAATACGAATATTCAATGATAATATTCTACGCGTCAAATTTCGTTTGATGAGCTTAGACTTTCTTTGCACCTGTTATTAAAACAGCAATGGCTGCTTAGTTGAAGAAAGAGAGGGACAGGGAGTGGCGCGTGACATCAAGACTAGCTAGTAAACGTTTGCAACGCGCACTAGGTGCATTGTCGGCTTAATTCTAAACTATCGAGCGTTCTCGTACATGGTGCCAAATGTAAGAAAGTGAAAGAAAATTTAAGATTATTACGGTGAGGTTATCTTATCCAGACGTTTTGGATCACGCACAATCACCTCTTTGACGCTGTCGGAGACCCGCGGTTGAGAAAAGTAACGAAATGAAATGTTGTCATTGGATCCTTGTTCCGGAGCAACGCCTTCACCAGCCAGCGGTGTGCCGAAGTCTGCGCCAGATGTAGAAGGTATATTCCAATACAGATAGGTGGTGGTGGCGATCGTGCAAACCACGATAAATGCGATGAAGATGAAGTGATGCGTCTGATAGGATGACTTCTTCTTCTTGACTTCGAATGCATTCTGTTGTCCTTTTACCGCCTCAATGCTGACCTTTATTCTGTCTAGAGCTTCTCCATAGTCTTCAATTATAAAGCGGTAGTTTTTCTCCACAGTTATTTATTACGGATTGCTGTAAATACATGTCGTTGATTGTGATGTCACTGTGGAAGTTGGTATGAGAATGGATAACATGGTGCTCTCGTTTCTATCGTAATGATTCCTGTGCCCTGTAACAAGAGTGGCGTCACGCCTTTCCTTTTCGAGGTTGACTGCTAAGTATTCCGATGTTACGGCGACTCGCTGAGTGGTGTCCGAGACGATTTGCGGAATTGGAATACAGAATTGACGCAGGGTAGTGATAATTCGCTAGGAAGTTGTCCAGCGATTTATTTAGTCGTTCCTCGAATTGTTCCGGCTTTAGAAGGTTGGCATCATTTATCAAGTCCAGTAGTAGCCTTTGTTGTGGACGCCGCAGGTTGTCCATGTCCATCCCTGGGGCGAGTGCTGTGGCAGTCGTATACTGTTGTCTTGGCGGTCAATCTTGTCTGATTCTGCTAAGTGTTTGTTAATAGTGAGTTTGCGACTTAACCCACGCCGTTAATAAGACCACGTCTTGTTCTTTTAGCGTGTGATCCATTTTCAGTCGATAATTAGGTCGTTATAATGTTCCAATTTTCTCAAGTCATGATGTAGTTGTGTTGTGCTGTGTAGTTGTATTAATATACACCACCGTTGGTGCCCATTGAAACTTGAATACTTGCATAATGGGTGTCCGTAACTCTTCCTAGTAACCATTTCGCCGGAGGTATGTTATCCTCTTTCACTAAGACCATGTCTCCGACTTTCAAGACTCTTTTGACAGTGGTCTATTACTCCGGGTCTGTAGTGTTTGCAGGTATTCAGCCAGTTTTCCGGTTAGTTGCCACCATGTTCGAAGGTTACGTGGTTCTGTATCTGGCGAAAAGGGAGAAATGCCCCGGAGTGAGGTAATCCAAATCACCTATGCCCTCTGTTAGAGGTATACTATTAAAGGTCTGGAGTTGAGACAGTTCTCTATTTATGCCAGGAGGGTGGAGTAAATACTCTTGAAGTGTTCGTTTTTGTTCACCAATCACTTGTCGGAGGTGGTCTTAACTGCAATCTCCCACTCTCCATTATCTGTAGGCTATGCGGGCGCGGTAAAGTTCCATTCAATGTTTGAGCTGGCCCAGTGTATCCATGATCTCGGTGTTGATGTAACGTTTAAGAGCTTTTTTTCTTTTTTCTTGTGCCAGCACCTTTGCCGCAATAATAAAATTGATACCGTTGTCACTGTAGATGTGTAGGGGTAGGCTTCGTCTAGCGCCTATTCTTTTAAGAGCTGCCAAAAAACGTTTCGGTGCTTAAATCTGACACCAGTTCTAAATTTTTTACAAGGTGAGTACCGTAAACACGGGTAACTTTAACTTTAGCCCCTATATTTCCAGCTTTTCTTCGTATATTTTGCAATTTTAAGTAACAAATACTTTCTTTAGAATACGTAGTGAAAGTCCGTATAATCTATTTTGATTTAAAAAAAAAAGTAAAGTATTTTTATTGAGTGGGCAATGTTACCCCCCAGGGATAAAGTAACCCGTGTTTACTATATGTGTTTATTTTACAAATCCATTTTTAACCAAATTTTTATTAAATTCACAAAAAAAAACAAAAGGTTTATTAAGTTTAAATAGTAAAAAAGAAGACAATTTTAGTTACAAAACATTAACAAGAACGCCTTAGTTATTGTTAAGAATATTTGCACAAAATTGTCTTACGCAATCTTGCACAAGTAAGCGTGTTACTGTTTAAAACTGATATTAACAATAGTGTATTTCTTCCTAAAAAAGCATGCGAGAGCTTAGTACCCATCACAGCAGTAGTCTGGATTCTACGCAAAAAATAACGCAACATTGCATTACATTTAAAATAGTCGGACCTTATAACACGAAAAAACGTGTAAACGTTTAAAGCACGTACTATCTGCGCTTATCTACACTAGAATAAAAAAATAACATGCTTTTTCTAAATGTTCTTGAAAACTAGCATTTATACTTAATGTATTATAAAGTTAATAGAAAGATTATTTTAAAATCTATCTATTTTATGTACATGTTATATACCAATTCTGTCCCATTTGCTCGTAATCACAGTTCTAACGTTTTTATTTTTTCCTGTAAAATTAGCTTTTTTCACATGCACTTTTATTCGGTGGGGCCATCGTATTCAGAAATTGCAGACTCCTGCGCTTTAATACAACCAAACCGCCTAGACTTTTCACTTTTCACAAAATTGTCACATACGCTTGACCGCATGTAAATACTGAAGAACCAATGTCCATTAATACACTATTAAGACTTACTGCCGCACTCAGAGACGTCAATTATTTTTTAAGTTTGATTAAAGTTGCTGCGTCTTATTCTATTGCTATAGCAAAGAAAGTGACAGCAGCAACTTTAATGAAACTTAAAAGTTAATTGACGTCTCTGAGTGCGGCCGTTAGCCCTTGACTCTTATGTATCGTTATTAGGCTATACATATTAGAAACTGTTCGCGATGAGCATAAGCTTTATTAATAATTTCAAATTTAGTTTTGACCGGACCAAACTCGTACACATGCTCATTATTAAATTTAATACGTATTTTTTTAATTATATATGTATTTTCATGATCAAGCTTTAATCCTTGTACTATACCAATAGAACCGTTAACTAGGCGTAGACTTACGTCAATATTTCGTCTTAACATTAGTTTTTGGGACAATCTATGCTATCTACGGCTGTAAGTTTTATTTCGGGATATGGAAGAGATTTAAGCATTGCGCTATTTAATTGTAAACACAAGTTTTTAGATCACTAGCAAATAATATCAGTAAACAAACTATTAGGACATTCAATCATCAAACAAATAACATCAAGCGAAATTATAGAAACCTATTTCTAATGAGTTTAAGAAGTTCAAGTAGGTACGAGTAGGTACCTAGGTACAATATGTATATAATGAGTATACTGCATCCTAAAAAATATATAAATATTGCATTCCTCGGAAGATGCTTCCCAGTATCGGCGGCTCAATAGGCAGATTATAAAGTCTCTTACTCGCGATATACGCCTCTAAAATACTAACCGTATTGAGGAGGCTATCGAGCGACACAAGGGCTCAAAAGTGTTTGCACGAGATCTGTCTATTGGGCAGAGCGTGCTGGCAAAGCTGAAGACCGAGGACGGCAGAATCGTATCGTCGAAGCTCGAGCTTTTGGGAGAGATCGAACGGTTTTACGGACAGATATACACGACACAGTCACCTGTCAGCAACCTAGCAAAAGACCCCAGTGCTAGGTTGACCCGACACTTTACCGAAGACATCCCGGACATCAGCCTGTACGAGATTAGTATGGCTCTAAAACAGCTTAAGAATGGCAAGGCACCTGGTGATGACGGAATTACGGCTGAGCTTTTGAAAGCGGGTGGTACACCAGTAAAGTACTGAGAGCTCTTCGGAAGTAATTTAATTCCGTCGTACTTGAGGGCAAGACGCCACGAGCATGGCATAGAGGTGTGGTGGTGCTGTTCTTCAAGAAGGGTGATAACACTCAATTGAAGAACTACAGACACATTACACTTCTGAGCCATGCCTATAAGGTGTTATTCTCAAGAGCCATCACGAACCGTGTCTCGCGGGCAGGTTTGATGATTTTCAGCCTATCGAACAAGCTGGTTTCCGAAAAGGCTTTAGTACCATAGACCACATCCACACGCTGCGGCAGGTTATACAGAAGACAGAATAACAGAACCAGCCACTATGCTAAGCGTTTGTGGACTATGAGAAAGCCTTTGATTCAGTCGAAACCTGGGCCGTGCTACAGTCTCTCCAGCGGTGCCAAATTGACTACCGGTACATCGAAGTATTGAAGTGTTTGTATGTCAGTCCATCTTCTGGACCAGAACTCGAAACCCATTCGATTTTTTTTATAAGAGAGGGTGGCAAACGAGCATGCGGGTTACCTGATGGGAAGTAATCACCACCGCCCATGAATACCGACAACTCAAGAAGAGAATTACAGCGAGGAGTGAGACAGGGAGATGATATATCTCCGAAACTGTTCACTGCTGCGTTGGAAGACGTTTTCAAGCTTCTGGACTCGAAAGGACTTGGCATCAACGTCAACGCGAATAGGTACCTCACTTACCTTCGATTTGCTGACGATATTGTAGTCATGGCTGAGACCCTGGAGGAACTGGGCACAATGCTCGATGACCTCAGTAGAGTTTCTCAACAAGTGGGTCTCAAACTGAATATGGAGAAGACAAAAGTTATGTCAAATATCCATGTTGCATCCACCCCTTTAAAAGCCCGCTCGAAGTGGTTGATCATTATGTTTACCTAGGACGAGTAATCCAGCTAGGTAGATCCAACTTCGAGAAACAGGTCAATCGCCGAATCCTACTCGGCTGGGCAGCGTTCGGTAAGCTACGGAGCATATTCTCGTCCCAGTTACCACAGTGTCTTAAGTCAAAAGTATTTACCAGTGTGTGTTGCCAGTGATGACTTATGGAACAGAGACGTAGTCCTTTACAATGAGCCTCATAAGAAAGCTCAAGGTCACCCAAAGGGCAATGGAAAGGGCTATGCTCGGCGTATCTCTGCGAGATCGAATCAGAAATGAGGAAATCGGCGGCAGGAGAACCAAAATCACCGACATAGCCCAGCGAAATGCGAAGCAGTGGCAGTGGGCGGGGCACATTGCTCGTAGAACTTATGGCCGTCGGGGCGGAAAGGTTCTATAGTGGCGGCCGCGGACCGGAAAGCGAAGTGTTGGCAGGCCTTTCACAAGGTGGACCGACGATCTGGTGAAGATCGCGGGAAGCCGATGGATGCGAGTAGCACAAAACCGGCCGTCGTGGAGATCCTTGGGGAAGGCCTATGTCCAGCAGTGGACGTCTTGCGGCTGATATGATGATGATGATGATGATGATGATGACGACATCCTAAAATTATTCAAACAACATCCAAATCGCTAACAAACAATATCAGTAAACAAATTAGTTAAACCAATAATAACAAATGAAATTTTAGACGAAAACCGCAAACTTATGCGTAGCGTAGGGGCACAACCGAACAGCATCTAATCGCTCGCGCTAATGAGCGCGGTTGTCGTTGTCTCTCACTTCGGAACATCAACATCGACTCCCCCCGCGCCCCTCGCGGCTCTCACTTGCTGCGAAACATCGCGTGCCCCGCGTGGCCCCTTGCAAACATAGGTCAATGACGAGTGCGTTCGCAAAATCTCATTTCTTTTTGTAGGTAGTCCACCTTTATATCCACTACCTAGTCTTAAAAATACGATTACAAAGCTACTTGTCCAGTTCGCAAAATCATTTCTCATAGACTTTATATGGAGACGTGAATTTACCAACCGCAAAGGAAACGGGACTGAAATTTCAGGATGTTTCAGTTTTTCCTTTCTATATAGGCTAAACACTACCTGATTGCAAAATTTGAAGTTTGTGTGTCTGCTAGAAGTACCTTAGAATTTTGATGATCGGTGAGTCAGTCAGTGACAAAATTAAGGAACTTTGACTTGCAATAATTCTCAAACTACTGGTTAAAATTTAATGTAATTTGGAAATATATATATCTATGTAATGTTCTCTTGGTCACTGAAAATTAAGGCTTCTAGTTATTTCCACAACGAAGTTACAGGGGGTTGAAAATGGCCCGAATGGCTTCGGGAAAAGGATGGTACGGCCGTGCCTTTTTTTGCTCGACTTGGCGGGGGCACTGCCGTGCCCCCAGATATGTTACGTGGTCAGCGATTTCAAGACCCAGAAGCAGCAGTACAAGCGTATCAATCGGCCATTTTGGAAACGTCCACTTCAGAGTGGAATTACTGTTTTAATAACTGGTTCGAAAGAATGCAAAAGTGCATTGATTGCAAGGGAGAATACTTCGAAAAACAATGAAAATATAATTTAGATTTAACGTACTTGTAGTTTTTTTAATTCCCGATCATTTCGGTATGCCCCTTGTATGATGATGGTTCATACCGATTCTCAAAACTTATTGAACACCCTCGTACCACTGGGAGTCGTTCCCAAAATGCTGCCAGCATTGCATCGTTGAATGGCAATTCTTAATCTTAATTTAAAATATTATGTAGCTATTCCGGCAAACGTTTCCACTGTTATTGATTAGGTACTTACTTAAATATGTTGTATCATTTTGTTGTTTTAATTTATCAAACGTCTGCAAACAAAGTCACGTATCTGGTAAATGACGCCCTTATTCTAAAGTAAATAAAAATTTTACAACACATTTGTTATTATTTGGAGATATACTCGTAAAATATTTCAGATCCACACATGGTCATACATACCTTCTTGTACACATAATGTGCAGTATTTATGCATCCTAGCACGATTAGAATTTTCGTAGAATTTCAATTTTGATTTTATCTTTTTAATAAAAGGTAAGAAATGACAACAGACAGACCCGTCAGGATGGTAAGGATGCGTAGTTACTCGTATGTTAGATTTTTAAACCTTTTCGACGCCTTACGTCAAATACAGATGTGTCACTCACACGCCAAACATGTTTCAAAAGCTATGCAAAATTTCAACTTATTCATATGACAGAAAGTCTCTTTCAGCTGTACCTATGACAACAATAAGCGTCGGTGGCGTCGTAGGCAAGACAGCACACGACACCTTTAGGCGTTTTTGGCGTTCAAAGGGTTAAATGTTTTAATAATTAATTACTTACCTATAAATTAATTATCTAGTTAGATAACTGCCTACTAACATATACCTGGGCCGATTTAGGTTGATTCCCGTGGCCGTGATATAAATAGTAAAACACGTACCTACCTATTGCATGCGTGTTACACTTGTTTCGTTGACAAAAAGAAAAAGTCAATATTTCATAAACAATCTCAAAATGATTGATTATATAATTCACCAATATAAGTCACCGACATTTGTTTCATAGACTAATTTACTTCGCTGAATTTTCATTTCATCGACAGGGGCGTTTCCACGTGCAGGAGTTATAATTTTTTGGTCGTCACAGGTCTAACCTATCCTAACCTACGCAACCATGCTTAAGATAACCTGAAAACAATAAGGTTTCAGCAGAAATTAGCTTTCGATGAAATGAAATTCGGCGAAACAACATGTTCGATGAAATTAGTGTCTGCAAAGCAAGGGGACACCATATAAGTATTAATATTCCGACGCAACGAGTCGGGGCCATTAATAAAATAAATAGTAAAAATAAGTTTTATTTACTACCTAAGGGCCGTATTAATAAACTCGTCTCAAATGTGATCCCCGTCTCAAGATACGTCAAAGTAAACGTCAATCCATACAAAACTGTCATTTTGACGCATCTTGTGAAGGGCGTCTCACACGAGATCAGTATATTAATACGGCCCTAAGAGTCGTTTTCAAAGAATTTTGTTATTAATATCTCAAAAACCATTATTTTTTTTAAGTTCTTTTTATTGTTTTTGTAAAATAGGTAGATGAACATCTATAAGTCGGAATCATTTCAGATTTTTCGGCCTGTAAAATTAAGAAATAAGGGCCCCTCCTAGTTTAGCTTTACTTTCATTTGTAATTCTCCCTTTTAGGTATACCTCGTTCCCAATTACTATAAAACTTTTTTATAAATTTTAATAGTGAGGCCATGCGCGTACCACTAAATACTACACCTGTTCCAAATTTCAGCCAGATTACAGCCATTCCTGAGAAAAAGGGTCTTCACAGATCGACGGACAGACGGACTGACAGACTGGTGGACAGACATACAGACGGACAACAAAGTCATCTTATAAGTGTTCTGTTTTTCAGTATTTGGTACGGAATGGAACCCTTAAAAAACATCCCGTCCAATGCGAGTCGGACTCGAGCACCGAGGCTCGCTCAATACTTAATTGTATGACGTAATAGCTTCTGCCCGCCACATCGTCGTCGTTTTGCCATCCCACAGAAACAGTGTATTTTATCGGGATAAAAGGTAGCCTATGTGTTAATCCAGGGTATGTATAAGATGTCTCCATTCTACATTTCTTCCGAATAAGTCGTTTCAGCTTGAAGGATGAACAAACATACTCACATACGAGTACATACACAACTTACAAATTTTCGCTTTTATAATAAGTATTAGTGTGCAGAGGAGTGTTTTCTTCTTTGCCGATAGACTACAGTAGGTACCAAACGCAACACGAAGTTAGTGTTGTGTAAATTTTTAAGTGTTAGAGCAACTTCTTTATTATTGTAGATTGTAGCCTAGTAGGTAGGTATACCTATGTATTTTTTATTTATTTTTATCGTCAGTAGTTATTAGTAATTAGTAAGATTATAAGAGTTCCGTTTTAAGTATTTGATATGGATCCTAAAAATGAATGATATGTTGTTTTACCAGTAACTCTTATTTAGTCTGTGTGGGCTTTATTCGTATAAATGGGCGGTTTTCAAAAAAAGTGAAGGTACATCGTTAAAGACAAAAATTAAGAAATTTTAGCTTTTCCTGTGCGTCACGGAAATCAGTCTATTTATGTACCTATCGTTAATTTTCGTGACGCAAATGAAAAGTTACCGTTTCTACCGAACACTAAATTTCGAACTCATTTTTGCAATTTCACCAAATTGTTTGACCCATAAATATCACACACTCGTAGGATGTATTTTGAAGGGGAAGTGTGCAGCTCGACTATGGTAGCCTTTAACTGCGGCATTGCCCTATTTCTTGCGCTGGAATCTATAAAAAACCGGGCAAGAGCATGTCGGATTGTTGAGAAGCGCAGTTTTTCGGCAATATCTCAAAAACCGATCATGTTAAAATAATTTTGGTTGAAAGTATTTATTAAGCGTTACCTTTGTAATTTTTTCATATTTTTTTGACATACAGTTGTAAAGATAAGGGAAAGGATTATTTCCGAAAATATTCACTTGATAAAAAAGTTGCTTAGAAATCTTTGTGTTTTTAAAAGAACTGTCAAAATACATATTATGTACTTACCACACGTTGATGTTTGCTGAAACAACCCAGCTAGCAAAATAATGATATAAGAAAATTATTATCACTAAAGAGTGTAATAAAAGTCATTTAAAAGCAACGCGGCGACTGCTTCCGTCAGCGTTGTTGTATATTGGTGATTCGTAACATTAATTAGCTGTATAAGGTTAAACAGCCAAATAATGATAATAAATGATGATATAAACGTTTACTCGCCTGATTTGTACAATACATATAACATAGCTGTAAAAAAGTTCTCACAATAGCGATTTAGTGCAAATGTGTTGTACAACAGGTTTCATTGGTGCATTTATACGGCAAAGTAGATTTTACTTGATTGCAAGGTCGCTACAATAGTGTTGGTGATATATCAGGCACGCAAGGAACTAATCTGTGATATAAAACAATACCCTGGGGCCTTAGCATGCTTAGTCACAGATAAAATGACAGCACGAATAAAACGTTGCTAGAGTAATTAAATATTATTTTTCTTCAAACTTCTTATGATGTTCGGAGACGATCAGGCGGATCGCGTTAAGCGCGTCACACACGGAGCTATAATATATACATTATAGGTCGGTATATTACGATATATTTTCCGTACTAGTTGACAGAGTCCACACACGCAGCTATAACTCTGTCAACTAGTACAGAAAATATACTTAAACTGTACGAATATATATCGTAATAAAATAATATATAATTAATATACCAAAATATAAATTATAGCTCCGCTTAAAGTGAGCAAATAAACATAGAGCACTAATGTCACTGTCAGTGTTATTGTTCCTCGAGAAACGGAGAAAATAAACAAAGAATTGAACTTGATTCTACACTTGCGTTTTTTATACATAATTTACAAACTACGTCAGCAAATGAATATACAATGATCCAAGGTTTTATTGACGACTGTATTTTTTTTTCACTGTAATTATTAAATTACAAGACCAAACTAAAGAGTCCCATCTCGGTGGGTCTATGTTAAGTAGAGCTGAGGATCCTTTTGCCACCTTCCGGTTCTATCATCAGATCTGTTCATTGACACAATAATATTACATTGTCATCGAGTTTACGTAAGTATTCCAAACTTCAGTTCAATTAAACACAGGAAAGTAGAAAAAAATGCAATTTTTGAAATGGACCAGTCACTTATTATGATTAACATTGGAACATTGCAAGTTAAATGAACACTTGTAAAAAAAGGAAAGTGGTAATTTTTACTGCCACATGCTTACAAATACAAATATCTTTATTTTGCAAAAATTGTGGTACAAAAGATTTATTTGGTAGCCTTTAGAACAAATTACAACTGCGAAATTGATTCCATATCGATATTATTGTTGACTCAGCAACAACACTAGCGTCGACAGATCCTTGTGTGTGATAACACGAAGGAAAGCGAATGAATACCTATTAGGACATCTCTTTCTAACTCGTTATGAATGCCATAAATAGAAAAAGGTCAAATATATGTCTTTTGCTGTTTCTTATAGTCAGGTTTCTATGCAGAGTACTTGTTATTATTTTGTATTAAGAAAGAAAGAAAGAAAGAAAATCGTTTATTTGGTGCAAAGTAAAATAATTCAACACAAAATTGATTCCTAAACAGTAAACTAACTTAGAAACTAACTTAAAACTATTTCCTAATGCACCAAAATGGGTGCCACTGAGCATATGTCCGGCATAAGTGCCGTGACGCTGATTTTCAGGGCAACCAAACGGGAAGAAAGCGCTGCTGGTCCTTTCATGTGTATATGAGCGTGTAATTGTAATGTGTGTATCATATCATGTATAAGTAAAAGAGAAGATAAACTTACATAAATAGTAAAATACTTATAATGTGATAACGCGACACAATGCAGCCGTTAAGTATTTGATACTTTTCCCGCCGATAGTGAAAAGGGCGCATCCAACACTTTTGTCAAAATTGAGTAAGTTTTCGGTTTCGACTTCATGTTAGATGCGTCCCGCTCACTAACGGGGGCAGACCTGCAGGCCAAACAGATACTCTTTGAGGTTGTTCTTAAAAGAGACCAAAGACTTTGAGTTTCTGATTGGCGGTGGAAGATTGTTCCAACACTTCGTGGCAGCATACCGAAAGCTACCACGAAATGCAGCTGTTTTGTGTCGCGGGCAAATCAAACGCGGCGCCCCCCGCATTTTTGAGTTAGGAAATTTGAGCTTTTCGAAGAGGTAGGATGGTTCACCTTTGCTTAGAACTCCAAATAGCAATGTAGCTAGGTGTGAGGAACGCCGTGCTGACATGTTCAGAAGCTTACTATTATTTAAAAAAGGAGTGATATGGGAGCGACTAGGGACATCAAAACAATAGCGGACGCACGCGTTTTGAACACGCTGCACCATCTTACTAGTGCGGGCTAACAGGCAACTACCAAAAACAGCGTCGGCGTAACTCAGTTTGGATAGAATGAGCGAATCACACAATTTTATACGTAGCTCAACGCTTATGTGGTTACGTACTTGATACAGCACCTTAAGCCTATAAAAACAATTACGAACGAGTTCTGACACGTGTCCTTCAA
The DNA here is from genome assembly GCA_963241965.1 of Tortrix viridana. NCBI lineage: Eukaryota > Metazoa > Arthropoda > Insecta > Lepidoptera > Tortricidae > Tortrix > Tortrix viridana. The sequence goes on along the minus strand of OY725171.1, from coordinate 34,881,261 downwards.
AACGTAGTTTGCTATCCATTAAGAGGCCGAGATTGCGAGACTCGGATACGAACTCCAGGCGATCACCCATTATGGAGACGAGTGGGTCACAAGAAGTAATGTCCCATACATGCTTTTTGGAACCAAATAACATTAATTTTGACTTATTAGCGTTGAGAACCAGATTATTTTGTTCTCACCACTTAGCTACGTTACCCAGATCAATGTTGAGTTTACTGACTGTTGCATTTGTTTCTGTGGATTCAAAAGATATATATAATTGAAGGTCGTCTGCATACAAATGGTAATTACAATTATGAATATTATTTACGATGTCACTACTGTAAAGGATAAATAAAAGTGGTCCCAAAATTGACCCCTGTGGGACCCCTCTCACCATCGGCACAGTAGACGACACCGACACTGTACCAGTCTCATTACGAACCTCCACGAACTGCTTCCGTCCAACGAGGTAACTCGTGAACCATTTTACTGTGCCCGCATCAAACCCATAGTATAACAGTTTTGCTAACAACAATGTAGTATTAATTGTGTCGAATGCTCGTGAAAAATCCAACAAAACCAGTAGAGTGCCCTTACCATTATTCTGAGCATCTAAGATATCGTCCACTACATCGAGCAAGGCAGTCGTAGTACTGCGAGATTTCCTAAAGCCAGATTGTTTTTTTGGCAACAGGTTATGGCTCTCCAAATATTTAGTCAGCTGGAGACAAACCGCTTTTTCCACAATTTTTGAGAGGAAAGGCAAGATGCTAATGGGGCGCAGATCTTTAAATGTACTAGGATATTGAACTTTGGGAATGGGTTTAACTTTGGCAGTTTTCCACGACTCGGGGAACTCTCCGGTTAATATAGACTTATTGACTATTTTCGTAATTATTGACAGCGTATGTGGTAACGTTAAAATAATCATATTAAGGGTGATTCCGTCAGAACCCTGGGCATTACTTGAAAAAGATTTAATAATATTCAGCACAGACATTTCAGTCACAGGTTCAAGGGAAAACACTGCGGTGCCAAATTTATCCGCCTTGTACCTAGCTAAAAGGGAATTATCTACTTGCCCATTTCCAGGTAGATCAAGAAAATGCTCATTGATTTGGTTAGGGTTGCTTAAATGCGACGGCAAATTTGATTCTTTTCGTTTAAAATCAACGACATCCTTTTTAATATTTTTTCAGAGAACACGTGAGTTTTTTAGATTACTATTGATGCGCTGATTAAAATAGGCAGTCTTTTCTGTAAGAAGCGCAGATTTGGTAATGTTCTTCAGTTCTTTATAGTATGTTTAATGAGCCTCTGACTTTGTTAACTTACAACGAACATGCGCGTCATCACGTAACTTCATCATTTTCTTCACCAAAAACGTAATCCAGGGATAATAATGATTTTTTTTTAATAAATATTATTAAGGCTTATAATGGCCATGTGTTTACTCTCTATGGTTTCTCCGAACAGCTTAATAGATTTGAACGATTTATTTCATTACTCTAGCCACACCGGATAAAATTCTCTGACCCGCTTAGTAATAAAAGGTAACACAAGTCAGAACGGGACACTTTTATCTAAACCATAAGCGTTAAGTCTTACGTTAGAATATGGAATTGATGTATTAATTTCCCTAACACCTGTCAAATTTTATCTGGCTTAAGCATGCTAAGGCCCCTGCGGCTGATATGTATCTATCTTATCACTTAACTATAATAGTTGTAAACTTTCTTTTACAAGACCCTTAACATCGTCCCTATCGACCCTTATTTCATAAAGTGTAATAGGTTGCACTAATTAGAGTGTGATCTGATTTCTCGAGGAACTCTAAAGATTTATCATGGCGCGGAAATGCTGTACATCAGTAACATCAGTAACTATGGTGCTTTCCAAGTAATTCCATATTTTAAATTATTTTTATTTAATCAAATATCAACAATTCGAGGAGCGCATAAAAAAAACATAAAAAAATACCTATAATGCCATATTATTTCATCTATAAAATTGTGAGCGCAGGTGAATTTCACCTCAAATACACGTGAACAGTGGGATAAAAATATTACTTACCAATATTTTGTACTCTGTTTCGTTTAGTTTATGATTCTCTTGAACAATTTTTTTTTCACTCACAAAGTACGCACAGTTGGAGCACTAAGTGAGGTTAAGTGTACTGTAATATTTCAGAATCACAATCGCCAAAATAGCAACAAATAGCTCTGTATCAGCGTCGTGGCAACTATTATATAATTATTTAGAGATATTGTGGTCAAAAACTCATTGATATAACACTAAAAAGGTTAAATGACACTTATATATCACGGATTTGTAACAAAACTGTGATAGGTGGTGCTAAAATACACACAATATATCATCAAACAGCTGTAAAACTGGGGCTACTTCCCAATGATAGAAACGTTTCTATTGTGGATATACGACTGCTTATATCACTAAAATAAGCTGTATAATATAGTAGTGTTATGTCGTACGGTATTCTAGTTTGGGGTAAAGCAGCTGACATACAGGCTATATTTGTGTTACAAAAAAGGGCTATTCGCTCTATATATAACTTAAATTCCCGTGATTCATTAAGAGAACTTTTTAAACAAATTAATATTTTAACAGTAGCGTCCCAATATATTTATGAAAATATTATATATGTCATTAAGAACCTAGACTCTTTCGTTAAGAATTCTCATATACATAATTTAAATACTAGGAACAAAAAAAATAAAATTGCCATAAAAAAATTTCGTGTCCGTAAAGTATATAAATCATTTGTAGGTCAATGCATTCATTTTTATAATAAATTACCCGACGTAGTTTTAGAGTTACCCCTTCCAGCACTTAAAAATTACTTGAAAAAGTCGTTGATGTCTAAAGCGTACTATAGGGTCGAGGACTATCTAACGGACAAAAATGCTTGGCCTAAACCAGAAAATTAACTGAAAATCAACTAATAGCTGCTTACTACCTCACAAAAATCATGTAAACACTGTATATTGTCTAGGGGACACGGTTTATGTAGGAAGACATGTCGAAACTCTTTTATGTGGTTACATATGTGTAGATATATATGTGTATACTTATATACCTGTGTGTATATATATATATATATATATATATATATATATATATATATATATGCTATTTTTTTAATTTTTTTTCGCAATAATTCTGACACCTGATTGTCATTGTCACAAGTGAATTCTATAAAAAAAATGACTAACTGTTGAGTTTCTTGCGGCGCTTCTTCTCAGCAGTGGTCTCCTCTTGGGAAGCGCTGGTAGATTTTGACGTGTAAAAGTGCCCGTGTGGCCTACTTACTGAATAGATATATTTTATCTTTTTTATCTTTTTATCTTTAATAGTTCGTTTTGCTAGCACGGAAGACACCTATACTCCAAATTTCATCAATATACGTCTTGTAGTTTTTGAGTAAAATGCCTGTGACACCGGTTGGACGGACGGCCGGACATGACGAAACAATAAGGGTTCCGTTTTTGCCATTTTGTCTACGGAACCCTAATAAACTAGGTACGTACTGCCGTGAGCTTAATATACCTACCTTTTGTTTTACCGATATATTTAATAGTAATGAGGGTTTAGTTAGTCGATTATGATTTACGAGTATAATAAACTTTGGAAGATTTAAGGTTAACCAATCAGATTAGGACGTAAGTACAATCTTATTACTCCGTTATATAGCCACCAAAGAGTATCGTCATTGCCCATTATTTAAGTTGACAAAAGTATTTTGATTTGCAAAAAGCAGCGAGCGGTGCTGAACCGGCCACGAGCGGTCCCAGGCCGGCCGCGCGGGACAACCGGCACTTCTCTAAGCTTTTACGATAGGCAGCGCGGCCGGACGCCGCCATTGTTGCCGCTAGAACGCCGACAGATTTGCATATTCAAATTAAACTTTCGCATTATCTTCTTGTGTTACTTTTGTCGGGATGTCTTTTTTATACTACTTTGTCAATTCGTTCCAGAAAGGGGTCTCGTATTTTATGTAAATTTTAAGAAACAATTAGGTTCTTTTAAATCTACTTATATTACAGTACCTGACAACCTGATTGTGTACTTACACCCACCTATACTTGTATTCTCGAGATAACTATTTTTAACATTTTCTCTTTCTGCCGCACTCAGAGACGTCAATTAAGTTTTAAGTTTCATTAAAGTTGCTGCGTCTTATTCTATTGCTATAGCAAAGAAAGTGACAGCAGCTACATTAATGAAACTTAAATCTTAATTGACGTCTCTGAGTGCGGCAGTTAGTGTAGCCGACACATTTTTCAAGATTTGCCTCTAGTGCGAGCCCACCTTAGTCTGCTCAGCTTCGGCTAGCCGCTACGCTAAGGCTAAAACTTTGAAAGCGCATCGTACTTGGTTAAAAATATAAAATATGTATGTTTAACTGTCGCAGAAAGTTGAATTTTCGTGGAGAAGAAGGAATGTGGTCCGTATTGGTTTTACAAAATACAGGACCGGAAAGTTTTATTTCAGTGACTGCGCTGAATCGAACCCTTTTCGTACACCCATATCGTAAAACCTCTAACCCTGGGGCCACACTAACGGGGAAACGCCGTTAATTATCACGACGATAGTCCCTATGTGTAGCAGCATAAGGCGATTGACGTTGATTTTTATCGGCGTTTCCCGTTAGTGTGGCCCCAGCATACCTGTAGGTTATAAATAACTAGCTTTACGTCAGTCAGTGGTGTTGCTACCGCCGCGGTGTCAAATCTTATATAGTAGTTGTAATGTAAAGTTCACTTTACGTATTAGGTAATTGCCGTTACTGTTATGGTTTTCGAATTTTGAATTTCTTCAAACCACGATACAATTTGATTCGGCGACAATTTCTCATGTTACTCGAGATAAGCATCAATCAAGATGAAATGTCAACAACATAATTACCTATAACTATATGGTATAATATTATATAATTTTTTTTTCTATCATAGAGGATTTACAACATGAGTGTAGATAAGTATTGTACGCGACTCTGAGTAATTAACATTACGCAGCCGTCATGTAAACTACTATTAACATTTATTAAGTATGTCAGGCTTTACCTGTACTTGATCTTATAAGATCAAGTTATGATTGCGGTAGTGTTCGCTAACCGTGTATTTCACGAGAATAACACCATAGACTCAGAAGGTAATACAGGTGCTTATTGGTAGACTATAGTCTACCAATAAGCATTACGAAGCAGCTAAGTATCTATTCGCCCCTCATTTCGACGAAGTTCTGTCTTCAGGAACGGCCTACCGCTGTGTTATACTTGCTGGAACAAATATCTTCTGCCTCAGTAAAGAATAGTTACTTACTGATTATTCCGAAAATGTAATCTCATCAAAAACATAATATGGACAAAAATGTCAAGTCTCGCAATGTAATGTTTCCACCGTAAAAAAGTTGTGAGATCTCATGTGAAGCCAAGCCTAAATTTAGTGAATGTATTATATTAGATATCTTTATTTCCATAATAAGTATAGTGACTTGACAATCACACGGCAACATAATAGGTAACTTATATTTCTTTCTTTCTCTGGCCCAGCTATGCAATACCCTCTTGGTCACTGAAAATGTAGGCTTCTAGTTGTTTCCACAACGAAGTTACAGGGGGTCGAAAATGGCCCGAATGGCTTCGGGAAAAGGATGGTACGGCCGTGCCTTTTTTTGCTCGATAGATAATTCCCTCGTTCGAAACGACAAGGGGGTTCTACGCTGATAAAACCGCGAGCAAAGTCTAGTACATCTAAGCGTTCCTCAAGTTTTTATTTTTATTTTTTTTCCCTTATAAAAAAAAACTACCTAATTACATAAATCTAATATTAATACTATCCCTCCCGACCCGCACTGACACGACGCGCCTCAGCTGACTGGGGTAAGTAATTACTGCGCCTAAATATTTGTTCATTGATTACACTTTTTGCTCTAAGTCCTTTATTTAAATCTCTATTTAAGTGTATACGGAATTGTATTATTTGTGATATGATAATGATACTTGCCCTATCACGTACCTAATAATTCTCTAAACAGTACATTACGCGTATAGTACCTACATACAACACATCTGTAGGTACTATAAAGGGATAAAGTTAGAAACACATTTTTGAAAATTATTTCGTTGAATAACTGCACAAAAGGTTGAAATAGTTATTATTAAACTTTTTGCTAACTCTCAACGATGAATAATTCGTGAAAGGTATTTTTCGAAAAACCAATATCTGGGATAACATTCGAAAAAAAAGGAATGTGCATGTGGCTGTGAAGGGACAGTGCAGGTACCCACTTGCGTTTTTGCATTTCCTTTCCAAACTTTTTACGATAAAAACTTTCTTTTAAATAAATAATCCTGACATTCGCTTGACAGGGATTCATCTTATAATAATAATTGCAAATGTTGCAAATGTTGGAACTTTTTGGAAAGGATGTTTGAATGGTAATGACTTAACTTGTATAATAAGTAAGTCTATGCGATACGCGCTGCGAAAGTCCCGCTGGAGCCGCCTCCAACACCCGTGGCTCGTACGAAGTGTTGAATGACCTTAGTCTAGACTAACGTCATTCAAATTTACATTTATAATATGTACATGCAATTTCGAAACTGACCGTACAATTGGGTAGGTAAAGTTTTTGGAAGAGGTGTAATTTATATTTTTTTTCGATAGTCGTCATCCTAAAGATCAAGGAACTGCGGCTCTTTTATTTTTATTCCCTCTGATATTTTTAAAATATTTTTTTTAGTTATTAAGTTGACATTTGTAAACTTTAATGACCGACAAGTTGTTGCCTTCGAACTTAAGGAAAAAGAAAAAAAAACTCACTTCTATATCTGTCAAACTTTAATGTATGACAAGTGTTGCCACCTAGAGAGTTGTGGTTGAACTAAAGCTATACTATATATACGTACCTAGGCATGTACAGTTTACCACCGAAACATTATTTTGTGACTCTCCATAGAACCGTTTCATAATAAAGTGACGTCTATTTTGTGCCTCTCAGTATGTCACTTTATTATGACGCGGTTCTATGGTGTCACAATAACAAAGTATTCAGCAATACATTTAATAATGAGAGAACTCAGAGAAACGCATTTCCGCACAGACAACGCTTGACTGACTGACATTGGACGGACACATGTTTGACAGTTGACGTTTTGTATTTTCATCAACACTCCAGAGGTCGCTACCGTCAATGAAAATGGGAACCATTCTAAGTGTGCCCCCTGCCTTGACTTGACAATGACAGATATTATAGAAGTGACAGTTTTTTTTTCTTTTTCATTAAGTACGAAGGCAACAAGCTTGTCGGTCATTAAAGTTTACAAATGTCAACTTAATAACTAAAAAAAATATTTTAAAAATATTAGAGGAAATAAAAATAAAAGAGCTGCAGTTTCTTGATCTTAAGGATGACGACTATCGAAAAAAAATATAATTTACACCTCTTCCAAAAACTTTACCTACCCAATTGAGGTTGAATACATTTGAAATAAGTAGGTATAACGTTTTAAAACCGGGGTAAGTATGTTAAAAAATCTATTTTAATGAGAAACTGCGACGAAACGATACGAAATAAAACAGGCTTCAAAATCCCACTAACTGCCGCACTCAGAGACGTCAATTAAATTTAAAGTTTCATTAAAGTTGCTGCGTCTTATTCTATTGCTATAGCAAAGAACGTGACAGCAGCAACTTTAATGTAACTTAAAATTAATTGACGTCTCTGAGTGCGGCAGTTAATAAGGTTTAATAATGACCGGTCTCCTAACAATTGCCTATTAGTTAAGTGCCTAATAGGTAAGTAGGTACATGAAATATATCGAAGCCGGTGCGGTGTCAAGTATTGGTAATACACAATAGCAATTTCACATGATTCTTGCCACCGACTTCGATACATTTCATGTACAGTCAAGGTCATAAATATGTATACACTTTAGTACCTTGTCTCTTTAATGTCAAGCTTAAACTGCCATATATAGATGTCACAGCGATTAAAGTGACAAGGTACTAAAGTGTATACATATTTATATTTATGACCTTGACTGTACCTACCTATTAGGCACCAAATAGGCAATTCCTAGGAGGCCGGTCATTATATAAGGCCTCTGCCCACTACACCGGATGATACCATGACCATGACCACAATAAGAACGTGTCAAACAAAAAATATATTCATTGTATTGAAAAGTATGAGACTGCCCACCAGACCGGTCCGTCACCGACCGTCACTTTATATAGCACTTATAGCAGTGAGCGTTCGTGTCTGATACGTTCATAGTACGGTCATCATACCATGATACGGTGTAGTGGGTAGAGACCTTTAACCTTTTCAACGCCGTGTCAAATACAAAAGACGTTATTCACACTAATAAAAAAACTAGAGCTAATGTCAACCTTAACACATATACGCTCAGGTCTATTTTGCGCTGGCAACCGTGACGGATATATCAGTAGTTGGCGTTGAACCTGCGGCGCTGATGCCCGGTTCCTATATCCAAACCGCGGATAGATAACGATACCTCGCGTTAAAATTTGACATTTGCCACGTACAACATGCGTCAAATTTGAATTTGAAGTAACCTTATCTATATCCGCGGTTTGAATATAGGAGCGGGCATGAGTCGTTGGCGGCGAAAAGGTTAACTGTTTTCAGTGTGTTTTTAAAGACGGTATTATTTTTTGTTGATTTTTTTCACTTTTTAGTGATGTAGGTATCTAATATTAATATGTGATTAACTAAAGCACATATACATCACATTAAGATACGTAGCCTAATACTTACCAATTTCTCATCACCCTTAAGAAAATGTCCTGCTGCTGGGCCGTTAATAATCGAGGCGTTCTCCCGGTACTTCACTGTCAGTCGCACTTCACCACATGCATTATGATGAGTAAAAGTAGCTTATTATTCTAAAGAAATCTCATCGCTGCCCGTGAAACACAAACTTACGACTAAACATTTCCGGTGGTCACCTCTGGTCTATGACGCCAAGAGGTGCTTTTAGAATGCAAATTTTTAACGTCTAACAGGAAAGGCAATAATTACCAAAAACGCTGTATGTGTGCCTATAACTTTTGAGGAGTTTCCTCGATTCGTCATGGATCGCATCATCAGATTCTGACTTAGTGACAATGGGCCACCTCGAAAGTACACCCTTTCGAACAAAAAAGCATTTTCAAAATCGGTCCACAATAAAATTGAAAGGGAAATCGGTGAACGTATATAAGAAAAACTGGGCAAGTGGGAATTGGACTCGCACACCGAGGGTTTCGTATTTAAGTCCGTACTTCAAAATATACCTTTTTAACCCCCGAAGCAAAAAGAGGAGTGTTATAAATTTGAGATGTGTATCTGTCTGTGGCAAGTGGATGGACCAATTTTGATTTAGTTTTTTTTTGTTAGAAAGGTGACTTAATCGAAAGTGTTCTAAGCTTGGTTTGATGAAAATCTGATAAGCCGTTTAAGAGTTATGAGCGCTGAAAGCGATTTTGTCGGGAGTTTTCGTGCTCCGAGCCCGTTTATGTCTTTGTCGGACGTGACGACGCGACGCTTGAATCAAATAGGTACTGCCATTAAGCTTTAAGGGCGATATTATTTATTTACTTTTTAGAGTTTTATTTTTGTGCCGGGTTTTTTATTTTATTTTTATATATGTACTTTAATTCGTATGCAATTACCTTATTTTGAGTTGTCTAAATTTAACACAAATTTTCAAAGTTTTTTGTCAAATTCTCGAAAACTATAAATGTTGAACACTTTGTTTTATTTTTCCCTTAAAATATAATCAATTATATATAAGTTAGGATATTTTAAATATTTCGGTTCGTAAACTTTGGAGATAAGTTGAAGGGTATAAGTGGAATGGTCATGTTTTTGAATATTTTTTGTTATAAATCAAAAAGTACGTCACGGAAAATGATAAAAAAATAGTTTTGAAATGTGCAGATTGAGCCCTTTCATATGACATCCCATTTGCTATAATCAAATCACTTTCATTTTCATCCCCCTATTCTAGACCCCTTTTTAAATTATTTATTAAATTAATTTCATTTTTTTTACTAAAAACAGATGCGGGCAAGCAAGTTGTACAACTATGCAAAATTTCAAGCCTAACATATACAGCCAAACATAGAACCTCCTCCTTTTTTGGGTTCCGTACCCCAAATGAAAAAAACGGAACCCTTATAGGATCACTTTGTTGTCCGTCTGTCTATCTGTCTGTCTGTCTGTGTGTCTGTCAAGACTCTTTTTCTCAGGAACGCGTAGAGGTATCAAGTTGAAATTAATATCAATAGGTACTTAAGTCTGCAATCCCTTGAATCACTGAAAAAATCGTAATATAGGAAACTTTAGGCCTTATTCAAGTAATTTTCTTTCTGAAATGTAATTTACATTAAACGGCTGTTTGTTTTCTGAATAAATTAAAAAAAAAATCAAACATCTAAGTCAACGCAATCAAAAGATACGGCCGTTTATGTCGCATATGTACCTATGTATGTATGTATGTAAACTCTATTGCACAAAAACAGGTTGACAAATTCATATGTACACAGAAAAGAAATTAAAATAATGTACAAAGGCGAACTTATCCCTTTAAGGGATCTCTTCCAGTTAACCTTGACAGAGAAAAGAGGAAAATGCACGAGGATAGACAAAGTGACAAGACGTGCACAGAAAGTAAATGACTCATTATACTTAACTATGTATAACTATGCATACACTAAATAAATAGGTATATATATATAATTATATATAAACTAATAAAAAAATTATATATATATATATATATGACGCGGTTGACGACGCGGTTAGCCTAGTTGGTAGTGACCCTGCCTACGAAGCTAGCGGTCCCGGGTTCGAATCCCGGTATGGACAAATATTTGTGTGATGAGCGCGAGTATTTGTTTCTGAGTCATGGATATTTTCTATGTATTTAAGTATATATTTCTCTATATAAGTATGTTTATCGTTGTCTAGTACCCATAGTACAAGCCTAGAGCTTAGTTTGGGACTAGGTCAATTTGTGTGAGATTATAGATTATATATATATATATTATAGGCGTTAACTTTCAGCCCAAACTTTTCCACCCAGGAACGTATCGCCTCGAGGTCACTATTAATTTGATTAATTGCTGCTGGGAGATCTTCAAAATTTGACGCTGCGTAGATTCGTAAATCATCCGCGTACAGATGATACGAAGATACAAGTGATTGGGAAATACCATTTATAAAAATAGAGAAGAGACGGGAGAGCACTCCACCCTGAGGGACACTGGCGGCGAGTTCACTCCATGCGGAGCAGCTGTCATCAGCCTTGACACGCTGGCGTCTCCCAGAGAGGTAGGCGCGAAACCAGGAAAGAGCAGCCGAAGAAAAGTGAAGAGAGTCTAGTATGCCAAGGAGAATGTCGAAGTCGACGGAATTGAAAGCGCTGCTAAAATCTAGCAAGACAAGGACTGTCAGTTGCATATTGAAGGGAATCTCAAGGGAATCAAAACCTATAGGGTACTTCCCGTTGACTTTGAATCATGAAATTTGGCAAGAAGCTATGTCTGGGCACAAGTAAAGGAAAAAATCCGAAAACCGTTAATTTGTAGTTAAATCACATAAAAGCAAAGTCCAGTATAAACTGACACTCACTAAGTACGAAAGTGCATACTTATTGCGTGTCAGTTTATACTGGACTTGTTTTTTTGTGATTCTTATATTGCATTCCCGTTATTTACGAACTATTTACATACCTCACAAAATAAGTACCTGCATAGAAACTGGACTATAACAGCAAAAGACGTATTTGATTTTATTCTATTTATGGCATTCATAACGAGTTAGAAAGAGATGTCAATATAGGTATTCTTTCGTTTTCCTTCGTGTTGTCACAAGGATCTGTCAGCGCCAGTGTTGTTGCTGAGTCGACAATAATATCGATATCGATTCAATCATTGTCACTAAGTCAGAATCTGATGATGGGATCCATGAGGAATCGAGGGAACTCCTTAAAATTTATAGGCACACATACAGTGATTTTGGCACTTCCTGTAAGATTTTAAGAATTTGCATTCCAAAATTGCAAGATCGTAAGTGTTTCACGGACAGCGATGAGATTTGTTTATTAAGACTATGAAGCTACTATTACTCATAAATTTGTAGGAAATTTAATGAACTTTCATTTTGTATCAGAAGGTTATTGCAAAAAAATTATGGTTTCCAAGGTATAAAAAAGTCCCCCCTAAAATGAGATTTTCAATGTTTGTCACGAAACTTTGTTATCAAACCTCAGATTCGGATTCAGCACCCCAAAAAGTTATAGAATGGAAGAAATCAAGACTACCTACCTCACAACTTCCCGGGTACAAACACAATATGACACAATATAACTGAAGTAAGGTTTGATTAGCAATATTTAAAGTTACTCCAAATTTCAAATCAGTAGCACAATTAGTTGCTGGAATATGCAGCTCCGATAGACTAAAAGACTGACGAATTCGCAACATAAAGCTTCCTTTTCGGCCCTTTGGTACAAAACCCTTAAATGAGCAAGTCAGCTGTATATCAAATCCAAAAAGCAGGTGTAACGTGGAACACGTGTCACGGCTCACGGGGAATAAAACTGGCAACTGTCGCGATGGCAGATTAAGCAAGTGCCGCACTTGCCTCCTAGAAGGCGGAAAATCGATTTCTTTCCTAAAAAAAACCGGTCAGATGCGAGTCAGGCTCGCGCACCGAGGGTTCCGTATTTCAATCAATCAATCAATCAATCATTTTTATTGCGTTTCATGTTGTTTACAAATCGGTCTTATAATAAAATATGTACAGCTCAGAACATGAACCCTGCTAGGGCACAGCAAAATTACATGATAAATGCTAAGTAAGTGTATGTCAATGGTAAAAATTGTATTTTGTGAGTTTGATTTTAAACATTTCTAATAAATCTTAATTTTACTGCTAGGATTATATAAATAATATCATTGGTACATTACGAATTAAATGTCGTCACATGTCTGTTAATTATAGGGGTTATATTGCTACTATGTTCCTATCAAAAGCTCCTGTATAGAGTAATAACATTTTTTAATTAAATATTTAGTACAGTTTTAAATTTATAAGCGTCATTTTCATTTTTATAAACATCTGGTATTTTGTTAAAGATTTTTGTGCACATTGCAAACGGGCCTGTGTTCACCATTTGCAGTTTCGAAAAAGGCCTTCCCAATCTATTAAAAGGTATCAGGTTTTGTGGGCGAGAGCGTATTGGGAATAAGGATTTGTTCAGCTTGACAAAAGTACATGCCTCTAGTATGTAAATAGATGGTAGTGTCAGGATATTATTTTGAATAAAGTGCTCTCTGCAGCTCTCGGTTTTGCCTATATTAACAAGAATTCTGACGCATCGCTTTTGTAGTCTGAACAGTTGTTTCGCTTCTGAGCTATTGCCCCACAGCACTATACCGTATTGCAGCTGAGCATGCGCATAGGCGTAATAGGCACTAGTAGCAGTTTGTTGGTCAGTACTTGTTTTTAATTTATAAAGCGCATATATAAATCTATTTAATTTGGATACTAATTTATTAACATGATCTTTCCAATTAAGTGCGGAGTCGATCGTAATGCCAAGTAACGGGAGGGAGTTGACGCAGTCGAGTTTTGTATCTTGGAACGAGTATTCTATATGCAAAGCGTGTTTCTGATATGGTTTAAATTGTATTAATTTTGTTTTTGAAAAATTTACTTTGAGGTTATGATCGGTTAGCCAAGATGTAATTTCTAATAAAATGGTGTCTAATTGGTGGTTTAGATTGGAGTTATCTTTACATGTTATAGCAAGTGATATGTCATCTGCAAATAAGGTGCAGGGGCCATCAATAAGTTTGGGCAAATCGTTGATGTACAGTAAAAACAATATACAGCCGAGGACACTTCCTTGGGGGATGGAGTGGGTTACATTTGTTTCCTCTGATCGAATTCTACGTATAGTGTCTGTACCGTAGTTATGGTGTTCGATTTCAACGCATTGCTTACGGTTCTCAAGATATGAGGAGAACCATTGGTGGGCAATTCCACGTACTCCGATACCGTATAACTTCTCCAATAGGACGTCGTGTAACACCCTGTCATACGCTTTGCTCATGTCCAACAAGACGCCGATCGCATATTTTTTATCATTTACGATAGTCAAAACGTCCTGGACATACCTAAAGACTGCTAATGATGTTGTCCGGTGTTTTCTGAAGCCATTTTGACAATCACTAAATACTTTGAACTTTTCACAAAACCTATAAAGTCGAGTACTCATTGCAGATTCTATGATTTTTGAAAATGTTGTTAATAGGGCTATTGGCCTAAAGTTATTGCAGTCGGTTTGGCAACCCTTCTTGTAGATTGGTAAAACGATAGATTTTTTTAGGATATCCGGAAAGGTACCGTCTTGAAATGATTGATTTATGAGTAATGTTAATGGGGCGACTAATTCTTCGGCACATTTCTTTATAAGCAATGGGGGCAATTCATCAGAACCAAAGCTGCGTTTATTTTTTAGATTACGGATAATTTTAGAGGCTTCCTGAAGGGTAACGGGTGATAGGTACATGGACTTTTCAGTTGGTGCTATCACGGGACGACCAGGCGGCGTATGTAAGTTATTTTCGCTTTTACCGACCGATGTAAAGAACCTATTAAATTCGTTAGCGATTATTTTTGGGTCTTCTATAAGGACATTTTTAATATAGATTTTTTTATTTTTTCTGTCCTTTGCTTGTGTTTTGTTATTTAAGTCCGTACTTCAAAAATATACCTTTTTATGTACTTTAATTCGTATGAAATAAGGTCTATTTTGAGTTGTCTAAATTTAACACAAATTTTTAAAGTTATTTGTAAATTTCTCGAAAACTATAAATTTTGAACTCTTCATTTTATTTTCCCGTAAATCATAAGTACCTAATCATATATAAGTTAGGAATCTTTCAGTTTTTTCAGTTCATAAACGACGGGGATAAGGGGAGAGCGGAATTTTTTTGAACCTTTTTGGTTATAAATCTAAAAGTACCTCACGGAAAATCATAAAAAAAATTGTTTTGAAATGTGCAGGTTAAGCCCTTTTATATAACACTCCATTTGCTATAATTAAATCACTTTCATTTTTCAGGCCCCCAGTCCCCAGACCTTTTCAATTATTTATAAAATTAATTTCATTTTTTTTTTACTAAAAACGGATGCGGGCAAGCAAGTTATACAACTATGCCAAATTTCTAGTTGATAGCTTATGCAGTTGCTGAGAAAAACTGCTGTGATATACAGACAGACAGACGGACAGACAACGAAGTCTTCTTTACCTAAGGGTTCCTAAGGGTAAGCGTAAGGGTTTCATAAGGGTTTCTTTTCTATTATTTTGGTACGGAACCCTAAAAATGTAGGTACCTAGTTTTTTTAAACCATCAGGGCCCTTAGCGAAGATGCATTACGCTAACTAGCGTTTCTATTCGTTTCGTTTTTAAACCAATCGCGTCACTGGTAGATCACGTCATACGAAGAGTCACGTGATCTACCAGTTGGCTAGTTAGCGTAATGCATCTTGGCTAAGGGCCCAGGCATGTGATTTCGTTTTTAACGTCTCGCACTTCACATCGGCCGAGACGAAGAATAACCGGCGAATTAACGTCGTTCGTCAAGGTATGTAAATGACATTCAACTGCCTGCACTTTCATTTAGTCGCCGGTTTCATCGGTGAAACCAGTGACTAAATGAAACTGCAGGCAGTTAAATGTAATTTACACATTTTGACGAAGGACGTAGACTCGCTGGTTAATAATTCGTCTGTGGATTTGTCGGACGATGTGAAAGACGAAATGTTTAACATAATCATATAGCTGCTCTAAGTCAAGATATGATGCGGAAAACGAGGCTTAAAAACATCTGTTTTATGGTATTGTTTCTAGAAATCTCTACCACCATAGTATCACATATCGTAGCGCATGCGCAAAAGAAAAAACGCGGCCACTAAGAGTGGTCATCAAACAACAGCTGTCCCGTCACGCCGCGAAAAAAGAGCACTCGAAAAAACACGCGTTCTCAGGAGCTGGAACGTGCCGCCGGCTGCCGAGCGGGCGGGGAGGGCGGGGCGCGTCTCGGCCTCCGTATGGTCTACTGGTAATCACTGGATTAATAAAAACAAAATAATACTTAGGGTAACCTTTAAAAGTAAATTCTACTCATCATCCTATGAAGCTAGTGCCATATAGATTCTGAAGTAGTAAAGGATCTTTTTTCTGTTCATGGGTGATATATCATTTATATTTTTTAATCTCATTCTTGTTTTAATTTAATAGCGGGGTGTGTGTGAAAAATCACAAATTAGCCGTCGATTGTTACAAAGGTAAAAGGTAAGTAAAAAAATGCTTTGGCGCCGCTTTTGATATTTAGTCATAAATAAGTGTCCATTGTTACTTAAAACCCCGGTCTAACAGTAAAATGTTAAACCCATTAGTATAACTGTGCATTTCTCCACTTAAAACGTTGCATTGTATGTATTTTATTATAATATAACTATAATTTGGCCGGTTTTTAGTATTTGTTGTTTTTCTTTAGGGTTTGTTCAGTAATGATACCAAATTTGATTCTTGTATGTATTACCGTTTTTATGATAAAACAAGTAAAAAAAATCCCTCATTATTTTCCTTTTTGTCTTTTTTATTATTTGTTAGGAGATCCACCGTTTTATCACATAATTTGCAAAAAAATCAACGGGCTAGTTTTTAAGGTTCAAAAGATACAGCTCATTAAAGTTAGGACAGACGGACGGACAGCGTAGAGCGTAGGCGTAGGCGTAGGCACCCTTCGGGTACGGAACCCTAAATACAACGTTTAATTACGAATTGATTTTGAAATTTTGCTGTTCACACGAAAACTGTTTTACCAACTGCACTGCAATACAAAGATTGTGTTGCGACTGTTATTCTCCTAATGGTGATAAGATCACTTGTTGTTTCTTAAAATATAAAAATAGTGTTCTGACACATGCACTTTTTACGGAGTTTTATCCTTTACGACAAGTTGATTGTCTTTGCGTTTCACTAGGGCCCTTATTCTACATTGTCTTTACCCCTATTGTTATCGTATTGTTACCGTTATGATAGCACGTATTAAGTTGACAGTTTTAGTTTTAAAGGCGGCCAAGTCATAAGCGATACAATTGCAATAGAGTTCAAAACAAAGTATAGAGGTGAAGATATCAAAAAAAAATTAAAAGCATAAATAATACTTACTTCATAACTAAAGAGCTTCAAACAGCTAAACTTTTTTTACCTGACTGCTGAAGGAGGGTCGTTTTTGACCTGTAGATATGTATGTATGCTTGTATGTACGTGTGTACGGTTCTTGGTTCGCTCGTAGAGGCTGAACGGATGGCCCGATTGCATCAAACGAGATGTCATTAGATTCGTCTCAGCGTCGCGAGTGTCACTGCATAGGTACTTTAATTAATAAAACTGGTCAAGTGTGCGTCGGACTCGCGCACCGAGGGTTCCGTATTTGATATGGTACGCATCAAAACTATTGTCAAATTTTGAGTGCTTAGTAATACATAAGTATTAATATTCCGAGGCAACGAGTCGGGACCATTAATAAAATAAACTTAATTAGGTACTAGGTATGAGTTAAGGTCCATTTTAGGTTGCTTAAATTACTTTTTTTATTGTTTTTATAAAATACTAGCGACCCGCCCTCGCTTCGCTTCGGTTACATAAGTTAAAATACAGCCTATAGCGATCCGCCCTCGCTTCACTCCGGGTCTATTATATACATAAACCTTTCGTGAAGAATTATCTAACTGATGGTGAACACCGCATCAAAATTCATTGCGTAGTTTTAAAGATCTAAGCATACATAGGGACAGACAGACGCGGAGGGCGACTTCATTTTATACTATGTATTGACGATTACGCATACGCACCTTTAGAATGAAAATGAGCTAATACAAAATGTTAACTTTTCTAATTCGAGTCATAAAATTATTATTATAGAGACCTAATTCAAAATCTAAACATTTTGGAATTAGGTCACTTTCATACTAAAGGTGCGATTAGGATAGTATAGCATGGTAGCCGGCGCGGCGCGTTGCTGCCCATGTCGCACAAAAGACCAAAAAAAAATTTATTGAAAAAAACCAGATCGCTACTAAACTACATAGAATCACCCGCTAGGGTAACCTGATGACTGACTGAAAATTTCAAAAAATCGGTCCAGCTGTTTTGGTGCCCATAGGGAACATACCCAAATACAAACACATCGATTTTTATATATACTCGTATAGATAGTGTGATGTGACCGATGTTTGTCGATGTCCCATGATACACGCCTAGAGTTCACCTGGCGTTTTACTATCATATTTGTATGTACAGTCGAACTCATAAGTAGCTTTACATTTTAGTACCATGTCGCAGTTACGTATTATACGTTATAGCTTTAGCCCGCGACTCCTTCCGCGTAAAAGTCGTTTATCGGGTATCCCACGCGAAATCAACATCTATCAGATTTTCCGGGATGAAAACTATCTCCATACCTACCAAAATTTCATCTAAACTCCTTTAGCGGTTTAAGCGTGAAGAGGTAACAGACAGATTTACTTTCGCATTTATAATATTATAGCTTTTGTCCGCGACTTCGTCCACGTAGAAGTCGTTTATCGCTGCTCCCTCGGGAACTGTTCAATTTTCCGGGATAAAAAGTAGCCTATGTCCTTCCCCGGAACACAGGCTATCTCCATACCAAATTTCATCGAAATCGGTTCATCGGTTTAGCCGTGAAAGCTTTACAGACAGACAGACGCAAAAGTATGTCTACTTTCGCGTTTATAATATTAAGTATAGCGACCCGCCCTCGCTTCGCCTCGGTTATAAGTATTATATAGCCCAACAATATAGCCCATAGCTTTCCGCCCGCGACTTCGTCTGCGGAGGGTCAGTATTTTTGTTAAAAAGTGCAGATGAAGTTTTTGTTACGTATCATGAAGGAATAGAAGCTTTAAATCATACAAATTTTCAAACCTTTTTCACCCTGCTAGGGGTAGATTTTCCAAAAACGTCAAAACTCATATTTTATATTCAGTAGTCTAGAAACCAGTTTCCATTTAACTAACTTCAAAAATGACTTCACTCCTAACCAAACTTCCACTCACCATTTCATCCCCTTAGGGACGCCATCCACCTTTTAGGGGAAGTTTATCCAAAGTCGCCGAAAGCAGTTTTTTTCATTTGTTAACAGTAGCCTATATACCAATTTTAACGTTTCTAACTTCAAAAATGAATGACTTTCATACAATATTCCACCCCCTTTTAACCACCTGGGGGGTTGAATTTCGAAAAATCCTTTCTTCGTCCTCCTCGTCTACGTCTTAAAAACAACACGTGAAAAAATTCAGCTTTCTAGGTCCAAGGGTTTAGGCTGGGCGTTTATGAGTCACCCGGTCAGGCCTTCTCTTTTTATATATAGATAGCTTTTCCCCGCGACTCCGTCGGCGTAGTATTCATTTCAGGCAGTCACCCCCAAATTACGAACCATATTGCACGGGAAATCTTATTGCATGAAGATACGGGGAAAACGAAATTTCCCCGGAAACGGAAACCCAGCTAGATCGAATTTTTGCCTCCGTAAACCTGTATGTGACGGTGTGTGCGAAGTTCCCGATCCGCACTGGGCCCGCGTGGGAACTATAGCCCAAACCCTCTCATTGTGAGTGGAGGCCTGTGCCCAGCAGTGGGACGTATATAGGCTGCATTATTAAACCTGTATGTCGCAATTTTCATCGAAATCGTTAGAGTCGTTTTTGAGAACGTGAGTACCTACATATATATGCATATAGAGATCGCTTCGCTTCAATTATATGTGATTTTCTGTAAAACACGTCGGTACATGGGTGAATCAACTTTTAAGGTACTCCCCATTTTTCGAAATGTTTGACAATTTTTATTTTTTTAGAAAAACTATTTATTTGCTAACGTCGTGGCTTACATATTTATAAAATCAGATATATAGGCTAACATTTAAAAAATGTGGTTCTAAAATGATACAATTTTAAATAATAATATAGTTGGTAACGCAGGGGACGATGTTGTCCCCAGGTTTTGTATGAAAAATGTACATTTTCCCCCGAGTTACCAGGGTTTTCCGAAAATTAAGAAATATTTGAAGTGTCTAACATGTGGGATTTGTAAATTTGATGGTCTGATTTTAATATTTATAAATTATTATTAATCATAAGTCACCAGGAAAGTTTTAGTGCCGCAAAAGAAAAGGAGTACCTTAAAAGTTGATTCACCCACATACATAAATCAGGATGATACATAACGGCTCGTTCCGTATTTTTCTATTAGTATTTTATATAGATTGACATTTTTAAATTCGTAATATCTTTTGAATGAACTGTCCGATTTGAATAATGTAAAAAGTAATCTATAGGTAGTGAAACAGTCTTGAACACGAAATGATTTATTTGGATAAGGATTAACACAAAAGTATGGATAATAGGTCTGATTTTGGTCGGCATTTCTATCAACTTTTAAAATGTAAAAAAGTTTTTTTTTTTTCAATTTATATTCCGGCCTTTAGTAAAAAAGTTGTTATAGTGATATAACTACAATAGTTGGACATATGGTGTTGCGATGTTTTTTGTAGATATTGATATGTTCTTTAATATTGTTGAACATTTTTTTGTTCTATCATCAATAGTTTCCGCAGCGCATGCGATGAAACACATTTTACGGCTAATTTTTTTACACCTTTGGTTACATTATTGAAGTTTTAGTAGGAATCTCTAAGTTTTTCTAGTCATTCATTACTATAGCCTATGTTACTCAGGGAATGAAGCATTCTAATGATGAAACAATTTTTAAAATCGGTCCAGTAGTTTCTGAGTTTATTCGTTACATACAAAAATACAAATCTTTCCTCTTTATAATATTAGTATAGATAGATAGACGTCTATAAGTCTGAATTATTTCAGATTTTTCTGCCCGTAAACTTCAAAGATAAGGGGGGGGGGAGGGGGACAGGTAATATTTTGTACATTAGAACTAAAAATAAAAAATAAAGTTTTGAAATGTGCAAATCAAGCCCTTTCATATAAAAGCCCATTTGTAATAATAGTTTTACTTCAATTTGTAAACCCTCCATTTCCAATTAGTAGAAAACTTTTTGTATACATTCTAATAATGAGGCCTTGTAAGGACCACTAACTAATACATCTATTCTAAATTTCAGCCAGATTGCTTCTGCCATTCCTGAGAAAAAGGGTCTTGATAGACCGACGGACAGACGGACATACGGACAGACGAACAGACAGACAACATAGTAATCTTATAAGGTTTCCGTTTTTCAGTATTAAGTACGGAACCCTAATAATACCAAAATAATGCATTTATAAATATATAAGTGGTTTTTAACATACATAGACAACAATATCATAATGTGTAGTCGGGTTTTTAAAACTTGCTTTTTATTGATAAACTTGTTTGGTGCTCGACCTAACCCCTTAGCTTCATAATTATTATGTAAACTAGGTACCCAACTGATTAACTACCAGGTACGCAATCTCCGCGAAGTTTTTGGTTGCATCCTCCTAATCTGCTGCGAAAATAATTAACACAATTAGTACTTCTTATTTATAATTATAAAAATTGTGCAGGCAACTACTATTACAAATGTCCGCACAATAGCCTGAGCCGTCTCAGACCGACGGACTACAAAGTGATCTTTGACGACTCGTTTAGCCTAGTTGGTAGTGACCCTGCCTACGATGCTAGCGGTCCCGGGTTCGAATCCCGGTATGGGCAAATATTTGTGTGATGAGCGCGAGTATTTGTACCTGAGTCATGGATGTTTTCTATGTATTTAAGTATGTATTTCTCTATATAAGTATTGTTTATCGTTGTCTAGTACTCATAGTACAAGCCTAGAGCTTAGTTTGGGACTAGGTCAATTTGTGCGAGATTGTCCCTGATATTTATTTATTTATTTTATTATAAGGGTTTCTATTTAGTAAGGAACTCTAAAAATTAAAAAAACTTCTATAATATAAATAAATCGATGATTTTAAAACCATATAGAAAAAGGAATTTAAGTAAGTTTACAAAAACATATATTTTTTAATTTAACGAACTCTTTGCGGTTGCTGTAATGGAAAATCGCGATGCGTGCAGGTTGCCGGGTTTGTGTCGCCGTGGCGCGCACGCGCGCACCTGCGCCGGCGCGATCACGGCAAAAACAGCGCATTCTTCCGAGAGGTACTGATTCATACATCACGGCAGTGTGTGGAACACAACTTCGATGCAGTAGGTAGCTAGTAGTTATATTTTAATAAAATTTTAACAAAAAAATAGAACCGTCTTCAAAAACCCACTAAGAAGGGTTAAATAAAGACCGGCCTCCTAGGAGTCCTATGAATTGCCAATTTAGTGCCTAATAGGTACATGAAATATATCCAAGCCGGTGTCAAGTAGGAATACACAATAGCAATGACACCATGATTCTTGCCACCGACTTCGATATATTTCATGTACCTATTAAGCACTAAATTGGCAGTTCCTAGGACTCCTAGGAGGCCGGTCTTTATTTAACCCTTTTTAGTGGGTTTTTGAAGACGATTAAATTTTTTTGTTAATTTTTTTTTCGCTTTTTAGTGATGCATCTAATATTATTATGTGATAAACTAAAGCACATAAACATCACGTTAAGAAACAATAGCCTAATACCAATTTCTCATCACCCTTAACAAAATATCGCTGTCCAAGATGCAGGGCCGTTAATCATTGAGGAGTTCTCCCGGTACTTCACCATAAGTTGCACTTCACCACATGCATTATAATGAATATAAAAGTAGGTTCATGTTCTTAATAAAGAAATGTCATTGCTGGCGTCATTAACTTACGACTAAGGAGTTCCGGTGGTCATCTCTGGTTTTCATCATCAGTTCCTCTTCACCAAGAAGTGCTTTTGTAATGCAATTTCTTAAGGTCTTGCAGGTAATACCAAAATCGCTGTATGTGTGCCTATAACTTTTGAGGAGTTCCCTCGTTTTCTCATGGATCCGGACAGTTAATTATTATGTGTAGGCGTTGAAGAGGGAACCAGCGAACAAACAGAAACCCTTTCACAACTGTAATAAGAAGTGGTCCAGAAAAAAAGTAGCACGTCTTATTAAGAAGAAAGAAGAAGACAATCGTTTATTTGGTGCAAAGTAAAATAATTCAACACAAAATTGATTCCTAAACAGTAAACTAACTTAGCAACTAACTTAAAACTATTTTCTAATGCACCAAATTTGGTGCCACTCAGCATATTATGTCAGGCACACGGTTTTGAAGACGCTGCACCATCTTACTAGTGCGGGCTAACAGGCAACTACAGAAAACAGCGTCAGCGTAACTCAATTTGGATAGAATGAGCGAATCACACAATTTTATACGTAGCTCAACGCTTATGTGGTTACGTACATGATACAGCACCTTAAGCCTATAAAAACAATTACGAACGAGTTCTGACACGTGTCCTTCAAAACGTAGTTTGCTATCCATTAAGAGGCCGAGATTGCGAGACTCGGATACGAACTCCAGGCGATCACCCATTATGGAGACGAGTGGGTCACAAGAAGTAATGTCCCGTACATGCTTTTTGGAACCAAATAACATTAATTTTGACTTACTAGTATTGAGAACCAGATTATTTTGTTCGCACCACTTAGCTACGTTACCTAGATCAATGTTGAGTTTATTGACTATTGCATTTGTTTCTGCGGATTCAAAAGATATATATATATATATATATATATCTATACATATAATAAAATCATTAAGACCAAAAAGTCTGTACATTGAAGATTAAAAAAAAAACGATCAGGGCGATTTATAATAAGTAACTGAACATATTAAAACCATTTTTAAAATTTTTGTTTGTTTGTTTGTTTGACTGAGCATCACGTAAAAACTACTGAACGGATATTAATGTAATTTTCATAAATCTATTTAAATAACATCAGAATAACATTTAGGCTATAGAAATTTTGGAAAATGTTAGAAGAATGGGGTAAAAAGAGGGGGTAAAGTTTGTATGAAAAAACAAATTTAGATTGTTCTAGGATCATGAAAGTCAGAATAAATACTTATTAATAAAAATAAAGCAATACCTGTTTCAGTGTTTTTTTAAATCTCATCCAAAAACGCAAAAAAGAGGGTTTTATGTTTAAAATTACTGGAATTCATAAAACTATAAAATGAAAACCAATGTAGTTTGACCTTCGAAACTTGCTACATATACTTAAAATGACAAATATAAAACACTACTTTCAGTGATTTTGGATTACTACCCCTAAGGGGATGAAATGGGGGGTTAACGTTTGTATAGGAGTTTGGTCGTTTTTCAAGTTAGAAACGCGGAAATTGGTATACTTATAGGCTACTGTTAACAAATGAAAAAATAACGATCGGCGATTTTGGATAAACTACCCCTGAGAGGATGAAATGGAGGGTGGTAATTTGTATGGGAGTTTGGTCAATTTTGAAGTTAGAAACGTGGAAATTAGTATATAGGCTACTGTTAAATAACAAAAAATACGACTTCTGGTGATTTTGGAAAACTACCCCTATAATAATAATAATAATAATCCAGCCTATATACGTCCCACTGCTGGGCACAGGCCTCCACTCACAATGAGAGGGTTTGGGCTATAGTTCCCACGAGGGCCCAGTGCGGATTGGGAACTTCGCACACACCGTCAAATTGCTTTGCTGGTGTGTGCAGGTTTCCTTACGATGTTTTCCTTCACCGAAAAGCTCATGGTAAATTTACAAATTATATTTCGCACATAAGTTCCGGAAAACTTAGAGGTGCGAGCCCGGGTTCGAACCCACGACCCTCTGCTTAAGAGTCGGCAGGTCAAACCATTAGGCTACCACGGCTTTTTTACCCCTACCCCTAAGTGGGTGAAATGGGGGATGGAAATTTGTATGGGAGTTAAGTCAATTTTAAAGTAAGAAACGTGGAAATTGGTATATAGGCTACTGTTAACAAATAACTTTCAGTGATTTTGGATTAACTTCCCCTAAGAGGCTGAAATGGGGGGTTAAAATTTGTATGGGGGTTGGTCATTCTTGAAGTTAGAAATGTGGAAACTGCTATAGAGATGTTATCAAATAAAAAACACTACTTTTGGTGATTTTTGATAAATTACCCCTAAGGGGATGAAATAGGGGGTTAAAGTTTATAATGGAGTTTGGTCGTTTTTCGAGTTAAAAACCCGAAAGTTGGTATTTAGGCTACTTAACTGTGTACAAATAAAACATACTACTTTTGACTATCTTAGATTAACTACCCCTAAAGAGATGAAATGGGAGGTGGTAATTTGTATGAGAGTTTGGTCAATTTTGAAGTTAGAAACGTGGTAATTGGTATAAAGGCTATTGTTAACAAATAAAATATATAACTTCTGGCGGTTTTGGAAACAACTACCCCTAACGAGGTGAAATGGGGGAGAGAAATTTGTATAGGAGTTCGGTCAATTTTCAAGTTAGATACGTGGAACTTGGTATATTCGCTACTATTAAGAAATAAAAAAAAACACACTTTCAGTGATTTTGGATTAACTTCCCCTAGGGGGCTGAAATCGGGGGTTAAAATTTGTATGGGGGTTTGGTCATTCTTGAAGTTAAAAACGTGGAAATTGGTATAAAAGACACTGTTAACAAACAAAAATAAAACAATTGGTGATTTCCGAAAAACTATCCCTAAGTGGGTGAAATGGAAGGTAAAAGTTTTAACGGGAATGAAGTCATTCATGAAGTTAATGAAATTGGTATTTAAGCTACTGCTTACAAACCAAGAGTACTTTCGGTGATTTTGGAAACACTACCCCTAAGGGGGTGAAAATGGGGGTGGCAATTTGTAAGAGAGTTTGGTTATTTTTGAAGTTAGATATATGAAAATTGGTTTCTAAACTACTTAAAATAAAATACAAGTTTTCTGTTAATGGAATCCCAGGTAAATTGATGGAACCATTCAAACATTTAAAGGACTTATACAGCGATTTTCAAACTTCTGTAAGAACATTTACTTACATTCCAAAAGCACCATATGGTAAAGTGAAATTAATGACCAGACATGACCATCGGAACTCCTTAATAATAAGCTTTCACAACACGCTACTTTTGCCCATCATTTGTAAGGGGCTAATTTATTACGTAAGACGATTTAGGGGGAAAGGGGTCTGAACAAGTCTTATTTTTTCTTACATGGGGGTAGGATGTTTTTACGTAATATCACAAAAGCAAGCAAAAATTAAAGCGTTTTTATTATTTTTGCTACTTTTTCCTTGCAATTTTGGTAGATACTGATCTTACGTAAGATTTAAAAGGAGGGAGGGTTCATCCATGTCTTATTTTTTCTTACGTAGGGGTAGGGGGGGTCAGAAATGGGTTAAAATTGTCTTACGTAATAAATGAACAGCCCCTAATGAATGTGGTGAAATGGAAGTTTCGCCAAGTAATAGGAGAGTTCTTCAACGATTAATGTCCCTGCATATTGGATAGCCCCATTTTGTCAAGAGTGATGAAGTATTGGCAATAAGCATTAATGCCATGAATGTAGTGTATATGTGCTGCATGTAATACATAATCACATAATAATTAAACAAACACTAAAAAGCGAACAAATGTGAGGAAACATTACTATTTTTTTGGAAAGTCTGTCCCTTTATGATACGTACTTAATGAAAATTTTATTTGTACCTACCTACTTTTTAACGAAATTACTGACCCATCTCCCCCTACGTAAGAAAAAATAAGACTTGGGTGAACCCCCTCCCTCCTTTTGAATCTTACGTAAGATCTGTATCTACCAAAATTGCAAAGAAAAAGTAGCAAAAATATATAAACGATTTAATTTGTGCTTGCTTTTGTGATCTTACGTAAAAACATCCTACCCCCATGTAAGAAAAAATAAGTCTTGTTCAGACCCCCTCCCCTCAAATCGTCTTACGTAGTAATAAATAAACAGCCCCTTACAAATGATGGGCAAAAGTAGTGTGTTGTGAAATACTTATTATTAAGGAGTTCCGATGGTCATGTCTGGTCATTAATTTCACTTTACCAAATGGTGCTTTTGGAATGTAAATGTTCTTATAGAAGTTTGAAAATCGATGTATGAGTCCTTTAAATGTTTGAAGGGTGCCGTCAATTTACCTGGGATTCCTTTATAAGAAAACTCGTATTTTATATTTAGTACCTAGTCTAGAAACCAATGTTCATATATCTAACTTCAAAAATACCAAAACTCTCTTACAAATTGCCACCCCCATTTTCACCCCCTTAGGGGTAGTGTTTCTAAAATCACCAAAAGTACTCTTGATTTGTAAGCAGTAGCTTTAACACTAACTTCATTAACTTCAAAAAGGTCTTCATTGCCATTAAAACTTTCACCTCCCATTTCACCCACTTAGGGATAGTTTTTCGGAAATCACCAAAACGTTTTATTTTTAATTTGTTAACAGTGCCTTTTATACCATTTTCCACGTTTCTAACTTCAAGAATGACCAAACCCCCATTCAAATTTTAACCCCCCATTTCAGCCCCTTAGGAGAAGTTAATCCAAAATAACTGAAAATGTTTTTTATTATTTCTTAATAGTAGCGAATATACAAATTTCCACGTTTCTAACTTCAAAATTGACCGAACTCCTATACAAATTTCTACCCCCCATTTCACCTTTTTAGGGGTAGATGTTTCCAAACACGCCAAAAGTAATATTTTCAATTTGTTGACAGTAACCTTTATACCAATTTCCACGTTTCTCACTTCAAAATTGACAAAACTCTCATACAAATTACCACCTCCCATTTCATCCCTTTAGGGGTAGTTAATCCAAAATAGTCGAAAATGGTATTTTTTATTTGTATACAGTAGCCTAAATACCAATTTTCACGTTTCTAACTTTAAAAACAACCAAACTCCATTATAAACTTTAACCCCCCATTTCATGCTCTTAGGGGTAGTTTATCTAAAATCGCCAAAAAAATTTTTTTTTTAACCTATAAGTATACCAAATTCCACGTTTCTAACTTCAAGAATGGCCAAACTCCCATAAAAATATTAGCCCCCATTTCATTACCTTAGGGGTAGTTTATCCAAAATCACTGAAAGTTATTTGTTAACAGGAGCCTTTATACCAATTTCCACGTTTCTTACTTTAAAATTGACGAAACAAATTTTCACCCCGATTTCACTTAGGGGTAGTTTTTCCAAAATCACCAGTAGTTGTATTGTTTTGTTATTTAACAGTAACCTATATACTAATCTCTACGTTTCTAACTTCAAAATTGACCACACTCATATAAATTACCAACCCCCCCTTTCATCGCCTCAGGGGTAGTTTATCCAAAATCGCCGAATGTTATTTTTTTAATTTGTTAACACTTAACAGTAGCCTATAAGTATACCAATTTCCGCGTTTCAAACTTGAAAAACGACCAAACTCCTATACAAACTTTAACCCCCCATTTCATCCCCTTAGGGGTAGTCTATCCAAAATCACCGTAAGTAGTGTTTTTTATTTGATAACAGTATTCCTATAGCTACTTCCACGTTTCTAACTTGAAAAACGACCAAACTCCCATACAAACTTTAACCCCCCCTTTCCACCCCTTAGGGGTAGTTTATCCAAAATCGCCGAAAGTTGTTTTTTTAATTTGTAATTTTAAGTATATATAGCAAGTTTCAGAGGTCAAACTTTATTGGTTTTTATTTTATAGTTGTATGAATTCCAGTAATTTGAAACATAAAACCCTCTTTTTTGCGTTTTTGGATGAGATTAAAAAAAAAACTATGAAACAGGTATTTCTTTATTTATATTAATAAGTGTTTATTTTGAGTTTCATAATCCTAGAACAATCTAAATTTGTTTTTCCATACAAACTTTACCCCCTCTTTTTACCCCCTTCTAACATTTTCCAAAATTACTGTAGCCTAAATGTTATTCTGATGTTATTTAAATAGATTTTTGAAAATTTCATCATTATCCGTTCAGTAGTTTTTACGTGATGCTCAGTCAAACAAACAAACAAACAAACAACAATTTTAAAAATGGTTTTAATATGTTCAGTTACTTATTATAAGTCGCCCTGATCGGTTTTTTTTTTAAATCTTCAATGTACAGACTTTTTGGTCTTAACGATTTTATTATACTACTCTGTCAAGAAAGTACCGGGAAAAGATCAATAATACACAAACTGTTTGTTAATCATCCAAATTTATTTTATCACCTTCAAAGTATGCTCCTTCAGAAACGATACACTTACGCCAACGAATAATCCAATCATCAAAACATTTTTTAAACGCTGTTTCCGGAATTGAATTCAGTTCTCGGCGCGAATTCTCCTTTATGTCTTCTACCGATTGAAAACGGGTGCCACGAAGTGGTAATTTGAGTTTAGGAAAAAGAAAGAAGTCGGCAGGAGCCATATCTGGTGAATATGGTGGTTGCTCGATGGTATTTGTTGAGTGTTTGGTCAAAAATTCGTTCACAATGATGGCCTTGTGCGAAGGCGCATTATCGTGGTGCAAAATCCAAGAATTTTCATTCCACAAATCTGGCCTTTTTCGTCGAATTTGCTCTCTTAAATGCCGCATAACGCTCAAATAATATTCTTTATTTACCGTTTGACCTTCCGGCAAGAATTCCGAGTGCACAACACCGCGATAGTCAAAGAAAACAGTCAACATGACTTTGACTTTTGATCGACTTTGGCGTGGTTTCTTCGGTTTCGGTTCAGTTGGAAGGCGCCACTCCGAAGCTTGTTGACTAGTTTGCATGTCAAACTCGTAAACCCACGTTTCGTCACCAGTAACAATGCGTTTCATGAATGTTGGGTCGGAATTGACTCGTTCTAGCATGTCCTCAGCGACTCTCATGCGATTGAGTTTTTGGAGAAAATTCAGGTCTTTTGGGACTAGCCGAGCGGTAACATGTTTCATACCCAAATGATTAGTTAAAATAGTACGGATCGACTCGTGAGATACAGAAAGTTCGGCGGCTATCTCTCTCAAAGTTGAATGAGGATTTTCAGTCACTATTTCCTTCACTTTTGCGATGTTAACTTCAGTTGCAGACGTTGATGGCCTACCAGAGCGAGGCAAATCTTCCATCACATCTCGACCGCTTTTGAACGTTTTGTACCACTCATAAACACGTGTTTTTGATAAAGTCGAATCACCGTAAGCCTTCTGTAACATTTTCAGTGACTCCGAACACGAAATTCCATTGGCGATGCAAAATTTAAGACAAACTCTTTGTTCAATGTTTTTGTCCATTATGAAATTCGCAATACACACTAGATATGATATAACTAAAAACAGCACTGTATTTAATATAAATAACAGATGCAACTCAAACTCCGCGCCAAAATAGAAAACAGTTGTGCCAATCTAACAACAACAAAAAAAACAAAAATTTGAATTTGGAACCATAAACAAATCATCCATTCCCGATACTTTGTTGACTGAAGGTATGTATAGATTAGTGTGTATATTAATGAAAGTACAACAGTTTTTTTTTTGTTTTTCGGGCGTTCTGTCTGATACTTTTTGAACCTTGTATGACTTCAGTCCAGCACTCTCTTTAATCCGATGGACCGTAGACTTGCTACAACCCATACTTATCGGCGAGCTTTTGTTCGGACAAGTTAGAGTTGGTCCTGTATGCAGCTTTGATCTTATTTGCTAGTTTTTTGTCCTGAAACCCTTTTCCCCGACCGGAGCCTGCTTTTTTATCAACAGTTGATCTCTGTCTGTAAGTCCGCAAAATCTTACCTACTGTGGATCTGGGTGAAGTTAAATGTTTAGCGACCTGAACTTGACTCCAGCCGGCGTTTTATATAATTGTATATAATTAACTTGTATATAATTATATATAATTAACTTACGACGAGTAACTTCAGAGGGCGAATTTATTTTTATTTTTAAATAAATCGAATAATTGCTACCATAAAATAACTTCTCGGTATGTTACGTGATAGATGTGAAACAAACAGTTTTTTTTTTCGTGAATTGATCAAAATTCAAAAAAAGTTCTTGCTACTTTTTCTGGACCACTTCTTATCACTAAGGACAAGAATAAGGATAAGGATGTTATATAGGGTGTTTTTTTATTCGTCTTGAAAATTTTGGGGGTTAAATCAGTAAGTCATACTGATCAACTTTCACTATGGGATCAACCCCGAAATCGCGAAAAAAAAAATTACCATCCCATACATTTTGGCTAGTCAGCTGACGATGTTTTGTATGGGAGGGTCAAATTTTTTTTCGTGATTTCGGGGTTTTTCCCATAGTGAAAGTTGGTCAGTATGACTTACTGATTTAACCCCCAAAATGTTTAAGACGAATAAAAAAACAGCCAGTATTAGATACCGACGGGTATGTGGCGGGCCGGGCAGTGCGCTGCTGCGGTGGAGGTCGAGTCGAGCAATAGGTAACGTACAATAATACAAGGTTACAATATGCGTTTGTATTACGAGTAATTAAAAATATTACTTGGCAGCCGGGGATTGGCATAATAATTGTTTTATTTATTTAAAAAAATTACGTGTTTACATTAAAGAAACCGCAACAAAAACCAATTTAGGTTTTCCTGTGCGCTAACGAGGTACCTACATCGCTTAGAATAATGCAAAGCACCAGGAATAAATGCACCGCAATAGAACACAGATCAATTGTAGTAATATTACTTACCATTAACTCGCCTATTTAAGTTGCACAACCTCTGCATGGATGTCGTATTCGGCCCTTAAATACCTGTACAGAATTGCCACCCTACACGGATGATTTTTTGTGTTTTTTAAACGTGGAAACTGCAAAATCCGCTGTATTTAGGTCAGGCGCCAATTGTAATATTTGGCCAGTAGGTTCTGAGGGAAATAGTGCAACATTTCAGTTCTTCAATCTTCATCCAATAAGCAGATATATTTAAAGGTTACCTAGCGGCCCGAATAATAAATGAAAATTGGTGGTGGTAGAGTTGAGCTTAGGTGGCGAAAAACTATAGCAGATTGTTCAACAAGGGACCAAAGCAAGCCATTATGACACTAGATAATTATCCACCCGAGCTAAACGAGAGTAGATGAAGTTCGAGTGTCATTATGGCTTTTTAGTCTCGAGAACTTTACTTTACACTTCGATTGCGAGAAAATAAATCTTAAATTAAAATACGTAATAATTTTAAGACAGACACGTAAAAACTGCACTTAATAGCACTATATTTTTTATTCTCAACCTGTATCACTGTTATGTAGAAAGAGACAACAACAAAGTTGATTTTGGGGTTAGAACATAGGAAATAATCCATAGACAACATTTCCGAAACGAAGACTGAGGCGGTGGAGGTTGTATGCTCAGCCTGATTTAATATAGCTGTGTTGTGTTTGGTTGATAGTTTGATACCAAACACAAAGATTTATTTTAGAGAGTTAAATATGTAAGTAAGTAAAACAGTATATGTACTTACGTACCAAAACGTTCCATTCATATTTTCCCTAGCCACTAAATGTACCTATTAATTTAGTCTCGCTTGATAAGCCTAATATGACTTACTTTTTGAGCATGAGAAGTGAAAAATATTTCTTGCAACTTGTTTTTATTAACGTATCACGTATCAATATTTGAATATGTAACCGGACCGAGGTCCTGTTTAATAAAACACGGCGGCTGAGATCACGTGTATTTTACTGACTCGAATATATAGGTACATAGTAGGTATAAGTTCACACATTTTGAAACACTATTTCGGCAAGCGGCAAATATTCATTACCCGTGAATGAATATTCATATACAGTTTTTACCCGTAACGGTGACATAAAATTGTATTGTTCGGTAAAAAATAGCCACTTCATAAATAACAATAAAGTTTGGAAACAAAAGAATAGGTTATTTTTAGATTGTTACTTGTACGAGTACTCGCTATAGTCTATTGTTTTGTCTATTTTAAATAAAAACTAAGGCTTTTCGCAAGCAGTAGGTCAATCTTTACATAAAATACATATTTAGTAGAAGACATAGGTATTACTTAATGGAACAAAAAGCGCCCGCATAAAAAATTGAATGGGTATGTTTTTAACATTTTCTTTTTAGATATTGACCGCGATGACCTTTTGTCTACCTGAAATCACTGCGTACGACATATCGGAGACGAATTAAAGTTAATGGCGACCAACACTCGTTGTCAGTAAAAAGTATCGAAGGCAAATAACCAAAATTTATATCGTTTAAAGATGTTAATTAAGTAACGATACCAGGCAAGTTAGCATACAGTGACGTGCTTTCTAAAAATAGCGACACATACTTAATTAGAAAATCGCTAGTGCGGGCAGAAAGACACGGCGGAGCAGAGCCCTTAGCCAAGATGCCCATCGCTAACTAGCGTTTCTATTCGTTTAGTTTTTAAACCAAACGCGTCATTGGTAGATCACGTCATACGGAGACTCACGTGATCTACCAGTGACGCGATTGGTTTAAAAACGAAACGAATAGAAACGCTAGTTATCGACGGGCATCTTGGCTAAGGGCTCTGGCCGCGGACTGGCAGTCGCAGAGCTTTCACGAGTTTTTCGTAGGTCACACAGTCATAACAAAGGTAACATGTACATTTTGAAATTACGAGTAATAGCAACTGCAGTATTTCTGCCGTAGACCTGTATTTTAATGAAACGCTTCTTGCGATTGAAGTATTTTGTAAATGGGACAACTTACACTAGGCTCTCTGTGAGCCTAGTGTAAGGCCTAGTGCGCACTGCGGTGCGGAACGGTGCGGTGCGTTTTTAAATCCGCACCAAATCTGTAGCAATCTATAGAATTTAAATGCCGAATTAATTCCGCAGTGCGCGCGCTTCTATGTAGTTCTATAGGTCACAGATTTTGCGGAAAAAAAACGCACGGAAAAAATCCGCAGTGCGCGCTAGGCCCAAGTTGTGCGTCATTTAAAACGCCTCGTTCGCGTTTGCGTTTACTCTCATTTAGTATGGAAATGTGACAGCGCCCCTATCGGCGCGTATTTGAAACATCTGACAGTTCCATACAAAGTGACACTTTTACGCAAACGCGATCGAGACGTAAAAACGTTGCAAAACTTACACTAGGCCCACTGAAGTTTTAAAATAAAATAACACTTGTTGACGAAATAAATATAATTACATATTTTCAGCACACAAACAGAAAACCCTTACATAACACCAGACAAAAAGCACTCCATCATGGACGCCGCCGGCCACCGCCGCCGCGGCCGCGGCCCGACCCACTGCGATAGTAAATAATACAATCCAAAACACTGTCATACAATGTAAAACCGAATTATACAATTAAAACCACAATTGACAAAAAAAAAACTGGAACAAAAGTAAATTAAATAAAATCTTTTACGTTTATATAAATACGTACAATTTGTGTAATCTAATTCCCTATGTAATACTAATATGTAATAAAGAAATTTGGTAAATTACATAGGTTGTCATAATTGATACATAAATCAGTTACGAGTAGAAGTATTCTAAGTTTTTAGGACTAATAGGTAACTTAACCGCGTGTAGGCTTACAATAATGATCACATACAACCGAATAACACAAATACTTAACATTATAGTTAAATTAAGTTTGCTTCGTTTTGTACTTAACCAAGATAACAGTCTTGTTTACACATTGGTCACTAAGTGTACTCTAATCTACCGCAACGCCACTCGTCATTAGGGTAGAGTACCTATTAGGTACACTAACTTGTTTACACAGGGTTTACACATATGTTATACTCTGTTTATTTACATTTTATTTCAAATTCTAACACTAGTGCTTAATTTAAGATTTATAGTAAAACATTAACTTAGAGACACAGCCCCTCTCTAACATTAATAAATAAGACAAATTAATGAGGTATATTTTAAGAAACGGACTTTTCTTTGGTTTTATGTATATATCACTATTTTAGAATTGATACCTAAATGATTAAATTCCCTAATAATTTAACACATTCAATAAGGTATCTATTCGATACGACGAACTGTTACGTTACAAGCAAACGTGGACTAGGAATACGCTTACAGTACTAGATTAGACTAAATTAGGCGTGTTGAGCTCGGCCCAAGTGGATAAAGAAGGCGACGCGGTCGGCGCTGCGCTCCCCGCACTTGTTGCACATGAAGGGGTCGTTGTAGCCGTGGAAGCCCATGTGGATGGTGTGCATGGTGAGGTCTCCGAAGGTGATGTCGCAGTAGCGGCACGCATGACCGGCGGGCGCGCGTGCACCCGTCCCCTCTGGCTCGCTGTCGGAGGCCACGCCGCGCTCTTCGCCCTCGTGCTGCAGCCGCAGCGCTGCCGGCTGCAGCTTGAACGCGCGTCCCTTCCTCCTATTTTTCAGTGCCGTCGTAGGAGTTACCGACATCGCCAGTTCTGTCGGCGGTGGGGATGCGGTGTCGTTTGTTTTCGCATTTGTAAGGTCGAGGGCATCGTCGTCCTGACAGGTAAGGGTTTGGACTGCAGCGGATGTCTGCGGTAAACTGTCAGGGGATCTAGCAGGCGGTGTAGATGATACATGGCTTTCAGAGTTCCGCTCTCTTAAAGATAGACGTTGATGTAATATAGAAGGCAAAGGTGACGGATGTCGTTTTTCAGACGTTACATCGGGTGCTTGTGGAGATGTAATTTGTTCATAATTATTGTTTGGTGGGAATAAGAAAGAATGTGGTAGAAGCGGAGGTAAGTAGGGTAAGTTTACGGGAAAATGAGCTCCGAATAGAGGATGCGATTGTGGAGAAGCTTGAGATTGGTTATTGTTGTTTACGGAAACTTGTGGTTCGAACATTTTCGAAATAGGTTTTTGTTTTGGGCCGCGACGAGTACCATATACGTCTATTATTGGTAAGGGATTAGGCGTACCATCCACGTTTAGCACCATTGCAGGATTATGTTGATATTTGCGCAAATGTAGTTTGAGAGAGTGGCAATATTTAGTGGCGTAATTGCAATCAGCGCATCGGTACTGGTAAACGTTAGAATGTGACTTCAGATGAGAGTTGAGCATAGATTTGTTAACGCATGAATATGAACACTGGCTGCACTGGAAAGGCTTCGATCCTAAATGGTTTCTCATGTGATATTCCAGATGATGTTTATATTCGGTAACAAAAGGGCATTTTCTGCAGCATAGCATTTTTTCTGGTTTAATATGTTCCTTGCTGTGCTCCCAAAAACTAAGTTTGGTAACTGCAACGAATTCGCATTGTTTACATTTAAAGGTTTTAACTTTTCCGTGAGAATTAACGGCGGGCACACGAAGTCCAGGCTCTTCGTCAAAATCATCCTCTAAACCCGATCCCTCTCGACCCTCTTCGCTGTCTCGTCTAATATCTTGCCCCGCGCCGTCAAACCCCGAGTCATGAAACCGTTCAAAACCCCTCTGATCATGATCTCTGTCGGGAGACGACGGAGTACGCGGTGGTGATTTTGGTGGCGTGGCGTCAGCTCGCATTACTGGCGTAGATACATGCGGTGGCGGTACTAGGGTCCTAGGAGAAAATTGAGCATTGTATCCAGGCGAAGATTCACGTCCTTCGGAACTCCGGTTCTCGAACCCAGGCGGTGTTAATAAACTGTATGGGACACCATTACGATAGGATTCGAGATGCATACCTAGATTAGTTTTAGCTTTTAGGGGCATGCTGTCATAGAACGGCAAAGATTCGCCAACGCTGCCGACGCTGCGCGGTGAATGGCCGTTAGAGTCCTTACTTGAAGAAGACGGGGACGCACTGTGGAAACCGTCGGAGTAGAAGCCGCTTGTTTGTTCTTTTGAAAAACTGCACTCTTCCATGGGTTCTGATTTCTGTAGCAAGGAATTTAAATTTTAAAATTTAATAACTTTACTTAGACAGATCTAAAATTATTGGATAACCCCAGGGTGTACTAACCACTATAGCAGGCGGCTGCAGCAGTGCAGCCCAGGGCTGAGCGCGCGCGGCGTCTGCGGCGTGCGCTGCGTGCGCGGGCGGCATGCCGGCGGGAGGCGCGCAACTGAGCATACCTATACACAAAAACGCGGTTCGTTTAATTATGGTTGTTCAATATAAATAACAACTAACTAAATTTCGGTCAACAAAATATTGTTGCACTAAAACCACAGGTAAATTATAATTAAGTAAATTTGGTGTCTAAAAATTAAAAAGTTAGCTGGCCTGGCAGTCTAGGTACTTAATAAGACTTAAAATTCTAAACTTTTAATGTTAAAGAACTTAGGTAGGTAGGTACAGTCGCCATCATATATATTGCAGCAAAGAAGGTGCTCACAAATATCTGAACACGACTCTATTGTCAAGGCGTTAGAGTGCATGTTCAGATATTTTTGACCACTATGATATGTACAGATATATTTGTTGGCGAACTGTACCTAGTACATACTATGGAGTTCTTATATTTTTTTCTTTACATACTTAGGTACCTACTCTCTTTAGCTAGGACAAATGCATGTATATGTGAGATTACGTCATTATTTTTCTGTAAGATCATTAATTGCAGACCTACATATACGAGTAATAAAGCGCTCTTTTTGCATCTTGCTTAGAAGGTAGTTATTCGATATTTCACGGGAAAAAATTAACGCACATCTTGGCAAACACGTCCCGCTTTTGTCATTGAAACAAACTCATTAGATAATAACTCCTCTGCAATTATGTCATATTTCCCTTTAGGTTTAAATAACAACAATTAGCTATGGTAGAATCCGTCTATTCACCTTTTTATCATCGAACTAGGTAATTAGTCGTACTTAATAACACTGTGCGAATATTGTTGATGCGATAACACGCTTTAATTGGAAAGGAGAAAGTAGGCAGGTATACCTACCTACGCGTTGGAGAACAACAGATCACTAAAATAATTCTTATTATAAAATATTCATTTCATTTTTATTCAACAGCAGGTTAACCGGTAAATTGTAATTTATTTATATAATATATACATTTATTATGAATACTACGAAATGATAAGATAATAAGTCTCCTAGGTAAATAAGATGATAATTATAAAGTTAAGAAATAGTCGTAAAATATCTACCGTACCTTTTATAAAATATCAGCAAAATGATGCACAGTCACTGTTACAAACGCGTAAACTTTAAATTCACTCGAGTCCTATAATACCACACAAGTTTAAAGTACTTATTAAAAAGTTGACGTAGTTTCACTAGCCATTGTTCGGACAACCCTTCGTTGCGGTTGCCGTGAGAGATGCGACCGCTTCTGCCTGCTCCTTACAATATACTGAACAAAAAACTGTCAATTTTTATACCCCAAACATCGATATTGTATTCTACATTCGTAAGCGACGAGTTTTCTGGAAAAAAGAGAGAGATATATTCTCCGATACGTGCGTCTCCTTCACTCGCCCTCAGCCTATTTTATTTCAGCCAATACGTGCGGCCGGTTGACACGGGGAGGGGATTAACGCACTGAGTTATTGTTTATGCGATATTAAGAATAAATAATAAAAAATCATAGAAAGATTATTTCGAATTCGGGCGCGAGGGGCGATTTATGTGGTCACGAAATAGAAACAACGATAAGTTCCGAGCCCGGTCCGGCACGCGGCGCGCCGCGCGCTCGGCGGCTCGGCGCTCGCTGCCGCCGGACGCGGGCGGTGCTTTTGCATAAAATATTTACCATCGTCCAAGTAGAAAAACCTTTTATCCAATCTTTAGACACACCTATCTGAAGTAGATGACTTACGACCGCACTCACAGACGTCAATTAACTTTTAAGTTTCATTAAAGTTGCTGCTGTCAGTACTATCTTTGCTATATATAGCAATAGAATAAGACGCAGCAACTTTAATCAAACTTAAAAATGTATTGACGTCTCTGAGTGCGGCAGTTAGATATTTTTAATATATGTAATTATATTCTTACATGGTACAAAATATAGTCGCTTTCCGCGTCTGTCTGTTTATCCGATCACTCCTCCTAAATCACGCAACTGATTATGATGCGGTTTTCACCATCAGCTAGAAAAATTTTCACGGAAAGTTTATATATAAGTAAATAATAATACCCGGAGCGAAGCGAACGCGGGTCACTAGTAAAACATCATTAAATGCTTTTCGTTAGTAATCGCATCACTTGAGAACAACTAGACCGATTTGGCATTTTTTTAATGTTTCTTATAGTCCAAATAATAATTTTATTGTGCTTAGGGAAAAATGGAAAAGTGGCCACCACATTGATTAGAAAATTCTTTCAGGAATATTTAAACCTTATACCTACTTCTGTGATTCTGTGTACTTCTGTGATTTTTTAGTAAAAAGCACCGATATTCTAAACTGTGAGTTTTACGCGGCGTTGCTTGCAGCAACCTTATAATATCCTAGAATCCGCATGAATTTGATTAGGTACCTACCTACAACTTTTTTCGGGAATATAATTCTCATATTTTCCAAAGATTTTTTTAATATAAGTACCTACATTTTAATAGGTAGGTAGATATAAAATTTTCATGCATGCACCACACAGAACCATCAGCTAAAGAATTCTTGAGTAAATTACGAGTAAGTTACAGGAAACTTAAGGTTTTTTACAGTCAAAAGAAATATCACTTAATAGAAATAAAATGAACACCAATTTTATTTAGGTATAACATAAAATAACATGTTAGGTTAGGTTTTACTACGCTTACCTGCTTCAGAATAAGCATAATTATCTAGAAGCAAAAAAGGCATATGCTGCCTTTATAGCTGCGTCATGTATTAAAACAAAACACGCTTACATGCACGTTAACATGCATTGCGTTAAAACAGCGCAGCGTGCGTGTATCCAGTTAAAAAAGCTCTAGAGTTGGTTTTATGTAATGTGTTTAAGGGCGGTGCGACAGCGCGAGGGGGCTTTTTACACCACGCGGCCGACCAATCACAACGTTTCCACAAAAAAGGAATACGCTATCAGTTTTTTACATCCCCACCCGGTGTTATATAAATCAATTTAGAAATCGATAGACAATGCGTGCATGCGATTCAAAGGTAGGTAAGAATAAATAGATTACCAAATTAGGCCTGCGCGGTGGCAGCAAGAAGGTGTATGAAGATATTTAAAGTCTAATTAAAGACTGATAACTTTAGTATTTTTATGTGGTAACTAAGGGTCGAAAAAACGTCCGTCAAGGGCGTGCCGCGGCGGCGCGCGGGTGTTTAGCGCGACCGCGGCGGCGCGGTGACGAGGATCGTCGCCGATATAATTACACAAATACTTAACGGTACCTACCTACTAACAAATGACGACTTCGATTAATGCGGCGCCGTGTACCTTCTATAAGTATAGCTCCGTAATTTTTTGATAACTTGTTTAATTTTCTTACTGTCTGGCAGTAATGTTATTTTAATTCTTCAGTGATTAATAGAAAAGGAATTTGAGACTCTGTAACGGTGTTGTCATTAAACCACTTTTGAATGTTACCTAATGATATTTAACGGTTGGGGCTACTTACAGGCTCTCATGACGGATTACTTACCAATCCTATAACCAACGCGGTGACTGCGTGTCAACGCGCCGACCAACGCGGACAGATTCTGATCCATCGCTTTGACCCGGGGCGTGGCCCGGAGGAGATATTCGCGGAGAAGTAAAACCAAGGCTCAGCTTTACATCTTTAGCTTGAGTAAGATAAAAACAAATTTGTCACAGCGTTCGAGGCGTTTTGCCGCACCCTCAAACTAGCTCTGGCTCTGACTCATTTTGTAACCCCTTAGACGATATATATTCCCTTAAAATTTATCGCAGTAATCAATCAATAAGGTGTTTAAATATTCTCCAACAAACTGTTTTGCAGTTTCGCGAAGAACAGAAAGTGTACTTTGTAAAGAAAGTGTACTTCAATAGAATAAATAAACTAACAAAACCCGGTCAAGTGCGAGTCGGACTCGCACACCGAGGGTTCCGTATTTAAGTCCGTACTTCAACAATATACCTTTTTATGTACTTTTTTATTCGTATGCAATAAGGTCCATTTTGACTTGCCTAAATTTTAGTACAGATCTTTAATTTTTTTTGTCAATTTCTTGAAAACTATGATGATCTTACGAGTTAGGAATGTTTCCAGATTTTTCGCTTCATAAACTTCGGAGATAAGGGGGGAACGGTAATTTTTTGAACATTTTTGGTTATAAATCAGAAAGTACGTCTCCGAAAAATTAATTTTTTCATATGACACCCCACTTGCTATAATCAAATCACCTTCATTTTTCAACCCCCCATTCTAGACTCCTTTTCAATTATTTATATATTTTTTTTGCGGGCAAGCAAGTTATACAACTATGCCAAATTTCAAGTTGATAGCTTGTGTAAATGTGTAGGTAGTTGTTGAGAAAAACTGCTGTGAAATACCGACAGACAGACAGACTGACAGGCAACGAAGTCTCACCATAAGAGTTCCTTTTTTACCATTTTGCCACGGAACCCTAAAAAGCAATGATGTTTGGTGGTTCTAGTCTAGTTCTGTTGAAGTAGTAGTGTCCGTAGGCGTAAATTGTATAATGTTCAGTAGCGCCGCGTCGGGGCGGCGGCGGCGCACGAACTAGTTAGTTCGAGTGCTTAACGAGCACCAATTTAAATTACAACAAAAATGTATATTTATTCTAAGATTTCCCCGGAGATCACTTAGGTACATTACAGAAACATCATTCGGTCCATTTTGTTAATGTAACAGCGAATTAAGTGTTATTCAGCGCAATGATACGTTTTAAATGTAACAGATAAGTAAATACCAAAAAGATCAAGAATATTTTTCTTTAGCAAAAAAACCTGGTTAAAACTGCGAAGAGTAAAGCGATTATGCTTTTTAACCGTCTTAAAAAAGGAGGTTCTGTGTTTGACCCGTACGTACCTATGTGTTTGTAGACTTCCTGTCTTCCTTTTTCTTGCAGTCCATGTAATACCTATACAGTTGGTGAAAAGTGTTATCAAACACCTTTTCGTAAGATATCCGATTACCAGATTTATGGATTTTATGCTCACTACCTATACAAATTTAGCATGTCAGTAAACTCATAAAGAATAAAAGGGATATTTGAGGATAACGAAGGATTAATGACATATAAGTATCTATCGTTTAAAGAAACTAACTTCTTAATATGAGGGTGATTACATTGACAAAAGTTTAACAATAAAACGAAATTTCAGATATTCAAGAAATTAATAGGTATTGTTCTCATGGCTCCTGTAATGATCTGAGTCTAAGGTTATTATATTAAAAATTATATTCTAAAAACTTTTATTAGCTACTGACTAAAAAATGAATAATAATAGGAGTTATACCCGTATGTATGTGATCAGAGTTCGGATATTTCCCTCTAGCTTCTGAACTATTGGACCAGTGTTGGAGAAATTTACGAGGTGGATCTATAGGGAGCGAGTTTTTTCTGAGTTCACAAAGAGTTTCAAGGGTTGTTGGTAGAAGATTATAGAATATAGCGAAACTGCTCAACAACATCATCTTCCACATACCTCGTACTGTCTAATAATTACTGATACCTTTTTGCGGCAGACATTATTAAATCAAATTAAACGGTTAGTTAGTATTTAATTAAATCTAATTTAGTAAAAAAAATTGACAATGATAAAGTGGAAGCGCAATCTTGAATCAGTGGAACGTCCGCTTCCAAAACACTTTTCCGATAGGATGAAATAATAACTCATTTAGCCCATGCCTATTAGAATTTGTTTCCAAAAGTGTAGTAGGTTGCACTAATTAGAGTGTGACCTGATTTCTCGAGGAACTCTAAAGTTTTATCATGGCGGGAACATGCTGTAAATCAGTGATACATCAGTAACTATGGTGCTTTCCAAGTAATTCCATATTTTAAATTACTTTTATTTAATCAAATATCAACAATTCGAGGGGCGCATGAAAAAAATACCTATAATGCCATATTATTTCATCTATAAAATTGTGAGCGCAAGTGAATTTCACCTCAAATACACGTGAACAGCGAGATAAAAATATTATCTACGAGTATTTTGTACTCCGTTTCGTTAATGATTCTTTTGAACAATTTTTTCTGTCATAAAATACGCAAAACAGTTGGAGCACTGAATTGAGGTTAAGTTTAATGTAACATTTCAGAATCACAATCGCTAAAATAGCAACAAATAGCTCTATATCAGCGTCGTGGCAACTATTGTATAATTATTTAGAGATATTTTGATTAAAAAATCATTGCTATAACACTAAAATACTTAAATGTCACTTATATATCACGGATTTATAACAAAATTGTGATAGGTGGTGTTAAAATACACACAATATATCATCAAACAGCTGTAAAACTGGGGCCACTTCCCAGTGATGGAAACGTTTCTATCATGGATATACGACTGCTTATATCACTAAAATAAGCTGTATAATAGTTCGTTTTGCTAGCTGGGAAGTCTGTGGATATAAAGTGAATATACTGCCCTGACAAGTAGCCCTGACCTTTAAAGGAAAGTCTAGGACCATTCTACCTACCATGTACAACATTAAAAATCTATTTAACTACCTTTACAGGAAGATCTATTGCAATTAGTTCTGATGAAAGAACATGATGATTTACATTATTGAATGCCCCAACAACATCAAAAAGAACACAGGCGAGAGCATGTTTAGATTGGAAAGCCTTATAAATATCTAAATACAAATCGGCAACACTCTCCTTTGAAGACCTTGAAGACCCTTCTAAAACCAAATAGAATAGAATGTAAGATACAGCTTTTCCCACAAAATGCTCTATTCTTTGTTTTATAAGCAGCTCAAGTCTCGCAAAGCTGTATCTGTCATGGGCCCTAAATTGTATAACTTACTGCCCTGCTCAATAAAAGAAGCCAAAAGTGACCAATGCTTCGTAAGGAAATTAAAAGACCTTCTAATCAATATGGCTTGCTACACTGTTGACGAATTTATAGAAAATATATCTCGTTGACCCATATCGTAATTAATTGTGAGTAATGGTAGCATTAATAATAATAAATATCTAAATACCTAATAACGAAATGAACGTCTTGAATAAGGATGACATACGACATTGTAACTAGAATCTAATTTAATTATCTTTACAAATATATTGTAACAATTTAGTACCTAATTTGTATAATGACCTGTAATACCTTATTACCAATAAATTATTTCAATTTCAATTTCAAATATTTTACCCCCACAAGATGTCAGTGAAGTCGGCCTGTGAATCGCGTGCGCGTTACCAACTAGGTACTCCACGGAATTAAAATGTTCTGTCTTTCACCGTTCCCTGAACGTGCCCTGATGGCAACCATTGGGTAAAAAGTAATGCGTTTAGGTTTTATTGCGGTTAAGAGTCGCGGCACACGCGCGCGCCGCCGCGAGGTCGCGCCGCGACGCGTCGCGCGG
This sequence comes from Tortrix viridana, assembly GCA_963241965.1. NCBI lineage: Eukaryota > Metazoa > Arthropoda > Insecta > Lepidoptera > Tortricidae > Tortrix > Tortrix viridana. The sequence continues at coordinate 34,836,812 of OY725171.1, read as the reverse complement.
GCCGGCGACCGCCGCGCCGTGGCGACACCTTGTTTGTCGAGTACAAAATTAAACATGCTCTACGTATGTACCTATCCATAGAATAACTGAGTTTTGCGTCTTCTTCGCTTTTAAGACAAAACGAATATACCTAGTATGGATGGAAAACAAATTTGAATCCGTAAATCCCTGAGGGATGCGACCGTTGTTAATTTCAAAAAACGGTCTGAAACCTCTTGATAATGATAATAATTAATGAAATTTAAAGTAGGTATGTGTAATATTTCTACTACGTAGGTACTCGGAGAAAACGGCTCTTATTATAGACAAATCAATAATAGCGCATTGAAAGCCTTACATAAACCCCAATTGATTCTTACTATATAATTTTCTTATGTTAAAGTGTCTTATGTTTTTGCTTTTGAATAAAGATTTATTATTATTATTATTATTATTATTTTATTTCTAATTTTACAACAGATAAACACTTAAAAATCATTTAAGATCTTGATGGTGATTAAGTTATTTCATTTTTACTTTTTAGTTTAGGTACGGTCGACCTCATAATAAGAAGCTGTACATTTTAGTACCTTATCGCAGCTATTTATATATGTATTCAAACCATTCTCACTTTAATACGTTACTATGACAAGGTACTTGTACAGACGTGTGGCTGACCTCGATTCAGGTACATCTTCACAATCAGAATGTCAAAAAAAATGTCTAATGTAAGAGATGCAAGATCAATATATTTTGGCAAATACGGCCAAGTGAAGTGCCGGCATAAAGAAGCAGCGAAGAACAGATTCAGGTTAAACATCAATTTGACACTGGAAGTCCGGCTAACTTCGAGTGATAGCGGCGCGGCGCGGCGCGGCGCGGCGAGAGCGCCCGGCCACTTCTTGGCGTGCCCCCTCGCATAAAAAATGATTGTACCTTCAAATCTATCCCGAGGCAGGGCCGCTCCCTCAAGCCAGCCTCCCGCTCCGCTCCCCCGTCCTCCTTCTCCGTAATGTTTCTCCCCCTTCGTGAGCCACCTATATGAATAGCTCTGCCTCGAATAAAATAATAATTCCGAATGCGCACTGCGGATTTGATTTTCCGATGTTGGAAATCTTATTGGAAATTATAATATTTCATAGTAACTTTTTAACTTTTAGGCTTTGACCATATTTGGAAAAAAACTAGGTATGGGTCAAAAATCATAAAATAAATAACCATAAATGGGATCAGACAAAGTTATGAATGTTATTATGTTTTTACGCAGGTATACTTACGGTAGGTACAAATAAACTCAGAAAAGTGTTAGACAGGTGAGGTTGATAAGGCAACTGCACTCCGTACTTTGAATGGTGAGAATTACGTTACATTTTGTCGGTGATTTTAACGTTTGTAACGTATGTACGAGTATGTATGTAGCCAAACAGGGTATTGTAGTGACACTGGGTTTTGGTCTTTACATAATATGTATAAAAACCGGTCACGTGCGAGTCGGACTAGCGCTCTGAGGGTTCCGTACACATTTTGCCGGTTTTTAGTATTTGTTGTTTTTGTATAGGGTTTGTTCTATAATCATACGAAAGAGTTTTAATTTTTGAACCGTAATACATAGCAGGTTGTTATTTTTTTCAGAATGTGTGTTATTACGGCGGATTTCTTAACAAATAATAAAAATTAAGAAAGTTGGATAATAAATGTATGGAGGTCATACAAGAAACGTTTTTATTTTCAACGTATTTTTATTTTTGTTGTATTGTTAAAACGGTGAAACATACAAGCGTCAAATTTGGTATGATTATAGAACAAACCCTATAAAATAACAACAAATACTAAAACCCAGCCAAATGTGTACGGAGCCCTCAGTGCGCGAGTCCGACTAGTATTTGCCCGGTTTTTACAAGACAAATACAAAAAACGTTGAATAAAATCCTTTATTGTTTTGGGAACTCAAGGGGAGTTCATATATTATTTTACTTTTTGATTTTTTCATTTTTTTTAGGAAATCCGCCGTTATATCACATATTCTGCAATAAGATCAACGGGCTATCTTTTACCTACGGTTCAAAAATACACATCTTTAAAGTTAGGACAGACGGACAGACGGACGAATAGCGTAGTAGGTATGCTTAATTACTAAGCCTTAGCAATAGGGTCCGGTTGGACACCCTTCGGGTACGGAACCCTCAAAAGTGACGGCGTTAAAAATCATAAGTATAAGTTTTTGTAATATTAATTTATTAAATTAAGTTTTGCGTGACCTATAGGTTAAATCAAGTCTGTTTTCCGCCTTCATTCCACGATGCATTCTTTCAGAATTTACTATGGTTAAAGCAACATTTTGTGTCATTGTACAGTTGAGTACAAATATATGGATGGATGCAATAATTATATCGACGGTTAAAAGGCGACTTGATTTAAGCGCCATTTTGGAAACTTTACACGAGAGCAATTTAAAGTTTTTTTTTTTTGGAAAAAAAATCACTGCACGCTGTGCATCTAATAAATCGTAAACACACTCTTCAATTATAAATCATCGTTAAGCCTGCTATAATTTGATATATATATGACAAATAAATAATGTTTTTTGCAGAGTTAGATGTAACTTAAGCCATTATGCACAATTGTGTGATCAAAGTCAAAAGATTTAAGTGCATGGGCACGAATTATCTGATCAAGGTAAATAGGATTTAAGTAAATTAGTTCAAATTATCTGATCAAGGTAAAATAATTTAAGAGCATGAGTACGAAATATCTAAACAAGGTAAAATGATTTAAGTGCATGAATACGAATTATCCGATCAAAGCAACATGATTTAAGGGAATGAGTTTAAATTATCTGATCAAGTTTAAAGGATTTAAGTGCAAGAGTAGCCTATGACGGATTTAAGAAAAATGATTTATGATGGCAATGTAGATATAAACTGTTCACGCCGAAATGACTCAAATTACACATTTGTTACATCAGTTTAAAGACAAAAAGCTTTAATGGAAAGATTTATTGAAATCTGATTTAGGAAAAATAATAAAATAAAACAAACGAATAAGGAAAAACGATTTAAAGGACATCTCAATTGACAAATTACTTATATTGATGGAATAACCATACTTTAAAGTACTTAGGCTTTAAAGTCAGTTTTCCTTAGTTAGTAGACGTCACTAAATAATGAATTATTCATTTTTGCCCAAGGAAATTCCAATAAAACATTGTTTTGTCAATCAACACTTGTTTTAATTATTTTGATACTTATACTTAAAACATTTTTTCGCGTGCAGATTTATTTTTTTCGTTTTAAGAAAATAGTTTCAAAAGTCATAAACACAAAATACTGTTCAAAGAAAAACAGCACAACTCACATCGGTTCATAAAAAAGTTCAAGAAAGAATGATTTAAGTGACAGCAATATGCTTAAATGTTCAAAGGAAAAATATTTAAGTGACGGCGATATATTTGAATGTTCAACGCAAAACGATTTAAGTGACATCGATATGTTTAAATGTTCAAAGGAAAAAGATTTAAGTGACAGCGATATGTTTCAATGTTCAAAGCAAAAAGATTTAAGTAAATACATTTCAAAACTCTGATTAAGGTAAAACGCGTTAAAGTCGGATGTTTAATTATTTGGATCAAGTAGAAAAGATTGAAGTGACGTTTTCGTACTAAACCAATAAGGGAAAAAGGCTTAAATTACAAGTAGTTTAAAAATTATACATCTTACGTGGGCTCACAAACCATGGCTTAACAAAAATACTAAATTCCCGTCACTTAACACTCAGTAATTAGAAATGATACCAAATTTGACTATGGATTCAAGCGCCAAAAAAGTGCTCCGAGTTACTTCAAACTTACTTCAAATGACGCGGAAAAATTTGCTGATTCCAATGATATATATAACTCAATATCGCCCAGAGTGACGCTTGAATCAAGTCGCCTTTTAACCGTCGATATGTATAGGTATGTACCTATACATTTCACTGTTATAAGTTGCAACCTGCAAATTTGTAACTATAGGTACTTAGTAGGTAATGTATAGGGTTATTGCATCCATTCGTAAGTAGAGGTAATTTGCAATCATTTTGACCCTATAATAATGCATCAGGCCAAAATGACCCATTTAAAAAAAAAATTGATAACATTTTTTTTAATTTGATTTGACTTTGTGTTGCTTTTAAGTTTTGGTCGAACATGATTTTCGGCCTGCTCTCTTTGTGATCTAATTTTTTCAGTAACCATGAAACTAACTCGTCAGAAAGCTAGAAATACATAGTTGTTTTTTAAATAATCTGCCTTTAAAAATTAGCTTTAAAAAATAGTTAAAATGATAACATTTTTGTCTCTTATTCTAAAACGTGTACAGGTAGGTACCTAATTCTAGTGTTAATGCTGATAATAAATAACTGTTATGTCGTTTAAGTAAAACAAAAGAATAAAAGGTCTAAGAGCTTGTTTTTTTTTAAATAAATGTTTTAAGTTGCTTATCGGACTTTTTTTGAAAAAAACTTAAAAGAAAATTTTCTGGAAATGGTTCACTTTTCGTCGCTACGCGTGTAAAAGTCGCCATGTGTTTTTGACGTAGGTACATTTCAGGAGACACAAAAAACCACTTTTTTTCGAAATGTATTGTAAGCAGTCTGAATATTATTTTCATAATAATACAGGGTGACCTCGAATTGGTAATACAAATTCAAAGTACTACAGAGAGCTTCCCTAAACCAATCGCTTCTACGAGGTCTCACGCTTAATTTTAAAACATAAGTACTTTTTTTTAAGTTTTCTAATTATCCCATTTTTTTTGCTTAAATTGGTTACCCTACCATTACCTTTAAAATGAAAGAGGTTTAAAGTATTTCAAATGAACACTTTCCTCTTTGGTTCGTTATCTGACACATCATTTATGATAATAGCGTATCTTGATTAGTAAATTGTCACTTGTCTTGTCAAAGAAAGTAAGAATTTTCGTATTTAATTAAGATAGTAATTAAACAAAATGCCCCGAGCTTATCCTTATACGAATATTCAGCGAATGGATATGTTATCTTTTTATTTTACGTCACGAAGTACCGTACGAACTCAAGCATTGTTTCATGAACGACACCCTGACTGCCCAACTCCTACTCGTGTTCTAATAAACTCCATTGTCCAAAACTTAAGAGATTTTGGACAGTTTACTGTCCCAGTGCACGCTCAAGCTCCGGGCCGGCGGCCGCGGTACTCGCAGACGTTTCGGAGACGAGTTCTCGATTATTTTAGCCACCACCCAGAGGCGAGCTCAAGGGACGCTGCCGCAAGATTCGGAACGAGCCAATGGTTTATTTGGCGATTACTGAATGCTGAAGGAAAGTATCCGTTTAAATTCCAAAGGGTGCAGGATATCATATTAGCCGATTATCCTAGAAGAGTGCAATTTTGTCGTTGGCTGCTGCAAAATCTACACTTGAACATTTTATGGACCGACGAGGCAACATTTACAAGAGTAGGCATGTTCAACGTTCACAATGAACACTGGTGGTCTGATCGTGAAGCAAATCCTCACGTAACTCGCAGGGACTCCTACCAGACACGTTTCTCGGTAAATGTTTGGGCAGGAATACTGAACGACTGTTTGATTGGTCCTCATTTCATTGACGGAAATTTAAATGGACCGAAATATGAAGAATTCCTGAGAAATGTGTTACCGGTATTGCTACGAGAGGTGCCGCAGCAAAATTTGGAGGCTCTGTATTACCAGCAGGATGGGGCACCAGCTCATTTTTCCCTGCGTGTGCGAAGCTACTTGGACCAAGAGTTCCCTGGGAGATGGATTGGACGCTGTGGCCCAGTCGCTTGGGCTCCTAGAAGCCCTGATCTCACACCTCTCGACTTCTTTTTGTGGGGCGAAATAAAAAGGAGAGTGTACGCACGGGAAACAGATACTGTGGGTGAACTTCGCCAAAAGATAGTTGAGGCATTTAATAATGTAAAAACCAATGAATTTGTTCTCCACAGATTGAAAGACAATCATAGGCGACGGGCAGAGTTATGTATCCAAGAAGGCGGGGGTCATTTTGAGCACATTTTAAAAGTTGTTTAAGTTTTACAATTTTGTATTTTGTACTGTACGTTATTCAACAATAAATTATTTTTAATAATTCACTCATTATTCAGTTATTCACTTTATCAGATAATTTATTAGGGTACCTACTTAAAACTAAAGGGTTGGATGGATATCAGCACCTAGTTTATTAATAACATCGAGTGATAGATACAGGAATGGAAATTGAGACACATTTTGTTCCTTGTCGCTTTTGGTGGCAGTGCGTCACGTTGAATGTCCACTGTCATTATCTCCGTCGTTGTTGTGACAGAGTACAAAATGGTGCGAGAATAAATTTCCTTGTCTGTACGACAGATATGCATTACGTCATGTAGGTTAACCACACTTGGGATTTTAAATTATTTTTATTATTTTGTTTTGTTAGAAAATTAACGATAATTAAGGAAAGCTAACTTTAACAACTGAGTTAATGCAATACACTATTAGTGATTAACTGAATCATAATCAAGTATTTTGTATTACCAATTCGAGGTCACCCTGTATAATAAGCATTTTAACGTATGTTAAGAGTACTTTTGGCAAGATCATATAAATAATTAAGTCATAATAGTAGATTGTTCAACAAGGGACTAAAGTAAGCCGTTATGACACGAGATATTTATACACCCGAGCAAAGCGAGGGTGGATGAAGTTCGAGTGTCATTAGGGCTTTTTAGTCTCGAGTTAAACACTCTACTTTTCACTTCGAATGCGAGGAAAAATAACGACGTTCTATACAAAATAACAATAGAAAAAAAAAATTGTTCCGCTGTTTTTAATTTCCTTTTTTTTTGTAAAGTGACGCTTTAAATGCTTGCATACCTATTTAGCCAACAGATTCAAACTTGAAAACTATTTTTTCAAAACTAATCAAAATTTATAATGCATGGTCCATGCATAATATTTAAATTAAATTCATCCTGAATATAATTAAATTGATTCATTCTCGTAATCATTAATCGTGTTTCACGAAATTAAATAGTTTTTTTTTAAATATTTTTGCACAGTTGTCATTTTGAGGTTATTTCCACGGCCTAAAATTGTCTTTACCACAGAATAAGTACTTTTATAGAAACCGGACTATAGGACACAGCAAAAGACGTATATGACATTTTTCTATTTATGGCATGGCATTCATAACGAGTTAGAAAGAGATGTCCTTAAAGGTATTCTTTCGTTTTCCATCATGTTGGCACAAGGGTCTGTCAACGCCAGTGTTGCTGCTGAGTCGACAATAATTCTAGTATCAAGTTTTCATGTTTTGAAAATCTGAAAATATCGATATATATTCACAACACTGTCAAACTAATAAAGCTACTAAATGAAGAAATCGCCCTGACATAAAATTAACTATTCGCATATCGACTTTTTAATTTTGTAGTACTGTAGGTTCGTGTGGCGGACTCATCGCGGTCCATTCAAATTTGACGTCTAAAACCTTTTGGCAAGACATCTCTTTCTAACTCGTTATGAATGCCATAAATATAAAAAGGTCAAACCTACGTCATTTGTTCTCTCTTATATTCCGGTTTCTATTCTTTAATAATCCTCCATTCACATACTGTACTGACACTTCGCAGACGAAATCGCGGGCGGACAGCTATAATATTAAAAATTAGAAAGTTTGTGTGTTTGTTACACTGACACATTTGCTACCTATTATCCCGAAAAAGTTCCTGCGGGATGGTAAAATTGCTGATTCTACGCGGACGAAGTCGCGGACAGCAGCTATGTCAAATAATCGACTAAATGGGTAGTTTTTATAAACGTGCAAGATCATTTGATCTCATACCTCGGCAGAGGAGAAAGACTGTAAGGCCGGTCCTGACCTGATATACCTAAATGGTGTAAGCCGTGTAGCAATTTCTCTCTGGACCCAATTCTAAATTCAACGCGGACGAAGTCGCGAGCAGAAGCTAGTTTATATATAATTTAAATACTAGAAATAAAAATAAAATTGCCATAAGAAAATTTCGTGTCTGTAAAGTATATAAATCATTTGTAGGTCAATGCATTCATTTTTATAATAAATTACCCGACGTAGTTCTTCTCTTTCTTGTTGTATTTCTTATTCTTGCTGTTATGTGGTGTTCAATAAAGAGTTATTGTATTGTATTGCAGTTTTAGAGTTACCCATTCCAGCACTTAAAACTTACTTGAAATAGTCGTTGATGTCTAAAGCGTACTATAGGGTCGAGGACTATAATTATAACGGACAAATATAATTACATATATATATATATATATATTAATATTTTTTTTCTTTCGTAATAATTCTGGTTACTGGCCTACTTATTGAATAAATACCTTTTATATTTTTTTATCATCTGGAAATCTGGGCATACGAAAGCATTTTTGCCCAAGCTGAAATTTGATTATCAGCGCGTCGCAGAAACATGCAAAAATAGTTAAATTTCAATTTAGTTTTAGTTTCCTAATAATGTGCTGATTATTATTTTCAGATCCATCTTCAATAAACCTCATTATTGTATTTGAATAATTACTGGTAAATTCTAAATTTAAACGTCCGTGTACTTTTCTGTAACAGCGCTGTACGAGTACAATGGCTTCAGCTGAATCAACTTAATATATTTTATCACATACTCGTAGGGTATACGCGCATCAGACAGTATTAAAAAATGTCATACGTAAATACGCGACGACAATCAAATGTAAAAGCAAAAAATAACACAAAGGTATGACAAAAAACAGTTGTTTAAACACTTCAACTTCAAAGTCGATCTTTACAAGTGTATGAATCTTTAACTTTGGCTTATACCTACATATTTATTTTGTTTCGGTTGATATGAGTTTTATTTCTACTCTTTAATTATTTAGGGACTAAGACCAAATATGGACGGCTCTAATTTAATTTCGTAACCTACTTACATATAATAAAAACCAATTTATTCATAAACCTATCAACTAGATTTGCAGCGCCTGTCGTTGATTCCGCCAAAAATCGAGTCAATACAAGGCTAAAAAGTTCAAAGCTGAACGAATAACCTTTAACTTGGCTTACAGTTATTTTATAGCAGAGACGTCTTCCTGTATACATAATGCAATCCAATACGAGCTACCAGTACCAATACTAGTACATTATTGCCTAGGCACGGAAAGTAAGGGATTGCCTGACGAGGTGGTTAGCAGGCCGAGCAATAGCGAGGCCTGCTAAAATACGAGTCAGGCAATCCAATCCCCCCGTTTCCGCCGAGGCATATATAATGCTTTTCTCAAACATGTGAGGAAATGATACAAATATATTTGTAAAAAGTAAAATTAATATTAAAAGTGATGTTAATCATATTAGGACAATTTGTAAACGAAATAGTTATGGGTTTTCCAGGAACATTTATGTTTGTCTGTTGAATTTGAGATGTTGATATTTCAGGGCTTGTGGTAGACAAATGGACGTAACTTAGGGAAAAGGATCCAATTCAACCATTTCACACTTGTAGAATTTGACATAATATTGACAGCAATAGAATTCAAATTTAATACCGTGAAGTGCCGAGGACTTGATGTTTGTAGCTTTTACACAACAACAGTAAGTTCTACGTTTAAATTTCAATAAGTTTTTGTTTTTAATGTTTTTTTCTAACCATAGACAATTTTAAAGAAATTTAAAAAGAAGAAAACACACGCACTGTGCTACGAAAACGAGCAGTTGCCTTGGCTGTATGAGATTTATTTCTTGGTCCTTTCTACTCTGTATGCATTTGACAGCACTTTTAAAAAAATATCTCAGCGGACAAAAATGGGTTTTCATACGTTAATTTTACTCCTAGGAAGAAAATGAGGCCCTTCGCGTCTTCGTTTTTCAAAAGAAATGCCATCTTTTCTGAGCATGTTTGAGAAAAATTATTTTAGTGATCCCTCATTGAACAAAATAATAGTACATTTTTTAACACAGGTGCGAAAAAACAAATCAATTTAAAACTCTGATTCACTCATTATATAAGAAACTTTTTGAAAACTTAAGATTGGTAAACAAATTCGTTGTAAGTTCGATCACTCGCAGTGAACATTTTTGACATTATGAAGAGGTGTTTTTTAGCTTTTATTGGACTAGAATGGATTTTGTTATTATTATTGAACCCACTTCAATGAAAGTTTTTTTTCAAATGCATGTTCTATAAGACAAACAATTGTAAATATAAAACATTGTACTATTATTACCTAAATATTGTTATTTACGATTATTTGTGTATCGTATATTTATAAAAACAATATCGAATGTTGTCTTTGGAAAATAAAAAAATGCTTGCAGTAAAAAAAAACGCATGGCTTAAAGGACTTAGCATCCAGGCCATAATCATTAAAAAAAAAACGCCTCTTCTTAATGTCAAATTTTTGACAGGCGTTTCGGCAGCTATTAAGAACGGTTTTTCAATATTCAATATTAAAAAATAAACGTGTTATAATGATGAAGAGGTAAGTAATAAAATATGAAATATGTATATTTTTCGTATTATTACATTAACAGTAGGTTTTTATGTTGATTACGATGTTTAAAGGAAACTAATATTAACACTCATCAATAACTAGTCATGAATTGGAACAAGTATAAAAAAATTGGAAAAGTAAAAAGCACTAGTTCGCGAAAACCAACTTTCCGCACGATATACAGCTACGAAAAGTACAATTTTTTGAGCAACTGTGTTAAAAAATAATTAACCGCGTAGGTAATTTTAACAAAGCTTCATACCAGTTAACCTCATATTTAACGTCTTCGAGTAAAACAAAACAAATACCTACAATAGACGGACAGACGTAGCAAAACTACTACGGATAACTTTAACGGATAAGTTTAGCTACGGGGACCCAAAAAATAGTTGTTCTTAAGACAAAATATGTTTGATTTTTAGGGTTCCGTTGCCGAAATGGCAAAAACGGGACCTTTATAGTTCCGTCATGTCCGTCCGACCGTCCGTCCGCATGTCACTGGTATTTTACTCAAAAACTACAAGATGTAAATTGATGAAACTTGAAGCACAGATGTCTTGTAGGTATTAAGCCGCTACTTAGTTTAGTAGTAAAATAACCAAAATAAATATTTGTAGGGGCTAACATGTAAACGTAATGTAACAGAAGATGTTTTTTTTTTTTTTTTTGTTCAGCATACCTCAACATGTGGCACATATTTCGACAGTTCTTTAAAAAAGACTCAAAGGTTTCGAAAATATATTTTTGATTAAGTAAATATTTTCGGAAATAATCGCTCAGAAAGTTGCATAAATTGTGTCCCCCCCCTTTATCTTTTAAACTGTATGTCCAAGAAATATGAAAAAAATTACAAAGGTAACGCTTAATAAATACTTTCAATCAAAATTATTTGCAACATGATCAGATATACCGTTTTTGAGTTAATAGTTAGTAAGGGCTATGAAGATACGCTCTTTTACTTGTATTTGTAGTACTTACCTAATGGCGACGGAACCCTACCATGACTATGGCCCGACATGTTCTTACCCGGCTTTTTATTTTTATGTAAATGTGGTCTGCAATATGTTGGTGCGTACTTTAAGATTAGGTACGTTTGTATTTCTACATAATTAAATTTAAATTATCACATTTAATTTTAATTTTATACTTTTTATTTTTATAAGAGAAATCACTCTGAATCTAGGAAGCTTTAAGTGGCAACTGTGGTGAGAAACGAGAACTAGCCCGCTATAAAATAAACAAAACCGGTCAAGTGCGAGTCGGACTTGCACACTGAGGGTTCCGTTCACATTTGGGCGGTTTTTAGTATTTGTAATTTTTTTATAAGATTTGTTCTATAATCATGCTAAATTTGACGCTTGCATGTATTACCGTTTTTACGATATAACAAATACACAAAACGTTGAAAAAAAACATTCTTGTATGTGAACTCCCCTTATTATTTTACTTTTTGACTTTTTTATTATTTGTCAGTAAATCCGTCGTTACATCACATATTCCGCAAAAAAATCAACGGCCTATCTTTTATCGTTCAAAAGATACAGCTCTGTAAAGTTAGGACGGACGGACAGCGTAGGCTTAGTAATAGGGTCTTGTTAGGCACCCTTCGGGACGGGACCTTAACAATAGCATGAGTTTTAGCTAACCCTTAATTCGGCAAAAATAAAAAAAGTCGGGTGTTCAAACCTTTAGAATAAAAAAAAGCATAAAAACTTAGTCACAAAAAAAATACAAAAAATGAATGTTATGTTATGTCCAGTATGATGGACGTTGCCAAATTAAGGGTTTAATATAGAAGGTAATGACTGTCATGGTATGACTATGTCATGGGGAGGGGTGAGTCATGCTAGGTACACGAAGAGTGTTAAATAAGTAGGTATGAATGTAGAGGGCTTTGAGGCAAGTGGGCCTAAAAAGAGATGGATGGATTGTGTGAAGAGTGATATGAGAAAGAAGGTAGTGAATGTGATGACGGTTGATAGATGTGTGGAAAAAAGACAGGCTACGCTGACCCCAAATAATTGGGATAAGGACAAGATATTGCTCCAAATATAAGCGTGTATGGTTACGGATTTTAGTTGAAACTACAGGACGCAGGAAACCAATTAATAATTGTGACGTAATTTCTTACTCGTGAACTGACGCTGTCATTATGACAGCGTTTTTTGGTGGCTCAATGATAAAGCCCTGGCCCCGTGTTGTGGTCGCCTTTATCGCGGTGACAAACGTGGATAAAGTATCCGTCACCCTCGCACTTACATACTGGTCAGAAAGTGACAGATGTTTTATCCACGTTTATCCACATAATAAACACGACCATGATAGGCCTGAGCGGCTAGCACATCTCTAGGTATCGTTATAGAGCAGTTAGAACGGGAGATCCGAGCGACAAACAAGGCGCGGACCGCTTGTGCTAGCCGTCCTGATAAACCAAATAGCGGCTTCTCTGACGAATCATCCATCCTTTCTAATATTATAAATGCGAAAGTGAGTTTGTTTGTTTGTTTGTTGGGTCATTCTAAAATCCGTTGCAGAAAATGATGTCCCGAAACTAAAATACTTGCTTTTCGCTGAGATAGGTATTAGAAACATATTATAGCATTATGGGATCATTCGTTAAAGGACACATTATTTAATAACTTTTTAAACACCTAACGCCTTTAATATTGATTAATGACCAATTTTTCCATGTAACAGAGTAGTCATTCATGGTAACATTGTTGTTTTTCATACAAAAAAGTTGTGTCCCAGACCCAGACCGTTATAAGATAATCGTGATACACCATTTTATCAAACCATATGGATCTTTTTGTTTAAATGCTATAGTAATTAAGCAATTTCAACATTTTCAACAACACGTTTCATATCTAGTCAATACAATTTATGTTTCAGCTATGATTACTTCAGATTTTGCCCCGCTTTATTTCAAATAGTAAGGGTACGCTCTGTTACCACATATATTTGACAGCTGCCAAGAGATGACGCCACCATTTCAACGGAAACAGTTGTGTTATTATGTCTACTGCTTCATCGACACTGTTCGTTGCAAGTGAGATGGGGTGGGGGATACGAACCAGTTGTCCGTTGGTTGTGATGTGAGGCGCGTGGTTTTATTCTGTGTGTACTCTGTTACCGGCGTTTTTAAGTAAGTATTCGTATATTTATGTACAAATTTACAACTTTAAACTTGATCTAATGGAATAATTACCTTATGTGCATTTAGTTTAACATAATATAATTTTGTTTAAATAATAAAAGACACGAAGCGTTAAATTTACTACTCTATTACTGCACAACTCTGTTGACACTATCTAGTAACTGAGTTGTAGATTGGTAACAGATTTGTTATTATACTTATTATTTAACTGTTTGAAGCTTTGATCGTCGTTAGTCTGTCTGTATCTTGTATAATAAATTAAATAATTGGTTCTAGATAATTATATGAAATCATTATGGCTCTCACCGCTGCTGAAACAATACTGTGATTTTCCATGTAAAACACGAGAGTAAAGACTTAATTTATGTAAATTCCGAAGAAGAATTTACAAAAATATTTTTGTTGTTTAACTAATAATAAATAAATGATGGTAACAGAGTTGTTATATTTTTGTACCCTGATCCAGTAAATCCTCTAAAAATCTGAAAATACTGGAGACAAAAGATCGCGCCTAGCTTCAAAATGGCATTTTATAAAGTTATGTACATAACATGAATATCTTTACACCTAAATTAAAGAAAAGTTTTTTTTTTAGAATTTAGATTTATTGCCACGTTTTTCTGCAACCGATTTTAGAACGACCCTGTTATGCTTTCACGGCTAAACCGCTGAACCGATTTCGATGAAACTTGGTATGGAGATAGTTTGAGCCCCGGGGACATATAGGATACTTTTTATAACATAAATACAGTTCCCGAGGGAGCAGCGATAAACGACTTCTACGCGGACGGAGTCGCGCGCAATATCTATACAAATTATTAATGTGAAAGTATCTCTGTTTGTTACCTTTTCACGACAAAGCGGCTGAACAGATCTTAATGAAATTTAGCAAGACGATTCTCGGAAAGGAGATAGGATGCTGTTTATCCCGAAAATTGGACAGTTCCCGAGGGAATAGCGATAAACGACGTCAACTTAAACTGGTTTATTACTGGTTTACGTGCAACCTCACTATTAAAATGGGGGAGGATCGAATCTGCTTTAGCTATTAAGTAATTTTACTTAAATAATACCTTTTGGTTTTCCTGTAAAGAACTATTTTCTACATTTTCTTCAAAGTTTAAGGCGCTGTAGTTTCGGAAATAAGAGGAGGAATGGTCAATTATTATTTACTTTCTTAAATAACTCTAAAACTATTTACTTGAAAATTATAAAAAAATATTTTTAAAACCGTCCCGTATTTTTAAAAACGTCCCGCAGCTATAACATTGAATTGCAGGCAGTTCCTGAAAATCGTTCTGAAAATGTCCTGGTACTATTCAAGCAACTTTGCTCCACCATTGGCTTAAACATAGAAGACGCGAACGTTCTGGCGTGCAGAAGAGTTGCCAAAATGGATTCTAAATCGACCAGGCCCAGGAACATATTGGTGACCCTATCCTCCACCCGGCTGCGAGACACCGTTTTGTCGATGACGAGACGTTACAAAAAAATGAAATCTAAAGATGCCACCCAACTGCTCAACAGTACGCATCTCGGCATCACCGACGAGAAAACAAGAACATACGTCACTGAGCACATCTCGCCAGACTGCAAATCACTATACGCAGAGGCCAGAAAGGAAGCTAAAACTAAACAATTCAAATATGTTTGGGTGAAGTTTGGCAAAGTTTATGTTCGTAAGAATGACGAATCAAATTGTATTCATATCAAAAATTCAAATTGTTTAAAAAAATTACAATAAGTCACGAATAACTGTTATTTGAATATTATCACTTACCACGCATATACTTAGCGCCTTAAATTATAATTTAATGATTGTTTATTACCAAACTGTTAATAGAATTAGAAGTAAGTTGACCGAACTTTACCTAAATATCCTGAATAGTAATTATGATATTATTTGCCTTACGGAAACTAATTTAAAAGAGAGCGTCTTTGATGACGAATTTTTAGATTCACGATATCAAGTTTTTCGCAGAGATCGTTGCTCAACAACCGTATCTAAAAACGAGGGCGGTAGGGTTGCCATAGCCGTAAAAAAACATCTTATCACGAACCGCTTATGTGCCTGGGAAAGTGATGTTGAGGATATTTATATATATATATATATATATATTATTTTATTTATATATTATATATCGATAGTAAAGTATTTATACTATGCCTTTGTTATTTACCGCCTGACTTAGAGATAAATAAGTTAACATCGTTTTATACAAATCTTCAAAGGAGAATGTTAGACGCAAACAAGGACCACGAATTTGTATTTGTCGGTGATTTTAATACTCCTAATATCGGCTGGACTCATTCCTTAACTTTTGACCATATGGTACCTACTCCAGCATACGACGCTAAATCTGCACTCCTTCTGGAAACCATATCGTTGTGCAATCTGACACAATTCAATAGCATTCCTAACAAAAACAATAGATATCTTGATCTTGTTTTTTCTTCAATCAACGCCACGAGGGTATATGGTGCTGCGGCCCTGAGCCGTATAGACGAACACCACCCCCCACTGCTTATAGATGTTCCGATCAAAGGCACACCGCGTAAATTTATTAAAGCCAACCAACAGAAAAGACCGAATTTTAACAAGTGCGACTTTGATGCAGTTCGCAGTGACCTTGGCTCGGTTGATTGGAATTATCTTTCCCATTCTGCGGATATTAATTTAGCTGTACAATTGTTTTATGATAATATAAACGAAATAATAAAAAAACACACACCTCTAAAAACACCAAGATCTAATGTGTACCCATCTTGGTTTAGCCCGGCCTTAATACGATCCTTGAAAAAAAAAGCTAAACACCACAAACGCTTTAAGAAATTTGGTAATCCTCTGGATTATGACTCCTTTGCTGCCTTACGCACAAAATGCAGGAATCTTATTGACAAATGCTACAACGTGTACTTAGAGTCCGTTCAGGGCTCAATTAAGCATAACATTAAGCATTTCTGGCGATACGTCAATGACAGGAAGGGTTCTAGCTCTATTCCTATCACAATGAAATACGGTAATTCAGAGTCCTCTAATCCAGAAGATATTTGTGAAATGATTTCTCAATACTTCGGCTCAGTTTTTGAGGAACGAAGTGAATCTTACACTGACTTTGACTTTCCACCCCATAACTACTCCTTAAGTGATGCAACGGTGAGTGTCGAGTGCATTAAACAAAAACTAAAAAGTCTCGATCAAGGTTATGGTATTCATGGAAATCTACTAAGATGGATAAAATCTTATCTGGAGAATAGAAGTCAGCTCGTAGGCATTAAAGGGCATCTATCGACTCCATTAACAATTACATCCGGCGTACCACAAGGGTCCCATTTGGGGCCTCTTCTTTTTGTTATATTCATCAATGACCTGGTGCGAAAACTTTCATGCCCCTGCCTTTTATATGCAGATGATCTTAAGATATTCTCCGTAATTAAAGACGTTAATGACTGCCTAAACTTGCAGGTTAACTTAACTAAAGTTGCTGAATGGTGTACTAAAAACGAGATGTTCCTAAATATTGACAAATGTATGGTCATTTCCTTCGCTAGCATAAAAAATAAAAATATATTCTCATACTCATTAAGTTATCATACATTACAGCGTCGGTCAGTTATCAAAGATCTTGGAATATACTTTGACGAAAGTCTAACCTTCCACTCCCATTATGATCACATCATCTCCAAGTGTTCCCAAATACTCGGTTTTATCTCTCGCACTACTAAGGGTTTCAGGAACCAACGAACCTATGTGTGTCTCTATTTTTTGCTGGTCAGAAGCATTGTTGAATATGGCTCCGTGATCTGGTATCCGTACTACGCAGTGCATATTGACAGAATTGAAGGAATACAGAAAAAGTTCTTGAACATACTTTGCTGGAGACTTCACCTTGGCAGAGAGTGCAGATCATACGTAAACAGACTTAAAAAAATTTAAATACCAACATTAGCCTCACGTCGCAAGTGTAACGAATTGGTTTGCCTTTATAGAATTATACACTCAAACATTGACTGTCCGTCACTTCTTTCCCTCATCAATTTTAAAATTAAATTCAAAGCCCGTAATCCCTCTCCCAAGATATTCGTTCTTCAAATATATAATAACAACACATTATATTATAACCCTATAACCCGAATGTGCCGATTATACAATGATACTGTAGCTGAGCATTCTTCTTTGGACATTTTTAATTGTAAACTACCAACTTATAAAAAAATAATTCATGATATTTTTTATGCTTAACTTTAGAAGCAGGATAATAATAATAATATATTTGTAAACATAACTGTCTGTATAACTAACAAATCAATCTAACTTTGTATAAGCCTAACTAACACCACTAACCATCGAATCATTTACATATATAATTCATTCTGTGCACACATAGTCCAGAGTTATCGTCTAGATCTGCATATTTTAATCATAATAATTGTATTCTTTCTGAATGTAACTTGTTTTGTGTGCCATTAAATAAATAAAAAAAAAAACCGTCACAAAAGCCCTTTTTAGGGTTCCGTAGTCTGTTAACGGTTTTAGTAACCCTTATAGTTTCGCCATGTCCGTCTGTCTGTCCGAGGTTTAACTCAGGTACTCTTGGTGTTACAAAGCTGTAATTTGCCATAGTTAAACATTTAAATTAAGCCGACAAAGTTGAAAAATCAAAAGTTGTAAAAAAACATTATTAAAAAATGGTTTCGGGTACTTCCAATACATGTAAAGCAAAGGTCAAATTATTTTTTTCCTTATAACATCGAATGAGATATCATTGGATAGCTCTTTAAAATATTATGAATATTTCGATTTGGGGGATCGTTTAGGAAATATTGAAATCGAAAAGTGTCATTTTCGCTAGAGTTGCGCGTCCCTACAGCCAAAACTACAAGTAATAAAAATCTGAAATATATCTTAAATGAAAGCACATGTAACGAATTTAAAAGAAAAACTATCACGACTAAGTAGACTTAATTGGGTCTTGAGTTAAAGACGATTAAAATGTCCATACCTACCGAAAACAAGCTATGATAGCTTTAACTAGAAAATTTGCTAATAACTACATAACCCCTCAGCTGTGGAGACAAAATGTGGCTGCTAACGCACGTCTGGCATTCTAGGATCAAGTGATTTCCTAAAATTACATTTTTTTAGTTTTTTACGGAACTATAGTCTAGATTTTGGAAGATACCTGTTCTGTATTAAATTATCTAATTATAACTTAGCATCATCATAACAATACAGTTGTGTTATGACCGTACAGCTTGCGTCATTACGGGGGAACCGAAATTTATTTCACATTTTTTTAATTTAAATAAAAATAAACTGTTTTCTGGCTTATTCAATACATTTAATATGAAGATAATAATATTGTACACATTAAAAAAACATAAAATGTCAGACTCATGACCAAAATTTACAAAGTAAACCATTTGAAACACTCGACCAAAATAGTGCTTACACTTAAAAATGGCTTAGATGGGCTAAGAATTACATCCTTATTTTGAAGTGATTCAACAGTCTAGGTATTAAATTCGTGAATAAACAATGAATAAAAGTCATTAACTAGGTGTAAACAATGCAGTATAATTGTAGGTGCAGTAGATATTATGTGAGAGTTGAATAAAAATGACCATTTTATTTTCATACAAAATGACTACTTACAAACTAGTGTAAGAATCATAGCAACTGATAGCTTTGATCCAGAGAAATTTATTTTTCCGATATATTCATTAAATAGACTTTAAAATAAAACTACAACAATAACTTCAATGGAACACAAATCTCGTAAAAACATGATCTAAAAACAGTACAAATAGAGAGAATATGACAAATAAATGGTTTGATTAGTATGGAAATACCTCGTGAAATTTTAGTCGTGTTGAAGTGAGATTCCCGAAAGTGGTATAGAAAAACATAAATAACAAGATAAAAAAAATTAAAAAGTTTCATGCCTTTTATAAACGTAATAAATTGATGTTTCTATTAAAATTTAAAGTAGATTTTTAAAATCCTGTTGCCAAAATATTTAATAGTCAATATTCAAACAGTTAATCCGTGGCAGATCCATACTAAGAAAACGTGCGACAATGACGTGATGGCGTCGTCTGTGGCGCGAGCCCCTCGGGCTTTCTCCCTGTCTGTGGCGAGAGCCCGAGGGTCCTTGTGCCGACCGATATTTATTTTATCAATGATTTATCACTTTAACAATAATATAAGCCCATTACATTAAATTGAAAGAAATGTACGTAACATACGGCGAATGTGAATGTTTTTAATAATATTAAAATATTAGTACAGAACACAAAAAGATGCAACCAAATTCTGACCATGGGTTAGCTTATTATTTTCTTCACAGGTTTATAACAGAAAATCGTTAAAAACACACTTAACTGTGATAAAAAACGAATGATTACTTACATTTTAACTAAACACCAGTTTTCCGCTGAGAAATTTACTTAAATTCACTTCTTATGGCACAAAAACACAAACACAGACGACGTTCGTGGCTGCAGTTTTTTGACTTACAACCAAACGATTTTTTTCCACCGGTGAACATTCAGATGATGGCTTGCTAGCTGCTTTGCTTCATTGGCAATACGTTTCAATAGATAAAAGCGAGACAAATATAAATTCCAAGGTTACTTTACTAAATGTATAGGTACGAACGGAGACAGCCCGCCGGGCCGTCACCACAGATAACGGGGAAAAAATCGACAGCCCCGGGGGCCCGCTCCACAGCTGAGGGGTTAAGTTTTTTTGGAGATTGTTGTTTGTGTTTGTAAGAATGGCGACGGATCCCTACGTTGAGCATGGTCCGCCATGCTCTTGCCCGGTTTTTATAGTTTATTTTCTAAATTACCCCCTAAAAGTGACCGCCATGATTCTTGCCACCGACTTCGATATATTTCATGTACCTATTAGGTACTAAATAGGCAATTTCTAGGATCCTAGGGGGCCGGTCTTTATTTAACCCTTTTTATTGGGTTTTTGAAGACGGTTTTATTTTTTTGTAAAAAAATTTTTTTTCGCTTTTTAGTGAAGCACCTATTATTACGAGTATTATGTGATAAAGCACATAAACATCACGCTAAGAATCAATAGCATTATACCAATTTCTCATCACCCTTAACAAAATGTCGCTGTCCAAGATGCAGGGCCGTTAATCATTGAGGAGTTCTCCCGGTACTTCACCATCAGTTGCACTTCACCACATGCATTATAATGAATATAAAAGTAGTTTCATGTTCTTAATAAAGAAATGTCATTGCTGGTGTCAATCACTTACGACTAAGGAGTTCCGGTGGTCATCTCTGGTCTTCATCATCAGTTCCTCTTCACCAAGAGGTGCTTTTGTAATGCAATTTCTTAAGGTCTTGCAGGTAATAGCAAAATCGCTGTATGTGTGCCTATAACGTTTGAGGATTTCCCTCGATTCCTCATGGATCCCATCATCAGATTCCGATTTCGTGATAATGGGAGTATTCGAATAAAAAAATAATTTTGAAAATCGGTCCACAATTGACCGAGAAATCGGTAAACATACATAAAAAAAATACGAACAGTGGAACATGGAACCTCCTCCTTTTTTGAAGTCGGTTAAAAAACGACTTTTGCTTCCGTTTAAAATCAAGTTAACTGGTTTAAAATATTTTAAAAGACAAATTACGTAAATGTGAAATACAACGACACTAGGATAAAAGGTACCTATAGTAGAATTTATTTAAAATGTCGGAATCCACTTGAGAGCTTATCTTCCAATGAATGGCTTTGTTATCTATTGTGAAGCCCGACCGCTAATTAGCAGTGCAAAATGAAACGCACAAATAACAAAAGATTTCATATGAATATATAATAACTTATATTTTCTTAAATTTAAAAGCAAGTGTTTAAATTGCTTGCAGCCAGCCCTTGCAGGCTCGACAGCGTTTCATAAACGACCTCTTGAGTACGGAGGCATATCGTCGCTCACCAATATGTCGATTAGCTCCTGCGACGCGACTACGCAGATACGTAATATATAAATATATATATATATATATATATTTTTTCAAACAGTACTATCTCGAATGCGTTGCCATTGCAATTTGAACCTTCTTCTTTAAGCGGTAAAGTTGCTATTCATATGAAATCTTTTGTTATTTATGCGTTTCATTTTGCACTGCTAATTAGCGGTCGGGCTTCACAATAGATAACAAAGCCATTCAGTGGAAGATAAGCTCTCAAGTGGATTCCGATTCTACTATAATGCCCTTACTAATAAACGTTGAGTAACCGCTGAGTAGTTATACCATGCTTTGTCCTTATCTGTCGAATTCAAATGTCACAATGACAGATAAGGACAAAGCATGGTATAACTACTCAGCGGTTACTCAACGTTTATTAGTAAGGGCATAAGTATATATTTTTGACAGTTCCGAAGTAATGCATGCCGCCGAGCGGGATGTGCGCGCGCCAGCCACATCGCGGAGGAAGTGAGTCACAAGGTCGGCCGACACTGCGAAGGTTTTATGTAACGTTTAACAAAGCACACGTGGCGCGTTTTCGTTCGAAATCGCTACAACCCGGAAGCAAAAAACAAGTGACAAAAAGTGTGAGTGGCCCTAAAAGCGTATTCCACGAGGATACAATAATTTATTACTTGACTATGAAATGAAGTGAAACCGATTGTTTCGCTGAGCGCTTCCAGGAGCAGATTCGCCAAGTTTAGGGAACTCCGCCGGGGGGAGGGGGGGGGGGGAAACTAATTTGAAAATCCATAGTTAACGTATCGCAACCATGTTATCAATGTTCAAAATTTCGAAACATACAATAGCGAACGGTTATAGAGTCGACGTATAAAATGTAGAAAGTAGTTTGTTACTGAATGGTTATATGATTTACTAGGTAATGAAATTTCGATATGTGGGAGATAAGGTGTTTTACTGCCGCACTCAGAGACGTCAATTAATAGGTAGTTAATTTTGATTAAAGTTGCTGCGTCTTATTCTATTGCTATAGCAAAGAAAGTGACAGTAGAAGCTTTAATGAAACTTAAAAGTTAATTGACGTCTCTGAGTGCGGCCGTTAAGTAAGTAAGCGACAAATCTGTACAATGAACTAACTCTTTTAGGTTAGATTCAGAAGGCTAAGGCAGGAGCAAATTATTGTGGTTTTGGGGAGATGAACAGAACTTAAGACAAAATAAAAGTAGATAGGTAAATCATGAAAAATCGCATTTTAATCGTTTGGCATTTTAATTTCATATACCATAATTACGTCTTGCGCACTATTGTAGACATCTTTAACATGAGGTAGATTTGCTTATTTTTGATGACATAGGGGAGGGGAGGGGTCTGAATGGCGATTACGTCAGCAATATTTATTTTATTTATTTATTGTAATAACTATGATAGGTTTGCTCATCCCGCTCATAGCTCCGCATTATCTTAATTCTTCGCCGGTCGGGTAAAAGTAGCAGTCAAAAGTTCAATTCATATGGTTATAGGTAAGCGAGTTTGCCCGCGTGCACTAAACTTCGTCTACGTGTAAATTGTATCCCGTTATTCTCTCGGGAACTGTCTTGTTGGTCGGGATAAAAAGCGTTTATGTCGGTCGCCGGGCTATAATCTCTGTACTAACTTTCACATCGATCGGTCGGTTGGGATGTTGAACGTTGAAGACGGAACAAACAAAGAAACTCGCATTTATATTAAAAAAAAACCGGTAAGTAAGTCCGTACTTCAAAATTTATACCTTTTTAACCCCCGACGCAAAAAGAGGGGTGTTAGAAGTTTTACGTGTGTATCTGTCTGTATCATCGTAGCTACTACACGGATGGACCGATTTTGATTTAGTTTTTTTTAATAGAAAGGTGACTGAATCGAGAGTGCGAGAGCTTGGTTGGATGAAAATCTAGAAAAAAAGTTCAAAGGTTTAAAAGTTATGAGCTCTGAAAGCGATTTTGTCGGGGGTTTTTAATACTTGAAATCTTGTAGTGACGAAGTCCGTCCTGTGACGTACATACGTGCTCGGAGCCCGTTTATGTCTTTGTCGGACGTGACGACGCTCGAATCAATATATTACTAGGACATAAAGCTTTAAGGGCTATATTATTTATTTACTTTTTAGAGTTTTATTTTTGAGCCGGGGGTATTTTAAGTTAAATTTTTATGTACCTATGTACTTTAATTCTATCAGGTCTATTTTGAGTTGTCTAAATTTAACACAAATTTTCAAAGCTTTTTTTGTAAATTTCATTTATAAACAATTATCTAAAAGTTAGGATTTTATTAAAAAAAAATAAAATTATTAAAAAAATAGTTTTGAAATGTGCAAATTGAGTTCTTTTATATGACACCTCACTAATTAACCGATTTTAAAAATTCATTCACCATTAGAATGCTACATTATCCATGAGTAAAATAGGCTATATTTATGACTAGAAAAAAATTTGCGATCCCTACTAAAGCCCTACTAAATGTAACCAAAGGTGTAAAAAAATTAGCCATAAAATGTATTTCATCGCATGCGCTGCGGAAACTATTGATGATAGAACCAAAAAATGTTCAACAATATTAAAGAACATATCAATATCTACAAAAAACATCGCAATACTATATGTCAAACTATTGTAGTTATGTCACTAACTACTTTTTTACATTTTTAAAGTTGATAGAAATGCTGACCAGAACTAGACCATGTTATCCATACCTTTGTATTAATCCTCATCCAAAAAAATCATTTCGTATTCAAGACTGTTTCAATACCTGTAGATTACTTTTTGATTTATTCTAATCGGACGTTCCATTCAAAAGATATTACGAATTTAAAAATGTCAGTCTAAACAAAATCTAAATACAGGATGTTTTTTTATTCGTCTTAAACATTTTGGGGGTTAAATCAGTAAGTCATACTGATCAACTTTCACTATGGGACCAATCCCGAAAAAGCGAAAAGAAAATTTACCATCCCATACATTTTGGCTAGTCAGCTGACGATGTTTTGTATGGGAGGGTCAAATTTTTTTGTTTGTTTCCCCAAAATGTTTAAGACGAATAAAAAAGCACCCTGTATATAAAAGAAGAAACTGACTGATTGGCTGACTGACATAACAACACACAGCCCAAACCGCTGGGTCTAGAGATTCCAAATTTGGCACATAGGTTGGTTTATGAGGTCTAAGGGTGCATTAAGAAATATTTTTTCATAATTCACCCCCTAAGGGGGTAAAAGGGGGGTTGGAAGTTTCTATGAAAGTCATCCATTTTTTGAAATGTGGGAATTGATATAAACGCTACTATTTACAAATGAAAAATACTACCTTCAGCGATTTTGAATAAACTACCCCAAGGGGTTGAAATGGGGGGTTTAAGTTTGTATAGGGGTTTGGACATTTTTGAAGTTAGGAACGTGAAAATTGGTATATAGGCTACTCGTATCAAATTAAAAAAAACTGATTTCGGCGGTTTTGGAAAACCTACCCCTAAGGGAATGAAATGGGAGGGTGGTAGTTTGCATAGGAGGTTGGTACTTTTTGAAGTTAGAAACATGGAAATTTGTGTAAAGACTACTGTTAACAAATAAAAATACTTCTTTAGACGAATTTGGATAATCCGCACTGGGTCCGCATGGGGACTTTAGCACAAACCCTCTCATTGTGAGTGGAGGTCTGTGCCCAGCAGTGGGACGTATATAGGCTGGATTATTATTATTATTAGTCATTTATTTTGTGCCCGGGGTTATTTAAATGTTTAATTTAAGTAATTTCATTAAATGAAATCTTTTCGGTGCCTAGTTGACCACGAGGCTACCACACTTTGCATTTTATTTCACCAGTTTAGTTTGTTTAAGTGTAAAAGGCTCGTCTTTATACAGAATGATTGGACAGACCTCCAAATACATGACGTCCTGTATAAGTTATTACATTACTGATAGTAAAATTAAGTATAAAAAGCCGGTCAAGTGCGAGTCAGACTCGCGCACCGAGGGTTCCGCACAAAAAGTGATAAAAGGAAAGTGATAACTTTTACTGCCAGATGCTTTTATTTGGAAATTAGAAAAATTAGCCCTGAAATCATTAGAACAAATTATAACTGCGAAAATGAATCGATATCGATATTATTGCCGACTCAGCAACAACACTGGCGCTGACAGATCCTTGTGACAACACGAAGGAAAACGAAAGAATACCTATAAGGACATCTCTTTCTAACTCGTTATGTATGCCATAAATAGACAAAGGTCAAATACGTCTTTTGCTGTTTCTTATAGTCCGGTTTCTATGCAGGTACGTATTCTGTGAGGTATGTAAATAGTTCGTACAGATCGATGTAGTGCAAAATGATTTTCCTTCGGGAAAACTCGGATCTCAATCGGAATACGATGGCACCCGAACTGTCAATCAATGATTGTATTAAATGAGTGACGTTTTCATATCCATTAATATGGAACTTCATTGTTTAGTGTCAAATGTCAAAATGAAAAATGACAGCATATTGCACTGTATAATATAAAGATGTTATAACCACCCTAAGAAACTTAGAGATACACTCATAGGTAAGTAGTACTTTTATTGTCATTCGTAAACGAAACACTCCTTACGTTAAAATGCAAAATAACGCATACGTTTTTTGAAATATTGACGCTACGCACTTAAAACATTACCTACTTATTTAAATATTAATATTACCTATTGAATATTTGGATCAATATTTTCAACATTTTCTATTTCACAATCTGAGTTACACTCAGACGTGTCATCGTCAGTACTTTCATTGACGTGAATGACAATACTATCAATATGATCATCCATCGAGTGTACTTGTGAGCGATATTTATTTTCACATTTGCCATTTCTTCCATTCTTCCATTCTTCCGGGCCAATCATATTATTTTTTTCTTCAATCAATTTCTTTACTGCAGTCATGTAAGTCATAATCATGTCTATGTTTCTTTTTGATACGTAACCTTTTATCTGGGACCATATGTTTTAAATTGGGTTGAAGTCGGGATGGTATGGCGGTAACCTTAACACTGTGTGTCCATGTTGATGTAAAATCTTGTCTATTGAATATTCTATAGTCTTGTTTATGACGACAAATAATTTCATATAGTTGTACCTTGGTTAATGATAGATCGAAGGGAATATTATATTTTTCTAACCAGTTTACCATTAGCGGCTTTGCTGTATTAGAGTTGGGTGGGTGTTCCACATATTTATTGTGATAAGCAGCAGTATCCACTACTAATACAGAATTTGGAGACAAGTTGGGAATAAGTTGATTTTGTAACCATTTTTCATAATTTACATTATTCATGGCATCGTGATAATCACCGGTCTTATCAGTAGACTAGTACATAAGCAGAGCACCCGGAACAAATCCTTTGGCACTACCTGCATGTAAAATAATAAGACGTTGGCCTTTTGAAATTAACTGTTTCACTCCTTTATCCGTGGAATTCGCCCAGCATTTTCCTGTTAAATGGGATGTAC
This sequence comes from Tortrix viridana, assembly GCA_963241965.1. Taxonomy (NCBI): domain Eukaryota; kingdom Metazoa; phylum Arthropoda; class Insecta; order Lepidoptera; family Tortricidae; genus Tortrix; species Tortrix viridana. The sequence goes on along the minus strand of OY725171.1, from coordinate 34,809,693 downwards.
GAACATATGTTTCGTCCGTGGACACAATTTCTCTCCCTTCAGATCTATACTTTGTTATTAAGTCCAGATACTTTACTCTTTTTAGTCTTAGTCATCCTTTTCCTTTCAGCATTATTTTATTGTTTGTAATTTTCTTGAATCGAAAACCCATTTGGCGCAGTATCTTTCTTAATGTAAAATCACAGTCTTTAAAATTCATCGTTTCCATCATTTTAGACTTTAGGGCCTGGCTCGTAGGAACTAGTTTATAAATCAGATGGAAATTATAAACCATACGTCGTATTACTGCGTAATCAAAGTTATCAAGATCTAGACAGAAAATTTTGCGTGGTCTACCTAAGTTATTATTTGGATATGAATTTTTATTTTCTTGTTATTTTCTTTCTTGTTTATTAGTTTTCTTATTGTTCGCCGAGAAATGGCCATTGCGTCTGAAATTCGTTGTTGAACTTTACCAAAATATTGAGAATCATTGCTATTTCCGAATTTACAATTTTCTGATTAAAAATACAGCTATATGTTAAATATAATTTCCTGGACTGGAGTACTTAAGCGTTTTCTTCTATTTTGTAGTTTCGGCATGATAATACAAATGTTATATACGTAAACCGTAAATATTACCAAAACTATAGCGAATATTTGAATTTCGTCATAGCCACTCTATATATAGTGCCCCCGCCAAGTCGAGCAAAAAAAGCCACGGCCGTACCATCCTTTTCCCGAAGCCATTCGGGCCATTTTCAACCCCCTGTAACTTCGTTGTGGAAATAACTAGAAGCCTTAATTTTCAGTGACCAAGAGAACATTACATAGATATATATATTTCCAAATTACATTAAATTTTAACCAGTAGTTTGAGAATTATTGCAAGTCAAAGTTCCTTAATTTTGTCACTGACTGACTCACCGATCATCAAAATTCTAAGGTACTTCTAGCAGACACATAAACTTCATATTTTGCAATCAGGTAGTGTTTAGCCTATATAGAAAGGAAAAACTGAAACATCCTGAAATTTCAGTCCCGTTTCCTTTGCGGTTGGTAAATTCACGTCTCCATATAAAGTCTATGAGAAATAATTTTGCGAACTGGATAAGTAGCTTTGTAATCGTATTTTTAAGACTAGGTAGTGGATATAAAGGTGGACTACCTACAAAAAGAAATGAGATTTTGCGAACGCACTCGTCATTGACCTATGTTTGCAAGGGGCCACGCGGGGCAGGCGATGTTTCGCAGCAAGTGAGAGCCGCGAGGGGCGCGGGGGGAGTCGATGTTGATGTTCCGAAGTGAGAGACAACGACAACCGCGCTCATTAGCGCGAGCGATTAGATGCTGTTCGGTTGTGCCCCAAAACGCTACGCATAAGTTTGCGGTTTTCGTCTAAAATTTCATTTGTTATTATTGGTTTAACTAATTTGTTTACTGATATTGTTTGTTAGCGATTTGGATGTTGTTTGAATAATTTTAGGATGTCGTCATCATCATCATCATCATCATATCAGCCGCAAGACGTCCACTGCTGGACATAGGCCTTCCCCAAGGATCTCCACGACGGCCGGTTTTGTGCTACTCGCATCCATCGGCTTCCCGCGATCTTCACCAGATCGTCGGTCCACCTTGTGAAAGGCCTGCCAACACTTCGCTTTCCGGTCCGCGGCCGCCACTATAGAACCTTTCCGCCCCGACGGCCATAAGTTCTATGAGCAATGTGCCCCGCCCACTGCCACTGCTTCGCAATTCGCTGGGCTATGTCGGTGATTTTGGTTCTCCTGCCGCCGATTTCCTCATTTCTGATTCGATCTCGCAGAGATACGCCGAGCATAGCCCTTTCCATTGCCCTTTGGGTGACCTTGAGCTTTCTTATGAGGCTCATTGTAAAGGACCACGTCTCTGTTCCATAAGTCATCACTGGCAACACACACTGGTAAATACTTTTGACTTAAGACACTGTGGTAACTGGGACGAGAATATGCTCCGTAGCTTACCGAACGCTGCCCAGCCGAGTAGGATTCGGCGATTTACCTGTTTCTCGAAGTTGGATCTACCTAGCTGGATTACTCGTCCTAGGTAAACATAATGATCAACCACTTCGAGCGGGCTTTTAAAGGGGTGGATGCAACATGGATATTTGACATAACTTTTGTCTTCTCCATATTCATTTTGAGACCCACTTGTTGAGAAACTCTACTGAGGTCATCGAGCATTGTGCCCAGTTCCTCCAGGGTCTCAGCCATGACTACAATATCGTCAGCAAATCGAAGGTAAGTGAGGTACCTATTCGCGTTGACGTTGATGCCAAGTCCTTTCGAGTCCAGAAGCTTGAAAACGTCTTCCAACGCAGCAGTGAACAGTTTCGGAGATATAACATCTCCCTGTCTCACTCCTCGCTGTAATTCTCTTCTTGAGTTGTCGGTATTCATGGGCGGTGGTGATTACTTCCCATCAGGTAACCCGCATGCTCGTTTGCCACCCTCTCTTATAAAAAAAATCGAATGGGTTTCGAGTTCTGGTCCAGAAGATGGACTGACATACAAACACTTCAATACTTCGATGTACCGGTAGTCAATTTGGCACCGCTGGAGAGACTGTAGCACGGCCCAGGTTTCGACTGAATCAAAGGCTTTCTCATAGTCCACAAACGCTTAGCATAGTGGCTGGTTCTGTTATTCTGTCTTCTGTATAACCTGCCCCAGCGTGTGGATGTGGTCTATGGTACTAAAGCCTTTTCGGAAACCAGCTTGTTCGATAGGCTGAAAATCATCAAACCTGCCCGCGAGACACGGTTCGTGATGGCTCTTGAGAATAAAACCTTATAGGCATGGCTCAGAAGTGTGATGTGTCTGTAGTTCTTCAATTGAGTGTTATCACCCTTCTTGAAGAACAGCACCACCACACCTCTATGCCATGCTCGTGGCGTCTTGCCCTCAAGTACGACGGAATTAAATTACTTCCGAAGAGCTCTCAGTACTTTACTGGTGTACCACCCGCTTTCAAAAGCTCAGCCGTAATTCCGTCATCACCAGGTGCCTTGCCATTCTTAAGCTGTTTCAGAGCCATACTAATCTCGTACAGGCTGATGTCCGGGATGTCTTCGGTAAAGTGTCGGGTCAACCTAGCACTGGGGTCTTTTGCTAGGTTGCTGACAGGTGACTGTGTCGTGTATATCTGTCCGTAAAACCGTTCGATCTCTCCCAAAAGCTCGAGCTTCGACGATACGATTCTGCCGTCCTCGGTCTTCAGCTTTGCCAGCACGCTCTGCCCAATAGACAGATGTCGTGCAAACACTTTTGAGCCCTTGTGTCGCTCGATAGCCTCCTCAATACGGTTAGTATTTTAGAGGCGTATATCGCGAGTAAGAGACTTTATAATCTGCCTATTGAGCCGCCGATACTGGGAAGCATCTTCCGAGGAATGCAATGTTTATATATTTTTTAGGATGCAGTATACTCATTATATACATATTGTACCTAGGTACCTACTCGTACCTACTTGAACTTCTTAAACTCATTAGAAATAGGTTTATATAATTTCGCTTGATGTTATTTGTTTGATGATTGAATGTCCTAATAGTTTGTTTACTGATATTATTTGCTAGTGATCTAAAAACTTGTGTTTACAATTAAATAGCGCAATGCTTAAATCTCTTCCATATCCCGAAATAAAACTTACAGCCGTAGATAGCATAGATTGCCCCAAAAACTAATGTTAAGACGAAATATTGACGTAAGTCTACGCCTAGTTAACGGTTCTATTGGTATAGTACAAGGATTAAAGCTTGATCATGAAAATACATATATAATTAAAAAAATACGTATTAAATTTAATAATGAGCATGTATACCAGTTTGATCCGGTCAAAACTAAATTTGAAATTATTAATAAAGCTTATGCTCATCGCGAACAGTTTCTAATATGTATAGCCTAATAACGATACATAAGAGTCAAGGGCTAACGGCCGCACTTAGAGACGTCAATTAACTTTTAAGTTTCATTAAAGTTGCTGCTGTCACTTTCTTTGCTATAGCAATAGAATAACACGCAGCAACTTTAATCAAACTTAAAAAATAATTGACGTCTCTGAGTGCGGCAGTAAGTCTTAATAGTGTATTAATGGACATTGGTTCTTCAGTATTTACATGCGGTCAAGCGTATGTGACAATTTTGTGAAAAGTGAAAAGTCTAGGCGGTTTGGTTGTATTAAAGCGCAGGAGTCTGCAATTTCTGAATACGATGGCCCCACCGAATAAACGTGCATGTGAAAAAAGCTAAATTTACAGGAAAAAATAAAAACTTTTAACTTTATAATTTCTGAATATATACTTAGATGCATTTACCGTCCAGACTTGTCAAAAATCAATCATCAAAGCCTCTGAGAAAAGCCCCGACCTACAAAAAGAAATGAGATCCCATCAAAAACATAACATGTACAAAAATGCCCAAGTCTCGCAATGCTTCCACCGTAAAAAGTTGGGAGATCGAATGTAAACCAAGTCGGTTAATTCAGTACCTACCTATCTATGGGAGCAGCTATCCAACCACTTTGTCATAAATAGATACCTTGTTAGTTAGCTATCAACATTTTATAGTAACCATAATATCAATATTACATTTTTTTTATTTCTTTAATAAATAGAGTGACTTGGCAATTGCACACGGCAAAAGAATCTACATAAAACAATATCTATCTAATATTAGCGCTTTGTGCTTTTATTTGTTTTGTTTGTTTGGAGGACTATTTAAATTACTTAGTAAATTATGTTGCTGTGTGCAATTGCCAAGTCACTCTATTTATTAAAGAAATAAAAAAAAATGTAATATTGATATTATGGTTACTATAAAATGTTGTAAGCTAACTAACAAGGTATCTATTTATGACAAAGTGGTTGGATAGCTGCTCCCATAGATAGGTAGGTACTGAATTAACCGACTTGGTTTACATTCGATCTCCCAACTTTTTACGGTGGAAGCATTGCGAGACTTGGGCATTTTTGTACATGTTATGTTTTTGATGGGATATATATTGGCTGCTGAATGCGACCCACCCCTACGGTGGTATGATGGGTAGTGAAGCTAATTGAGAGAGCATGATAAATACGAACTTTTCCGATAAAGTACGAAGAAAAATCATTTTGCACTACATCTGTAAATCACGGGAATTTCATGCAATATAAAATAAGTCCAGTATAAACTGACACGCAATAAGTATGCACTTTCGTACTTAGTGAGTGTCAGTTTATATTGGACTTTGTTTTTTTGTGATTTAACTACAAATTAACGGTTTTCGGACTTTTTCCTTTACTTGTGCTATATGATATTGCTTCTTGCCAAATTTCATGATTCACAACGGGAAGTACCCTAAAGGTTTTGATTCCCTTGAGATTCCCTTCAATATGAGACATAAACGGCCGTATCTTTTGATTGCGTTGACTTAGATGTTTGATTTTTTCAGTGATCCAAGGGATTGCAGACTTATATATTTCATATTAATTTCAACTTGATACCTTTACGCGTTATTGAGAAAAAGGGTCTTGACAGACACACAGACAGACGGACAACAAAGTGATCCTATAAGGGTTCCGTTTTTTTTCTTTGAGGTACGGAACCCTAAAAATTAAATGTTTCCAAATAAAAAGTAAAAACGGGGGCGAGTCGCGAGCTACCCTCGGCCGCTTTTTAAATACGTGCCGCGGCTGAGTCACGGAGGGTGCGGCATTGTGATACCCATCTCTTCCACGTTTTTTATCCGTTTTTTATTAACAAGTGGCATGTGACCTGACTGATTAGGTCGTGTTAACACGTGTTTTTATTTTCATATCGTTAGTGTTTTTTAGGGGAGCCCTGACGGTTTGAAAATCAAATAAAGGGAATGACTTCTTTTATTGTTCCTGTCACGTTTGTGTTTTTTGAGGGGATAAAAAGACATGTTTTTTTACAGGTAAGGGCGAAAATTAATATTTGAAAATAGGCAAACAAGATTGCAATACGAGAAGCAGATCTGGATTTAGGATTTTTTGTCCGTGATATTCATACAAAATGCATTCGAACTTATATGTAATTCTTAGGCGGAGTATGATATTTAAATCACGTTTTATACATAACTTAGTTTGATTGTTCTATTATGAAAATTACCTTGTTTGTCGAAGTGACTTATTTTTAACCGACTTCAAAAAAGGAGGAGGTTCTCAATTCGACTGTATGTTGCTATTTTTTTGTATGTTTGTTACGCGATTACTCCGTCAATCGTTGACTTTAATATGAGGAATCGAGGGAACTCCTCTAAACTTATAGGCACACATAAGCAAGCAATTTTGGTACTACCTGCAAGAACTTAAGGAATTGCATTACAAAAGCACCTCTTGGTGAATAGGAACTGATGATGAAGACCAGAGGTGACCACCGGAACTCCATAGCCGTAAGTGATTGACGCCAGCAATGAGATTTCTTTATTACGAACATAAAGCCACTTTTATACTCATTATAATGCATGTGGTGAAGTGCAACTGATGGTGAAGTACCGGGAGAACTCCTCAATGATTAACGGTCCTGCATCTTGGACAGCGACATTTTGTTAAGGGTGATGATAAATTGGTATTAGGCTATTGTTTCTTAATGTGATGTTTATGTACTTAATCACATCAATATACCAATAATATTAGGTGCATCACTAAAAAAAAAATACAAAAAATAAAACCGTCTTCAAAACCCACTAACAGTAACTCTTTTAAGAAAAATATAATCATGTTGTTACCGCAGGTGTAAAATGCCGTACGTGCAGACACATACACACACACGCACACACACTCACCCACACCCACACACGCACACACGTTCATTCCGTACCTACTTTATTCGTTGTTTTGTTTCTTAGTCAGTCCTGCTATTAAATTAAATTACGTCTGTTTCCATTTATTCCAAAATGTCTGTTTGTTATTTGCTTTCTTCTCTATTTTCCATACTGTGTGAATGTAATGTTTGGTGTTTTATTTAACAGTTACAATTATAAAATGTAAATCCGTAATTGACCAGTGATGTGTAAACATAAACCTGTATTTAAATTACTGTACTTTGTGCTGTGGATTTTGTATCAATAAATAATAATAATAATAATAACAAGGGTTAAATAAAGACCGGCCTCCTAGGATTCCTAGGAATTGCCCAGGTTTTGATATGGCTGTGCTAATCAAACCCGTTCAGCGTTAAAAGCCGTTCAATTGGCTTTTTAAGCGCTTCCCGAAATGATAACCATTCATTGGGTATTGAAGGTGCATTCCAATGACAGCGTTCCAACGGCTTAATTAAAACCCTTTCGTATAGGTAAGCTTTATGGAAGGGGTTTTTAGCTTTCAAGCAAGTATTATCTCTGTCTTATTGTGAATAAAGTAGATTTTCGTTCATTAGCGCGCGGTCGCTTTTGACGTATCCGCGCCGCCGCCAATGTTTACAATATATTTCGGGCTAATTGATGCCTTAACATAAATTCATAAGGTTAAAAATTATATGGCATGGGTTCGAGAGTGGAGGCGGGCGTTGCGCGCTGGGACTTCCAAAACGAAGTACTTACGCGAATGAAAGGAATATTTACGCGTTAGCGTAGGTACCGCGCGGTGGCATGGCGTGGCGGTGGTACAAAATAGAATTACTCAAAGATGGCTGGACCGATTTGGAAAATTCTTTTTTTGTTTGAAAGGGTATTTTACTTCACAGGTGGTCCCATTGTCGTCAAGTCAAGATCTGATGAAGGGATCCCGGAGAAATCGAGGAAACTTCTCAAAAGTTGTAGGCACACATACAGCGATTTTAACAGACTTCAAAAAAGGAGGTTCTATGTTGTAATACGTATGTTTTTTTTAAAAATACCTATGTTCACCGATTTCTCCGTCAATTTTGGAACGATCTCGAAAATTCTTTTTTTTTGAACTGGTATACGCTCGAGGTGGTCCCATTGTCACCAAGTCAGAAACTGATGATGGGATCCATGACGAATCGAGGGAACTCCTCAAAAGTTATCGGTACACATACAGCGATTTTGGTATTTCCGGTAAGTCCTTAAGAATTTGCATTCTAAAAGTACCTCTTGGTGTAGAGAGACTGATGATGAAGACCAGGGACGACCACCGGAAATCTTTAGTCGTAAGTGTTTCGGGTAGCGATGAGATTTCTTTATTAACAATATGAAGCTACTTTTATATTCATCATAATGTGAAGGTGAACTCCTCAGTGATTAACGGCCCTGCATTTTGGACAGCGACTATGTTTGAGCGGCTATTGTTTCTTAATGTTGGTAATGTATTGTGCTGTAGTAAATAATAAATATAAATAATAAATATCAGGGGACAATCTCACACAAATTGACCTAGTCCCAAACTAAGCTCTAGGCTTGTACTATGGGTACTAGACAACGATAAACATACTTATATAGAGAAATACATACTTAAATACATAGAAAACATCCATGACTCAGGAACAAATACTCGCGCTCATCACACAAATATTTGTCCATACCGGGATTCGAACCCGGGACCGCTAGCTTCGTAGGCAGGTTCACTACCAACTAGGCTAACCGCGTCGTCAAATCACATTATAATATTAGGTGCATCACATAAAAAGCGATTTTTTTTTACATAATTAAAACTGTCTTAAAACCCACTAAATAAAATAATTATTAATTTTAAGTTGAATTAAGGGGACTTTGATGGGATTTAAGATAGTTAGCGAAACTTGAATTGAAAAAATTGTCTTGGGAATAATTTTCTTAGTTTTTGGGGACGTAGATTTTGAAAATTTAATAAAATTTGAGGTCAATATGGCTATGATGTTTTTTGAAAAATTCGTCATTGGTGTCATTTTCTTACATTTTGGGGACGCAGATTTCGAAAATAATATCAAATTTTGAATTCAAGGTGGTGGCCATGATGTTTTTCGAAAAAGTTGTCATGGGTGTCTCTTTCTTAGATTTATGGGACACAGAATTCGAAAAAGATGTCAAATTTGGAATTCAAGATGGCGCCCATGATGTTTTTTTAAAAAGTCATGGAAATAATTTTCATAGATTTTGGGTAAGTAGATTTCGAAAATTATATAAAAAAATTAAGCTAATATAGCGGCCATGATGTTTTTCGAAAAAGTCGTCATGGGCACAGTATAAGTATAGCAGTAAAGAAACTAGGTCTTCTTCTCCGCAATGATGGTCTTGTCCGAAGCGCTGGTAGGTTCACTCTATATTACTGACGTGTAACAGAGCCCGTATGTGGCCAATTTACTGAATAAATATTTGACTTTGACTTTGACTATACATTTCGAGATAAATACCTACAGTACTCCAATTGAGCGTTAGTGTTGGTTGTCCTCTTAATTTTTGTAAAATTAAAAAGGTTTTTGTTTAGTGTGTCTCAGCTAGTTAGTTCAAAATTGGTATCTGGGGAGATCCCACTCCCACACAGACAGATATGGTGGTCTCAGAAATTGAATCCGTTACTGTTAACGGATAAATCCCCAGATATCTATTTTGAAAGCAATCGGTCAAATAACTAAAAAGTTCAAGATGGCGGCCACTTTCTGTCATTCTGTCAACGGATTCGTGCTCGGTGACCACACAAATCCCCAGATACCGATTTTGAAGGCAATCGGTTGAATAAATAAAAAGTTCAAGTTGGCAGCTATTTTTTCTCATTCTGTCATTGGATTTGCGTTCAGAGACTACACAAATCCCCAGATATCGATTTTGAAAGCAATCTGTCGAATAACTAAAAAGTTAAAGATGGCGTCCACTTTTTCTTATTTTGTCAACGGATTCGTGGTCGGAGACCACACAAATCCCCAGATTTCGATTCTGAAAGCAATCGGTCGAATAACTAAAAAGTTCAAGATGGCGGCCATTTTTTCTCATTCTGTCAGCGGATTCGTGGTCGAAGACCACACAAATCCCCAGATATCGATTTGAAAGCAATCGGTCGAATAACTGAAAAGTCAAAGATGGCGTCCACTTTTTCTTATTCTGTCAACGGATTCGTGGCCGGAGACCACACAAATCCCCAGATATCGATTTTGGAAGCTATCAGTCAAATAGCTAAAAAGTTCAAGATGGCGGCCACTTTTTCTGATTCTGTCAACGGATCCGTGGTCGGTGACCACACAAATCCCCAGATATTGATTTTGGAAGCAATCGGTCGAATAACTAAAAAGTTCAAGATGGCGGCCACTTTTTCTCATTCTGTCAACGGATTCGTTGTCGGAGAACACACAAATCCCCAGATATCGATTTTCAAAGCAATCAGCCGGGCAATTAAAAAGTTCAAAATAGCGGGCACTTTTTTGAATTTTGATAACGGATTTGTACTTGAAGTCCACACGGAGCCTTAGGTATCGATTTTCAAAGCAATCGGCCTAGCAATTAAAAAGTTCAAAATGGCGGGCAGTTTTTTGAATTTTTACGACGGAATTGGGTAGGTAAAGTTTTTGGAAGAGGTGTAAATTATATTTTTTTTCGATAGTCGTCATCCTAAAGATCAAGGAACTGCGGCTCTTTTATTTTTATTTCCTCTAATATTTTAGAAATATTTTTTTTAGTTATTAAGTTGACATTTGTACACTTTATTGGCCGACAAGCTTGTTGCCTTCGTACTTAATGAAAAAGAAAAAAAAACTGTCACTTCTATAACTGTCATTGTCAATCAAAGTAAACAAACGATTCAATTCAACGACTCTTTTCTGTTTGCCTTCGTTTCATGTGATCAGTGTTTTTAGAAATATTTTTAACGACCTCAGAACGAACTCCGGACTTTCGATTTTGCCGCTTTCCTCCAGCTTTGCTCGCTTTGACCTTTGCACGATATTTGGACTACGATTTATTTTCGACCCCATTATCACTGCTTCTTGGACACCGATTTCTTCCTTACACGACGACTCTTGCCCTGCTTTTCGATAGCCACGAGAGCACGTTTGAATCGTATACACGCAATGAATTTAAGAAATCCCACACGGACTTTGGAAATGGAGTATTACAAAGATTTACTCAGATGCTTGAAAGAATTGAATCGTTTGTTTACTTTGATTGACAATGACAGTTATAGAAGTGACAGTTTTTTTTTCTTTTTCAATAAGTACGAAGGCAACAAGCTTGTCGGCCAATAAAGTGTACAAATGTCAACTTAATAACTAAAAAAAATATTTCTAAAATATTAGAGGAAATAAAAATAAAAGAGCCGCAGTTCCTTGATCTTTAGGATGACGACTATCGAATAAAAATATAATTTACACCTCTTCCAAAAACTTTACCTACCCAATTGTCCATCCCATACCAAACAATGAACCCACAGAATAAGTACTTGCATAGAAACGACTATAAGAAACAACTAAAGACGTATTTTGACCGTTTTCATTTTATGGCATGCATAACGAGTTAGAAAGTGATGTCCTTATAGTATTATTTAGTTATCTTTCATGTTGTCACAATGGTTTTAAGGCATCAATGGTCTGCGATGTCAATGTCAGCGAAGGTACCCCCCCCCCCCCCCACACACACACACACACATCACACGAACCCAGTACTAAAAAATCAAAAAGTCACCCTAACATAAGATTTACTATTCGCAGTACCTACCGAAATAAGTTTTTTACTTATAGTCTGAGGGCTTATTGCCTAACGCACTCGCGATCGCGATCGACTTGAAAGTGACACAATTGCTTTCATTTTGTAGGCAGATTTGACTTCAACTGTCAAATATGAAAGCGATCGCGATCGCGAGTGCGTTAGGCAATAAGCCCTCTGGTTTCAATGCAAGTACTTATTCTTTGAATGAACCAAATCAAAAAAGATGTTTAATCAAACAAATCACATGAGTAAGGGCGCCTTCCCACTTAGCGTCGTTCGAGCGTCGGCGCCCCGCGACGCCTGCGGTGGCGGGTAGCGGGGCGCACCGCTACCCCCACCACCACCGCCACCGCAGGCGTCGCGGGGCGCCGACGCTCGAACCACGCTAAGTGAGAAGGGGCCCTACAGAAACGGACCAGAGACAAGCTAAGGAGCGGACAAAATGTTTACCTATTCTGGTAGGGTTGGCACCGGAGCATAAAATTATATAAACAAAACGTTTAGCAGCTTTTTATTAAGCAACTATTATCTATAGTAGAACTTTTTTTTTTTACAAATTACTTACTCTTACTATTTTTTTAAATCTAAATAAGTAAATATTTATTTGTTTATTGAGTATTTTACAATATATATTAACTAGCTGTCTGCCCGCGACTTCGTCTGCGGAGAGTAAATTATTTCGTTCCAAAGTAGGTAGGTACAAATAAAATTTTCATTAAGTACGTATCATAAAGGGACAGACTTTCCAAAAAAAATTGTAATGTTTCCTAACATTTGTTCGCTTTTAAGTGTTTATTTAATTATTATGTGATAATGTATAACATGCAGCACATATACACAACATTCATGCCATTCATTAATGCTTATTGCCAATTCTTCATCACTCTTGACAAAATGGGGCTATCCAATATGCAGGGACATTAATCGTTGAAGAACTCTCCTGGTACTTGGCGAAACTTCCATTTCACCACATTCATTAGGGGCTGTTCATTTATTACGTAAGACAATTTTAACCAACTTCTGACCCCCCCTCCCCTACGTAAGAAAAAATAAGATGTGGATGAACCCCCTCCCTCCTTTTTAATCTTACGTAAGATCAGTATCTACCAAAATTGCAAAGAAAAAGTAGCAAAAATATAAAAACGCTTTAATTTTTGCTTGCTTTTGTAATCTTACGTAAGAACATCCCCCCGTGTAAGAAAAAATTGTTCAGACCCCCTCCCCCCCAAATCATCTTACGCAATAAATAAACAGCCCCTTACAAATGATGGGCAAAAGTAGCGTGTTGTGAAATACTTATTATTAAGGAGTTCCGATGGTCATGTCTGGTCATTAATTTCACTTTACCAAATGGTGCTTTTGGAATGTAAATGTCATTGAAATTGAATGTAAATTCCATTATCAGAAAACTCGTATATTTAGTAGTCTAGAAACAGATTTTCATGTATCTAACTTCAAAAATAACAAAACTCTTTTACAAATTGCCACCCCCATTTTCACCCCCTTAGGGGTAGTGTTTCCAAAATCACCGTAAGTACTCTTAGTTTGTAAGCAGTAGCTTTAACACCAACTTCATTAACTTCAAAAATTACTTAATTCCCATTAAGACTTTCACCTCACATTTCACCCACTTAGGGATAGTTTTTCGGAAATCACCAAACGTTTTATTTTTTATTTGTGAACAGTGCCTTTTATACCAATTTCCACGTTTTTAAGTTCAAAATTGACCGAACTCCAATACAAATTTCTACCCCCCATTTCACCTTTTTGGGGTAGATGTTTCCAAACACGACAAAAGTTATATTTTTTATTTGTTAACAGTAGCTTTTATACCAATTTCCACGTTGCTAACTTCAAAATTGACCAAACTCTCATACAAATTACCACCTCCTATTTCATCCCTTAAGGGGTAGTTTATCCAAAATCGCCAAAAGTAGTTTTTTTTATTTGTTATTTTTAATATATGTAGCAAGTTTCAAAGGTCAAACTTCATTGGTTTTTATTTCATAGTTGTATGAATTCCAGTAATTTGAAACATAAAACCCTCTTTTTTGCGTTTTTGGATGAGATTTAAAAAAATCCTGAAACAGGTGTTTCTTTATTTTTATTAATAAGTATTTATTCTGAGTTTCATGATCCTAGAACAATCTAAATTTGTTTTTCTATACAAACTTTACCCCCTCTTTTTACCCCCTTCTTCTAACATTTTCCAAAATTTCTATAGCCTAAATGTTATTCTGATTTTATATAAATAGATTTATGAAAATTTGATCATTATCCGTGCAGTAGTTTTTACATGATGCTCAGTCAAACAAACAAACAAACAAACAAAAATGTAAAAAATGTTTTTAATATGTTCAGTTACTTATTATAAGTCGCCCTGATCGTTTTTTTTTTTAAATCTTCCATGTACAGACTTTTTGGTCTTAACGATTTTATTATATGTATAGATTTACTCAAAATATTTTTTGAAGGCGGTTACAAATCATGAATCTATACGTATTTATAACCGACTTCAAAAAAAGGAGGAGCTTCTCAATTCGTCTGTATGTTTTTAATTTATAAACTGTAGGTATCTATTTCATACGTGTTACAATTCATAAAAATCAATCATCCTGGCATTAATAATATTGTAAAAAATTCACGATCAATACCAAAATGTTTTTACCAATACCACCGTACCGAGTTGTATTTATTTCGATGTATAACTAATAATTAACGTATCTATCTAAGTATCTACCAAATTAAAATAATAAATTAAATAATCAAGTTACTTAGGTACTTAGTGAAGTCTTTGGGATAACAAAATCTGATATGTTTTTATTCTTTCTATTATTGTTCATACACACTGTATAGTAAATCATATTTACACATTTTTCTTATTAAGTAAAACACTTTCAAACTGTGAAACAATACGGTAGCTGTCCACTCTCGCTGAGACACTCCGAGGCAGGCTTGCCATCCTTCTCAAACATAAGTATAATAAGTTAGAAAAGGACGGCAAGCCTGCCTCGGAGTGTCCCGGCGAGAGTGTACCTACAGCCGCCCCTGCCATAACAAACACGACGCATCGCGAGCGACTACTGAGCCCTGAGTTTGAGCACGCGCCGTGCGAGTATAAACCGGTTTTGCTGCGTACGTGACAGGACGCGCGTGCTCACGCATCCACGAGCCTCACGCTTAAGCTTTCGGCACACCAAACGCGTGTCAGGCGCGTCGCGCTTTGAACGCGGGCCCGCACAATTGAACCCGGCACACCAAAAGGTAACGCGTGCCTGCGGCGGGCACGCGTTCGAGCTACTTCGCGCACGTGACGCGCGGCAGTCGCCGCAGACAACTCGAGCAGCGCGTCGCGTGGCGTGCGCGAAGCAGGCGCGTCGCGCGCGCTGGCACGCGTCGCGTCAGCGCGGCGTCGGCGCGGGTACTATAATCGGATTTTTAATCTCACGGAAAAAATTTAAACAAAGGTACGTCATTGTCAAAGTGACATTTCAGGGGATCTCACAGTATGGGCGGGTCAATTTCCGGGCGTTTCAACCGCCGTCATTATTGTTTTCAATGTATTGACGAAATCAATAACACCTACCAGCAATTTATGATGTAAACAGTTGCAGAACCGTGGGTGTAGTCTTTAATAGCATCAGAAGTTGGCCAATTATTATAAACGTGCTTAAATGTGTTTAACAACATATTTTACTCCATCTCCGTTAAAGAGCAAAGACGTGGTCGTTTCTTCACAGGAGATAACATATAGTCTTCCTTTGACCGAGAATTACTCGGACCAGGGTCCATCCTTCCACACAACAATGAACGAAAAACAACGGAAAACGTAACAATGAGCAACCTAACAACAATAGAAAACGTAACAACAATAAAAATTTAACAGAACAGTCACTGGAAAACGACTTCGGGATCACGAGAGCATTCAATCTAGAATGTTCAGTGAAGCGAGTGACGTCTCACGTAAAGCGGCCCGCAACTTCATGAACCAGGTGTATCGAGACAGTGATACCAGTGCAATAAATAAACTATGCATACGAAAACAGTATTCTCTCTTTAAATTAATATAACAAAGAGTTTATGTCAAAATAAAGTTTGGCATCAACAAATTAAATTATTTTATCTTGATTATAATATGCATTTTATTTATACAAAGTCGATTTCTTAAAAATGTGTTGAGTATAAATATCCCGAATGTTTCAATTTTTTTTCGTTAACGGCAACACCTTTGTTTACATTTTTTCCGTGAGATTAAAATTCCGATTATAGTTGTATTTTTTTACAAACGCGTGGTGAGGGTGCGCGCGCGCCGCGCAGCATGTCACACCGAACGATGTCACACCGAACGCAGCCGCGAGGCGTGCGCAGCGTTGGCACGCGTTTGAAACAGCGGTGTGCCGGGTGCTGTGCGGTGTGCGGTACCAGGCAACGATATACATACTTTTATAGAGAAATACATACTTAAATATATCGAAAAACTCAATGACTCAGGAATAAATACTCGCGCTCATCACACAAATATTTGCCCATACCGGGATTCGAACCCGGGATCGCTAGCTTCGTAGGCAGGGTCACGGACTACTAGGCTAACCGCGTCGTCAATATAGTAGGTGATTAGGTATAATTTAATTATGACACTTTAATAATCAGTGGGTATTGTAGTATTCCCTATTTTAGTCTAGATATCTGGCTCACCACAACACACCAAGTTTCATCAGGTTCATTTATCCTTATCTCTTTGCTTGTCCTGTAACCAGCTCGCGCCAATGCCGATCTGTCACGTGACGTTCTGCCTGTCACTTGTGTGCGTGAGACAGTGTTACTATATCTAATTTATTGATACAAATTACAAACACTACATCCCTTCCTTATTAAAATATTTATTAAACCAATATAACAGACACAGGCACACAGATAGTCTTACACAGTAATATTTAGCAGACTAATAAAATAAGGTTATACAATTAATTGATCCTCGGATGAATCTCCATTTTCCGAAGTCTCAGTCTCACCTAGGGAAGACTGGTCAACAACAGATGACCAATTCCCTTCTACTCTCTTCAAATGAATTACATTCCTTCTTAACCTTTGACCAGTATCTTCATTCCTTACTGTTATGTCCCCTCCAACAGATTGTTCCACCACATGTGGAGTGGGACTAAAATTCGAAGTTAATTTATTTCCCACTTCCCTCTCTTGAGGGTAAACTTTATCACCTATCATTAATCCTGTATCTCCCGCTCTTCTTTTCCGGTCTCTATATTCCTTCCCTTTTTCTTTTTGTAGTTTATCCCTATCTCTAACTTCCATATCATCTTCTCTGTCATTTATATCTTTAAGCATTGGAATTTTATCCCTATTTTGCCTTTTAAAGAATAGTTCTGACGGTGTCTTTCCTGTGACTGTATGTGGAGTCGAGTTGTACATCATCAAGTATTCATATAGGGATTCTTTCAGATCTCTGTTTTCAGTATTTTTAAACGTTTCACTATGTCTCTGTTTTGTCGTTCGACCTCGCCGTTCATCTGTGGCCAGTATGGCACAGTATTGAGAAGTTTAATATTACATTCTCTACAGAAATTCTTAAACTCCTCGCTGACAAACTGGCGGCCTTTATCTGCCGTGATGGTTACTGGAAAACCTAGGCGACTAAAGATTTGCTTTAGAAGTCTGATAATCTGTGAGCTTGTAATAGATTTGGTTACTTTTATTTCCTTATAGCGGCTATAGTAATCTACAATGACTAGTAGGTAGTCATTAGACGGCAATGGTCCCAAAAGGTCCATCGCTACATCAACCCACGGTTCTGCTGGAAGCTCACGCCGTTTCATAGGTGCAGGTCGGCTTGGAAGTGAGACTAAGGTGCATCCTTTACAACTTTTCACTAGCCTTTCGACATCTCTATCTAGTTTAGGCCACCACACTTTGGCTCGCAACCGTCCTTTCATGGCCACGATCCCTGGGTGACCTTCGTGAGCAGCATCTAAGACTGGTTTCCGAAGCTTCTCAGGTATAACAATTCTGTTTCCCCTTAAAAGGATATTATTATAGAAGCATAATTCGTCTTCAAACAACTTGTAGTTTTTTACAGAGTCAGCCCACTGATTACTATTAATACCTTTGCTGACCAATGCAATTTCTGAATCATTTTCGGAATTTACTATTATGTCTTGCATTGGAATGGCCCGGGGTCTTGCTGATTCTACTATATGATGAATATGATCTATATTCGACGAGTTCTTAACTTCGTTCCTACACAACCGTGACAAGGGGTCCGCAATATTCGTCTTTCCTGGCCTGTATTTTATATTATAACGATATGCCTTTAATCTTAGAACCCATCGTTCTACGCGGGCGCAGGGTTTTGACTTTGGGCTAAACAGGAACTCTAGCGGCTTGTGGTCCGTTATTAAGTCGAACTCTTTTCCGAAAAGGAATGTGTTGAAATGTTCTATAGCCCAGACAAGAGCTAGTGCCTCTTTCTCAGTTTGGCTATATTTCCTTTCGCATGATGTTAAAGTTCTATTTCCGTAAGCAACGATTCTAGGGCCTTTCTCATCAGTTTGTACTAAAACTGCCGCGAGCCCCACCGGGCTTGCGTCTGCTATCACTTGTGTCTTGTCCTTGACGTAGTAATATCCAAGAGTTTCTATTTTCACTAAATTTTCCTTTAGATATTTAAACGCTCTGTTTTGTTCGTCTGTCCAGTAGTTTTCAATGCTTGCCTTTTTTCCTAACTTCATTCGCAGCAGTTCCTTTAATGGTTCTGTGATGGTAGCCAAGTTTGGTATCCACTTGTTAATATAATTTACAAGGCCCAAAAAACTCTGCAATTCTTCTACATTCTTCGGCACTCTAAATTCGGATATGCTCTCGATATATTTCGGTAGTAGCTTAACACCTTCGGGTGTTAGTTCATGGCCTAAGAAAGTCACTTTAGTAACTTTTAGAGTACATTTATCTTCGTTAAGCATGACATTGTTCTCCTTCAAAACTTCCAATACTTTAGCCACTCTCAAGTCATGCTCTTCTTCGGTACTCCCAAAAATCAAAATATCGTCAATGAAATTTATGACTCCTTCACACTGGATAAGCATTTTCTCTAAAATTTTCTGAAATAACTCCGGAGCACAAGTTACTCCAAACATTAGTCTTTTGTATCTATAAAGACCTCCTGATGTTATAAAAGTTGTCAAGTGTCTAGAGCTTGAGTGTAGTTCTATTTGATGAAAGGCGTTTTTTATATCCAGTTTAGTAAAATATTTACCCTTTCTTATCTTTGGCAGCAGGTGTTCCATGCAAGGTAACGGGTGATTCTCTCTTAGAATTGCGGCATTTGCACGCCTCATATCAACGCATAACCGTACTTCACCGTTGTTCTTTAGTATCGGCACAATAGGTGAAATCCATGCCGATGGTTCATGCACTTCCTCAATTATATCAGAGTCCAGTAGTTCTTTGATTTTTTTATTAATCTTATCTTCGATTGGAATTGGAATTCGTCTGTAAGGTTGCATTACCGGTTTTACTGTTTCATCAATCGGAATTTCCACTAAAACATCTTTAAATTTTGGAAAAGGCTTATTATTGGCCTGACCAATCTGATTAATATTAATGCCCAATTTCAACACTCCTAGACGTACTGCAGTATCTTTGCCCAGTAAATTCCTCGAACCATCTTTAACAACATAGAGAGTGCATTGATCCGTTCTTCGGTTAATTGTTAAAGCCGCTTCAAAAGAACCAATGACCTCCAGAGGCGTCTTGCTGCCATAAGCTAAGAGTGTTTTGTTCGGTTGTTTTACTTGTTTGCAACAAACAACTCCCTCGTTTTTTAGATATTTCCAAGCCTCATCCTATATAAGATTTATCTTGCATCCTGAATCAATCAACATATCCAACTTTACACCACCTACGTCACATTGTATTGTTGCCTCATCATTCATGTTAAATATGTATTCATTATCTCCTTCATTGTCTACAAAATTTGTCTCAGCTTCTTTCCTTGGTCTTTTATTACTATCTGCTGCTTCATCTTTCGATTCCATTTTCCTTTCTTGTTCTGGGCTGTTTTTGTTCTACAACATCTCTGGTAGTGTCCTAATTTCCCGCAGTTATTGCATTTCCTGTTCTTTGCCGGACAGTTAGAATGCATAAGTCCACCGCATCTACCACATTTTTTCTTAGATGTTTCTCCTGCTGCTTTTCCTTCCCACCTAGAAATATGCTTAGGTTTATTGTTAGTGATAGCATTGATATCATTGTTGTCCTTGCTTTTCTGTTCGTAGCTTTCCATCTGATGATTCACCACTTCCAAAGTATTTGCTTCTACATTAACCTTGTCTAGTGTTACGTCGTCCCCCATTATCAAGATCTTTTTCCGCAACTCTGAAGAAATGCACTTTTCAATTATTTGGCCAATTATCTGTTCCTCTGGCTTATCAAATTTACATTTTCCTGCTTGATCTCTAAGCTTTATCAAAAACTTTTCAAAACGTTCTCCTTCATTTTGCTTAATAAGCCGAAAAATGTGCCTCTCGTATGTCTTATTTTGCTTTGGATTGAAATAGGTATCTAATTTTCCTAAAGCAACTTTAAATACGTCAACACCCTCTATTGCCTCAACGCTCGCACCAGGCAAGTTATAATATATTTCTTGAAGTCCAGTTCCTCCCAATAATAGCAAGACGGCTCTCTTCTTTGCAGATTCTGTGATATCAGCAGCTTCTAGGTAAATTTGTAATGAACGCTTCCATTTTTCCCATCTCAATCCCACTGAAGAGCTGTCTCCCTCAAGATCCAACTTCTCCGGTGGTGGTAGTGAGTTTGCCATTGGGATGCCGAATGACCTGAAATTAATTTTATTTCCAATTTAATGGAAATCTTTGCTTTCAATTTAATGAAAACCATAGAGACATAGTAATATTTTCCACACACAATATTGCACCTTCAATTTAATGAAAGTCATTATATTTAATAAAGTCATAAAGTATTTTCAATTTAATGAAAATCAGTATCTTCAATTTAATGAAAATCAGTATTTAAATTTAATGAAAAACAGTATCTTCAATTTAATGAAAATCAGTATTTTCAATTTAATGAAAATCAGTATATTCAATTTAATGAAAATCAGTATTTTCAATTTAATGAAAATCAGTAAGTATTGCAGTTTAATAAAAATTGTTATCTTCAATTCAATGAAAATCCACATTTAAAATTTAATAAAAACCCATATCTCAACTCAATGAAAATCTACACATTCAATTTAATGAAAAGCTCCCTTAAATTTAATAATAGTCTACACATAAATAAAACATCTAAATTTTAATCTTAGGTTTGATTTTAATTTAATTGAACGAAGTTCACCTTTTAATGAAATAAATGGACATTATTGGCATTTAAAAGCATAGTTTTATGTAAAATAGGCAAAACCTACACTAAATTCTTCAATAGGGGACAATTGGCAATTATTAGAATTTGTATTGAAATCTGAATAAAATAATTTGTGCGCTCACCGACAAACTATTTTGGACTAGTTCTGTTTTTTTTTTTGTTTTCGCTCTAATCTGCTCAGGTATCTGCCAATTGTGCATATTGGTGAACAGGATTTAATTATGTTTGCAAAGCAATGTGATGGAGTCCGCCCTTATTGGTTACAAACCCGCATTCACATTAAGACATTTAATGTCAAGACTTTAGTTTACAATGTATGAATACATTCGCCACTCCTTTGTAAGTACATCGATCACGCTAGGTGTTATGATAGACTATTACAAGATAATGATTTCTTCACCTGTAGTTATGTTGGTCGGTACATACATACAATACGTCACGCGTAATGTGATCAAAGTAAAATCGCCTTATTGATCAAAGTGACACGTTAATGTTTCCTCGTTTACATAGAATGCATGCAAATAACAACACACAGCGAAAGGTACGCAAAAGAATACTTTTGATTATAGGTTATGTTGTTCATTTCCTCTAAGCTTAAATTCATTGTTACTTGAACATCCGTGTATAAATCTATCCGTTTCAATAATGAACTATCATATTCCTTTCGAAAAGACATCTATTTAGATGCACTAGACGCGATCCTATTAGTTTTGTTATTGTTACAACCGAAACATCAATCCTAACCGTGTCCCTAATTTTACCATTGTACAATTTGTAAATAAGCGATTTCACTGACCTTGATCCTCGTCGCCACTTGTAGTATTCCCTATTTTAGTCTAGATATCTGGCTCACCACAACACACCAAGTTTTATCAGGTTCATTTATCCTTATCTCTTTGCTTGTCCTGTAACCAGCTCGCGCCAATGCCGATCTGTCACGTGACGTTCTGCCTGTCACTTGTGTGCGAGAGACAGTGTTACTATATCTAATTTATAGATACAAATTACAAACACTACAGGTATGATAGATGAAGTATGTTCAGTTCAGTATTTAGTAAGGAGGAACATTTGAAAAAGAAAAAGTAATACGAGTGTTAGGTAGGTACTTACTTTCATCAATGTTTGGTTCACAGCAGCAGCTAGTCCGAATAAATACTTATTAAATAGGTACGATACAACGAGACGTGTGCGTAAGTAACGTTAACCTTTATCCCTGTCTCTCAATTTATATTCGAATGACGAGTGATAAGGATAGAGTATCCGACCACCCAGGGGCGGGGGCGCGGGCGCGGGTAGGTGAATTAGTCTAGCTAAATACCATGTCTTTAATGAAAGAGTTAGTCAAATGAACAGGAAAGCAGTTGAAAAGGGAAAGCCATATAGGCTAAGCGCATTACAAGAGGTTACTATGTAAAAAATGAAAGGGTTACCCCTTCGAAAAAGGGCTAGTCAAATGTAAGGGGTACCCGTTGAATCGGTAAGCAAGTCCACTGGGTACACAATGCAAGAGGAACGTCGTTCAAAGGCTTAAGTCAAGGAACGGCTTTTTCGGTCCCTGGAATTGCCTATTTAGTGCCTAATAGGTATATTAAATATATCGAAGTCGGTGGCAAGAATCATTGATATTGTGTAGGTAGGGTAAGGTGGTGCAAGAGTGCGCAATTTTTAAAGTACACTGAATAACAAATAAAAAAAATATAGATATTCAAATCAGCTTTTATCAGTTCAAATCTTTATTTATCTTTTATCAAATTAACAAACTAAAAACATAATTATTATTTAAACATGTGGCATAATTTGCGGTTTAAAAAAAAGGTAAATTCGCACTCTTACACACCTGGTTGTGCAAGAGTGCGCACCGAGGTGGATAAAAGTGCGCATTTTAATTATGAGTGCATAAGTCACACCGGTAGAGTCCTTGGCCTAGAAAAGCAGTGCACTTTTCGTGCCACCATTCCTTGCATCCTGAACACTCGATCCAGTCTTCTACAATGGGCTCTTTGTATATTTACCTCTTGATAGCCGCCACATCTCCAGATTTTACGATTTGGCATTCTGTTTGGCTTTTTAAACTTTTTAGCTGCCTAATTTAGTAGCAGGTTCCGATCTCTTCAATCTCTTTCTCATTGTAGATACTTTCATTCCAAAGAATTCTGCTTCTAATCTTTTCGATTTTGCTTTCTCTATTAACTTCTGAGCTTCTTCAATAACCTCAGGTGTACAAATCTGCGTTCAGTCTTTCGTTTTCTTCTACCTGTAGACATACCTACTGTAAGTAAGTAATAATGTCGATAATCTATTTAAGTATATTTGTAGGTTTTCTTCACAAAACACAATAATGGAATTAGATGTCATGTAAGAGTACGCGCGCCCTCTTATACGCATGCACTACCACTGCGCACTCTTACACATTCCGGCGATCTACAAAATATTGACCGACTAGCGACATCTGTAGCAAAAAATCGTTATTTTCTCGACTGACATGACTACTAGTTGAGACGAGTACTGAGAATAAAAAGTGAAGATTATTGTTTATTGTAGGATTTTGGAACAGCAGACTTCGTAAAGTACTGGAAAATTTCATTAAATGAAGCATAAATCTGTTGCCTTACCTGGTAACCACGTTTTTACAAGTATTTCGAATATTTTTCGACAGCACATACCAGCCCAGTGTAGCTTCAAAACACAATTTAAATTAGTCGCAAATGTCGCATAGTACTCGAGAGAAGTTAGGTGCGCCCTCATCACTTCTTCTTCTTTCGCCTTCTTTATTTAATAATAGGAATATATTAATATTTTTAGCTTACAAAAAAGTATGATACCTATAGAAACTATTGTCATCACTATTGAAAAACACGAAAACCTGTCTAAATACGGGACGTCTAAATATCTGAAATGTAAAATTGCCTTACTAAATAATGTACTATTTAGTTGCCATCCTCGCTTAGGAACGAAGTTAATGATGTCATATGACGGACAAACAAATAATTATGTACTTTATGCGCGCGTGAATAAGCAGATTTTGGCGCGTAGCATGCGGGTAACACTTGTGGTGTGGGAAGTAAAGAAGGACGTAAGTAACAAAAACGGCCTAGAAGTAGTACTCTGTTGTATGGTGTGACGGACTGACGGAGCCCTGACAGTATCTTTGTTTCCAAAGCCATTTATTTTTTAACACAATAAAATTGCACAGGGGTCAATTGTACAGTTGTCTGTGCCAAATTTATTTCGACCTTTGTGCGTCCCTTTTATACTTTATAATTTATGTGTTCTCAATAAGCTTTGTAATTGGAGTTATTATTACGGGTCAGCCGCCCTAAGATGCCACGGCCCTTTGTCTGCCCGATTGGGGTCAAATGGTAGAGGGTCAGCGATTTATTGCGTTTTCAGTCAAGTTGCATCTGGGATACTGCGGCGGCACTGACTTGAGGCGCGCCCCGCGCTCCCGGCCGCGGTCATCCGCCACTCGTTCACAACTGTGCGTAAATAAAATAATTTTAGACGTAAAATGCTTCCTTTGCATGTGATATAAGGGAATTAATATAATCTAATCATCAAAGTCAAACGTGAATGCTACTACGAAGTAATTTTGGATCCTGGTTTCCTGACCTTTGTTTTGGAACTAGAGATTACCTAAGAATTAAGCAGTTTTCTTAAATAAAAAGAACGAATGGCTAAATTTTATATGCATTACATAAACAGCATTTAAACCCGCATGAGTCGGGAGTTAAGTACGAAATTCAAGGCCCTTATCATAATCGCGACGATCCTGATTGTGGGTGAACACACTTTGTAGTCTTCGTTACAGGAGCTCGAAGGAGGTTTTTGACCTGTACCTGATGTAGGTATCTATAAGAGTTCTTTATGTGTGTATGGTAGGTACATTTTTTCTCTCGTTTTTCGGCCCGATTTCGACAAGTGAGGTGTCGTCAGATTCGTCTTAGCGTAAAAACACCTATGGGTACTTATTTAAAAAACCAGTCAAGTGCGAGTCGGACTCGCACACCGAGGGTTCCGTATTTAAGTCCGTACTTCAAAAATATACCTTTTTATGTACTTTAATTCGTTTGCAATCAGGTTTATTTTGAGTTGCCTAAATGTATTTAACACAAATTTTCAAAGTTTTTTAGTTAAACTGTAATTTTTAAACACTTCATTTTATTTTTTTCCGTAAAATATAGGAGGTTCTCAATTCGACTGTATGTTGCTTTTTCTTTTTTGTATGTTTGATACGCGATTACTCCGTCAATTGTGGACCAATTTTGAAAATTATTTTTTTGTTTGAAAGGGTATACTTCCGAGGTGGTCCCATTGTCACCAAATCAGAATCTGATAATGGGATCCATGAGAAATCGAGGGAACTCCTCAAAAGTTATAGGCACACATACAGCGATTTTGGTATTACCTGCAAGACCTTAAGAAATTGCATTACAAAAGCACTTCTTGGCGAAGAGGAACTGATGATGAAGACCAGAGGTGACCACCGTAACTGCTTAGTCGTAAGTGATTGACACCAGCAATGAGAATTCTTTATTAAGAATATGAAGCTACTTTTATACTCATTATAAGACATATGGTGAAGTGCAACTGATGGTGAAGTACCGGGTGAACTTCTCAATGATTAACGGCCCTGCATCTTGGGCAGCGACATTTTGTTAAAGGTGATGAAAGATTGGTATTAGGCTATTGTATCTTAATGTGATGTTTATGTGCTTTAGTTTATCACATAATAATATTAGATGCATCACTAAAAAGCGAAAAAAAAAATTAACAAAAAAATAAAACCGTCTTTAAAAACCTACCAAAAAGCGTTAAATAAAAACCAGCCTCCTAGGAGTCCTAGGAATAGCCTATTTAGTGCCTAATAGGTACATAGAATATATCGAAGTCGGTGGCAAGAATCATATTGTCATTGCTACTGTGTATACCTACTTGACACCGGCTTGGCTATTTGGTATGGAAGTTTACGGAACTCAAAAAACCGGGCAAGAGCATGTGGGGCCATACTCAATTTATTAAAAAAGATAAATTACTTATAAATACAAATTCTCGATATTTCACCGATGAAATATACCTAAACGGTGCATTGTAAAGTGAGAGCGTACTTAGCTACAGAATCGAAAAGGGCAAGCCGGCGCAGGCGACCGTTAACCTCCACGCCCAAAGCCCAGCACAGGAATTGACCCGTAACCACATCTTCCCGACTTTGACATTCCGATATCGATTAATCCGTCTTCTCTTTCATCATAAATATAGTTTAAACATAAGAAGTTCGACATACGAAAATGTGTCAAAATTGAAAGCAACGGCCAATTGACAATAGCAGGGGCCCATATACGGTTACATTTTATTTTATTTTTGGCAAAATGTAACAATGTTCAATTGTTATCAGGGAAAAGGGTAGGTTTAGTAAGCTTCTTAATGGCGTGTGTGAAAAGATTATAAATTAAGTTTCTGCAACAAATAAAAGTGACCCTGACCATTGTCCGGGTGTCAATATGTGTGACCGGCTTTTGTCCCTGACCCCTGCAGGCTTAGCGCCAATTTGCGAGCGCTTCGCTGCGCAGCCGTAATCGCCTAAACGTATCGACAATTTTGAATTATTTTCTATGTATTGAATCCCCATTGATAAACTGCTATCCTGAAGGCTGTGTAATAATAGTAGTTTATGTGACTGGTGCATAATGCCTAATTATGTACAGTTACGTACAATATTTTATCTACATACATATTATAAGCTCTCTATGATGTGTTCAGGAACCGCATGTTACGACCGGCATAGCCGGCATTGATTGATTGTATGAAAACCTGTAGTGCTGGCTGCTTAAAATTTGCCTGTTTAATGGAGATTCTAAAATGATATAATAATTGAGTTTATTCATTATAGCAGCGAAGTTATTATTAAGTTTGTCCAACAAAGACCGAATTCTATCAAACTATCGAATTTAAAAAACGACTTTAGCTTCCGTTTTAAATCAAGTTAACTGGTTTTAAATATTTTAAAAGACAAATTACGTGAATGCGAAATACAACGACACTAGGATAAAAAGTAATAACTTACATTTTCATAAATTTAAAGCAAGTGTTTAAATTACTTGCCGCCAGCCCTAATGCAGGTTTTGCAGCGTTTCATAAACGACCTCTTGAGTACGGAGGCATATCGTCGCTCACCAATATGTCGGCTAGATTCTGCGACACGACTACGCAGCTCTTTCAAAGACAAAATAGGTTTGCCATACACTCTTTCTTTTAAACAACTCCAATAAAAATAGATAAACAAAAGAAAACAAAAAACTAACGATGTAGTTGTCTAATTAATTCAATTTGGATTTGAAAGTTTGGTAACCAGTATTTACTAACAAAAATGCCTCTTTGGAAGAGCTGTGTTGTCGCATGTAAAAGTTGAGATATCTCGCTTTTGGTGCGACTTTTACTAAACATGATTTATCATATTTTGGACAGTCCTGAGTTGAGCTATCCAGCCCTGTAAGGTTGGCCACTATCTCCCGGACACCCTGTATAACTAGTTACTAGCTGGTACCCGGCGCTTTGCTGCCCATATCGCATAAACGATAAAAATAATATTCTCGTCATCCATACCGCAATGCTTGAAAACGAAGGTTTTCAATCAGTGCTTCCTACCCGTTATGACCTACGGAGCTGAGACGTGGACACTCCACCATTTCAAAGTCGCTCAGCGAGCCATGGAAAGAGCTATGCTCGGAGTTTCTCTGAAGGATAGGATTCGTAACGAATACATCCGGCAGAGAACCAAAGTTATCGACATAGCTCAAAGAATCAGCAAGCTGAAGTGGCAGTGGGCCGGCCATATCTCACGAAGAACCGACAACTGCTGGGGTAAACGTGTTCTTGAGTGGAGACTGCGACTCGGCAAACGTAGTGTAGGACGCCCTCAGGCCAGGTGGGATGACGATCTGCGAAAGACTGCAGGCAGATGCTGGATGCGGCAAGCTGAAGACAGGGCGCTATGGCGCTCATTAGGGGAGGCCTATGTCCAGCAGTGGACTACTATAGGCTGATGATGATGATGATGATGATGATAAAAATAAGTGTCTGTGGCCTAGTGGCTAGCGGTCTCGACTCGTGTTTGTGAGGTACCGAGTTCGAACCCCAAAGCGATCGCCGTGTACATACTGTTTGTTGGTCATTTCGGTTAATCGATATTTGTTAAAAATATTCTTAGTTTTTTTGTAAAGATGTTAAGTATTACTTACTGTTTGACAGCTTACAAAAATCAGAATTAATCTCTCATACAACCCAGTGCTCTATTTGTTTGAGCATTCTCCTGTAGAAGTTCTGCGATCAGGCGACCCGTCGGCGTAAGCAATAAAATGCACCCGGCAAACTCACACTTAAATAGCTAAAGTTGCATTAATCTTGACCCCCTCGCAAAAATAATGGCTGGGGGCAGATAAATTAAAAATGGCTCAAAAATGCCCCTCGACGGCTGTCAATGTAGCGAACACACGCGTGTGTGCGTTTTAGTTTAAAAGCACAGGATTAGGGGGCGTAAACCGCGTGTGTTGTTTAGCCTATGTCTTGGTTAAACGTGGTTACAGGTATATTAGATCATTAAATAACTTTGTTACTTATACATACGAGTATAATGTAGTGCAGCATTACCTCTGCATAAATCTATTTATATTAAATCATTAAATAACTTTGTTACTTATACATACGAGTATAATGTAGTGCAGCATTACCTCTGCATAAATCTATTTATATTAAATCATTAAATAACTTTGTTACTTATACATACGAGTATAATGTAGTGCAGCATTACCTCTGCATAAATCTATTTATATTAAATCATTAAATAACTTTGTTACTTATACATACGAGTATAATGTAGTGCAGCATTACCTCTGCATAAATCTATTTATATTAAATCATTAAATAACTTTGTTACTTATACATACGAGTATAATGTAGTGCAGCATTACCTCTGCATAAATCTATTTATATTAAATCATTAAATAACTTTGTTACTTATACATACGAGTATAATGTAGTGCAGCATTACCTCTGCATAAATCTATTTATATTAAATCATTAAATAACTTTGTTACTTATACATACGAGTATAATGTAGTGCAGCATTACCTCTGCATAAATCTATTTATATTAAATCATTAAATAACTTTGTTACTTATACATACGAGTATAATGTAGTGCAGCATTACCTCTGCATAAATCTATTTATATTAAACCATTAAATAACTTTGTTACTTATACATACGAGTATAATGTAGTGCAGCATTACCTCTGCATAAATCTATTTATATTAAATCATTAAATAACTTTGTTACTTATACATACGAGTATAATGTAGTGCAGCATTACCTCTGCATAAATCTATTTATATTTTCATTGTCCACCTTTTTCTTGCTTTTCCTATTTGGCCTTTTGGTCGTAAACTCTTTTGGAATTTTTACGGCTCATATTATTAATTTAGTTTTTTTTTAATTTTAAATTTTTCTGACGGTTTGTTCCCCATTGATTTTGTTTCATTACCTCTGTACCCGCTGTGTAACGAAGAACTTTTAGTAATCAACATAGAAAAAGTTTGGCGAAATTAAGCTGGAATATCAATCGTTTGTATAAATTATGTGAGTCAGTGTGTAATTGTTGACCATGGAAACGTCGTAGTCATAAAGACTATCTAATGGCCACATATTAAGCCGAATTTCCACGGGCAAGTGTTTAGTAGGTTTTTTCCCAACTAATCGCACCCTTCCAGTCCTTAGTATCAAAAGTTGTTGGCCTTATTAAACCTATTGGTTGGTACAGCTTTCCCGATTCCGGTTTAAAAACTCTCGTTGAAAAAGACTCATTTGCTAATTTTACTTTCCATGTGGTTTGATATATTATCAAGACCGTTGCAAAATCGTAATGTTTAACAATTTGTATTATAAAAAAAATGAAATTAAAAACTGTGTACATCTGAAGATACATTTATTATCTTCACAAAATTACGATTATTTTTACATAAGTGCGTTATATACTCGTATCTATAAAGGGTCCATTTCTAAAATATAATAACCACGTTGATCGCTTTAAGATTCGCATAATTTGTACTGCGTAATTTTTTTCTGTTTTTTTTCTTAAAAATGGCATATCATTGTGAAGAGTATTAGCCAGATAAGTTTTTTAATTAACTTGAAATTGTCTATCACTTGTGGTTTTTTTTTAATGCTTGTCGAAACTTTAATTTCATTTTATTTTCCACAGGTTGTCATAGCTTTAGGGGTCCATAATTATTTTTTTTTGCACGGCCTGTGGGTTTCGGTTTTGTTTTAAAATAAAACCATTATTAGAGCATCATTTAAAAAAAAATGGGCAGTTTAAATTGCTTAGGTAGGTAATTAAGAAGGTTTAAAGGTAAAATTTCGGGAAATTTAAAAAAAAAGTGAAAAAAATTATAAAAAAAAAACTATCAACTTTAGCATAGGGGTCTCTATGGCAAATGTGTTCCAATTGGCCCCAAGTATTTCCCATTTTCGTTTGTCGAACCCGCTACCAAACACCCTGTATATTTAGGTACTATTTTCGATACTACTCGTAGGTATATGTCAGGTATCGCATATGTATGTTAAGACTATTCGTATTTCACGGGTAAAAGCGATTAGATTTCTTTGTTAAAATGATCATGGCTTTTTATTCTGATTGAACTGATTGTACCAGGAGAACTCTTCAACGTTTTAATTTTCCTGCAACTTTAACAGTGACAGGAATGTAGTGATTGTGTGCTGTAGTTAATCACATAATAACATTACGATCACTAAAAGGAAAAAAAAATCAAAAATTAAAATCGTCTTTAAAAACCCACTAAACAGCGTAAAGTAATGACCGTTCTCCTTGGAATTGCCTATTTGGTGCCGGCATATAATTTTTGCTTAGTTTACCGAATATTAAATACATTTTAAATATATAGAAGGCATGAGTCAGGCTACATTGCTAATATGTACTTGGCACCGGCTTGGATATATTTCATGTAAATGGTAATATAGGCTGTTTAGTGGGTTTTTGAAGATGGGTTTATTTTTTCTTGTCATTTCACAATATGGCACGGTCATTATATGTAAGATGTAAGAAGTTCAAAGTAAGAAGATCAAAGACATTGTGGTAATATTGTTTCACCGGTAAATTAAGGTGTTTAACTTCAATCGCGATTCTGGGAGCTTTGGAGGCGTTTTCAGCATGCTGAAATATCGCTTCAGTCCGTTTCAGAGGTAGCTCTATCTATCACATACCAGATTATCAAAATTTAGACCAAGTGGCCGTTGCTTTTAGGCGCCTGAAACATGTTTTCATATTTTCAGTCTGTTTCAGGCCACCCTTTACCAGATTACGCAACAACCTAAAAACCCGTTTTCAGGATGCCGTATGGGCCTTGAAGTACATTTCAGTATATGGCGAATTTCCCGGAAAGCATGAAAGTGATAGCTTAATTCTGGGGTCCTAGTGAAAAGTAATATATAAGTCAATTGAACTTGTAATAAAAAGGAGTACCTATACATCATTTACGGAGTAGGTACACTAGACTTATATCCTTTTTCACATGAATTTTAGGAGACTTATACCCTTTTTCACTAGGAACACAGAATTGGAAAGAGAAAGCAATACTGAGAACTTTCCTGAAGCATATGAAAGAGATTTCACGATTAGGAAGGAGACAGCAATACGTGGAACCTTCCAGAATCGTCGCGATCATGGACGAGACAGCTGTGTAGAACCTTCCAGCAACGATTAGTAGAACATCCCCAGCCGGTCGAAGTACGTCGATTATTCTAGAAAGGCCTTCTGGAATAATCTTGGACTGAAGTAGGTATACAAGGCCGCACCGGAGCCGCTGTAAATCTGGGAGCACGGTAATGCCGCCGCCAAGTCGAGCAAACAAAGCACAGCCGAACCATCCTTTTTCCGAAGCCATTCAGGGCACTTTTGACCCCCCCCCCCGTAACTTTGTTGTGGATAAAGCAAGAAACCTGAATTTTCCGAGACCAAGAGTACCTACTATAACTACGTTAGTACTATTATCTATTATGTGCTATAGCTAGCTATGTATACCCCTAAATTACCGATCATCAAATTCTAAGGAACTTCTATAATCCTTATACATAAATGCAAACAACACATTTTGCAATTGTCTATAATGATGCAAAATACTCCGAAAATGTTTCTGATAGTTTTACTCTTATTCCGTCATACTGCCGTCAAACGTGTCCAATAAATAACCTTACACTTACTTCTGTAAAGGTCTTTCTCATGCTAAAAAAACGAAGTATAGCAGACACACAAACTTCAAATTTTGCATTCAGGCAGTGCTTAGCCCTCATAATAATAATAATAATAATAATAATCCAGCCTATATACGTCCCACTGCTGGGCACAGGCCTCCACTCACAATGAGAGGGTTTGGGCTCATAGAAAGGAAAAATTGAAACATCCTGAAATGTTTATGCTGATGTTATAACTGTTGGGTTTCCTAAACAAAATAAATAAATAAATGTTAGTCCCGTTCTCTTTGCGGTTAGTAAATTCACGTCTCCATTTAAAGTCTATGACTAATAATTTCACGGACTGCACAAGTAACTTTGTAAACGTTTTTGTAAGACTAGGTTGTCAGCTACAGATAGATGTAAACAATCTGTCATAAAGAGTCGAACTACCTACAAAAAAAAATAAGATCCATAAAAACATAAAATGTACAAAAATGTCAAGTCTCGCAATGTAATGCTTCACCGTAATAGTCCCTGAGCCCGCTCCAAAATTGCCTACGTCATATAACGTCACGATGAAATGCATGGCACACGGTCGGAAAAGTTGTGCTGAGCGAGGATCAAAAGATCATCGCACCTAAAATTGGCCGGAAGTTTGAGAAAATCTTTCACTCCCGGTCAAAATTTCAAGGTTATATTTACGTCATCACTATGACACACCTGGCATCATTTAGCCCTTTAATCGTAGAGAGAGCCAACATAAGTCTGTCAGTTCTGAAATGACCGAAAGTACTTGACAGACGGTGCCAAAGATAGCCACCGGATACGTTTTCCTACGTCATGTGACATCTTGACGAAAATTATTATAAACGTTTTGAAATAATAGTGCCTTTAAGAATAAATAAGTCTGCCAATCCATATCTGGCCGGAAGTCCTTTAAAAGTGATTTTTTAACTCCTAGGTAGAAGTGAATGAATCATGTTAAATGCGCATGATTTTACAAATTATGAAATATTGATCGATTGACAAGGATTATCGACTCATCGTCGTAGTGGGTATAGATAGTATGAAAGAAAATTTTACAAATCTGTTGAAAAAATCTTAATAAATTCATACCAAGAATTAAAAGTTACAACTCAGATACTATGCCACCACCGTGCTTTAAGGTTCTCAAACAAAAAAATTCAAGAACCTACAAGAAAAATATACCTTTTTATGTACTTTAATTCGTATGCAATAAGGTCCATTTTTACTGGCCTAAATTTTAGTACAGATATTTTAAGTTTTTTGACAATTTCTCGATAGCTATAAATTTAGAGCACGTCGATTTATTTTTTCCGTAAAATATAAGTAATTATCTATAAATTTTAATTTTTCAGATTATTCTGTTCATAAACAAATATTATGTTGAAGCCATTTTTACGTCACGAAAAATAATAAAAAAATAGTTTTGAAATGTGCAGATTGAGCCCTTTCATATGACATCCCACTAGCTATTATCAAATCACTTTCATTTTTCAACCCCCCATTCGTGACCTCTTTTCAATTATTTATAAAATTAATTTCATATTATTTACTTACAAGTCTTACCATTATGCCAAATTTCAAGTTGATACCTAGTTTGTGTAGTTGCTGAGAAAAACTGCTGTGAGATACAGACAAACAGATAAAGAAGTCAACGGGACACTATTAATATGCCTACACTGTCCGTCCGTCCCTCCATCCGTCTGTCTGTCTGTCATGTCCTAACAATAAAGAGTTGTATCTTTTGAACTGTAATAGATAGCGGGTTGATCTTTTTTCCCGATTATGTGTTATTTACGGTGGATTTACTAACAAATAAAAAAAAATTAAATAACAAAGAGGATTTTATGGGGATACAAGAAACGTTTTATTAACGTATTTTTTTTGTTGTATCGTAAAAACGGTAAAACATACAAGCGTCAAATTTGGTATGATTAGAGAACAAACCCTATAGAATAACAACAAATACTCGTACTAAAAACCTGTGAAATGAGCTCGGAACCGTCAGGGGTGTGTAATGAATGGTATAAAAATATTTAATATATTTTCATTTGATATAATTTCAAAGGATATAATCACTCATTTTATATAATAAACGATTGGTATAATTTTAAAATATCTATTTTTATTTAATATAATAATAATTTGGCATATCACTTATTTATTATAAACATCATTTAATATAATCATCACTTCAAATAAAAATCTAACTAACCTAACCTAACCTACTTACATTTCAGGTAGCACTTAGTTTTGTGCACGGGCAAGGGGTTCAAGGGCGAGTCAACGAAGCCCCGCTGTGGCGGGGCTTCTATTTCCGCTCTGTGGGGTCACGAGGTAACTAACGAACATACCCAAGTCGTTGTACGCGTCAGTATG
Source organism: Tortrix viridana (assembly GCA_963241965.1). NCBI lineage: Eukaryota > Metazoa > Arthropoda > Insecta > Lepidoptera > Tortricidae > Tortrix > Tortrix viridana. The sequence continues at coordinate 34,775,068 of OY725171.1, read as the reverse complement.
CAGTTTTTTTAATGCGGAGGCTACACCCCCCGAGCCCCCCTCCTAGGGGGCTTCGCCCCCCCGTCCCCCTTTGCCCTACTGCTTAAGTAAACTTTGTGGGGTGTGGTGTGGTGTGCCTGTGTATGAAATTAACTTTACATCATTAATTAATTATAGCAAATATGCATAAAGTATGTTATAGGAAATTATATAACATAATTTTAGTATAATGCATATTTCATATGCATTATACTAAAAGTATGTTATATAAAATATTATTAGATCAAATGATAATTATTTAAAATGATAATTATAATCATATTTAAATATATTAAATGTTGTTATATGATTCAATAATTATATTAAATGAGCGTTATAGCGACTAATATTATAGGAAATATTTTTATACCGATCGTTACGCACCCAACCGTCAGTGCGTGAGTCCGAATCGCACTTGCCCAGTTTACCATTTTGGTACTGTAAAGCAGCAAGTAGTTTTGTATGTAGAACTTGTTGCTTTATGTATGTCAGTTTTACTCTTAATTCTTTTGAAATCAAATAAAGGAATTAAGAATGAAACAATGAAAAATAGCAGTAGCTTTTGTCTAGAGTCGCCTCGCGGCATTGATGGTGCCAACACCTAACATATGTATTTTGAGTAATAAAAATAACTTCACATCAAGCACCAGTCTTTATATAAAACGACGTCCCCACCCGTACATGGTGAAGAAAGCGGGCTTCAAGAAGTGAAGATTTGCCCCACCTTCTCGCGGCCAAATAAAAAGCGAGTTGCCGACCGCAAGGAAGCGGAAGATGGAAGACTAAGCCTATCCTAGGGCATTTTCCGAAGAGGACATAAAGGTCGTAGATATATTTTTTTGATAAGTGCGGATTCGTGTTGAAATTTTCGTATATAAATGTTAGCATGCTGAGAAAAATGGCAGCCGCGACGTTCAATGGCTTGTTAGATGGCTTGGAAGACATCAAGGGCTTGCGAAATCAGTCCGCGAGTGTTGTTCCGTTGTATATTCCGCGATTGAATTTCATTATTTCGTTTAGAACACCGAACACAGTTGCGACATCGAGGGAAGCGCTGTATGAGCAGCGAACATCGCAGCGACCGCGTAATTTGCGACCGCGTTCATCGTTTTTATAAAATGTGTGTAGCTAGCAAGATGCGACGTCTTCGTCCTTAAAGCAGCATCCAAGCTACAATACACGTCGATAATGCACCGGGATCGAACGATGTAGAACTGGAGCATCGGCTGGAATCATTTTTTTATGTCGTATATATTTTTTGTAGCTTATTCATTTTTGCCAAACAAATTTTATGTGTAAATTGATATTTGAAATATAATTTGACATCATTGACAATTAAATAGTTGTTCAATTTATAATCAGCCAGTTATAATTACAATGGCCTCTTTGTTAATCGAATCGAAATGCCGTCGGGAAAAGATGTTCACGTCAATTTACGTCAGTTTTGAGTAATGATAATTTAAATATTAAATGCATTTTTTTTTTTCTCAACATCATAACGTAGGTATCAAATAGAATGGAAGATAGGTAATGTGTACGACCGGACCGTAAATGTGTGAGAAACGGGTGCTAAGCATGAAAACCCTAACGATTTCATAGAAATCAGGGGAAAGGTTGGTTGCCTTTCATCATCCGCAACGGCAAACGTTTCGCATGGGGATATTTTATATATACAATGGCATGGGTCGAACCCATATGAATCCATACGTAGATTCGGGCACTCGCCTATAGCCATGGTAATTTTCTAGGGAACTGGGGTGTTAGGTTTTGTAATAATGAAGGTCATGGGTCGTACATAGAGTGTAGTATACGAAACGCGAAGAGATAAACAGGATTACGTGAATATCGTTATGATGATGAGAGAAACCCAAATTTTTATAGATGTTAACTGATTTGAAACTGATGTCTTAAATTGTATTTCAAATGGATTCAAGGTGTTGATAGGATTTTAAGCTTTATTTTATATGCTCTGATTAGCGTCGACGTGAAGATAGCGCAGCAATATGATATATTTTGTGGCAATATTTTGAATCAAATGCGGCAGAGTGATAGCCAAGTTTGTAAAAAAGGTCCGACATATCTTACGAAACCCTATCAAATTGTTAATATTCTACCTAATAACAATTATAAAATAAAAAAATTGGGTACTATTGCTAAATATGTAATTGTTCACAGGAATAGATTGAAAAAAATTTATAGTAGGATTATAACTTAGTTGTGTATAAATATAGGGTTAAGATTAGGATTTAGTTGTACATATTTATTTAATTGTAAATTTGTATTTTACAGACTTGTACAGTTGAAGCAAGCATGAACAACCATGGAAAGAAGGGTGAATAAGTCAGGCTACATTCGTGGTGCAGACATGTTTCCAAGATGGCGCTTGTCTTTGTAGTGTGATGGTAATTCCCTTTAAGCCTATAAGGTGGGAAGAGACTTGGTTGGTCTCAGCCGTCATAGTGCATGGCATGGGTACTTCGTGGTTGACAAGTCATGCGTTACGAATTTCGCCGTATATTGGGTCTATATGGAAGCGATATCGTATGAAAGCTTGTTCATACTTGCTACTTATAAAATATGTGTATAATTGTTTTGATGTGTTTGTTTAGCTGTGTTTTATTTTTCATGTATGCTGAGCTGAGAACTTGTGAAACCCTGATGACCATAAACAAAGATGACTGATGTGAGACATGGGCGTGCATTCCGGCCACATGTATTCTGGAAGCAGTAGGAGGCTGCTGCCTGGACTTTATGATGTCGTTGTATACATTATCATAATGAGATATTCCCTTTGATCACCATGATGAATTTTACAAGCCATGGTGCAGTGAAAATTGGTCATTAGTGGTTATTTAATCAAAGATAAAGCTATTATTATAATGAAGTATCTTATTGCTTGTGTTTTCGCTACTAGGTGTCTTTAACGTTGGCATCGTTTCATGTACACTTCTGAACGAGAGCAACAAGCTGCGCAGGAGGATGGAGCTGCGAAGTCTGGTGCTGCAGTCACTTGGCTGCGCCATCAGAAGAAATGCAGTTCACCATCACTCTGCAAAGATGCTGTGACCATATCTCAGGCCGAGATGTGTGTCACAGGCATACTATTTCATTGAAATGTATAAATTGATTGTTAGTAGATTAGTATTAAATATGAAAAATAGCTAGAATAATAAAGTTGCGTATTGGGGGGCGGTGTGAGTGCTTAGGTAATTTATTTCATACGAGTATTTGTCCTTAGAACCTACTGAGGCCCATTTCGTTAATATAAAACGAGATAACTTATTAGTCCATAAAACTTGACACTTTGACAATTTGTCCTTTTTTGATATATATTGGGTCTTAGGAGGTTATGGATAATAGTTGATTGATCAAAGTCGGACCCTTAACATATGCCTATGGGGCATGGACCCGTGTGTCACTTCTGTGACATGTTAAGGGAATGACGATGACTTGTCAATTCATTGTCAGATGTCTATGGACATAAAAATACCATCTCGCCTATTTTGTAAGCCTATTACACACCACGATGAAACCTAGTTAGGGGTAATTATTTTTATATATGTCATATACTCTTAGTATGGCATGACTAGTTATTTGTGGTGCGTGAAAGGTACGAGTTGGGTAGATAGGGAATCCACTGTGATTTTCGTTTTTCGGAGGTTTTTCCGAAAGTCGAAATTTCACTATACAGTTAAGTGTTGTTCGCGTAAGAAAATTCCGTTCTATAGTATTATTGACATAACTGTACAGGAAATTATTCCCTAGCTGGGAACAGTGTGGCTTTGTAAGACCTGCAATTCCTCCTTAGGTAGGATGTAGATTCTTAGCTAGGCGTTCGACTTTTTAAGAGGGGCGAGGGATGTAAAGCAGCAAGTAGTTTTGTATGTAGAACTTGTTGCTTTATGTATGTCAGTTTTACTCTTAATTCTTTTGAAATCAAATAAAGGACTTAAGAATGAAACAATGAAAAATAGCAGTAGCTTTTGTCTAGAGTCGCCTCGCGGCATTGATGGTGCCAACACCTATCTTGTTTGAATTCAATAAAATGAATATCGCAGCAAATCTCAAGAAGTTTTAATCCACCACCCGTATAGTACCAACAGATTCCGGCTGGATCATTAATGAACTGCGAAAATATGAACTTCTTTGGTACAAAGGTGACCCAACTCCCGTAAATGTCGATGACATTTTCATAGCTAGCGATGATGAACGCAGTGATATTTTTACTTTATCTTACTTCTTGAAGGGCTAGGCGACTGCGTAGACGTGGACGAGTACAATGACGGGTTCGTGGAAGCTGTCTAAACGGTTGGGGCTAAATACTTTAAAACCCGCCGTTCAAAAGGAACTAAAAAGATCTCCGTAAATATGTACCCTTAGGCTAATGGAGGAAAGGTATCCATCATCATACTGCAGTCCTAGGAAGATGCTTCCCAGTATCGGCGGCTAAATAGGCAGATTTCAAAATTTCTTACTCGCGATGTACGCCTCTACAATACTAACCGTATTTGAGAGGCTATCGAGCGAAACAAGGGCTTTAAACTGCTTGAACGAGATCTGTCTATTGGGCAGAGCGTGCTGGCAAAGCTAGAGACCGAGGACACCAGGATCGTATCGTCGAAGCCCGAGCTTTTGGGAGAGATCGAAAGGTTTTACGGACAGCTATACACGACACAGTCACCTGTCAGCAACCTAGCAAAAGACCCGAGAGCTAGGTTGACCCGACACTTAACCGAAGACATCCCGGACATCAGCCTGTACGAGATTAGTATGGCTCTGAAACAGCTTAAGAATGGCAAGGCACCTGGTGGTGACGGAATTACGGCTGAGCTTCTGAAAGCGGGTGGTACACCAGTACTGAGAGCTCTTCAGAAGTTATTTAATTCCGTCATACTCGAGGGCAAGACGCCACGGGCATGGCATAGAGGTGTGGTGGTGCTGTTCTTCAAGAAGGGTGGTAACACCAAATTAAAGAACTACAGACCCATCATACTTCTGAGCCATGCCTATAAGCTGTTCTCAAGAGTCATCACGGACCGTCTCACGCGCAGGTTTGATGACTTTCAGCCTTCGAACAATCCACACGCTGCGGCAGGTTATACAGAAGACAGAAAAGTATTACCAGCCACTATGCTTCGCGTTTGTAGACTATGAGAAGCCTTTGATTCGGTCGAAACCTGGGCCGTGCTACACTCTCTCCAGCGGTGCCAAATTGACTACCGGTACAGCGAAGTGTTGAAGTGTTTGTATGAAAACGCCACCATGTCAGTCCGTCTTCTGGGCCGGAACTCGAAACCCATTCAATTACAGCGAGGAGTGAGACAGGGAGATGTTATATCTCCGAAACTGTTCCAGTGTGTTTCGGGCAGCAGTCTGCGTTGGAAGACGTTTTTAAGCTTCTAGACTGGAAAGGACTTTGCACTAACGTGAACGGCGAATATTTCACTCACCTTCGATTTGCCACGATTTGATGACATAGGAAAACGTATCCAGTGGCTATCTTTGGCACCGTCTGTCAAGTACTTCCGGCCATTTCAGAACTGACATACTTATGTTGACTCTCTCTACGATTAAAGGGCTAAATGATGCCAGGTGTGTCAAAGTGATGTCACATGACGTAAATAACACCTTGAAATTTTGACGGGAAGTGAAGGATTTTCTCAAACTTCAGGCTAATTTTAGATGCAATAATCTTTTGACCCTCGCTCAGCACAACTTTTCTGACCGTGTGCCATGCATTTTATCGTGATGTCATATGACGTAGGCAATTTTGGAGTGGGCTCAGGGACTATAAAAAGTTGTGAGATCTCATGTAAAGCAAAATCATTATTTTATTTAGTATGGAAGCACCTGTTAAACACCATTGTCATATAAATCAATTCAAATCAATCAATTGATATTAGACATCTTTATTTTGTGGTTACTATTATTTAATTTGTGCCGCAGCTATGTTAATAATTCCCGACCCAAAAAGAGGGGTGTTATAAGTTTTACGAGTGTATCTGTGTATCTGTGTCTGTATATTTGTTAATCTGTGTATCTGTTTGTGGCATCGTAGCTCCTGAACGGATGGACCGATTTTGTTTTTTTTATTTTATTAGTAAGGTGACTTGATGGATAATGTTCTTTTCTTAGCTAGGTTTGATGAAAATTCGTTAAGCCCTTTAAGAGTCATGAGCTCTTAGAATATTTAATTTTAATACAAGTAAGTACAGCAGAGCGTTTGACGCGACGGATATTTCTATTAGATAAAGGAACCGGGCAAGGATTATAAGATTAATTCGATTCGATTCCATATAAGAGCAAATACCACAAGGTTTGATCTAAATCAGCGATACCTACACCGGTTTGGTTTTATTTCAACGCATCATGAATAATACATACATGTCCGTTTGACAGGGGCGCGGGGCCGAGCGGGCGTTGCTCCCCAACCCTTTCCCTCTCTCGCCGACGATTTAATAAATGTGCTCCGTTCGCCTCCCCTATGTTTTTTGTAACACTTCACTGGGAAAAGGATTGGGCATAGTTGACACTCGCCTTGATTGTTAGATTTAGTTTCCCTTGCTTGTAACTACCTACGCTTTTTGTTAAGTAAAAACGAGAAGTAATATTAGTCCTTACATATGAAATTGGCGTTTTATATGGAAAAAATCAAAATGAAAAACGAAATGAAACTAAATATTTATTCAATCAAAGTATGTACAATATCCTTCTATGCACTTTTGCCATTTTATAGGTAGTTCATTGATTCCTTTGCTGAAAAAATTGTGGGAGCGAGAATCAATAAAATCTTTGAAGGCGGTTTGGACGGTCTAATCAGAATTGATTATTTTTCTTTGCAAAAAGTTGTCCAAATTCCGAAAAAAGTGATAATCAGTTGGAGCAAGGTCTGGGGAGCACGGTGGGTGTCGGAGACATTCCAGTCCCAGTTCCTCTAATTTAACGACCGTCTCGCGTGCAGCGTGTGGTCTGGCGTTGCCCTGAAGCAAGAGTGGGCTAGAGCAATTGACCAACCTCGGTTGTTTAACGGCTAGCTTTACCATGCCATCGTGGCCGGTTTACCGGCCGGTTTGCCGTTGGCCGGCCTACCATCGTTTGCAGCCGTGGTTGGCAATTGTTGACAATTTACATCTGCTGTAATTGTCTGGCTAGAAAGCTGTAATAGATGACACCATCACTGGTCCACCAAACACTCACCAGTACCTTTTTTTAAGTCAACTTTTGTTTCGGGCAGGATTTAGCCGGTTCTCCTGATTGTGATGAGCGTTTCCGGTTATCGTACAGGATCCATTTCTTACCACAAGTAACGATATGATTTAAAATCCCCTCATTATTGAGCCGGTGGAGTAGTGTAACGCAGCACGCGACGCGTGTTTGTTGGTTTGCTTCACTCAATTCATGCAGTACCCATTTTTCGAGCTTTTCTACTTCTCTTATTTGTTTCAAATGAATAAAACCTGTTTTATTACCGACACTAACTCTGACGCGGTTTGCGACAGAGCTGCTTCCATGATCACTTTTAATTCTTCGTCATCAACTTGGGCCTCCGGCCGTCCACGGGGCTTGTTCTGTAGGTCAAAATGTCCAGAACTGAAATGGTAGAGACAAAAATATACCGTGTTTTCTTTTGCAGAAGCTGCCCCATACACATCGTTAATCCTTCGAGCGGTTTCTGCAGCGTTAGTGCCACGGTGAAACTCATATTCGTAAATAACGCCATATTTTAAGCTTTCCAAGTTGTGAACAGAACGATGTCAAAGAGAAAACAAATGACGCGGAAACAATTGAATCACTTCGTTCGAAACACGAATATATCAGCTTCAATTTGAAATAAATATGAATTTGGAGTTCCTAACCAAACGCCAGATAATTGGAATCAAAGTGGCCAGTACGACAAAACGCCAATTTCATAATAAGTATGTAAGGACGATAACTGATAGATAACAGAAAAAAAGCATAATTCTTGTCACTGCTGCCATTTAAAAGAAGCTGCTCGTTTGACTCTAAGGTTCTTACTGACTCCGTTGTGAAAAAATTTAATCCATATAAATAAATAAAAAAACCGGCCATGTGTGAGCCGGACTCAGCATCAAATTCAAATTCAAATTCAAATATTTATTCAGTAAATTGGCCACATACGGGCTCTTTTACACGTCAGTAATATAGAGTGAATCTACCAGCGCTTCGGACAAGACCATCATTGCGGAGAAGAAGCGCCGCAAGAAACTCCAGCAGAAGGTCATTTTTTCCAATATAAAATACAATAATACTTAAAAGTAAGTTACATTACAAGGTAATAAAGTAACAAATATTAATTATTAGAACTAGCACAAATGAAAACATTACAAATGTAAGGTCAAATACGTTACACTAAATGTAATGACTAGGAGAACAACACGACGAGGTCTCTTCGTCAAAAGCCATAACTAGAATAATTAACTGAACAAGTCCTTGCAGACGTGAACAGACCGGACCCCACAAACAGCACCCGTTCATGAGTATGACGCGCATCGAGGGTTCCGTACGAACTTGTAGGTATGTAAATAGTTTGTAAATCACTCAATCATCAGTCGAAGATAACTGGAGCACTGTCCATAATAGGTACTTTTACCTTAAAATTATCCTATACCTACTATTAGGACGACGCGGTTAGCCTAGTTGGTAGTGACCCTGCCTACGAAGCTAGCGGTCCCGGGTTCGAATCCCGGTATGGACAAATATTTGTGTGATGAGCGCGAGTATTTGTTTCTGAGTCATGGATGTTTTCTATGTATTTAAGTATGTATATAAGTATGTTTATCGTTGTCTAGTACCCATAGTACAAGCCTAGAGCTTAGTTTGGGACTAGGTCAATTTGTGTGAGATTTATTTATTTATTTATTTATTTATTAAACGATGCAAATGGAAATGGACTGGACACGATAATATCTAATAACGACACGATAATATCATGATAATATGTGACGTTCTCAATATGAAGGGACATTATGTAGGAAGGCAGTTACGCTCTTCTTATTCTTGTAACTATACGAATACTATGGTAACATTTCTAAAAACGGCGTAACCGCGGCGCCTGCCTCCATAAGGTCCCTTTATATTGAGAACGTCACATATCTTCTATTGAGAAATGGTCAAAGGCAATCTCTGACTGGTACCCCAGGGATGGTAAGAGAGGGCGGGGGAGACAGGTTAAGAGGTGGGAAGACGATCTCCTATGTCGCAGGACAACCTAATCCATCAGGACCTGCTGATGTTAGTTGCTAGCTAACTTTAGATTGTAACTGTTTATTATACCTATGATGTAACTTTGATCAACGAATAAAGATTATTTTATTTATTTATTTATATGATTTATTTATACGATCTAGGTCTCATATCTGGGAAAATTTGTTTTCCCCGTATTTTCACGCAAAAAGATTTCCCGCGCAATTCGGGGCGGCTTTCCGTATAGACTGATGGTTAGAGCATTGGCCTACTACGCAAAGACTGGCGGGTTCGAACACCAGCAATGAATTGTTTTTTTTTTGTTTTTGGGTCAATTTATGAGCGCGTTTTTTTGTGTCCAGGCTGAAAATCGAGGTGATATATGATAAATATAATGAAATTTATTTTTCATATTATAAAGCTCATTATTCCCCACTGCTTTCCGGTAAAACTACCTAGTTGTGTTAAATTTAAATAACCCATAAAAATATTTATGTCACTAAAACCAAGACTGGGTGGCGCGTCCTAGTAAACTTGATATTATATTTTTAACTGTTATTTCTCTGGGTATATGTCAACCGACTCCGTGGATCCCAAGATTCAGGCTCAGCCTAGTTTGGTATCCACCGGATAATGCATGTTTGTATCCATTGTGACTTGTTTAAATAAATTTATTCTATTCTATTCTATTCTATTCTATTCTATTCTATTCTATTCTATTCTATTCTATTCTATTCTATTCTATTCTATTCTATTCTATTCTATTCTATTCTATTCTATTCTATTCTATTCTATTCTATTCTATTCTATTCTATTCTATTCTATTCTATTCTATTCTATTCTATTCTATTCTATTCTATTCTATTCTATTCTATTCTATTCTATTCTATTCTATTCTATTCTATTCTATTCTATTCTATTCTATTCTATTCTATTCTATTCTATTCTATTCTATTCTATTCTATTCTATTCTATTCTATTCTATTCTATTCTATTCTATTCTATTCTATTCTATTCTATTCTATTCTATTCTATTCTATTCTATTCTATTCTATTCTATTCTATTCTATTCTATTCTATTCTATTCTATTCTATTCTATTCTATTCTATTCTATTCTATTCTATTCTATTCTATTCTATTCTATTCTATTCTATTCTATTCTATTCTATTCTATTCTATTCTATTCTATTCTATTCTATTCTATTCTATTCTATTCTATTCTATTCTATTCTATTCTATTCTATTCTATTCTATTCTATTCTATTCTATTCTATTCTATTCTATTCTATTCTATTCTATTCTATTCTATTCTATTCTATTCTATTCTATTCTATTCTATTCTATTCTATTCTATTCTATTCTATTCTATTCTATTCTATTCTATTCTATTCTATTCTATTCTATTCTATTCTATTCTATTCTATTCTATTCTATTCTATTCTATTCTATTCTATTCTATTCTAGTGCTGGTTTGGTAATTAAAAAAACATTCTGAGTAACAGGTTTACGTTTGCGTTATTTGGTTACTATATATCTTAAATCTGTATAAGATATAGCATATTTGGTAACATGTACCGATTATTTATTTGTACTTTTATAAGTCGTAACCGATGCCAGAGTATAGATAGAAAAGTAGTCCAACTTCAAACAAAGATACATCGCGCGGCTTGCATGTGTGCGTCTGTGGGCGGCGCTAGCCACGCACACGAAACTACATCTCGGGACTGATTCGTACTGATTGAGTCGGGGCCGCAGCGTCATTGCGTTTGGTCACGTTTGGGTGAGGTGCGCGTACCTATTTAACTCCGAGCGACAATGTCGTCACCGAGAGGTCGTATTTATTGTTCAGTGTACGGGTGCACAAAAAATGGTACGCAAAATCCGGAGCTATCGTTTTCCAAGATACCTATTTAGAGTTTGTGAAGTAGATATGCGGTTTATATTTTGATATTTATAAGTAGCCCACTTGCTGCTTTTGTTAAATCTACTTTATTATCAGCGTGACATTTTCATACGTTACAACACGACTAAACTTAAACCTAGCTTAGGTAGTGTAGCATTATAGCTACATGAAGCGTCACTTCTATGCTTATGTTAATTCTTTGCCATTGACAACCTCCTTTTTATGGTTGCAACTTTTCCTTGACCGTTTTGCCTGTTTGATACATGGCAGGTTAATTATTTTCTTTTAATTTGAATTTCAAATTTCTTGATGGGTTCGCGAGAATATTGAAGTTGTGTCATTATTTTCCTGATCGCAATCGAATGTGGTGCGATATCAATACAAAAGTTCAAAAATCTCGTCTGTCGTCTTAAATATCAACGATAATTTAATATTACTGTTGTCAGTAAGTGTTTATAAAACTATTGTGGTTTTATTCCGCCAATGGTCCAGCTAAATCGGGTAAGTTTGTTTGTTATTCTCAACATCGGATTAGGTTCACGTAGGTTTCAGTATGTTTAGGTTGTGCTTTTTTAAATTGCAGCGAGCTGTACCAGCTAACGATTTTTCCTACCTCATGAAAAATTTATTGTACGAGCGCGGAATGAGATCTATCTGCAATTAAGATCAAGGCGCTAGAAGCGTGTCGTCGTCAGCGGTGCCATACGCGGTCCACGAGTGGAAATTCTGCACTACGCCCTTCCCGGATTCTTTAAGATAACTTTTAAAAATTAATTTCTTTTAATCGCTTCATACACACTAAAATGAATTCAACCGTATCTTTAAGCCTGTAGTACGATATTAGTAGTATTTATTTTGTTAGGTTTTTACGTGAGCGAAAGTACTTTCATTCATAGGGACCTAAACAATACTAAGATTTAAATACAATATTATCACAATCCCAGGTTAAAATTCTCTTTAGTGGACGGTTAACCAAGTTTTGATCTATTCTAATCGGTTAATGTTTTGATTTTAAAACTACTAAATTTATAGCGTATGTCTCTGTGATCAGGAAAATGATACCGCTTTTTTATATATCTATGCGTTTTCTATCATAATGTGTATTAACAGATTTTGTTGCTTTTTTAAAATATTATAATTTATAAACCTTACCCTTTAAAACCCCTTTTAATCTTTGCAAAATTCGTACGTATGCATTTCATATCGGAAAAATGCCAAATAATGTGATCAGCCGGTAATTGTATTTATTATCGGTTCATTACATTACAGTATTTATTATTATTATTCAGGGAGCGGCTATTCAAGGCTTAAATATATCCTAGTATCACTGCGACCAGAGTTGATCTATTGTGATCGCCACAACCTACAGTTCTCCGCTAAGCCCTGTTAATTCTAGGAATTGCAGGACTTTTTTGGCGCCGAGATACTTGATCTCTTCTGGGCACATTATGTGCTTTCCCAATGAAGAGCTACGATGACGCATTATGGTCGGGCAGACGGTGAGAATGTGCAGGGGTGTTTCCTCCGCCAGATGGCAGAGTCTGCACAACCCTGTGTCACATTTCCCAATCGTCTGCATGTGCTTGTTTAGGCAACAGTGCCCTGTAAGCACTCTAACCAGGTTGCGAAGTTTGTTCCTACTTAGCGCTAAGGCCTCCGTAGCTGCCTTTTTGCTAAATGCTCTTATCAGGGCCTTGGAATGGTTTAAGCCTGGAGTTACCCTCCAATGTTGAATGGTTGCATTATAGCAATATGTCCGCAGGGTGAGTTTTGTTAGGCTTTTGGGGATGCCACAGAATGGCTCCGGTCCAAACTGTGTTCCCTTAGCTCCTACTCGTGCAAGTTCGTCTGCTTTCTCGTTGCCGACGATGCCCGCATGCCCTGGGACCCATCGTAGGATTACCCTGTTTTTTGCACCCAGGGTGTTTAAAAGTTGCCTGCAGTTCTCGACCAGCCTTGAGTTTATCACATCAGAGGTTAGAGCCAAGAGAGCTGCCTGGCTATCCGAGTGGATATAGATAGTACTGTTGAGATAGTTGCTTTGCAGATTGGCTGCCGCACACTCAATTATGGCGTACACCTCCGCCTGGAATATGGATGAGTACTTGCCTAAATTCAGGCTTAACGCCTTTTTAGGCGCCTCTCCGCAGCCTACCTCAGAACCGGATTTGGAGCCATCAGTGTACCACTTTAGGCTGCCTGGTTTCCATGTTATGCGATTGTTTTGCCAATCATCCCGAGATGGGAGCTCCACAGAATACATTTTCTGTGGACAGTGTTTGGGGGTCATGGTGTCAGATGGCATCCCCATCACAGGAATATCGCTTATAGAGTTCTCGAGGGATCTCATATTTTGGGAAAGCCAGTTCCCTTTATTCAAGCTCGATATTCTGTGCATACTAGCCCTCGCCTCCTTTTCCAAGTACAGGTGCAGGGGCGGCAGGTTTAGCAATGCTTCCAGAGCTAATGTTGGAGAGGTAGACATGGCTCCCGTAGCGATAATACAGGCAGTTCTTTGAAGACTGCTAAGTTTTGAGATTACAGTTTTTTGTGTCGCTTTTCTGCACCATACCACTGAGGCGTAAGACACCATTGGCCTCACTATGGATGTGTAGAGCCAGAGTGCAATTTTGGGTTTTAGTCCCCATCTGCTTTAGCCTTTTGTAAAGTACCGTTCACATGTAAGTTCCAGGTCAGTTTCTGGTCCAGTGTAACTCCCAGATATTTGGCCTCGGAAGAGAACGGTATTATTTTCCCATTCATGATAGGCGGTCTAAGCCTGTCTAGTTTCCGCTTCTTCGTGAATGGGACAATAATGGTTTTATCCGCATTTATGGATAATTCATTATCTTTACACCACGAGTTTATCTTGTTTAGAGCCTTTTGCATTAGGTACGATAATGTACTTTGGCAGTTGCCCCGCACCGTAATCACAAGGTCGTCAGCGTACCCCTGCGTATCAATGCGAAGTTCTGCCATCTTATGCAAAAGTCCATCCACAGCAAGAGTCCAGAGCAGTGGAGATAATACACCTCCCTGCGGGCAACCTCTTACAGTGGTCACCTCTAGTGTAGTGTTGAGTAGTTCTAGCTGAACCACTCTATTCGAAAGCATCCCTTGTACCCAACGAATGGTGGTAGTGTCTACGCCTTTTACAGCCAGCCCACTAACCAACGTTCCTATGGGAGTGTTATCAAAGGCGCCCTCTATGTCAAGAAATGCCGTGAGAGCAATTTCCTTATCTTCCAGCGCCTTTTCGATCCTATCAACTAGGTTCAGCAGGGCAGTCTCCGTTGATCTGCCACTGCGATAGGCATGCTGACTGTCATGGATAGGCTTGTCTTTAAGACAGGTTTTCCGAATATATTTATCTATTACCTTTTCCATGGTTTTAAGTAAAAACGATGATAGGCTTATTGGTCTGAAGGACTTTGCTAAAGCATAGTCCCTTTTCCCAGCCTTAGGTATGAATAAAACCTTAACTTTGTTCCACTGTTCCGGTATGTATCCCCAGGCATAGCTGGCTCTGAAGATTTTAACCAGATAAGGGATTAGGACGTCCGCACCACGTTGTATTAGAACTGGGCTTACGCCATCTAAACCACCCGTTTTGTAGGGTTTAAATGAATTTATGGCCCATCTCACTATTCCCGGTCTTACGACTAGGGCTGCTTGTCTCCAGTCCTCCGGATGGGGTCTATACGAAACTCCCACAGCGTTAACTTCGCTTGGGTTCGCAGCTCCCGGGAAATGAGTGTTTGCCAGTAATTCTAATGTTTCCATTTCATTGTTGGTGAAGGAACCATCTGGTCTTTTTAGTAGACCAATTTGGTTAGGTTTAGCTTTGGGAAGTATTCTGTGAAGTCTTGCTCCCTGAGGTGTGTTGTTTAAGTCCTCACAGAACTTCCTCCATGACTCCCTTTTAGCCTTCCTAATCTGTTTGCTATATTCATTTAGGGCTTTCCGATAGACCTCCCACTCCTTTGTCTTCTTAGCCTTATTGAATAGTTTCCGTGTTTAATCCCTGAGCCTTTTCAGCTTAGAGTTCCACCACGGCACCGTACGCCTGGTTGTTTTTACCTTGGGAGGACAGTTTTCTTCATAGGCCTGTAATATGCCTTTTGAGACAACCTCTACCGCAAGTTCCAGGCCCTCCCGCGTTTTTATACTTTTAGCGACTGAATCCAGGTTCCGATCTAGAGAGTTGCGATAGCCCTCCCAGTCGGTGCGTCTAGGATCCCTAAAAGTAACAGTTTGATTACTCAGATTACTAGTCAGGTTAAAACAAATATGCTTATGGTCCGACAAAGATTCCACATCGCTTACCTTCCAGTTTTGGATGTGCCTGGCAAGTTTTGCAGTGGCAAACGTTATGTCTAAAACTTCACTCCTCGCTCTGGTATTAAAGGTCGGTACACAGCCTAGATTTAAGATTTGGAGGAAATTGGTTAGTAGGAATTCATGCAGTAACTCACCCCTACTATTGATATCGGTGCTCCCCCAGTTGGTATGGTGGGCGTTGGCATCGCATCCCACCAGTAGTTCTGCGTTATGTTTCCGGGCGTAGTCGACCACAGGAATGAGTTCCGCAGAGGGGTCTGCTTTGTCTCCAGGGAGGTAGGCCGAGCACAGAATTACTCTTGACCCATTCCATCCCTTCGGAGTCACATACGCTGCTACAAGGTCATCAGTACATAACTCTGGAACAGGTAGAAAGTTAATGTTTTTGTTGAAAACAATACATGCTCTTGGCTTTATTCCATTGCTGTTGTATAGAACCTTACCAACAGAATTTAGTCCGAGAATGGTTGAGTTTCGAACCCACGGTTCTTGTATAAGGGCGAGGTCGGTGTTTCCTGCTAGGCGGCACTCAATCACTGCTGACGCAGCAGCTGCGTGGTGCAAGTTCGCCTGCAGGATCCTCGCCGGTGTGGAGGGGGCCATTACTTCCCCCGTTTTGTACCCGGTCGGGTCCCCCCGCCCCTCGCTGCTAGAGGCGTTTGTCGACCTCTACCTGTCGAGGTTGAGGGCCTGGCCCGATCGGTGACCGTTCCGCTTACTCCATCCCCAGTGTGGACCTTGCCACCACGGCTTTTAGAGCCTTGGGACTTGGGGGCACTCTGAGTTGGAGCAGCAGATTGAACCGCAGGGGTGATCCGGGGAGCATTTGGCCCGCCCTTGATTTTAAAATACACCCTTTTGAACCCAAGGGCCGCCTCATTCTCTGTGCCCTTCAGGGTTTCAACGGAGGGTTCGTCCAGGGAGAAGGTAACTATCCTTCCTCCCTGTCCCACCCTGTCGCTGAGGACCCTCCAGAGCCCGGTGTTTAGGCCCTTGTTTTGCGCCCTGAGTAGGGCTAGAGCCTCCTCCGTAGAGGCCGCCTCCGACTCCGGGATGAAAGTGATGGCCGTGGCTGGTTTGGGCAGTTCTCCCTCCGGAATGACGGAGAGTTTCGCCTCCGGCCACGGCTTCAACTTAGGGATTTCACCCACAAGCCAGTCTTGGCTACGCTGGTTGACGCATGTCACCAGGATCCACCCCGTCTTGTGGGTGAAACCCAAAAATTGTGGTCCGTCACCATCCGAGCACTGCCCTGCAATGGCTAAGTTCAGATGGCGATGGACCACTTTCATTTGGTCCTCGCTCATAGGTTCCGAATTACGGATCCCTACGCGCGAGGACCCTACCACGTCCTTAAAGCTGGGGGGCTTTTGGCCGCCAGTAGCCTCAAGGGACAATTTCGGGGTTTTCTTAGCATGCTCCTGTGGAGACTCTTCTTCGGATCTTCCCCTCTTGACAGGGGCTTTCTCCGAAGACGTCATCTTCACAGGGATGTCTTTCCACGGCTTTCGGCACATTTCCAGGGCCTGCTCCACGGCTACCCCTGCACTGCCTACCAGCCTGCGGAAGCGCTTTCGCGCAGCTCCCGAAAGTCTCTTACGTTGCCCTTCGGTATGGAGAGGTACATCGGGCGTTCCAGAGACGTTTGAATCGTCTCTGTCGACCACAATCGCCATCTCCACAACCTCCAGGCTTTGATCGGGCGTAGTGGAGTCTTTTGCAGAGCTCCTCGCCTCATTACTGTTAATTCCGTCCTGGATAGAATCCAGAACGGAAGAAATGGTTGTTAAACTAAGTTTTTTATTTTCTTCAGCCATACAAATCCCACGAGTAGCTAGGGAAATAAAGGTCACAGAACGGCAGAGCCCCGCTTACCGTCTGAAGGGCTTCATACTCTACGATTCGCCCCGGTTTCGTAGAGGCACCGTTCGAGACTGGGCTCGCCCCCAGCCACGCATCCCTCGGCACGGTAGCACCTTGGATTGGCTTTTGTTGTCACCCTCTTCAGCGGCTAGTAATAGCCCGAAATTCATTCGTGAGATTACTAGCCGTTGCTCAGGGTGACATTAGTCTGCAGCCTCCACTCCAGAGGAAAGGACTCCCATCTGGATTTGAGACTGCTGACTAAAGGAAGAGGAGTGGGATGGAGATGGGAGGATCGCTAGGAGGGGATAAGGGGAGGAAGAGATGGGAGTGGGACAATTCAGGATCATAGACGGGATATAGGGTAAGGGATCCCCTGGAAGGTGGGAGCGCCGTTCCAGGTTGGTGTCCTCCATTCTTAGCTGCTAACGGTCCGGGGTAGATGGTAAATGTGCGGCGCCCGTTCCGACCATTAGCATTTCCAGGGTGCACGACGAGGACGTGATGATAGGACAGAGAGGAGTGTGCCTGTAGCCTTGCGCCGCAAACCAGGGCGTGCCTACCCCCCTCGCACCCCTACATTACAGTAGGTACAACTACGAGTATATACAGATTTAATAAACGTTGCAACTGTTTAATGGAAATAATTAATTAGGTATTTCGTAACAGGCAGGCGCCTATGGTGTACTTGTAATGTAGGTGAAATAAATACGTATTAAGTACCTACGTAATACATAATATAAATACTAGGAATAAAAATAAAATTGCCATAAAAAAGTTTCGTGTCCGTAAAGTAAGTATATAAATCATTTGTAGGTCAATGCATTCATTTTTATAATAAATTACCCGACGTAGTTTTAGAGTTACCCCTTCCAGCACTTAAAAATTACTTGAAAAAGTCGTTGATGTCAAAGGCGTACTATAGGGTCGAGGACTATCTAACGGACAAAAATGCTTGGCCTAAACCAGAAAATTAACTAATGTTTAATGTTCAATAGCTTACCTACTACTCGTACATACCTCATAAAAATAATTTAAACGCTGTATCTTGTCTAGGGGACACGGTTTATGTAGGAAGACAAGATACAGCGTTTACATGATATATATATATATATATATATATATATATATATATATATATATATATATACAGGGTGTTAGGTAATGAGTGGATAAACCGTGATCTGCTGATAGGGGGCACTTAGGTCGTTCTAATAATGATAAATGAGGTTTAGTAAAAGTGCCACGGTTTTCGAGATATTTGGACTTTTTTAATTTTTTAGGAAATTGACACCCTTACTCGATTTTTTGGTCGTGGTTAGTGTACCAAAATGTTTTTTTTTAATTTTATTTTTAGCTTATTATTGTTTAATAGTTGTGTTATCCGATAAACATTACCATTTTGGCGTAACTACCGTGGTTTAATTAAAAAAAAATCGCAAACTTTAATTTTGCATCTTCGATCGAACATTTACCAAATTTTGAGCTCTTGCGGTGAAAAAAAAAATTACTATCACATGGTAGCCAATGAGCTAAAAAACATGCCCATTTAATAGAGATTTTAAAACAGTAAACATCTTTTTATTTAAATATTAGAATAAAAAACAACATCAGTTTTCCGCAATCGATTCGATTATTTCCTGTGATTATTTCATATTAAATTTGTGCTCCACAATTCCAAAGCGTACCTAATTATGACAAACTTTTCCTTGCGAAAATAAAAATACTGGCCACTAATTTTGTGAAACCTTTTATTGAAAAAATGTAACGATTTGTGATCCGAGCGAAGCATTACACCCTTTTGTTGCAATAATAACAATACTGGGCAGTACTTTTTTTAATGCCATTTATTCGAAATTTAGCCATCCAGACTACCGGATTTTTAATCGAGTACATAATGCGTTCACTGAAGGCAGAATTCTTGGTCAGGGTGTGGGTGGAACAAGTGGAGGAAGACCCACCCGAGGAGATGACGAGAATGTTTTGGACCTAGTTGAAGCAGATCCTTCTCTATCCGTGCGTGATATGGCAAATTACCTGGGTTTATCTGTATGAAAAGTGCATACTACATTAAAAGTACACCAATTACACCCATTTCACGTCCAACGTGTGCAAGTTTTATTGCCTAGAGATTATCCCTTAAGAGTAACTTTTTTTCGAGTGATGCTGCGTCGGATGCGTGAAGACCCAGACTTTTTTAACAAGATACTGTGGTCGGACGAATCATCTTGCCGTCAAGATGGCTACATGAATCTACACAATCTGCACAGTTGGCAGTTAGATAATCCTCATTTAATGAGATAGGATAGATCTCAGTACCAATTTAAGGTAAGTCTTCTCATGATCACGGTATTCACGGTTGTTGTAATACGATAAAAACGTCAAGGTTTAATTAATTATGCTTTTTACCGCGATGAATCCCCTATCTATTACAAATATTAATTTTAGGTAAATTTGTGGACCGGTATCTTGAATGGCGAAGTGATCGGCCCCTTCGAGCTGCCATCTACTCTAAATGGAGATAATTACTTGGAGTTTCTTCAAAATGATCTACCTATCCTTCTGGAAGATGTGCCGCTTGCACTAAGGCAAGTAATGTGGTTACAACAAGACGGTTGTCCCGCACATTACGCAGCACGAGTGCGACAGTACTTAACTGCCGCATTCCCAGAACGATGGATTGGCCGGTTAGGCCCAATACTATGGCCTCCGCGTTCACCGGATTTGAACCCCTTAGATTTTTTTTATTGGGGTTGTCTCAAAGAGAAAGTGTACAGCCGTCCAATTACGAGTCTTTCTGGGTTACGAGAGCGAATAAGAATTGCTGCTCAAGAAATAGGGAACTCTGGATACACCAGATTCGTCAGGCGTTCCTTTATCCGACGATGTAGAGCTTGCATTAGGGCTGGTGGACGTCAATTTGAGCACATTATTTAACTTAACTTTATTAAAACATTTCCTTTTTATGTTTTTTTATTTCACAGATAGCATTAGTTAAATCATTCATTAGAAAAACCGGCTTCCTTGCTACTCCAATACCTACTTTTTTAAGTTTTATTTATCAAAACCAATAAATGTTTACTGTTATAAAATCTCTATTAAATAGGCATGTTATTAAGCTTATTAAAAGAATAAAAAGCTGTCGGGATATTTTTTAAATTTCGAATAAATGGCATTAAAAAAGTAGTTAGTGCCCGGTATCGTTATTATTACAACAAAAAGGTTGTAAAGCTTCGCTCGGATCACAAATCTTTACTTTTTTCAATAAAAAGTTTCACAAAATTAGTGGCCAGTATTTTTATTTTCGCAATGAAAAGTTTGTCATAATTAGGTACGCTTTGGAATTGTGGAGCACAAATTTAATATGAAATAATCACAGGAAATAATCGAATCGATTGCGGAAAACTGATGTTGTTTTTTATTCTAATATTTAAATAAAAAGATGTTTACTGTTTTAAAATCTCTATTAAATGGGCATGTTTTTTAGCTCATTGGCTACCATGTTATAGTAATTTTTTTTTTCACCGCAAGAGCTCAAAATTTGGTAAATGTTCTATCGAAGATGCAAAATTCAAGTTTGCGATTTTTTTTTAATTAAACCGCGGTAGTTACGCCAAAATGGTAATATTTATCGCATAACACAACTATTTAACAATAATAAGCTAAAAAGAAAATAAAAAGAAACATCTTAGTACACTAACCACAACCAAAAAATCGAGTAAGGGTGTCAATTTCCTAAAAAATTAAAAAAGTCCAAATATCTCGAAAACCGTGGCACTTTTACAAAACCTCATTTATCATTATTAGAACGACCTAAGTGCCCCCTATCAGCAGTTCACGGTTTATCCACTCATTACCTAACACCCTGTATATATATATATTGTAGCATAATTGCTACATAAGTTGGGTTTCTTAGTTCGTATTTGTTCTTAATCAGCCACGTTTAATTGTGATGGGGCTTCTTTGTTTAGGTTATTGTTCGGATTAACGTTATTTCCTTTTTGGTTCAAATTAGGTCCGCGGCCGTTTTGCTGGCTCGTTACAAGACTGGCCGCATTTAAATTTTCAAATTCAAAATCCAGCCATATGTTGGTAAGAGAAAGAAAAACGAGACAGTTGTCACGTTAAGCACCTCAGAACTGTGCAGTCGTAAGAAATTATTTATTAATATTCTTCTTGAAATTAAATGCAAGTATCAGTTTAATCGTTAAAAAAGTGTCGCCGTGCTGTGTTCCTGCCGCACGGGTGAGTTGTTTTATTGTTTCGGTCTCGGTGGCATCTTAGTCTAAATTAACTATCGTGGAATCGTATTTTTTTCTTTTTAGCCCGACCGGCCTATCCGAGTTGTGTTTATGAAATCGGGACAGAACCTTAGCATATCTTTATTCTGAAGACCACCTAGAGACCACTTAACTTACAAATGGAAGACTTTTTGTACGAGATAAGTAATTAACCGTTCAGCCACAGACCGGGCATAAAGCGTGGACCCTGAGCACCGAGGGATGGTCAAAAAGGATCAATTACTTGGGATGGATCGACGTGTTCCAGTTCTGTTACAAAGGTGCCGAACAATTTTTTTTTGAATTGATTCCAATCTCTGAATGTGAACTATGGTCGGGCAGACGGTGAGAATGTGCAAGGGTGTTTCCTCCGCTAGATGGCAGAGCCTGCACAGATCTGTGTCACTTTTCCCAATCGTCTGCATGTGCTTATTTAGGCAACAGTGCCCTGTAAGCACCCTAACCAGGTTGCGAAGATTGTTCCTACTTAGCGTTAAGGCCTCCCTAGCTGTCTTTATACTAAATGCTCTTATAAGGGCCTTGGAATGGAAGTCTGGAGTTGCCCTCCAATGTTGAATGGTTGCATTATAGCAATATGTCCGCAGGGTGAGTTTTGTTAGGCTTTTGGGGATGCCACATAATGGCTCCGGTCCAAACTGTGTTCCCTTAGCTCCTACTCGTGCGAGTTCGTCCGCTTTCTCATTGCCCATGATGTCCGCATGCCCTGGGACCAGAGTTGGGCAAAAATTATCTATTTACGAAAAACCGGGAAGATAACTAAATCATCTTCTATTTGAAGTAATTAAATAATCCGTCATTTGTTATTTTGAATTTACCTAGATCAGTTTCATTTTTATCTAGATAAATTCTGTACCTCCAGTGTAAAAGGGTTAAACTCGAGTTTATCCAAATAGTGGATTTTGCTAGCATTGTATATATTTCCTCATGGCGCATCATTTGATCTTACTCTCGTGGCTGTACGACCTTTAGTTTTTGAGATATCGATTGTGCGAAAGGGTTAAAGTATGCAAAAAAGCACAACTATTTTGTTCAAAACGGTAAATTTCTACTTTATCTCTTTAACTATAATGATATTTGAAATTGTGTTAATGAATAGTGCTAAACTCTAGTTTGATCTTAATAAATTAACTATATTTTTGACAAATGCTGGTGTAAAAGGATAAAAGTAAACATAGGTCGTTTTACACCACCGGTCCAATTTCGTGAAAAGTGGTTAATCTTATGTTTAATCAATATTTGCATAACAATTCAAACTAGCAAACTATGAATCGGTTTTGTGCAAAAGGGTGAAAGTTCTTAGACCGCGCGAGGTGCGAGGGGGAGTGCAGGGGAGGGACTTGACGGCGTATACGCGGCTCAATCTCGACTTGCGAGCGGTCAGTCCGACATCGAGTGGCGACGTTGTTGTGTTCCGCAGCCGGACGACGCATTTTGACGAGAGCGGTGAGTTTAACCGTTTTACACAAAGTAACATTTGAATATTATTTTGTTTTATTATGAAAAAAGGGGTTAAACTGAATACAGTACGTTTTTCCTATGCAACACTTTTAAGTATTAAATGATAATTATTTTGTTGTTCCAGTGGTAATAAACGACTTCACAATGCTACGGCGATGCCGTCATTTAGTTTCATTGACGCAAGACAGAGAAAACGAAAACATTTCACTTCAATTAATGGCTACTGCATGGTGTTTTTGCGCTTTATTTTTTATTTTATTTTATTTGATGACATTTTAACTAGTTCATTATGTAGTAAAAGTAATTATTAAAAGATTCTTTTCTTTTAATCTTATTTTTCTTACCTTAAACATACTAAAATTTACAATGCGCTAGTGGTCCTTAACAACTTGTACAAAGTTTGTTCGCAAAACTGTCTCTTTACACAAAATCACTTTTACATAAGCAATTAATTCCACAAGTTAAAGTCTAGTTATACCCTTTTACACATTTCCATTTTTCGTGTGAAGGGATATAAGTAAGTTCAAAAGCCAATATTAACGTTATTTTCGCAAAATGCGGGTTAATTTAATAGTCATCTTGCAGTTTATCCTGTATACTATCTAAAATCACTGCTAAAAGTGTACTTTTTTTATAAAAAACTGTGAAAAAAACAGATTTGAAACGTTTTATGGCTTTCCTGAAAAATTAACATTTCTGAGTTTAACTCCTTTACACTGGAGGTACAGAATTAGTTGGGATTTTAAATAAAAGATGAATGTCAGTAGAACAGTCAGTGTGACAGTCAGTTATTATTATAAGCTTACTTCAATAACAAACGTGGTCGGTTATCTTCATCTAGATAATTTATCTAAATAAAAAAGTTGTCAATGCACTATTTGTGATTGAATTTATCTTCGAATAAATTTATTTGAAATGATTTTATTTGAAATAATTATCTAGATATGAAATTATCTAAATAACGCCCAACTCTGCCTAGGACCCACCGTAGGATTACCCTGTTTTTTGCACCCAGGGTGTTTAAAAGTTGCCTGCAGTTCTCGACCAGCCTTGAGTTCATGACATCAGAGGTTAGAGCCAAGAGAGCTGCCTGGCTATCTGAGTGGATATAGATAGTACTGTTGAGATGGTTGCTTTGCAGATTGGCTGCCGCACACTCAATTATGGCGTACACCTCCGCCTGGAATATGGATGAGTATTTGCCTAAATTCAGGCAGCCTACCTCAGAACCGGATTTGGAGCCATCAGTGCTTTAGGCTGCCTGGTTTCCATGTTATGCGACTGTTTAGCC
Organism: Tortrix viridana; assembly: GCA_963241965.1. Classification (NCBI taxonomy): domain Eukaryota; kingdom Metazoa; phylum Arthropoda; class Insecta; order Lepidoptera; family Tortricidae; genus Tortrix; species Tortrix viridana. Next base: position 34,750,688 of record OY725171.1, on the reverse strand, counting down.
AATCATCCCGAGATGGGAGCTCCACAGAATACATTTTCTGTGGACAGTGTTTGGGGGGCATGGTGTCAGATGGCATCCCCATCACAGGAATATTGCTTAGAGAGTTTTCGAAGGATCTCATATTTTGGGAAAGCCAGTTCCCTTTCTTCAAGCTTGAAATTCTGTGCATGCTAACCTTCGCCTCTTTTTCCAAGTACAGGTGCAGGGGCGGCAGGTTTAGCAATGCTTCCAGAGCTGGACATTGGAGCTGGAGTTGGAGATGTAGACATGGCTCCCGTAGCGATAATACAGGCAGGCCTTTGAAGACTGCTAAGTTTTAAGATTACAGTTTTTTGTGTCGCTTTTCTGCACCATTGACTGTTTTAGTCCCCATCTGCTTCCTGTTAGCCGACAACAGATCGCCAGAGCTGATTTAGCCTTCTGTAAAGTACCGTTCACATGTAAATTCCAGGTCAGTATCTGGTCCAGTGTAAATCCCAGATATCTGGCCTCAGAAGAGAACGGTATTATTTTTCCATTCATCATAGGCGGTCTAAGACTGTCTAGTTAAGTTTATTCGTGAATGGGACAATAATGGTTTTATCCGCATTTATGGATAGTTTAGATAGCGAGGGGTATAACTTGGCTTGTATCTTTTAACACCTTTTTTCAAAAGGCTAGAATTTTCGCAAACTGATATAAGTTAGGTAAATTTGAATTGTAACGGGTACTTACAATGTCAAAAAATATATTTTGCAGGGTTTTATCTTTTACTTTAGTTTAAGCAACATTGATCTGGGGACATAGAACGTTGAGTTAGGTATAGGGTTTTATAAGTTCATGTATATCAGTTTACACCAAGAAATAATATGGGTGCTCCAGGGGTGCACCATGATATAACTGAACTTGTATTATTTAACACATAATTTTTTACTCGTATAGATATTTCAGTAGGTACAACTCACACGTTTTTCTTGATTTTCTTCGAACTTACAATATTTACCGAAAAACACTAAATGCACATTTATAGTGCATGTTTTTATCTATAAAAGAAAGTATTCCGGTCAATGCTAGCCCCCTTGGTTCACCAACCAGAATTTTTAAAATCTTATTTTCGCTCTCCTGTAAAATGACGATTTTGCACTTGTATCATTTACCACAGGAGGCACAGATTTATTCACGGGACAACAAAGAGTATTAAATTTTTTGTAGTTTGGTTCCTTGTGATGTATCCAACAATTCAAAATTTGGTCATTTTTAAGGTTCCGTGGCCAAAATGAAAAACGGAACCCTTATAGTTTTGTCATGTCCGTCCGTCCGTCCTTATGTCACAGGCATTTTACTCAAAAACAACAAGATGTTTATTGAGGAGGAACATAGGTGTCTTGTATAAGCTGCTAGGTACTTAGTTTGGTAGTTAAATAACAAAAATAAATATTTCTAAGGGAGGCACTCCAAACATGTACCAGAAGCTTTTTTTTTCAGCAAACATCGACCTGTGGCTCATATTTCGACAGATGTTTAAAAACACTTTAGGTTTCTTAGCAATTTCTTTGATTAAGTAAATATTTTCGGAAATAATCGCTTCGAAAGTTGCATAAATTGTGACCCCCCTTTTATCTTTTAAAATTTAAAAAGATAAAGATAAAAGATATTTATTCAGCATAATAGCATTATATAAAACTGTAAAAATAATATTAAATATCTGCGTAGTTTTGCAGGAAAACATGTCAGAATGACTACGAGAAAATTTATATATATATCACACAAAACAGTTTTGACATGTCTTCCTACATAAACCGTGTCCCCTAGACAAGATACAGCGTTTACATGATTTTTATGAGGTATGTACGAGTAGGTAAGCTATTAAACATTAAACATTAGTTAATTTTCTGGTTTAGGCTAAGCATTTTTGTCCGTTAGATAGTCCTCGACCCTATAGTACGCCTTTGACATCAACGACTTTTTCAAGTAATTTTTAAGTGCTGGAAGGGGTAATTCTAAAACTACGTCGGGTAATTTATTATAAAGATGAATGCATTGACCTACAAATGATTTATATACTTTACGGACGCGAAACTTTTTTATGGCAATTTTATTTTTATTCCTAGTATTCATATTATGTATATCAGAATTTTTAACGAGAGTCTAGGTTCTTAATAATATACATAATATTTTCATAAATATATTGGGATGCTACTGTTAAAATATTAATTTGTTTAAAAAGTTCTCTTAATTAATCACGGGAATTTAAGTTATATATAGAGCGAATGGCCCTTTTTTGTAACACAAATATAGTTTTTATGTCAGCTGCTTTTCCCCGAACCAGAATACCGTATGACATAACACTATGAAAATAACTATGATAAACTAAGCGAGCTGTCTCAACATTGGTAAGTTGTCTAATTTTCCTAACGGCGTAAGCGGCCTTACTTAATTTGCGTGCTAGAACTGCTATATGGGGATTCCATTGCAAATTATTGTCTATAGTTATGCCCAAGAAAAGTGCCTTATCTACATTTCTAAACACTCGCCATTACGAAAAATACTAGAATTTACCGGTTTAACATTAGGCAAAACGAACCTAACACATTTAGTTTTCTTAGCATTGAGTAGTAAGTTGTTACTCGTAAACCAATTAAGTACTTTAACAAGCGCGGCGTTTATCCTACTGTAGTCGACGGATTTTCGGTCTACCTTAAAAATGAGTGATGTATCATCAGCAAATAGTATGATATCACAAAGTGTATCTACTATGGATGGTAAGTCATTTATATAAACCAAAAATAAGAAAGGATCTAATATAGAGCCCTGGGGCACACCTAATTTAACTGCAGCGCCAGCAGACTGCGTATTGTTTACAACAACCGTTTGTGTTCTATCACTGAGGTAAGAAGACATAAGTCTTAGAGCATTATTTGATAGACCATAATGTTCCAATTTTAAAATAAGGGTCGCATGATCAACGCAATCAAAAGCTTTCGAAAGGTCACAAAATATTCCTACTGCATCACTAGATGTCTCCCAGATATTATATATATATTTAATAAGAACAGATGCTGCATCAGTAGTGGATCGTCCCTTGGTGAAGCCGAACTGATTACCGTTAAGCAGTTTATTTCTATTGAAGTGACCTAACATATCATTCAACATTAACTTCTCAAAGACTTTACTTAGAACTGGTAGTATAGAAATGGGGCGGAAATTCGTTAAATCACTCTTCTCGCCCGACTTAAAAAGAGGTATGACTTTACTATATTTCATTAGATTTGGAAAGACCCCCTCAGATATGCAATTATTGTAAATTAATGCTAAGTGGGGTGCAATTACCTCTATGATATGATGGATAACTTTAACTGACGTTCCCCATAAATCCTCGGTTTTTTTTAAACTAAGAGATTTAAATGCCTTTACAATAGCAACAGAATCTACTTGACTAAATTCAAAGTTTATATTACATTTACTGACATTATTACAAAGTAAAGATTGAGCGTCAATCGCGGATGATTGAAGACATTTAGTTGTTTTAATTGCTACGTTAGAAAAAAAAAACTTCGAAAGCTAAGGCTACGTCTGTATTTGACGTGATTTGTTTGTCTCCCGTGTTTAGTATGATTTGATTATCACGAGTTTTAGATTTACCCGTTTCCCGATTTATGATATTCCATACAGTTTTTACCTTATCGTCAGAAGCTTTGAGTTTATGTTCAAAAAATACGAAAAATATTACAAAGATAACGCTTAATAAATACTTTCAACCAAAATTATTTTCAACATGATCGGATATACCGTTTTGAGTAATTGCCGAAAAACTGCGCTTCTCAACAAAAAGACGTAAGTGCCACGAAGATACGCGCTTTTGCTGTAATAAGTGTTTTAATTTTGTTTCAAGTGTACAAAAGGGAAAGGGTTAATTTATGTGACAGATATGCTTTACTTGACGATTGTGACACATGCAGTAGATATGAGTAAATAGTCGACATAACTACTTGTTTCTCTAATTATAGGCAACTTAAGTAATATACCTACTCTGTGTGGTAAACATGGAAAAACGTGTAACTACGTAGATTTTTCATCTATACTTAGCGCATTTCTTTATGGTAACGGCTACGGAACCCTACACTGAGCATGATCCGGCATGCTCTTGGCCGGTTTTATTAAACCTTTATTGTAATTGTCTCACTTAATACGAATTAGACAATGAATTTCGCCTGGCGTCTGGACGAGCCTAGTAGCCACTAGTAACCATTATTTGGCACCGTCAACATCATCAAAAGAATACGACATGATTTATGGCGCAAAGTGACTTCGTATTCCTTCTCGTATACGAGTACGAAACTTTCTCTCTTTTTCCCATAATGTTAGATTTGCTCTGAGGATATTTTTTCCCGCGTAAGTTAAAAAGGGATAGGTTCTGTTAGAACGGGACGTCTATAAAATCCATACTTATAATATTTGCAGCCTCCGCACTCAACACTCACACATGTTTGCTCCGATTAAGCACTCCTCGGAGAGTTTCGGACGTTGTACATGGTGTTGACATTTATTTTATTTTATTTCATTGGGTACGATAACATGTAGTTAACATATATATCTTATAAATAACAATAGCGTTCTTTTGTGCACATATTCTGCCAACTACACTATAATGATCAGGGCCCGTAATTTTGATGCCGATGACATCAATTTAACGTCACGCTCCATATAGGGTGATCCCAAATAGTTGTATTGTATAGTTTTATTTACGTTTCACGTATCAAGTAGGTATTATTTATTCCACGTGTAAAAAGAGTACTTTTGAAGTCATTTGAACATGATTAAAATGATTGACGACTAATGATTAATAATTTACAATACAACTATTTGGGATCACCCTATATGGAGCGTGACGTCAAATTGATGTCATCGGCATCAAAATTACGGGCCCTGATAATAATAGTACACGGCATTAACATAGTGACATTAGTGACTATAGCGAATAACTAAGTAATTATTTAAACTAGAACAATACAATTTTATACTACTACTTACTATTTTATTATTCATCTGTAATGGTTTTAACCAAATTATTTTTAAAAGTTTGAGACTCTCTATGATGCGTTCAGGAACCGCATGTTACGACCGGCATAGCCGGCATTGATCAATTTATTAGAACGTCAAAAATGGCGGCAACCGTAGTTTTTTTTTTTATTCAGAGTCAATCTAGAGTCGGCCTCTACTATCATATCGTTCGATATCAAATTATCAAGTAACATACGAGATTTGTCAAAATTGTATACAATTGACATTTCATTTCGAATTAAATGTCATCTCGAATAATATTAGAATAGAGGTCAAATAAAATTGTTTTGTTTTACAAAGATGTTCGAAATTTGAAACTCATAACTTTATCAAATTTTATATCGTTATAAGAATATTGGTTACGAAAGTAATGCTTATAGACTGTATGATTTAGGTAAAAATGAAGTAATTAGGAGTCGTGATGTTGTTTTTAACGAAACAATTTTTCCAGGTGTTGCTGGCAAACGGTCGGTGGAGATATTGTTCCCTGTAAGTGATGGTGAAGCTTCTTTTTAGGATAGTCTCATACAACAAAGAGTAAACGCAGATGATGCGTTTGATATTGAGGCGGAGATGTCCTCAAAACCGGAAGTAGAGCTGCAGAGTGAGGTGGAGAATCCAACTGTACCTGAAATTTGGTTTGAGGCAGATGGACAGATACCAAGCTCTTCTACTGATCCAGGCGGAACATCACAGGAGTCATGGAATGATAGACCAGCCCATAATTTGCGACTGAGACTGCCAAAGACAATGTCTGCACTCGAGGTAGAGTTGAGTGGGTCGACAACTGTCAAGGAGGCTTTGCAGTCGAGCGATAGCAAGCTTTGGAAGCAAGCTATGCAAGCTGAAATTGATTCGTTTAATAAGCATGAGGCCTGGGAGCTAGTGGACAGACCGGCAAATAAGAATATTGTCAAAAATAGATGGCTTTTTAAGATTTAGCGTGACACGAATGGAAAAATAGCGTGTTATAGAGCGCGATTAGTGGCCAAAGGGTTCACACAACGTTTTGGTATTAACTACAATGAGACTTTTTCCCCGGTTGTGCGACATAGCTCACTTAGGATGTTATTATCTCTAGCAGTGGAGTTAAATTTGAAGATTGACCATCTTGACGTAAAAACAGCATTTCTTAATGGCGAATTAGATGAAGAGATTTATATGTCACAGCCAGAAGGTTTTATCAAACAAGGCAATGAACATAAAGTCTATAAACTCAAGAAAGCTGTTTATGGATTGAAACAAGCTTCGCGTTCATGGTACGAGAAGGTAAAGCAGGTTTTACTCACCGGACAGTTCATACAAAGCAAGTATGAGAGCTGTATCTTCAGTCAACGTGTGGGTAAGAAAACAATAATTATCGCTCTATATGTTGATGATTTTTTCGTTTTTTATGACAGTGATAAGCTCGCTTCTCAGCTGAAATTATCACTAAAGTCATGTTTTACGATAAAAGATTTAGGCAAGGTTAAACAGATGTTAGGCATCAAAGTAGACCGAACTGCTAGTGAGTTAAAATTAAGTCAGAAAAACTATATTGAAAAGTTACTAGAACGTTTCGATATTGAAGAGTGCAAAGTAGCTAAGACGCCCTTAGATACGGGTCTCATTTTTTCTAACAAATCTAATCACGATAGCAGTCTGCCGTATCAAGAGTTAATAGGTCGTTTGATGTATTTATCTGTGACAACTCGGCCTGATATATCTTTTGATACTAGTTTCCTTAGTCAGTACAATGTCTGTTATACGGCGGAACACTGGGCTGTAGCTAAACGTGTACTACGGTATTTAAAAGGCACCATTGATATGGGTCTTGTGTACAGAAAAAGTAAAAGTAATAATAAATTACGCTTGTTTGGGTACACTGACGCAGATTGGGCTAACGGGGCAGACCGTAAGTCATACACTGGATACGTTTACAAGTTAGGTCAAAACGTTATTTCGTGGGGTTGTTATAAGCAATCGTGTATTGCACTGTCGTCCACCGAGGCGGAGTACATAGTTTTGTGTGAAGCGATCAAAGAAGCGGTGTACGTTCGTGCAATATTTCCAGAGCTAACTGGATTTTCAGACACAGAATTTTGTATAGTGATAACCAGTCAGCTGCCAAACTCGCAAGCAATCCTGTCTTTCACAAGGATACAAAGCATGTTGATATAAGATATCACTATGTTCGTGAGGCTGTTTATAATAAGGTGATAGAATTAAGATATATGCCGACCGAATCTATGATAGCTGAAAACTAAAGCGCCAAATTGTAAACATAGTTATTTTACAAATAAATTGGTGGAACTGGTCATCAAGAATTAAGAGGGCGTGTTGGAGGTTTTATTTAAACCGGTTAATCCTGGCTGACCAGAACTCTATATGCTGTGGGTGTATTTTGTTTGAATGACTCTTGTCACTCGTAAAATAAAATCTTGTTCTTGTATTTTTCTCTGCTGATATTTTAATGTAATTTTATAAATCTAAAAAAAATTGACTAAAATTTCCCCCAATTTCATCCCCTTAGGGGTAGTTTATCCAAAAACACCTAAAGTAGTTTTTTATTTTTTTATTTGTGAACCTATACACCCCTATATACCTATTTCCACTTTTCTTACTTCAAAATTTACCAAACTACTATACAAACTTTAACCCCCCCCCCCCCCCCCCCCGTGTCATCCCCTTCGTTTTTATAAAGACTTATAACAATTTCCACGTTTCTAACTTTCACCACCCGTTTCATCAGTAATTCCAAAATCGCCGAAAGTGGTTTTTTTATTTGTTAACAGTAACCTATACGACTAACATAAATGAATTTCAACGTTTATGACTTCAAAATTGATCGAAATCCCATACAAACCACCACCCCCGATTTTATCCCCTTAGGGGTAGTTTATCCAAAATCACCTAAAGTGCTATTTTTATTTGTTTACAGTAGCCTATTCACAAACTTCCATGTTTCTCACTTCAATAAGGACCAACCTCCCATGCAAACTACCACCCTCCTTTTATTCTCTTAGGGGTAGTTTTTCAAAAATCGCCGTAAGTAGTTTTTTTTTATTTGATACCAGTAGCCTGTGTACCAATTTCCACGTTCCAAACATCAAAAATGACCAAACTCCTATACAAACTTTAACCCCCCATTTAAACCCCTTAGGGCTAGTTTATCCATAATCGCTGAAAATAGTATGTTTTTTGTATATAGTAGCCTTTATACTAATTTTCACGTTTCTTTCTTCAAAAATTGATGACTTTCATCCAAACTTCCAATCCCCCTTTTACCCCCTTAAGGGGTGAATTTTGAAAAATCCTTTGTTAGTGTACCCGTAGACCTCATAAACCAACCTACGTGCCAAATTTGGAATCTATAGACCTAGCGGTTTAGGCTGTGCGTTGATATATCAGTCAGTCAGTGAGTCAGTCAGGACCTTAAATTTTAAATATACTTACAGATTAAAAAGGGGTCTGGAATGGGGGGTTGAAAAATAAGTGATTTGATTATAGCAAATGGGGTGTCATATGAAAGGAACCAAAAGTATTTTTTTATATAATTTTCCATGACGTACTTTTTGTATTATAACAAAAAAATTTCAAAAAATGACCGTTCCCCCATTATCTCCGAAGTTTATAAACCGAAAAATCTGAAAAAATTCCTTACGTATAAATAATTGCATATATTTTATAGGAAAAATAAAACACATTGTTCAAAATTTATAGTTTTCGAGAAATTGACAAATAATTTTGAAAATTTATGTTAAATTTAGACAACACAAAATAGGCCTTATTGCATACGAATTAAACATACTTATATTTAAAAAAAATAAAAAATTAAAAACACCCCCGGCACAAAAATAAAACTAAAAAGTAAATAAATAATATGGCCCTTAAAGCTTAATGTTAGTACCTCGTAATATTTTGATTTAAGCGTCATCACGTCCGACAAAGACTTAAACGGGCTCCGAGCACGTATGTACGTCACAGGACGACTTTGTCACTACAAGAGTTCAAGTATTAAAAACTCCCGGCAAATTCACTTTCAGAGCTCATAACTTTTAAAGGGCTTATCAGATTTTCATCAAACCAAACTAATAACACTCTCAATTAAGTCACCTTACTAACAAAAAACAAACTAAATCAAAATCGGTCGATCCGTTTAGGACCTACGATGCCACAGACAGATACACAGATACACACGTCAAACTTATAACTCCTCTCTTTTGGCTTCGAGAGTTAAAAAGATATATTTTTAAAGTACAGGCTTTTAAATACGGAACCCTTGATTCGCGAGTCTGACTCGCACTTGACCGGTTTTTTTTTATTAACCTCGCCAAATTTAACCTTATTGAATGACTTGAGAATTTTAACGTTATACCAGTAATTTTGTTTTCATAAAATATACCTATTCCCTTAATAATAATTTCCTTATTATTTATTTTTATTTAGTTTTTTTGTTAACACGGGTGTTAGGCCGAGGACGCCATGCAATTGTGTATCTCATCATTACAAACTAGATAAGTTGGCATTTTTGTAGAAGCGATACTCTGATCACGCTGTACCTATCGCCGGCGCACACAGGCGCGAGCCCCGAGGCGCGCTCGGCGTCGCCGAAAAACATCTACGATGCCATAAAAAATCCCACGCTCCTACAAATTTTTACCCGTTTTTTCCCCTCGGAGGGTCGCCAGTCACCATGGTAACGGGGAGCACGCCCCCACATCTCATATATAGATCCACTAAAAGCTGCGTCAGTAATTTTTATGGCAAGTGAAAGCGTCGGATCGGCGAGCTTTAGTAAGCCGTAGCGTTTTTAATAATTTGTAGCCAATTTTATAGCTTGGATAACTGGCTGTGAGTAGATATGTAATAGTACACTGTGTATTAAGGGTGGTAAAGAGAGAATTATAAACGAGAGTCTGTTAAAAGCCCGAAGCCGAAGGCTTCGGGCTTTAATGACTCGAGCTTTGAATTTCCTTTACCACCCGTGTAACATACAATGTTTTTCATCACAAATCAGACAAAAAATCATATTTTTGAACCCACTCGTTTATCAATCTTCCACTGAATTAGTTGGTCGTAGGCAGCCATATAGGTACCTCTCTCTCGACTTCGCCGGCTATAGATTCTCAATAATAATAATTTTAGCTGCGTTGGCGGCGATGGCCGGCGGAGTCGCTTTATCCATTTCTTCTGATGCCGACATGTTTTTTATTGATATATACATTTTAATATGTAATAAATAATAAATAAATATCAGGGGACAATTTCACACAAATTGACCTAGTCCCAAACTAAGCTCTAGGCTTGTACTATGGGTACTAGACAACGATAAACATACTTATATAGAGAAATACATACTTAAATACATAGACAACATCCATGACTCGAGTCGGACACTTAGATAAACATATCATTGAATAATATGTTCAGAGTTAACAAAATACTTCGTCAATTTTGCTAGTGTCTCTGACTCATCCGCCACGCGCCGAAGCTGAATCACTTATTCAGCACCTGTTATTTTCTTAAAATTTTAGAAATATGTAAAAGAGGGCACTGAGCTTCGAGTCTCCGGTGTGGATTCAGTGCTAAATCAACCAATATCAAAACTTTGTGTGGCTCTGTCATCGCGGTGCCTATACGAGATTCTAATAACAATGGGAGACGTGGCAAAAATTCAGATATATCATGTCGTCAGATACTCGTAATAGTTCAGAGGCCAACAAACAACTCCCGGTAACTTAATATTTGGAAATAAAATTATCCATAATAAAAAGTGTATTTATGCTAGCTCCGGGAAATAACGGGATTAAGAAAATAGTATACGATTTTCCGTTTGTAATGGCTCTAAATTGTTAAGTGTTTCAGTTGACTTGATAATCAAGTAGCTGTACACTCTGCATCTTTGACCCCCTCACGTATTGATTGTTGACCGAGCGAGCGCGAGGCGCTAGCGAAGCATCTCCGTTTCAGCACAGTTTTAGCTTGGGAAAAATTGCTTTCGTATCCGGATGTCCGTTTGTTCTCTTCTACAGGTCGCATTTCTCAACCAATTCTCGTAAAATTTTGTGAGCAGGTTCGAAAATTCTATGGATTTTTTAATCGATTCAGTGTTTTGAAATTTTTCAAAATGACGGAGATATGGGGGTTTTTGTGATTACAAACTTATTTGAGGTATTGATAAGCCCCCTGAAGAGCTGGCTTAGGGTTGCGAACCCAATATCCAAACCTCTAGGCTGGAACGCCTGGATCAAAACAGCTGCAAAAAGAAGCAAACGTGACTCCTTAAAATTATAGAATATATAACTGCGGAACTGATTCCAGAACTGGAGCCGATGCATTACCCATACGACATCGTTTGTAATTCCGTAACGGTTCAAATCTCGCAAATCAATTTTGAACCGATTCCCGTTACTGAAAATTGAAATACCGGGTAAATCTGAGGGTATATTATCTGATTGAATTGATCTCGTGATGGAGTCGGAAGGTGGTAACAGGATCTCCGATGTACTTATCGACCCACCGAATTAGGATTCGTTAGTTTGGTCTCGATAAGCAGATAATAACTGTAGAAAAAACTCGGCAGCAAAAGCTCGTCTCAAAAAATATGACACTTAAATGACAAATGACACTTAATATGAAACTTATGAGTTATGAGTATGTCTGAATCATCAACAGTTAAAAACCACGTTTATCGTACTCGAAACATAAAAAGTAGCTGTTACATTTTATAAGTTATGGGGGCAGAATTTCGTCGCTATCAGCTATGTTATTCTGTTAAAACAACGTCATTCAGTTCTACTCAGTCGATGAATAGCCAGCGAATTTACGTTGTCCGACAAGGTGGGTAAATGACATTCAACTGCCTGCACATTCATTTAGTCGCTGGTTTCACAGACGACCAGCTGTCAAACTAGTTCTATTCCTTCGTTTGCACGACGATACCAACGAGCAAGAGACCTCCACCCTCCACTTTATCTTTTTTAACCGTCCAAGTCTTTCGTAGAATTTTCATCGGTACAAGATTATCTGTATTCCTAACGTTAGAAACCAAACAATCATAGTTACAATATTATAGCTTAAATTAAATTTTATGTAATGTTATATACCTAAGTAATTTAATTAAACGCGAATCAAGTACTTAATTCAAGACACGCCCAGAAAGCATACGCCCCAAACATATCTAAAATTAAATAAAAAAAAAACACTGTGAAATAAAAAACTCCCCTCGGCTTTTTTACATTAAGCACTCCGATTGGCTGCGAGCCCCGTAAAAAAGATAAAGACGCGTGTTACGTGCGCACGCGTTCCACCATACAAATTCAAATAGGGAACGCACGCGTTCATTTGCCGCAGGAGTGCAGGGAGCTACCACTTATATTATTATTAAGAAACCAAAATAAAACAGCCCCTCGCGCTTCCTCTGACTCTAACGTAAAATAACTGTGAAAGATTGAGCGCTACGTTGTTTGCGGGACCACGTTAAATTGGATTTGGTGCGTAAAAATACTCGCGTGCTGAGAAAAACTGTACAATAAAATGTAGGAAGTATTTTATAAATAGAAACGTTGATGCTCCCCTTCCGCGTTAGGGGAGTGCTGGCTTGATATATTGCTAGAATTACTCGGGATTTTAATAATACGCATCGTGTGTTAGTTCACTGAGGCTGTAAGATTTGTCAATATGGCGTTTGTGGGCGCTATTTTAGGCCAGGCGCGAGTCGTTTTTCTAACAAGTAACTACAAAAACAAATAGATAATAGTAAGTAAGGCTCCGGATTCTCCGTAACTCCCGTCATCAATTTTTTTTACTTAAAAAGGGCCAACATTTTCTTCTCGCTCATTTGATTCAGCTGATAGCCGTATTCGTCGCCAGTGTTGTGAAGTATTAAAACCTTGAATGAGTTATTGATCGTTTATATTAGGTAATGTTATTTGCATGAGAGACATTTTCACTCTCATGTCATGTGTTCTTTCGCGGCACGCTTTGACCGTGACCCCAGAAACGGCAGGCCAGGTTATTAAAAGCGTAGCGACTGACTGCCACTTATATGGTTATTACCGTTTTGATCACAATGCCTACGCCGCAAAACGACTTTGAAGGATTACGTCTAAAACGCTATATGACTAAGAAGCGAAATAACTAACATTTAAAACGGCTATAAAGCAAAATGCCTCAAATCAATACCTCTACAGCGGTTTACCAATGTCGCAATACGCCTACATTTCTTTTTGTCTATGTAGCATAATGTCTCATAAAAGAAAATTACTTTGAAGGATTATACATAACACGCCATAGGACTAAGAAGCAAAATGACTCGCAATAAAAAACGACTATAAAGCAAATTGCCTCAAATTAATATTATACCTATTTTACCAAAGTTGCAACCTACAATAGTCTAAAAATAAGAGCTATTTAAAATATAGTTTCATTTAAAGAACTGCAACTTAAATAAAAGTAGGTATGCCATAATCAATCATCATAATAATATTTAATGTCCTCTCAGTATGAAAGGAAGCGGTTAGTAACGATGTGTTGTTCACCTATGTATACTCCAACGGGCTAAAATATTCAGTAACATTTGAGTTTGACCATACATATAATATCTGCATATAATATCATAGGTACACAAACTCTCCTCTCTGTAAGTAAAAGTGACATAGAAACTACACTACTCAGGAAGAATTTAGTAATGAAATGGCTGAGGAACCTAAACAGCTGGTTTTTATTAAAAATCAAAAAGGTGGGCGTGGGCAGTCTTTGTTATGGTCTAATATAGTGATGCTATGAAAAATTTCACGGCATATTTTGAAAGACAGTTGCTGAAATTAGTGCCAAAAGTTCTAAGTTGTGCTTCAGAAACGAACCTCACAAATAACGGGTTGGAAGGATGGCACCGAAGGATAAATGCTCGCATACCACCAAATGCAACATTTTTACCTTTTCTCGAAAAATTATTGGTCGAAGCAAAATGGCATAACGAGAAAACTAAGGCGGGTTTGTTTTGAAAAAAAAATAGAGAAAAAAACCGACATTAAATTCAATAAACACAAAAAGGAACTGAAATAAAACCAGCCAAGTGCGAGTCTGACTCGCACACGAAGGGTTCCGTACCATCGGTACAAGATTTCATACTATGTACTTACAAGATTTAATACTATGTAGGTACTTTCGTAAAAGAAACAAGATAGGCGCTATAACAATAGATAGGTAATTGTCTAAATTCATTACATCCCAATCATCCCAACATTTATATTTAGGGACCCCCTTTAATTTTTAATTTAATTTAGTTTTTATTATTCGTTGTCATATTGGTAATGGTTAATGAGATACAGCCTTAGAATAATAACACATGTGTTATTATTCTAAGGATACAGCTCATGGAGTGACAAAATTTAATAAAAATTAAGCTTTTTGTATGAGAGCCCCCTTTAATATTAAATTTTATTTTACTTTTATTATTTGCTGTTATAGCGGCAATTAAAATAAACACTCTGTGAACATGTCTACTGCCTACCTGTTACTGTTCATGAGATACAGCCGGATTTAACAAAAAAATCACCTTTCTTGTATGGGGCCCCTGTTTAATATTTATTTTTATTATTTGTTGCTGTAGCGGCAATAGACATACACATTCTGTGAAAATTTCAGCTGTCTACCTATTTCGGTTCATGAGATACAGCCCGGCGACAGACGGACGGACGGACGGACAGCGGAGGCTTAGTAATAGGGTCCCGTTTGGCACCCTTCGGGTACGGAACCCTCAAAACTAGATGAGTGCAGTAGAACACCACTCACGTTTATGAAAAATAAAATTAAGGTCAAAAGGCAAATTTTCCATTATTAAACATTAGCACAGAATAAGTACCTAATAGTTTATATGTATTAGTATATAGCTATGTATTCTTTTGAGTATTTGTATTGTATATAAGCGGAGTTACAATTATTTTATTTTGTGAATTTAATTTGAAATAAAATAATACACGAGATAACTAAGGCACCGGTGTCGAGAAACAGAGGTTTCCTTTTTTTGAGTGGTTTTGCATTTGAGGTATTTTGCATCCCTAGGCATCTTCATATCCAGGCATTTTACAATTGAGATGTTTTGCATTTTAGTCTTATTGAGTTCATAGTCATTCTAATGTTTAGAACTTTTACTACAAAGTTCTTTTACAGTAGAGGCACAGTAATGATAAGTCGTTTTAATTTGAGGCATTTTGCTTTATAGCCGTTTTAAACGTTAGTTATTTTGCTTCTTAGTCATATAGCGTTTTAGGCGTAATACTCCAAAGTCGTTTTGCGGCGTAGGCATTGTGATCAAAACGGGGTTATTACTGCATTCGCAATTTTACTGGATTTAAGTTAGAGAAACTCGTTAGTAAGTTACAGTCGACAAATTCGATTCCTTAATAACCATTGAACTATACTACCTATGTCAAAGTGACTAATAATACTAGATAAATCAAATCGTAATATTCATCGTACGCTTTTATTCATAACGCCATTATAATAAAGTTTCGTGGTGGTACTTAGGTAGGTCATACTGAAAGTTTCTGGATTCTGATAAATAAGTCTAGATAAAATTTTTATGATCAATTTATTGTTTTTCAAAGTATATTCCTATTTACACATTTTTTCATTCGTTGGAACCATTGTGTGAAGCAGTGGGTCCAATCTTCGGTAGAGACCTCTTCAACGGCTTCTTGGAATTCATTCACTGCCTGTTCTGGGCTTGAGAATCGTAAACCTCTAAGTTTATCTTTTATTCTTGGGAATAAAAAGAAGTCGCAAGGTACGACGTCCGGACTGTACGGCGGATGCGTCATCAGTTCCTTCAGAAGCCTTCAAATACGCATTTGTTCCCTTAGCGGAATGTGCGGACGCGTTATCGTGGTGAAGGATGACATGACTGCGAGGACGCTTTTCACGAACTTTTTCTAAGACACTGGGCAAGCAATTGTTTACATACCAATCTGCAGTGACTGTTCTTTGATTTTCAAGCGACACTGTTACATAATTTCCAGTTTTTCCGAAGAAAGACACAACCAATTTTTTGCCAGTGCTACGACTCTTCTTAACTTTTGTTGCCAACTCTTGAAAAGGAAAGACCCATTCTGCTGACTGGCTATTTCTTTCCGGTTCGAAACAATACACCCATGTTTCGTCACCTGTAACGAAATTATAGACAGCCAATGACTCTCCTCCATTAAACTTATGTATAATTTTTCGGCACCACTCTACACGCAGTCGTTTCTGGTCTTCCGTTAAATCATGCGGTATCCATCGAATGCAAAGCTTCTGAACCTTCAGTTGCTCATGCAAAAGGTTTTGTACTTGACTCATTCCTATGCCTAATACAGTACCAATTTGCTAACAGGTATTTTTTTGTCTGTCTCAATTAGTTGTCGTACGGTATCGACATTCGTTTCAGTAACCACAGCCACCGGCCGACCTTCACGTACATCGTCATGGAGATGATCTCGTCCACGTCTAAATTCTCTGAACCACAAATACACAGAGCTACGAGATGGGGCTTCATCATTAAACGCCAGTTGAAGTCTCTGGCAACTCTCTTGTTGACTTAAGCCGCAGCAAAAATCGTAAATAATCATTGAGCGAAAATTTTCACGAGTTAGTTTCATTATAATAGCGACACACAATTCTCTGAACCCCGCCAAATTGAAAAAAAAAATGACAGTCTCGGTAATTGAAAAGTAATATATTCATAGAGTTCCATTTTCAAATTCTGTAAAAAAAGAGAAAATATATGTATTCAGTAAGTAGGCCGCACCGGCACTTTTACACGTCAAAATCTACCAGCGTTTCCCAAGAGGAGACCACTGCTGAGAAGAAGCGCCGCAAGAAACTCAACAGTTAGTCATTTTTTTAATAGAATTTATTTATTACAATGATACTCTACTTATTCTAGCATTATATAAAACTGTAAAAATAATATAAAATATCAGCGTAGTTTTGCAGGAAAACATGTCAGAATGATAACGAGAAAAAAGAAAAAAAAATTGTATATACCACACAAAACAGTTTCGACATGTCTTCCGATATAAACCGTGTCCCCTACAAGTGACAAGATACAGCGTTTACATGATTTTTATGAGGTATGTACGAGCTATTAAACATTAGTTCATTTTCTGGTTTAGGCCAAGCATTTTGGTCCCTTAGATAGTCCTCGACCCTATAGTACGCTTTTGACATCAACGACTTTTTTTAAGTGCTGGAAGGGGTAACTCTAAAACTACGTCTGTTATTGCTTTTTTAATTTATTTACTGTAAGTGGCCAGTTCCAGAAACTTTCAGTATGCCCCACGTATAGGAATCAAATTCGTCTAATGGACTTAGCGAAACCTTTGAACTTTGAACTCGATATATCTTGCGATCACGAATTGACACCCTGCCAAAGTGCCAATTGGCCACAGACGCTTAATTTTCTGCAGCCTTACGGTGACGAATATTGACTGATTGTTGAGATTAAACAAATCATTTTACATGGAACAATTGAATGATCATTACTCACACGATCCTGAGCCCGGTTAAAACCGACAATTTATTATTATGGACCCGTATCCAATTTAAAACAACGCGCGGCCGAATGGAGCCCATTAGGCACGAGGGGGAAGCATACCTACATTGTTTTGAAACGGAGAACATGAGAGGGGAATCTTTGCGGAGTAGAAAAAATAGTTTAAAAATAAAATGAAAATGTATAAAAGGGAGGGCGCGGCGCGTGTCATGGCCGCTTATTTATTCCCGTGACAGTTGTTCAGCTGCCGCGCGCCCCGCTGCCTCGCACAAACACATATGTCGATTTAAAAAATATGCACTTCGCAGTGCCAAACCCTACACCACACCACACACCTGCTATCCCTACTAATATTGTAAAAACTGTAGCGAGTTTATCTGTCTGCCTATCTAAAAAGTGTTTACAAAGTAAAAATCGATAAAAGAGTTTAACGCGGGCGTATTTAGTAAGTAAGTACAGTAAGATTATTTCCACTTTGACACTCGGGACATCTCGGTTTTAATCGTAAATATTCGTGTTTTCACATAGAGTATATTTTCATATACTTGTACTCTATGAGAAAACACCTAGAATTTACTCACATGAAATATACAAACCTATTAAATATAATTAATAATAAAACCTCAACCTAAGTATAGAAACTTCATTAATATTCTAAATTCTATTCAAATAGGCTATAATCAACTTTTTATGACATAAGTGCCCTGAACATGATGATGTGATACAACGTCAAGAAAATTATTCCCAATTTAATGTGGATAAAGTTTTGGGAGAGTATGGTCACACTGCAGTTCGTTTGCCTCCGTACCACCCAGATATTAATCTCATAGAAAAATATTTGGGGACAATTAAAAGAATAATAATATGTTGCCTCTAAAAATATAGACATTAATAAAACCACTGTCAAAATGCTACTGTTAGAAAAATTTTATATAGGGACCTGAAGAATGGACGAAAGTTTGCAATCATGCTATTAAATGCGAAGACGAAATTGAATTGATGATTTGACGTTGTTTCACCATAGCGACTGTTGTTTAAACGTTACTATAGTAACTAACAAAATACAAACTGATATGTTATTCTGTATCTACACATTCTACACCCATATCGTAACGTAAAATCTCTACAACACGTCCAACTGAAACTGTAGGTTATAAGTACAGGTTTAACTGAGTAGGTTCCTGCGGTAGTTTAGATCAGTTTCTTTTGAAGGCCTCGATGGAATTTGCAGGCTGAATGTTTTCCGAATATGCTTTGGTTAGCTCTTAAGTTGGCAAGGACAAAAATGTCTTAAATTGAATGTGTTACTGTTTTTTTTATTATTAGAGACAGATATAAGTAAAACCGCAAAAAAATATTTTAAAAATCTACATTTACCAATTTCGGAGAATCATATGTATCATATATGTTACATTGCCAGCGATGCGATAATTTAAATAAACTCTGGTGGAGTAATGAATTACAGGTATTTAATAAAATAAAATGAAAAAAGTGTTAGGAAATATATCTATTTGTATCTTAAAATTTAATCACGTTAAATACTAGGTTAGTGGTAAGAGAATAAACAATTTCTTTTGATAGTGTAGCATTTAGTGCATTCCACGTTTGTTTGGCCCGTTTTGCAATTTTTACATCTACTTACCCCGGGCTACAAAAACCGGCCAATGGCCTAAATTGTCAAATCTGACCCTCTCGGGTGGCCTGGGTATAACTGAGTTTTTGATTTTCACTGCATCCACTATCTCATCTTGCGGTATGTTTTGTGTGACAATGCGGTTCTTTTTTAGCAGCTCGTAATATATTTCCATCCGAAATACTTTCAGCTTCATTTTCATAGCAGTATGATCTTTCTTCCACAGCAACCAGGCATTATTGACACTTATGTCCAGCAACTGTGAAAATATGGCCATGTACCACCTTTGCGTATGAAATCCAGTCCTGTATAATGCCACGAGCATATCTGCCAGGTCGACTCCACCCATATGTCAATTATACTGTGAAATAACTGCTGGACAATCAACGTTATTTTTTTGTTTTTTCTCTTGACAGTACCTTCTGACAGTGCTGACAGGATAAGCATCGGTGAAATTACTTGCGACATGAACAGCTTTATTATCAAGCCCTTTGGTTACGGATATCTTGTTTTTATTGCAAACAACTTGACAAAAGCTCCCACGGCCTTTTTTCTTCAATTCTTTATCTGAATTCCGTTGTCATATCGCAGCTTTTTTAGAAGTTCGAGGGATGTAAAAAAGTTATCACAATACACGCTTGAACCCGCTTTGTTCGTAATACTTTCACACAACACGATCACCACCATTGCACCCATACCCAAAGATCGATCTTCATCAGTTAAATTGTATGTCTCAAAAGTCTCAGTTCCACCGTATAATATAAAATCGTATACAAACCCACTTACTTCTGCTCGAACAAACATTTTAAAACCCCATTTGGTCGGTTTGTTTTGCATATATTGGCGTCAGTTACCTGCTTTTTTCCCTTATAGGGTATCATCACCTCGTCTATATACTGAATTTTTGCTCTCCTTCATGTCGTAAGCAATTATTTCTTATTCGGTCAAGAATAGGTCTGATTTTGTAGTATCTATCACCATTATCGAAATTGTTGTCATTAAAATGGAGATACCTACAGATTTGTTGACATCGTTTCAATATCATTACATCAAAGAACTACACCCGGAACTTTCGTTTTACGACTCCAATAATCGGTGTATGAAGGTAATTTTACCAGGCCCAACATTTTTATTGCCAAAAAATTTTTGAATTCTTCATTAGTAACATTTATTGATCTACCGGTGCACTGGGTGGAATATAAGTTGGTCTGCTGCACGATATAATATGTTATGTCTTCATCGGTGAAAAAACTTTCAAAATAGTCTAAAGGAGTCATACTTTCAGCCATATTATCAGACATCGCTTGAACGTTTCCCACAAAGTTATTAATCTTATGCAAATATGGTTAATTTTTTTTCCACATGAAAATCCACCGTTTTTTCTGCATGCGTTTTCTTTTTTTTTATGTTAGTTGTAATTTTATTCAGCCCTTTTCTTTTTTGTGATCTGGTTAATTTAGATGTTCCTGGGCTATTTATAGATGTAGAAGGTGATGGTACAGGAACTGGACTATCAGAAGTTACGTCTTGCGGTGTTGTAGTTTGAAATGGTCTAGTGGCTTCTAGTAGTGGACAGATCGGAGAAGGTAGAGAAGAGTCCAATTCAAATGGTTTATTAAATACCCTATTTCGTAGCGAATTACCGTTCTATGGGATGCGGTTGTTCAAAAATGCAGAGCAGAGGAGTCATAATCCTCGTCTTCTTATACAGCGTTAGCGGAAGGGATTAGTGCAATTATAGTATGGGCTCTTGCAACTTGAGCCTAAAAACAAAAAAAAGCGTGCATTCAAACCACTATGCCATCAAAGCGCCATAAAAGAAAGAAAACAGACGTGCTCAAGAGTAAACACGAACTAAGCACAGACAGCATTAATAATATATAAGTAACAGAAGAATATATGTTATATATATATACAAACTTTTGCCCATAACAGTTGCATAGATATTACTGCTGCTGACCGTACCTATAATTTGCAAAAAACCTAAGCTTTTCGTATATACGTGTAAATAAATATTACAGAGAAGTAATTTAATCTAAAATAAAGAGTCAAATTTAAACTATTAATTAAAAAAACAGTTTTTTTAATCTGGTGCTAAAATACTAGATTATTGTAAGTTTGGCAGTGTAACAAATATAACACATACCTATGTAACGTATTAATAGGTCGGGGCAAAAGTATTTTCGTATTTGGACCGTATAAGTTGTAATCAAACCTCTTCGTCTATACTAAATGTACCTGGCTGGTTTTAATACCATTAAAAGTCAACATTCTGAAATACAATAAAATAAAAAAAAACTGGTTCCCGGCATTTTTCAATTGTTTTTGACCTATCAAAATGGACGTGTGTGACGTAGAAATTCGGTACATTTTAAAGTTTTATTACAAAAAAGGTAAAAATGCGACTAATGCCGCGAATAAAATTTGTGCGATTTATGGACCTAATGCGAGTAGCACAATTGTGGTTTAAGCGTTTTAAGTCTGGAAATTTTAGTGTGAAAGATGAGGTTCGCTCTGGACGCTCTGTTACTGATAAAATCAATGCCATCTATGAAAAAGTGGAGCAAGATCGACATATTAGTAGTTACGACATTGCTGAAGAACTGGATATTGATCACAAAACAGTGTTACGTAATTTACAAAAGTCTGGGTACAAGAAAAAGCTCGATATTTGGGTGCCACACGATCTCACTGAAAGAAACCTAATGCAACGTGTTTCAATTTGCGATTTATTGTTAAAACGAAATAAATCCGAACCATTTCTAAAACGGTTGATTACGGGTGATGATAAATGGATTACTTACGATAAAAACGTCCGAAAAAGATCGTGGTCGAAGCATGGACAAGCTCCACAGACAGTGGCAAAGCCCGGCTTAACTCGGAACAAAGTGATGCTGTGTGTATGGTGGGATTGGAAAGGAATTGTCCACTATGAGCTTTGGCCGCCGGGTAAAACTATCGATTCTGACCTCTACTGCCAGCAACTCATGAGATTAAAAGAAGCCGTTGAGAAAAACCAGCCGGAGTTAATAAACAGAAAGGGCGTAGTCTTTCATCATGATAACGCCAGACCGCACTCATCTATAGCCACCCAGCAAAAATTGAGAGAGCTTGGCTGTGATGTGTTGATGCATCCACCGTATAGCCCCGACCTTGCTCCATCAGATTTCCACCTGTTTCGGTCACTTCAGAATTCTTTAGGAAGCATAAAGTTAATATCAAGAGAACACTGTCAAAACTACCTGTCAGATTTTTTTAATCAAAAATCTCAGAATTTCTACAGCAATGGAATCATGGCACTACCTTATTTTACATACTTGGCACGTAAAAAGATTTAGGTTTGGCCTTTAACATCAGACTTGGCTGTATGGTATGGTCTGCCCCTAAGGGGATGAAATGGGTGGTGAAAGTTTGTATGAAAGTTTGGTAATTTTTGAAGTAAGAAACATGAAAATAGGTATATATCTTACTAATAACAAATAAAAAAATACAATGTTCAGTGATTCTGGATAACTACCACTTAAGGTATGAAATGGCGGGTTGGTAGTTTATATGGAAGTTGGTCTTTTTTGAAGTAAGAAACGTGGAAATTAGTATGTAGGCTACTGTTAACAAATAAAAAAAGACTTGTAGGTATGTAAATAGTTCGTAAATCACGGGAATACAATATAAACAAAATCCAGTATAAACTGACACGCAATAAGTATCCACTTTCGTAGTTAGTGAGTGTCAGTTTATACTGGACTTTTTTTTATGTGATGTAACTACAAATTAACGGTTTTCGGATTTTTTCCTTTACTTGTGCTATAAGATATTGCTTCTTACAAAATTTCATGATTCTAAGTCAACGGGAAGTACCCTATAGGTTTTGATTCCCTCGAGATTCCCTTCAATATGCGGCATAAACGGCCGTATCTTTTGATTGCGTTGAATTTGATGTTTGATTTTTTTACTGGTACAAGGGAATGCAGACTTAAATATTTGATATGTGATCCTATAAGGGTTTTTTTTTTTAATATGAGGTACGGAACCCTAAAAATACTACTTTAGGCTATTTTGGAAAACTACCCCTAAGGAGATGAAACGGGGGGGGGGGTTAAAGTTTGTATGGTAGTTTAATAAATTTTGAAGTAAGAAAAGTGGAAATAGGTATATAGGGGTGTATAGGTACACAAATAAAAAAAAAATTCGGTGAATTTGGATAACAACACTTGGGATATGAAATGGGGGTGGTACTTTGTATGGAAGTTGGTCCTTTTTGAAGTTAGGAACGTGGAAATTAGTATGTAGGCTACTTTTAACAAATAAAAAACCTACTTTAGGTTTTTAGGATAAATTTTATTACCCATAAGGGGATCAAATGGGGGTAATGTTTGGTCAATTTTGAAGGTAGGAACATGGAAATTGGTATTGGCTACTGCTTACAAACTAAAAGTATTACTTTCAAATTTCAATGATTTTGGAAATACTACTTCTAAGGGGATGAAATACTACTTCTAAGGGGGTGAAATTGGGGATGAAAATTTGTAAGAGAGTATGGTTATTTTTGAAGTTAGACATATGGAAATACGTTTCTAGACTACTAAATATATAAAATATGAGTTTTGGCGTTTTTGGAAATTCTACCCATAGTAGGGTGAAGAGGGTTTTAAAAATTGTATGGTTTAAATTTGTTTCTATCCCATCATGCATGATACGTACGATGATGAAAACTTTATCTCTAGTTTTTTAACAAAGGTACCTACTGACACTCCGCAGACGAAATCGCGGGCGGAAAGCTATAATATTAAAAATGAGAAAGTTTGTATGTTTGTTACTTCTTCACGCTTACACGGATGGACGGATTTAGACGGAATTTGGAATGGAGATAAATAATACCCTACATCATTTGCTACCTATTATCCCGAAAAAAAAAAGCACTGTTCCTGCGGGATGGTAATATTTCTGATTCTACGCGGACGAAGTCGCGGACAGCAGCTATGTCAAATAATCGACTAAATGGGTAGTTTTTTTACACGTCTAAGATCATTTGATCTCATACCTCGGCAGAGGGAAAGACTGTAAGGCCGGTCCTGACCTGATATAAATGGTGTCAGGCGTGTAGCGACAACTCACACGTTTCATTTCTCTCTGGACCCAATTCTAAATTCAACGCGGACGAGGTCGCGGGCCTTAGCTAGTCTGTCTTAAAGATGGACAAAAGAAGTGAGATCTCATTAAAAGCATAAAATGTACAAAAATGTTACGTCTCGCAATACGAGTATAATGCTACTACCATAAAAACGTGTGAGATTTCATGATACGCCAAGTCCACATTTAGTGAATTAGATATTTTTTTTTCTATAATAAGTATATTGACTTGGCAGTCGTACTTCAACGTTATAACTGATCTTTCTTTCCTTCTCTGAGTGTCCCACTGCTGGGCTATATGTTAGCTACCTAATATGTTAAATTAATTAGCGATTTGAAAGGTATTTCCACGCAGCAGCGCTTTATTTGTGCTGTGTGATTGCAAAGTCAATATACTTATTATAGAAATAAAAATATCTAATTTTAATACATAACTAAATGTACGCTTGGCTTTACTTGAGATCTCACAACTTTTTACGGCAATGCTTCCAAGCATTGCGAGACTTGATATTTTTGTACATTTTATGTTTTTTTAACCCCTGACGCAAAATCTTTTTTATTAGTCTGACATGTGTATCTGTGTGTGTATCTCTGTGTTTATCTGAGTATCTGTCTGTATTATCGTAGCTCTTAAATGGAAGGACCGATTTTGTGAATTTAAGGCGTTTATTTATTTTTATTTATTTAAACTTTATTGCACAATAAAAATAAAGTACAATGGCGGACTTGATGACTCTATGCATTCTCTACCAGTCAACCAACAGGCCAAACCGAAACATGTCAAGGATGGTTCTATGTTTAAAGAAACCAGTTCACAAAATTCTATAAATAAAATGTAAATGTCTGGGTACTACAATAAAATACATGTATATAATTTTTACAATACTCTAATACATGAAAGCCATTTACCCACCTTGACGGTCGACGTAAATTCGCCGGTTATTTATCAACTCAGTAGAAGTTACATGCGAACAAGACGATGCATTAATAGAATAACATAGCATATTGTTGTTTGGCGTTGTTTTAAACCAAACAAATCCGAACTGCGGTTTTCCTCCGAGCTAAGTTTAGCGCTCGAAGCGCCATGATTGCTAAACGCTCATAGATATCAGCAACACGACATTTATACTCGTAAACGACACGTAAATGCTGGAATATGCATCACACACGTCTCAAATTCATTTTAGTATGAGCATCAGGAAAAGTAGGCAACGTAAAGCAATGTACATAAAGAACATAGGAAGATGAGGTAGAAGGTCATGTCTACATTAATACGGCTGTGAACTAACGCAAGCACAGTATTGCAGTCCGAGCGTCCTTCTCCAAACAACGGCAGTAACTTCAAAATGACAAAAACTCCTCTTCAGCTGTGCGCCATTAAGCAGAAAGGGGGGCTTTGGGAATACATCTTTTTACAATAGCCCCTAAAATGACCAGAAAAAAATACTCTTTTTACGCACAATGGGAATGGGATGATGCGAGGGTGGACCATCAATGATCGAGCTTTAAAAAAAGCTGTCCTAAAATAATTGTTAATTTTCTGGAAAGAGATTTATGTAGTCAGTAGCTATTGTGGTGGAATGTTATCGTCCACTAAGCAGTGTCCGGACTGTCCAGTTGCAGATGCGACCTGCAAAAAATTGCCTTTCTGTCGCTGTCCGATACATTCGGTAGCGCCGCTCGGGCGCATGTGTTATCTATCGATAACAGTTATTCTCAATTTTCCTTGCATTATTAAATAATTGGTTATACAATTTCACCCACTTATTTACCTTGTCAATGGATATAAAATACATAGAAAAGAGTTAAGTACGTACAGTCAGGGGTGTTTGGATATTAATGTCATCTTAGGAATGTATACATATTTATGACTTTGAGTATACCTACATATCCCATAAAAAACATAAAATGTACAAAAATGGCAAGTCTCGCAATGTAACGCTTCCACCGTAAAAAGTTGTGAGATCTCAAGTAAAGCCAAGCCTACATTAATATTAGACATCTTTATTTCTATAATAAGTATATTGACTTGGCAATCACACAGCACAAATAAGTAAAGCGCTGCTTCGTGGAAGTACTTTTTCAAATCGCTAACTAATTTATATTAGGTAGATAAGTTATTGGACAGCAGGGGGACAATAAATTGGGCCAGAGAAAGAAAGAAAGATAAGTTATTATGTTGCCCGCCAGGTTAATATCCATATTGTAGAAATAATTATGTCTAATATTAATACATTCACTAAATGTAGGCTTGGTACATGAGATTTTACAACTTTTACGGTGAAAGCATTAGGTACATTGCGAGACTTGACATGTTTGTACATTTTATGTTTTTTTATGGGATCCCGGTTCTTTTTGTAGGTAGTCACCTTTATTATGACAGACTGTTTACCTGTGTTTGTTTGTTTATCTGTGATTGCTGACTGTACCTACCTATATCCACTACGTCTTACAAATACGATTACGAAGTTACTTGTGCAGTTCGTAAAATTATGGAGACGTGAATTTATATCACCAACCAAACGGGACTACATTTTCAGGATGTTTCAGTTTTTCCTCTTTCTATGTGGGCTAAACATTACCTGAATGCAAAATATAAAGTTTGTGTGTCTGCTAGAAGTACCTTAGGATTTTGATGATCGGTGAGTGTTTCAGTGACAAAATTACATAACTTTACCCAGAACAAAGTTTGTTAGTTTGGCTGCGGATCTGGGTAAATAAAATATAATAAAATAAAATGCGGATTAAATAGGTGCGGCATATTCTTAAAGTGTTACAGGAAATACTAAAATCGCTGTATGTGTGCCTATAACTTTTGAAGAGTTTCCTCGATTCCTCATGGATCCCATCATCAGATTCTATCGTGGTGACAATGGGAGCACCTCGGAAGTATACTCATTCAACCACAAAAATAAAAAATTTAAATCGGTCCACAATTGACGAAGAAATCGGTGAACATACATAAAAAAAACCGGTCAAGTGCGAGTCGGACTCGCGCCCCGAGGGTTCCATATTTAAGTCCGTCGTACTTCAACATTATACCTTTTTATCTACTTTAATTCGTATGCAATAAGGTCCATTTTGACTTGCCTAAGTTTTTAGTACAAATCTTTAAAGTTTTTGGTCAATTACTCGAAAACTATACATTTTAAACACTTCATTTTACTTTTCCCATAAAATATAAGTAAGATAAGGGGAGCGAACGGTAATTTTTTGAAAATTTTTGGTTATAAATCAAAAAGTACGTCACAAAAAATTATAAAAAAATTTGTTTTGAAATGTTCAGATTGAGCCGTTTCATATAGCATAATCAAATCACTTTCATGTTTCAACCCCCCATTCTAGGTCCCTTTTTAATTATTTATAAAATTAATTTAATTTATTTTTTACTGAAAACAGATGCGGGCTAGCAAGTTATACAACTATGCCAAATTTCAAGTTGAAAGTTTGTTCCCCCCCCCCCCTTATCTCAGAAGTTTATGTATTAAAAAATCTGAAAAATTCCTAACTTATAGATAATTGCTTATATTTTACGGGATAAATAAAACGAAGTATTCAAAATCTATAGTTTTCGAGAAATTGACAATCAAACTTTGAAAATTTGTGTTAAATTTAGACAACTCAAAATAGACCTTATTGCATACGGTTTAAAGTAGATATATAACTTTTTTTTATCAAAAACTTAACAAAACCCCGGTACTAAATAAAACTGAAATAAAACTCTAAAAAGTAAATGAATAATATGGCCCTTAAAATTTAATGTCAATACCTAATAATATTTTGATTCAAGCGTCGTCACGTCCGACAAAGACATAACCGGGCGCCGAGCACGTATGTACGTCACAGGACGGACTTATTATCGTCACTACGAGATTTCAAGTATTAAAAACTCCCGATAAAATCACGTTCAGAGCTCATAACTTTTAAACGGCTTATCAGATTTTGATCAAACCAAGCTAAAAACTCTCGATTAAGTCACCTTTTTAACAAAAATAAACTAAATAAAAATCGGTACATCCACATGCCACAGGCAGACTTCTTTTTGCGTCGGGGGTTAAAAAGGTATATTTTTGAAGTACGGACTTAATTACGGAACCCTCGGTGCGCGAGTCCAACTCGCACTTGACCGTTTTTTTTATTTTTCGAAGTGTTGCACCAACCTTTTTTCTCACGCAATTTTTATGAGTAATAATGCACATAAATGAGCATAACATATTATTAAGTCCCAGAGAACACGAAAAAAATAATTATGATTTACTTAATTATTGTTTTTTTTTCTATATAAAAAGTTATTCTAAAATATTAAATAAATATGTAATATGCTCTGTAAATATAACCTGGCATTGGCCTCATTTCTCTAGCTTAATTAGTTTTTGAGATATATTACTTTGAATAATAGTCATGCGAACGGTTATTTTTTCCCATATATCAAGGTCAAAGCGAAGCTGGTCGCGAAATGTACATAAATTGTGTTTGTACATCAAGTAGATATTAAAGCATAAGTTTCGATATAGGTTCCCTTTTGGGGGCCGACTCGATATATTTATCCGGC
Source organism: Tortrix viridana (assembly GCA_963241965.1). Classification (NCBI taxonomy): domain Eukaryota; kingdom Metazoa; phylum Arthropoda; class Insecta; order Lepidoptera; family Tortricidae; genus Tortrix; species Tortrix viridana. The sequence continues at coordinate 34,721,816 of OY725171.1, read as the reverse complement.
TAAACCCTTTGAGAAATTCTTCTGATTGTTCTTAGATTATCGATTTTATATTTCATTACGAGTGCTGTTTTTGTCATGAATAAGTTAACTTTGAAATATTATGCCCAAATTATTGTTAAATAATCGTTTTAAAAGTGATTTAGTTAGTTACTTATTTTGGCGGTACACCGTAAACAAATACGGGTAAGTTGCTGAGTTTTAATTTTTTTTGCATGATATTGCAATTGTGACATCACATAACTAAGGCATGCTAACTGTGGTCAATTAATTGCAGTTCCATGGCGTACGCATAAATTATGAACGTCGTATTTCGTGACGAGTCCTTGGTGTTGGCGGTTTAACTGAACCTGTATTATGATCGAAGTTCATTTCCATTATTAACCGGCCATATCATCGCTGTTTCGAGGGACTTCCTATGATCTGTTGATCCAGCTTGGACGTCGCCTAACCGAAGAAAGACACAGATATTATTACATTATATCAAAATTTTTGCTTTAGATCCTTTAGACTCTATTCTATGTAGAATATTAGAGCAATAATTTGCTATTTTGTATATTTTAGTAACCTATTTAGGTATATACTTCTAGGAATATAACGTGAAAAATTAATGTGTTATTTTTTACCATATAAATTAGTTTAGGTAATAATTATAAAGTTCGGTATGTATTGCATTCAAAACAGCAGCCTCGTAATGTTTTACTAAGATTTTTTTTACTAAATATGTCTTTAGGTCTTTTAATTATACATTTTGATCGTGTAATCTTTTTTATAATATAGTACATTAACGTAATTAAAGTGTACCTTTATTTATTATTTTATGAAGTGAGTGACAAAATTAATATGTAAAGATGACGTAAAGGCACCGTGTGGATGTGTCCGATAGTTTTAATAACTGTTATCATTTTCCTCAAAACCAGCTGTTATCGCTACAATATATATAAAAAATGGCTGGTTCGGTCCGTCTTAGGCTCTCCGGCCTTCGGTGTCAATGTGACGTACCATTTTTGGGGCAACCTGTAGATACATTAAGTTTACTAAGAAATCTCTGTAGTCTGTCTAAGGACTGCTATAATGAGTTATTTTTAGAGAAATAGTGTTCTCTTTAATATTCTAACACAGTTAGAGTCAAGCTGATCTCGTGTCGTTAAGTAGAGAGGCCGCCGCCGCCGCCGTGATGTGTTTGACGGCGCTGTTGCGGCGGCGACCACGCCCGCGCTGCGCGGTTTGTGTCAGCGCGCGTGCGTTGCGCCGCACCTCAAGCGAGAGCTATCGCCACCTCTCGTGACAAGGGTGGCGCGACGACAGAGTTTCTCATAGCACCGCGCTTCTTGCTCTATTATGACGCCAAATTCCTACTCGTTATATTTCTCTGTAAGGAAATATTGTCTTAAAATAGTACTTCGTCAATTCAAAATTCATTTTTGACTTAAGAACTTGCAAATTTTAAGTAGGTATCTACAAAGTAGGTGCCGTGACCCATTACGCTAATTATTTACCATAGGTACTTATAACGGTTTTACCACCTGTAATAGTACTTTGTCTAGCGACATTTTTCGTCTCTTTCTCAATAATCAAATGTGTTATGACAAAAGTGTTACACTCGTATTTATAGTCATTAGGTACATGAGTAAAAGTAATTACTCAATTAACGATTTTCGATAGTGAAAACGAAACGAAAACGTAAACACGGGAGTAAGAGCCCAAAGTATAAAGTCAGCAGCATGATTACGATATACAAGCAAAGTTCATCTGAACTTATTAACTTAACTTATTTGAATACAGACCCGGGGTGATTTCATCAAACTGAAGCACATAAACATGTCTTTAAGAAACATTAGCTTAATACGAATTTCTCATCACCCTCAACAAAATGTCGCTGTCCGAGCGAGATGCATGGCCGTTAATCATTGAGAAGTTCTCCCGGTAATTCACCATCAGTTGCACTTCACCACATGCATTATAGCACCTCAGTAGAGTCTCTCAACAAGTGGGTCTTAAAATGAACATGGACAAGACGAAAATCATGTCAAATGTCCATGTTGTACCCACTCCTGTCAAAGTTGGAGACTCTGCTCTCGAAGTTGTTGACGACTATGTATACCTAGGACAAAGAATCCAGTTAGGTAAGTCCAACTTCGAGAAAGAGGTCAATCGTCGAATCCGACTCGGCTGGGCAGCGTTCGGTAAGCTACGCACTATTTTCTCGTCCCAAATACCACAGTGCCTCAAGACAAAAAAAGTCTTTGATCAGTGTGTGTTTCCAGTGATGACATATGGATCTGAGATATGGTCGCTTACAATGGGCCTCATAAGAAGGCTCAAGGTCACTCAAAGGGCGATGGAAAGAGCTATGCTGGGTGTCTCCTTGCGAGATCGAATCAGGAATGAGGAGATCCGCAGGAGAACTAAAGTAACTGATATAGCTCACCGAATAGCAAACCTTAAGTAGCAGTGGGCGGGGCACATTGCTCGTAGAACCGATAGCCGTTGGAGCGAAAAGGTTCTAGAGTGGCGACCGCGAACCGGGAGACGAAGTGTCGGCAGGCCTTCCACAAGGTGGACCGACGATCTGATAAAGGTCGCGGGACACCGCTGGATGACAGCAGCAGAGGACCGATCGTTGTGGAAAACCTTGGGGAAGGCCTTTGTCCAGCAGTGGAGTCTTGCGGCTGATGATGATGATGATGATGACATGCATTATAATAAATAAAAAGTAGCTCATATTTTTAATAAAGAAATTTCATTGCTGGCGTCAATCACTTACGACTTAGGAGTTCCGGTGACCATCTATGGTCTTCATCATCAGTTCCTATTCACCAAGAGGTGATTTTGTAATGCTACTTCACCAAATGATACTTTATAAATGCAAATGCTGGATTTGTTACTGAAAATACCAAAATCGCTATGTGTATGCCTATAATATTTGAGGAATTCCTTCGATCTCACGGATCCCCTCATCAGGTGACAATGGAACCATCTTGAGAGTATACCCTATTAGGTAAAAAAATATTTTTTTTTAAATTGGTCCACAATTGACGGAGTAATCGCATAACAAACATACAAAAAAAAGCAACAGTCGCATTGAAAACCTCCTCCGTTTTTGAACTCTGTTAAAAAGATAAGGCCTGACTGGGTGACTCATAAACGCCCGGCCCAGACCGCTAAAGATAGAAATTTGAAATTTTGAGGGGAGGTTGATTTTGCATTGAAGGCGTCGTTTAAGAAGGGATTTTTCGAAATTCAACCCCTAAGGGGGTAAAAGGGGGTTGGAAGTTTGTATGAAAGTCATCCATTTTTGAAGATAGACACGTGTAAATTGGTATACATGCTACATTTACAAATAAAAAATACGACTTTCAGCGATTTTGGAAAAACTACTCCTAAGGGGTTGAAATGGGGGGTTAAAGTTTGTATGGGAGTTTGGTCATTTTTGAAGGAAGGAATGTGGAAATAAAGGCTACTGTTAACAAATAAAAAAACAAACAAACAACAACCAACAAACAAACAAAGGGAATAAAATGAGGGGTTAAATTTTGTATGCAAGTTTGGTCATTTTTGAAGTTAGAGATGTGAAAATTGGTATTATTTATTTAGTATTTAAGAAGTTATGACCAAAGCGCCTACATTGTTATAATGAATAAGAACCTAAACAATATATTTTAAATAGTAACAATTGCCAGCTATCGGCAAATACGTTGGCATCTTGGGTTTGGGAAACGAGCTCGTTGAGTAGCGTCTGCGCCCGAATGGTAGGCGCGTTGGCTGCGCGGGTGGAGTGTTCTGGTATCTGCAGCCAACCGAATTTGTTCAAGAGCATGCGGGTTATCAACTTTGTTCCTTAATAGGAGGCAGTAGTGGACCAAGAGGTACATCTTGCGCCGAGAGATCAAAGTGTCGAGTCCGACCATACCCGATACAAAAAGAGATATATATATGTGAACGGCGAACACAGTTAGGGGGACTGCGGCTGCGGCAGCTGGATGTGTCAGGAATCTTCAGGTAATGGCCAGACATCTCAAATTGGTTGCTCTAATTGGTTGAGGGTCGAAGCAAAGAGAACACAAAATAGAAGTAGGTAGGTTTATTTCCTTGATGGATATTAAACTCGATACATTTAATCTTCACTGATTTTAATTAACAGTAACACGTCAACTATAACGTAATAACAGTATAGCCCTACCAGTTCCACCACCAACCCATGGTTCTTCCTGCCTCGCGGCATAACAGACTGAATCTCGGGAGATGCGCATAGTACTTGCTCGGGGCTCTTTCTCACGCGCACTTTCTTCTCTCCCTACAAACTTAACTTCAAGCAAAGAGCAGTTCCATCCGAAGGTGTTCACTGGACGAGATCTCAAGGAGAAGTGTGCATTGGATGGTGTCTAAAGTAGAAGTGAGCTGCAGTCGCCCTGGAGCGACCACCAAGGCTCTGATAAACGCGCTCTAACAAGAGCTGGTATTTATCTTCCAATGAGGCCCAAATTAAAGAGCAGTATTCTAGTCTGCTCCGAACAAACGCATTGTATAGAATGATAGCTACATTCGCATCAGCAAACCGAGATGCCGAACGCATTATGAATCCGTGTGTTTTCCTTGCACTTTTGACTATCAAGTTAATGTGATCATGATAAACAAACTGTTCTGTGCTTTTTGCTCTGCTAAATGTGATGATAACTTTATATTTATTTACGTTAAAAGACAATCTCTTCTCCCGACTCCAGCTCGTTACAGCATCTATAAATCACGCTGCAGTAAATCGCAATCTGAGAGCAAATTAATAGCAAAAAATAATTTTAGATCATCAGTCATTGACCATTATCAAGAACTGGGTCGGTCCGAGCGTGCTACCCTGACTGACGCCAGATCTGGTGTAATATTATTTCCACTGCACTCAACCCTGCAACTGCACGAACTGTCTTCGATCTTTTAAATTGCTACCGAAAAGCTTTAGCAGCCCCGAAGAGAACCCAAAGCTGGCGAATTTGCATAATAGAAGATCATTGTCAACTAAGTCAAATGCCTTACGGAAATCGAAAAAGGCTGCGTCTACCTGCTGGGCTTTATCCATGTGGCGTAGCGCATAGTCTACAAAATTGGTATTGTTGGTATACGTATAGGCTACTGTTAACAAATAAAAAAAACCACTTTCGGCGTTTTTGGATAAACTACTCCCTAAAGGGATGAAATGGGGGTGGTAATTTGTATGGGAGTTTGGTCAATTTTGAAGTTAGAAACGTGGAAATTGGTATTTAGGCTACTGCTCACTAACCAAAAGTACTGATTTCGGTGATTTTGGAAACACTACCCCTATGGGAGTGAAACCAGAAGTGGCAATTTATAAGTTAGGTTATTTTTGAAGTTAGATATATGAAAATTGGTTAATATGAGTTATGGCATTTTTGGAAAATCTTCGAAGGTCTGATGATGGATTCCCAGGGAAATTGACGAAACTCTTCAAAAATTTAAGGGACACTCATACAGCGATTTTCAATTTTCTGTAAGAACCTTTACATTCCAAAAGCACCATTTGGTAAAGTGAAATTAATGATGAAGACCAGAGATCGGAAAGTCTTAATAATAGCACGTTTAATCATCATAATGAATGTGGTGAAATTGAAGTTTCGCGAAGTACCAGGAGAACTCCTCAACGGTTAATGTCCCTGCATATTGGATAGCGCCATTTTGTTAAGAGTGATGAAGAATTGGCAATAAGCATTAATGACATTAATGGTATACATGCTCACATAATAATTAAACAAACACTAAAAAGCGAACAAATGTTTAGGAACATTACTATTTTATAATGAAAACTTTATTTGTACTTTTTAACAAAAGTACTGACTCTCCGCAGACAAAGTTGCGGACGGAAATCTTGTTTAAAGTATATGAACACATAACTTTAGAACACACACAGAAAGTATAAATAATCAGAAGAAAAAAGTTTCGCATCACTTACAAAGCTGGTCGTTTAGTATTTTTGCCGTTTTTATGAGATTCCTTCAGGCCCGTTGCGAGTTCGTTCTACCAGGAAATGATGTTCTGGAATGAGGATATATTCTCGTTAATTTGCGCCATAAATCATCGGAAATGTTCAGTTTTTGGCGGGTCGCTTCGGTTGCAGGGCGTCGATTGGGCCTTTTTGTCGCTACATTTTAGAAAACGGCACCTATCGGATTTCAAACATATTTGAACTTTTTTGTCGCACGCGGCGGTTGTTAATAGTTTTTACATGGTTTCGGTGTAACTTTAATTGTAACTTATTATTCTTTACAGTTTGAATAGTGTTTAAAGAGCCCCTTTTTTAAAATTATAATATAAAAATAATTTTAACCGGTTACCTATTTATTTAATCAAATAAAAACTGCTTAAATAGCAAATAATGTGCCTACAAGATGCTTTGGTAGTAAAGACTAGCCTTCACCCGCGACTTCCCTCGGAAACTGTTAAATTTTCCGGAATAAAAAGTATTTTATGTCCTTTCGTTAGATGAGTGGATTTTTGATTTGAAGTTTTTATATCCTACTTTACTGAAAATATTTAAACTAGTTATAGTTTGCGCTCGCATATGAAACAAATAAAAGTTAAGTCGTGAAATAACACAATAACTGACACATAGCACACAATCAATGATTTAAAAAAATCAAGTCGCCCCGTTGTTATACCTTCATACCTACTTTGGCACTTTACATGCACACTTTGGCACACTTTTTAACCCGTACGTTTCTCCAGGGAATAGCGATAAACTTTTAAGTGGACGTAATCACGAGCTAGTACGCAAATAAAAAAAAATGTTTTAAAAAACAAGGAACCGACTCCAAAAAAAGTAACATATAACCCTTTTTAAAATCATCCTAGGTTAGTCAAACTGAATTCGGCGTCCAACAGTATTTAAGTCCAAAAGCCTACTTTAGTTTTGACTGACCTAGGATGATTTGAAAAAGTGTTACTTTTAACTTATTTTGGAGTCGGTACATTGTTTTTATTTGAGTCATAAAATTTTTACGCATAATGTTTTAATGAATTTATATTGTCACAATGTAGTTGTGACGATACTCACTTTTATGCTACAATAATGAACACAACTTTTAACTTCACGATTATAACGTTAAATCATCACAATATCTTCTGTTTTTTTTGATTGTCAGTTGTCAATGCCACTTCTTGCGTGATATTTGAGCTATGCTAAAAAAAGCTGATATTAGATCAATAATGGCGTATGTTGGTTACCTTTTCTCGAAAGATGGCGTTACTATCGTTAATCTTTCTTTTCAATTATTTAATTCAAAATTATAATAAATAACATTAATATTGTTCAATAAATGTATATTAAACATAATTATGTCATTTTAATAAATTCATAATGCTTTAATCAACTTTTTGGATGCAGTTAAATTATATCGAGTAATTGTCGGGTAGATGACACTCGCGTTGTGAATTTTAACGGGGGTATGTGAGATCACGTATTCACATTCGCGAATGTAACGGTTCAGGCTGCAAAGCTTATAAAAGGGCCGGGACATCACAGTCCTGCCTTCTTTGTTCACTGTCTACTACCTAGAACCAAGTGCCTAAACACTTGCTTTGTTCTACGGTACATTTCCCCAAATCGGGTAAGTGCTAGTGCAACGAATTAATATTCTCTTTTCTTGTGTAAATTGATGTGCTATGTAAAATCTTTCTTGTTTTCTTGTTAGTTGTTTTACATATTATTTTCCGTTAGCTTCTATAGCTAATAGGATACTTCCTTCGTTCTCAGTATTGGCGCGGTAGCCTTTATACCCGCCAACAAAAGGCACTAACGGTTATTTCCGTCACTTGTATCTTAAAATTATTATCTTAATTGTAGTTTCTTCCAAATTAGTATTTTAACCTATTTAGTAAATTGTTCTTTAGCTTCATCTTACTTTCTTTGCTTCCTTGTTTAAATGTAACCCCGTTTCTATAGTTCTTGCCACCGCCAACTATTATTCTACTTTCCTCGGAGCTTCACTCCACTACGGCGGTTGGCATGGATTATCCGGACCTGTAGGCACTACTGACCCGTCCAATGCTCGGCGGTTACAGGGAGCATCGTTGGGAGCTGAACTCTGTTTGGACTACAACCTTGTTGGGTCTTCAACCTCGCTGGGAGATGAACTTGGCTGAGAGTACTTCCACTGCTGGGAGTACGACTGCTGGACTACCTACCTCCGGATTCCGGCGCTGCGACCCATCGCTGCGTGTTACCGAGGGAAGTCCCACGCGTATACGAAAGCAGACCATATCTACCTACCCACTCTAAATTTCTTATTGTTCGAGCCACCGGGAGATACATGATTATACGTCTTTAACTTTCGACTTGTTTCTTTTAACAACCCCGATAGGTTGCGACAATATTTATGGGCATAACTTTGTAAAGTCATAATTAGAGTAGTATACGAAATCACTTTTACTAAATATAGGTACGGTATAAATTGTGCGCATAAAAAATTCTTGGTACCAATAAAAGTCTGATTCAAGATTAGGAGTAATATTTCACTATAAATTATTTGTGTCCCGTCAACAAGGTCCTGCAGTGTAACTAAGAAAGAGGCGTGTCTTGCGTGAGTGAGGTGGAAAACAGCTGCAGTGTAATTTGCACCTTATAACTATTAGATACAAGTGTGATTGTAAGTTGAAACAATACGATCGGATATCATCGGTTTTGTCTGTTCATATCGCCGCAAACGATGATTCCCAACGCGCCTTATCAAGTGCGTCGTACTGTACTTATTGAGATAATCGCGAAGATAAGCAGAATTATGCGGAATCTAGGATATTTGCTTGCCACAAGAAACGCCGCGTGAAAGTCATAGTGTATTATATCTAAGAACCATTTCGAAAGTACGAGGATTATATTTACGAAAGAATTTTGCAAATCGGTGCAGTAGTTTTTGAGATAATCGCAAAGATACAAACATACATACATACAAACATACGTTAAAATGTCATCGAACATTTTAAATAGTTAAGTAGGTACGCTATTAGTTAGTTACGCAACACTAAGTCTGTTTTAAACAGACTTCAAAAATATCTCAATTCAAAGGGATGATACCTAGGGACGAACCATTCCGAATTATTTATTTATGTCGAAAATGTGGCCTAGTTGCTACCTACGGTTTCGGTTGTTTCCGCTTAGTACGCGCGCATGATTAAGAAAACCATTGTGTATTATTGACATCGTTCAAAACAATTTATAGATTAAGAGGATTGTGAGGGTGACGGCTTTCCATACAAACGGCGATAGCGTTTTCCACCCCCTAAATGTTAACCGATTTTGACCAATTTTTCATTCGGTGTCAGTCGGAACAAAAACTATGTCCGTACGTTTCGTTTTTTTTTTCAATAGTATTAATAAATTTAGATTTATTCCCGTTTAATTGTTTTCATACAAAAGTAATTTTGGCCATAATCTCTTTATAACTAATCAATATTAAAAAAAACGAAACGTACGGACATAGATTTTGTTCCGACTGACCACATATCAAAAATTGGTCGAATTCGGTTAACGTTTAGGGGGTGGAAACGTTATCGCCGTTTGTATGAAAAAGCTAGATTTTGCAGTTGGTTCACAGTCCTCTTAATCGTCATTCGTTTGGCAGACGCATTCTTTCTACTATGTAATAATAATAATATAATAATCCAGCTTATATACGTCCCACTACTGGGCACAGGCCTCCACTCACAACGAGAGGGTTTGGGCTATAGTTCCCACGCGGGCCCAGTGCGGATTGGGAACTTCGCACACACCGTCAAATTGCTTTGCAGGTGTGTGCAGGTTTCCTCACGATGTTTTCCTTCACCGAAAAGCTCATGGTAAATTTACAAATTATATTTCGCACATAAATTCCGAAAAACTTAGAGGTGCGAGCCTGGGTTCGAACCCACGACCTAAGGTCTGTTAAGGGTTAAGGGTCGGCAGGTCGAAACATTAGGCTACCACGGCTTTTTTGTACTTTTCTACTATGTAAGTATGTACCTAAATACTACAGGAACGTTGATTTTCGAAGAACAAATATTAAAATTATTATTTTGGGAATATGCCAAGTAAAGCCCGATCCGGTGACTTACAGACCCTAGGGAGTACCTCGCGCTCCGGAACTTCGCAAAACTAACCTTGAAAATGTATTTTTTTTATAGAAGCGGCGCTACCTATTAAGTTACCTTAACGACAGAAATTTAGCTAATGTACAAATTTATTCATGATTAGGTATTTCACAAATTCAACAATAAAAGGAAAATATTAGTTTACGGTGTTGTTAATTAGCATAAGTTTCCTTTCTGCATTATATTTGTTGGTGAAGCGGGAGTTCTCGTCGGACGGGCGCGTGGCCGCCCGGAAGTGCCTGGTGGCTGGCGGTTCATGTTCGCGTCGCGTTCGTGACAGCCTGCTCGTTGCTCTGCGGCACCTGCGCGTCCGCACGTGGACGCCATATTTTAAGTTTTTGTTCGCCAGTGGACAGGATTTCACACTTTCAAGAGCTTCGTCTACCTACTCGATTTTTTTTTTTTGAATCAGTCAATTGCGAATTGAATTCGCCAAAGTTTCCGTATTTAAGATTAAACACTAGAATCAGATTCAATAAGATGCTTAAAGATTTTATTTTTATTTTGTACTAGCTTCTGCTCGCGTCTTCGTCCGCGTTGAATTTAGAATTGGGTCCAGAGAGAAATGAAACGTGTGAGTTGTCGCTACACGCCTGACACTATTTATATCAGGTCAGGACCGGCCTTACAATCTTTCCCCTCTGCCGAGACCAGGTATGAGATCAAATGAGCTTGCACGTTTATAAAAATTACCCATTTAGTCGATTATTTGACATAGCTGCTGTCCGCGACTTCGTCCGCGTAGAATCAGTAATTTTACCATCCCGCAGGAACAGTGTTTTTATTTTCGGGATAATAGGTAGCAAATGTGTCATTGTAGGGTATTACTTATCTCCATTCCAAATTTCATCTAAATCCGTCCAGTCCATCCGTGTAAGCGTGAAGAAGTAACAAACACAAACTTTCTCATATTTAATATTATAGCTTTCCGCGGAGTGTCAGTGCCGCGGAGTGTCTGCGGAGTGTCAGTGCCTTTGTTAAAGAAGTACAGATAAAGTTTTCATTATCGTACGTATCATGCATGATGGGATAGAAACAAATTTAAACCATACGATTTTTTATCGTGGGTGTTATCCAAATTCACCGAAAATATTATTTTTTTATTTGTGAACCTTTACACCCCTATATGTGGGAAATTAGAAATGGAAAAGCAGTTGTAACTTTATATAGTGTGTATTTATATAAATCAGCAAAATATACCGTCTTAATTATAAGTAGATTTATTACGCTAGATGGCTTGAAAACATAACAATAATAATAATTAAGATATAGATCACCTGATAACCAGAGTTGGTACTGATCTCGTCAACAGCTCGAAGTCAAATGCCGCTTTACCTGGCAACCGATGGGCTTTTATACCAATGAACAAACAAATGACGTCATGGGATCAGGTGTCAGATGTTCACAAGTTGCTTTGCAAAAAAAAAAGTAAAATTACTAGTTATCAACACTGATCTCCCACATGGCCATTCTGACGAGCAGCCGGTACCAACAGGCTCGCAAATAACAATAATTAACAGTAAGAATAAAAATAATTCTATAAATCTTAGTTGTACAATAGAGTCTCACAATAATTACAATTAATAACATAATTCAAATGCCATTTTGACACCGAGTCATAATCCCATTAATGAGTAGTGTAATTACCATTAAAACACATAGTACGGCATAAAAAGAGTATTTACACATTTGCGTCGGTAAAAGCCAAAAATATGGCACCGCATAAAATATTAGGTAATTATTTGCCTCGGTAAAAACCAATAAAATTGGTACGGCAGAATCATAGTCTAATCATTACTCAGCATACCTCCAAACATCTGGCCAGGAGTCATAGAGGTTATACTGGGTAATAAGTAGAACAAAAATGATATGATATCTATTAATCTTTTAATGACTCTGTAAGCTCACATCCTGTATCAGGTGAAACAGATCTTAAACTTTCATGTGCGACATATAAATCTTTTCCTGTATTATGAACTTTGACAGTATATCTTTCATTTTCATGAATTTCAGTTATAACGCATGGACTCTTATACTTGCTGTCAAGCTTGGTAATCACTCTGGGATTTTGTTTTACTAAAACAATATCACCTACTTTAAATGGAATAATTTTTGCCTTAGTTTTGTCAAAAGCTTATTTTTGTTTTAAAGCGCGATCGTCAAGCCTTTGTTTAGCCGCATGACGATGTTCTTATTGAAAGACCAATTAATTGCCAGTTGGACTTTACCCACTGTGTCCTTAAAACTTCTCTTTGAAGTAATCTCAACGACCGTAAAACAATCAGTCAAAACTTTCATTAGCCTCTCGAGCCTTTGCATGACTTACACCATTGGCAATAAAATGTAGTTCGATAGACCAATATTGGCAAAAATTTCGTAACTGTTTACCAGTGTATGACGCAGCTTGATCACAGATAATCCTTTTTGGTGTACCGAAAGTATAAATTAATTCTTTTAGGCTATTTACAGTGGCAGTTGCCATAAGGTTTGAGACAGGTTTGATGACACAGTATTTCGAAAATGTATAATGAATACGACGGCGTATCGTTTTTTTTATGTTATTACCGCTAAGTTTCCCGGTGGTGTCCATGTGAACCGTGTGGAAAGGCACGGGGGTTTTGTCAATAGGGTGCAAGGCAATTTGACGGGAACCTGATTGACCTTTATTCATTTTACATACAAGGCAATTCTCAACGTATTTCCTTACATTCTTGGCCAAATTAGGGAACCAAAATAACTCTCGAATCTTTTCTAATGTTTTTTCTCATCCTAAGTGTTTTAGCGAATCGTGATAGATTTGAATGATGTACCATCTGTAATTCTTTGGAACAAATAAAGATTTCCTTGTTTTGTTATTTTTTGTTGTGTAAATTTTGTAAAATAACCGTTTTGGATGTCATAACTAGAAGCTAAATTTTTATCAATTGTACCATTCTCAACTGATTCAATGATTGCTTTAGTTTCAACATCGTTATTTTGTTCGGCTTCTAACCAGTCATTATAATTTATTTGTGATGGTAGTCACGTTGAGAGTTGCGGGATTTCTACTGAGAAAATCTGCATGAGGTATGCGTTCCCCTTTCCGGCACTCAATTTCAAAGTCGAACGACTGTAAGTATGCCCACCACCGATGTACACGAGGAAGAAGTTCCTTTTTACTACGCGATGCTTTAAGAGAATTGCAATCTGTTACGAGCTTGAAACTCCTTCCAAACAAATAATATCTGAAATGTTTTATAGCCTTGACCACTGCCAAAGTTTCAAGCTCGTAAGAGTGATATCTTTTCTCTGCATCGGTGGTGCGCATGCTAATATACTCTACGACTTTTAATTTATCGCTATGTTTTTGAAACAGTATTGCGCTAAACCCAGAGGAACTGGCGTCAGTATGAAGCTCTATAGTTTTGGTTGGGTCAAACAAGGCCAATGTTGGCTTGGAAGAAAGATACTCGATTATTTTATTTCTAGCAGCGTCATGTTCTGATGTCCAGTTCCACTTGGTTTCTGATTTTGTAAGGTTGTATAAAGGGCTCATTGTTTGCAAACAATTTGGTATACATTTTCTAAAGTAAGTAAGTTGCGAGGCCGCAAAATTGACGGACTTGTTTGACTGTCGTAGATATTGGTGAATGTATGAGAGCCTGTACTTTACCAGGACTCGGTCTCACGGAGCTATTTGAAATAATGCGACCTAGATATTCGATTTCGGTTTCAAGAAATGTACACTTCTTGACATTTAATGAAAATCCGGCATTCTTTAGAGAAATCAGAACTTTTTCTAATCTTTCCAGACCCTCCTCAATGGTGTAGGAAAAAATGATAATATCGTCGATGTAAATAAGCACAAACACATCAACGAATGGTTTTAAGGCAGTACTAATGGCTCGTTGAAATACTGACGAGGCATTGCATAACCCAAAAGGCATACGTAAAAATTCGTACGGCCCGTCGGGTGTGACTAAGGCAGTTTTTTCTATGGAATCGGGAGCTATGGGGATTTGGTGGAAGCCTGCGGCCATATCTAGCACAGTAAATTACTTTGCATTTACGAGTTTGCCTATGTGATCGTCAATTAAGGGGAGAGGAAAATGATCTCGGATGGTATTACTATTTAACTATCTGTAGTCAACGCACAGTCGAGTACCACCATCCTTTTTGCCAACTAGTAATATAGGACTCGAAAATGGAGAATTGCTATCCTGAATAATTCCGTTATCTTTTAAATCTTGAATATTTTTTTTTACATTTTCACGTTCAATAGGAGCAAGACGGTAGGGACGCCTTTGAACAGTTTTATCGCGATTTTTAAGCCGGATCGACAGTTCTCCTGTGTTAACTTGAGAAACAGTATTACCAGAAGTAGAGGGGTCAGTATTTTTTTCCAATAATGATAACAATTGTTGTTTTGAAGCAGAATCTATATTAGTGTGAATACTGCTCTCCAAGTCTTTTTTTTTTCAACAAAGTTTATATCATATTAACTTCTGTGGGCCTATTATGGCCACGTTTATCGACGCGATAAACCATTTTTATCACGAGATCATCGACAAATTATCATTGTCGACGTATGCTAACATGGTGGCATCGGTTAAACTGTATTATCCATTTCTGACAGCGGTAAATGATAAAACGAGAATTATATCGATTTACCTAACATGGACGACAATTTTAATCTATTTTTGACATCTCAATTCGATAAATTTATACAAGTTCCGTGTTGGTGACGATAAACATCTCGCAGTAATTAAAACTTAAAAATACATACATTTAAGCGTAAGTATTGGTTTTTTAATAGTTCTACTTATCAAAAACAACTCAGTTGCCTACAAAAATGGCGTTACTCGTATTATAATTTGTAAACAATATTTGTAGGATGTCAATATCGTCTCACGATGCAAGCTGAAAAAGAACGAAGAAAACTGCAGCGGAGGACAATAAGGGATGCCTCAAATCGTTTCGAACTTCCGGAGGCCGAATTTCGGCACTTATACCTACCTATAGAGTGGGTAAGGATATATTATGGCACTCTATTTATGTGCCAAACTGGATTCAGAATTCCAGCCGCACAACGGTGATGGATTACATTCTACATAAAGGTAAGGTACCTAGGTTAAATTTTATTATTCATCATATACTTAATATATAAGTAAGTCGGTAGGACTTACATAACGTTAGTATAGGCTCTATGAGGGCTTAGTAAAACAACTGGCAAATCAACTCGTTCAAGTGCACTCTTTCACAGGTTCTAGCTCCGTTGCACTTTTTGGCGTATGGAAGTTACTAACGTGGAATAGGGCAGGAATATTGGTTATGCATTCCACTGTCCACCCACCGTCAGTAACTAACTGGCACAGTTTAGTTAAGCCAGAGGGCTACTACATATTATGCCCACGCCGCGTGTCGCCACACGCTGGTTTCATACATTTAGCCGTCACGCGGGGCGGGAGCAATATAATCATTCCTATACTAAATGTATGAAACCGATTTGCGTGCAACACGCGGCGAGGGCATAGTGGGCATCCTTTTGAGAGCTACGAAGCCACAGACAAACACACAGACATAGGCGTCAAACTTATATAATTAACATCCCTCTATTTTGGTTAGTTATTATGTTTTAATTTAATAAATAATTTCCAGGTAGCTGATGTAAACTGCCGCATATTAGCGGTACTATCCAGATTCATTCCCCGGCAGAGCGCGTGACTCCTTCATATTCAATAACCCGGGCATTAAAACAGAGCTCAAGAGGCTGTACAACTCGCACATTGTGGAGTATTTCCTTCTGGGTATGTAAAAAACTCTACCAGTCCAAGTGACCCAAGTCTATGCTAAATAAAATTGACTTTGATTTTTCTGGTTGGTTCAGAATAGAAATATGTTTTTATTGACATTGAAAGATCTTATTGTAGTTGTAATTTTTAATGTTAATGCATGTTATATATTAAATAGCTTTTGCCCGCGACTCCGTCCGCGTAGAAGTCATTTATCGGTTTTTCCTTGGGAACTACCAAAATTTCCGAGATAAAAAGGATCATTTATGTTAATCCAGGGTATAAGCTATCTCCATTCCAAATTTCATCTAAATCCGTCCAGCCGTTGCAGCGTGAAAGAGTAACACACTAACACACACACACACACACAGGCAGACACACAGCCAGACAAAAACACAGACACACACACAAACAGGCAGACACACAGTTAGACAGACAGACAGACAGACACACAGTTAGACAGACAGACAGACAGACACGTACACACACACACACAAACTTTCACATTTATAATTAATAGGATAGTAGGATTGTTTATGTATGTTTGTTTGTTTGAGGCTATGCAATAAAATATAGCCTGACTGTTACTTCTGAATAATGTAGCCTTCTAATGGTGAAAGAATTATTAAAATTGGGTTATTAGTTTCAGAGTTTATTATTATGATTACAAACAAACAAATCTTTCCTCCATATAGTATTATATACTAAATTGTGATTAATCTAAACAAAAGAAAAACTAAACATAATATATATAAAACTAGTACCCTAAAAATAAAATTAAAATAGTTTTCTATGGCCTCCTTGGTGCTGACTTGCTTGACCTCGAGCCTGAAAAAAAGAGTATAATTTATCCATGATGTAATTAATTGTTTGTTGTTGACTCGGGGGAAGGCTTGTGAACTGTTGCACATGATGTTTATTTTGAATGTGCTGCCCCAAATAGTCCAGAAGAAATACACCCACTGGCACTGTCGGGTTCGCAACACCATTGATCAAACAAATGGGTACCTCAAATTTGTTAGAGAAATCTGAAATAATTAACACCTGTTGTATACTGTATAATATGATGCATTATTATAGGTTATTATGATTACAAATCCCTAACTTAAGTAGGTACTATAATGATAATCTGCTATAACAGAATGTTATGTTATTTTTCAGAACACTTGGCTCATAGCTGGACACTGCCGCAGATAGCAATCCAGTCATTGCCACCCAGCAGCTCCCGGCAAATGGCCTCCTATTAAGAGTGGCTCAAGAGAAAAGGGAAGCCATAATAAATAATTATTTTACATACTATAGCATTTCATTTCACTTTCATACTAGAGTAGACACATTGAACAGTGTTATTTTTAAAAACAATAAATGTCAAACTGACTTTTTCCTATATAATAAATAGCCTAGACTCAAGCTACCTCCTTACCCAATCAAATTTTGCAAAAGTGCAACAGACAAACTGTTTTAGTATAGGTAATTAAAACTTACTGATTTTTATGTTCCCTCAATCTCTCCATTTTTATACTTAGAATGAAGCTATCCATATTCATACTTGCAACTCTTACATAAAAATAATAATAACCTGTATGTTTTACCAGACTGTAATTTGACTGGCTGGTGTGACTCCATCCGATGATAGAGTTCAATGAATCTATTATTATATTGTTAAAAATATTGTGATAAAATATTTTACGAATAATATTCCTGAGTAGGTAAATATATATGGAAAAAAATTTAAATACTTACGAGTTTCCAAACAGCCACAGGTTTGCCTGGCCCAAACTCCCGCAAAGTTTGCCACTCAGACCGACTATGTGTCCGAGACCCGAGTGGCCCACTAAATCCTCCGTTTGCAAAGAGTGGTGGCTAGCCATATATTCAACGAACTTCCTTTTTGCATTGCCGTACAGTACAGCGGCTGTAACACAACGTAAGTAATTGTTTTAACGAGGCACAATAAGGAATCGACTAAATAAGACTCATAATTAGTTTACATGTTAAACTTACACTTTTCTACCTTGCTTGGTTCATGTTTCAACTGTATTTCTTCGTTGTGTTACTTCTTAAAAGTCCCCATCCAATCTCATTTTTATTTTCTATTATTTTATTAACTCAGAAACAAAACTTCAACATAATATTTTATATACATACATAGATAATAAAACTGATTGACTTGTCAAGCAAGATAACCCATACATTTAGAAAAGTACCCCGAGTCCGCTCCGTTCAGTGACTGATTTTAAACAACTCATTTCGGAAGCATTACATAAAGTCCGCCATTCAATATCAAACAATGTACAAAAATGGTTTGATTTCATAACACTGGCAACCTTTTTGTAAAATAGTGGTAATTTTGCGTAATTCTTGTCACACTGGTTTATACACATTAGATATCGCGTTATCGACGCGATATCTTTATCCACGTTGTCAACCATGTTAGAGTTTTCGATAAATTTAACGAATATGATAAAGTTTTATACATATCCACACGATAAAGCTGTGTCATGCATAATAGGCCCACTGGAGATCTTGATTTCAGATTTTGAAAAGATTACTTGGATGCCCGGAATGTCAAAAAAGTTTTCCCCAAGTAAAATGTCATAATGGATGTAACGATCTGGCACTAAAACAAATTCTAGCTCCAAGTTCAAGCCATTAATACAAATTAAACTAGTATTTTTACGAGATGAACAGAACGCATTTTCTCCAACACCACGCAACAAGGTGGTTTCAAAAGAGGTCTTGCTTGCAATAGAATTTCCGATACTTTCTCGCATTAAAGAACATTCGGCTCCGCTGTCTACCAGACACACAAAATCACGGTCATCGATTTTAGCAATAACAGAACGGTTATTGCTAATTACTAAAGAACTAACAGATTTTTCTGATTTTAACGTTTTCTTTTGACGCTTAATACAGTTTTCAAACGTATGACCGGTCTTATGACAAAAGCTACAAACGGGTAATGACCGTGGAGATTCTTTTACCGGCAAATCTCCTTTAAATGTTTGAGCGTGAGAGGTAGACGCATTAGAGGCAGAAACGCCAGGGTTAGATGTATTGTTATTTTCTTTCTAATACCGAGCGACAGTCCCTCTGTAAATGTCCTAACTTAAAGCACCTTTGACAGCGTCTTAGCTTAAAGTCGGCAGGGTTGTTATACCTAGTTTTCTTATAGGGAATATTGTGATCAGCGTCAGACATTAGTCGTTTACGTTTATATGCATTGAGACTTTGTATCAGTTGAGGCAAAGTTTTGGGTGTAAGCCGTAACAAATCAGAACGAATACGAAAGTCTGACATACCTGATATGACGGCCTCCACTAAGTGCTGTTCGGTCACCGCAACGCCAACCGCCTTTTTTGCCAGCTCCCATTTGCGAGTAGCGTATTCCGCAAGGCTGCTCGCTTTATCGCTGGTATACTCCATAAAGGCAGTCAATTCGTCGTAATATCTTGTCTCATCTGCGAAGGTTTGAATAATATTATTTTTCTCAAACATGCTCAGAAAGGATGGCATTTCTTTTGAAAAACGAAGACGCGAAGGGCCTCATTTTCTTCCTAGGAGTAAAATAAACGCATGAATACCCCTTTCAGTCCGCTGCGATATTTTTTTTAAAGTGCTGTTTAATGCATACAGAATAAAAAGGATCAAGAAATAAATCTCATACAGCCAAGGCAACTGCTCGTTTTCGTAGCACAGTGCGTGTGTTTTCTTCTTTTTAATTTTCTTTAAAATTGTCTATGGTTAGAAAAAAAAATTAAAAACAAAAACTTATTAAAATTTAAACGAATAACTTACTGTTGTTGTGTAAAAAAAAACTACAAACATCAAGACCTCGGCACTTCACTTTGAATTCTATTGCTGTCAATATTATGTCAAATTCTACAAGTGTGAAACGTGTGAAATGGTTGAATTGGGTCCTTTTCCCTAAGTTACGTCCATTTGTCTACCACAAGCCCTGAAATATCAACATCTCAAATTCAACAGACAAACATAAATGTTCCTGGAAAACCCATAACAATTTCGTTTCCAAATTGTCTTAATATGACTAACATCACTTTTAATATTAATTTTACTTTTTACAAATACATTTGTATCATTTCCTTACATGTTTGAGAATAGTACATTTCGATGCTAGTGCGAAAAGTATGTCATTACTTCACGAGTACCGAGATATCTTGCCGCGAGCCGTAGGCGAGTGGCAAGACTCGGGACGAGTGAAGAATGACATTTCCGCACGTGTATCGAACGACGTTTTTTAACACAGTTGCGAAAAAATAAATCAATTTCAAACTCTGATTCACTCATTTTAAAAACAACTTTTTCATTTGACATTTGAAGTAAATTTTTGACATTATGAAGAGGTGTTTTTTTTTTAGCTTTTATTCGACTACAATGGATTTTGTTAATATTATTGAACCCACTTCAATGAAAGTTTTTTTTTTCAAATGCCTGTTCTTTAAGACATAAACAATTGTAAATATAAAACATTGTACTATTATTACCTAAGTATTGTTATTTACGATTATTTGTGTATCGTATATTTATAAAAACAATATCGAATGTTGCCTTTGGAAACTTAAAAAATGCTTACAGTAAAAACGCCTCTTCATAATGTCAAAAAATTTGACAGGCGTTTCGGCGGCTATTCCGTTCCAACTTATTAAGAACGGTTTTTCAATATTCAATATTAAAAAATAAACGTGTTATTATAATGATGAACAGGTAAGTAATAAAATATGTTGTTCAATAGTCTGCCTTGTAATTTAGTTTATGGACTGTGAACGCTCCCTTCCGCGCTTATTCAAGAACGTAGCCGCAAGAGCGGTGTCCTTTATAGCCGCTACGTGGCGCTAGGAAGACTACTGTCATCTTCTTCAACGCCTGTCCGTGACGGCGACCGCGGCATCTTTAAATCAAGAAAAACATAAAAGTTACAACAATCTTTCAACCATAAGCCTCGCCCTGCCTGCAGCAGCACACAGGTGAGTGTTTCAGTTCATAACTTCTTTGCAAGGCAGATTTATATACAGTCCACCTCTGGGTTTATTCCCACATTTTTTGGCCTCCGACGCCGGATTTCCTAAATTATTTTTAAATAATATTAAAGCGCATCATTTATTAAGTGATTAGTTGCACGTTGCTGAGTAATTTTTATTTCATAGTCATTTTCACCCGTGACGAAAATGGCGGACGACAAAAACGAAGAAAGTCAAATTTTATTACAATTAAATAAATTGACGTTTAAAAAAGAATATTTGTTTAAAAAATTACAAAAGGCCTACGATCTGTCCAAAACAGTTAAATTCGATAGTTTGGACGCGATGGACATTATTGTCATTGAATTGCAGTTAAACCCGAAATCAAAGCCAACGACACAGGCTCTGGACAGCTACGACGACTTATTTTTCGCTTGCAAACGCGTGGCTTTAAATTGCAAAAAAATAGACCGAGAGCCCGTAGTAAAAATGGCTAGTGATTATGATCACGGTGACTTTGTTAGACCGTCCTTGCCAAAGCTTAAGTTGTTCGAATTCGATGGTCAAATTGAAAACTGGACAACCTTTTACGACACTTTCATGTCTTTGGTGCACAATCGAAATTTTGATAACATTGACAAGTTTCATTTTCTGCTGTCGTGTGTCAAGGGTCCAGCTTTTAATTTGATCAAGAATCTTCCGATCACCGCCAACAATTACCCTATAGTGTGGCAAACTTTATTAGATAGATATCAGGATAAAAGAGCTTTGACGGGTAGATATTTGGATAAAATGTTAAGTTTCACTCCCTTAAACAAAGGCACCGTAAGTAATCTAACCTCGTTTATTGAAACGTTTGATCAGTCATTAAAAGCAATTCATGCATTGAAAATTGACAATTTGGATGACTACTTGTTTTGTCACATAGCATTGCGCGGTTTAGATAACAACACTAGAAAACTATTCGAAGAAGGCCGTGACCATACAAAGCTTCCGACCTTTTCGGAATTGATAATGTTTGTTAATAAACAAATTAAAGTGCTTGAATGTACCTTACCTAGCGCTAGCTCCTGGTCTACGCCTTACAAAGGGAAGTTACCTTCAAACACACCGAATAAAAGTAATTTTCCGCAGCAGGGTTATAATAAGCCTTATCAGTCATATAATAATAACGCCAATAACGTGCAATTGTCACGATTTAGTCAGCCTTCGCCCAAAGTAGGATTGACAACTTCACGCAGCGATACTGCTTATAATTATCAAAACAAACTCATTTGTGCTCATTGCAAACAAACTCATATGATTTATCGATGCGAACAGTTTCGTAAACTGTCTACACGCGAAAGGGTTGACCGTGTCAATACCTTACATTTATGTTTCAATTGTTTAAAGAGCGGTCATGATTCATATAATTGTAAAAGTGAAATGTCATGTGGAGTGTGCGCTGCACGTCACCACTATCTTTTACATTGCGATTCGGGAACATCGGCCGTGCCGGTGCAGTCGTATCGCTATAATGCGCACGCAGCGGTACCTTCTACGTCGCACTCCGTGAGTGCCGACCCGACTGCTGCTGTGGTAAAAGAAAACCTTTACTCCGTGAGTGAGGTTGGCACCAACTATGGTGTGTTGCTCAGCACAGCGCGTACTCACATTGTTGATGTCTCGGGCCAGTATCAGAACTGCCGTGCAGTGCTGGACTCCGGCGCACAGAGTTCATTTATAACATTAGGTTGCGCTCAACGTTTGGGCTTACCGCGTAAAAAATGTCCGTTTGCTATTTCAGGCCTCGGTGGAGAAATAGTTAAAAATTTCGGCATAGTCACGTGCAATATAAAACCGTGTAAATCGGACGTTCCGAATTTTGCGGTCGATATGGTCGTAGTAGCCAAGGTTTCATCGGAGATGCCAAACATTTCGCTTCCACTCAGCGTGGTGGATGAATATCAATGTTTCGATTTAGCGGACCCGTTGTTTTATGAAAGGTCGTCGGTCGACATTTTGTTAGGAAATGATGTTGTGTCAGAGTTGATTAAAGACAAACCGATTAACATCAACGCGAACATTCCGAGTGTTATGGACACAGTATTTGGTTTCGTTGTTAGTGGAAAATTGTGCTATGATAACAAGCTCGCTACGCAGAATTTTCATTTGTCCGTCTGTAAGGAAGACAGTTTAGATAAAGTGTTACGGGACTTTTGGGAAGTAGAGGAGTTGCCGTGCAAACCTATACTTAACCCGCTCAATGAATTAGCTGAGAAAATATTCGTGAATGAGCACAGTCGCGACGAAAGCGGTAGGTATATAGTTCCGTTGTTGTTCATGCCCGCACCGCCGCCCCTGGGCGACTCGCGCGCAGCCGCTGAGCGTTTTTGCTCTCCGTCGAACGGAAACTCGCGCGTACTCCATTACTACAGCAAGCGTACAATGATTTCATGTTTGAATACGGAAAACTGGATCATATGGAAGAGTATACCGGTAGTGAGTCTAGTAAGCACTTGATTCCACATCACGCTGTATTAAGACCTAGTAGCACATCGACGCCCTTGCGTGTTGTATTTAACGCGTCGGCGAAAGCTAGTAACAACGTATCTTTAAATGATATTCAGTTGCCTGGTCCGAACTTGTACCGTGATATAAGTACGATTATTATTAACTTTAGAATGTTTCAGTATTGTTTTGCTAGTGACGTATGTAAAATGTACAGAGCTATTTTGGTTAGGGAAGACGATCGTAAATATCAGCATATCCTGTTTAGATCATCCACCGACGAACCAATGAAAATATACGAACTCAAAACGGTTACTTACGGGGTTAGCAGTAGTCCGTATCTGGCTATACGAACATTACTTCAACTAGCGAGTGATGAAGGCGAACGTTTCCCTTCAGCAGCTAACGTTTTGAGGGAGGGAGTCTATATGGACGATATTCTTTGGTCATGTGAAACGTTTTCACAAGCTTGTTCATTTAAGACGAGCTCATAGACCTCCTAAAAAGCGGAGGTTTTATCTTAAAGAAATGGTCGAGTAATAGCAAAGACTTGCTCACGCGTGTACCAGTAGAACATCGTGAAAGCACAGTTTCTTTTGATAAGGATCGAAATGATGTTTCTTTAAAATTACTTGGTTTACACTGGTCGCCTTGTTTTGACACATTTAGTTTTTCCGTCAATAAAAGCGATGTCGTAACTACTAAACGATCAGTTCTAAAAATATTAGCATCAATCTATGACCCCGTGGATTTCATTTCACCCTGCACTTTCGTGGCAAAGTGTATCTTACAAGACCTTTGGAAGCTAAGTAGGTATTGGATGGGACAATCAGTTACCCGATGATGTTTGCAAGCAGTGGCTGGAGTTCATTTCTGAATTACCTCTCCTGTCGGGAATTCAGGTCGAACGTCATGCACTACTTCCAGGGCAAACCGAATGTGAACTCGTCGGCTTTTGTGATGCGTCGTCTCGTGGGTATGCTTCGTGTGTATACGTTATTTCACGCGACACAGAGCAGGTTAAAGCTCGTTTGCTTATCGCGAAGTCAAAGGTAGCTCCGGTTAAGCCGATGACCATTCCCAGGCTTGAACTGATGGGAGCGGTTCTTTTGAGCAAACAAATAAAATTTCTACGTGAAATTATGACTCGCGTTAAGATAACTCGTATCACGGCTTTGACTGATTCGTCCGTAGTACTAGCTTGGATTCAAACGGCAGCGAATAAACTTAAAACTTTTGTGTGTAACCGTGTTTCACAAATTGTTGATTCTATACCACCGGAGTCATGGCGACATGTTAGTAGTGAGAACAATATGGCGGACTTAAGTTCCCGTGGAGCGTCCCCAGCTCAACTACTTGGCTTAAGGACTCAGTGGTTAGAAGGTCCCGAGTGGTTATATGGTAGTAAGGAAAATTGGCCAGTCTCTACGTTTTTCAACAGAAAAGAATCGGATATACCTGAATTAAAACCGCATTCTAACGCTTTTAGTCTTGTCGCTAAAAGGGAGGAATTATCGGAAACAAAATTGGAATTTTGTGATAGAGTATTAAATCAGTTTTCGTCATATACGAAGCTGCAAAGAACATTAGCTCGAATTTTAAAATTATTTCGCCGGTATAAAAAGGATCTTCCGATTGAAACTAATGATGTTTTAACTACAAATGATTTAAATCAAGCTCATGATTGCTTGATCAAAGTAGTGCAAGCTATAGTCTGTCAAGAAAGTCTTGAAATGAAAAATATTTTATAATTGATCCAAAGAGCTAAATTACAGTATAAAATAGTATAATTTTAATAAAAAATTACAGTAATATAATATTGGTTTTTTTACTGTATTTTTTTATACTTTTTTAAACTGTAATTTAGCTGTTTGGATCAATTATAAAATCATTTTAATTTTATGACTTTCTTGACAGACTTTGATCAAGAAATTCAGGCTTTAAAAAAAGGTGTTAAATTCATACCTTCGTTACGAAAACTATCATCTTTTCTCGATGAACGTGGCTTTCTCAGGGTGGGGGGTCGTATCTCTCACGCTGACTTACCTTATTACGCCAAACATCCGCTGTTGTTGCCGAAGAAATGTACATTTACGAGACTTTTAATAGAATATTTTCACAAAAAATATTTTCACACGGGACCGCAAACCTTGCAAAACATTCTAAATCAAAACTATTGGATACTGTCAGCTCGTAGCGCTATCCGATCAGTGCATGCTAAATGTAGAGTGTGTTACAAGTGTAACCCTCCACTGCTTCAGCCCCAGATGGCTGATTTACCATCAACTCGGTTGTTACCTAATAAGGTTTTCGAACACGTCGGCGTGGACCTTGGTGGACCTTTTTTGATAAATGAAAGCTTGCGACGTAACGCGAAGGTGGATAAAGCCTATCTGGCGCTTTTCGTCTGCTTTTCCACTAAAGCTGTTCACTTGGAAGTTTTGTCATCACTATCCGCAGATTGCTTTCTGGCAACTCTAGATAGATTTGTCGCTCGTCGCGGTCTATGCGCGTGTCTTTACTCGGACAAAGGAGCAAACTTTGTGGCGGCAAGTAAACATCTTACCGAGGTTCAAAGGTTCCTGTCTGACAGATTTAATAAAAACTGTATTTTGGACGGCTGTGCGCAGCGTCAAATTAATTGGAAATTTAACCCTCCCAGTGCTCCACATATGGGTTGACTCTGGGAAGCTGGCATTAAGGCCGCAAAGTATCATCTTGTGCGCGCGATCGGCGAGAAATCTTTGACGTTCGAAGAACTTGCAACGATTTTCTGCAAAATCGAAGCTATAATGAATTCTCGTCCGTTATGTGCATTACCAGCTAGCGACAACCCTAACGAATTTAATATTTTGACACCGGGTCATTTTCTGCTAGGTAAGACACTGACTGCTGTACCAGAATATAATTTAAAGGACATACCTATAAGTCATATGTCACGTTGGCAGTACTTGCAAAATTGTTCACAACTGTTTTGGAAAAGATGGAGTCAGGATTATTTAAATACACTTCAACAGAGGTCAAAGTGGTTCACCTCTTCGCCTAACGTCAACGTAGGAGATTAAGTATTAATTAAAAATGATCAAGCTCCTTCGTGCAACTGGCCACTTGCTAGGATAGAACGGATTCACCCCGGCTTAGACGGAATTGTTAGAAAGGTAATTTTGCGTTCTAGAAGCAATATTTTTCAGAGACCAGTTAGTAAACTCAGTCTCTTGCCATTTGTAAATTAGAAAGACAAAATGGGATAATGTCAAGATATAATTGTGTCATGATTTCTTAAATTACTTTTAGCTAAGTTAGATAGATATTATTTCTTTTGTTTTTACCCGACTGCCCGAAGGAGGGTTATTTGTTTTATAGGAAAGCTTCATGTTGCTTTCGGTGAGGGGTGTTCAATAGTCTGCCTTGTAATTTAGTTTATGGACTGTGAACGCACCCTTCCGCGCTTATTCAAGAACGTAGCCGCAAGAGCGGTGTCCTTTATAGCCGCTACGTGGCGCTAGGAAGACTACTGTCATCTTCTTCAACGCATGTCCGTGACGGCGACCGCGGCATCTTTAAATCAAGAAAAACATAAAAGTTACAACAATCTTTCAACCATAAGCCTCGCCCTGCCTGCAGCAGCACACAGGTGAGTGTTTCAGTTCATAACTTCTTTGCAAGGCAGATTTATATACAGTCCACCTCTGGGTTTATTCCCACATATGTAATATGTATATTTTTCGTATTCTTACCAGTAGGTTTTTATGTTGATTACGATGTTTAAAGGAAACTGATATTAACACTCATCAATAAGTAGTCATGAATTGGAACAAGTATAAATTTAAAAAAATTGGAAAAGTAAAAAGCACTAGTTCGCGAAAACCAACTTTCCGCACGATATACAGCTACGAAAAGTACCACTTTTTGAGCAACTGTGTTAAAAAAACATTATATATGCCTCGGCGGAAACGGGGGGATTGCCTGACTCGTATTTTAGCACCACCTCGTCAGGCAATCCCTTACTTTCCGCGCCTAGGCAATAATGTACTATTTCAGTTTGTTCCAGTTAATGATAGTTGTGTAATTGCGTCATGCCCAATCAGCAGCGCGTCCTTTC
Organism: Tortrix viridana; assembly: GCA_963241965.1. Classification (NCBI taxonomy): domain Eukaryota; kingdom Metazoa; phylum Arthropoda; class Insecta; order Lepidoptera; family Tortricidae; genus Tortrix; species Tortrix viridana. Next base: position 34,694,349 of record OY725171.1, on the reverse strand, counting down.
AAATTTTTTCTAGCTAAATTTAAAGTCCTTCAGGTGTGTCAAGTGCGGAGAACGACATCGGACATCAGATTGTGAAAAAAAAGACCGAAATACTCCAGCAAAATGTGCACTGTGCTCCTGCGACCACCCAACTAATTATAAGGGTTGCCAGGTCTATAAGGAAATCATGGACAGAAAACGGAAGAAGCCAGCAGTTAAGCTACCTATCACGCAACTAGTACAGCAACACCTGCTACCGAGTCAGCCTCTAGAACACTGCCCTTACCCTCACAACCGAAACAAACTGAACCTTCGGCACCTCACAGCTCTTACGCTGAAGTTGCTTCTAGATCTCATAACCTCGAACACAACAACTCTGTTCAAGAACGGCAAAGTGAGAAGATAGACATTTTACTTCAACAAATAAGCCAACTTCTGGGGCTTATAACCACACTAATCTCAAAACTAGAAAAATGACAGTTCTACGTATTGCCACCTGAAATATCAATGGCCTTGCCCCTAATAAACTCGAACTGGAAACTCTAATCAAGGCAAACGATCTGGATGCTGTATTCATTTCTGAAGCGCATGTCTCTCCCAGTAGTAGTATTAATATTGATGGTTTCGCCACCTATCTGACTCCTCAACCTGACGGAAGAGCTCATGCTGGAACTGCCATAGTAATAAAAACATACTCCTCTAGCTCCTTACTCAACGGACCATCTTCAAGCAACTACGATCAGGGTTGAAGACAAAACCGGCCCAATCAATCTGTCGGCAGTATACTGCCTGCCTGGGCGGTATACTGCCCGCCAAAACACAAAATAAAGGAAACTATGTTTAACAACTACTTCAAGTATCTGGGAAACAGATTTGTGGCTGGAGGAGACTGGAACGCGAAACACAGTTCCTGGGGGTCAAGAACCACAGTCACGCGTGGACGCGAACTCAAACTTAGTGATACATGGAAAACGAAATACCAATGGAAAACTTGGCTTTAATTAACTAGAAGCTAGCATAGAAAATAATAAATACACTGACAGACATACGTCAAGATCATAGATAAATATATACGATTTAGAAGGCACAAAGGAGATTATATGTCATTCTCCCCCTCTATGGTTTCTTCGCCGAGGATATAGTCGTTGAGGTGTTGCGGAATTTTTCTAGACCTCGTAGATCTCCGAAGGATCCGTGAAGGTCGGATGTCTTGCGGCGGAGCTCCATAGACCTCTTCTTCTTGATTGTCCTCGTTAGTAAGGCTTTCGTCTAATACTGGATTTTCAGATTGTTCGTTAACAGTTGTGTTGTCGTGGAGCGAATATTCATCATCCGATATGGGGAGTGGTGCTAAATGTCTGTTGGAAACTGTTGACTCCTGGCCATTACGCCGTCGTACGTAAGAATAATTTGGATTACTATGAAGTAGCTCGACTTCTTCGACGTAAGGATCGGTTTTTGAACAAATTTCTTTAGTAGAACGGGTCTCGGGACAAGCCATGACGGGGGCGATTCATCGACTGGTGTCCTCCGAGGAAAATTGAATAGTTTCTCGTGAGGTGTAGCATTTATTGAAGTGCATAGAAGTGATCGCACACAGTGAAGAGAGAGTTTCAGGACTTGTTCCCAGTTCTCAATGGGCAGGTTCTTAGATCTCAGAGACAGCTGTATAGTCCGCCAGAGAGTTCCATTAAGCTTTTCCACTTGTCCATTGCCCTGGGGATTGTAAGGAGTCGTACGAGAAGTTGCGATGTTACAGTTTTTGAGGAAAGTTTGTATTTCCTCCGACATGAAGGTGGATCCTCTATCACTATGTATATATAAAGGCTGACTGTATTCATAAAAAAGTTCTCTAAGACACTTAATTACAGTCGCAGAAGATGTGTCAGGACATGGGTATGCGAATGGGTATCGCGAGAATTCATCAATTATTGTAAGTATATACTTGTTATTTGTGTTTGAAGGTAAAGGTCCCTTGAAATCTATGTTCAATCTCTCGAAGGGCGATAAAGCTTTAATCAAAGTCCCGTTTGCTTTAGCAAAGCGTGGTTTGATTTCCGCGCATACGCGGCACGAAGCCGTCATTTGTTTGACATCGTTTATAGAGGTATGGGAGATTCTTCAGCCTGATCCAATGATACATTCAAGTAATACCAGGATGAGAAAGAGCATCGTGCAATTCGTATAGTTTACTGTTGCTCATAAACGCACAAACCCTTGAAAGAGCGTCCGCAGCTTTATTCTCTATTCCTGGTCTGTAAATAATGTCGTACTTATAACACGACAGTTCTAGCCTCCATCTTTCCATTTTGTCGTTTTTAATTTTGCTTGTATGATTCTGATTGAAGATATAGCTTACGGATTTTTGATCAGTGATGAGGAGAAAGTGTCTATGAATGAGGTAGTGGCGCCATTTTCTAAGGCTTTCGACGATAGCACACGCTTCTTTTTCAACGGAGCTGTGTTTGCGTTCGCTGTTTGACAAAGTTCTCGAGAAGAATGCAACCGGGCGACCATTTTGAGATAGTGTTGCAGCTACGGCGAACTCCGACGCGTCAGTCTTGACAGTCAAGGTTTCTTTATCGTCAATAGCAACCAATGCTGCCTTTTCGATGTCGGATTTCAAAAGTTTAAAACTATGCTGCCCATTTTCGTTTATAGGAAAGTTGTTGTTGTTGATTAACGGTTGAACCTTTGCAGAAAAGTTGTGAACCCATTTAGCATAATACCAGATCCACGTTTCTATCTTCAAAACTGGACGACTTTCATCGTCGATTTTTATGAAATAAACCCACTTAAGGGCATTTGTTTCCAAAATCGCCAAAAGTTGTTTTTTTATTGTTAGCAGTAGACTATATACCAATTTCCACATTTCAAACTTCAAAAATGACCAAACTCCTTTACAAACTTGAACCCCCAATCTCATTCCCTTAGGGGTAGTTTATCCAACATACCCGAATGCAGTATTTTTTATTTGCTAACGTAGTCATAGTCATGTATTTTATTGCCTTATATTGTAGTTACAAAGATCTTAAATTCTATTACATGGATCAACATAAACCCTTTAAGGGCACTGCAATTACTCAGCTTAATTAAATTGCCTAATTAACTTACCATAATATGTTTTAAGTTTAATACTAACTTTCTTATATTGTCAAGTTACAAATACATACCTACATAGCCACATAGAAATAGAAATAGAAAAAGAAAATATCTTTATTTGTTTCTGATAACATATATCACATCCATGTCTATATACCAATATCCACGTTTCTAACTTGAAAACCGACCAAACTCCCAAACAAACTTTAACCCTCCATTTCCACCCCTTAGGGGTAGTTTATCCAAAGTCGCCAAAAGTTATATTTTTTATTTGTTAACATTTATAACAATTACCACGTTTCTAACTTCAAAATTGACCAAACTCCCATACAAATTACCACCCCCTTTTATCCAAAATCCAAAATCGCTGAAAGTTATTTTTTTCCATTTCCAGTAGGTAGCCTATAAGTATATCAACTTCCATGTTTCTAACTTGAAAAACGACCAAACTCCTATACAAACTTTAACCACCCTTTTCATCCCCTTAGGGGTAGTATATACAAATTCACCGAAAGTAGTATTTTTTATTTGCTAACAGTATTCTATATACTAATTTCCACGTTTCTAACTTGAAAAACGACCAAACTCCCATACAAACTTTAACCCCGCATTTCCACCCTTTAAGGGTAATTTATCCCAAATCACCGAAAGGAGTTTTTTTTATTTGATATTTTAATAATATGTAACAAGTTTCAAAGGTCAAACTTCATTGGTTTTTATTTTATAGTTGTATGAAATCCAGTAATTTTAAACACGAAACCCTCTTTTTTGCATCTTTAGATGAGATTTAAAAAAAACGCTGAAACAGGTGTTTTGTGTATTGATAAGTATTTATTCTGAGTTTCATGATTCTAGAACAATCTAAAATTTTTTTTATACAAACTTTACCCCCTCTTTTTACCCCCTTCTTCTAAAATTTTCCAAAATTTCTATAGCCTAGATTTGATTCTGATTTTATTTAAATAGATTTATGAAAATTTAATTAATATCCGTTCAGTAGTTTTTACGTGATGCGTGGTCAAACAAACAAACAAAAATTAAAAAAATGGTTTTAATATGTTCAGTTACTTATTATAAGTCACCCTGGTCGGTTTTTTTTTGTAATCTTCAATGTACAGACTTTTTGGTCTTGACGATTTTATTATATACTAGCTGTCTGCCCGCGACTCCGTCTGCGGAGAGTCAGTAATTTCGTTAAAAAGTAGGTAGGTACAAATAAAATTTTCACTAAGTATGTATCATAAAAGGACAGACTTTCCAAAAAAATAGTAATGTTTCCTCACATTTGTTCGCTTTTTCGTGTTTGTTTAATTATTATGTGATTATGTATTACATGCAGCACATATACACTACATTCATGGCATTAATGCTTATTGCCAATACTTCATCACTCTTGACAAAATGGGGCTATCCAATATGAAGGGACATTAATCGTTGAAGAACTCTCCTATCACTTGGCGAAACTTCCATTTCCCCACATTCATTAGGGGCTGTTCATTTATTACGTAAGACAATTTTAACCAATTTCTGACCCCCCTCCACCTACGTAAGAAAAAATAAGACATGGATGAACCCTCCCTCCATTTTAATCTTACGTAAGATCAGTATCTACCAAAATTGCAAGGAAAAAGTAGCAAAAATAATAAAAACGCTTTAATTTTTGCTTGCTTTTGTGATATTACGTAAAAACATCCTACCTCCATGTAAGAAAAAATAAGACTTGTTCAGACCCCTTCCCCCCTAAATCGTCTTACGTAATAAATTAGCCCCTTACAAATGATGGGCAAAAGTAGCGTGTAGTGAATGCTTATAATTAAGGAGTTCCGATGGTCATGTCTGGTCATTAATTTCACTTTACCATATGGTGCTTTTGGAATGTAAGTAAATGTTCTTACAGAAGTTTGAAAATCGCTGTATAAGTCCTTTAAATGTTTGAATGGTTCCATCAATTTACCTGGGATTCCATTATCAGAAAACTTGTATTTTATATTTAGTAGTTTAGAAACCAATTTTTATATATCTAACTTCAAAAATAACCAAACTCTCTTACAAATTGCCACCTCCATTTTCACCCCCTTAGAAACACTACCCGTGTTTCCAAAATCACCGAAAGTACTCTTGGTTTGTAAGCAGTAGCTTAAATTCCAATTTCTTTAACTTCAAGAATGACTTCATTCCCGTTTAAACTTTCACCTTCCATTTCACCCACTTAGGGATAGTTTTTCGGAAATCACCAATTGTTTTATTTTTTATTTGTTAACAGTGCCTTTTATACCAATTTCCACGTTTTTAACTTCAAGAATGACCCAACCCCCATACAAATTTTAACCCCTATTTCAGCCCCCTAGGGGAAGTTAATCCAAAATCACTGAAAGTGTGTTTTTTTTATTTCTTAATAGTAGCGAATATACCAAGTTCCACGTATCTAACTTGAAAATTGACCGAACTCCTATACAAATTTTTACCCCCCATTTCACCTACTTAGGGGTAGTTGTTTCCAAAACCGCTAGAAGTTATATTTTTTATTTGTTAACAATAGCCTTTATACCAATTACCACGTTTCTAACTTCAAAATTGACCAAACTCTCATACAAATTACCACCTCCCATTTCATCTCTTTAGGGGTAGTTAATCTAAAATAGTCAAAAGTAGTATGTTTTATTTGTACATAGTTAAGTAGCCTAAATACCAACTTTCAGGTTTTTAACTTGTAAAACGACCAAACTCCATTATAAACTTTAACCCCCTATTTCATCCCCTTAGGGGTAATTTATCAAAAATTACCGAAAGTAGTGTTTTTTATTTGATAACATCTCTATAGCAGTTTCCACATTTCTAACTTCAAGAATGACCAACCCCCATACAAATTTTAACCCCCCATTTCAGCCTCTTAGGGGAAGTTAATCCAAAATCACTGAAAGTTATTTGTTAACAGTAGCCTATATACCAATTTCCACGTTTCTTACTTTAAAATTGACTTAACTCCCAGACAAATTTCCATCCTCCATTTCACCCACTTAGGGTTAGGGGTAAAAATGCCTTGGTAGCCTAATGGTTTGACCTGCCGACTCTTAAGCAGAGGGTCGTGGGTTCGAACTCGGGCTCGCACCTCTAAGTTTTTCGGAACTTATGTGCGAAATATAATTTATAAATTTACCATGAGCTTTTCGGTGAAGGAAAACATCGTAAGGAAACCTGCACACACCTGCAAAGCAATTTGACGACGTGTGCGAAGTTCCCAATCCGCACTGGGCCTTCGTGGGAACTATAGCCCAAACCCTCTCATTGTGAGTGGAGGCCTGTGCCCAGCAGTGGGACGTATATAGGCTGGATTATTATTATTATTATTATTATAGGGGTAGTTTTCCAAAATCACCAGAAGTAGTATTTTTTGTTATTTAACAGTAGCCTATATACTAATTTCCACGTTTCTAACTTCAAAATTGACCAAACTCCCATACAAATTACCACCCTCCATTTCATCCTCTCAGGGGTAGTTTATCCAAAATCGCCAAACGTTATTTTTTCATTTGTTAACAGTAGCCTATAAGTATACCAATTTCCGCGTTTCTAACTTGAAAAACGACCAAACTCCTATACAAACTTTAACCCCCCATTTCATCCCCTTAGGGGTAGTTTATCCAAAATCACTGAAAGTAGTGTTTTATATTTGCTAACAGTAGTCTCTATAGCAATTTCCACGTTTCTAATTTGAAAAACGACCAAACTCCCATACGAACTTTAACCCCCCATTTCTACCCCTAAGGGGTAGTTTATCCAAAATCGCCGAAAGTAGTTTTTTTTATTTGTTATTTTAAGTATACGTAGCAAGTTTCGAAGGTCAAACTACATTGGTTTTCATTTTATAGTTTTATGAATTCCAGTAATTGTAAACATAAAACCCTCTTTTTTGCGTTTTTGGATGAGATTAAAAAAAACACTGAAACAGGTATTTCTTTATTTTTATTAATAAGTATTTATTCTGAGTTTTATGATCCTAGAACAATCTATTTCAAGAAACAGGTATTTCTTTATTTTTATTAATAAGTATTTATTCTGAGTTATATGATCCTAGAACAATCTAAATTTGTTTTTTCATACAAACTTTACCCCGTCTTTTTACCCCATTCTTCTAACATTTTCCAAAATTTCTATAGCCTAAATGTTATTCTGATGTTATTTAAATAGATTTATGAAAATTTCATTAATATCCGTTCAGTAGTTTTTACGTGATGCTCAGTCAAACAAACAAACAAACAAACAAAAATTTTAAAAATGGTTTTAATATGTTCAGTTACTTATTATAAATCGCCCTAATCGGTTTTTTTTTTAAATCTTCAATGTACAGACTTTTTGGTCTTAACGATTTTATTATTTGTATAGATGTATAGATAGACTAAAACAAAGTTATCTATAAGGACATATAGTTAAATAACAAAAATTTAAAAATATGTCCTTTATACGAAATACTGAGCAAAAATTTGACGTCTATCAGCTGTTAATGCTACCACAGACAATCCACAGACAATATTGGCTTATATGTGTGTATTAGTTGGTAAGTAATAACTAATACTTTATTACTGTAGCTTCGAGAAACGTACACTAGTAAACTTGTAAAAAATATTAGTTCATGGACTAATATTATTAGTCTAATAAGTTTCAAGAAATAGGGCCCAGTAGGTACCTATTTAACTCATTTTTGACAAAAATTTTAGATGCGCCCTCTTAGCTAACAGGGGGGTACAGGGCCCTTAGCCAAGATGCACTACGCTAACTAGCGTTTCTACTCGTTTCGTTTTTAACCCAATCGCGTCACTGGCAAATCTGATTTATAAACTAGTTCCTACGATCCAGGTCCTAAAGTCCAAATTGATGGAAACGATGAATTTTAATGGCTGTGATATTACATTAAGAAAGATACTTTGCCAAATGGGTTTTCGATTTAATAAAATTACAAACAATAGAAGAATGCTGATGGAAAAGGATGACGTTAGACTAAAAAGAGTAAAGTATCTGGACTTAATAAGAAAGTATAGATCTGAAGATATTGTGTACACGGACGAAACATATGTTCATACATCCCATTTAACAGGAAAATGCTGGGTGGATTCCACGGATAAAGGAGTGAAACAGTTAATTTCAAAAGGCCAACTTCCTATAATTGTACATGCAGGTAGTGCCAAAGGATTTATTCCGGGTGCTCTGTTTATGTACAAGTCTACTGATAAGACTGGTGATTATCACGATGCCTTGAATAATGTAAATTATGAAAAATGGTTACAAAATCAACTTATTCCCAAATTGTCTCCGAATTCTGTATTAGTAGTGTATAATGCTGCTTATCACAATAAATATGTGGAACGCCCACCCAACTCTAATACAGCAAAGCCGCTAATGATAAACTGGGTCGAAAAATATAATATTCCCTTTGATCCATCATTAACCAAGGTACAACTATATGAAATTATTTGTCGTCATTGACAAGACTGTGTAGAATGTTGAATAGACAAGATTTTACATCAACATAGACACAGTGTTAAGGTTACCGCCATACCATCCCGACTTCAACCCAATTGAAAACATATGGTCCCAAATAAAAGGTTACGTATCAAAAAGAAGCATAGACATGAATATGGCTACAGTAAAGAAATTGATTGAAATAAAAATTAATATGATTTGCCCGGATGAATGGAAGAAAGTTTGTGACCATGCCATTAAATGTGAAAATTAATATCGTTCCGTTCACAAGAACACTCGATGGATGATCATATTGATAGTATTGTCATTCACGTCAATGACGATGACACGTCTGAGTGTAACTCAGATTGTGAAATGGAAAATGTTGAAAATATTGATCCAAATATTCAATAGGTAATATTAATATTTTAATAAGTTGGTAATGTTTTAAGTGCGTAGCGTCCTGAGTTTTATTATTGTAAATATTTCAAAATACGTATGCGTTACTTTGCTGCATTTTATGTTAATGTAAGGAGAGTATTTCGTTTACGAATAACAATAAAAGTTCTACTTACCTATGAAGTTTCTTAGAGTGGTTATAACATCTCTATATTATACAGTGCCATATGTTGTAATTTTTCATTATTTAGTGTCAAAACACTAAATAATAAAGTTTCATATTAATGAATATAAACATCGACGGGTCTCTGACTCAACCTCGTATATGAAATTTTACGAAATCCGTATATCCACTAACTGTAACTAATTACACGTCCTAAAGTAGATATTCCAATTTCATAAATTTTCATATACGAGGTTGAGGCAGAGACCCGTCGACATGTCACTCATTTAATACAATAATTAATTGACACTTCGGGTCGTCGTCCTTCGATTGAGATCCGCATATTACCAATGGAAACATATTATTCACTAAAATAAAATAAAATTAAATCTTTATTCAAAGTACTTTTTTACGAAGTTTAACTATGTACTAAACAAAAACATAAGACACTTATAAATTACATGCCTGATTTAGGATGCTCATTGCTCCTGTATCTCAGGCGTAAAAGGACTTAGACTAACTTAAGACAATTACTTTTTTCAGTTAATAAATACCTAATAATGTAATTTTTATTACTTAGAAGAGTATATATCGTGTTTTTTAATATTGCTTCTTGGACCTTTTATATTAGGTAAAACATGCAAGAATCTACGTCAGTTAAATTATAAACTGGGTTAAATTCAATGTGGCATAAATCGGCTTAGAGTTTGTTTATATACATTTTAGAAATACTGCGTATGTTTTGTGTTAGTATGGCTAATAGATTACTCAACGAGGACAGACATTGTTTGCACTTTTCAACCTCACAAGCCGTTGACTCTGATACAGTGAAATTATCTAGGTCAAAAGTCAAAACATCAGTAATTTAATGAAATTAATAAATTGTTCTATCAAAATAACTTAAAGACCTTAATAACTTAGACGCCTACATAATCAACGGAATTTATATATCTTTGTTCTGCAATCTTTTTAGCAGGGCAGTCCAGATCTCCAGTTTTGTGATTGCACGGCTACTTGAAGTGCAAACATGTGGCGCATTTTGGTGGATCGGTCGTCCTTGGACATTCCTTCATTGCGTGGCCTACTTCTCCGCAGTGACCGCAGATGCTGGCCTCCTCCCGGCATGTCTTGGCCGCGTGACCGTACTGCTGACACTTAACTTCTTCTTCTTCTTCTTTCTTTTCTTTACTTTTAAGTTTGTAGTAGGTATTATTTAAGCTCACTATTGTGATTTAGTTTAGTATTAGTACTCTTTTGTACTTACTCTATGTGTTATGTCTACAAGTAATGAAACACCGAGTTGGACTGACTGAAGATTTATTGATATGCGTGGGTATATTTATATGAATCTACCTACATAATTGTAACATACATAACACTATGTACTTAGGTGCTGTATGTGTCACTGAATAAATGCTTTTTCTTTCTTTCTTAAAACACCTTGTGACTAAAGTGAAGTCTCTCACAGGGCACGACGACCAGTTCAAAAACATACGCTCCATCTTAATTAAGGACTTACGTATAATTGCAGGGACTTCTACACACAATTACAGGTCTCGGCGCCCTTTTATCCCGACTTGTGACTCAGCTTAATGGAGGTCAAAAACATTTCAAGAGTCATACCTTCAATGTTGTCTGCTAAGTTTTGTTGGTATAAACAGTTGAAAACTTCTGTTTCCTGCATAGACGCAGGCACTCCGATGACTACAATTCTGGGTTTACGCTTCTGCGTCTCATCCACAGTGAGCCCCGAGGACGCTAGGTGCGCAGACTGCTTCAGTTTCTCGATGTCGACTTTGGTGTCGGTACTGATGACAACCCCACCGTTCTTCGTCTTACGTAGTCCTCTTACGTGCAGCTTCATTTGTTCTGGTCTTATGATTTTTTGAACAAGGGCTTTAGTCTCCTCACTCGACTTCATTTTATCCGTAGGGTAAATTGTTACAGAGCTTATACTACTGGTCTTAATAAAACTGGATGCATTTTTCTTTATCACGTCAGCGTAGGAGACTGTTTCCGTACAGATTTTGAGGACTCTATAACACTTTGTTTGAGAATAAGAATAAGAATAAGAATAATTTATTGTATAACCATGTAACATTTAGATGGATAAGGTAGGTACGTAATAGTTCCAATGGTGACCCGCTCTGGGTGTACAATATTATGAACTTAAAATAAAATTAACTCGTGCACTAAGTTTTCGTGTCTTTAAAGTTAAAAAATTCCTTAAGATTATAAAACACTTTATTGATTAGCCAGGTCTTTAAGTGGCGCTTGAATTTAAGACCATCTAATAATTTAATCTTATCGGGAAGATTGTTATACACTCTGATCGCGCTTATAAAAGTACTATTATAGACAGTTTTATTCTTAACTCGTGGTAATATTAAATTGTATTTATACTGAGAGCGCACATTGTCACGCAGTGATGCGCGAGTAGTAAAATAATCACTATTATTTCTAACAAAGTTACATAACTCGTAGATATATATCCCAGTCAATGTAAGAAAACATTTATCCTTAAATACATTTCTGAGTGTTTCATCATTGTGCATGTGATAAATTGATCTTAAACACTTTTTTTGCAATACAAAGGTAGATTGTATATCAACCGAGTTTCCCCAAAAAATAATTCCATACGCTAATAAAGAGTACACATTAGCGTAGTAAGCACTGACCACTACACCTTCTGAGCAATTATCGGCTAATAAGGATAGTGCATAGCATTGACTGGATATTTTTTTATTAATTTTTTCTAGGTGACATCTCCAGTTTAAGAAAGGATCTATAGTTACACCTAGGAAATTTATGTTGTCTATGTCCTCTATTTGAATGTCTGATCCCGTAACACTTAATTTTTTGGGCGCTTGCCTAGAATTTCGGAATTGCATGATTTTAGTTTTCGTAATGTTTACTTTTAAGTTAATGGACTGCAGCCAGTCTACAACAATTTTTAGAGTATTATTTACGTTTTCTTGGAAGTTGTTATCAATTTGTTCACCTGAAAATAGAATACTTGCATCATCGGCAAACATTACACATAATTCATCAATTATATTCGGCAATTCGTTAACATAAATTAAAAATAAAAGAGGTCCTAAAACGCTCCCCTGAGGGACACCTATTTTAACAGTTTCAAAGTTTGACTGAAATTTCTCAATAGTTTTAGAATTTTTATTATAACTCTCTATTACAGTGGCCTGTTTTCTGTCAAGAAGATAGCTTTCGAAGAGTTTCAAGGCATTTCCCCTTATACCTATGTGATTAAGCTGCAATAATAATATTTTAGGTACAACACAATCAAATGCCTTGGACATATCGAGGAAGAGGCTGACACAGGGCTTCTTATTATTGATCAAATCCCAAATTTGTTTAAAGAATTTGAATATGGCTAATGACGTCGATTTCCCCTTTTGAAAACCGAATTGATTTTCGTTGATTATGTTATTTGAGAGTAGGTAATTATAGACCCTATTGTAAATAATTTTTTCTATTATTTTTGAAAAAGATGGTAATAAGGCTATGGGTCTGTAATTACTTATTTCTTTTTTGTCACCTTTTTTGTACAGGGGTTTAATTAATGTTTTTTTGAGGTCGTCAGGAAATATTCCTGTTTCAAGTATTAGGTTAATTATGTACACAAGAGGTTCGGCTAAATATGTTATACAAGATTTTATGATTTGAATAGGTATGTTGTCATGACCTGTACTTTTTTTGTTTTTCATTGAATTTGTAACCTTGATTAATTCATTTTTATCAACCGGGGTCAGAAATATACTATTGGGGAAATATCTTTTGCTTCTGGTATTTAATTTCAAATTCGAAGTATCGCAATAATTTTGGGTGACGAAATAATTATTAAATAAATTAGCTAATTCCAAAGGGTCATCGATGGTTTTTCCATTACTTTCAACACTTGTAATTGTTGATCTCATTGAATTTATATTTGATGTGATAAATTGTTAACATTTTAGAATTTCGGATAACTTTTCTTAATACTTTATTTCTTTGTGTCATGGCTTTAACGCGCATATGGCGTTTATTTTTACAAGATTTGATAATACCTTTCGTTTTCCAGTTTTGCTTCTTTTTGTATGTGACTTTAATTTTTTTTATGGGTATACAAAGATTAAAGATTAATAAAAACAGTTCCATAAATTTGTTATATGCCAGATTTGCGTTGTGATACTCATATACTTCTGAGAAATTAATCTGAGATAAATATTTTAAAAAGATGTCAGTATAAATATGAATCCTCCTTATATAGATATACCAGAATGTTTCACTAACACTTAAGTTAGTAGCTAGTTTAATAAGCTGTGCAGTATGATCTGACAAACCTAGATTCAGCACCTCCGAAGAATACCGTTTGGAGTTTGTAATTATATTATCGATACAGGTTCGGGATTGAATTCCTATTCTAGTGGGTTCTTTGATAGTCAAATGCATATTGTACTTTTTTAGTGTAGTGATAAATGCTTTCGATGATTTATCATTTATTAGTGTATTAATGTTGAAATCACCTGCAATTAAAATTCGTTTAGTAACGTTTCGGGAACGTATAGTTAATTTATATAAAAGAAGCTCTAACTTATGCATGAACAAATCTAAGTCACCGGATGGTGTTCTGTACACACTAACAATTGTTAATTGGAGTTCAGGAATAGAGATTCCACAAGCTTCAAAGTGCAGCTCGATAGACATGTCGGCAATCCATTTGATATCTGTAAAGTTTAATTCATTTTTAATGTGTATACACACACCGCCCCTTGTTTTACGTTTCCTACAAAAATAAGATGCTGCTTTATAACCGTCGATTTGTAATAAATAAGGCTCATTGCCTTTTAAAAACGTCTCAGTAAAACATAGTACGTGAAAATTCTGTTTTTCTGTTAGCATTTCCATTAAATCTATTTTTGTTTTAAGACCTTGAATGTTTTGATGTAATACGTTGAAGTTATCTTTACGCACGAAAAAGATCCGGACTTGATTGCGGTTCGGTCTGAGTACCTATTGAAATAGCGCTTATTGTTTCAGCTTGTGTTTGAGTTGATATAGAAGTATTTTTACGAGTTGGTAGTCTCTTGTTGTTATGATCATAATAAAGTTTAGATAGTTTGCTTTTGTAAGTAAGCTGTAGTAAAGTCCATAGTATATTTTCTATTAACAATGCATTGTAATCATGAGACGACGAAGGCAAATCGTTTGAATTTTTTATGAAGTTAGTATATTTATTAAAGTACGCATTTAAAAAATTAAAGGAATCTCGTATTTTACATTCGTTTAAATATCTACTTCTCAAGATGTCACAAAGTAAAATGTTTGTATTGGACAGATTATCAAGATAAAAAAATAATGTTGACTGTAATTTCATGGGATTCTTATCGTATGTACCGCTTATAATAATAACAAAATCTGACTTATCGAATGTTTTACAATAATCCACACACGAGTTTAAGAGTTTATCTGTTGAAGCTCCTGGTGAGGTCTTGAAGTTGCTGTGAAAGGTCTTGTTTTTCCCTAAGGGCTTGAAGGGTCGTATGGACATGGATTGTTTTGCATTTAAGAGACTGGTACTGCACGGCCAGTTGAGATGTTCCATGAGTCACTTTACGGCACAAATTATTTATCCTCAGTTTCTGGTCCGTGTTTAATTTTCCCTCCGATGAGATAGCGCACACCTCATTAAGGCACTGCTCGATAGTTCTCATCCAGGTTTGGATCTCAGAAGTGGGCACCATTTCAGGAGGATACTCCTCCTGAGTAGCGGGCGCGGGAGGCGCGGGCGTAGATTGTGGATTGCGCCGCGTTAGCACACTCCGGTTAAAAGGACTTCCATCCATTTTTCGCTAATACGAAAATGCACTGAGCATAATCTATACATATAATAAAATCGTTAAGACCAAAAAGTCTGTACATTGAAGATTAAAAAAAAAAACCGATCAGGGCGACTTATAATAAGTAACTGAACATAGTAAAACCATTTTTAAAATTTTTGTTTGTTTGTTTGTTTGTTTGACTGAGCATCACGTAAAAACTACTGAACGGATAATGATGAAATTTTCATAAATATATTTATATAAAATCAGAATAACATTTAGGCTATAGAAATTTTGGAAAATATTAGAAGAAGGGGGTAAAAAGAGGGGGTAAAGTTTGTATGGAAAAACAAATTTATATGGTTCTAGGATCATCAAACTCAGAATAAATACTTATTAATAAAAACAAAGAAACACCTGTTTCATAGTTTTTTTTTAAATCTCATCCAAAAACGCAAAAAGAGGGTTTTATGTTTTAAATTACTGGAATTCATACAACTATAAAATAAAAACCAATGAAGTTTGACCTTTGAAACTTGCTATATATACTTAAAATAATAAATAGGAAAAACAACTTTCGGCGATTTTGGATAAACTGCCCCTAAGGGGTGGAAATGGGGGGTTAAAGTTTGTATAGGAGTTTGGTCGTTTTTCAAGTTAGAAACGTGGAAATTGCTATAGGAATACTGTTATCATATAAAAACACTACATACGGTAATTTTGGATAAACTACCCCTAAGGGGATGAAATGGGGGGTTAAAGTTTGTATAGGAGTTTGGTCGTTTTTCAAGTTAGAAACGCGGAAATTGGTATACTTATAGGCTACTGTCAAGTGTTAACCAATGAAAAAAAAATAACGTTCGGCGATTTGGGATAAACTACCCCTGAGGGGATGAAATGGGGGTGGTAATTTGTATGGGAGTGTGGTCAATTTTGAAGTTAGAAACTTGGAGATTAGTATATAGGCTACTGTTAAATAACAAAACAATACAACTTCTCGCGATTTTGGAAAAACTACCCCTAAGTGGGTGAAATGAGGGGTGAAAATTTGTATGGTAGTTAAGTCAATTTTAAAGTAAGAAACATTGAAATTGGTATAAAGGCTCCTGTTAACAAATAACTTTCAGTGATTTTGGATAAACTACCCCTAAAGTAATGAAATGGGGGCTAATATTTTTATAGGAGTTTGGTCATTCTTGAAGATAGAAACGTGGAATTTGGTATACTTATAGATTAACAAAAAAAACAATTTTTGGTGATTTTGGATAAACTACCCCTAAGAGGATGAAATGGGGGGGGGAGGGGTTAAAGTTTATAATGGAGTTTGATTGTTTATAAAGTTAGAAACGTGAAAATTGGTATTTAGGCTACTGTGTACAAATAAAAAACACCACTTTCGACTATTTTGAATTAACTACCCCTAAAGGGATGAAATGGGAGGTGGTAATTTGTATGAGAGTTTGGTCAATTTTTAAGTTATAAACGTGGAATAACAAATAAAAAATATAACTTTTGGCGTGTTTGAAAACATCTACCCCTAAAAAGGTGAAATGGGGGGTAGAAATTTGTATGAGAGTTCGGTCAATTTTTTTTTATTTTTTTTTCGGCTACTTTTAAGAAATAATAAAAAATACTTTCAGTTATTTTGGATTAACTTCCCCTAAGGGGCTGAAAGGGAAGTTTAAAATTTGTATGAGGGGTTGGTCATTCTTGAAGTTAGAAACGTGGAAAATGGTATAAAAGGTACTGTTAACAAATAAAAAATAAAACGTTTGGTGATTTCCGAAAAACTATCCCTAAGTGGGTCAAATGGGAGGTGAAAGTTTGAATGGGAATGAAGACATTTTTGAAGTTAATGAAGTTAGTGTTAAAGCTACTGCTTACCAACCAAGAGTACTTTCGGTGATTTCGAAAACACTACCCGTAAGGGGGTGAAAATGGGGGTGACAAGTTGTAAGAGAGTTTTGTTATTTTTGAACTTAGATATATGAAAATTGGTTTTTAGACTACTAAATATAAAATACGAGTTTTTTTATAATGGAATCCCAGGTAAATTGACGGCACCCTCCAAACATTTAAAGGACCCATACAGCGATTTTCAAACTTCTGTAAGAACATTTACATTCCAAAATCACCATTTAGTAAAGTGAAATTAATGACCAGACATGACCATCGGAGCTCCTTAATAATAAGTATTTCACAACACGATACTTTTGCCCATCATTTGTAAGGGGTTGTTTATTTATTACTACGTAAGACGATTTGGGGAGAGGGGGTCTGAATAAGTCTTAATTTTTCTTACATGGATGTTTTTACGTAAGATGACAAAAGCAAGCACAAATTAAAGCGTTTATATATTTTTGCTACTTTTTCTTTGCAATTTTGGTAGATACTGATCTTACGTAAGATTAAAAAGGAGGGAGGGGGTTCAAGTCTTATTTTTTCTTACGTAGGGGGAGGGGAGTCAGAAATTGGTTAAAATTGTCTTAGGTAATAAATGAACAGCCCCTAATGAATGAGGTGAAATGGAAGTTTCGCCAAGTACCAGGAGAGTTCTTCAACGATTAATGTCTCTGCATATTGGATAGCCCCATTTTGTCAAGAGTGATGAAGAATTGGCAATAAGCATTAATGGCTTTAATGTAGTGTGTATGTGCTGCATGTAATACATAATTACATAATAATTAAACAAACACTAAAACGCGAACAAATGTTAGAAAAATTTACTATTTTTTTTTGGAAAATCTGTCCCTTTATGATACGTACTTACTTAATGAAAATTTTATTTGTACCTACCTAATTTTTAACGAAATTACTGACTCTCCGCAGATTAAGTCGCGGGCGGACAGCTAGTTATTAATAATTAAAAAGTTATAACAATAAGCCAACACACGAGTGCCGAATGGCCCAGATAACTTGCATCAGCTTGATATAGAAAACTACTTAGGTCACGATATTGCAAGTGATTTATTTTATTATTATATTAATGGGTCGACACGTCTGATCGCCTCGGCCTCGTAAGTATGTATATGTATATTCACTATATCTGTACTTAGGACAATTTCTTTCGTTAAATATAAATACGTAAGTTTTTCGGCTCATAGCCTTTAGATATAAAGCAGGCTAAGAAAAATTATAAAAAAACAGTTTTGAATTGTATTACTTAATGTATGTACTCGTATGTACAGTCAAGGTCATACATGTGTGTTCACATTTAGTACCTTGTCACTTTAATCGCTGTGACATTCTTATAAGGCAGTTTTTAAAACATGTCATTAAATAGACAAGATACTAAAATGTACACATATTCATGACCTTGACTGTACTTAGATTTTTTAATACTTACCTACCTTACTTAAATATTTAGTAAATTTTTTACAGGGAGTTTTTTGCTAAATGCGTAACTTCTTACCTGCACACAAATTAATCGCCTGACTTTAAGCTGTGTTCACCTTGCGTGTCATGTTCGCGGTCGATGTAGATAGATCACAAATTCACTAAATATTTCTTAAATCTCGTGTCTGGGAGATTTCGCTGCCTTTCGTTGATCACCTGCATAATTCATCAGTCGGTGCGTAATAATATTATGTAAACAACCAGTAATCGGCAAAAATATATGGATTAGCTATATAAGGAGATTGACGAGTCTTCCTTAAAGAAAAATATCGATACATACAAGGTGTTAAAAAATATCTGACTAGCTCTTTTGTGTCTTGTAATAAAGAAGTGTCAGGTATTTTCAATTAAGCACAATGTTGCAAGATATATTATTGCTTGTGGCTGTTTATACAAGCCCAGAGTTTCGTTTGGGATTAGGTCAATATGTGTGAGATAATCCTCCGGTGTTTATTATTTATCTATTATATTACCTTTTTAATTTTTACATTGACATGTGTTAAGTCAATTAGACTGGCAGGGCGCCTTCGTGGATTGAAAACACTGCATATAAGTAATCATAATATTCAAGACTTATCGAATTTTCATACAAAGAGCTGCCTAAACCTTTATCACCTTTATTATTCTGCAACCGTGACAGGCGTGGTAGACGTTTATTTGACGATACATCTGCGTAGGTACTTTCACATCTGCTATAGTTTTTTTATTTGGAAGCGGTTGATTGTAGAAAGGGTTTTTGCGGAACATGTCAATCTGTGCATGCTTCACTCGGAACTAACACCCGTATTTATAGTCATTAGTTGAGTAAAATTAATTACTCAATAACGTTTTCGTTTCGTTTCGAGTAGGTGTCGAGGACTTTAGACTACAATCGCGTTAATACAACAAAGTAAGTCGAAGGCCAAACTGCGATGCACGTTGCTATAATAATTCCTGGCCTTCGACTACGAACAATAAATAGCTTCCTAGCAGGCAAGATGACGATCACAATGGATGGAGTTCTACTCACAGGTGATCAGAATCAGCATCGATATCGTTTATTTTCTTAGTTAATATTTGGTACAATTTATGACCCTGCTCCTGTTCGAGTACCAGGGGTGTATTAGCTCGCTTAAGTCTAGGTTTGAGATCATTGCAAGTATACTAATATAATACACCACGTATTATATTAGTGCCAGTTACTTTATGTAATGACAACTGACATTATATTAATCTCTGTTGTAACTTAATAACTAAATAACACTAACTTACAATCTATGTGACCTAGGGACTGTAGCTCTTTTACTGAGCTGTCGTCTACGGTCTTTATTATTCACAATGTTCCATACATTGTGAATAGTAAATGTCTCATATTCGATCAAGATCCGCTCTATATTCAGCCGTTTCAGTCTCTCCAACATGTCTTGATTAAGTGTCGCGACTCTCCGTATGACGTGATTTACCAATGACGCGATTGGTTTAAAAACTAAACGAATAGAAACGCTAATTAGCGATGGGCATCTTGGCTAAGGGTTCAGTGCCGTAATCAAGCACCGGTAACAGACAAGCCTGATAATGGCAAGTTTTACTTGGATGTCAATTTTTGGGTGGTAACCGATGATCGGTCTGAGGGCTCCACTTATTCGCTTCGCCTTCGTTATTACTAAGTTTGTGCGTGGTCCCATTGTCATTGTCTTATCGAAGATAACTCCAAGGTACTTCGTTTCCTTTTTAAACGGCAGTGTTTGGTCTTTCAGCTTCAACGTCAGCTTGTAACCCCTCTTTTTGGTGAAACTCCGTTTTGCCGACGTTACACTTCAGTCCCCATCTATTATAGTAATTGATGACGGTCTCTGTTGAACAATTCGCTCTGAGTGTGGCCTGATCTGGGCGGGCCGCTCTATTCAGTACACAGAGATCGTCCGCGTACTGCGATAGCTTAATGCTCGTCACATATGTCATGGACGTAAAGGCTAAAGATGACGGGTCCAAGTATCGACCCTTGCGGAACGCCATGCGGTACTTCCATTTCTTCGCCTATGGTTGTACGAAACTTGCCTCGCACAGTTCTTTTATCCAGATAGTTTTCTATCATCTTGACTATGTTATTATCAACATTTTTGTTTTGTAGTTTCTTGATAAGGCCGCGATGATTGATCGAGTCGAATGCTTTGCTCAAATATGTGGAAATCATCGCGACACTGTCTTTAGAGTCGAGCGCGTCAGTGATAAATTTACCATTGCGAAGTATTTGAGTGCCGGTTCCTCGTGCCTGCGTAAAACCATGTTGAAAAGGGGGTTGTAGACGATGGCTAGTCTCGTGCAATCTAGTAAGAATTAATCTTTCGCACAGCTTAACCATGGTGTTGAGTAGGGTAATGGGTCTGTACGACGTGGCTTCTCGATGATTATTTCCTGGTTTGTGTAGGAAGATACACTCTCCTTGCTTCCAAAGCTGCGGGAAATAGTCGGTGGAAAGAACGTAGTTTGCTACTTTTTGATATGCCTCGAGGAATGCTTCTCTTCCGAGTTTCAGAGCATCCGCCCTCAGTTGGTCTGGGCCAGGCGCTTTCTTGTTCATGAACCGTTGCAATGCTTTCTTAATTTCGTCAGTTGACGTTAAGTCTAGTGGCTGAAAGGGTGTTGTCTTTTCTGTACCTTCGTCTTCTGGCGAAATGATCGCTTCCTTTACGATTGCCGCATCCACGAGTGTGTCAATAGTATCTTTTTTAGTGCTGCAGTTTGGGATCTGTGGCAGTTTGGATCGTTGGATGCGCCACATCTGAGTACGGTTATCTTTCGGGTTTTCAATAATTTTTAGCCAAGATTCCTCGCGTAAAGCGCACAGCGCTATAGACACTTCGCGTTTTAATCTGTTATGCTCTTGGCGTAGAACTGGTTGTCGAAGTTGGTTGTGTCGCAGCGTTTCGGTCTTTAATAAGTTGCTCAATGTCTGATGGCAAATAGTCTCGCCTACGGTCTTCTTTAAGCGGTGTGAGTTCATTCAGTGCTGCAGTGAGGGATGTTTCCAACTGTTCTATGAACTTGTCGCAGTCTTCGTTGCTGTTAATGTCATCGAGTCGGCCCATGGTTTCGACAAAGATGTTCACGTATCTTTTTGAGAGCTCTTCATCTTCGTAGATCGCTCTCGTGCTTCGTACTTGTTTAGCTTCTCATCCCACCTCAATGTGAAGATCGAGCAACCATGGCAAGTGGTCGGACCCAATAGATTCGACCCTTCTCGCCATGACTCTCTCTAAGTTTTGGGACTCGTGTGTGAGGATTGCAGTGTCTAGCATACCGTTACCTTGATTGTTCGGTCTTGATGGCATGCCGGTGTTAGAGAAAGAGCAGACGTTTTGTTGCAGCAGTCGCTTAACCAGTGTGCCAAGGCCTCTGTCGCGCGATGGGCCTAGTGTTTTCATTTGGAGGTTCATATCTCCGATCACGACAGCGCTACTTTCCAGAAGGATTTCCTCCAACTCGTCGCGTGCATGATGTTGATTTGGGATGGGTATATAAATGACCTTTGATATTGATCGATTCGCCGGTTGTGTGATTAACAACGAGACGAATAGCTATGACTTCTATCCTCCTATCGTCATCCTGCAAGTTCGAAGCAAGATGGGTTTCTGTCCATCTCAGACCTCTTGTTGTACTTAGCAGTGGTGAGATGTTCTGCTTTCGAATCAGTAATTTTGTCATAGTTTTTGATGTTACATTTTACTTTGTCAAAGTAAGTCTTGTTCGGATCCAACAAAAAGGTTTATTTTTCCTTCGTTGAAGTTATGGTTTGGAACTGGTCATGCGCGCTGGTAAAAACAAAAGGTTTGATAAAAATTTCAGAAGAAAACATGTATAATTTGTAATTTATTAACGTAATAAAAATAATTAAAATTCTATATGTCTTTACATGTTTTAAGTACCACCTTAAAGGGAACATTGGTATATACAAGTCTAGCTTACATTCGTTGACCACAATGATGTGCGGTTTATGTTTACTCGTCAAGGCTTTTAATTCTTCGATTTTTTTTCTTAATCCTTGAGCATTGACTTGCAAGATACGTAGTTTTCGAAATTTTTTGTCACTACCAAAGGTCGCCATTTGTAAGCTCTAGCAATATGTTGTAACATATTGCTACAGCTTACAAATGGCGACCTTTGGTAGTGACAAAAACATAGTTTTATCATTGTATCGATAAGCATTGTTTTCTTGTCCATTGGTTGTATGGCGATTGAAGCTAATGTAGTTAAGGCTTGCTGTTGATGACACTGCCGCTGTTTGTTGATTGTGAGACTGTCGTGTTGATGCTCTGAGTTGTGGAAATCCTGCGTCATGTCAATAATCATGGTGTTATTGCTACTGTGTATACCTACTTACTTGACACCGGCTTGGATATATTCTATGTACCTATTAGGCACTAAATAGGCTATTCCTAGGACTCCTAGGAGGCTGGTTTTTATTTAACGCTTTTTAGTGGGTTTTTGAAGACGGTTTTATTTTTTTTGCTAATGTGATTACTCCAGTTTAGTTTGCTATCACGTGTTAAGCCTAGGTACTTTACCTCAGGTGACAAGTGAAGTTCTGTTTGTAATACTTTGGGTTTGGTAAAGTTGCCAAGAACTCTTTTCTAAGTAAACAATACCATTTCTGTTTTGGTTGGGTTGACTGACAGGTCAAATTCCTAACACCATCGCTCCACCATCTGGAGAGCGGTCTAAGGGAGGTCACAGACTGGCACTGGCAAACTTACCTGTTATTAATATGGCTAAATCGTCGGCATAGCCTATCGTGTAGAATCGTTCAGCGTTGAGCTTAGTGATAAGCTTATTTACCACTAGATTCCACAGCAGCGGCGAGAGAACTCCCCCTTGGGGGCATCCGCTTACCACAGCTGCGGCCTGTGACTCCCCCGCGAAGCGCACGATTCGTTTGTTCAGCATGTTGGTGATCCAGTTAGTTATACCAGGTTCCACTCCATGGCTACCCAAGGCGGTACCTATACTGGTGAAATGTGTTTTGTCGAAGGCGCCCTCTATGTCAATGAATGTGCCAAGGCACAATTCCTTGCTCTTGATTGCTCCTTCAATCCGGCTGACGACCCCGTGGAGGGCCGACTCTGTAGGTTTACCTGCACTATACGCATGTTGATTGCCGTGCATTGGTATGTCTTTCAACGCCCGATCTCTCAGGTCTCTGTCACATAGTTTTTCCATCGTCTTCAGAAAGAAAGATATGAGACTGATTGGCCTGAAGGATTTGCCGTTTGTGTAGTCACTCTTACCTGGTTTCGGTATGAATATAACATTGACATTCCTCCACTTCCTGGGTACATATCCGAGAGCTAAGCAAGCCCTCAGTAGCTTAGTCAGCGTCATCAGAATGTGTTCCAGTCCCCATTGCAGCAGAGCAGGAAAGATCCCATCGGGACCTGCCGCCTTGAAGGGTTGAAAACTGTTGATGGCCCACCTTAGTCTATCTGGAATGATAACTCTTTCAGCAGTGCGCCAGTTAGAATCTGTTCCGGTGTATTCCTCATCCTGCCACACTACATTGGTCAGCATTATGCTGCCAGTAAAGTGTGTTTCCAGCAGGAGCCGTTGAGTTTCCGCTCAGGTGCTCGCTAGACGGAACAGTGATCGGGTGATGCTATAGCAGCAATTAAGTAGAATCGCGAGGTTTCTTTTTTTTTACCGTGTCTGGGTTTTCGATCAGCTCGCGATCGGTGATTCGAATCACTGGTATATGTATTGGTTTTTGCTGGTCGGTGGTAGACTTGGCATTAGTATTCGCTGATATCGCGATGGAAGTGGAGACTGGCTTGGCGTCGGATTTTCTTGTCGTCGTCTTCTTATATGTCGTTGTCCCGATGTGGTCTATGCGAGTACGCTTTATACTTTTATTATTTCGTTAAGTTTGTTCAACGTTCGTTTCGTGCGCACTTTGTTCGCCATCTCGCGATAGAAACTCGAAGCGGTTGGCGGTAGGCACTTGCACGCGTACCTACCCGACGGTATATGTCGGCTAGCTTCTGGGCCGCGACTATTTTATCCTAGTGTCGTTGTATTTCACATTCAAGCAATTTGTCTTTTAAAATATTTAAAACCAGTTAACTTAATTTTAAAAGGAAGCAAGTCATTTTTTAAATTCGATAGTTTGATAGAATGCAGTCTTTGTTGGACAAACTTAATAATAACTTCGCTACTATAATCAATAAACTCAATTGTTATATCATTTTAGAATTTTAATTAACACATTGAGCGGCGGTGACGTCTATAGACGTCAAGTAGTATGGCTAATTGATCACTAATCACGGTAGTGCACGCCAAAGTGTTAAACAGGAAAATTTTTAAGAGAGCAGCATTACAGGTATTCATATATTTTTTTTACACCGTGTGATGTCAAACTTGCCGCAAGAAAAACTCAGATTACTAAAGTTTAAATTTGAGTTAAAAATTAAAAAAACTGCTGATTATTTATTAATATCGTTAGAAGGGTCATAAAGCAAATTTAATCAGCTTTCTTCCACAGCAAACGAAATTGAAAAATTCTAATAACTGTGGTCGTGGCTTCGAAAACGGTAAGTTGAGATATCTCGTTTTCGGTGCGACTTTCACTAAACATGATTTATCGTATTTTGGACACTCCTGAGTTGCCCTGTAAGGTTGGCCACTATTTCCCGGACACCCTGTCTCAGTCTTTCTTCGGTTCCTGAAAAGGAGAGTGGGAAAATCGGGGTCAAGTAAGGCCCCGCACCTTAAGAAGCCGCACGACAAGTAGTCCCTAAACGCTCCGCACCTCAAGAAGTATCTCTACGCTCCGTACTTTAAGAAGTCCCTATACGCTCCGCACCTCAAGAAGTATCTATTTACGCTCCACAATTCAAGAAGTCGTTCTACGTGAAGTCACACTACGCTTTGCACCTCAGGAAGTCTCTACGCTTGCCTACTCCTGCCAGAGCCCTAAGTCGCGGGTTCTTACTGTCACCATGCTGACTCATTGATGTTCCTCATCCTGGGCACGCACGAACACTCACACCTACGTCACATTACCTTCCTCCCTCCTCCTTCCTACATCTATCTTCTCCATCTATTACCCGGGTTATTGATTTCACATCTTTGTTTATTATAAATTAAAACAGGCTATTAGGTAATTCAGTGAAATATCCTGATCCTAAACTATTTTTTTTTCCTTTTTTTCCTCTATAGTTTCTTTAACGTCTGTTACCTGGTCTTCCGAGCCTTCGGAAGATCACGTAATACGACAACCTAAAAGAGGGCTATGAAAGTTGTATCCTAACTTATTTTTCAGATGAAAGAAAATTCTACATATTCAACATAATATTGATACTAGAATACAAAAAGCTAAAAAGTTAGATACTTATAACAAAATTAAAAAATACTTATATAACGCGTGTATATATTACTTTTGCATGACGTGCGAATTAGAAAAACGACGTGTTTATTAGATTAATTTGCTAACATTTTTCAGATTTTTTGTATTTGTAGGGCGCTCTACTCTAACAAAAATTTGCACTTTAAAGCTTAATATTTCACAAATGGACCCCTTAATCAAAAAGTTGTTATCACAAACTCAATATATTTTTGAAAGACCTATATCCAACGACACCCCACACTATGGGGTAGACGAGAGAGAAAAAAAACATCCCCACTTTACGTGTAGGGGAGGTACCTTAAATAAATGATTTTTCAGGAAGATTTACTAAGAGTCTCTGAGCTAAGCCGCGGACGGACAGACAGACAGACAGACGGACAAACAGGTGGACATGGCGAAACTATAAGGGTTCGTAGTTTGACTACGGAACCCTAAAAATCATTTTATGTACCAATACGCTACCACCGATAATTAGTCTAAACACTTTCACTACTAATTTAATAACTAACGCGTTCATTTTTAACGGGTAAATTTGACGTGTGCATTAGGTTTTCTTGAAAAACACAAAATAACTTGTTATAGGTACATGTAATAAACTTCAAAATAAAGCAGCTATTAAATAATGCGGTCTTTAATGTATACTGTAATTAACAGAGCTACAGAATCACTAGTTGATTTTTAAAATGTGATTGTGTTAATTAGAAAATTTGAGAATCAAAACGCGTGAATTAGATACTTACATTCGTAGTTCGCGGTACGTACACTACTGCCACGACTATCCCGCACGGGGCTTTGGGAATGACTGTCGTCGGCTTAAGCACGAAATGCGTTAGCGAGATCCGTACCGAACTTCAGAGGACTTTATGGTCATAAACGAAAGCGACGCGTTAGTTAGTATACGTCTCGAGACAAAGTGATATATTACTGTATTTACTAGGTATTTTTTTCGTAATGAAAACATCTATTCTTTTGTTCAATAAACTTGCTTTCATTTATTTTTCTTCATGTATGTCATCAGGAGAAATTGGTATGTAAGTAATTTGGGTATTGGGACGCGACGTGTAAATTAGAAGAATGGGATAATTTGTTTATTTTTCTACCAGAAGGACTTTAAATATGTACTTGAAAATTCATGTACAGCTCAATACAAATACCTTTTACGTAAAAAAATATAAGATATGCTAAAATTAAAATTTTATATTTATAAAGAGTGTAGACAAGCAAAAATGTGCGTCTGGAGAAGACCGTTTTATTGTTCAATCGACAGTTTTCTAGCTGGTATTGTCAAAAGTTGTTTGAATTTTACATAAAAAATACTTGTGCTCTACATTTCATACAAAAGGTGCACTCTTTCTCAAGCAGGTAAACATTTTTTTTGCAACAAAAAATCAAGTCGCACAGACCTCGGCTTTGGTGAAAGTTTTGTATGAAAATTGTTACCGAGCGAACGCTTACTATGCGCTTTTTTTATTTACCCAACTAGCAAAAAATATCAAGGCCTTTCTCCGAACCGTCCATGAGCTGAACAAGACACAAAAGGGTTTCGGATTTCACAAACAAATGTGTTTTTTATGCATACGTTCAGATATGATTAAAATAATTGTAAAGAATCATAAGAAATGTGCGTTATTTATATATATTATATTTGTAGCGCGGAAGGATTAATGGTAAAAATAAATTTCTTCTTCTTTCTTCAGGCATTGGGTTGGTTAAAAACTAGCATTCAGCGTGTCAGATATTTATGTGATGTAACTACAAATTAACGGTTTTCGGAATTTTCCCTTTACTTGTGCTATAAGACATTGCTTCTTGAAAATTTCATGATTCTAAGTCAACGGGAAGTACCCTATAGGTTTTGATTCCCTTGAGATTCCCTTCAATATGCGGCATAAACGGCCGTATCGAGGGAGCAAAAACGACTTTTGCTCCCTCTAAACGGGCTACAAAAGCCTTTTTTCGAATAGAAGTGAAAATATGTTTATTTCAACGCGTATCACGTGAAAACTGCTCAACAGATTTAAATGAAATTCTGTATGGAGATAGCTTGAGTCTCGGGAAAAGATATAGGCGGAATATAATAGTACCCGGAGCGAAGCCGGAGGGGTCGCTAGAATACAATATAAACACCTCCTAACCAATTTTATTGAGCGTTAGGTTGTCTTCGGTGTTTTAGTAAAATTGATAAAAAAATGTTTTTTTCTCAAACATGCTCAGAAAGGATGTCATTTCTTTTGAAAAACGAAGACGCGAAGGCCCTCATTTTCTTCCTAGGAGTAAAATAAACGTATTAAAACCCATTTTTATCCGCTGCTATTTTTTTTTAAAGTGCTGTCCAATGCATACAGAATAGAAAGGACCAAGAAATAAATCTCATACAGCCAAGGCAACTGCTCGTTTACGTAACACAGTGCGTGTGTTTTCTTCTTTTTAATTTTCTTTAATTGTCTAGGATATTTCTGACGTACTATCTTGAAACGTAAAATGCCTTTAAGCAAACTGTATTCAAACACGAAATTGTATGTATGTACTTTTGTACTCTATTAGTTCTTGTGTATACAAGACGCTTTTAAATGAGAGCACACTGTGATGTTTCTCGCCGGACAGCTATTTCACACAATATTACTTTTATGTTGTCCGGCAGCTTGAGCACGTCATGCTCGCTCAAAGGTCTTTGCTTACGGCGGCGTCGTTGATCGGGTCGCCACCTTCCCGAACATATGGTTGAGGGAGGCGATGGTTGAGATACGCGTTATACTCGTGAACGGGTGCTGTTTGTGGGGTCCGGTCTGTTCACGTCTGCAAGGACTTGTTCAGTTAATTATTCCAGTTATGGCTTTTGTAGAAGAGACCTCATCGTGTTGTTCTCCTAGTCATTACATTTAGTGTAACGTATTTGACCTTATATTTGTAATGTTTTCATTTGTGCTAGTTTTAATAATTAATATTTGGTACTTTATTACCTTGTAATGTAACTTACTTTTAAGTATTATTGTATTTTATATTGGAAAAAATGACCTTCTGCTGGAGCTTCTTGCGGCGCTTCTTCTCCGCAATGATGGTCTTGTCCGAAGCGCTGGTAGATTCACTCTATATTACTGACGTGTAAAAGAGCCCGTATGTGGCCAATTTACTGAATAAATATTTGACTTTGACTTTGACTTTAAAATTGTCTATGGTTAGAAAAAAAAATTAAAAACAAAACTTATTGAAATTTAAACGTAGCACTTACTGTTGTTGTGTAAAAACTACAAACATTAAGTCCTCGGCACTTCACGATATTAAATTTGAATTCTATTGCTGTCAATATTATGTCAAATTCTACAAGTGTGAAATGGTTGAATTGGAATCTTTTCCCTAAGTTACGTCCATTTGTCTACCACAAGCCCTGAAATATCAACATCTCAAATTCAATAGACAAACATAAATGTTCCTGGAAAACCCATAACAATTTCGTTTACAAATTGTCCTAATATGACTAACATCACTTTTAATATTAATTTTACTTTTTACAAATATATTTGTATAATTTCCTCACATGTTTGAGAAAAGCATTATACTACTCTGTCAAGAAAGTACCGGGAAAAGATCAATAATACACAAACTGTTTGTTAATCATCCAAATTTATTTTATCACCTTCAAAGTATGCTCCTTCAGAAACGATACACTTACGCCAACGAATAATCCAATCATCAAAACATTTTTTAAACGCTGTTTCCGGAATTGAATTCAGTTCTCGGCGCGAATTCTCCTTTATGTCTTCTACCGATTGAAAACGGGTGCCACGAAGTGGTAATTTGAGTTTAGGAAAAAGAAAGAAGTCGGCAGGAGCCATATCTGGTGAATATGGTGGTTGCTCGATGGTATTTGTTGAGTGTTTGGTCAAAAATTCTTTCACAATGATGGCCTTGTGCGAAGGCGCATTATCGTGGTGCAAAATCCAAGAATTTTCATTCCACAAATCTGGCCTTTTTCGTCGAATTTGCTCTCTTAAATGCCGCATAACGCTCAAATAATATTCTTTATTTACCGTTTGACCTTCCGGCAAGAATTCCGAGTGCACAACACCGCGATAGTCAAAGAAAACAGTCAACATGACTTTGACTTTTGATCGACTTTGGCGTGGTTTCTTCGGTTTCGGTTCAGTTGGAAGGCGCCACTCCGAAGCTTGTTGACTAGTTTGCATGTCAAACTCGTAAACCCACGTCTCGTCACCAGTAACAATGCGTTTCATGAATGTTGGGTCGGAATTGACTCGTTCTAGCATGTCCTCAGCGACTCTCATGCGATTGAGTTTTTGGAGAAAATTCAGGTCTTTTGGGACTAGCCGAGCGGTAACATGTTTCATACCCAAATGATTAGTTAAAATAGTACGGATCGACTCGTGAGATACAGAAAGTTCGGCGGCTATCTCTCTCAAAGTTGAATGAGGATTTTCAGTCACTATTTCCTTCACTTTTGCGATGTTAACTTCAGTTGCAGACGTTGATGGCCTACCAGAGCGAGGCAAATCTTCCATCACATCTCGACCGCTTTTGAACGCTTTGTACCACTCATAAACACGTGTTTTTGATAAAGTCGAATCACCGTAAGCCTTCTGTAACATTTTCAGTGACTCCGAACACGAAATTCCATTGGCGATGCAAAATTTAAGACAAACTCTTTGTTCAATGTTTTTGTCCATTATGAAATTCGCAATACACACTAGATATGATATAACTAAAAACAGCACTGTATTTAATATAAATAACAGATGCAACTCAAACTCCGCGCCAAAATAGAAAACAGTTGTGCCAATCTAACAACAACAAAAAAAACAAAAATTTGAATTTGGAACCATAAACAAATCATCCATTCCCGATACTTTGTTGACTGAATGTATATGCCTCGGCGGAAACGGGGGGATTGCCTGACTCGTATTTTAGCAGGCCTCGCTATTGCTCGGCCTGCTAACCACCTCGTCAGGCAATCCCTTACTTTCCGCGCCTAGGCAATAATGTACTATTTCTCAAACATGCTCAGAAAGGATGGGATTTCTTTTGAAAAACGAAGACGCGAAGGGTCTCATTTTCTTCCTAGGAGTAAAATAAACGTACGAAAACCCATTTTTGTCCGCTGCGATATTTTTTTTAAAGTGCTGTCCAATGCATACAGAATAGAAAGGACCAAGAAATAAATCTCATACAGCCAAGGCAACTGCTCGTTTTCGTAGCACAGTGCGTGTGTTTTCTTCTTTTTAATTTTCTTTAAAGTTGTCTATGGCTAGAAAAAAAAATTAAAAACAAAAACTTATTGAAATTTAAACGTAGAACTTATTGTTGTTGTGTAAAAACTACAAACATCAAGTCCTCGGCACTTCACGGTATTAAATTAAATTTGAATTCTATTGCTGTCAATATGATGTCAAATTCTACAAGTGTGAAATGGTTGAATTAGATCCTTTTCCCTAAGTTACGTCCATTTGTCTACCACAAATGACCACAAGCCCTGAAATATCAACATCTCAAATTCAACAAATAAACATAAATGTTCCTGGAAAACCCATAACAATTTCGTTTACAAATTGTCCTAATATGACTAACATCACTTTTAATATTAATTTTACTTTTTACAAATATATTTGTATCATTTCCTCACGTGTTTTTCACGCTATTGCTCGGCCTGCTAACCACCTCGTCAG
Organism: Tortrix viridana; assembly: GCA_963241965.1. Classification (NCBI taxonomy): domain Eukaryota; kingdom Metazoa; phylum Arthropoda; class Insecta; order Lepidoptera; family Tortricidae; genus Tortrix; species Tortrix viridana. The sequence continues at coordinate 34,662,981 of OY725171.1, read as the reverse complement.
GCAATCCCTTACTTTCCGCGCCTAGGCAATAATGTACTATTTCTCAAACATGCTCAGAAAGGATGGCATTTCTTTTGAAAAACGAAGACGCGAAGGGCCTCATTTTCTTCCTAGGAGTAAAATAAATGTATGAAAACCCATTTTTGTCCGCTGAGATTTTTTTTAAAGTGCTGTCAAATGCATACAGAATAGAAAGGACCAAGAAATAAATCTCATACAGCCAAGGCAACTGCTCGTTTTCGTAGCACAGTGCGTGTGTTTTCTTCTTTTTAAATTTCTTCAAAATTGTCTATGGTTAGAAAAAAAAATTAAAAACAAAAACTTATTGAAATTTAAACGTAGAACTTACTGTTGTTGTGTAAAAGCTACAAACATGAAGTCCTCGACACTTCACGGTATTAAATTTGAATTCTATTGCTGTCAATATTATGTCAAATTCTACAAGTGTGAAATGGTTGAATTGGATCCTTTTCCCTAAGTTACGTCCATTTGTCTATCACAAGCCCTGAAATATCAACATCTCAAATTCAACAGAAAAACATAAATGTTCCTGGAAAACCCATAACAATTTCGTTTACAAATTGTCCTAATATGACTAACGTCACTTTTAATATTAATTTTACTTTTTACAAATATATTTGTATAATTTCTTCACATGTTTGAGAAAAGCATTATATATGCCTCGGCGGAAACGGGGGATTGCCTGACTCGAATTTTAGCAGGCCTCGCTATTGCTCGGCCTGCTAACCACCTCGTCAGGCAATCCCTTACTTTCCGCGCCTAGGCAATAATGTACTATTAGTGTATCTCAGCTAGTTAGTTCAAAATCAATATCCGGGCCCTGGGTATCTGTGTGGACTCCGACAATGAATCAGGTAACACACACTACAAAATCGATATTCGGGGATTCGTGTGGTCTCCTACAATGCATCCGTTGACAGAATGAGAAAAAGTAGCCGCCATCTTGAACTTTTTAGTTATTCGACAGATTGCTTCCAAAATCGATATCTGGGGATTTGATTGGTCTCCGACAACGAATCCGTTGACAGAATGAGAAAAAAGATCCGACATCTTGAACTTTTTAGTTATTCAACCGATTACTTCCAAAATCGATACCTGGGGATTTGTGTGGTCTCCGACAACGAATCCGTTGACAGATTGGGAAAAAATAGCCGCCATCTTGAACTTTTTATTTAATCGACCGATTGCTTCCAAAATCAATATCTGGGGATTTGTGTGGTCTTCGACAACGAATCCGTTGACAGAACGCGAAAAAGTAGCCGCCATCTTGAACTTTTTAATTTTTATTTTTTTTTATAAGAGAGGGAGGCAAACGAGCATGCGGGTTACCTGATGGGAAGTAATCACCACCGCCCATGAATGCCGACAACTCAAGAAGAGTTAAGAAACCTGAGATGCACGCTCTTTTCTTGAAGGCCCCCATGTCACAACTGGCCGGAAACACCGCAGAAGGAAGTTGGTTCCACACTTTCACCGTACGAGGCAAAAAGTGCCTGGTGAAACGCACGGTGAAGAACACCATTCATCAAGGTGATGTTGATGAATCTTGGATTTGCTTATTTGTTTGATGGCTCCAAAATCGATATCTGGGGCTTTGTGTGGTCTCCGACAACGAACCCGTTGACAGAATGAGAAAAAGTAGCCGCCATCTTGAACTCTTTAGTTATTCGACCGATTGCTTCCAAAACCGATACCTGGGGATTTGTGTGGTCTCCGGCAAGGAATGAACGAAAAGTTAAAAGCAGTGTGAGTAACTTCTCCTTTTGAACCTCAAGAACTTCATGAACCTTAAGAATGAACCAAACCTTAGAACCTCAGTTTTTTTGTAGCCTTCCGTTTCTAATTTGTGAACCTCGAACAAGTAATACAGTCCACCTTTAAATTTAAGAACCTTTTATATTGGAATATAGAAGTTTAACATATTATTATAAAATATATATTCTAGTTAAACATTAAATAAAATAAAGCTAGGAATATATAGAAGATATTAGCCTAGTTGGTAGTGACCCTGCCTACGAAGCTAGCGGTCCCGGGTTCGAATCCCGGTACGGACAAATATTTGTGTGATGAGCGCGAGTATTTGTTTCTGAGTCATGGATGTTTTCTATGTATTTAAGTATGTATTTCTATATATAAGTATGTTTATCGTTGTCTAGTACCCATAGTACAAGCCTAGAGCTTAGTTTGGGACTAGGTCAATTTGTGTGAGATTGTCCCCTGATATTTATTTTTGATATTTATTTTATTATATTTGATCGAATTCCTGGATCTTGAATTGAGAATGAGTAATTTTCAGTACTATAAGCAATATAAAACCATCGTAAAGTAGCTTTATTGAATTACCTACATATTTAATTCTACATAATATCATGAAAACTATCTTGAGATCTCAATATATCTAGAAGACGAAACTACGTCTTGTATCTAAACACGATTGCAATTAGTATACACAATCAATAGATACCTAGAGCAAGTTGAATATTTCATAATAGAAACATATGATGCTAAATCTTAAAACATGATTGACGCATTGTACTTTATCAATACTAGAATAGAGTCACTTTTGTTGGAATAATAATATTACAGATATGAATATTGGCAATTTAATGAAGGATCCAAAAGAAATTTTTTATTGAATATTAATATAAATTTGTGTCCTCTTTTTTACAAAATTAGACAAACATACTAACAGACTTACATTAAACTTTTATGTGAAATAATATTTTATTTTTTATGGCAAGGGGTCAGTCAGTCCCGTCCCGTCCCTGGTATGATGATTATTAAACTAAGGCGAAGGCGGAGCCTTAGTTTCTCTCTTAAAGAGGCCTCACCAAGCAGTCTAAGCTTGAATAAAATAAAATCATGATAAGAAATTAAAACAGTAAATATAATCTAAATTTATCACTAGCATTAAGAAATGATAGGAAATTAATTAACTATAATTTTACAATTAAACGACAATTTATCTAACAAAAGGCTTAACCAAATTTGATGAACTATTGACCTCATGTGATTCCACTATAGCAAGGTAGAACAAATAATTCTCATTCGAGTTAAGTAATTAATAAATAGGAAAGTATTATTTGAAGCAGGGACCGGAACCGTTTAGCATTAAAAGGGTTTTCGATAGGGTATTGGATAGAGTTGTTTTTACAAACCCGAAGGATGCGCTAAGCCTATCGTCAACTTAGTCCAATAAAAGGGTAACCAAACGATACAGTTAATTCGACTAAGCGCTAACCCAATCCCAATACCTAATCATCTGTTACCCCTTTTAAACTTAATCGAACGGTTTCAAGCTGTCTTAATCCCTATGCGCAAGTGTTTCGATGATTATTGTACTACCTAACAATTGAATGGGTAGCGGCAAGTAAGTAGCCGCTCACGCGAGACGGAGAGATGAGCGAGCCGAAGTGTGCCGAAGGCGGCCGAGGCTTTGTCATAGAGCAGCACTTTTCGCTTCGTCAGACAATAGTAAACCTTTCATCGTTAGCACAAAATGTACATTGTTTTGTTAAGGATTTACTTTACCTGTTTTTTGTTTTGACGGTTGTTTTGACGGTTCGGTTGACTTCGGTGGATTTATTTCGGCGTGAAGTGTTTGTTTACTTGCCTGCGATAAACTACTGCTACTGCTAGTAAACTACTGCTAGTAAACCAATCTAACAGTTAACCCGATAAAGATATTTCATAAATTTGATCGAAATATTTTACGAACAAACACATGTCAACAAAAATAATTTTCAAACAAGGAAAACCGCGTGCGAAGTGTTGCATGTGAGAATAAATAAATGAACATCAAAATCTGACAAGCGTACGAGAGTTGAGCTATTACATGACGTATATGTCATATTCGCTATTCGAAAATCTCGGAATTATAAAGATTGGGATACACAGGGTATTAAAAAATTAAAATTAAATCGAGTCAAACTCGAAAAATCTGTAGTAATTATTTTAAAATATCTTTTACGTGGTAAGTGCCTACGTGTGTGTTGCATACTGACCCAACACTAGTTCCCGCCTGGTAGGTGACAGCTGTCATGGGAAGGGCAGGAAAAAAGTGAAGTACCAAGTGTACGGGGAATTATAGATAATTGAGGAATAAACAGTGTTTTATTAAGAACTTAACAGTGGCGACGACGGGAAAATGGCTTTAATAGGAAATATTGAACATTTTAATCCGGAAAAACAAGATTTCAAGGATTATAGTGAACGTATGGAGCAATTCTTTATAGTGAATTGTGTTGACGAAGCTATGAAAGTGCCAATGCTTATTACGCTTATTGGACCGGATACTTACAACGTTTTGAAGAATTTAGTGTCTCCGGCAAAGCCTTCAAGTAAAACCTTTGAGCAACTCATAGAGGTTTTAACACAACATTATGTCATTAGAAAATCTGCTGTAGCTGGCAGATATGAGTTTTACGCGTGCAAACAGAAGGAGGGTCAGTCGGTAAATGATTATGTAGTCGAGATAAAAAAAAAGGCTGCATTTTGTAATTTTGGGACCTTCCTAAATGAAGCCCTTAGAGATCGTTTAGTATGTGGATTATTGAGAGAACAAATAATTAAGAGGTTATTAACTGTTGGTGACAGTCTTTCTTTCGAAGAAGGTGTTAAGATGGCAACAGCATATGAGAGTGCTGAAAAAGAAACGAAAAACATTCAGCCTGATATAAGTGTGCAGCTGATAGCCAAGAAGGTTCCAGTAGGGAGACGGCCTCCTATGCGAGGGCAAGGACGTTCACAATGGTCTGGTGGAAATGATAAAGTTAGTACACAGACACGCACGGTACTTGAGTGCACTCGTTGTGGAGGAAGCCATTCTTCTGACAGGTGCTTTAAAAAGACATGGATGTGCTACAATTGCAATAGACAAGGGCACATTGCAACAAAGTGCCATTTTCGTGTCAAACAAGTGGACGAACTGAATGCAGAAGAACAGGGTGCGGAGGAGATAATTCTTGGCAGTATTCAACAAATATCTGGAGGGGAAGAAGCTGTTTGGATGCCATTGTGACTAGAAAATGGACAACAATTAAAAATGCAAGTGGACACGGGAGCTTGCAAATCAGTTATTCATAAGAGGGATTTTGAAAAGCATTTTAAAAAAAGTGAATTAAGAAAATGTGATTATAAATTAAAGTCAGTATCGGGTGAGCATTTAACGGTTTTAGGATCTATTAAGATTATGGTGAGTAATGTGAAAACAGTCTTCCATTTAATAGTGATTGACTGTGAAAAGTATTTTGATCCTTTAATAGGAAGAAATTGGTTAAGGGTGTTATGTCCTAAGTGGCAAAAGTGTTTTGACATTAAACACCTGAAATCAGATGATGTTCCCAAAGATAAATTAATAGAAGTTCTTAAAAGAAAATATAAAAACGTTTTTGAGAAAGATAGGTCATCTCATATCCTAAACTTGAAAGCTAGTTTAAAACTTAAACAAGGAGCATAACCTGTTTTTCACAAAGCTTACACTATTCCTTATTCGAAAAAGGAAGAAGTGGAAATGGAAATATTAAATTTAGAAAAGGCAGGAATTATAGAAAAAGTTAAGCATTCTAGATGGGCTAGTCCAATAGTATTGGCTCAGCGAAGTGACAAGAAGTTACGAGTTTGTGTGGACTACAAGGTCACACTCAACCCGGCACTGGACACTGAGCACTATCCTTTGCCAATACCAGAGGACATTTTTACCGCTTTGAGTGGGGGTAGTATTTTCTGTGTGTTAGATTTAACTGGAGCATATCAACAATTGTTATTGGAAGAGTCTTCCCGTGAATATATGACAATAAATACACATTTAGGATTGTTTAGACCAACTAGGTTACAATTTGGTGTATCCAGTGGCCCTTCAGTGTTTCAATGTGCTATGGATCAAATTTTGCTTGGGTTGAACAATGTTAAATGTTTTATTGATGATGTGGTTATAAAGGGAAATAATATTTTAGATTGTTATGAGCATTTGACTAAAGTGTTAGAACGTTTAAAAGAATATAATGTCAAAATAAATTTGGATAAATGTCAATTTTTCAGTAGCGAAATAAAGTTTTTAGGTCATGCCATTAATAAAGAAGGAATCAAACCTTTACCAGAAAAAGTAGAAGCCATAAACAGGGCCCCAGCTCCTAAGACAGTAACCCAGCTACAAGCTTATCTTGGACTTTTGAACTACTACGGTAAATTTTTACCAAGATTGTCTGAATTGTTAACACCTCTTCATCAATTACTAAAAAGTGATACCCCTTTTATATGGACTATTGATTGTGAAGAAGCGTTTCAAAGTAGCAAAAGATTATTAATTAATAATCAGTTATTAGTTCACTATGAGTGCAGTAAAGAACTATACTTGACAACGGATGCGAGTGAGTATGGAGTAGGGGCAGTACTTAGTCATAAAATAGAAGGTGAGCCCATTAGTTTTGCTTCAGGAACTTTAAACAGTGCACAAAAAAATTATTCACAGGTGGAAAAAGAGGCTCTGGCTATAATTTTTGCTATTAAAAAATTCCATAAATTTCTGTATGGCCGTAAATTTATTTTGGTCACAGATCATCAACCTTTAAAGTTTATATTTGATCCTCTAAAAAGAATACCAGTAACTGCCAATGCTAGACTTCAAAGATGGGCCCTTCTTCTATCTGGATATACTTATGATATTGTATATCGTAGAGGTACTTTGTTAGGAAATGCAGATGCCTTGTCACGTCTGCCCTTACCAGAAGGTGCAGAAGTGATCGACACTGTAAATTATTTGAGCTTTTCTGAAAATGCTCCTTTAGATTTTAAAGATATTGCTTTTCATACTCGAACTGATCAAATTTTAGGAATAGTCTATGAATATGTAATTTCTGGGTGGCCAAACAGTGTGAATGATGAAAAATTGAAACCTTATTTTTTAAAGCGTGCAGAATTATGTGTAGAGCAAAAGTGTTTACTATGGGGCAGTAGAGTCATTATACCAGTCAAGTTAAGATCAAAAGTTCTAAGTTTGTTTCATGAATCTCATCAAGGAATAGTGCAATCAAAAATGTTAATGAGAGAATATTGTTGGTGGCCAAGTATGGGACAGGACATTGAACACCTTATACAGGCTTGTGATATTTGTCAGGCAACTAGAGGTTTTACAAATGCAAATCCACTGGTAAAATGGAGCACAACTGGAACAAATTTTGAGAGAGTACATGTTGATTTCTTTTATGTAGGGTCCATTACATACTTTCTTATTGTAGATTCACGATCAAAATGGTTAGATGTGCACATTATGCAAGGTACCACCACTTCTCAGGTAATTGAAAAACTGTGTAAAACGTTTTCTATTATTGGCATACCAGCAAAATTAGTTAGTGATAATGGTCCTCCTTTTAATTCTTCTGAATTTGTAAATTTTTTAAAGGCAAATGGATGTGAAGCGTTGAAAACACCACCCTATCATCCCCAGTCAAATGGGATGGCTGAGAGAACAGTACAAACAGTAAAAAAATGTTTGAGTAAACTTCAAAAAGATTTCAAATTAAGTGCAGAGGTGATTTTACAAAATTTCCTGTTCACCTATAGAAATGCACCAAATTCAACAGGCATGTCTCCAAACGAAATAATATTTAAACAAAAGCCTAGGACCAGATTTGATTTGATTAAACCGCATAATATAATTTCAAAAAAATATTGTAAGGAAAAAGGGAACAGCATTATGTTATTTAAGGAAGGGGATAGTGTATGGGTAAAGGATGTTAGTAAAGGAAAAGGATGGGTAAAGGGAGAAGTTGTGGAGAGATTAAGTATAGTTAGATATGTAGTAAGGGTTAATGGAGTTCATAAGTATTATCATGCATCTTCTCTTAGACCTTGTGAAAGTTGTGTGGAGGATAAAGTTGATTTCAATATTGTACCTGAACAGGTACAGAAGGCATTAGAAAATGAAACCTCCTTACCTCAGCCATTGACCAGAGAAACAGGTAGTGATAACTCGAATGAAGGGAGTTATCCAAGGGAGATAGGTTTGAGGGATAGGGAGGTATTAGAGTGTGATAGGAGCTCAAGCAGGGTAGAGATGGAAAATGAGGTGATCACGGATTCTAATCTGGGGTCTCCATTGCCTGATGTAAGGAGATCAAGTAGAGTAAGAAAAGCTCCTGATCGACTAAATTTATAGAATTAATAGACTTGGTGAGCAGAAGCTGAAAACTTTTGGTAATTTTATTTTGTATAATTTTTAAGTGGAATTGTCTGATTCATTCGATTATATCATTTAAATCTTAGAATTACTTCTTAAAAAAAAAGGGACGAGTGTTGCATACTGACCCAACACTAGTTCCCGCCTGGTAGGTGACAGCTGTCATGGGAAGGGCAGGAAAAAAGTGAAGTACCAAGTGTACGGGGAATTATAGATAATTGAGGAATAAACAGTGTTTTATTAAGAACTTAACAGTGTGAAGAATTACAATCCCGTAATTCTACGACTTGCGGAGAAATTACTTTGACTACTCTACTTTTAATAAAGCGAGGAGCAAACTTTCCACCTAAAAATTCATCTGGGCCTCCGCGTGTAAAATTACGGCGCCAAACAATATCGTTTGCACGATATGTGACCGTGTTTCTATTTTTATTGAAATTTCTAGCGTTCCTAAGAAAGCCATGGACCCGTGTGTCCGAAACCTTAGCATAGATCTCACGAAGAGATTTCAAATTCTCAGCGTGTTCAACCCGACTCAAACTCAAGCATGGACTTTGAATCTGGTTATTAAAAACACGTTGACGTTGTGACATGACTTCACGTCCATACATCAAAAAATTTGGTGTATAGGACGTAGCAAGATTAATGCAAGAATTTAGATATAGAGCGACTTTAGGCAACATCTTAGCCCAACAACGCTGGTTGTTTCCGACTAAGATCCTTAAGGTAGTCACAGCCGACTGATTATAACGTTCAACAACGTTAGCCTGTGGAGAATAATACGGTGTGTACACCGGCGAAGGTATTTGAAATTTGGCTAAAAAGTCCACGAAATATGAACTACGAAACACCGTGGCATTGTCACACAAAATGTTACAAGGAGTACCGTAACGTAAAAACACTTCGGACTCAAGAGCTTTTGCAATAATATCCGAACTGACCTTCTTCAGAGGAACTAACCAGACAAATTTAGTAAAGACGTCTACCATCGTAAGTATATATTTATAGCCATAATAAGCAACCGGTAAAGGACCGATGAGATCTATAGACAACAAATCTAAGGGTGCTGAAACGGACCTAGGATATAGCCTTAAACCGTGTGGTGTAGTGTTTGCTATCTTATAAGCTTTACAAGTTTGACAGCTAGATAAAATAGTTGTGATGTCTTTAAACATGTTAGGCCAATAATAAATGTCTCGAGCTTTAAGGTAAGTTTTCATCACCCCTGGATGTACATTTGGGAATCCATCATGGATTTCTAAAATAGCCTCGCGTGTCTTATTCGATGGTAAAACGATACGCCAAGGGTTATCTTTTAATGGGTTCTCGATAGACATTTTACGTAATAGTACACCGTCTTCACGAATACTATACGCATGAAATATCTGTGAAGTATCTCGGACACCATTATATACCCTCTCATACCACGAATCGGACGTTGGGACTGAGCCACGAGAAAAACTTATAAGGCCAACTTGTGCTCGATAAAGTGCATCTGGCACCACATTTAAAACACCACGTCTGTGAACGACATATGTGTCTGCTGCTACTGCTGCTAAAAAGTGCTGTTAAAACAGTTTCCGCCGATTATCCAGCTAAATCGGGTAAGTTTGGTGTTTATTCTCTTTTTGTTTAGGGTCGCGTAGGGTTCAGTATGTATAGGTTGTGCTTTTTTAATTCGCAGTTTACCGTACCAGCCAATTATTTATTCTTCCTCGTGAAAAATTGAATGGAATGGAGTGAGTTCTGTCTGCGATATGCATCAAGGCGCTAGTGGCGCGTCGTTGTCGGCGGAGCCGTACATGGAATGAGATCTATCTGCGGTTAACATCGAGGCGCAAGGAGCGCGCCGTCGTCAGCGGTGCCACGAGTGGAAATTCTACACTACGCCCTTCCAGGATTCTTTAAGATAACCTTTTTCTAAATTTATTTACCGTTATCGTTACATAAAAACTTGATTTCAACCGTACCTCTAAGCCTGTAGCACGGCATTAGTGATATTTATTATGGTCAGGATTTTACGTAAGTGAAAGTACTTTCCCTTCATAAATACCTAGACTACACTAATATTTAAAATACAATTTTCTCCTAATCCCAGGTTAGAAATTCCCTTTAGTGGATGATTAACCAAGTTTCGGTCTATTCTATCGGTTGATATTTTGATTTTAGGACCTCTAAATTTATAGCCTTTTTTATTTGCGATCAGGAAAATGATACCTTTTTTATATATTTCTTTGCGCATACTATCTTATTGTGTTAATTAATTTTGTTGTTTTTTTTAAGTATTTGAAATTATAATTCGTACCCTTTTAAAAACCTGTTTTAATCCCCACAAAATTTGCTCGCTTGCATTTCATAACGGAAAAATGCCAAATAATGTGATCAGCCGGTAATTGTATTTATTATCGGTTCATTACATTACAATATATAGAAAGCCGCGAGTAATACCTAACTATATATTATGTATACATTTGAAATGTGCTAATTAAGCCCTTTCATTTGACACCCCACACGGCATGATTAAAAAAATTTTTTTTAGTTCATGACTTTATGTTCTCTAGAGGGCGATGTATTCAATTTAATGTAACGTCACATAGCCTATAACCAGCGGACTATCAAAACGATTCCAACGATATCCCATTTGTCAGATTATGATAAGTAGTTTAGAAGTTACGAGGGAACAGATGAACATATATATACATACATACATGCATACATACATACATGCATACATACATACCGGTCAAAATCATAACCCTCCTTTTTGTTTCGCCGTAGTCGGGTAATAATAAAAACGTTCAAATTAAATAGAATTAATTATCTAAAAGTCAACCAGAACTCGCTTGCACTTAAAATAATTAAATTCAATGCAATTCAATTTATTTATTTCGAATAACAAGATCCATAGAGTGTTAGTAATATGGCTTATAAACTTAATGTTAGTATTGCATTAATAAGTAAAACATGTAATTCATCAAATTTATACGTGCAAAACATTTAAATCAAATAGCTTGGACTTTTTGCAGTAATAGCAGTAGGTACTTGCACAAGAAGCCACGCGTCACGCAACCAAACGTTAGAAATACGCCCCTTTATTATTCCGGCGGCGGGAACTATGAACTAAGAATTATGTAGTGTAAACAACATTTTCATCTCAATCCCGTCCCAAACTTAAATAAAGTAAGTAGGCAAGTAACGTCAAGCTAGACAGAACATAAATCGCCCGAAATGCGCAAAAAAGAGAGAGGCGATCAATAGGGTAATACCCAGTCAATGCTCAGTGCTTAAATATTAAACTACGGAAACCCTAATGAACTCGGTAAGCTCTATGGAAGTGGTTAACTAGTTCAAAGGGGTTCCCCTAACGTTAAGGTAACACAATCATAGGGTAACTACATCGATTGGGTATCCAATGATAGGGTAACCCTATCGATAGGGTTAATCAAATGAAGGGGTTTTCCGGTCCCTGATTTGAAGTAAACCCATGTTGAATTCGTTATAATAAGTTATTAATTAAAGCAAAGACTTTAAAAAATATTTGAGTTACTACAGGTTCACAACGAATAGTCCATTTTGTTATTATCTAAACGATCACAAGATAAGACTGATTTCACCATACTCTGTTAGTTATTTTCTAAATCGGGCGTTAGCTAATCGATAGTTAAAATTAACAGAGGTACTAACATCCCTGTTAATTTTATACGTCCTATGTCGAAAATGTAACAAGCCATTAGTAAATCAAACATTTAGTGAATGACAAGCACATCATTAATATCGTTATTTGTATATCATTGTTCCGGCCACGAGCACTATTTATATTAGTCGCATAGTAGGTAAGGCGACCGACTTGAAACGCCGTTCATACGGTTGAATTAGACATAAATCGGGCCACACTCAGTATGGTTGACATTTGTGATTGTCAAACAATTCAATCAAACATATTTTCTCGTGGTTTAAATAAATAAATTTCTTGAGTCCTCTTTGCCAGTATCTTGTAAAATTAACGTCGCTTCGTAATTATGTCGAAGAAACCTCGCGGACCGAATTTCACTTCAAACGAGAAAGAAATTCTTGTAACAAAGTACAAAGATGTGGTCGAAAATATCATGCTATTGAGGGAATGCAGTGTCTAACATTCATCCTTCCCAAGTAACTACTTACTATGCTCCTACGAGCCTATAGCCCGGGACGGTCCACCACAAGCCTCCCGCTGATCGCTCCACCACTTGCGAATCCAAGAGACACATTAAGGTTGTCCACCCACCACATATGGTTGTTGTAGGCACCCGTAAGGTCGAACCGCACTTGCGAGGCGCGGCGCGGCGCTACACCGGAGCGGTGCGGCCTCTCCTAAACGCACTGTAGCGGCGCGGCACTTTCGGCCAGTGCGTGACAAGATTTCATTCGAGATGGACGAAAGTTGTTTTTTTTTCACAGGGAAATGTGTAACAAAACGCGCAAAACACTCGTATGAGTGTTTGTATTGTATAATTCATTAATAAAAAAAATAAGGTAAAAAAATGTTTTGCTTACAATCTATGCCCAATAATGTACTTATTTTCACCCAAATATTACTTTTTCTGACTTGGTTCATATAATGTTCGTTTTGCAAATCATATAGTTCCGGATAACCACTAACTACCGATATTAACTTTTCCTCATCCATATAGTTCATATCACTCACCAATCATCGCAGTACTTGCCACATAAACGATTCCGTTAGCATTTGTATCTGTCCTCTGCTTGACCACACCTAATTCATAATTTTTTTGGGATCCAGTATTATCATACTTACCATATAAAGGTGCATACACCCTTACCAACTATAATATTCAATCGCGCTAAATCGCGATAATGGGTAGATACCCATTAAATAAATAAGACTTGTGTTTTTTAAGAATTTAATTTTTAATGTAGATACATTAAAAATAAAATTAATTAAATTAAAAAACACAAGTCTTATTTATTGCGAACATACTCGTACATACTTTGAAAATGATGAATAAACTTAATTACTTACAGTCTTTGTAATTGTCGGTACAGTATAGTCGGTATCAAATATACCCACACGGTCGAAGAGTTCAGAAAGAGCTGCCCAAGCCCGTAATCTAGAGCCCGTAGAGTAGAGAGTCTCGGCAAAGATGTATCTGTTTCCTGTCCGCGCAGATATATTTGTTGCTGACTGTACGTAAAGATTCAAACCCCTTAGGTTATCCTTTTGAACACCATTGACGGCTATAGTGCTATGTTATAAAAACTGAATTGTGATTCTCTTAACTCATTTTCGGAATCGGGAAACTTCATACATTGGCTGCTGAGGGAGGCTATTGCTGCGGTAACCCTATGTATGATCCTGTGAGAAGTAGACTTGCTTGTTCCAGTTGTTGCTCGTCAGTCTCCTACTGTGATTTGTTGCGAACTAGTTGCATAGTATCTCAACGTCAAAAGGAGTTGATTGATAGGTGAGATAGATTCATATCTGTAACAAAATTAAGGTTAGGTTAGGTTATTTTGTGTTTAAGATAGGTATTTATTGAGCAAGGAAACTGAACCGTTACAATAAATGTTGGTTGGAAGATATTTTTACTTACCGTTCTGATGGGTATTCAAGTTTGTCTTTAATTCCAGCACATTCAGAACAGATTCTTTCGATAAACGAAACCTTGTGCGAAAGTAAACATCATAACATCGTACTCCTCGAAATAACGACGCCGTTCTTTGAAAGTTCTAGGACGGCGTACTAAATTGTCCAAATTATCTGTATTTTCCAAAATATCACCATTTACGAAAATGAATTTTTACGCCATGTCCATCTTAACAGCTGTAGTGTCTTTGTGACGTACAACTAATCGCCTGTTACCAATTTAACGGACCCCTAAAGCAGTAATTAGGTTTAACAACGAATTAAGGAAATTCATCGTTCGTTAGAACATGGTGGGACACTCACTTGCGTTAACAGTCCGTTAAATGATTTAACAGGGGTGCTAACTAACTAACAGAGTATGGTGATATCGGGTCTAAAGTTAGTATTCAATTGTAATCAAGTAAGTAATGAACTGACTGAGTGATGACTGAATTATCTGTTATATACTATTTAAATAGCTATTTATATCAAACGAACACAAGCAAATTTATTAATTGCCGTACTATGGGGGGAGCACCGACATCAATAGTAGGGGTGAGTTACTGCATGAATTCCTACTAACCAATTTCCTCCAAAATTTGAATCTAGGCTGTGTACCGACCTTTAATACCAGAGCGAGGAGCGAAGTTTTAGACATAACGTTTGCCACTGCAAATCTTGCCAGGCACATCCAAAACTGGAAGGTTAGCGAAGTGGAATCTTTGTCGGACTATAAGCATATTTTTTTAACCTGACTAGTAATCTGAGTAACCAAACTGTCACTTTTAGGGATCCTAGACGCACCGACTGGGAGGGCTATCGCAACTCTCTAGATCGGAACCTGGATTCTGTTGCTAAAAAAACGCGCGCGCCTAGAACTTGCGGTAGAGGTTGTCTCAAAAGGCATATTACAGGCCTATGAAGAAAACTGTCCTCCCAAGGTAAAAACAACCAGGCGTACGGTACCGTGGTGGAACTCTAAGCTGAAAAGGCTCAGGGACCAAACACGGAAACTATTCAATAGGGCTAAGAAGACAAAGGAGTGGGAGGTCTATCGGAAAGCCCTAAACGAATATAGCAAACAGATTGGGAAAGCTAAAAGGGAGTCATGGAGGAAGTTTTGTGAGGACATAAACAACACACCTCAGGGAGCAAGACTTCACAGAATACTTCCCAAAGCTAAACCTAACCAAATTGGTCTACTAAAAAGACCAGATGGTTCCTTCACCAACAATGAAATGGAAACATTAGAATTACTGGCAAACACTCATTTCCCGGGAGCTGCGAACCCAAGCGAAGTTAACGCTGTAGGAGTTTTATATGGATCCCATCCGGAGGACTGGTGACAAGCAGCCCTAGTCGTAAGACCGGGAATTGTGAGATGGACCATAAATTCATTTAAACCCTACAAAACGGATGGTTTAGATGATGTAAGCGCAGTTCTAATACAACGTGGTGCGGACGTCCTAATCCCTTACCTGGTTAAAATCTTCAGAGCCAGGTATGCCTGGGGATATATACCGGAACAGTGGAAGATAGTTAAGGTTTAAATTCATACCTAAGGCTGAGAAAAGGGACTACGCTTTAGCAAAGTCCTTCAGACCCATAAGCCTATCCTCGTTTTTACTTAAAACCATGGAAAGGGTAACCCACATAGATAAATATATTCGGGAAATCTGTCTTAAAGACAAACCTATCCATGACAGTCATCATGCCTATCGTAGTGGCAGATCAACGGAGACTGCCCTTCTGAACCTAGTTGATAGGATCGAAAAGGCGCTAGAAGATAAGGAAATTGCTCTCACGGCATTCCTTGACATAGAGGGTGTCTTTGATAACACTCCCATCGGAACGTTGGTTAGTGGGCTGGCTGTAAAAGGCGTAGACACTACCACCACTCGATGGGTGCAAGGGATGCTTTCAAGTAGAGTGGTTCAGCTAGAACTACTCAACACTACACTAGAGTGACCACTGTAAGAGGTTGCCCGTAGGGAGGTGTATTATCTCCACTGCTTTGGACTCTTGCTGTGGATAGACTCTTGCATAAGATGGCAGAACTTCACATTGATACGGAGGGGTACGCTGACGACCTTGTGGTTATGGTGCGAGGCAACTGCCAAAGTACATTATCGTACCTAATGCAAAAGGCTCTAAACACAATAAACTCGTGGTGCAAAGATAATGAACTATCCATAAATGCGGATAAAACCATTATTGTCCCATTCACGAAGAAGCGGAAACTAGACAGTCTTAGACCGCCTATCATGAATGGAAAAATAATACCGTTCTCTTCTGAGGCCAAATATCTGGGAGTTACACTGGACCAGAAACTGACCTGTAATTTACATGTGAACGATACTTTACAGAAGGCTAATTCAGGTCTGGCGATCTGTAGTCGGCTAGCAGAAAGCAGATGGAGACTAAAACCCAAAATTGCACTCTGGCTCTACACCTCCATAGTGAGACCAATGGTGTCTTACGCCTCAGTGGTATGGTGCAGAAAAGCGACACAAAAAACTGTAATCTCAAAACAAAGCAGTCTTCAAAGAACTGCCTGTATTATCGCTACGGGAGCCATGTCCACCTCTCCAACATTAGCTTTGGAAGCATTGCTAAACCTTCCGCCCCTGCACCTGTTCTTGGAAAAGGAGGCGAAGGCTAGCATGCACAGAATTTCGAGTTTGAAGAACATGAACTGGCTTTCCCTAAATATGAGATTCCTCGAAAACTCTCTAAGCGATATTCCTGTGATGGTGATGCCATCTGACACCATGCCCCCCAAACACTGTCCACAGAAAATGTATTCTGTGGAGCTCCCATCTCGGGATGTTTGGCTAAACAATCGCATAACAGGGAAACCAGGCAGCCTAAAGTGGTACACTGATGGCTCCAAATCCGGTTCTGAGGTAGGCTGCGGAGTATACGGAGAGGTGCCTAAAAAGGCGCTTAGCCTGAATTTAGGCAAATACTCATCCATATTCCAGGCGGAGGTGTACGCCATAATTGAGTGTGCGGCAGCCAATCTGCAAAGCAACCATCTCAACAGTATTATCTCTATCCAGTCGGATAGCCAGGTAGCTCTCTTGGCTCTAACCTCTTATGTCATGAACTCAAGGCTGGTCGAGAACTGCAGACAACTTTTAAACACCCTGGGTGCAAAAAACATGGTAATCCTACGGCGGGTCCCAGGGCATGCGGGCATCCTGGGCAATGAGAAAGCGGACAAACTCGCACAAGTAGGTGCTAAGGGAACACAGTTTGGACCGGATTCATTTTGTGGCATCCCCAAAAGCCTAACAAAACTCACCTTGCGGACATATTGCTATTATGCAACGATTTATGTTTTCACCCGTTTCACGTTGATCCAGAAAATCACTGTCGTTTATGGATTGTATTGAAAGAAAGAAAGAAAGAAGAAAGAAAAAACGTTTATTTAGGGTGATCTCATCTAATTGGGTGATAAAATCGAAATTTGAATAAAAGTCAATGTTATTATCAATCAATGTATTTACTTTTAATAGGAACTGCAGACATTCTTATTATTGGCATATTCAGTCATTTAAATCTTAATTATTACAAATAATACTGTTCATAATCCACATTTATTTATGCTGCCTGAACATCGCTAATTTGGTGACAATAACCTTAAGTCGGTGATACGTACTACTCTAATTAGACTATAACCAAATTACACCATAATTTTTTTTTATCACTCAATAAGGATAATGAAGTTTAATTAAAATATATTTAGAAAACAATATAAATTAGTATGAAATTAAATTGCACGTATATTTTGCAATAAACAATCAAATCCATTAATCGCTGGAATTGTCATGTCACACATAAATATTTTTTGTTTCTTGTCAATTTCTTAACTCTGGCAATGGAGGTGATGATACGGTTTTTTCTTTATATTTCATCGTCGTCCATGTTCTGAGAATTAAGAAACACAATGAATAGTAAACAAAATTAACTCATGTAATTTGGTGATACTGACCCCTAAAATAATATAGTAACGTTGCTTATGGGTCGCGAATTTATTAATTATGGATTATTCAACCCAAAAAATGCAATAAATAATTAAAAACACGCGTTGTACTTAAATTCCACACATATCATTAACTTACCTTGTTTTATTTGGTGATACTGTTGCGGCGTCAAACGCTTGAAAATGATAACTTTTTGACCGGCTTTCACAACATACTGTGAAAAAACTATTCAAGTTTTGTTAAAAATAATAACTGATTTACCAAATATAATGTCTTTTTACTACACTGTCCTGTTTTTATACAAATCAAGGCACTTTTATTATTTAAAAACTAATTATAAACGGAGAACCAGTTTTTACATGTCCGCACGGCGCCGAAATGAGGTCTCGCGCGAGAAATTTGCTTATATTAACTATCTCGCTCTCTTAATTTGACCCACAATAATGCAAACGCAACCAACGAGGTCAAACGTCGGATCCAACTCGGCTGGGCAGCGTTCGGTAAGCTACGCACTATCTTCTCGTCTCAAATACCACAGTGCCTCAAAACAAAAGCCTTTGATCAGATTGTGTTGCCAGTGATGACATACGGATCTGAGACATGGTCGCTTACAATGGGCCTCATAAGAAGGCTCAAGGTCACTCAAAGGGCGATGGAAAGAGTTATGCTAGGTGTCTCCTTGCGAGATCGAATCAGGAATGAGGAGATCCGCAGGAGAACTAAAGTAACTGATATAGCTCACCGAATAGCATACATTAAGTGGCAGTGGGCGGGGCACATCGCTCGTAGAACCGATGGCCGTTGGAGCGGAAAGGTTCTAGAGTGGCGGCCGCGAACCGGGAGACGGAGTGTCGGCAGGCCTTCCACAAGGTGGACCGACGATCTGATAAAGATCGCGGGAAACCGCTGGATGATAGCAGCAGAGGACCGATCGTTGTGGAAAACCTTGGGGAAGGCCTTTGTCCAGCAGTGGACGTCTTGCGGCTGTTGATGATGATGATGATGATGAATGCAAACGGAATTATTACTTAATGCTCTGTAGTAAGGTCGCATTTAAAAGGCCCTAATTCACTAGCTTCATTCGGTATCGTGCTTCAAAACATGTATCACCGAATAAGGCGTATCACCAAATAATGCGAGTTTACCCTACATACATCTAACAACAGAACCTACAGAACATAAATAACACAAATGGACAAAAATAATAAAAACTGCACGCTCCGGCTCAGCGTGATACTGGTTTTGAGGCCAAAGCTGGTCTTACGCCGGAACCATTTGGTGACACCAAGGCAGGCCACACAGCCAACAAAAATAAAAAATAAAAAAAAACATAAAAGAACAGAAAACCCAAAATTATCACACAAGAACTTACACAGTATTTAAAATATATAAACGGCGAACAAAGAGCGACTGAGAAAGCCTGTGGCGCGGCAAGGTGTAGCGGTTTATTTATTCTGTGGTCGTAGTAATAACGTAATAAAGTGACTAATAACCTATCTGCGCTATCTAGCCAGACCACAGAACCAAACCAATTAAAACCACGCCCCGATATGACAGGCCTGCCCAGACAGGATTTTATATTATTGAATTAAGGTTATTACGTACTAACACAAGATGGATAACATTTATATACGTATTAAAAAAACTAAACACATAGCAGTACAGAAGAACGAGGAATGAAAACACGAGTACAGGAGATTTAGAAAAACAACGGGCGTGCAGCCAAAAAATGCAGTGACACGTTGGACGTCGCATAAATTATTGCATAAAACTAAATAGCAACATATTCCTGGTAAGAGATTTCATCGCAAAGAGGAAGGAACATAACGCGCTGGTAAGTATCAAGAATCTTAGCATAAAACTAAACTATCGTACACCTAAAATAGTTAAAGTAGTGTGGAAATTTGTTTTGTTGAGTATAACGTTTTGTTGAGTATACTATATACTACTCTGTCAAGAAAGTACCGGGAAAAGATCAATAATACACAAACTGTTTGTTAATCATCCAAATTTATTTTATCACCTTCAAAGTATGCTCCTTCAGAAACGATACACTTACGCCAACGAATAATCCAATCATCAAAACATTTTTTAAACGCTGTTTTCGGAATTGAATTCAGTTCTCGGCGCGAATTCTCCTTTATGTCTTCTACCGATTGAAAACGGGTGCCACGAAGTGGTAATTTGAGTTTAGGAAAAAGAAAGAAGTCGGCAGGAGCCATATCTGGTGAATATGGTGGTTGCTCGATGGTATTTGTTGAGTGTTTGGTCAAAAATTCTTTCACAATGATGGCCTTGTGCGAAGGCGCATTATCGTGGTGCAAAATCCAAGAATTTTCATTCCACAAATCTGGCCTTTTTCGTCGAATTTGCTCTCTTAAATGCCGCATAACGCTCAAATAATATTCTTTATTTACCGTTTGACCTTCCGGCAAGAATTCCGAGTGCACAACACCGCGATAGTCAAAGAAAACAGTCAACATGACTTTGACTTTTGATCGACTTTGGCGTGGTTTCTTCGGTTTCGGTTCAGTTGGAAGGCGCCACTCCGAAGCTTGTTGACTAGTTTGCATGTCAAACTCGTAAACCCACGTCTCGTCACCAGTAACAATGCGTTTCATGAATGTTGGGTCGGAATTGACTCGTTCTAGCATGTCCTCAGCGACTCTCATGCGATTGAGTTTTTGGAGAAAATTCAGGTCTTTTGGGACTAGCCGAGCGGTAACATGTTTCATACCCAAATGATTAGTTAAAATAGTACGGATCGACTCGTGAGATACAGAAAGTTCGGCGGCTATCTCTCTCAAAGTTGAATGAGGATTTTCAGTCACTATTTCCTTCACTTTTGCGATGTTAACTTCAGTTGCAGACGTTGATGGCCTACCAGAGCGAGGCAAATCTTCCATCACATCTCGACCGCTTTTGAACGCTTTGTACCACTCATAAACACGTGTTTTTGATAAAGTCGAATCACCGTAAGCCTTCTGTAACATTTTCAGTGACTCCGAACACGAAATTCCATTGGCGATGCAAAATTTAAGACAAACTCTTTGTTCAATGTTTTTGTCCATTATGAAATTCGCAATACACACTAGATATGATATAACTAAAAACAGCACTGTATTTAATATAAATAACAGATGCAACTCAAACTCCGCGCCAAAATAGAAAACAGTTGTGCCAATCTAACAACAACAAAAAAAACAAAAATTTGAATTTGGAACCATAAACAAATCATCCATTCCCGATACTTTGTTGACTGAATGTATGTGTCCATGTTATAATAGTATTCGCAAGTGTGTGCCTGCACGTGTTATGGCTAGGTATGAATAAACTAAGTACATAGAAGGTAATAAAAGTATAAGGTAATAGCACTAATGTCATGCAATAACAATTCTTGATTTTTTTGATGGATTTGTAAAAATATATTTAATCTACTTTTAAAAACTTGGATACTTTTCAGGTTCCTTAACGGCGGATTGTATGTCCTTTTTTCCGTATGAACATTAGAGTCATTTGAGTATGTGTCTGTAAATTGCAGGGGATCGTTTAAGAACGCGTCAGCATGTAAGTCTCTAATTGGCGTATTGGTATTGTTTGGTTTAGGTGCATTGCATTGGCATAGCTGACATGTCCAATTTGCCTTAGCTTCGTTTGACATCAAATCAAAACGTTTATCATATAATAATATGTTAGCACAGAGGAGGTCATATGTACAATTAAAAGCAGAGCAAGTAAGGTGATCCCGCTTTGGCCGGTTTTTGTTGACAGCCAGAGCATACTTCCGCCATCTGTTGAACTGCCTCGGCTTTGTTTTGCGACATCGTGGAACTCTTATCTTAATTGACTATTGACTTTTTGTATCGTTATTAACAGTTCTGTAGAGTTTCTATAGATGGCGCTGCTCTTTTTAATAAGGCACAATTTCCATAGATGGCGTTATTCTCAATTTACCTGGCTGGACACTGTTGGTATGGTCGGTCGACTACGGGACGCGTTCTAATTGGTCAATCCTCTTGTTTACATGACGTGCGTAGCGGCGCGCTTTAAATTCCAATTGATATTTTACACAAACTTATATTTTACGTTTTGACAAAGTTTTTTTATAGTTTTTCGATTATTAATATTAAAATTCAAATTAACTAACTGTTATGGAACAGGTAATTAATAAACTTCACTTATTTTAACACTTGTACTGTAAAAACGGTTTTTAGTCCATAGGCTTGTTAGATTTACGTAGATTTTAAGGATAACACTTTCCGTGATGAGTTGCACTGATATAAACTTGGCAATAACTTTTTTACACTGGGAAAGTTACTTTAGGTATTTTTAATAATTAAAACATAAGAGCTTAATGTTTACGTGGCGACAACGCCATCTTATTTAACGGCAATTAAGGACTCACCGCGTCTTTTTAGAACAAAAACACTATAACTGCTGTGGCGAATTGCCTAGCACCCAAGGCTGAATATGAATCATAACCTATCTGTGGTTGTGTTAGAGAACCGGTAGAAACTTGTTAGAAGTCAGAGGGTTTTGGTCTAACGTTCCCACGAGTTTATAACATTTGTTAATACTTTACCTATTGTTTTATTGTTATACTACCGTGATTAAAGTGAACTACATAATATACCAGTAAACGTGTGCGTCTTTTACTTGCACCAATAACACTCACGAAGAAAGTCGTACGCCGTGCGACTTACAATGGTGACCCCAGACTCCGTTGCATTTGGAGTTTCCAATTATACTGAATCGCTTCAGGCGATGTTATTTATTTGTAGCCATAAATAACATCGCCTGAAGCGATTCATCGGGCCAGCAAGCACCACATATTGTTCCTGATAATTTAACAAGGAGTTTGCATTGACCTTGGCGGACCCGGCGTTTTTACTACAAGGCTGGATCTCGCAGGGATCGTATTTCATCGGCGACGCCGCTCTTAGTATTGGACATACATAGTGTTGTGTTGTTTATATTTAGTGCGCGTGTGGTGTTAGGGCAAAGTGCGTTCATTATTTTCGTTTGTTTACGTTTTCAAACATTCAACCTCGTGTTCGACGACGTGCGCGCCACGCGCGGTCCTCCGAAGAAACTTTCAAATCACCAAACGTCAGTTGACATTGACATTGACATATCAGTTAGTCAGATGACGTTTCGCCCGTTTCGGTTCCGCAAGTATTGTTTTGTTTAGTGTATCAGTTTTAACTAGTATGATTTTCAAGTTGGTGTATGTTATATTGGGAAATTGGTGCTAAAAACTAACCCTTGAAGCCTACCTTTATGTTAGTGAAGTCTAAACTTAGTTTAATTTTAACATCAACTTACCGTTTTAATTTCTTTTATGGGACGTGGTTTAAACAATGTTTTAAAATTGTCTGTTTACAATTGTGTTTTTATGAATGGTTTTTTTGTTTTTCATTAATCTAACTGGTTTGAACTTAACAATATTTTATTTTGCAACTTACAAACTAATTTCTGTCTGATAAGTTTGTGTGTTTATATAATTTGCATTTACTGTGTTCATTGTGTGTTCTGCATGTATTGTGCCCTTATTTGTGTTCTCTACAGGGTGACCTCGAATTGGTAATACAAATTCAAAGTACTACAGAGAGCTTCCCTAAACCAATCGCTTCTACGAGGTCTCACGCTTAATTTTAAAACATAAGTACTTTTTTTTAAGTTTTCTAATTATCCCATTTTTTTTGCTTAAATTGGTTACCCTACCATTACCTTTAAAATGAAAGAGGTTTAAAGTATTTCAAATGAACACTTTCCTCTTTGGTTCGTTATCTGACACATCATTTATGATAATAGCGTATCTTGATTAGTAAATTGTCACTTGTCTTGTCAAAGAAAGTAAGAATTTTCGTATTTAATTAAGATAGTAATTAAACAAAATGCCCCGAGCTTATCCTTATACGAATATTCAGCGAATGGATATGTTATCTTTTTATTTTACGTCACGAAGTACCGTACGAACTCAAGCATTGTTTCATGAACGACACCCTGACTGCCCAACTCCTACTCGTGTTCTAATAAACTCCATTGTCCAAAACTTAAGAGATTTTGGACAGTTTACTGTCCCAGTGCACGCTCAAGCTCCGGGCCGGCGGCCGCGGTACTCGCAGACGTTTCGGAGACGAGTTCTCGATTATTTTAGCCACCACCCAGAGGCGAGCTCAAGGGACGCTGCCGCAAGATTCGGAACGAGCCAATGGTTTATTTGGCGATTACTGAATGCTGAAGGAAAGTATCCGTTTAAATTCCAAAGGGTGCAGGATATCATATTAGCCGATTATCCTAGAAGAGTGCAATTTTGTCGTTGGCTGCTGCAAAATCTACACTTGAACATTTTATGGACCGACGAGGCAACATTTACAAGAGTAGGCATGTTCAACGTTCACAATGAACACTGGTGGTCTGATCGTGAAGCAAATCCTCACGTAACTCGCAGGGACTCCTACCAGACACGTTTCTCGGTAAATGTTTGGGCAGGAATACTGAACGACTGTTTGATTGGTCCTCATTTCATTGACGGAAATTTAAATGGACCGAAATATGAAGAATTCCTGAGAAATGTGTTACCGGTATTGCTACGAGAGGTGCCGCAGCAAAATTTGGAGGCTCTGTATTACCAGCAGGATGGGGCACCAGCTCATTTTTCCCTGCGTGTGCGAAGCTACTTGGACCAAGAGTTCCCTGGGAGATGGATTGGACGCTGTGGCCCAGTCGCTTGGGCTCCTAGAAGCCCTGATCTCACACCTCTCGACTTCTTTTTGTGGGGCGAAATAAAAAGGAGAGTGTACGCACGGGAAACAGATACTGTGGGTGAACTTCGCCAAAAGATAGTTGAGGCATTTAATAATGTAAAAACCAATGAATTTGTTCTCCACAGATTGAAAGACAATCATAGGCGACGGGCAGAGTTATGTATCCAAGAAGGCGGGGGTCATTTTGAGCACATTTTAAAAGTTGTTTAAGTTTTACAATTTTGTATTTTGTACTGTACGTTATTCAACAATAAATTATTTTTAATAATTCACTCATTATTCAGTTATTCACTTTATCAGATAATTTATTAGGGTACCTACTTAAAACTAAAGGGTTGGATGGATATCAGCACCTAGTTTATTAATAACATCGAGTGATAGATACAGGAATGGAAATTGAGACACATTTTGTTCCTTGTCGCTTTGGGTGGCAGTGCGTCACGTTGAATGTCCACTGTCATTATCTCCGTCGTTGTTGTGACAGAGTACAAAATGGTGCGAGAATCAATTTCCTTGTCTGTACGACAGATATGCATGACGTCATGTAGGTTAACCACACTTGGGATTTTAAATTATTTTTATTATTTTGTTTTGTTAGAAAATTAACGATAATTAAGGAAAGCTAACTTTAACAACTGAGTTAATGCAATACACTATTAGTGATTAACTGAATCATAATCAAGTATTTTGTATTACCAATTCGAGGTCACCCTGTATAGTTGTATGTGTTGGTCATATACTTACAGCCTTGGTTGCGGGTGCAATTACTTAATTACTAAATTCATTATTTTTCAAGTGTTTTGTTTAGGTTACGGATACATTGTTGTTATTTCTTAATACCTGATATCTCGCTTAATACAATGGCTGATATACAGACACAGCTTAAGGAGCTACAGGAGCGTGTGATGGCTCTGTCAGGTGATTCGGTGCCCCAGGTGAATGAGGTCAAGATGAAACTTCCATCATTATCTGTGCAGTGACTTCCCCTCCCTCTTCCGAGATTAGTAACCCTGTGAAGTGCATTGAAGCCTTGACTAAGAAGGTTGAAGCCCTCAGCACTGACAATGCTCGACGTTCCAGATCCAATACGCGCCCTCAAGCCTCACAGCCCAGGTCTCGGGCATCTTCCAAATCTGCTGGGCGTTGGTGTTGGTATCATAAGAGTTATGGACCGAAGGCCTCCAAATGCATTTCTCCCTGTGCTTGGAAGCCTAAACAACCGGAAAACTCTTCCAGCAATCTGTAGAGGCGGCCTCTGATTGCTGTAATCCGAGCCGCCGGTTATTTGTAAAAGATTCCAGGTCAGGTCATCGATATTTAATTGATACTGGCTCGGATATCAGCTGTTTTCCTCATAATTTATTAAAAGGAATTTACAGGCCTACAACCTTTGATGTTCGAGCCGCCAATGGAAGTGCAATTAAAACTTATGGCACAGTTCCCATGCGGTTAGAACTAGGATTACGCCGGGATTTTAAATGGAATTATGTTATTGCAGACGTTGGCGCGCCCATCATCGGTTCTGATCTGTTGGCTGAGTACCACCTGATGCCGGATTGCCGCAACCAACGCCTGATAGACGGTACTACAAAATTATTTGCTTCGGCGACTATTGCCCAGATTGACGCCAGAAGCCTTACGGAATTTACCTCTACCTAAAACGGTAGAAGGCCTTCGTAGGTTCCTTGGCATGGTTAATTTTTCCGTCGGTTCCTCCCGAAAGCAGCCGAACTCCAAGCACCGCTTATAGATGTCCTAGCATCTACCCAACTGAAAAGCCCAAAGCCAGTGCCCTGGACGTCAGAGTTAGAGCTCGCATTCAACAACTGTAAAGAGCATCTTGCCACTGCAACGCTTTTAGCCCATCCCATCGCTGATGCTCCATTGGGGCTCTTCACCGATGCATCGTCGACACATCTGGGAGCTTGCTTGCAGCAGGAGGTTAGCGGCCAATGGCAAGCTCTTGCCTTCTTCAGTAGAAAGCTATCACCACCCCACTCATCCTGGCCAGCCTATTATCGGGAATTACTGGCAGTCTATGAGGCGGTGCAGCATTTTCGTCATATTTTAGAAGCGCAACATGCCATGATATATACGGACCATAAACCACTAATTTATGCTTTCTCTCAACGTCGAGAAAAGTTGCCTCCAGTTCAGCTTAACCATCTTTCTTTTATTTCCCAGTTTACAACGGACATAGTCCACGTAATAGGAAAAGAAAATGTCGTCGCAGACACCATGTCCCGAGTCGAAGCGATTCGGATCAAGGATGACTACGCGGCTTTAGCTGAAGCACAGGCTACCGACGATGAGCTCCGTAAGTTACAAACTGACTCATCTTTAAAATTGGAGAAAGTACAATTACCTGGCACTGATGTCTCCATCTTTTGCGATATGTCTACTGGAAAACCAAGACCATACTTGACCGAAGCTTTCCGCCGCAAGCATTTCGATATGATCCATAGTCTTAGTCACCCAGGCGCACGATCATCTGCTCGCCTGATGGCTGACCGCTTCGTCTGGCCTAACATAAAGAAGCAGTGCCGCGAATGGGCGCGCACCTGGCTCGCATGTCAGCAAAGCAAAGTAACTAGACACGGGAACGCACCCTTGGAGATGTTTGCCAGCCCGTCCAATCGTTTTCGCCACGTGCACCTCGACATCATTGGGCCCATGCCGCACAGCAAAGGCTATCAGTACTGTCTGACAGCTGTCGACAGATTTACTCGATGGCCTGAGGCATGGCCAATGGTCGGCATCACGGCGGAAGAAGTCGTGGAAACCTTTACTAGAGAGTGGATATCTCGATACGGGGTACCCTCTTTAGTAACAACCGACCAAGGACGTCAATTTGAGTCCGCATTATTTCACCGACTCATGGACGTCTGCGGTACGAAGCGCGTTAGGATGACTGGATACCATCCCCAAGCGAATGGAATGGTCGAGCGCATGCACCGCACACTAAAGGCTGCGCTCATGTGTAAGGAAAACTCTTGGTCAACCGCCTTGCCCCTCGTTTTATTGGGAATGAGGGCGGCCCTTAAAGAGGACATAAAAACATCAGCTGCCGAGTTGGTTTACGGCGAGCCTCTCCGTCTACCCGGTGAGCTCGTCGTAAGTAACTCCTGATAAACCTGCCGAACTGCCTGAGACGGTGGCAGATTTAGTTAGTAACCTAAGAAGTCACATGAAAGGTTTGAGAGCAATAACTGCTTCTCACCATTCCCGGAAAACTACATTTATTTTTAAGGACCTGATGGCGGCGACTCATGTTTTAGTACGAGACGACACAGTGCGGCGGTCACTGCAACCACCATATACTGGCCCTTACCTAATTAAAGAGCGACGCGGGAAAAATGTCGTCTTAGACATCAACGGCCGAAATGTAACCGTAAGGGCCTGGCCCCATGTCCACGGCACGGCGCCGTACGCCGTATAACGGCGCGGTGCCGCCACCGTGCGACGGTACGGCGTCACGGTGCCGTGAACGGTGCGACGGCACGGCTTCACGGCGCCGTGTACGGTGCGCGGCACGGTGCCGTGTGCGGTGCACCGCACCGGTGCACGGCGCACCACTCGGTAGTTTTTGTTTCAGTAGTAGGAGCAGGAGAATACGTCTTTCGCGGTCCATCTCAAGATAAAAACTGTATTCTTGAAACGATGCTTGTTGCAAACGCGTGCGTACTAAGCAACAGTAAAACAAAAACTACCGAGTGGTGTGCCGTGCACCGCACACGGCGCCGTAAAGCCGTGCCGTCGCACCGTTCACGGCACCGTGACTCCGTACCGTCGCACGGTGGCGGCACCGCGCCGTTATACGGCGTACGGCGCCGTGCCGTGGACATGGGACCAGGCCCTAAGTGTTGACAGAGTGAAGCCTGCACACCTTGAAGCAGAGGCGTCTAGTCGTGCTCCCAGCGTGCCTGCACCTGTCGTAACACCTACAGCATCGGATCCTCCTCAGCAGCCCGCACCTGCGAATGTTCCTTCTGATACTGTCATTACCAGAGCAGGTAGACAGGTAAAGCTTCAAGAAATTTTTGATTTGTAGAATATATTTTTTTTATATATTTTTTTTGCCTTCATTTTCTCCGTGGGGGGGTGGTGTGGCGAATTGCCTAGCACCCAAGGCTGAATATGAATCATAACCTATCTGTGGTTGTGTTAGAGAACCGGTAGAAACTTGTTAGAAGTCAGAGGGTTTTGGTCTAACGTTCCCACGAGTTTATAACATTGTTAATACTGTACCTATTGTTTTATTGTTATACTACCGTGATTAAAGTGAACTACATAATATACCAGTAAACGTGTGCGTCTTTTACATGCACCAATAACACCCACGAAGAAAGTCGTACGCCGTGCGACTTACACTGCTTTCAACGCTATCAGCGACTATATTCATCATCACTCATCAGCGCCGGCTACGAATGCTACAACCTTACCTTGAAGTGTAACACAATACTTAAAGTTCTATAGTAGAGTTTTTATATTCTGATAAATCACCCTAAGCTTACGGTTATTCCATTATAATGATTTTATACAACTTGAGCTACAGCTCAAGTTTAGAGTAATTTAACAGTTATTATACATAATAACTGTTAAATTACTCTTATAAAGATTAAGGTTTTTTTGACACTCTTATAAGTCTCTTAGAGAACTCTAAGTTCTAAATTGGCTGTTATTTGGTGTTGACGACACTTACGTGCTGCTTGCATTTCCGTGATTTACGAACTATTTACATACCTCACAGAATAAGTACCTGCATAGGTATAAACTGGAATATAAGAAACAGCAAAAGACGTATTTGACCTTTTTCTATTTATGGCATTCATAACGAGTTAGAAAGAGATGTCATTATAGGTATTCTTTCGTTTTCCTTCATGTTGTCACAATAATCTGTCAGCGTCAGTGTTGTTGCTGAGTCGACAATAATATAGATATCGATTCAATTTCGCAGTTGTAATTTGTTCTAATGATTTAAAGGCAAATTTTTAAATTTTCCAAATAAAAGGGGAGTTTCAAAAAAATAGCACACCTTTCAGTTTTTCTTCAGATTTGGACTTCAGGTTTGGACCACCATTCTGAACAAGAAAAACAG
This sequence comes from Tortrix viridana, assembly GCA_963241965.1. Taxonomy (NCBI): domain Eukaryota; kingdom Metazoa; phylum Arthropoda; class Insecta; order Lepidoptera; family Tortricidae; genus Tortrix; species Tortrix viridana. The sequence goes on along the minus strand of OY725171.1, from coordinate 34,633,304 downwards.
AATTTCCTGGTATGTCCCCAAAAAGATGTATGGACTTGTCCGTTTTGTTACCTTAATTCAATAAATTTTTTCACAATTCTAAAAAAACCATTCATTCATTCAGCTGACAGCTGGTCGTCTGTGAAATCAGCGACTAAATGAATGTGCAGGCAGTTGAATTTACCCACCTTGACGGACGATGTAAATTCGCCGGCTATTCATCGACTGAGTAGAACTGAACGACGATGCGTTAACAGAATAACACAGCAGAAAGGACGTGGGCATGCGTTCCTGCCATTTGTTATGGAGAAGCACGTAGAGTCCGCTATCTAGACTTCATCATGCCATTCATCTCTGTAAACTGTATCGATTGTTATTAAAAGAAATCCTTTGGAAATCATAATGGGTGGTTTTTTAGGCGTGAGGCTTAAGAAAGTTGGTCATTGGCGGTTTAAAAAAAATGGCTCTTGTGGAGGAGTATCTTATTAGTTGTTTTTTTTTAGGTATTAGTTAGGTAAATAAAATTATTAAAAATTTTACTTTTGCATGTTATCGACCAAACGGGAGCAACAAGCTGCGCAAACAGATGGTAACTGCGGTATGATGATGCTGCAATCTTACGGCTGCACCATCAGAAGAAAATGCAGTCCACCATCACTCTGCCAAGACGCTGTGACCATAGGCAGAGATATGAGACAATCGTAAAATAGGTTGGGTTAAGTTAGGTAGGAAAATAAAGACGTCCCTATTGTATTTGAGTAATCTTAACACGTTAAACGCCAACGCGGTCAATGTTGTCCGACGCTCAATTATCTACCAAGCTAATTAAAAATTAATTATTTTTGCAAATTTCATCGATGCTTTTTTTCCATTATTTAGCTAAATTATATAGGTATACAACAACACATTCCAAAATATCCTTCCACAAGGGCTCGTCACCGCGGGAGAGAATGACGACAACCTCCCTATACAAAAAAGGCTTAAAACATCACAAAAAATATATTTATATACTTATAATGTCAGAACTTTGTCATCTGGAGCAAAGATGCTAGAACTTAAGAATGCGCTAACAGAAATAAAATACGACATTATAGGGCGTTTTTCAAAAAAAGTGTACATGGTTAAGGAAAACTTAAGAAATGTTTACTCTTTCCGGTTTGTCACGAAAATTAACGATACTAAATGTATGACTAATTTTCGTGACGCACTGGAAAAAGTTAAAATTTCTTAATTTTTCCTTAACGATGTACACTTTTTTTGAAAAACGCCCTATAGGCATCGCTGAAGTTCGACGAGAAGGCTACTCCATAACAGAGGATGATACGAATATATTTTGTTATTATGGTGAAACACGAGGTAGATACGGCGTCGGTTTCCTTATCAAAAAACAATACAAAAGAAACATAATAAGCTTTGAAGGAATTTCAGACAGAATTGCCGTTCTGAACATGGATTTTGAAAACGAGCCATTGACTCTGATTCAAGTTCACGCCCCTACCACCGACACCAACGACGAACTTATAGAAGCGTTTTATACAAAATTGGAAGATGTTATGTCAAGTGCAAGGAAAAACCAAATTATTTTAGGCGACTTCAACGCGAAAATTGGCCAAACAAAGCACGAAGAAGGGCTAGTAACTGGACCTCACGGATTTGGCGAAAGAAACGACAGGGGTCACAGACTGCTACAGTTCGCAATGAAACATAAATTGTCTGTTATTAACACAATATACAAGAAACGCAAAAATAAACGATGGACTTGGCTATCTCCTGATAAAGAAACAAAAAATGAAATCGACTACATATTAATCAAAAACAAAAGACAAATCCAAAACTTTGAAGTCCTTAATAAAAAATTCAATTCTGACCATAGACTGCTAAGATCGACTTATATAGTCAACCAAATTAAGAAAAGTCGAATAAAATACACTAATAAAAAACAACTTTACTATCGGAAGACGAACGGACGGATAGAGTATCAAAGAGAACTACAAAACAATTTAATACGTTTACACATAGGAAATGGAGACTAGGTTCAAATATTCTACGATAATCTCGAGAAATGCTTATTAATCATGCTAAATCGAAAAATAAACAGGATAACCGAATAATCTCGAATGAAACACAAAAACTTATACAAGACCGACATAACCTTCAGAATAAAAAGCCACTATTGAGAAAAGACAAAACTAAATTGTCAATACTCTATAAGAAGGTTAACAAGGAAATAAACAAAGATTATAAGAGTCATCGAATGAAAATAATAGAACGTTGTCTGAGTGTTAATATTAGTTTCCTTTAAACATCGTAATCAACATAAAGACCTACTGTTAATGTAAGAATACGAAAAATATACATATTTCATATTTTATTACTTACCTCTTCATCATTATAACACGATTATTTTTTAACTAGCTGTCCGCCCGCGACTTCGTCTGCGGAGAGTCAGTAATTTCGTTAAAAAGTAGGTAGGAACAAATAACATTTTCATTAAGTACATATCATAAAGGGACAGACTGTCCAAAAAAATAGTAATGTCTCCTAACATTTGTTCGCTTTTTAGTGTTTAATTATTATGTGATTATGTATTACATGCAGCACATATACACTACATTCATGCCATTAATGCTTATTACCAATTCTTCATCACTCTTGATAAAATGGGGCTATCCAACATAATATGCAGGGACATTAATCGTTGAAGAACTCTCCTGGTACTTGGCGAAACTTCCATTTCACCACATTCATTAGGGGCTGTTCATTTATTACGTAAGACAATTTAACCAATTTCTGACCCCCCTCCCCCTACGTAAGAAAAAATAAGACTTGGATGAACCCCCTCCCTCCTTTTTAATCTTACGTAAGATCAGTATGTACCAAAATTGCAAAGAAAAAGTAGCAATAATAAATAAACGCTTGAATTTTTGCTTGCTTTTGTGATCTTACGTAAAAACATCCTACCCCCATGTAAGAAAAAATAAGACTTGTTCAGACCCGCTCCCCCCAAATCATCTTACGTAGTAATAAATAAACAACCCCTTACAAATGATGGGCAAAAGAAGCGTGTTGTGTGAAATACTTACTTTTATATTTTATATTTTGTAGTCTAGAAACCAATTTTCATATATCTAACTTCAAAAATAACAAAACTTTCTTACAAATTGCCACCCCCATTATCACCCCCTTAGGGGTAGTGTTTCCAAAATCACCGAAAGTACTCTTGGTTTGTAAGCAGTAGCTTTAACACTAACTTAATTAACTTGAAAAATGTCTTCATTCCCATTAAAACTTTCACCTCCCATTTCACCCACTTAGGGATAGTTTTTCGGAAATCACCAAACGTTTTATTTTTTATTTGTTAACAGTGCCTTTTATAGCATTTTCCACGTTTCTAACTTCAAGAATGACCAAACCCCCACACAAATTTTAACCCCCCATTTCAGCCCCTTAGGGGAAGTTAATCCAAATTAACTGAAAGAGTTTTTTTATTATATCTTAATAGTAGCGAATATAACAATTTCCAAGTTTCTAACTTCAAAATTGACCGAACTCCTATACAAATTGCTACCCCCCATTTCACCTTTTTAGGGGTAGATGTTTCCAAACACGCCAAAAGTAATATTTTTTATTTGTTGACAGTAACCTATATACCAATTTCCACGTTTCTCACTTCAAAATTGACAAAACTCTCATACAAATTACCACCTCCCATTTCATCCCTTTAGGGGTAGTTAATCCAAAATAGTCGAAAGTGGTATTTTTTATTTGTATACAGTAGCCTAAATACCAATTTTCACGTTTCTAACTTTAAAAACAACCAAACCCCATTATAAACTTTAACCCCCCATTTCATCCTCTTGGGGTAGTTTATCTAAAATCACCAAAAATAGTGTTTTTTATTTGATAACAGTATTCCTATAGCAACTTCCACGATTCTAACTTGAAAAACGACCAAACTCCTATACAAACTTTAACCCCCCATTTCCTCCCCTTAGGGGTAGTGTATCCAAAATCAGCGTAAGTAGTGTTTTTTATTTGATATCAGTATTCCTATAGCAATTTCCACGTTTCTAACTTGAAAATTACCAAACTCCCATACAAACTTTAACCCCCCATTTCATCCTCTTAGGGGTAGTTTATCTAAAATCACCAAAAATAGTGTTTTTTATTTGATAACAGTATTCCTATAGCAATTTCCACGTTTCTAACTTGAAAAACGACCAAACTCCCATACAAACTTTAACCCCCCCTTTCCACCCCTTAGGGGTAGTTTATCCAAAATCGCCGAAAGTAGTTTTTTTAATTTGTGATTTTAAGTATATGTAGCAAGTTTCAAAGGTCAAACTTCATTGGTTTTTATTTTATAGTAGTATGAATTCCAGTAATTTACAACATAAAACCCTCTTTTTTGCGTTTTTGGATGAGATTAAAAAAAAACAATGAAACAGGTATTTCTTTATTTTTATTAATAAGTGTTTATTCTGAGTTTCATGATCCTAGAACAATCTAAATTTGTTTTTCCATACAAACTTTACCCCCTCTTTTTACCCCCTTCTTCTAACATTTTCCAAAATTTCTATAGCCTTAATGTTATTCTAATATTATATAAATAGGTTTATAAAAATTTCATCATTATCCGTTCAGTAGTTTTTACGTGATGCTCAGTCAAACAAACAAACAAACAAACAAACAAACAAACAAACAATAATTTTAAAAATGGTTTTAATATGTTCAGTTACTTATTATAAGTCGCCCTGATCGGTTTTTTTTTTAAATCTTCAATGTACAGACTTTTTGGTCTTAACGATTTTATTATATGTATAGTTTTTAATATTGAATATTGAAAAACCGTTCTTAATAAGTTGTCTGAATGGAATGGAATAGCTGCCGAAACGCCTGTCAAAAATTTTACATTAAGAAGAGGCATTTTTTTTTTAATGATTTTAAGCCATGCGTTTTTTCTTACTGCAAGCATTTTTTAAGTTTCCAAAGACATCATTCGATATTGTTTTTATAAATATACGATACACAAATAATCGTAAATAACAATATTTAGGTAATAATAGTACAATGTTTTATATTTACAATTGTTTATGTCTTATAGAACATGCATTTGAAAAAAAACTTTCATTGAAGTGGGTTCAATAATAATAACAAAATCCATTCTAGTCGAATAAAAACTAAAAAAACACCTCTTCATAATGTCAAAAATGTTCACTTCGAATGATCGAACTTACAACGAATTTGTTTACCAATCTTAAGTTTTCAAAAAGTTTCTTATAAAATGAGTGAATCAGAGTTTGAAATTGATTTATTTTTTCGCAACTGTGTTAAAAAACGTCCTTCGATACACGTGCGGAAATGTCATTCTTCACTCGTCCCGAGTCTTGCCACATGCCTACGGCTCGTGGCAAGATATCTCGGTACTCGTGAAGTAATGACATACTTTCCGCACTAGCTTCGAAATGTACTATTATAGACTTCAAAAAAGCGTTCGACGCGATATCACATGACGCTATATGGAAAGCATTGGCTGAGTGCGATGTTCAAGATATATACATAGATATCCTCAAAAATATATATCTCAACTGTACGAGCAAAATAAAACTTGAGAGCACTGGAAAGGAAATTAAAATAGAGAGAGGAGTAAGACAAGGGGATCCCCTATCACCTACACTGTTTGTAACTGTACTCTACAACATAATGAAGTCTCTTAAATGGGCAGACAAAGGTGTATTTATAAATGGCAATTATTTAAGTCATCTTTGTTTTGCCGATGATATAGCGGTTTTATCTAACAACTCACGGGAACTGCAAAAAATGCTCACATCTCTACACTCGTTAAGTTATGAAATTGGACTGGAAATTAATCTCGGCAAAACAAAATTACTAACAAATGGACCGAAAGAGCCAATATATATCGAAGAAATGGAAATCGAATACGAGCCAAATTATGTCTACCTTGGAAAGGAAATTTCATTTGATAAGAGGCGAAATATTAACGAATTAGACCGGCGAATAGGAAAAACATGGAGCAAATTCTGGAGTCTCAAAGAAATTTTAAAAAGCTATCTACCCTTAACGCTTAAGAAGAAAGTTCTCGACACTTGCTTGTTACCTTGCTTCAGTTATGGATGCCAGACCTGGACGTACACGAATGAAGCCAAACACAAAATAAGAACTTGCCAGAGGGCCCAAGAACGAAACATACTTAAATTAAAAAGACTTGATAAGGTAAAAAGTACCAAAATAAGAGAAAAAACTAAGATTATAGACGCTCTCGAACACTGTTTAAAAATGAAATGGCAATGGGCCGGACACGTTGCAAGATTGGAAGGTGACAGGTGGTCAAAACTCACAACGCTCTGGAAAGGGCGGGTGGCAAGCGAAGTCGAGGGCGGCCCACGTGTAGATGGCGAGAAGACATCAACACAAAATACCAATCAACTGGCACGAAGTGGCCCAAGATCGGTCAAATTGGCGTAAACTGGGAGAGGCCTTTACTCGAGAAGAGGTCCACTCATTAAGCACTCAGTGATTCTTAATTTTAACTATTTTTAGATAAGTTTATAGTTTCGCATCTAATTTAAAAAATTAACTGAAATTAAAGGCTTTTTTTAAATTTATTTTTATTTTATTATTTATTATTATATAGGTACATAAATAAGGTGTTTTATTAATGGGCATTGATTTCTAATACATTATTAAGAATTATTTGGCGTCGGACAACATTGACCCCCGCGGCCTCAGTGAACGAATAATCAAAAATAAGTACGTTTGGTGGCGCCGCTAGGGCTTCCAAATACCGGACCTTTCCTAAAACCGGTATTAGTGCCGGTATTCGATTTTCAATACCGGGATCCCGGGATCCCGCCCGGTATTAAGAAATTAAACAAAAATGTACTAAAATTGGGAAAAGGGTGGGAATTTTTGTTTAAAACTTACACTTAGTTATACTTAGTTTAATTTCACTATATTTGCTATAACTGCTGGTTTTTTTAAACTCGAAGTTTGCATTTAGCAGTATTCCGACCCACACCAGCAGTAAAGTTATCCCATATGCTTGAGATGAGTTGTTTACTTTTAAACTCTCTCTAGGTACCTAAGAAGTTTCTTTGGAGTTGACCTGCACATGGAAACACGTGTCATGGCTAAACTATTTTTATTAAGAAAAGTATCTATGATAGATAGCTCAATTAAAGTCACTACTTGAAAAGAAACTAAAAAATACCTTTCCAAATATAAAATTGTATTTTAACTAATTTAATATCTATGAACAATAAAATCATTTCATGAAAGACTTATGTAGGCCACTAAACCAAGAAATATGGATCCATAGTTGACTGACACTTTTATTTAGGCATTATAAAAAAGTAAATATTTAAGCAGAAAATAATACAATTAAAGAAACATAAAAATCATTACATTAAATCGACATGATTTGATCACGTTAGTTTAAATGTTATTATACTTACGTGTATAATCACTCAAATTTCAAGACACACAAATACTCGTGTCTAGACATACAAATACTAAGTCGCGTGTAGTTTGACGCGACCACCATTGCCAGTCAACTGGCTCTGCAATAGAAAATGTAATGCAGACAGAGTGAATGTCCGGCTATATGATAGAACGATGCTGAGAACAAAACGAAAGACATAATATGAAGAAAGACATATAACGAATAACAAAATTAAAAAAGAAAAACAACTCAAACAACGGTATACTTCATTCAATACAGGTATTAAAAACACACCTAATATTTGGCGGTATCCCGGGATCCCGGGATCCCGGTATTGGAAGCCCTAGGCGCCGCGCGGTGAATAGCTGTCGCCCACCTCCCCCGACCCAATTTAGAGGCAATTTATTGATACGAGTCTATTACTGCTTTATGTTAATAAACAATTAATTTTAAATGCATTTGTATTTATTTTAACTCTTTTTTCAATAGGAGGAATTAGCGGATAAACTAACAAAGTACTACGAATGGACAGAGTAGCATGATCCTATCCCAAAATTAATTTATTTTTCTAAGTCAAACAGTCATGAAAGAACCAAGCTAGATTGGATAAAATAGAGGGCCGTGGGGGTCAGCTTATAGGCGAACTATTCACGTAACGTTGACCGTCGGCCCAATAGACGACTTTGAACACAGGCCTGCCGCGCGGTCAACGTTGTCCGACATGACTCGAATGAATAGATTCAGTGTCGCCCAACACTGTCCCCCATAGCTCCAATGGTATAATATACCCTTTTTGCTGGTAGTTAACGTGTTAAGGAGTAATATTCAGTCAGAATGTTTATCCTTTGCTTTTAATTCTTTTAAAAGAATTAAGAATGTGGTTTTTATTTGGTAGAACATTTGAGAGTCGCCCGAAGGCTGTTCACGTGATAACACCTATTGCTATGTGTACCTTATAAAGTGATTAAAAATATTAATTAAATCATGAACCAGTATTATATTTATTCCACTGTACCTACCCAATGATCTGATTATTTATTTATTCAATCTTTATTTCACAAATACAGGTATAAATGACGAACTTAATGCCTACTGGCATTCTCTTCTATATTTTTCATTCGGGCCACCCCACGTTTCCCTCCATCTTCTTTTTTGATAATAAGGTGTTAATTGTCATGCGGTCACGTGCTTCAATTTCATTTCACAAGTCTTTTCGCCCTTGCACTGAAATCTGACAACAAATGCAACATTGACAAGAAAATTATTGCGTTTGATATTTTGATGTTTGATGGACACTCACCTTTTGTAGCCCTTTGTGCTTGCCCATAGCACGAGCGTGTTGTCATCGCATTAAACATGTATACAGTAATTGGCTTGTCAGTCGGGTGATAACTGGATATGTGCATGGATAAAAAAAGTATAATAAAGCATTTTTGACGAGAAGAAGCGTCCTGTTAGGCTGCGACCCACGCATGAGCGCGTCGTTAAGGAGGGTCGATTTGCGTCGCAGTTTTATTAAAAGTAATCTTTACGATATGTTACGTTAACCTTAACGAATTACTTCACTGCTATGTATAGCTATTTGTAAGGATTTCGTTTGATGATTGTTAAATAAATTGAAAAATTTGTTATTGTTATAAGTATACTTTATTATTATTTTTACCTCTACCGGCCTTAAGATTAATACGTAAATAAGTAAAGACATATTAAAATTTACGTATTAATCTCAAGGCACATCTTAGTTCCATACTAAACCTTCATTACGTCCATATAAATGCACTCGATGTCATAAAAACCAATTTAATTAGAATATGTTACTTATTTTAACACCACTAAGTAGTAGGTACCTACTTATAACCTAATTGTCATCCACAAAGCTCTGACAGCCCAAGCTTCGTGAACAAAAATCGTTGTTTACTTACGTGTCATATACCTACCTAATATGCTAATAAAACTTGTAGCAAACAACTTCATTACAAACTGTCCTCAAAACCCAGATAATACCACAAAAAGGTGAAATATTCACTATTAAATTAAGGCTAGCTATAGTAAAATTACATAAAAAGAATCATAGCAATTTTGGAAGCATCGGCAACTACAAATATCGAGAGTCAGCGCTTAGACAGAATCCAAATTGGCGAACGTGACAAATAAAAAGAAAGGATTATTAAATCAGGTATCAGAAAGCTTTAAGTCTATTGGGTTTCGGATTGTCATGTAAATCATCTTGTCATAGATCGCTTCCTAAGAGCTAGCACGCATGGTGGTATTGTGTGTACATTCCAAAGACCTTCTATACACAAGGACTTTCCATCAGCGCGCAAAACGTGCGACGGTATAATTGTGCTTAAAGGCGCTTTAAGCACACTTCTTAACTTAGTCGTCAGTTAAAGCGGCAATTTGTTACAGCGGCAATAGACATACACATTCTGTGAAAATTTCAGCTGTCTACCTATTTCGGTTCATGAGATACAGCCCGGGCGACGGACAGACGGACGGACGGAGAGCGGAGGCTTAGTAATAGGGTCCCGTTTGTCACCCTTCGGGTACGGAACCCTAAAAACGTTATCTTATAAATAAAAAAGAAATCGACTGTTACAGGACGGACAGACATTGAGTCAGCTTATAAGGGTTCTGTTTGTCCTCTTCAGGTTCGGACCCCTAAAATTAACAGCCGGTTTCTACTCCACTACGACCTTGTTCCGTAGCTTCGACTGCGTAATTGTTATAGGTACATTACTGATTAATGACCGACGACATTTTAAAAGACTGGTGTGTCAACGGCAATGTATAGACAGAGCATGTCGAAGCTTCATAATTTATGGTGAAATAAAATACAGCGCCATGTTTGGGCTTTTTTGTTGTATGACGTGATTTGTCCATATGCATAGAAAGTCATTGGTATATTCGAAAGGCCCAAGGATACGGGTTGATAACTACGACTACGCTACATTTGCTCTGTTCCAGTTTCGTTCATTCCATTCGTGGCAGATCTAGTGAGATGACCAGCAGAAGTGGTGGCCCAGATGGCTACATGTATAGGTCGAAGTCGAAGCCAGCGCCGCCACTAAGGTAGTCGTACAGGTAGACGGCCATCTCGTCGAGCGCGTCGACGCGTGGGTCGGGCAGCGGCTCGTCTCGGGCGGCGCGCGCGCCGCGCCCGGATCGCGGCAGGGACCTGCTGTCCAACCAAAACATCATTCTTCCGCTGCCGAAGTACTATCATGGATTGTTTTGACGACGTAACACCTAAGGATTTTTTATCTAAAAAAACCAGTCAAGTGCGAGTCGGACTCGCGCTCTGAGGGTTCCGTATTTAAGTCCATACTTCAAAAATATTCCATTCCATTGGGTCCATTTTGACTTGCCTAAATTTTAGTACAGATCTTTAAAGTTTTTTTTTAAATTTCCCGAAAATTATAAATTTTAAACACTTCGTTTTAGTTTTCCCTTAAAATAGAAGTCTAAAGTTAGTTAGTAAGTTAGTTATCTGTAAGTTATAAATATTTCACAATATGGAACGGTCATTTTTTGAACATTTCTGGTTATAAATCAAAAAGTACGTCTGGGAAAAGAAATTTTATCCGGTATTGCTAGAGTAATGAAATAAATCGTTCAAATCTATTAAGAGCCTGTGCACACTAGCGTTTTGACCTAAACGCTATTGTGCACGGGTTCTGTATAAGCTAAGCGTGATGTTTAATTACTCTAGCAACTTTTTATCCGTGCCGTACTGCTGTCAGGCTGTCACTTTATTCTTGTGATGCATAGGCTCGCTGGGCCTCTATTCCACTTTGTCTTTAGCCACATCGTTACCACACTATTGACGTGATGGTTGCCATCGTTATCATATTTTTAACGTTATGGTACCAATCGTTATCACATGTTTAACGTTATAGTAGCCATCGTTATCACTTTTTTAACGTTATGATAGCCATCTTTATCACATTTTTAACATTACGGTAGCCATCGTTATCTCATTTTTAAAGTTACGGTAGCCATTGTTATCACATTTTTAACGTCCGGTAGCCATTGTTATCACATTTTTAACGTTACGGTAGCCATCGTTACCACATTTTTAACATTACGATAGCCATCGTTATCAGATTTTTAATGTTACGGTAGCCATCGTTATCACATTTTTGACGTTATGGTACCCATTGTTATCACATATTTAACATTACGGTAGCCATCGTTATCACATTTTTGACATTATGGTAGCCATTGTTATCACATTTTTAACGTTACGGTAGCCGTCGTTATCACATTTTTAACGTTTTTGGTAGCCAGGATTTAGATTCTGCTAATTTTTCATGAAACATTTAAATTACTTAAACTAATTTCTAATTCAATATTCGTTTTTGGTCAACCTTTTATAGGTCAATCAATAACAACGTAGAGCATTGCAAAAGCGCATATATCTACGATTTTCAGGGTTTCGTACCAAAATAGTAAAAAAGGAACCCTTATGGTGAGACTTCGTTGTCTGACTGTCTCTATGTCACAGCAGTTTTTCTCAGCAACTACACAGCAAGCAGCAGCTACACTATCAACTTGAAATTTGCCATAGTTGCATAACTTGCTTGCCCGCATCTGTTTTTAGTAAAAAATATATGGAATTAATTTTATAAATAATTAAAAAGGGGTCTAGAATAGGGGGTTGAAAAATTAAAGTGATTTGATTATAGCAAATAAAGTGTCATATGAAAGGACACAGGGCAAAGGGCAAATCTGCACATTTCAATTATTTTTTTTATTATTTCCCATGAGGTACTTTTTGATTTATAACCAAAAATGTTTAAAAAATGACCGTTCCCCCCTTATATCCGAAGTTTATGAACTGAAAAATCTGAAAAATTCCGAACTTATAGAAAATTACTTATATTTTACGGGAAAAATAAAATGAAGTGTTCAAAATTTATAGTTTTCGTGGAATTGACAAAAAAACTTTAAAGATCTGTACTAAAATTTTGGCAAGTCAAAATGGACCTTACCTAATGCATACAATTAAAGTAGGTACATAAAACGGTATATTTTTAAAATACGGAACCCTCGGTGCGCGATTCTGACTAGCACTTGACCGGTCATTTTTAACCCCCGACGCAAAAAGAGAGGGGTGTTATAAGTTTAACGTGTCTGTCTGTGTATCTGTGTATCTGTCTGTGGTATCGTAGCTCCCAAACGGATGAACCGATTTTCGTTTAGTTTTTTTTTTGTGTCATAGATAATTTTATCCCGAGTGTTCTTAGCCATGTTTCATGAAAATCTGTTTAGCCGTTTGAAGATCATCAGCTCTTTTCTAGTTGATGAGGGGTCTGACTAACTTCCTATGTCCGATCGATTCGAAATTTGGTACCGCGTTACTTCAATGATATTGAAAGTATATAGTAAGGTAACCATGACCTGATCAGCCGTTTGAAGATCATCAGCTCTTTAAGAGTTGATGAGGGGATCTGACTACCTTCCATATGTCCTATCGATTCGATATTTGGTACCTACCGTGTTGCTTTAATGATATTGAAAGTAACTAATCACTACAAATACCTTCCTAATATTTATACCTACTTTAAAAAGGACAAAATAAAAGTAAAATTAAGAATTTATAGAACCCCCGAGCCCGACAAATAAAATAAACTCTAAAAACTAACAAATAATATTTTAAACCTATTATCGTCACATATATTATGTAAGTTTAAATATTTTTTCTCAAACATGCTCAGAAAGGATGGCATTTCTTTTGAAAAACGAAGACGCGAAGGGCCACATTTTCTTCCTAGGAGTAAAATAAACGTATGAAAACCCATTTCTGTCCGCTGCGATATTTTTTTTAAAGTGCTGTCAAATGCATACAGAATAGAAAGGACCAAGAAATATATCTCATACACCCAAGGCAACTGCTCGTTTTCGTAGCACAGTGCGTGTGTTTTCTTCTTTTTATTTTCTTTAAAATTGTCTATGGTTAAAAAAAAATTAAAAACAAAAACTTATTTAAATTTAAACGTAGAACTTACTGTTGTTGTGTGAAAATTACAAACATCAAGTCCTCGGCACTTCACGGTATTTTTTAATTCTATTGCTGTCAATATTATGTCAAATTCTACAAGTGTGAAATGGTTGAATTGGATCCTTTTCCCTGAGTTGCGTCCATTTGTCTACCACAAGCCCTGAAATATCAACATCTCAAATTCAACAGACAAACATAAATGTTCCTGGAAAACCCATAGGTAACAATTTCGTTTACAAATTGTCCTAATATGACTAACATCACTTTTAATATTAATTTTACTTTTTTAAATATATTTGTATCATTTCCTCACATGTTTGAGAAAAACATTATATATGCCTCGACGGAAACGGGGGGATTGCCTGACTCGTATTTTAGCAGGCCTCGCTATTGCTCGGCCTGCTAACCACCTCGTCAGAAAATCCCTTACTTTCCGCACCTAGGCAATAATGTACTATTATTTTCCAAGCGTCGTCGCGTCGGGGGACCGCTAAATGAGAAAAACAGGTGTAGTCGCAGATTGCAACAATAGTACATTTCGATGCTAGTGCGGAAAGTATGTCATTACTTCACGAGTACCGAGATATCTTGCCACGAGCCGTAGGCAAGTGGCAAGACTCGGGACGAGTGAAGAATGACATTTCCGCACGTGTATCGAACGACGTTTTTTAACACAGGTGCGAAAAAAAAATCAATTTCAAACTCTGATTCACTCATTTTATAAGAAACTTTTGAAAACTTAAGATTGGTAAACAAATTCGTTTTAAGTTCGATCTTTCGCAGTGAACATTTTTGACATTATGAAGAGGTGTTTTTGAGCTTTTATTCGACTAGAATGGATTTTGTTATTATTATTGACCCCACTTCAATGAAAGTTTTTTTTCAAATGCATGTTCTATAAGACAAACAAATGTAAATATAAAACATTGTACTATTATTACCTAAGTATTGTTATTTACGATTATTTGTGAATCGTATATTTATAAAAACAATATCGAATGTTGCCTTTGGAAACTTAAAAAAATCTTACAGTAAGAAAAAACGCATGGCTTAAAGGACTTAGCATCCAGGCCATAATCATTTAAAAAAAAAGCCTCTTCATAATGTCAAATTTTTGACAGGCGTTTCGGCAGCTATTCCATGCCATTCAGACAACTTATTAAGAACGGTTTTTCAATATTCAATATTAAAAAATTAACGTGTTATAATGATGAAGAGGTAAGTAATAAATAATGAAATACCTTCAGTCAACAAAGTATCGGGAATGGATGATTTGTTTATGGTTCCAAATTCAAATTTTTGTTTTTTTTGTTGTTGTTAGATTGGCACAACTGTTTTCTATTTTGGCGCGGAGTTTGAGTTGCATCTGTTATTTATATTAAGTACAGTGCTGTTTTTAGTTATATCATATCTAGTGTGTATTGCGAATTTCATAATGGACAAAAACATTGAACAAAGAGTTTGTCTTAAATTTTGCATCGCCAATGGAATTTCGTGTTCGGAGTCACTGAAAATGTTACAGAAGGCTTACGGTGATTCGACTTTATCAAAAACACGTGTTTATGAGTGGTACAAAGCGTTCAAAAGCGGTCGAGATGTGATGGAAGATTTGCCTCGCTCTGGTAGGCCATCAACGTCTGCAACTGAAGTTAACATCGCAAAAGTGAAGGAAATAGTGACTGAAAATCCTCATTCAACTTTGAGAGAGATAGCCGCCGAACTTTCTGTATCTCACGAGTCGATCCGTACTATTTTAACTAATCATTTGGGTATGAAACATGTTACCGCTCGGCTAGTCCCAAAAGACCTGAATTTTCTCCAAAAACTCAATCGCATGAGAGTCGCTGAGGACATGCTAGAACGAGTCAATTCCGACCCAACATTCATGAAACGCATTGTTACTGGTGACGAGACGTGGGTTTACGAGTTTGACATGCAAACTAGTCAACAAGCTTCGGAGTGGCGCCTTCCAACTGAACCGAAACCGAAGAAACCACGCCAAAGTCGATCAAAAGTCAAAGTCATGTTGACTGTTTTCTTTGACTATCGCGGTGTTGTGCACTCGGAATTCTTGCCGGAAGGTCAAACGGTAAATAAAGAATATTATTTGAGCGTTATGCGGCATTTAAGAGAGCAAATTCGACGAAAAAGGCCAGATTTGTGGAATGAAAATTCTTGGATTTTGCACCACGATAATGCGCCTTCGCACAAGGCCATCATTGTGAAAGAATTTTTGACCAAACACTCAACAAATACCATCGAGCAACCACCATATTCACCAGATATGGCTCCTGCCGACTTCTTTCTTTTTCCTAAACTCAAATTACCACTTCGTGGCACCCGTTTTCAATCGGTAGAAGACATAAAGGAGAATTCGCGCCGAGAACTGAATTCAATTCCGGAAACAGCGTTTAAAAAATGTTTTGATGATTGGATTATTCGTTGGCGTAAGTGTATCGATTCTGAAGGAGCATACTTTGAAGGTGATAAAATAAATTTGGATGATTAACAAACAGTTTGTGTATTATTGATCTTTTCCCGGTACTTTCTTGACAGAGTAGTATGTATATTTTTCGTATTCTTACATTAACAGTAGGTTTTTATGTTGATTACGATGTTTAAAGGAAACTGATATTAACACTCATCAATAAGTAGTCATGAATTGGAACAAGTATAAATTTAAAAAAATTTGAAAAGTAAAAAGCACTAGTTCGCGAAAACCAACTTTCCGCACGATATACGGCTACGAAAAGTACCACTTTTTGAGCAACTGTGTTAAAAAAGAAATTACTTCGAAAAATTCGCAAAATCGACACAACCGTCAACGTCGTCTGCCCTCACGTGTCTGCCCGTTCGGTTCGCCGCACTTGGTGACGCCCACCCCCGCGCCGCATACCGCACATCGAGCTCGCCGCGCGCGGCATTACGTAGAGCTTAGGATATGCATGAAACTTAACATCGCTCGTACCTAAATGTAATTCGTAATAATTATTTAGCTGTTGTTGGAAAAATACTTTATAAACTTTAGCGGTCCCCCGACGCGACGACGCTTGGAAAATAAAAATATTTGAACTTACATAATATATGTGTCGATAATAATTATAATAGGTTTACAATATTATTTGTTAGTTTTTTAGAAGCTGTATATCGTGCGGAAGTTGTATTTTTACGAACGTACGGATATTTCGCACTAGTGTGTTTTACTTTTCCAATGTTTATATAATTTTGTTTCAACTTCCAAGCCGTGCATCCAACCAACGAGTTTGCATGTTCAACCAAATATTAAAATTACATAAATAAATCACACATACACACATAAAAATTATCTAGATAATTTAAAAAAAAAACAGCTCTCATCAAGATGGCTGAATCTGAATTAGTTTACGAATGATCGGATAGTTGAGTATTAAGGTGGATTCACATTACACCATGCCGAACCCTGGCCCAGCCCAGCACGGCGTAATGTGAATCCACCTTTATGCGTTACCGCTTGTTAGTATTTATGCTTTTTGATTTTTAAATATAGGTAATTAAATTACTATGTGACATTCTTTTTCTTTGATTTAGCTGAATGGTCACAACCGTTGCCATTATGAAAAAAGTCTGTCAATTAAAAGTAAAACACAAACCCGCCTTATTCACTAGCGATTAAGTTTTGTACGTATTTTTTTATTTAGTAATTATTTCGCAAATGTATTAAAAAACGTCGTTTGATACACGTGCGGAGGAACTGTCATTTTCACTCAAAGCATCAAAATGTACTCGTACTATTCTTACTATGGCGACATACTTCAAATACCTAAGTGGGATTAAGGTTTTAAGATGTACTAAATTAAAAAAAATATCCGATCGCCACCAACCTTCAAGTGATCGTGTGAAGGTGTGAATCTTCAGATTGCTGAAGATTGCCTGAAAATTTCATCAAAATCGGTCCGGCCGCTTTGGAGTCCATAGGGAACATATATACATACACACATCGATATTTTAACTAAAATAGGGATTTGATCTTTTTGGGTCTTAATGAACATTGATATGCCAAAACCGCTAAAGATAGAACTTCGAAATTTTGAGGGGGGTTGAGTTTGCATTGTAGGCGTCGTTTAAGAAGGGATTTTTCGAAATTCAACCCCCAAGTGGTAAAAATGGGGAGTGGAAGTTTGTATGGAAGTCATTCCTTTTTTAAGTTAAAAATATGAAAATTGGTATATAGGCTATTATTTACAAATAAAAAAGTGCTTTCGGCGATTTTGGATAAACTACCCATAAGATTTGGAAATGGGGGGTTAAAGTTTGTATGGGAGTTTGGTCGTTTTTCAAGTTAGAAACGTGCAAATTTGAATATAGGCTATTGATAACAAATAAAAAAAACTACTTTCGGCGATTTTGGATAAACTACCTCTAAGAGGTGGAAATGGGGGGTTAAAGTTGGTATAGGAAATTGGTGGTTTTTCAAGTTATAAACGTGTACAATGGTATAAGGCTACCCGTTAACAAATAAAAAATACAACTTTCGGTGATTTTGGATAAACTACCGTAAGGGGTAGAAATGGGGGGTTAAAGTTTGTATAGGAGTTTGGTCGTCTTTCAAGTTAGAAACGTGGAAATTGGTATATAGGCTACTGATAACAAACAAAAAATACTACTTTCGGTGATTTTGGATAAACTACCCTAAGGGGTGGTAATGGGGTGTAATAGTTTGTATGGGAAATTGGTGGTTTTATTTCGCGGCCACTCTTGCTGAGGCCGTGTGAGCCACAAGGGACCACGAAACCATAAATCGCGGTCAAGACGAGAAGGTAGAACCCCTCTGGATGCAAGATCTGCAGGGTTATCAGCAGATTGAATGTGTTGCCACTGAGCGGCAGGTACATTGCTCGTGGTCTCCGCTATGCGGTTAGATATATAAGTCCGCCACTTATGTGGGGACGAGCGCAGCCAGGCGAGCGTGATTGATGAGTCACACCAAGCGAAAACTTGGTCGAACATTAACCGACTGTAAGTAGCAAGGACTTTTTTAAGAGTATAGACAAAAGTAAAGCCTCGCAAAGTTCAAGACGCGGAATCGTGAGACGCTCTAAAGGTGCAACCTTCGTTTTGCCTAAAAGAAGATGAGTACTAACAGTACCATCAGAGTCGATAATGCTAATGAAGACGCAGGCTGCATTTGCCTTTTCGGAGGCAATCGAGAACCCGTGTAATTGTACTTGATATTTGCTAGGAAGCACGTGATGTGGTAGAGTTATGGTTTGTCGGAAAGGAAGCTAGTCAATACCAAAGGTCATAAATACCCTGAGGAGGAGATTTATCCCAACCAGCACCTGATACCCACAAGAGTTGGATTAAATGCTTGGCAAATAAAGTGATGGGACTAAGAAAACCCAGAGGATCATAAATCTTTGCTATTTCTGCAAGCATGATTTTCTTTGTACATTTGCGAGTAGGGACATCGGTTTGGTATGTGAAAGTGTCTGACCTGAGACTCCATTTAAGACCTAAGACCTTGACAGTAGTGTCAGTATCGAGCGCTGAGAGAATAAGAGCGTCGTCTTGGCTCGTATCGTCTTTGCTTACTTGAGATAGAAATTCTGAACTGTTACTAGTCCATTTGCGAAGTTCAAAAGTTCCCGCCTTACAAATGGGCGTGTGGAGCTGATGTTGAAGAGCTACAGCATCTTCTACTGTATCAGCACCTGTGACTATATCATCAACGAAGACCTCGTTAAGAAGCACCTGCGAAGCAAGTGAGTAAGACTGCGCTTCATCAATTGCTAATTGACGAAGCGTACGCAATGCGAGGAAAGGCGCAGAAGCCACCCCGAAGGTCACTGTGCACAGGCGGAATTCCTGCACAGGATCAAGAGGAGAAAATCGCCAGAGATTCTTTGGAAGTCACGATGTATAATTTTTTTACCGGTAATAGTTTGACAATTTATATACAGGTTTTCAATTCAACCGGTTTTACAATCCCTGTATTTAATAATATGAAACTCCAATTACAATTACTGCCGCACTCAGAGACGTCCATTAATTTTTAAGTTTCATTAAAATTGCTGCGTCTTATTCTATTGCTATAGCAAAGAAAGTGACATCAGCTACTTTAATGAAACTTAAACCTTAATTGACGTCTCTGGGTGCGGCCGTTAGACACTGGAATCTCTAAAGACTCTAAGGCCGTAATGTTCTCGTTATAAGTATTAAAAAAGTTACGTAAGCTAGGTTCAATGACCTTGTCACTCATGAGTTCGACCATTGAGATATACTAACTGGAGGAGCAGTAACCGCGGCAAAACCGTGTAACCTCACTTGTGACCACAGTCTCAAATCCGACATACGACAAATTAGTTGACAACCAGACGCCACCCGTACAACAAGCTGCGGAAAATACGCAAATGCGTGGTGAAAGAGTGCTTCTCAAACACATAATAAGGCAAAAGGAACAACTTCTCACACTTGAATTATATTGTTTCTGTGTTAAAATAAATGTAATTAACACGAACATTTTAATAAAACATTTGGTACAAATTGCTTAGGCCCAGTGTTGCTAGTAAAACATCGATTCATTTCCCCAAGTTTTTGCGGGAATTCAAAACTGTCATATATTTATCGTCCATCCGTAAAATAAATAAAATTAGATCTAATAATTAATGTTTCTAAACGGTTACTCTCGGTTACTTTACTGCTTGAAGAATGCTTTGATCTATTTAGGCCCATCAGGCAACGCCCAACTGTCGCGCAGTAAAACTTACCACAGTAGGTATAATAATATTATAGCTAAAGCAGTAAAAAAATTACGAACAAACGTTCGAAACATCGCACTCACACATACGCAGGTCCCAACAAGATCCATAAGCGGACATACATAGCGGTGCTGTAAGTGGCGGTGTCGCGTCGAGAAGAATGGTTTCGCTTTACATTTATATTATTTCTTTATAAAGAAGCCACGAGTGTATTGCCTGGTATACGGCTGTTTGAACTCTGCTTCTTCAAAATCGGAGCTTAGAGTAGCCGCGAGTAGCTTTTTGGTTATTCGACCGATTGCCTCCAAAATCGATGTCTGGGAGTTTGTGTGGTCTTCGACAGCGAATCCGTTGACAGAATGAGAAAAAGTACCCGCCATCTTGAACTATTTAGTTATTCAACAGATTGCTTCGAAAATCGATATCTGGTGATTTGTGTGGTCTCCGACAACGAATCAAAAATAGATGCGACAACTATGCCAAATTTTAAGTTGAAAGCTTTTGTAGTTATTGAGAAAATCTGAGATAAGTTTCTGTCATCTTCTGCTTATCAAGATAAATCCAACGAGCCCAAACACGGCGGGGCTATCTTGTTTCGTTGCGGAGTGCCTATGGCCATCAACTTCCGACTGCATCATCGGACCAGCTCCATGGTACCATTATTATCACTCAAGTGTCACAATGTAGTTGTGACGATACTCACTTTTATGCTGCAATAATGAACACAATTTTTAACTTCACAATTATAACATTAAAATTATCACAATATCTTCTGTTTGTTTTGATTGTCAGTTGGCAATGTCACTTCTTGCGTGATATGTGAGCTATGCTAACAAAAGCTGATATTAGTTCAATAATGACGTATGTTAGCTACTTTTCTCGAAAGATGGCGTTACTATCGTCAATCTTTCTTTTCAATTATTTTATTCCAAATTATAATAAATAACCTTAATATTGTTCAATAAATTTATATTAAACATATAGTGTCATTTTAATAAATTCATAATGCTTTAATCAACTTTTTGGATACAGTTTAAATTATATCGAGTAATTGTCGGGTAGATGACACTCGCGTTGTGAATTCTAACGGTAGTATGTGAGATCACATATTATTCACATTCGCGAATGTAACTATTGAGGCTGCAACGTTATAAAAGGCCGGGACACCGACAGTCCTGCCTTCTTTATTCGCTGTCTACGACCTAGAACCAAGTGCCTAAACACTTGCTTTGTTCTTCGGTACATTTCCCCAAATCGGGTAAGTGCTAGTGCAACGAATTAATATTCTCTTTTCTTTTGTAGAATGCTGTGCTATGTAATATCTTTCTTGTTTTCTTATTAGTTGTTTTAAATACTATTTCCGTTAGCTTCCATAGCTAATAGGATACCTTATTTTTTCTCAGTATTGGCGCGGTAGACTTTATACCCGCCAACAAAAGGCACTTTAGAACTATTATCTTAATTATAGTTTCTTCCAAATTAGTATTTTAACCTATTTAGTAAATTGTTCTTTAGTTAACTTCATCTTACTTTCTTTGCTTCCTTGTTTAAATGTAACCCCGTTTCGATAGTTCTTGCCACCGCCAACTATTATTCTACTTCCTTCGGAGCTTTACTCCACTACGGCGGTTGGGAAGAATTATCCGGACCTGGAGGCACTACTGACCCGTCCAATGCTCGGCGGTTACAGGGAACTTCGCTGGGAGCTGAACTTCGCTAGGAGTACAACCTTATTGGGACTACAACCTTGTTGGGAGCGCAACCTCGCTGGGAGCTGAACTTACGTCTTTAACTTTCGACTTGTTTCTTTTAACCACCCCGGTAGGTTGCGACACAAGTTACGTAAATATACCAAATTTCAGCTTAATCGGATACCAGGAAGTGGTTGGAAGGAAAATTCAGTTGCAAGATTTGACCTAAACAAAAAAAAAAACGAACATTGCAAGTTTTATTTAACTTTGCAATGTTTGTTTGCAAAGCTTTTAAAAAAGTTAATCTTATGTTTTTGACAGGTCGTAATTTTTTCCGAAATTCCATATTTTCCAAATAACTTAAATTATATTTTTAATCGAGCGTATAAGTATGGTATATGAAGTGAGTCCGTCGGAATACAGTTAGGTATATATTTACTTCATAGTTTCTAAGTAATGTCAGCAGACCGACGGTATGTATTAATTTAGTCAATTACTTAATTACGTAAATAAATGCTTATTTATTACTAACAAACTTGTAAGAGAGAAATAAAATACAGGGTGTCCGGGTGATAGTGGCCAACCTTACAGGGCTGCATAGCTCAACTCAGGAGTGTCCAAAATATGCTAAATCATGTTTAGTATTAGACGCACCGAAAACGAAATATCTCAACTTTTAAAAATTTTGGAAATGTGGTACCCTGGTTTACCATTTTCAATGCCAGAATTTTTCAATTTCGTTTGCTGTGAAAGAAAGCTGATTAAATTTGCTTTACGACCCTTTTAACTAAATTAATAAATAATTAGCAGCTTTTTTAATTATTCAAGTCAAATTTAAAGTTTAGGAATCTGAGCTTTTCTTCCGGCAAGTTTGACATCGCACGGTGTAAAAAAAATGTATGAAAACCTGTAGCTCTACTCTCTTAAAAATTTGCCTGTTTAACACTTTGGCGTGCACTACCGTGATTAGTGATCAATTAGCCATACAACTTGACGTCTATAGACGTCACCGCCGCTCAATGTGTTAATGGAGATTCTAAAATGATATAACAATTGAGTTTATTGATTATAGCAGCGAAGTTATTATTAAGTTTGTCCAACAAAGACTGAATTTTTATAAAACTATCGAATTTAAAAAACGACTTTTGCTTCCGTTTAAAATCAAGTTAACTGTTTTAAATATTTTAAAAGACAAATTACGTGAATGTGAAATACAACGACACTAGGATAAAAGGTAATAACTTACATTTTCTTAAATTTAAAGCAAGTATTTAAATTGCTTGCCGCCGCCCTAATTCAGGCTCGGCAGCGTTTCATAAACGACCTCTTAAGTACGGAGGCATATCGTCGCTCACCAATATGTCGGCTAGCTTCTGGGCCGCGACTACGCAGCTCTTCCAAAGAGGAAATAGGTTTGCCATACACTCTTTCTTTTAAACAAGCCCAATAAAAATAGACAAAAAAAGAAACTAACGATGTAATTGTCTAATTAATTCAATTTGGATTTGAAAGTATGGTTTCCAGTATTTATTAACAACAATGCCTCTTTGGAAGAGATGTGTGTGAGAATCTTATTAAGACTAAATGGTTCGTTCGTTAATGACAATAAGGACCGTATCGGAAAGAAAGTAGACAACTTCAAAATGATATTATTTTTATTCTGTGTGAAAACTGATAATGAAACGAAAAGAAACTGAAAAATGAGGTCTTTATAAAAAACTGTTTTGAATGATTGCGTCATATTGATTGATCTATTTTGCCTGCAACCTAACTTTCTTTTTAATGTGTAATTTTTTAACATTAAATTCTGGACGACCACTTTTGATACATTTTTAGATGCCCTGTTCCACTTTTTTTTAAAGTAGTCAACTGAGGTGGCAGCTTTGACGTTTTTTTGGAGATATCGTTTCATATTCGCCCAATATCGCTCAATTGGGCGAACTTCTGGGCAATTTGGAGGATTCATCTCCTTATCCACTACTTCTACCTTATTGGCTTTATACCATTCCTTCGTTGTGTTAAAGTAATGACAAGAAGCCAAGTCCGGCCAAAATAAAGTGCTAATCCTGTGCTTCTTTATGAGTGGTAGTAATATTTTCTGCAAGCACTCGCCACGGTATACGAGAGCGTTCAAAGTCCCTGTAGTGAAAAAGGATTGCGATCGCATACCGCATTGACAAATCGCTTGCCAAACTAATATTTTGTTTCCGAATTTCGCGATGTTGATGGCCTTATCTTTTCGAGTAACCTTCTTATTAGCCGGCACCGTAATAAATTGAGGTCTCGTCATCCAAAATAATGCACTGATTTTTCTGATTCCGGTTCGTTACAATCAAATATCATAATGCCCTTTTACATATATGACTAAATCTCATTTTGTCCTAGTTCCAAAATGCCTAAATTCCCAAATTGACTTATTTTCAATACAATAAAATGTCATAATAACATTTACACATTACATCCGATACCCAAAATGTCTAGTTGGTAAAATGAACAATAACTTCAAATACCGAATCATTGTTAAAGACTGAAGGTGAAAATGCATTAGTTTCATAATTACCACAATTCAAAAATGACATTTGTTGACAGGTCCAAAGATCAAAATGACACTGTCTCATAATACCTTTTTTACCACAAATTTTAACCAAGCAGTATTTTTAGTGTAACGTATTTATAAATGTAAATAAATACTACACATTATCAGAGTTGGTTCAGCAATTTATATATAACAACTATGCTTTTATAAGGGATCCAACAAAAACTGTCCTCATGAGCGAGTCAAGAAATCTAGAGTTCTGTACCTCAAAAGGAAAAAAAGGAACCCTTATAGGATCACTCGTGCGTTTGTATGACTGTTCGACCCTCTGTTTCACACAATTTAAAATAAAAACAGTAACATGACAAAAATTGCGATGCCGTAAAAACTGTAAAATACAACATAATTTTAAATATTTTCCATAAATACTGAGTTTTAGGTGTTTTTACAATGTGACGTTTTGTAAGAAGTTAATTTGAGTTTTAGACATTTTGGGAAATGGTATGATTGAAAATTTATCAAAACACGATAAAGTCAAGTTTTAGACATTTTGGGAAATGGTAGAATTGAAAATTTATCAAAACGCGATAGAGTCTATATGAATTATAGTCATATTAAGAATACGGTAATTTAAGAAGTAGGCGTAAGTCATTTCGAGCTTTAGACATTATGAGAATAATCTGTTTTGGCATTGCGACATTCTAGGAAAATCATAATACCATATGGTATTATGATTTTTGGTTGTAGCGAACCGGAATCATTTTTCTTGGTCAATATACGGTCGTATAATTTCCTTGTCCGTTTTCTGACAGCTGTTGTTTGATTTTCATCTCGCTTTGGTTGTTTTTGTCTTAATAGGATTTTAGGTTGCATCTTAGTTTGATTCTTTGTATCATAGCCGAAAAAGTTTTGGCTCTCGTATTGAAAGGGACGGATTTCGTTTAAACATTCTTACGACTTTCTTTTCTAGTGCCAAGTCGGTTGTCCCGGTTTTCTTCCAGATTTAGGCAAATCTTCGAGAGTACAGAAGTCACTAAATTTCTATATTATTTTGTGCACACCCGCGGGACTCAACTTGTACTTTTTAGCCAGTTTTCTAATCGTCATACCTTTTATTTTGCACCAATCGTCCAAAATATGTTTTTAACACAGTTGCTCAAATAGTGGTACTTTTCGTAGCTGTATATCGTGCGGAAAGTTGGTTTTCGCGAACTTGTGCTTTTTACTTTTCCAATTTTTTAAAATTTATACTTGTTCCAATTCATGACTACTTATTGATGAGTTTTAATATTAGTTTCCTTTAAACATAGTAATCAACATAAAAACCTACTGTTAATGTAAGAATACGAAAAATATACATATTTCATATTTTATTACTTACCTCTTCATCATGATAACACGTTAATTTTTTAATATTGAATACTGAAAAACCGTTCTTAAATAAGTTGTCTGAATGGAATGGAATAGCTGCCGAAACGCCTGTCAAAATTTTTGACATAATGAAGAGACGTTGTTTTTTTTAATGATTATGGCCTGGCTTCTAAGCCCTTTAAGCCATGCGTTTTTTCTTACTGCAAGCATTTTTAAGTTTCCAAAGGCAACATTCGATATTGTTTTTATAAATATACGATACACAAATAATCGTAAATAACAATACTTAGGTAATAATAGTACAATGTTTTATATTTACAATTGTTTATGTCTTATAGAACATGAATTTGAAAAAAAAACTTTCATTGAAGTGGGTTTAATAACAATAACAAAATCCATTCTAGTCGAATAAAAGCTAAAAAAACACCTCTTCATAATGTCAAAAATGTTCACTGCGAAAGATCGAACTTCCAACGAAATTGTTTACCAATCTTAAGTTTTCAAAAAGTTGCTTATAAAATGAGTGAATCAGAGTTTGAAATTGATTTATTTTTTCGCAACTGTGTTAAAAAACGTCGTTCGATACACGTGCGGAAATGTCATTCTTCACTCGTCCCGAGTCTCTCGATATCTCGGTACTCGTGAGGTAATGACATACTTTCCGCACTAGCATCGTAATGTACTATTACGAACGTGTAAGGTAATTCGCCCCATGTTGAGCGTTTGACAAAAATAGCAAGTGCTTTTTGTTGCAATTTAAAAAAAAAGGATGTAGTTCGGTATTAAAAAAAAAATGCCTATTTTACGTAGGTGCCAGTTTTTAGAGATGCCTAAAGTTGTCTACTTTCTTTCCGATACGGTCCTTAATAAATATCTAAATCATTCCACATTGGTTAATGACACATTGTTGTGTACCTACTAACGATTTATTCAAATAAAAACAAGAAGTCCATTCGGTTAGTTCACCCGTGAACGTATGTAATGAAAGTTTCGGTAATTTAATGTGCGACTTGTGTGCAACTCTAGTGCTCTGTTTTCGTGTCTCCTTGATACCATCTAACGTTATTTAAACTTCGTAGTATAACGAATCAAACCGATTGCGTGTTGCTAAAGGCTTCGTCATACAGCCAGCGCGTCACGCCTGCAGCAGCGCGCAGCGCGTTCTTAGCGTGACCCAAGCGCCGCGTGGCAGTCACACTGCAGGCAGCAGAAAACGCTATGCAGCGCGGCACGGCGTGTTCCAAAGAGTAAAGTAACTATAGAGGGAAATAGTGTCGATTCTATCAATATAAATGTTAGCTAATTTTCTATTCAAACATATCTTAGCTGATTTTCGGTAGGTATAAACATTTTAATTGTCTGTAGCTCAAGAACCAATAAAGTCTACTTAGGCGTGATAGTTTTCTTTTTAAATTCATTATATGCGCTTTCATTTAAGATATTTTTCAAATGTTTAGTATTTGTAGTTTTGGCTGGGGGGACTAACTTGACTCTCACAAACGGATCCCTTAAATAAAAAATTGTTTTTGCGAAATCATCCCCACTTTACGTGGGGAGGTACCATAAAAAAAATGCGAGTCGGACTCGCGCACCGAGGGTTCCGCACAAACTTGTAGGCATGTAAATAGTTCGTAAATCACGGAAATACCATATAAACACAGTCCAGTATAAACTGACACGCAATCAGTATGCACTTTCGTACTTAGTGAGTGTTAGTTTATATTTAACTTTTTTTTTATGTGATGTAACTACAAATTAACGGTTTTCGGATTTTTTCCTTTACTTGTGCTATAAGACATTGCTTCTTGCCAAATTTCATGATTCTAAGTCAACGAAAAGTACCCTAAGTTTTGATTCCCTTGAGATTCCCTTCAATATGCGGCATAAACAACCGTATCTTTTGATTGCGTTGACTTAAAGGTTTCATTTTTTCACTGATCCAAGGGATTTCAGACCTTAGTATTTGATATGAATTTCAACTTGATACCTTCACGCGTCCCTGAGAAAAAGGGTTTTGACAGACACACAGACGGACAACAAAGTGATCCTATAAGGGTTCCGTTTTTTTCATTTCATGTACGGAACCCTAAAAACGGACAGACAGACGGACATGGCGAAACTACAAGGGTTCCTAGTTTGACTACGGAACACTAAAAATGAGGGCGCTGTTCGGAATAAAATTGGCAACATGATCCAAGGTTTACTCTATCCTGTGTTGGTTGCCATTTGAAAATAGCTTTAGTTCAACCTGCACTTTCATAGGTTTACAGCACTTGTCATACAAGCAAACTTGACCATAGAGTCGCCACTCTTTCCCTCTAGGTATAGTTACTTTACTCTTTGGAACGCGTCGCGCTAAGAACACGCCGTGCAGCGCTGCATGGCGCGATCCCGCCGCGCCCGGCAGTAAAATCACGCCGTGCCGCAATATACTTAACCATCGAAATATAATAAGTATGGAAGGGTAACCTCAAACAAAAATGACTAAAATCCGCTCCAAAATACCCACTTTTCGAAATGAAAAGATCTTATGTATCGAGTGGTTTCGATAATCAACTAAATAATAATTGAGTTAAGGTTTGAAGTCATTTATGTCAGATATTGATATAACGATTGAGTAGACAGTAATTTCAGTAAGGTTGTATACCTACCGTTTGAAAGACAAAAATCTGCAATTGGTTACAAGCCCTCTGACACAAGAATTATATTTGACAATTTTTTTTTTCATACAGTTTACTTGAACGCGGCCAAGTATTTCAACATTTGACGTGGATGGTTCAATACAAAAATTACACAGTAATTGAATAATGAATTTAATTAATACTTTTTAATACTAGTGTTTTGACAAACTTACTGATTATTCCCCTTTAATCATTTAACATTCTTATGTTACAATATTATAAAATTGGAAAAGAGTATATCTTTTCAGTCAGCATTAAATCATAAATCATACGTATACGCGATTAAACGCGGTTGTTTTGTTGGAGCGGAAAGGTTCTAGAGTGGCGACCGCGAACCAGGAGACGAAGTGTTGGCAGGCCTTCCACAAGGTGGACCGACGATCTGATAAAGGTCGCGGGAAACCGCTGGATGACAGCAGCAAAGGAGCGATCGTTGTGAAAAACCTTGGGGAAGGCCTTTGTCCAGCAGTGGACGTCTTGCGGCTGATGATGGTGATGATGATGAATTATATTTTTGCGAGAATAAGATTATACTTAAGCATGCATGCATATGCATATCGATCATAAGTTAAGCAGGCTCAGGTATCTAATAGATGTGTGATAAACCACTCGACGTCTGATATTAATTAAAATATTTTTAATATTATCTATACATATAATAAAATCGTTAAGACCAAAAAGTCTGTACATTAAAGATTTAAAAAAAAAACCGATCAGGGCGACTTATAATAAGTAACTGAACATATTAAAACCATTTTTAAAATTATTGTTTGTTTGTTTGTTTGTTTGTTTGACTGAGCATCACGTAAAAACTACTGAACGGATAATGATGAAATTTTCATAAACCTATTTATATAATATTAGAATAACATTTAGGCTATAGAAATTTTGGAAAATGTTAGAAGAAGGGGGTAAAAAGAGGGGGTAAAGTTTGTATGGAAAAACAAATTTAGATTGTTCTAGGATCATGAAACTCAGAATAAACACTTATTAATAAAAATAAAGAAATACCTGTTTCATTGTTTTTTTTTAATCTCATCCAAAAACGCAAAAAAGAGGGTTTTATGTTGTAAATTACTGGAATTCATACTACTATAAAATAAAAACCAATGAAGTTTGACCTTTGAAACTTGCTAAATATACTTAAAATCACAAATTAAAAAAACTACTTTCGGCGATTTTGGATAAACTACCCCTAAGGGGTGGAAAGGGGGAGTTAAAGTTTGTATGGGAGTTTGGTCGTTTTTCAAGTTAGAAACGTGGAAATTGCTATAGGAATACTGTTATCAAATAAAAAACACTATTTTTGGTGATTTTAGATAAACTACCCCTAAGAGGATGAAATGGGGGGTTAAAGTTTGTATGGGAGTTTGGTAATTTTCAAGTTAGAAACGTGGAAATTGCTATAGGAATACTGATATCAAATAAAAAACACTACTTACGCTGATTTTGGATACACTACCCCTAAGGGGAGGAAATGGGGGGTTAAAGTTTGTATAGGAGTTTGGTCGTTTTTCAAGTTAGAATCGTGGAAGTTGCTATAGGAATACTGTTATCAAATAAAAAACACTATTTTTGGTGATTTTAGATAAACTACCCCTAAGAGGATGAAATGGGGGGTTAAAGTTTATAATGGAGTTTGGTTGTTTTTAAAGTTAGAAACGTGAAAATTAGTATTTAGGCTACTGTATACAAATAAAAAATACCACTTTCGACTATTTTGGATTAACTACCCCTAAAGGGATGAAATGGGAGGTGGTAATTTGTATGAGAGTTTTGTCAATTTTGAAGTGAGAAACGTGGATATTGGTATAAAGGTTACTGTCAACAAATAAAAAATATTACTTTTGGCGTGTTTGGAAACATCTACCCCTAAAAAGGTGAAATGGGGGTAGAAATTTGTATAGGAGTTCGGTCAATTTTGAAGTTAGAAACGTGGAAATTGTTATATTCGCTACTATTAAGATATAATAAAAAAACTCTTTCAGTTATTTTGGATTAACTTCCCCTAAGGGGCTGAAATGGGGGGTTAAAATTTGTGTGGGGGTTTGGTCATTCTTGAAGTTAGAAACGTGGAAAATGCTATAAAAGGCACCGTTAACAAATAAAAAGTAAAACGTTTGGTGATTTCCGAAAAACTATCCCTAAGTGGGTGAAATGGGAGGTGAAAGTTTTAATGGGAATGAAGACATTTTTCAAGTTAATTAAGTTAGTGTTAAAGCTACTGCTTACAAACCAAGAGTACTTTCGGTGATTTTGGAAACACTACCCCTAAGGGGGTGATAATGGGGGTGGCAATTTGTAAGAAAGTTTTGTTATTTTTGAAGTTAGATATATGAAAATTGGTTTCTAGACTACTAAATATAAAATATAAAAGTAAGTATTTCACACAACACGCTTCTTTTGCCCATCATTTGTAAGGGGTTGTTTATTTATTACTACGTAAGATGATTTGGGGGGAGCGGGTCTGAACAAGTCTTATTTTTTCTTACATGGGGGTAGGATGTTTTTACGTAAGATCACAAAAGCAAGCAAAAATTAAAGCGTTTATATATTATTGCTACTTTTTCTTTGCAATTTTGGTACATACTGATCTTACGTAAGATTAAA
This sequence comes from Tortrix viridana, assembly GCA_963241965.1. Lineage (NCBI taxonomy): Eukaryota > Metazoa > Arthropoda > Insecta > Lepidoptera > Tortricidae > Tortrix > Tortrix viridana. The sequence continues at coordinate 34,602,233 of OY725171.1, read as the reverse complement.
AAGGAGGGAGGGGGTTCATCCAAGTCTTATTTTTTCTTACGTAGGGGGAGGGGGGTCAGAAATTGGTTAAATTGTCTTACGTAATAAATGAACAGCCCCTAATGAATGTGGTGAAATGGAAGTTTCGCCAAGTACCAGGAGAGTTCTTCAACGATTAATGTCCCTGCATATTATGTTGGATAGCCTCATTTTGTCAAGAGTGATGAAGAATTGGTAATAAGCATTAATGGCATGAATGTAGTGTATATGTGCTGCATGTCATTTGTACCTACCTACTTTTTAACGAAATTACTGACTCTCCGCAGACGAAGTCGCGGGCGGACAGCTAGTTGTAAATAAATGTTGACAATGTACTGTACAATTTGGGACTGCTGTGACTTTTAAAAAATGTCTTCCAGTTTTTGAGATGACATAATCCGATTCATCAAAATGGATGCTGCAAATCCTGTAATATTTTCGCTACCCATTTCGCGACGAACTGCATCCACCCAAGCCAGATGGCGTTCTTATTTTTTTTGGAAAACTTAAAAATATCATATTACCTATTTGTTTTATTATGTAAACTAACGATAGTAAAGATGACATAAAATTTAATTTTATATATTTATTCGAAGTAGTTGCTTATAATTCACATTTTTCAACGATATATTGCATACCTAACTTCGGCCATGACATTTTAGTATGAGAATATTTAAATTTCAATAACTTACTAATGAAAATAAATATCGCTTTGTTTTGCATCTGTGTGGTTCATGCACCAATTCACAATGCAACTTGGCATTTTTGCAGCATTATTTAAATCCAGTAATAATTAAAACCAAATTATTTTTGTTGTAATTATAAACAACTGTTTGACACTGCGTCAGAAAGTCGACTGATAGACGGTTGGGCACTAAGTATTAGCTCCACCCCGCCGGCACTAAGTCAGTGGGGCCGATTTTCAGCTTCAGTTAGTCTTACATACTTCGATGAATATAACGATGAATATAACGGGCCGTGCGAAAACACAAAATGGCCGCAACACTCGGTTAGTCTGTAATAGTGACTTAAAAAAAAAAACCGTCTTCAAAAACCCACTAAAAAGCGTTAAATAAAAACGAGCCTCCTAGGTGTGCAGCACAATACAACGTAAATTGTTAACCGTAACCTAATGTTTTTATACATATATATACTCGTATATAAGTCGTTTTTTATGTTTATAGTTTAATAGCACATAAGTAATTCGCAATAAATTTCCGTCGATCCCGCCTTTTCATTCCTACCTAAAATAAATAGGTCAAATAGGTATCTAATAGGAATTCTATTAGACCCTGTTCGTTTGCCGCCTCAAATCAGACTGAGGGCGACAATGGAGGGGGGTCAAGCAAAAAGTATAAAATGGCGGCCCGGCCGTCCACAGCGTTTTATGGTGGCGGGTGACCTAAATTCCAAACATACCGCTTGGAATTATGTGGCCAACAACCGTAACGGACTAAGACTACACGACTACACGGACAGACTAACTTGTGACATCATTACTCCTATGGAGCTCACCCACTTCCCACACACGGTGGGACACAGACCTGACATTCTGGACGTGGCCCTCCTCAAGAAAGCCCTCAAGCTGCGCTCTATAGAGGTGGCCCACGCCCTAGACTCCGACCATCGACCAGTACTTTTATTGCTAGCCCCCCCGACGCACCCCCGACAACAAAGTCAGTGATAGACTGGAAAGCTCTAGGCGACTCCTTGGCTATGACGAACCCCACTGACATAGATGGCTTTCCCGCCTCCATCGTGACCAAACTTGACACCGACAAGGCGATCGACTCTCTCACCCGTCACCTTCAAGAGGCTATGTCTCGCTCCTCTAAAGAGGTTACATTAGAGAGAGACAGACCGTCGTCCTCCTCTAACAGAGGAATTGAGGGGACTGCTGAGAGATAAGAACGCCGCGACAAGAGCCTATGATCGTTACCCTACGGACGAGAACAAACGGAGGGTGCGCGCACTTCAAAACGAGACAAACTTCAGGAATGACTCCTGGAACAAGATGCTAAGTGAAATAAAAAATTAAAGAGGGGCCCTATACAAGAAACGTGACTTTTTTTGGTAAATCCGGCTGCATCTCATGAACCGTAACAGGTAGACAGTTGAAATTTTCCCAGCGTATTTATTTTAATTGCCGCTATAACAGCAAATAATAATAAAAAAACAAAATTAAAAAGGAAAGGGAGTTCTCATACAAAAAATATTTAATTAAGTTTTGTCACTCCGCGGGCTGTACCTATCTCTTGAACCGTAATTGATAGACTGTTGAACTTTTCGCAGTGTGTATCTCTGTTGCAACTACGACAACAGATAATAAAAAGTTCATAATATTCAATTAAATAAGTACGATGGTACGGAACCATTCGTGTGCGAGTCAGACTCTCACTTGGCCGGTTTTTGAAAATACTGAATCAAGTGCCAAAATTTTGCAGTTTTTTGAGTACCCATGCATGACATACGGACACGGACAGCAGTCCCAGTAATAAGGGCGCCGTTTGGTCCTTAAGGCACTAAGTCGCAGTTATAATAGTAGATTGTTCAACAAGGGACTAAAGTAAGTCATTATGGCTTTTTAGTCTCGAGTCGAACACTCTACTTTTCACTTCGAATGCGAGGGAAAATAACGACGTTCTGTACAAAAGTTACAATAGCAAAAAAATTGTTCCGCGGTTTTTAATTTTCTTTTCTTTTGTAAAGTGACGCTTTAAATGCTTGCATATTTAGCCAACAGATTCATACTTGAAAACTATTTTTTCAAAACTAATCAAAATTTATTATGCATGGTCCATGCATAATAAATTAAATTCATCCTTAATATAATTAAATTGATTCATTTTCATAATCATTAATCGTGTTTCACGAAATTAAATAGTTTAGTTTTAATATTTTTGCATAGTTGTCATTTTCAGGTTATTTCCACGCCCTAAAATTGTCTATACCACAGAAAAAGTACTTTCATAGAAACCGAACTATAAGAAACAGCAAAAGACGTATATGACCTTTTTCTATTTATGGCATTGCATTCATATCGAGTTAGAAAGAGATGTCCTTAAAGGTATTCTTTTGTTTTCCATCATGTTGTCACAAGGATCTGTCAACGCCAGTGTTGCTGCTGAGTCGACAATAATAATTATAGTATCAAGTTTTCTTGTTTTGAAAATCTGAAAATATCGATATACTACTCTGTCAAGAAAGTACCGGGAAAAGATCAATAATACACAAACTGTTTGTTAATCATCCAAATTTATTTTATCACCTTCAAAGTATGCTCCTTCAGAAACGATACACTTACGCCAACGAATAATCCAATCATCAAAACATTTTTTAAACGCTGTTTCCGGAATTGAATTCAGTTCTCGGCGCGAATTCTCCTTTATGTCTTCTACCGATTGAAAACGGGTGCCACGAAGTGGTAATTTGAGTTTAGGAAAAAGAAAGAAGTCGGCAGGAGCCATATCTGGTGAATATGGTGGTTGCTCGATGGTATTTGTTGAGTGTTTGGTCAAAAATTCTTTCACAATGATGGCCTTGTGCGAAGGCGCATTATCGTGGTGCAAAATCCAAGAATTTTCATTCCACAAATCTGGCCATTTTCGTCGAATTTGCTCTCTTAAATGCCGCATAACGCTCAAATAATATTCTTTATTTACCGTTTGACCTTCCGGCAAGAATTCCGAGTGCACAACACCGCGATAGTCAAAGAAAACAGTCAACATGACTTTGACTTTTGATCGACTTTGGCGTGGTTTCTTCGGTTTCGGTTCAGTTGGAAGGCGCCACTCCGAAGCTTGTTGACTAGTTTGCATGTCAAACTCGTAAACCCACGTCTCGTCACCAGTAACAATGCGTTTCATGAATGTTGGGTCGGAATTGACTCGTTCTAGCATGTCCTCAGCGACTCTCATGCGATTGAGTTTTTGGAGAAAATTCAGGTCTTTTGGGACTAGCCGAGCGGTAACATGTTTCATACCCAAATGATTAGTTAAAATAGTACGGATCGACTCGTGAGATACAGAAAGTTCGGCGGCTATCTCTCTCAAAGTTGAATGAGGATTTTCAGTCACTATTTCCTTCACTTTTGCGATGTTAACTTCAGTTGCAGACGTTGATGGCCTACCAGAGCGAGGCAAATCTTCCATCACATCTCGACCGCTTTTGAACGCTTTGTACCACTCATAAACACGTGTTTTTGATAAAGTCGAATCACCGTAAGCCTTCTGTAACATTTTCAGTGACTCCGAACACGAAATTCCATTGGCGATGCAAAATTTAAGACAAACTCTTTGTTCAATGTTTTTGTCCATTATGAAATTCGCAATACACACTAGATATGATATAACTAAAAACAGCACTGTATTTAATATAAATAACAGATGCAACTCAAACTCCGCGCCAAAATAGAAAACAGTTGTGCCAATCTAACAACAACAAAAAAAACAAAAATTTGAATTTGGAACCATAAACAAATCATCCATTCCCGATACTTTGTTGACTGAATGTATATTCACAACACTGTCAAACTAATAAAGCTACTAAATGAAGAAGTCACCCTGACACAAAATTAACTATTCGCATATCGACTTTTAAATTTTGTAGTACTGTAGGTTCGTGTAGGGGTCCAATGGCGGGCTCATCGCGGTCCATTCAAATTTGACGTCTAAAACCTTTTGGCAAAATCATGGAATACGAAAGAATACCTATAAGGACATCTCTTTCTAACTCATTATGAATGCCATAAATATAAAAAGGTCAAACCTACGTCATTTGTTCTTTCTTATATTCCGATTTCTATGCAAATACTTATTCTGTAATAATCCTCCATCCACTTACACCGTGATTGGCTTTTTAGGGGTTTCCAAAGTAAATAAAAAAAAAAACTTTAATCTCTAGAGATTAGAAAGGAACTTTAGTCCCGATATGCAGAGACTAAAGTAGCATTTTAAGAGCATGAGAAGTGAAAAGAAACTTGTGCACAGATGGTAGACGCCTGCGGTGCCGCCCTCTTTACCAACCTGAAGTCCGTGTCGGTGTCCAACTCGTCCTCGGTAGTGAATCGCTCCCGGATGTCTTTCATGATGCACGCTTCCAATTTTTTGTGCTGTATAAGACGTATAAAAAAGATTACTAAAAATAAAACCGTCTTCAAAATCCTCTAAACAGCGTTAAATAATTAATAATAACCTAAAAAATCCGTTCACTGAATAATAGTTAGGTAGGGGAGGCCGGGGTTTGTTTTAACGGGGGTAAGTATTATAACGGGGGTAACAGATCATTAGCGGCCAAAATATTGGGATCTAAATTAGAGTTTTTTAAATCTTACCATGGATTATGATGCCAAACACATTGTGACCAATCAGTTGTCAGCAGGACTTCAAATACAAAAGTTATGCTCTGCGCCGACTTTTCACAGGTAAATGAACTTTTTTACGATTGCAATTTTTTGATTCACCCATTAATTAATGCCATATTGAAATAACTTTTTGGTATTGAATAAAGCTAATTTAATTAAGTAATAATAATCATTGTTAATATCATGTTATTTCATTCCTTTAATTTAAAATATTTTTTTTACTGTTGCGGGTATCTCCGGGGCTAGTGTTAACAAAACAGGTGGGGTAAGTATTAACGAGGTTAAACTTGCGCTGCACTGTGGATCTGTTTATTTAGTTGTATATGTTACAAAAGATTGTATACATATGGGTAAATTCATGGAGTGATTTTCTCAATAAATTGATTTTAGTCTTTGATTTCGCAGTATTAGGTATATTTTTTACCAAATTAGTGTGGGATAGGTACTTTAATATCACTTAAAAGTTATTTTTCAGACCGAGGAATTACAAAAGAAAGGCAACTCGTGGGTGTACGTCTCGGGAAGTTGATGAGTTGGCTATCAAATAAATATTGGAAAATAACAAAAAATATAAGGAAGTTGTAGAAGAATTTCAAATCTGTCATGCACTAGAAGCAAGGGGTAAATTTACAGATGGGGTACAAAGAACATTTTATATATTTGTTGTATAATAATAATGTAAGAAGACATTAAATGTGAAATATCCCAATTCAAATATCACGCATTTTAAATACTTTGCTGAGTCAGACAAATTATGAACACAGTGGTCATGTTATTACTTTTATTAATTAGATTTTTCAGTAATTGTAGATTATTGCGTAACAATCATGTAATGCTTGTCCTAAAGACTGACTAATTGTAACTAGAGGGCTTACGTGAAAAATATTCAAATTTAAGTTACTTGCATATGTGCAATGTAACTTAAATTAGACGCAGTTTTGGGAAACAGATTTACATGTTATATGTGATATCCCAACGATTCTTTTCTTTTCACTAAAGAGTATCCGATTGATATTGTTAAATATTAAATATAATTGGATCTATACCATGATGTTATATTTGTTATAACTATATATTGTAATATTTATTACGTTGATTTATTTTTCATATTATAGCTGAATAACCACAGACACAGAATATATAGATATGTAAACAAAACACGTATGTTATGTAGTTTTCAAGTTACAGGCAAAAGTTTGAAAAGTGTCCCGGCCTCCCCTACATGAAATATACCCAACAAAGTGTGAATTCTTGACACCGCCTTTTTTTCATCAAATCTGCAATCGCTTTTAGTGATTGTAATATTATTATGTGATTTACTACATAAATTATGATGAGAAAAATTATGTAGCTTGATACTCTAATAAATAAATCTCACCGTGAAATACAGCTTCTTCTGAATATGCGCGCTTGTATGATTGCCGGTAACTCAGCCAGAAGTTTGACGCCCCTTGATATAATGTATTATTTGTTAACAAACTTAAACGCCGTACATACAAGCAAGCAAGATAACTATATCAATAAATTATTTAAATATAATCGCTTTCTTTATTAATAAATTATACATTATTATCAAGGCATGTCAAACTTTTGACCGAGTTACCAGCAATCATTAAAGCGCGGATATTTAAAAAAACACACTAAAGAAACAATAAGTAATACCTAATAAAATAACTTATCATAACAACACTACTCTTATGTTATCATTACGTCATTACCATCAACAGTTTAACACGTTCACAGTCGAGACGTACTCGTAATCGTAAGTTCGTTCCTAAGGGTCGTTTTCAAAAAAAGTTGTGCGTAGTTATGGGCTTTAATTAAAACAAAAACTTAATTGATTCCTTTGTCTAACGAAAATTACCCATATTAGTTTGTATGACTAACTTTCGTTACACAAAGGACGCGATCGTGATTTTGTTTCCATTTAAAGGTGGATACTGACCAACGTTACGAGGTGTAATGTAACATTCGCATCGAGCATGTTACGCATTGAGCATGTTCGCTGTGTTCTAAAAATCGGCGTAAATGCTCGTCAAAAGTCTGTGCTCCATTCGCCAGCCACATACAAATTATAGAAAAGCAATCAGTATCACGGAAAGATTAGCACTAACACTTCGTTTTTATGCTACAGGAGATTTCTATACTAGTATGCAATATCTTTTCAAGATATCAAAGCAACGAATCGGATTTATAGTAAAAGAGGTCAGCGAAGCGTTTATTGGAGCATTAAACACGTGACGACTTATAACAGCGTACTGACTGATCCACGTAACAGTTCATGTTCTAAACGCACCCATTAGATAAGGACCGCGAGTGATACATTACACCAAAAACGTTACAAGTCAGTCGCCGCCTAAAGGATTCGCCAAAACAACCGACAGCCGGGTGGAGCACTCAAAGCCAGCAACGAGCGGCTCCTTGCTCGCTGGTTTCCCCGTAACACTACGTACTGACTGCATGAATGCTCGCTGTGTAACATGTTACATTACACCTCGTAACGTTGGTCAGTACCCAGCTTAAGCCTTTAATGGGTCCTTTTAAAAAAAAATTACATACCTAGTTAAAGGCTTAATGAAAACAAAATCTCGATCGCGTCCTTTGTGTAACGAAAGTTAGTCATACAAACTACAGAAATAGTGAATAATATGTTTCCATCGGTAAAACTCGGATCTCAATCGGAAGACGACGGGAAGTGTCAATTAATTATTGTATTAAATGAGTGACATGTTTATATTCATTAACATCAGACTTTATTATTTAGTGTCAAATGTTAAAAATGAAAAATGACAGCATATGGCACTGTATAATATAGAGATGTTATAACCACCTTTAGAAACTTAGAAATACACTCATAGGTAAGTAGTACTTTTATTGTCATTCGTAAACGAAACACTCGCCTTACGTTAACATAAAATGCAGCAAAATAACGTATTAGTATTTTGAAATATTTACAGTAATAAAACTCAGGACGCTACGCACTTAAAACATTACCTGCTTATTAAAATATTACCTATTGAATATTTGGATCAATATTTTCAACATTTTCCATTTCACAATCTGAGTTACACTCAAACGTGTCATCGTCAGTACTTTCATTGACGTGAATGACAATACTATAAATATGATCATCCATTGAGTGTTCTTGTGAACGAAATTCATTTTCACATTTGATGGCATGATCACAAACTTTCTTCCATTCATCCGGGCCAATCATATAAACTTTTTCTTCAATCAATTTCTTTCCTGTAGTCATATTCATGTATATGTTTCTTTTTGATAAGTAACCTTTTACCTGGGACCATATGTTTTCAATTGGGTTGCAGTTAACACTGTGTGTCCATGTTGATGAAAAATCTGGTCTTTTCAATATTCTACACAGTCTTGTTTATGACGACAAATTAAAAAAAGTGTACACTAACCCCCTTACTAATAAACGTTGAGTAACGGCTGAGTAGTTATACAATGCTTTGTCCTTATCTGTCGAATTCAAATGTCACAATGACAGATAAGGACAAAGCATTGTATAACTACTCAGCCGTTACTCAACGTTTATTAGTAAGGGGGTAGTATTATAAAGAGGAAAGATTTGTATTTTTGTATGTAACGAATAAACTCAAAAACTACTGGACCGATTTCAAAAGATCTTTCACCATTGATCTTCCACCAATACAATGCTTTGCGAGTGCAATTTAATAATGCGTTTAGGTTACTGATGGGGCTGCCCCGTTACTGCAGCGCCTCAGGGATGTTCACCGAGGCGCGGGTGGACTGCTTCCACGCCACTATGCGCAAGCGCGGCACATCCCTGGTGCGCAGGGTGCGGGGCAGCGCCAATAGCATCATGAGCATGATAGCCAGGAGTGACTGTTCATATGTGAACCATTGTTCTATGGCACACCTGAACAAAAAACGTGTGTATTTATTTTAGTTTATTATATTGACAGTTAATTAAAGTAATTATTTAATTTAATGTGATTTAATTTAATTTTATTTAATTTGGTTTGATTTGATTTAGTTTAATTTAATTCAATTTAATTTTTAGTTAAATGTTATTGAAGTGTATGTAAATCTATGGGCTTTCAGTTGTCTGAAATAAAAAGATCTATTCTATTCTATTCTATTGGAATGCTACATTATCCTTGAGTAACATTAGCTATATTTATGACTATAAAAAATTAGGGATTCTTACTAAAACTTCAATAATGTAACCAAAGGTGTAAAAAAATTAGCCATTATATGTATTTCATCGCATGTGCTGCGGAAAGTATTGATGATAGAACAACAAAATGTTCTACAATATTAAAGGACAATTATCAATATCTACAAAAAACATCGGCATAACATATATTATGTCCAACTATTGTAGTTATGTCACTATAACTACTTTTTTACATTTTAAAAGTTGATAGAAATGCTGACCAAAACTAGAGCATGTTATCCATACCTTTGTAATCCTTATCCAAAAAAAACATTTCGTATTCAAGACTGTTTCAATACCTGTAGATTACTTTTTGATTTATTCAAATCGAACATTCCATTCAAAAGATATTACAAATTTAAAAATGTCAGTCAAAACAAAATCTTCTAAATTTATAAAAGAATAAACTGACTGATTGACTGACTGACATATTAACGCACAGCCCAAACCGCGGAGTCTAGAGATTCCAAATTAGGCACGTAGATTGATTTACGAGGTCTGGGGTGTAAGAAAGGATTTTTCAAAATTCACCCCCTAAAGGGGTAAAAGGGGGGTTGGAAGTTTGTATGAAAGTCATCAATCTTTGAATATATAAACGTGGAAATTGGTATATAGGCTACTATTAACAAATAAAAAGTAATATTTTCAGCAATTTTTGATAAACTACTCCTAACGGGTTGAAATTGTGGGTTAAAGTTTGTATGGGAGTTTGGTCATTTTTAGTGTTAGAAACGTGGAAATTGATATAAAGACTACTATTTACAAATGAAAAATACTACTATCAGCAATAAGTAATGAAATCACTAGTTCAAGTAGATAAGACACTTCTAGGTTCAGTGGGTGATTTAAATCATACGCGAATTTGGTTAGTCAGTCTTGTAATAATCTATGTACTTGCTCTTCAGAGTTGATTTGGATAATCTGCGATACATCGGACTTTCTTATATAAACCTTACCGTAGGACGTCCAGCAATATTTATAATCTTTAGACTTCTTGAGGTCTCGTGCCAAGAAGAGTAGACGGGAGCCCTTGGATGTAAGATGCTCAGAAATGTATATCGGCGTGTCCTGGTTAGTGGTAAAGCCTAGGTGCCTGGCACATAATTTGGATGAGTGCTTACTATTAAATGTTTTTACTGCTTTAATTAAATCCATACCACATTATTAGAAAAGCTTTATTTAATTGATATCAGAGGTGATCTCTTAAGGTGGTTTGCGTCCTATATTGAAAATCGGTGCCAGTCAGTAGTCATTAACAATTATATGTCAAGCTGGGTGTCCATACCTAGTGGAGTTCCCCAGGGGTCTTTGTTAGGGCCTCTTCTTTTCAATGTATTTGTTAATGACATTAGGCACTGCTTCCGATTTGCTAGTTTACTTTGTTTTGCCGACGATATGAAGATTTTTGCCGAAATTGCGTCGACTGATGATGCTTCTTCTTTACAATCAGATCTTTGTAGGCTGGATAACTACTGTCGTGACAACAAGTTGGACCTCAATCCTTCTAAGTGTTTTGTATTAACTTTTTCACGTAAATTAAATATAATTTCTACTTCTTATGCATTCAAACATGCATGATTTGGGGGTCATCCATGATTCAAAACTTATTTTTAATGAACATATAAATAGAATCGTTTCAACAGCTGCCAAATCTCTTGGTTTTTTAATGCGTAGTTCTGCTTGCTTTTCACGTCCAAAGACTTTAAAAATCTTATATTTTGCTTACGTGAGGAGCAGGTTGGAATATGAGTCGCAGGTCTGGAATCCTTAATATCAGATTTATATAGATAGGATTGAGCGTTTGCAAATTAAATTTATAAAATTTCTATGCTATAAGCTGAAATCTAAGTATAATTCCGCTGGTTATTTTAGATTGTGTAAGCAGCATCATCTGCTACCACTCGTAAAGCGGCGTGGAGTAGCCGATTTAGTTTACTTATTACATATTGTCAAAGGCGATGTTGACTGCCCTGATTTGTTGGGTAGAGTTTCTTTTAATGTTCCTAACAGGAGTGTGCGGCTTTTTCGACCTATGTCGGTTCCTCGAGCTTTAACTAATTATAGGAAAAATAGTTTTTTGTGCAGGGCTAGCAAGAATCTGAATAGTATTTTATTGAATTTAGACTTTGACATTTTTGCAAGTAGTATTAATTCGATTAGGAATAAAATAGTTCAATACTTTATGAACAATCTTAATGTAAGATAACTTCTTTCGGGTGCGGGCGGGTTTGGGTGCTGGGTGGGGTCGGTATTTAATGTCTACTATTATTTGGTGGTCTATTTATTGTAAATTACTGACCCTGTATAATCGTTGTAAGTTAGGCTTTTTCTCTTTTTCTTTTTTACTTAGTTGCTAAATGTGAGAACCTATAATTGGCTATTTGTGGTTAGCTAAGTTATCTAAATTTGTATGAAGCTGTTGGTTTTCCATGGATTAATAAATAAATAAATAAATAAATAAATCCAGTTTTAATAGAGCAGAATTGGTTTCAATTTTGATTGGTGTACTCTGATTCTCTTGCTTCTTTCCTCGTACCCTGTAGATGTCTTTGATATCCGATCTAACTATTTTGCACTCTACGCTATCAGTCAGACAAGCACATGATCATGCTTAGCAAGTCCTGTTTAGTTTCATTATTCTTCTTAGGTATGTTTTTTAACTCGATATTGGACTTGCGAGTTCCTATTTGCATTTCTTCTATTTTATTTTCAAGAAACAATAAGTAGTCACCGTCGTCTTTTACTTGCTGCTCTATTCTATCTAGTCTTTTACCGATTTACTCGTTTTGTTTACTCAGATCCATGATAGAGGCATCGATACATGCATTGGTGTTCTTTATTTCATTCATGGTTTCTTTGATTTCTCGTAGTTCAGTCGACTGCTGGCTCGTGAAAAAGGTAAATAACTGTCTCATCTCCATTCTAAATTCATCTAACTGACTGCTTGCCAAATAATTAGGCTCGTTCAACTTGTTCCCCTTTTGGCGTTGGGTGACAAAATCAGAAGTACTATTAGTATTAATGGGGATATTGTGATTTCTCTCCTCTGTTGCTGTTCACCCACGTCAACAATTGCCATATTCATCTCACTCATTTTACTAATTTGGAGCTGTTGGGGTACCAGAGTATCAAAGCACGACGAGCGGTGTGAGAGATCCGGTGGCACACTTATTGGGCGACTGGGCGTGGCTTATAATGTAGAATAGTAATGTCGTCTGTGTGGCGCGCGCTAATTGGTCCGATTGGCGCACGCTGATTAGTTGTAGATAAGCGCAATGAGGGGGCGTGGTGACTGGAGCGTACGCGCAGTTTGTAAACAGAAAGGGTGACTCACTCTTAACTCGGCGAGGTACCAGGCGCAGCGAAGAAATAGCACCTCCTCGATGTTATGCACTCCTATTTTTTTCTTGAATTAAATTTCTTAGATTTGTATTTAATTTTGAAAAATAATTAAATAGCAGATTTGGGAACACGACTATGCCTCACGGCGGTCCGGGGGGAAGAGGAACCTTCTTAAAGCTGGGAGGTTGTTAAAAGAAATGTACCCAAATATGTTACACTTTACTTGCATTGCACATGGCCTCCACCGTGTTTGTGAGCAAATAAGATTTGAATTCCTTAATGTGGATTTACTTGTAAGTAATGTTAAAAAATCTTTCGAAAAGCTCCGAATCGTGTTAAGTTACTAAAAAGTATGTATCCAAAGATACCACTTCCGTCTATATTTGTAATAATAATACCCAATTAAGCATAAAAGAGGCAAAGTCAATTAGTAAACCACATACTGCTGTGGTTCAGCCAGAGGTGGCCCTTGAACCTTCAGAGCCAAGTGCCTTAAAAGTAGTCATAAGTGAGTCCCCTAGAAAAATTAGAAATGAGAAAACTGTTATTTACTCTGACCAGATTGGGTCTGGAATAGGTTCCAAGTTAAATAATAAATTAATACAAAATGTTACAAACTATTGTCTTCATAATACAAGTCTTACCTATGCATTTGTGTGACTCACTCCTAAAGGGAAACTTTGACAGCACTACTACTTTAGTCATTTTAGTTGGAAATAGTTTCAGTGTAGATAGGTCTAGTGTAGATAAATTAATGTCAACCTTAAGAATTATTGAAGAGTCCGGTATAGGTAAAATTATACTTTGTGCACTGCCATACTCACAAAGCATGCCATATGATTATAACAATAAAATAGCACGCTTTAATTCTTTAATGAATAATGCCATAGCTTGTAATAATAAATATCATTTCCTTGATTTGAATAAATGTATTAAACGCCTCACATTAACATCAGATAAACTTCATTTGCCTAAAAAATATATTTTGACTTTGGTAGATCTTTTGGCTTATAATATAGAACCAAATAATAACATGATAAGTAGGCCCCAACACGCCAATAGTGGCAATAATGCCTTACCTCTTTTAAACTAAATTATAAGACAGCGGAAACACCTCTGAGTATAACTATAGTTCACCAAAATATTCAGGGTTTTTCCAGCAAAGAATTAGAAGTAGGGTTATTTTTAGATAATGAAAATGTACAAATTATGTGCATTACTGAACATTGGCTTGGACAAGACCAGTTGATTTTAGATTTTGTTAATTTTAAATTAGTTAGTTTTTATGCCAGAAAATCCGCTATTCATGGTGGCTCCTTTATCATTGTTAAAAGTACTCTTAAATCTAAAGATAGGAAGGACATTGTAAAGCTGTCAATAGAAAGGATTGTAGAAATCTCCTGTGCAGAATTAGAAAACTATATAATAATATGTATTTACAGACCACCATTGGCTGATTTCTGCACATTTGAATCTACTATGGAAAATGTGTTGAAATTAGCATGTAATAGTCAAAAGCCTGTTATAGTATGTGGAGATTTTAATGTTAACTTACTGGAATCGTCAAATAATACTATTAAGTTACTTAGTTTATTTCAATCTTTTAACTTAGTTAATTTGTTTTTTGAACCCACACGGGTAGGTGTTAGTAGTGCAACTTGCTTAGATAATATTTTTTGTAATTGCGAATGTTTGGATAAGCAAATATTTAATTGCTTTCATTCCGACCACAGTGGTCAAAAGGCTTCATTCCTTAATTATTTTAATCAAATTCCACAGACTTTAAAATACAGACCCATAACTAGTAATCGTTTGGAATTATTCAAAAATAAAGTTCAGAGGGATCTCTGTGCGTTACCGTTCTCACAGAATGATTCTAATAGTATTTATAAAGAACTGTTTGGCGTAATTCTTCATCAATTTAATACCAATTTCAAAATGAAAACTATTTCTGGGTCGAAAACCAAGTTTAGTGAATGGGCTACTTTAGGCATTCATAGGAGTAAGAATAGACTTTATGAGCTGTATAGAGAGAGGGAGGAGAACAAGAACGCTGATTTCCTAGATTACGTTAAGAAATATTCGAGGACCTTCAAGCAAGTTTGCTTAACTGCTAAGGCAAATTTCCTTAGTTTAAAACTCAAAGCTTCTGACGATAAGGTAAAAACTGTATGGAATATCATAAATCGGAAAACGGGTAAATCTAAAACTCGTGATAATCAAATCATACTAAACACGGGAGACAAACAAATCGCGTCAAATACAGACGTAGCCTTAGCTTTCGAAGATTTTTTTTCTAACATAGCAATTAATACAACTAAATGTCTTCAATCATCCGCGATTGACGCTCAATATTTACTTTGTAATTTAGTCAAGTAGATTCTGTTGCTATTGTAAAGGCATTTAAATCTCTCAGTTTAAAAAAAACCGAGGATTTATGGGGAACGTCAGTTAAAGTTATCCATCATATCATAGAGGTAATTGCACCCCACTTAGCATTAATTTACAATAATTGCATATCTGAGGGGGTCTTTCCAAATCTAATGAAATATAGTAAAGTCATACCCCTTTTTAAGTCGGGCGAGAAGAGTGATTTAACGAATTTCCGCCCCATTTCTATACTACCAGTTCTAAGTAAAGTCTTTGAGAAGTTAATGTTGAATGATATGTTAGGTCACTTCAATAGAAATAAACTGCTTAACAGTAATCAGTTCGGCTTCACCAAGGGACGATCCACTACTGATGCAGCATCTGTTCTTATTAAATATATATAATATCTGGGAGACATCTTGTGATGCAGTAGGAATATTTTGTGACCTTTCGAAAGCTTTTGATTGCGTTGATCATGCGACCCTTATTTATAATTGGAACATTATGGTCTATCAAATAATGCTCTAAGACTTATGTCTTCTTACCTCAGTGATAGAACACAAACGGTTGTTGTAAACAATACGCAGTCTGCTGGCGCTGCAGTTAAATTAGGTGTGCCCCAGGGCTCTATATTAGGTCCTTTCTTATTTTTGGTTTATATAAATGACTTACCACCCATAGTAGATACACTTTGTGATATTGTACTATTTGCTGATGATACATCACTCATTTTCAAGGTAGACCGAAAATCCGTCAACTACAGTAGGATAAACGCCGCGCTTGTTAAAGTACTTAATTGGTTTACGAGTAACAACTTACTACTCAATGCTAAGAAAACTAAATGTGTTAGGTTCGTTTTGCCTAATGTTGAACCGGTAAATTCTAGTATTTTTCTTAATGGCGAGTGTTTAGAAATGGTAGATAAGGCACTTTTCTTAGGCATAACTATAGACAATAATTTGCAATGGAGTCCCCATATAGCAGTTCTAGCAGGCAAATTAAGTAAGGCCGCTTACGCCGTTAGGAAAATTAGACAACTTACCAATGTTGAGACAGCTCGCTTAGTTTATCATAGTTATTTTCATAGTGTTATGTCATACGGTATTCTGGTTTGGGGAAAAGCAGCTGACATACAAACTATATTTGTGTTACAAAAAAGGGCCATTCGCTCTATATATAACTTAAATTCCCGTGATTCATTAAGAGAACTTTTTAAACAAATTAATATTTTAACAGTAGCATCCCAATATATTTATGAAAATATTATGTATGTTATTAAGAACCTAGACTCTCGTAAAAAATTCTGATATACATAATATAAATACTAGGAATAAAAATAAAATTGCCATAAAAAAGTTTCGTGTCCGTAAAGTATATAAATCATTTGTAGGTCAATGCATTCATTTTTATAATAAATTACCCGACGTAGTTTTAGAGTTACCCCTTCCAGCACTTAAAAATTACTTGAAAAAGTCGTTGATGTCAAAGGCGTACTATAGGGTCGAGGACTATCTAACGGACAAAAATGCTTGGCCTAAACCAGAAAATTAACTAATGTTTAATGTTCAATAGCTTACCTACTACTCGTACATACCTCATAAAAATCATGTAAACGCTGTATCTTGTCTAGGGGACACGGTTTATGTAGGAAGACATGTCAAAACTGTTTTGTGTGATATATATATATAAATTTTCTCGTAGTCATTCTGACATGTTTTCCTGCAAAACTACGCAGATATTTAATATTATTTTTACAGTTTTATATAATGCTAGAATAAGTAGTGACATTGTTATATTTTTTATTAAAAAAATGACTAACTGTTGAGTTTCTTGCGGCGCTTCTTCTCAGCAGTGGTCTCCTCTTGGGAAGCGCTGGTAGATTTTGACGTGTAAAAGTGCCCGTGCGGCCTACTTACTGAATAAATATCTTTTATCTTTTTTTACCTTTTTTGAAGCCCAGAGTGCATTACATAACCCAAATGTAAAGCAGGACCTAGAGTTTATTAGCACCAATTAGGAAATTATAAAAACTGCTCTCTGATATATGAACCTCTTTTGTATTGCTTTTATAAATATGTATTCGCTATTGATTATTGTCATGTTATGACACCTATCATATATATGTTCAAGCTAATTGAAGCCGAATTCTTTATTGGTAATTAGTTTCACTATGCAACAATTTAATTAGCTTAATGATAACCGACCAAGATAAAATATCGACGCCCACGATGCACAGTGGATCGATACGGCAATTTGAGGGACTTTGATTCATAAGTCAAGGTAGTGGAAAACGTTATCGCCGTTTGTATGAAAAGGCTAGATTTCGCAGTTAGTTCACAGTCCTCTTAAAAAAGCTATGAATGTTAATTTTAAGTATGTATTAATGTATAAGTGATTTTATAATTTAACTTTTTATTCTGTGTAAAATTTGGCCCCTAATAACTTAAGAAAATAAAAAACTTAAGTCTTGAAAAACTGAGTTTTGTCATTCTTTCGATCTCTTTATCTCGCAGAGTCGCATCTTTATGCACATGTTTATAATGTTTATATATAGTAAGTAGGACAAGAATTAATAAAAAAAGATCTCATAGCAAGATCGAACAAGACTAAGGAGAAATTTAGTTCATAAAGATCCGTTCCATACAAAGAAAACCGAAAATATTTTTTTCTGAGCAAACTATAAGGTTTAGAAAAATTTTTTTAGCACAATTTTCGTTAGGAATGATTAGATCTATCCATCGCCGATTCGATGATTTTGGATAAACTACCCCTGAGGGGATGAAATGGGGGGTTAAAGTTTGTATTGGAGTTTGGACGTTTTTCAAGTTTGAAACGCGGAAATTGGTATACTTATAGGTTAAAAATAAACATTTTTGGCGATTTTAGATAAACTACCCCTAAGAGGATGAAATGGGGGGGTTAAAGTTTATAATGGAGTTTGGTTGTTTTTAAAGTTAGAAACGTGAAAATTGGTATTTAGGCTACTGTATACAAATAAAAAATACCATTTTCGACTATTTTGGAGTAACTACCCCTAAAGGGATGAAATGGGAGGTGGTAATTTGTATGAGAGTTTTGTCAATTTTGAAGTGAGAAACGTGGAAATTGGTATAAAGGTTACTGTCAACAAATAAAAAATATTACTTTTGGCGTGTTTGGAAACATCTACCCCTAAAAAGGTGAAATGGGGGTAGAAATTTGTATAAGAGTTCGGTCAATTTTGAAGTTAGAAACGTGGAAATTGGTATATTCGCTACTATTAAGAAATATTAAAAAACATTTTCAGTTATTTTTGATTAACTTCTCCTAAGGGGCTGAAATGTGGGGTTAAAATTTGTATGGGGGTTTGGTCATTCTTGAAGTTAGAAACGTGGAAAATGGTATAAAAGGTACTGTTGACAAATAAAAAATAAAACGTTTTGGTGATTTCCGAAACACTATCCCTAAGTGGGTGAAATGGGAGGTGAAAGTTTTAATGGGAATGAAGACCTTTTTGAAGTTAATAAAGTTAGTGTTAAAGCTACTGCTTACAAACCAAGAGTACTTTCGGTGATTTTGGAAACACTACCCCTAAGGGGGTGAAAATGGGGGTGGCAATTCGTAAGAAAGTTTTGTTATTTTTGAAGTTAGATATATGAAAATTTGTTTCTAGACTAGGTACTAAATATAAAATACGAGTTTTCTTATAAAGGAATCCCAGGTAAATTGACGGCACCCTTCACACATTTAAAGGACTCATACAGCGATTTTCAAACTTCTGTAAGAACATTTACATTCCAAAAGCACCATTTGGTAAAGTGAAATTAATGACCAGACATGACCATCGGAACTCCTTAATAATAATTATTTCACAACAATACTTTTGCCCATCATTTGTAAGGGGCTGTTTATTTATTACTACGTAAGATGATTTGGGGGGCGGGGGTCTGAACAAGTCTTATTTTTTCTTACACGGGGGTAGGATGTTTTTACGTAAGATCACAAAAGCAAGCACAAATTAAAGCGTTTATATATTTTTGCTACTTTTTCTTTTGCAATTTTGGTAGATACAGATCTTACGTAAGATTAAAAAGGAGGGAGGGGGTTCATTCAAGTCTTATTTTTTCTTACGTAGGGGGAGGGGGGTCAGAAATTGGTTAAATTGTCTTACGCAATAAATGAACAGCCCCTAATGAATGTGGTGAAATGGAAGTTTCGCCAAGTAGGTACCAGGAGAGTTCTTCAACGATTAATGTCCCTGTATATTATATTGGATAGTCCCATTTTGTCAAGAGTGATGAAGAATTGGCAATAAGCATTAATGGCATGAATGTAGTGTATATGTGCTGCATGTAATACATAATCACATAGTAATTAAACAAACTCTAAAAAGCAAACAAATGTTAGGAAACATTACTATTTTTTTGGAAAGTCTGTCCCTTTATGATACGTACTTAATGAAAATTTTATTTGTACCTACCTACTTTTTAACGAAATTACTGACTCTCCGCAGACGAAATCGCGGGCGGACAGCTAGTATGTAGAATATGACCTTTCAACCTCTACTGATGTCAGCGGGGCAAATTTGTAAAAGGAAATGTCATCAGATGTGGTTCTTTTTGAAATATGTTCTGCGTATTCTCTTATAGGATCTAAATCCGGATTTCGAGCCATAACCGCTTCAAATTTGGTTTCTATGGGTAAACTAGCAGACCAATTTATGACCATCCTAACTTGATCAAAATATATTAAGGCATCGACCATTGACATAATATTTATATTACGTTCCTATAAACAAGTTAAGACCACCTCGATTATATTAACATTTTCATGAATAAAATCTAAATCTTTTTTAATATTGGGTTTTTTTAACACTTGTTTAGCCTTTTTAATCGAAACTGCATCTGAAATTCTTAATTGTGACAAATCCGTATTTATTTAATTAAAGTACTTTACATAGTAAGACACTGCGGCGAGCCAGGTTCCCCACCTTGTAATTACTGGCTTAGGAGGTAGAGGCAAATTTGGATACATTTCCTTTAACACTTGCACTCTACTAGGAGACTTCAAAAATACTTTTTTCAAGCTAGCGATCAGGGTGTCTACATCCGGATATTGACATCTTATTTGCTCCGCCACACGATGCAGAGCATGAGCTACACATGTAACATGTTTTATTTTCGGTAAAAAACTTTTTTAAATTCGCCCCGCCTTCAACATATACGCCACGCTATCAGTACATAATAGAAGCACATTATCGAGTTGATTTCTAGATGGCGGTCGTATGTCCTATCCTTTCCCAGAGCTTCCAGAAGGGTGAGGGTTTCGTCACGGAGCGGCAGAGTTAGAGCCATCTTAGCCTGCTCTTTGTTCCAGCCATTGGCCTGAGAGACCGACTCAAACTGCAGTTTATACACCGTCCATGACGAAGTTCCATCAAAAGAAGGTACCTTGAATCTTCCAGCTACCGGAACGGATGTTTCAGGTCCACTCGTACCTTTAACACCATTAATTTCTAGTTTCTTCATGCCTGGAGGCGATTTTCGTGTTCCTCAACTTTTTCGTCGACGTTAGATAGTTTTTCATGAACCGCAATAATTTCCTTCTACTATTCCGAAGTGGATTCACGTACGTCTCAGAGAATCCTAGATTGTTCCTCTTGGGCTTTAGACTGGGCTCACGACCGTTCCTCCTGGGCTCTAAAGCGTTCGTCTAGAACTCTGGATTGTTCCTCTTGAGCTTTAGACTGGGCTTTCAGGGTTCTGGATTGTGCCTTCAAGAGGATCAAGATGGTGTTACTGTCGATCTCCGGCTTAGATGACGTCGCCGTGTTAGCTGGTGAAGTATCGGTAGACGTACCGGCGGGGCGGTCGCAGAGTCCCCAGCCGCAACTCGGCTTCGGGTTTGAACCCCCTCCTGCTCTTGATCACGCGGAGTAATAGGCATGTGCTATCCCACTTTTAACACCAAATGTAACGTACGTGGGGATAGGTAACTGATAAAAACACAATTAAACAGATAATTAAGAGCTAGACTTTATTAACGCACTCACTAAACCGTTACAAACAATATTCACAGATGTTTCACTCTTATCGCTTTCCTAGTAAAACTGATTCGGCGGCTTGGGAGGTCGCCTTACTCGTATATACCCCAGTCCAAGACAATTCCAGAAGGCCGTTCTAGAACCCGCCGTCGGGAATGTTCTAGTAGTCGTTGCTGGAATGTTGTTCGCGGCGTTTCTGTAAGGTTCTATGTATAGCTGTCTCGTTTCTGATCGCGACGATTCTGGAAGGTTCCATGTCTTGCTGTCTCTTTCTTAACACGTTCGCTGCGATATCAGGCCTATACACCCGATGCATGTCCTATCACTCTGTGCGGGACTGAAATACGCTGCGCTCCCTCTGGTGCGGAGGCCGTAGTTAGAGTAATTGTACATGTAGGACAAAGACCGATATAGGTTTCATTTTATTTCGTCATGGGCAACTCATTAAGGCGTTAAAAATTGTGTTGGGTCTTTCGGCCCGATATCGCACTGATTGATTATTATTTCGATTCCTTGCGGGAATCGGGTCTAAAAGCCTATCATAGGAGACATGGTCATTCCACCCCCTGTCGCACTGATTTAGATTATTGCGTTATTTACTTCCGACTAGTGATGTGACATAATTAGCGGGGACGGATGTGCGTTACGATAGTGCATTCACGCGTGTCAGTAAATTTACACAGATAGTGCGTACATTTACAGTCATACAATATTAATCATTGCTCGATCAAATAACAAAAAAACGTTGCAGTTTTAGTTTCAAAATATGGTTCAAGCAGTGAGGAAGCAAATAAAAAAGTTAAAGAAAATATTTCCTACTGCGTAGAATGTAAAAAAGTTACTATCTCAAATGTGTTTATGATACCCGCATGTAACTTATAAAATAAAGGAAGGTAAATTTATAGTGTATCGATCATTTGTTTCCCATCACTATAGGGTCAATTTCTGAGCGCATTTTTTTTCGTGCCCAGGCTGAAAATCGAGGTGATATATGACAAATATAATGAAATTTATTTTTTATGTTATAAAGCTCATTACTCCCCACTGCTTTCCGGTAAAACTACCTAATTGTGTTAAATTAAAATAACTCAAAAAAATATTTAAAAATAGCTAAAACCAAGACTGGGTGGCGCGTCCTAGTGCTGGTTTGGTAATTAAAAAAAAAATATTCTGAGTAACAGGTTTACGTTTGCGTTATTTGGTTACTATATCTTAAATTTGTATAAGATATAGCATATTTGGAAACATGTACCGATTATTTATTTGTACTATTATAAGTCGTAACCGATGCCTACATTTTCTCCGCGCGCGAGGACCCATTCGGGTGGGCAAATTTTAAACCTTTATAACTTCACTCGTAACGCGTTGATCACCGCCGCCTCTCCCTTCCTGGTCATTTAGGTTGCCATCTAACACTACCTAAATAATGATGTGTCATGTCGCTCCGAGTTCCAGCAAATCATGTAAGTACTAATCTCCGCTGGCATGGGGTCAAAAAATTTCCAATTTTGGTGGCTCATTTATATGTTTATTCTAATAAGGTTTTCATTGAAAGATGAACGTTTAGGATAGTCTTTTGTTGTTTTTCTCCAATAGCATATATTTTAAAATTGTAAAACAAGGATTATTTGTTTTAGAGCACCATTTTGACATATTTCCAATTTCGGTGGCGCAATTTAAGGTGGGCATTGCATATTTTTGGCTTATTTTGCGCCTTTTAAATTATTAATTAACGTTTTTTGCCATTATTCTTAAATTTTATTACAATTTTATAAATTACAAAAAAGTTTCTCGTTGTTTTAACTCGTGTAGTAATTGCTTAAACCTTATTTATAAAGCTTTTCTATTTCAAAATTTCAGAGTTTGTGATAAACGAAGCATACAAGCTGATTTTTTATTGCGCTTATTAATCAATAAACTTATAATTTATTGTTTAGAATGATGCCTAAAAAGAAGCAGACGAAGGAAGGGAAAAAAATGCTGTATGTGAACGCAAAAAAATATCTTGCATTGAGAGAAGGTTATAATAGACCGGCAACGAAAAAGGAATATTTTATAAAATTTAAATATCATTATTTTTTGTTTATTTATTATTTTTAGAGAGTTAACCTGAGTTTATATTGGGTTATATAATTACGTATAAATTTTAATTTAAAAGAAGAGAATTCATTACTGAGTACACGATTGTTTCATTTTCATTTTGCACATGATCAATAAAAACAAAAGCTAAGTACTGAAATTTGTTTCGGTTTATTAGAAGTATTTTATTAATGTATTGGTTAGTAGTTAATAATATCCAAATTTAAATAATTATATAAAAAACAAATTTAGGTGGCGTTTAAATTTAGGTGGCACGTCAATTAAATTCAGGTGGTCAGCCCAAATTATTATTCTTAATAACTTTTAAAGTTTTACGAATAATAGCATCCCATTTTAAATTCCAATTTCAAATATTTTTTAGCAAATTATCAGCAAAAAAAATTTCCTAAAATATTACTTTTCATCTCGCCACCTAAATTGGCATAAAATTGTGCATTGTTGAAATTGACCCTATAAAGTGTCTGATTTAACCAATGATTCAGTGCGGTATCAGGGCAATAGACCTCTAATTTATTTTTTCATATATCTTCTCAGTATATTATCGGAACCCGGGGCGGTGCCAGTACTATAATACTCTTCTACTGTGTATAGTGATAGGCAAGTATGCCAATTTCGGCATTTTCATGAAGATAATAGGCTTTTATTTCATCAATGCCTTACTAGGTTTATGAGCCTTATAACGCAGGAGTAGAGAGTTTACGTAGCGGGCATATCGGCCTTCAAACGCACCATACGAAAAAACTTCAGTTTTGGTCCCGCAGCGAACGTGTTAATCGTGTCAACTCTTTCTAATCATGCTACCTCTTTCACTCTTTCTGGAAAATTCACCATATACTGAAATGTCCAAAGACCCATAAGGGGTCCTGAAAACGGGTTTTCAGGTTATGGCGTAATGTAGTAGAGAGTGGCTTGAAACGCCCTGAAAACAACAGCAACTTGGTCGAAATTTTGATAATCTGGTATGTGATAGAGCTACCTCTGAAACTGACTGAAACGATATTTCAGCCTGCTGAAAACGCTTCCAAAGCACCGAAAATCACGATTGAAGTTAAACACCTTAATTCACCGGCGCCGGCGTAACAATACTCGTATGTACAGTTGACGACAGAAAGATGTTTACACTTTTTCACCTTATTCCATTGTAATAAAATCCAAAAGTGTATACATCTTTCTGTCCTCGACTGTACCAGGAATTATAAAGGTATCTAATAGGTACAATACATTATGAAAGAGTACTCGACTGCCTGTCATCCATCGCCTCGAAAAACCTCGCATTCCGAGCACACAGCCATCCATCGCCACGCCAGCAGGTCACACTCCGGTGCTGATGCCAGGCGAGCACTCAGCAGCCCCAGGACACGAAGCAGCTGCGAGTTTTTGTGCGACACAGTGCGCGCAGCTGGTAAGGCAGGTAAAGGAGCGCGTACGCGGTCTCAGAGTTATTGGTATCGTCTTGGGTCTTCCCATTCGTTTTTTGTCAAGTCTCGCAAGTTCTTCTACACATACTTTGATAGCGTGTTAATATTTTTACTTACAGCGGTTTTGAATAAGTTCAATTAGACGCCGTTATGCAATAATAATTTAACGGTAAAATGTCAACCTTCCATACAATAGTAAACTGTTTTTTTATTGCTAGATAAATCGTCGCTTGATTCTTTATTCCATAATGTTGTCTAATTAAAAAAAAAGTGTTTTATTATTTTCATTTACGTGGACGAAAATGTTTAATTCTGAAAAAATATATTAGTTCTAAAAAATATT
Source organism: Tortrix viridana (assembly GCA_963241965.1). Taxonomy (NCBI): domain Eukaryota; kingdom Metazoa; phylum Arthropoda; class Insecta; order Lepidoptera; family Tortricidae; genus Tortrix; species Tortrix viridana. The sequence continues at coordinate 34,577,057 of OY725171.1, read as the reverse complement.
TACAAATAGTAAGAAGCTAAAATTGTCTTGTTCACTATTTCGCCTTTTTTTAATTTACAAAAACGCGTTTTTTTTACACCTTGTTCCCGTCCTGGAAAATGTTTAATGTTTTTCTCAGCAAGCTATCAACTTGAAATTTGGCATAGTTGTAGGTATAACTTGCTTGCCCGCATCTGTTTTAAGTAAAAAATATATGAAATTAATTTTATAAATAATTAAAAAGGGGTCTAGCATGGGGGTTGAACAATGAAAGTGATTTAATTATTGCAAATGGGGTGTCATATGAAAGGGCTCAATCTGCACATTTCAAAAACTATTTTTTTTATAATTTTCCGCGACGTACCTTTTGATTTATAACCAAGAATTATCAAAAAAATGACCGTTCCCCCCCTCTTATCTCCGAAGTTTATGAACCGAAAAATTCCTTCCCTATTGATAATTGCTTATACTTTACGGGAAAAATAAAACGAAGTGTTCAAAATTTATAGTTTTCGAGAAATTGACAAACAAACTTTGAAAATTTGTGCTAAATTTAGACAACTTAAAATAGACCTTATTACATACGAATTAAAGTACATATATAAAAAAGATAATTTTTTTTTTTTAAAAACCCCCGGCATAAAAATAAAACTCTAAAAAGTAAATAAATAATATGGCCCTTAAAGTATCTAGTAATATTTTGATTCAAACGTCGTCACGTCCGACAAAGACATAAATGGGTTCCGAGCACGTATGTACGTCACAGGACGAACTTACAGGATTTCAAGTATTAAATACTCCCGACAAAATCGTTTTCAGAGCTCATAACTTTTATATGGCTTATCAGATTATCATCAAACCAAGCTAAGAACACTCTCGATTAAGTCACCTTTCTAACCAAAAAAAACTAAATCAAAATCGGTCCATCCACATGCCACAGATACACATGTCAATTTTATAACACTCCTCTTTTTGCGTCGGGGGTTAAAAAGGTATATTTTTGAAGTACATACTTAAATACGGAACCCTCGGTGCGCGAGTCCGACTCGCTCTGGACCGGTTTTTTTGTTTTTATTTAGAGAGCTGCGCTCATATATATTATTCAAAAATAAACCGCTATTTACATTTAATGCAAGGTTAAAATGTAAAAACTCTGGACTACTGTGTATCTGTATTTTATCATTTGCGACTTCGTAAGGATAATACTATTAGACAAACCAATCACAGTGTTAGTGCTACCTATTATAATCACTGTAGTCGGTAGGTATAGAATGCAATATGAATGTTGAATTTGAAAATAAACCTACCTTATAGCAGCGGAAAAAGAACATCGGTTTGATTAATTCTTGCGATAGAGGTGCCACGTCTCTTTTCGCGTCGGGGACGCATTGCTGTAATCATAAAAGGAAGTTGATTGTTCAGCGACGCCTTTCAGAAAAGCTTGTAGTGAGTATAGTTGAATTTATTTAAAATGTCGGAATCCACTTGAGAGCTTATCTTCCAATGAATGGCATTGTTATCTTTTGTGAAGCCCGACCGCTAATTAGCAGTGCAAAATGAAACGCACAAATAACAAAAGATTTCATATGAATAGCAACTTTACCGCTTAAAGAAGAAGGTTAAAATTGCAATGACAATGCCTTTGAGATAGTACTGTTTAAAATTAAAGCGGCCGCCAGGTACTATTTTGTTTGTGTCAGTTACAGGGTGATTCAGGGATAGCTTTCTTATTGTAGTATAGTACGCAAGCACGTCTGCATAGTACTCAGTCGCCACCAAGTAACGACATCGTTTGCTTCACTGTGTTTTATTCTGGATATTTCTTTAATTTGACCCCTGGCCTACGTTTTATTGGATTTGGAAACTATTTAGAACTTTTATAATTTGTATGATTATTTTTAGTTAGGAGCTTTTAATGCATGTATTTAAAAAAACGAGAATTATATTTAAAAAGGTTTATTTGTCTGTATAAAACTTTGAGTTAAAAGTAACATACATTTGTTGTTTATTAAATAAAACTATATATATATGGCTATACGTATTATATTACATGGCTAATATAATACGTAGGCCAGAGGTCAAATTAAAGAAATATCCAGAATAAAACACAGTGCAGCAAACGATATCGATACTTGGTAGCGACTGAGAACTATGCAGACGTGCTTGCGTACTATACTAAGATAAGAAAGCTATCCCTGAATCACCCTGTACCTGACACAAACCAACTTCCTGGCTGCCGCTTTCAATTTCAAACAGTACTATCTCGAATGCGTTGCCATTGCAATTTGAACCTTCTTCGTTAAGCGGTAAAGTTGCTATTCATATGAAATATTTTGTTATTTGTGCGTTTCATTTTGCACTGTTAATTAGCGGTCGGGCTTCACAATAGATAAAAAAGCCATTCATTGGAAGATAAGCTCTCAAGTGGATTCCGACATTTTAAATAAATTCTACTATAGGAGTGTATGTATACGTACGGAGAATTTCTGGCAAAATTGCAGGCCATCTTGTATATCGCCCTTGAGCTCTGAGGAGACGGGTAGATTAGCGATGCGCTGCGTGATCTGCTCGTAGTTGGGCTCAAGGTTGTGGTCGATGTAGCCGAGCTCCTGCATCACGCAGGTGATGTTGCGCGCGCGCGCGCCCGCCTGCGCGCGCATGCCCAGTTCCAGCCGGTCGCGCGCGTCCAGCTCGCGCTGAACACGTAGACATTTGCGCAATCAATCAAACAAAAATACTTATTTGAAAAATATGAAATGTTGGGTTACATGGTTACCTTAACTTATAGTGTTTTCAACTCACGACGTCTCATACCATTACTTAACAGGTTCCCTGTCCCGAAGCAATGTGCAGCGTTCTTTCGACACGTCCCCATACTAATAATGACATTAAATGCTCATAAAGTTTCGTATAAGATACGTTATTTCCCTTCAAGTATTTCATGATACTTTTTGTCATAGTGATTGATAGATAGGGTTTTGATTATATCGGTAACTTTTAAAGTAAGGAAATGAAATATTTACATCACTGGTCATGAGACACATGTGCCTCATGGACGTATGTACCAGGACAGTCACGCATGAGGCACATGTGCCTCATGGGACAGGGAGGGAACCTGTTAAGTTTTTATACATTGACGATGCAACGTCAAATTGACCTTCGAGGCGCGGCGTCGTGGATTAAGAACACTACAGCAGTAATAACTAGCATTTGGACAGCTGATTTTTAAGTAAAAGGATGTGATGAATTTAAATGATTGATTAAAAAAGTTTCCATAATATTTACTATTGATGGCCCTTAACATACCGACATTCTGTTGGATCCAAAGAAGGCAGGTTGCTGGTAAAATCCTTGTGGGTATTGGTGCAGGTACGCGTAAGGGTTGTAGGATGGCACCCCGGGTGGGTAGAACATGCCGGGCGCACCATAGGGAAACTGGTAGAACGGCGCGGATGGGCTGAACGGCCGCAGCTGCGGACTGCCCGCCATCATGTAGGGGGGTACGGATCCCGACAGGGGTTGTTGAGGGGTCTGGGCCTGTAATTATCGCATGCTCATTCGTCAAATTTCATCCACAGAAATCAGAATAAAACGCTTAGTTTTTATCAGGAATCAAAAAAAAATAGTGAATACAGCTTCAGGCTCCGAAACGGGTAGGGTTCGTTAGGACTTCATTTTATTTTATAATTCCCTTTTACCAATACGTCTAGATCTGCTTTCCCAACACTGCTCAGAAATATCGCCATAGGTATATTCGGTTCGGGGCTACAAAACCACAGACATTATATAAACTAGCAGACATAACATTATTTCACGCCAACATAGACTAGTGTAAAAAATGCTACTAATCCTTTCCCTCTAATACCTTAGTCGACCTTAGTCGGAGTTCACCAACCAATTTAACGGACTGTTAAATCCTAATCGGCTGTTAGTCAATACATTTTGACAGCCATCAGACCTCTAATCGCCTGTTTAACTGTTGGTGAACTCCGACCTTAACCTATTTCTTTTTTGCATTTATTGCCTTGACAACTTTGAACCCGTGGCAGTCGCCATCTTTGCTAATTGACATTTAAGCGACATATGGCGTTAAATTGTTGTTGTGGTGAACGAGCGTCGGATATCTTGTGGGAAATAATATTATTTTGAAATCGAGTGTGAATTTAAAGTTATATAATCATGGTGAAATGCTGTGTTCCCTTGTGTTACAACGCATCATACAGGAAAACCCCTGAAAATGCGTTCCTTCGGTAAGTTAATCTTTTGGTATCATTCGTCATAGATTTATTTTTGTTTACCGCGTCCTAACTAACATTGGTCTTCAAATATTTAGAAATAATTACAAAGGCAATATTCATGAAGCTGATTAAACTTTCAATTTAAGGTTTTCTAAAGAAATACGAGTAATATTTTAGTTTTACTCTTAGACTAAAGCAAAAATGCCGTGCTAGCTCTAAAAGACCGCAAAGCCACATTTTGTCAATTTTGACTTCTTAGCATATTCTGAAACTATAAAAGATTCTGCGTCGACCTGTTCAGGTCTCATATTTTTATCATTTACAGTTACAGAGTTACAGCGTTGACCTAAACAGTTAAGTACACGTTTTTTTTAGGTATTCAATTCTTAAAAACAGTTTTCCTACCATGCTTAACTATAACATATCTAAATATCGTTAACTGCAAATTTATATTTTTTTTTGTATTCCATACACAGCTATGAAATAGTTTTTGATTTACACAATACTAATTTATAGTTATAATATGTATACGGTTTTATAATAATTTACTAGAATTTAGATTCAACTATAAATACAACGCTTGAAGACAGTTTTCAGAAAACGATTTCGTTAAAGCACGGCAAAAGCTTCTTAACGGTTCACTCATTGTAAGCTAATTAAAATTATTATTCAAATACTACGCTAAAATAGGGTCACTGGCTTTTAGCATTTTATTTGTACATTTTTTTCCACAAATATACTAAGATAGAAACCAGTTAAGCATCAATACTACGCAAAAAATGGGCTTTATAAATGCTGAACATCCCCACTACGTGATGGCGGAGTCCGCGACAAATCCCCGCCGCCCGACCCGCATTCGAGCGCTGTGATTCACGCCGTAGTCGACGTGTTGCGTTGCGTGTTGCTGCGCATTTCCCGCCAATATCGACTATGGAAGTGCTTTCATAGTCGATATGTCGGGAATGTTAAGGTATGAACTGATTAGTTATACAAGAATATGTCATTAAGGTTATAAGTGGTTTTGTATAGATAACTTTTCATAAAAGCATATGCGCAATCAGAATAAGAATTGAAAGTACTGTAAGCAGAGTATTCTCCTCCTAAACTAAACTACACATGATAAACCCGTCGTTTTTCGACTCGTTGGATTTGTCTTGATAAGCAGATGATGACTGTGCAAAAGCTTGTCCCAAAAATTAAATTTTTAGTTAAGGTTATTTTCTTTTCTCTTAAAGAAAATTCCACTAATCCCACATAAACAAGTCTCTATGACTAATTCACTGTTGTCCGTCTATGTTTATCCATTCATATAACTATCTATAAAGTGATGAATATAAATCAAAGTTCTTTTTATAAAATAATTTAATGATATTTCAGACGATTTGTAAATTCAAGAATTAAACCCATAATTGAGCATTGCAATGAATCAGACAGAGAAACTAAAAACGAAAAGGTTAAAAATATTCCCCAACGACCGCAAATTAATCTCAAAACTTAATATGCCCACAAATAAATGCAGCTAAAGGTAGCTGCAGTTATTAATAAACACTTTTACCACAGAAGAAGAACTTGTGAACGCACTTTATGATAAACCTTACTCAATGACTACGCCTTTGTTTGATAATTTCTCTGAAACCAAAAATTCATACGATAATTATTATATTTAAATCAACATCGTTTGACTTAAACCTACTTACATCAAGTTTAGCTTTGACACAACGTGATGGCTTGATTCCTTCTTTGCCGGATTTCAAGCTCGCCGGATTCCAAGCACGTCGGATTCCAAGCACGACGGATTCCAAACTCGTCGGATTCCAAACTCGCCGCAGTATACTCATGTTCGCAATCGGTAAATTTATTAGTCACATTTATTCCCATTCCAAAAATCTAATTTCACAGAGTCGTTTGCGTTCACCTACCGGTTTGGTTAGGTTTGTTATTATATCAGGACCGAAGGGCCAAAGTAACCAAGAAATAGGAGCTGCGCTTAGCGCAACTCCGTCAAATGTGTCAAATTAGATTTTTGAAATGGGCAAGTGGGTAATTTCAAAGAGTCGTAGGTAGATTATGTTTACCTAGGGCGAGTAATCCAGCTAGGTAGATCCATCTTCGAGAAAGAGGTCAATCGCCGAATCCTACTCGGTTTGGCAGCGTTCGGTAAGCTACAGAGCATATTTTCGTCCCAGTTACCGCAGTGTCTTAAGTCAAAAGTATTTGACCAGTGCAGTGTGTGTTGCCAGTGATGAAGGGCTATGCTCGGCGTATCTCTGCCTCGCCTGTATCGAATCAGAAATGAGGAAATCGGCAGGAGAACCAAAATCACCGACATAGCCCAGCGAATTGCGAATTAAGTGGCAGTGGGCGGGGCACATTGCTCGTAGAACTGATGGCCGTCGGGGTGGAAAGGTTCTAGAGTGGCGGCCGCGGTCCGGAAAGCGAAGTGTTGGCAGGCCTTCCACAAGGTGGACCGACGACCTGGTGAAGATCACGGGAAGCCGATGGATGCGAGTAGGACAAAACCGGCCGTCGTGGAGATCCTTGGGGAAGGCCTATGTCCAGCAGTGGACGTCTTGCGGCTGATATGATGATGATGATGATGATGACGACATCCTAAAATTATTCAAACAACATCCAAATCGCTAACAAACAATATCAGTAAACAAATTAGTTAAACCAATAAAAACAAATGAAATTCTAGACGAAAACCGCAAACTTATGCGTAGCGTTTCGGGGCACATCCGAACAGCATCTAATCGCTCGCGCTAATGAGCGCGGTTGTCGTTGTCTCTCACTGCGGAACACCAACATCGACTCCGCGCCCGCATCGACGCGGCCCTCACTTGCTGCGAAACATCGCGTGCCCCGCACGGCCCCTTGTAAAACATAGGTCAATGACGAGTGCGTTCACGAAATCTCATTTCTTTTTGTAGGTAGTCCACCTTTATATCCACTACCTAGTCTTATAAATACGATTACAAAGTTACTTGCTTAAATTGTCGTGGATCGGGATGCATGCGGTGGGTGCGAGGCGGGGAGAGAGCGGGGCGCCAGCCAGCGGCGAGCGAGATACGGCGGACGGGGAATTACCCACTCCTGCGTCCACCGTAGATCGTATTTACATTTCAATGCAATTTCTCTCGCGACGGAAAAGGCTATCGAAGTGTTATTTTATTTATTTTTATACTTAATAATTGATATGCTGATGACAAAACCATCGATCAAGTTTAGTTATAGACAATTTAGGTAATATTATATTTTTAAGAAGAATATAGATTTACTGATTTAATAATATTTGAATAAAAAAAAGAATAACGATAATGAACTTTTTCAATTGTTTGGCCACTTAAACAATCACAAAATCATTTCGATGGCATAATTAATTCCGCAACAGTTTGCGATTTTATGACAAAATCAGGTTTTCCTATAAAATTAAACTTTTAATCATGCATTATATAATTTTTCAGAGCTCAATGTTTGAAGTAAATTGTAGAATTTGCATAGAGCCCGATCAATAAATAATCAGTGAGCGCATTTTATTTACATTCATTTGGAGGATGCGAAGTTCAAATAAGTTCAAAAGTTCCAATTGCTGTCAATAAACGGTTGCAAGCCGATGCCGGTATCACAACAAACAATAAATAAATTAGTGTGGGATGGAAATAATAGGCCAAAATAGCATATAATTATTTATTTAGGATTTTAAGTTTCGCACACACAAAAAAATGAAAGTCGTCCGCCATTACATACCACAGAGAGAGCAGGTGTTGCCCACCTCATTTCTTTTTTTTTTTTAATTTTAACAATCCTACAGTTTCGGCTATCCTGCCGAAGTCTGACCTCAGACTTCTTAATTATTATATAAAGTAATATTTTTACTCACAGACTGAACTAAAACAAAACAAAGTATTTAAAGCAATTGAAACAGTATTTGCACACAACATTTGGTACATGCCTAATAGTAGGTATATTACTGCAGAAGATATTATATCGAAATCTAAATCTAGAAAACCTAGGTAAACAGACAAATTTATTTCTGCCCCAAATATGGAATGCCTTACATAGTCACCTGGCTCAGCAATAACCACAACAACAAGGCAAAGTTAGTTGAGAAATTGCAAAAGAAACAACACACCAAAATAAAAATAAAAAGAAAACAACATAATACCTACTCGGTAGGGCTGGGCCACGCCTTCATATACTCAGCACACGTTGTGGTGACAGTAGGACCTTCTGCAGTGCTGTCAGCCTTCTCTACATTGTATCTATCATTTCTCTTCACTTTAGTTACTCGATAGGGCCCCAAGTATTTCGATTTTAATTTAAGTCCTGGTCCAAATTGTGTTCTTTTAATTGCTACCAAATCACCCTCCCCATATTTCTTACTTTCCTTTCTCCTCTTATCAAACTGCTTCTTATTTTCTTCCTGTACTTTTAAAATTTGCTCTTTTGCCTTCATCTCGATCTTGGGCTTCTCTTAGCTGGTTATGAATGCTGTTCACGGTTACACCAACATATGGGTTCCTACTTAAAGCATCCACATGCTTCATTCTCGAGCCTGCTCTGTGTTCCACCTTATAGTTGTATTCTTGAAGAAGCAGAACCCACCTTGCCACTCGGGTTACCAAATCTTTTTTCTTGAGGGTCATCTCGAAAGCCAAACAATCTGTCACTATTGTAAATGGAATTCCAATTAGGTACTTTCTAAACTTCTTGACACCTTCAACCACTGCTAGGGCTTCTAGCTCATAACTAGAATACTTCTTTTCTGCATCTGATGTCTTCTTGCTGCTATAGTATACCGGATGAAAGTTACCATCATTTGGGTCTTTTTGCATAAGAATAGCAGAATAAGCCAATTGAGATGCATCCGTATGCATCTGCGTTTCCAAAGCTGGGTTGAAAATTCTTAGTACAGGGTGTTCTGACAACTTTTGTTTCAACATCTGAAAAGCAAATTTCTCCTTTTCTCCAAAGTGAAAATATTTATCCTTCTTTAGTAGATCTGTTAGTGGTCTTGCTATCATAGAGTAATCCAGAATAAATTTTCGGAAGTATGAGGTAAGCCCAATGAAACTTTGTAGCTCCTTCTGAGTATGAGGCTGCGGAAACTTCATGACTGCATCGCTTTTATCAGATGATGGCTTTACATTGCTGTCCTCGACCACATGCCCCAAATACTCCACTTTAGTAGTAAGTAAGTCCTCTTGGTCCAGTTAATCTGCAAGCCATACTCGGCTGCTCTTCTCAGTACTTTCTTAAGCTTCACCACTCCTTCTTCGTAAGTTACTGATGGTATTATCATGTCATCAATAAATATGAGAACTCCATCTTCCACTATTAGATCTCTGAAAACAGAATTAATGAAACGAGTAAAGTAGTTTGGACAAATGGATAAACCAAAGGGTGCCCTGGTGAACTCATATTGTCCACTCTGTGTTACAAATGATGTATACTTTGTACACTTCTCATTTATTTTTAAATGGAAAAATGCATCCTTTAAATCAAGTTTACTAAATATCTTTGCTCCAAGTAACTTGTCAATATGGTCCTCTATTACCGGGAGAGGGAATTCATCTTTTACCATTTTTTCATTCACTTTCCTATAGTCCACACATACACGGGTTGAACCATCCTTCTTCTTGACTAGTACCAGTGGACTGGCATATTCTGAATAACTGGGTTTAATAATACCTTTGTGTAACCACTCACTTACTTGGTTATCCACCTCTTGCTGCTCCTTGATAGCTAAGCGCCTAGGTCTCTGTGCCACTGGAATGTCATCCTTCATAACAATATGCATTTCAATAGGTGCTTCTTTGGTTTGCACAGGACAGTAATTTTTCACAAGATTTTGTACTTCATTCTTCAACTGCTGGTCTGGCACATATGCTACTGGATCTACTGAGACATCTGAAATCAAACAATGCAAAAGACCACCGTTCTCCTGAGGCATGACATTCACTAGCCCCCTATCAAAAACAAGTGTTGTGTTTTGTAAAAATGGCTGGCCTAGAATGACTCTATAGGGCATTACACTTTCGGGCACAATATAAAACATCGAACTAAAGCAGTGTCCATCGATAGTCATTTCACATTCAATCTTCCCCAACGAATAAATTTTCGTATCACCAAATCCAGAAAACACTATCTTTTCCTTGACGTATGAAGTTACATTCAGTTCGAAAAACAAGTCCACCGTTAAAAGATTTAAGTCACTACCTGAATCTATCAAACTTTCTACTTTAACACCACCAATTTCTAATATTTTCACCGATTTATTTACATTATGCGACTTGTTTACGTTTAACACCTGTTGACATTGACAGCTCCTGTCACTCGAGTCGCCGCTCGCGCCGCCATATTGATTATCCATAGACTCACTAGTAGTGGCAGCATTGTCACCAAAAGCAACTGAATCCGCCGCTGACTTCAAGCACATTGCGCGAGGTTGCCATCTTGGCGTGCGGCCCCCGTGCCCGTAGTTAACTTCACGTTGTTTACTTGCCGCTGCCGCCGTTGGATGCTCCGTTTCTTGATTTTTCATGCACGCTGTAGCGATATGACCAAACTGATTACATCTATAGCATTTTACACCATTCTTGCACGCACTCGCTATGTGATCCTTTTCACCGCACTTGTAGCAATGACGAGCAGATCTCACCGTGTCTCCTGAATAGCCAACCTTTCTCTCCCTTGCAGACGCTTGTGGCGGCTCTTGACGTTTCTTAGCCATCATCTTCTTCATGTTTTCATAAATTGCCAACTTATCCTTAAGAACAGAGTACGTAGTAACGCCATACAGAATTGCTTTGTTGGATTCATAGTCGACGATGCCGTCTACGATGTATTGGATAGCTACGTAGTCGGCGAATTTGCCTCTTCTCCCTAACTCCTTCATGACGAGCATGTATTCATAATAATAATAATAATAATAAATTCTTTATTTCGGATAATATGTTTCATCTTTTCTTTTCTTCCTTGCCGACATAATTTCGTGTATTTCCTTAACATTCAAGCTGTCTGGAAATTCTTTTGTTAGGGCAGTCTTGAATTCTTCATAGCTTTTAAAAACTTTTTCAGACTTCACCCATAGCTCCGCCGTCCCTGTCAAACAACGCCGCGCCACAATCAGTTTTTGTGTCGGTGTCCAACCAAACAATTGAGCATTTTCATCTATATCTTGCAGCCACTTCGAGGAGCTCAGAGTTTTATCCGTGCCATCGAATTTGTCGATCAGTCCGTCGAATCCCGCCGTAGACATCATATTGAATGGCTGATTTAATGAGATAGACGGCTGCCTTGGCCCTTCTTCGCCATCGCCCTTCTTTTCATCATCAGGCATATTTTCACCTTTTCGCGTTCTCGCCTTATTCACCATACGATCACCTTAGATTTCGCCTTTTCGCCTCACAGTCGCCTTATATTTCGCCTTTTTCGCCTTTATTTCGCCATAACTGCATCTATTCAGAGCGCCACGCCCAAGCCACGTGCCGGTGTCGAGTTCAAAATATTGTTATTACGCCTTTCCCACCTTTACCCATATTATATTTCCATCCCGGACGAGCCCCCAAATTTGTGGGATGGAAATAATAGGCCAAAATAGCATATAATTATTTATTTAGGATTTTAAGTTTCGCACACACAAAAAAATGAAAGTCGTCCGCCATTACATACCACAGAGAGAGCAGGTGTTGCCCACCTCATTTCTTTTTTTTTTTTAATTTTAACAATCCTACATTAGTAATGATTTAAACTGGAGCAAACTTAACCCATTCAGCGCCACCCACGACACGCTGTCGTGATCGCAGAGCGTGCGCGAGACGCCGGCCACGACAACGTGTCGTTAATACTCATTTGCTTAATAGCTCCCCGAGAGATGATTTTATTCAAAAATATTTCTTATTTTTGTGTACAAATGCCATATGTGTTATTAATTCTGCATATTCAGTTTAACATAATTTTACGAATGTATGTGTCTTTTTAGAGCTAAAGTTAGTCAATATTTTTTATCACGACATTGTGTTGTGATGTGACAGGCCACGTAACGTAAATCTTGTTCATCATGTCAATGTAGTTACTTCATAATTTGTAAATGCCAATTTTAATCCTTAATGCTTGCGCATAAGGTTCATTCCTATTTGCATTCAATTTAAGTTATGCTTTCTTTCCACGTGGTAATGGCTTGTCCACAAATTTAAAGTCACTCAGCGAGCTATGGAGAGGGTTATGTTGGGAGTTTCTCTGAAGGATCGGATCCGTAATGAAATGATCCGACAGAGAACTAAGGTTATCGACGTAGCCCATCGAATTAGCAGTTTGAAGTGGCAGTGGTCCGGCCATTTGTGCCGCAGAACCGATAATCGCTGAAGCTATCGTGTTCTTGAGTGGAGACCACGGATCGGCAAAAGTAGTGTAGGGCGTTCTCAGGCTAGGTGGAGCGACGATCTTCGCAAGGTGGCTGGCAGGGCTGGATGAGAGTGGCTGCGAATTATGCTCGTTGGCGTGCAATGGGAGAGGTCTTTGTCTAGTAGTGGACTAATATAGGCTGATGATGATGATGATGATGATGATGATGACGGAGTTTTAGTTAGCGAAAGAATACTCTAGGTATCGCAGTGGAAAAGGTTCTAATATGTATTTGTCACTCTATTGTTAAAAAAAAAACAGAAGGTGTGAACAACGGCTGCCGCAATTTCAAGAGACAATGTGAAATTCGCTGATAATCCTTACCTTCGTTTTCGAGTCTTCTTCGCCTCGCCAACCTTTTGTACAAATTAATTTTAACGTCGCACGTGCAAATGCAGGGAGATAAGTTTATTATGCTTAGTTTCCGGGATATTAATGACTTACACTGATAATAATCATAACTATTATTTTATTTTTTCTGAATTCAAATTTAGAACTAAAGTCGCCATCTATAGAACTTGAGAACGATCTAAACAAAGCGCCATATTGATATTGTCTATAGTTTGATGAAATTATCAGTGATGGGAAAAGTAGATTAAGATTAAAAATCCTTTAAAATTTATTTTTTAATCAGAATCACTAGAATCGATTGAGGATGACGTGTGGTGTGACCAATATGTAATGTTTAATCGTAATGATCATACCTGGTACAATAAAGCGTGATTTTAAAAACCACCGAAATTAAAATAGTTTTAACACACTACTTGTTATAGTCTTAATTTGGACAATATGTCATTGCAATATGTCGTACCTCAACTGCAAAGTAATTTCAAACTTTTACTGAAATATCGAATTTTAAGTGATTTTATATTGTTCAATGAGGATTAGAATAACAAGTGGTGAAATAGCATATGGATTTAGTAGTGATGGAGAGCTAGCGTGAAAGTTTACGAAGAAATGTTGCCTAAAAGGTTTGTTTACGTGGTTCACAAGTTCCATTGATGGCGACTCACTATGGGACGAAAGCTCAATCTAGCTGGACAAAAACCACCACTGCAATTCTGTATTAGTACTAGCAAAAACGATAACAGATACTCCCGAGGTCATGATTCGGCTGATAATTTTGTGTAAGTACCCTCCAATAATTAATTATTAATCTCGAAGTGTCAATAAGAGCATTGTCGTGCGTATTTTTTTTTCATTTTTTTTATCATATATGGGTTTGCGTTTGACCTCAGTCTCACCTGATGTTAAGTGAAGACGAGGTCGAAGATGGTACACGCTTACCCAGAAAATGCCTATTCACTCTTGCCTTGAAAACACCAAGGTTATAGAATTCCGGGAATACAGACGCAGGGAGAGCATTCCACTCCTTGGCAGTGCGAATAAGAAATGACGCAGCAAACCGCTTCGTCCGAACTGATGGAAATTCAACTACATGAGGATGGAAGCCCTCCCTGCGTCTGGAAGACCGATTGGAGAAAGTGGAGGGTGGGATGAGGTCGTGTAGTTCCTGGGCACACTCTCCAAAATACATCCTGTAAAATATCGAAAGACAAGCGACTTTACGCCGATGTTCCAAACTTAAAAGTTTGGTTTTGATGAGCGAATCGTCGCCTATGAGTCTCCTAGCTCTTCGGTCCACCGAGTCTAACGCGTTCAGCTGATATTTGGCAGAGCCATCCCACAGGTGGCAGCAGTACTCTATACACGAACGAACTTGTGCTTGATATAAGTAGAGCAGCTGTTTCGGTGTGAAGTACCGCCGAACCTTAGAAAGGATGCCAAGTTTTTTGGCAGCGGTTTTCGCTTTTAACTCTATAGATCGGCCGAAGTTTAGGTTAGATGAAACATCCATACCTAGGAGCTCGAGGTGGTCGATCAAATGCCGAGGAAAGTGATGAATATCAAATTTTTTGTGCATATTTTAAGTTTCTTAGACCAGAAACTACATGTACCGTCTTGTACCATGGCTGTAATTTTTTTATGTGGTAGTCTCATTCATACAGTATTGGATTAAGTACATTTGAAACTGCGGACGACTGCGGAACCACGTGATAATTATAGTTAAGCTGAAGCTAAGTAAGTTTTTTCAGAAACCGAAATAATTATATGTAGAAGGAATTTTTACTATAATGGGTTAAATACCCAAATATTGAAAGACATACTCGTTTATATGAATATATTTCAATGAAATTTCATACCAGTGAAGTAACAAAAACTTCTATGCGAAATATTAAATAGGCTATTTTCCGAATTTCTCAACAACTGGATGAAAAGTGGCTGGCATGCGGAAGAACAACGGAGCGTTTTGAGACAATGTCAGCAGGTGATGATGATGATTAGTCCGACCGATCTCGGTCACGGCGACCGTTTTAAAAAAGACTCTGTTGTCGCTGGTGAGCTCACATGTGGCTTATGTAGCCAATTTTCTTTGTAAAAGTTCTCATGCATTTCGGGCATGTGAGCTCACCATTGACATTATTATAAGAAATTGCCGCAGGTGGACGGGCTTTCAGTTCGTCGCCCTTGGCGTCAAGCTCAGAGCACCGTAGCTTATCAAAATCGTTGACTTTGGCTTGCACCAGAGTCCGCCACTCGGGTCGTTTGGCAGCCTGCTTCTCCCAGCGAGATGGCTCAATTTCGCATCTTTTCATACGCCGTTTAAGGAGTTGTCCGCCATGCTTTCGCTTGCCTTCCCTGAGTTCAGAATACAAGATGCGCTTCGCCACTCTCTGCTCCGGCATCCTGGACACATGACCACACCACCGAAGTTGACGCCGCATAATATACGCCTCAATGCCACCAACATTGGCTCTGCGCAGCACTTCAGTGTTCCGCATACGATCTGACCATCGGATCCTAAGTATTTTACGTAGAAATTTGAGGTGGAATCGGTCTAGAATGCGGGTATGTCGGCGTTACAAGGTCCAGGTTTCGGCTGAGTATAAGATGTTGGGCAGCACGACTGCCATATATCTGAGATCTTAGTAATTAGTTTGAAATCGTGTGAACAGAAGACCTTGGCATCCAGCTTACCGAACGCTGCAGCTGCAGCACCGATCCTGCTGTTGATATCTGCATCAAGGTCGCACTTAGAATGTAACAACCAATTTTAGTTGATATCTTTTGTCCTAGTAATTCTTCCAATACAAAGGTCAATTTACACTGGTTTCATTATTTTTGCATTAATATTTGCACAAAAAAGACAATTATTATTAATTTTGGTCTGTTGAGACAAATTATAAATAAACACACCCGTTAGAAGTGATTAAGAGTGAAAAATAATTCTGTCCAGCTAGATCGGGCTTTCGTCCCATAGTGCGACTTTAGTATATTATGTTAAAAACTTCGATCGATTTCCCGTGTTTTACACATATTTTTATCGTGGTTATTATTAAATTACATAATGGAATGGGGCGTTAAAGAAGACAGGATTGCAGTGATTGCTTTGCACAAAGTGGGTATGGAGCCGTCGGTCATTTTCAAGACACTTCAAAAGCTTGGTATCAACACTATCAACCGTATGTTCGTGTATCGTACTGTCGACAGATATATAATTATATATTATACCATTATATATCATACCCACACTTTCTCTGTCGAAGACTATAAAAGATCGGGGCAGCCGCGTGCTGTTAGAACTACAAAGGCTGTTAAAGCTTTTAAAGCATAATAAAGAATTCGCTGAAACCCCATGAGGAAACAAAAAAATCTTATCACGATAAATAAAGATTCCTGCTAGGACTCTGTCGCGTACAATAAAACAAGACCTGAATCTCAGTGCTTATCGTCGATATAGACATGCCTTAAATCAATCCCTACAGTTAAAAAGAGTGGATCGATCAAAACGGCATTATTGATAACAAAATATACAATAATTAAAAGGTTTATATGAAAATGCATACTTAACTCATTCGTTATACGAACTCTGTCTGTGAACCTACGTCATAATGGAAGACTTTTGCAAAACCAATTTGACAAAATTAGAAAGTGATGTTAACCAGCAAGCCCGGCAGGTCATTCTTAACGTTTATAAATGGTTTCAAGAGTTGAAAAAAGACCCTGGTGTCACGAGGAATATTGATTTTCAACAACCAAGAAAGCTGGCAGCGTTAGTTTGTGGTAGTTTGTGGAACGAGCGAACGAACTCTAGATCGTATTCGGATGGATGTTTCGGAAACAGGGGTATTTCGATAGTAATTATCAGTGATCGGAATAGGTAGAGTATATTTACCTAAACTTGATGCATGTTCATTCAATAATGTATTCCCATCTCACTCACGCATGAATGAACATGCGTCAAGTTTAGGTAAATACTCTACCTATTTCGATCACTGGTAATTATACAATACTGGAATAAAAAAATACCACGCAATTTTTTTTTGATAGATAATGCTCTTAACTCTTGCCCTTGGAGGACGAAGATTCAGTCTACGATGTAGTGAGCTTATTGTTTCATTACTTTATCGACATTCTTTTTTATGCCTTACGCTACCTACACTATTGTTGCACGGCCCGCTCCAAGGCCGTGCAGGTGTAAAAGAGATATCATGATTCTGATGATTTATGACCCGACTCGCCACTTGGTTTTGCGGATACTATAGTATGATATTATGTAACACGCACTCTTTATACACTAGTTATGGCGAAAAGCCAGTGCCTTTATATGATTTTATAGTAAGATTTTTTTTAATATCGGAATCCACTTGACAAAGACAAAGACATTTATTGCCAGAACATAGTAATTAAACAGATCTTCGTAAAACAGTATGTGCTTTTATGTTCTTGACAGCTAATCTTTCAAACAATGGTATTGTTTTTATTGTGTACTTCAAACGCAAATGATCAGTACAAAATTAAACGAAATAAATAACAAAATAATTCATTTGAATAGCGACTTTGCCGCCTAAGCTAGAAGATACAAATTGTAATGACGGCACAGGAAACTATACTGTATCACACTGTAGCTGACACCAACAGACTACCTGGGTACCGGTCTTAATTTCAAAAAGTATTGTAGCGAATGTGCTGTCATTTCAATTTGTACCTTCTAGCTTAAGCGGCAAAGTCGCTATTCAAATTAATTATTCTGTTATTTATTTAGTTTCATTGTGCGATTGCGATTTGCGGGTGGAGTACACAATAAAAATTACACCTTTGTTTAAAAGATTAGCTCTCAAGAGGATTCCGACATTTTATAAAATTCTACTATAGACAAAATAATAATTTATAAAGGTTTGGAAAATATATTTAATGTTGTAAAAAATTTTTGCTTGGTTTTAAAAAAGTTTACATGACACCATCCGTTACCTGTGACGTCGCATGCGGCAAAAAATTGAGCACCGCTGCGGCGTCGTTTCACGACACGTCGTCGTGACTCTATTGTTGGAAATGCAAATGTATGGTGGCGCGCCGTTACACGATTGATTTTTAGGCCGTGGCAATGAATGGGTACAAGGTGAGTCGCAGAGGGTGTTTTATTGCAGGTAAAATCCCATTTCCTGTTGGAAATCGTTATCAGTAAATATAGGTCGCAAAAAGGGTTCTTTTATCATCGCCGCGTTCCCTCCCACATTTTGGTTATAATAAAACAATGCATGTGCCCGTATATATCTGCACCTGCAACACTTACAAACGGACCTAATCACCTTGCTTTTAAGAACTACAGATAACTTATATAGAATCATTTATCATGTTGTCTGCTTATCCTAATATGCTTGTTGTCACCTACCTAACATGTTTTTATTTAAATCATTCTGTACAGAAAACTGAGAGCTTATAAATAGGTAAACGTGATTTCACGACAATCATATATCTCATCCTGAACAATTAAGTTATTATCGATCAAATGAACACAATATTTTAATAAATCTCCGCCCTAGCCGAACCGTGGTGCACCCCACGTGTTTATAAAAGTTTGACAATCATTGACTATAAGCCTACGAGTATAATAAATGAATAGACCAGTATCGCTTGCGACTCGCGACAGCGCGGTCGGGAGTTGAGGCACAAAGAAATGACGACCTTATTCTGCAATGAATAACGTGTAAGTAAGAAAAAATATCAATTAATGAATAACCGTGGATATTTTTTGTTTAATTTGTTTCTTATAGTACTAATAATATGTTGACGGCATAAATTAAATACTTTGGAAGTAGTTATGTATTTTGGTTTTCCAAAAATTTGTGATTCTAGAGATCCGCAAAGAGAATCTGTTTAATTTTTAATAATTTATCAACACACATAATATACTATTCAGAATAAATTGTTGAATTACAGTTATCTATAATTTCTGGTAAGATAAGCCAGAAAATGTGTAACTTACTGAACCTTCTTTATTAATGATAGTCCCGATTGATTAATTAGTTTAATTTTGATTTCTTTAACTGGAATGCAGGTGGCATAACATAATAGAGGTACTTTTACAAAGTTAACTATTATGCTGTACTTATGAAGTCAAAATGTGTTTAAAATTTAGTTTTTTGTTTTTTTTACATTGACGCGGAGACGTAAAATGTTTAATTCTTTTTATTTTAACTATAACTAACGATACTTTATATCATAGAAAAAGAAAATTACAGTTATAGAATTATGTCCAGGTTTTTCTTATATTCTGGGCCTATACGTAAATTTACCAATCGCAAAGGACACGGGACTGAAATTTCAGGATATTTCAGTTTTTACTTTCTATTTGGGCTAAACACTACCTGAATGCAAAATTTGAAGTTTGTGTGTCTGCTAGAAGTACCTTAGAATTTTGATGATCGGTGAGTCAGTCAGTGACAAAATTAAGGAACTTTGACTTGCAATAATTCTCAAACTACTGGTTCAAATTTAATGTAATTGGGAGATATATATAGCTATGTAATGTTCTCTTGGTCACTGAAAATTTAGGCTTCTAGACTTTTCCACAACGAAGTTGCAGGGGGTCGAAAATGGCCCAAATGGCTTCGGGAAAAGGATGGTACGGCCGTGCCTTTTTTTGCTCGACTTGGCGGGGGCACTACCGTGCCCCCAGATTAATTTGAGTACCTACATACTTGGGTAGGTATAATGGGTGTTTTTTTATTCGTCTTAAAATTTTTGGTAGTTAAATCAGTAAGTCATACTGACCAACTTTCACTATGGGACCAAACCCGAAATAGCGAAAAAAAAATTGACCATCCCATACATTTTGGCTAGTCAGCTGACGATGTTTTGTGAAAGTTGGTCAGTATGACTTACTGATTTAACCCCCAAAATTTTTTAGACGAATAAAAAAACACCCAGTATATGTAATTATTTTTTCACTTCTCATGCTCTAAAAGTTCGTTTTTATGTCGTGCGTAGGCGACATAAAGTCGCTTCTTATGCTCTAGTGCATAAAGTAAAATCTTCGTCGAAGACCTAGGCAATCGGTCCAACAGCCACACGAACAACTTTAACTTCATAGAATAACCTCTTTATTTTATTTCGTTTCGTTAATATTATAAGACCAAGGCAAGGATACCAACAGCCACAATAAAGCTTCATGAAATAAACTTATAATTTTTATTTCGTCGCATTTATTATTATTTTTATCATGTGGCTGTTTCATTTCCTCGCAATCGAAGTGAAAAGTAGAGTGTACAACTCGTCCATAAAACCCATTTAACACTCGACTTTATATCCATCCTCGCTCGCAAGCTCGCTTGGATGGATAAACGTCTCGCGTAAAATGGTGCGTTTTATGCACTTGTTGTACAATCTACTATTTAACTTTCGTAATACAGTGATATCGCCTCTTTAGCTAATTTCTTTTTTTTTACTCACACTGTGCGGTCTGAAAGCAAGTACTTCGCCGAATGACGATGCTTTGTGTGAAATAGCATCTTGATTTGTCAAATCATTATCATGGTTGAGAACAGCGCCATCTGTAGACTTAGTGATGGTTTGCGAGCTCGGACCCATCGCAAAACCGGATGGCAGTTTCCCCAGCAGTACGGATGACGGTATGTGCAAGTTTGGATGCGTTTCGTAAGATGGCGGCACTGAACATTTTGTATATGCGTCCTTCATTTCTTGTCGTATTTGTTTCACAACTTCCGGGCCGAAACAACTTTCGTAGATCTACAACAAAATACAACTTGTTGAATATTATATGTACCTAACTAGAAGATATGTACCTAGTTAGAAGTCTAGAACTATTGGTTCGGGTTGACACTTTAATTAACGTTTCGGCCAGAAAGATTAAGTAGGACCACAGTTTTTAGTTAAAGAAAGAAATCATAAAAAAATTTCGTAAATCCAACTTAAACTTCAACTTGCGGGACCTTTAATTAATAAAACTCACGTAACATATTTTTCTGGGTCTACCTTCAGTCAACAAAGTATCGGGAATGGATGATTTGTTTATGGTTCCAAATTCAAATTTTTGTTTTTTTTGTTGTTGTTAGATTGGCACAACTGTTTTCTATTTTGGCGCGGAGTTTGAGTTGCATCTGTTATTTATATTAAATACAGTGCTGTTTTTAGTTATATCATATCTAGTGTGTATTGCGAATTTCATAATGGACAAAAACATTGAACAAAGAGTTTGTCTTAAATTTTGCATCGCCAATGGAATTTCGTGTTCGGAGTCACTGAAAATGTTACAGAAGGCTTACGGTGATTCGACTTTATCAAAAACACGTGTTTATGAGTGGTACAAAGCGTTCAAAAGCGGTCGAGATGTGATGGAAGATTTGCCTCGCTCTGGTAGGCCATCAACGTCTGCAACTGAAGTTAACATCGCAAAAGTGAAGGAAATAGTGACTGAAAATCCTCATTCAACTTTGAGAGAGATAGCCGCCGAACTTTCTGTATCTCACGAGTCGATCCGTACTATTTTAACTAATCATTTGGGTATGAAACATGTTACCGCTCGGCTAGTCCCAAAAGACCTGAATTTTCTCCAAAAACTCAATCGCATGAGAGTCGCTGAGGACATGCTAGAACGAGTCAATTCCGACCCAACATTCATGAAACGCATTGTTACTGGTGACGAGACGTGGGTTTACGAGTTTGACATGCAAACTAGTCAACAAGCTTCGGAGTGGCGCCTTCCAACTGAACCGAAACCGAAGAAACCACGCCAAAGTCGATCAAAAGTCAAAGTCATGTTGACTGTTTTCTTTGACTATCGCGGTGTTGTGCACTCGGAATTCTTGCCGGAAGGTCAAACGGTAAATAAAGAATATTATTTGAGCGTTATGCGGCATTTAAGAGAGCAAATTCGACGAAAAAGGCCAGATTTGTGGAATGAAAATTCTTGGATTTTGCACCACGATAATGCGCCTTCGCACAAGGCCATCATTGTGAAAGAATTTTTGACCAAACACTCAACAAATACCATCGAGCAACCACCATATTCACCAGATATGGCTCCTGCCGACTTCTTTCTTTTTCCTAAACTCAAATTACCACTTCGTGGCACCCGTTTTCAATTGGTAGAAGACATAAAGGAGAATTCGCGCCGAGAACTGAATTCAATTCCGGAAACAGCGTTTAAAAAATGTTTTGATGATTGGATTATTCGTTGGCGTAAGTGTATCGTTTCTGAAGGAGCATACTTTGAAGGTGATAAAATAAATTTGGATGATTAACAAACAGTTTGTGTATTATTGATCTTTTCCCGGTACTTTCTTGACAGAGTAGTATTCCAAACACTGCGTTAGTTAACGATAAATCGAATGTACAAATTTTTTTGCATTTAGCTTAGCTCACAGTATCATGCAAAAATTGGTTAATTAAGAACACTAAGTTAGAAATTAACGATTGTCCCTTAAGTGAAAACCTACAATTAATTCTAAATTCTAAATCTAAATTACATAAATAAGTGAAAATACTCTAAATTGCTATCTCAATTAAAAGTTTTGATTTAACTCCACAAGTTTATTTGTTTAGAGAGTTAGTTTATTTCAAATCTAGCAAATAAACTTGGAACCAGTTTCTCCCTGTATTGGAATAAGCTGCATTTTGTTAAGTATCTACACAAGTAAACTTAAAATCATTATAATCATTACCTACCTGGAACACCGAGCGTAGTCGCTCGGATCGAAACCGAATTTTCATGTAATTTCTAACCAAAAACAAATAAAAAACAAAAAGAAAACAAAAAAGCAATCCATAGCTGGGGTTCGAACCCGCAGTCTGCGTAGTAGGCCAACGCTCTAACCATCAGTGTATTCAGACGCCTTATAATTACGCTTTATTTGTGCGGTGCGATTGCCAAGTCAATATACTTATTATCGAAATAAAGATGTCTAAGATTAATACGTTCACTAAATGTAGGCTTGGCTTTACATGAGATCTCACAACTTTTTACGGTGGAAGCATTGCAAGACTTGACATTTTTGTACATTTTATGTTTTTGATGGGATCTTAATTTCTTTTTTACGTAGTCCACCTATATAACAGATTGTTTATATCTATCTGTGCCTTACTGTACCTACCTATATCCACTACGTGTTACAAATACGATTAAGTACGAAGTTACAGTTCGTAAAATTATTTGTTGTAGACTTTATAAGGAGATGTGAATTTACCAACCACAAAGAAAACGGGACTGATATTTCAGGATATTTCAGTTTCTCCTTTCTATATGGGCTAACCTAAACACGACCTGAATGCAAAATTTTAAGTTTTGTGTCTGCTAAAAGTACTTTAGAAATTTTATGATCGGAGAGTTGGTGACAAAATTAAGGAACTTTGACTTGCAATAATTCTTAAACTAGTTGTTTAAATTTAATGTAATTGGGTAATTTTCAAAAAAAATGTACATAGATATAGACAAAAATTAAGAAATTTTAACTTTTCCAGTGAGTCACGAAAATCAGTCATATATTTAGTACTTATTGTTAATTTTCGTGACGAACCGGAAAAGTTACCGTTTCTTAATTTTTGTCTTTAACCATGTACACTCTTTTTGAAAAACGCCCCATTTAAAAATATATCTAGTATGTAATGATCTCTTGGTCACTGAAAATTCAGGCTTCTAGTTTTTTCCACAACGAAGTTACAGGGGGTCGAAAATGGCCCGAATGGCTTCGGGAAAAGTTATGGTACGGTCGGCCTTTTATTGCTGGACTTGGCGGGGGCACTGCCGTGCCCCCAGATAGGAACAATTTGCATACCTTCATCATGGCATATTTTTTAATGAACCGGTCGTCACTGCTGGATATTACTCGCGCCGCCCAGCAAAACACGCAGATTACGACAAGCTGCATTTGAAGCATCTTGAACTGAAACAACCAGAAATGAAAACGATTATTTTCTGGAAAGCATAATCTTCCAAATTACAAATTAAAGTCCCCCACTGTAACGGAACTAGCTTTATCTAAGCTGTTTCGTCACATCACAAAATAAATCTACAGGCGAAAAGAGCTAATAATAATTAATATCTACTAAATATATTATAACTTTAGAAGCAAAGGGCATTGTGATTATTTATAAACAAACTGAATCTGTTTATAATGTAATGTAAAATAAGTTAAAAAGGGTGTAAGTTTACATAACAAATTACTTAACTATAAATAAAAGAAAATAAAGGAATTTTAGAATCAGTACCTCTACCATGAGTTGCTATCGAAAACTCGTATTACGTTCTACAGTCGATAGCGAGTAAACGTCCTACGAATAGTTTTTGATTAAACTCGTACCATGAGTCACATAAACGTTTACTATTCTCGCTAACGTTAACTCGATAGTTCGTGTAGTTATCGTTACGTGTGCCTAATTTCACACCAAACGAAGTTGTCTCTTTCTAACTACAATAAAAAGACAGAGTAAGGATGATATTGGGCCAAAAGATAAGTATCCATGTCATCCATTTGAAAATATAGAAATAACCCTGCTAATTTAAAAAAGTGCCCTAGAGCAGTGTCACTATGTAAGTGTAAGTGATTCTTGAATTTGTTTTGATTTTTTTGTCAATGTGACAGTTCATTCATACGTCTGTGTATAGTCAAATTAGACAAAAACTTATCTATTTATGTGCCTAAAGTTATAATATACTTACATATAAGTCATTAATTTCATATCTCATGGCATTCTTTTAAAAAAATGCTTTACAGGAAGAAGTTACTGAAGTGGCAGTAGAAACAAATGACAGCCTATCAATTTTCCTGCTAAATGAATAACTTGCTCAACAAACTTGTTCCAGTAAGTTTCCCTATCATTGTTACTATTGAAATAAAATAAACAATTTATTATATATATTTAAGATAAAAATTCATTTAATTCATGTCCTAGGAAAGATTATTTCAATGTGTTTTTTTTCACTGCAGGCGTTGGAGACTGGAATCTACTTGTACCACTTGTACCAGGGACATCAGCTCAGCCCTCCTTTTTTCCACCATTGCTTGTGGCTAATAGCACTTGCAGTGAACAAGACTTGGTGGACAGAGAGTATCCCGAAACAGTTAACAGCCCAGGTATAGTGACTGCAATGCCAGTCAATTTCCATCAGCTCTTCAAGAAATAGGTTCCAATCAATTTTGCTGTTATTATCACATTTTAGAGTAAAATGTACCTACCTATCTAGTTTCATTAGTTCATTAAGAATTCAAAATAGTACTGTAAACGTTTTTTTATCCATTACAGCCCTGCCCGAGGTGGACGGGAGTGAGACCGGAGTAACGCACGGTGGTGAGCCTGCGGTCACAAGAACAGCATTAACAGCTGCTAATGCCAGGTGGCAGAGCCCCAAGCTCTTACCGTCCACACCGCGTCAGTGGCGAAGACGTCAGGTGCAAAACCACTAATCTCCTGTCTACAGAAGGTCTCGCACCCAGACAGTCAGATTTGGCAAGGCAAGCCTTTGTCAGAGCTGACAGTGAATGGCGAGCTTTTAAACAGGAAGTGGAGCGGGAGAGGAATAGGTTAAGGGAATCAGAGTTAAGAATGCAAGAACGGTGGTTAGATTTATTTGGTAAATTTTTAGCATTAGGAAATATAATTGTAGATACTTTATCAAATAAATAAAGATTTTGTGTAATAAATAAAGATTATGTGTGATGTATGAGTACTTTTTATTTTTATATTAAACAAAAAACAGAAAACATGGTACAAGTATTTGGAAATAATGCATTGATGCAAGTCTTCTAACTAATTGATCCCGCGGTGCTCTCTCCATTAATAAATCACTGGTGCCTTCATTTTCCAACACTAACTCCTGGCCCTCAAATAGTTCTGAAAATAGTAGGTACCTACAACAAACATAAAAAAGATAAGGACATATTTAGTATAAAAGTTAATATATAATCATTATCTTTCACTATAAATACCTTGACTTTCTTCAGACATATCCTTGTCATCAGGATCGGGAACATTATATTTGTGAGTGGATTTCAAATTCGTGTAGTACGTTAACGAATCGCACAAATTCTCAAAAGCTTCCTTACTGAGCCTATATCCTTTAATAAAATTTATTCTCAGTTAAATTTTGAAGTGGATTTCTTAACGTAATATTTCTCATATCAGCTTGAAATCCTCCTTGTTTTCGTCGTTCGTCTTCATAAGCCTACGTATTCCACGCTAAATAATGTCTTGCCGACATTATTTGGATAGATAAATAATTGGAGTAACGTATTAAACAATAATTCTAAGTTTTCACGCACCAATTTGCTAGTGAAATAGTTAACTACAGTCGATACGGTATTTTTCGATGACATTTGTCAAATTTACGACTCATGGTACCGATGTTCTACGGCAACCGTTACAAAACGTTAGTCGCTAACGAATAGATTTCGATAGGTAATTTACCGTTGGACTCATACTAGCGATCTTTAGTTCTTTAAGTGACCGCTAGAGGAGCTGTACAATTCTCCATACAAATCGTTTACGCCGTCGCTAGCGAGTGCGGGCACTGTAAACTCATGGTAATGGTACAGCATAAAATATTCGAGTCGAAGATTTTATAAATGTCTGTTGTCATTTAAAGTGGCGGTATGGGATTATTTTCTTTTACCAGCGAATATGAGGGTAAGAGGAGAAGGGGTTGATATGACAGTTCGAATAAAGAAAACGTTTCACGCCGGGTCGCGGTTGGTGATTAATTAGTCGGCAATAGTAAATACTCGGCGATTTTGGAAAAACTACTCCTAAGTGGGTGAAATGGGGGTGAAAATTTGTATGGGAGTTAAGTCAATTTTGAAGTTAGAAACGTAGAAATTGGTATAAAGGCAGTCCTTTATACCTATTTCCACGTTTCTAACTTCTTAACAAATAAAAAATATAACTTTTGGCGAGTTTGGAAACATCTACTCCCAAAAAAGGTGAAATGGGAGGTAGTTTGTATAGGAGTTCGGTCAATTTTGAAGTTAGAAACGTGGAAATTGGTATATTCGCTACTGTTAAGAAATAATAAAAAAAAAACTTTCAGTGATTTTCGATTAACTTTCCCTAAGGGGCTGAAATGGGGAGTTAAAATTTGTATGGGGGTTTGGTCATTCTTGAAGTGAGAAACGTGGAAATTGGTATAAAGACACTGTTAACAAATAAAAAATAAAACGTTTGGTGATTTCCGAAAAACTATCCCTAAGTGGGTGAAATGGTAGGTGAAAGTTTTAATTGGAATGAAGTCATTTATGAAGTTAATAGAGTTGGTGTTAAAACTACTGCTTACAAACCAAGAGTACTTTCGGTGATTTTGGAAACACTACCCCTAAGGGGGTGAAAATGGGGGCGGCAATTTGTAAGAGAGTTTTGTTATTTTTGAAGTTAGATATAGGAAAATTGGTTTCTAGACTACTAAATATAAAGTACGAGTTTTCTGATAATGGAATCCCAGGTAAATTGACGGAACCCATCAAACATTTAAAGGACTCCTACAGCGATTTTCAAACTTCTGTAAGAACATTTACATTCCAAAATTACCATTTGGTAAAGTGAAATTAATGACCAGACAACCTTCGGAGCTCCTTAATAATAAGTATTTCACAACACGCTACTTTTGCCCATCATATGTAAGGGGCTGTTTATTTATTACGTAAGACGATTTGGGGGAGGGGGTCTGAACAAGTCTTATTTTTTCTTACATGAGGGTAGGATGTTCTAACGCAAGATCACAAAAGCAAGCAAAAGTTAAAGCGTTTTTATATTTTTGCTACTTTTTCGTTGCATTTTTGGTAGATACTGATCTTATGTAAGATTAAAAAGGAGGGAGGGGGTTCATCCAAGTCTTATTTTTTCTTACATAGGGGGAGGGGGGGGGGGGGGGTCAGAAATAGGTTAAAATTGTATAAATTAACAGCCCCTAATGAATTTTCGCCAAGCACCAGGAGAGTTCTTCAACGATTAATGTCCCTGCATATTGGATAGCCTCATTTTGTCAAGAGTGATGAAGAATTGGCAATTAGCATTAATGGCATGAATGTAGTGTATATGTGTTGCATGTAATACATGATCACATAATAATTAAACAAACATTAAAAAACGAACAAATGTTAGAAAACATGACTATTTTATTGCAAAGTCTGTCCCTTTATGATACGTACTTAATGAAAATTTTATTTGTACCTACCTACTTTTTAACGAAATTACTGACTCTCCGCAGACGAAGTCGCGGGCGGACAGCTAGTATTCTTAATAAAACTGTTTCATCTTGTTTCATGTCGTCAGTTACGTTTTTTATTGTACATGTTTTTTTTATTTCATCACCCGTTTCCTTCGCAGTCTGGTTTGTATACAACATACATGAACAATTGTTCTTTACCGAGTGTTGGGCAATGTTGTTTATAAACGACATATCGCACCTTCGATAAAATAGGGTTCTAACTTGAATTAGCGTAATTTTCAGTATGGGCATTCATCTGTCAACCGTCGTACTGCGCGGGCGTGCTTTAGGTTAGGATAGACTGCCGAGTATAAATCACTGGTGCTAGTGTTATCGAGTATTTTACAAGTGGCGACGAGGAAAATATAAGTACATACTCACCATTTGTTGAAAGGAAAGGATAAGTGTGCATTTATATTTGGGGTACTTTATTGTACCGTGCAAATTATTTCACATTAAGGAAATTACTGAAAAGATTATTCGTTAGCATACGGTAAGGGCGCCGCGTGTTGTTTACGATAGTGAAAGCATTGAGTTTGTTTGATTTGTACCCGCTTTTTAATGATATAGCAAGAAAATCACCTAACAAATGGTAACTTTGTTAAAGTTTTACTTATTAATTCAATGTCTCATTTGACTATGTACCTATGTAACAGGTATAACATATTGGTTACAAAGTTGAATCGAGACATTTTATAGCTTATATTTATTGTTCATTTATATAAGTTTAATTCAAAAATTGGTCTTGTAGAAAAATTTTGATGATTTTTTTTCGAAAATTTGCGCGGTTTTTTGGCTCTCCTGTAAAGTTTGCTCCGTGTCGCTTATCCCATTTCTCCTTTCAAGCGTCGATATGCAAATTTATAGCTCAATCGATAAATATACAAAAAAGTTATTAGGTTTTTTCTCTCTCCTGAAAAGTAACGGTTTAGCGTATACGCCCCTTTAGTATGAAGCCCGCGATATGATAAAGCTGTAAATATGTTTATTTGAACGCGCATCACGTGAAAACTGCTCAACAGATTTAGATGAAATTTGGTATGGAGATAGCTTGAGTCCCGGGAAAAGATATAGGCGGAATATAATAGTACCCAGAGCGAAGCGAGGGCGGGTCGCTAGAATACAATATGAACACCTCCTAACCAATTTTTTTGAGCGTTAGGTTGGCCTCGTAATTTTAGTAAAATTGATAAAAAAATGTTTTTTAGTTAGCTATCTAGTTAGTTCAAAATCAATACCCTGGAGATATGTGTGGACTCCGACAATGAATCCGGTTACACACACTACAAAATCGATATCTGGGGATTTGTGTGGTCTCCTACAACGAATCCGTTGACAGAATGAGAAAAAGTAGCCGCCATCTTGAACTTTTTAGTTATTCGACCGATTGCTTCCAAAATCGATATCTGGGGATTTGATTGGTCTCCGACAACGAATCCTTTGACGGAATGAGAAAAAGTATCCGCCATCTTGAACTTTTCAGTTATTCGTTCGATTGCTTCCAAAATCGATATCTGGGGATTTGTTTGGTCTCCGACAACGAATCCTTTAACGGAATGAGAAAAAGTATCCGCCATCTTGAACTTTTTAGTTATTCGTTCGATTGCTTCCAAAATCGATATCTGGGGATTTGTGTGGACTCCGACAATGAATCCGTTGACAGAATGAGAAAAAGTATCCGCCATCTTGAACTTTTTAGTTCTTCAATCGATTGCTTCCAAAATCGATATCTGGGGATTTGTGTGGTCTCCTACAACGAATCCGTTGACAGAATGAGAAAAAGTAGCCGCCATCTTGAACTTTTTAGTTATTCAACCGATTGCTTCCAAAATCGATATCTGGGGATTTGATTGGTCTCCGACAACGAATCCGTTGACGGAATGAGAAAAAATATCCGCCATATTGAACTTTTTAGTTCTTCAACCGATTGCTTCCAAAATCGATATCTGGGGATTTGTGTGGTCTCCGACAACGAATCCGTTGACAGAATGAGAAAAAGAGGCCGCCATCTTGAACTTTTTAGTTATTCGACCGATTGCTTCCAAAATCGATATCTGGGGATTTGTGTGGTCTCCGACAAGGAATCCGTTGACAGAATGAGAAAAAGTATCCGCCATCTTGAACTTTTTAGTTCTTCAACCGATTGCTTCCAAAATCGATATCTGGGGATTTGTGTAGTCTCCGAGAACGAATGCATTGACAGAATGAGAAAAAGTAGCCGCCATCTTGAACTTTTTAGTTATTCGTTCGATTGCTTCCAAAATCGATATCTGGGGATTTGTGTGGTCTTCGACAACGAATCCGTTGACAGAATGTGAAAAAGTATCCGCCATCTTGAACTTTTTAGTTATTCAACAGATTTCTTCCAAAATCGATATTTAGGGATTTGTGTGGTCTCCGACAACGAACCCGTTGACAGAATGAAAAAAAGTAGCCGCCATCTTGAACTTTTTAGTTATTAGACCGATTGCTTTCAAAATCGATATCTGGGGATTTGAGTGATCTCCGACGGCAAGATACTGCGTTTTAATTATTTTTATGAGTTATTTATGAGCTTGTAAACTATTACTTAATTTTCCGGTTTTGGTCAAGCATTTTTGTCCGTTAGATAGTCCTCGACCCTATATAGTACGCTTTATACATCAACGACGCCGCGTTTTCAAGTAATTTTTAAGTGGTGGAAGAGTGTTGAGAATGGACGATCAACACGTACTATTTGACGGCTCAGGTTCAAAATAAAAGGTTCTTTAATTTAAAGGTGGACTGGACTGTATTAAATTCTTCGAGGTTTAGAAACGGAGGGCTACAAAAATACTGAGGTTCTAAGGTTAGGTTCGGTCTTAAGGTTAATGAAGTTCTTGAAGTTCAAAGGAGAAGTTACTTACACTGCTTTGAATTTTTCGTTCGTTCGTTGCCGATCACACAAATTCCCAGGTATCGGTTTTGGAAGCAATCGGTCGAGTAACTAAAAAGTTCAAGATGGCGGCTACTTTTTCTCATTCTGTCAACGGATTCATTGTCGGAGTCCACACAAATCCCCAGATATCGATTTTGGAAGCAATCGGTTGAATAACTACAAAGTTTAAGATGGCGGATACTTTTTCTCATTCTGTCAACGGATTCATTGTAGGAGACCACATAAATCCCCAGATATCGATTTTGTAGTGTGTGTAACCGGATTCATTGTCGGAGTCCACACAGATCCCCAGGATATTGATTTAAAACTAACTAGATAGCTAACTAAAAAACATTTTTTTATCAATTTTACTAAAATTACGAGGACAACCTAACGCTCAACAAAATTGGTTAGGAGGTGTTTATATTGTATTCTAGCGACCCGCCCTCGCTCTGGGTACTATTATATTCAGCCTATATCTTTTCCCGGGACTCAAGCTATCTCCATACCAAATTTCATCTAAATCTGTTGAGCAGTTTTCACGTGATGCGCGTTCAAATAAACATATTTACAGCTTTATTATATGTATAGAATATAGATAGATAGATATAATTATGTAGACGAGTAAAACTTGTAAAAGAAATAGCATTTGGTGCTATATCTGTATATATTGCAGTGTCAAGTACAAATAAACCGGTTAATTTCGTTCTTCAGAACGAAATTTGTGAAAAACCGGTTTTTCAATTAACCGGTTTATATACCGGTAACCTTTACCCAAACAGCTATCCATTCAGGTTTGGGTTCAATAGCCGAAACCGGTTTCAATTTCAAACCGGTTTCCGACCCCTGAGACACGGTAACTGCGCAGTACGGCGAGCGGCGACATCAAGGTCGTAGTCTGAGTTTAACCGGTTAATACAGGTTTATCGGAGTTCTTCAATTTCGTTCTTCCTATTATCCGGTAACCTAAATAATTTCGTTCTTTTTAAACCGTTCCTTTCATTAACCGGTAAACGGATGAACGAAATTAAACCGGTTTTTAGAACGATATTTACCGCTATTTAGAAACCGGTTCCGAGCCCTGGTATAAGTTAAAGTTACTTAATAAATTCAATAAAAATAAGATGTCACGAAAGATTTTTTGATTTAGTAACTATTTTAATGATTTTTTGAGACTTGTTTAGTAGGTATACCTAGGTAGGTACTTAGCTTTGGATAGATTGAGTGATAGACAGCCCTAGGCAAAATTCCAATTAACCCCACTCTCGTACCTATTAACCCCGTCGGGGGTTAATTGGAATCCAATAGAGTTTTTGTTGAATATTTCAAAATATGGCAATAATTTGGGAATCTAAGGCTACTAAGCAACTAAAAGAGCTTACCACACATTTTTATGTAGTAACTTAAAATACCCTATGAATTACGGAAGACGGTTAAAATTCCAGTTGAAAGTGAAGATTGGACCAATTTACCCCGTTTTACGGTATATATGTGTGTTTGTCTGTCTGTCGAGTAAATGTATACATCTAGAAGTAGTTTCAGCTATGTCGAGTAATGGCTTCATAATGGCTTTAAAGAGATTTATCTCAAGAAGAGGTCTCTGCCACACCTTGTACTCGGATAATGGTTCCAATTTTAAAGGAGCTCATCACGAATTAAACCAGTTGAACAAGATGTTTAGGGATGAGAAACAGTATAGTGAAATTATCGACTTCACTTCTTTAAACTCGATTACGTGGAAGTTTACGGTGCCACTTGCTAGTCACATGGGTGGTATTTATGAAGCTGGAATTAAATCGGCAAAAAATTTATTAAAGCGTCAATTAGTTAATGTTAAGTTGCCCTACGAGGAGCTTATGACAATTGTTGTGCAAATAGAAGGCATTCTTAATTCTAGGCCTTTGTGTGCACTCTCAGACGTTCCTGACGATTTAACTTGCCTAACACCGGCACATTTCTTAGTTGGTAGTTCTATCGTAGATATACCCGAGCCCAATTTTGAGGCCTGGAGAAGCAACCCTGTCGTTGTTTGGAAAAAGTTATCAATCATTAAACATAAGTTCTGGAAACAGTGGAAGTTACAATACCTCTCCGAACTTCAGCAAAGACCCAAATGGGCCAAAGCTAGACAAAACTTAAAAGTCAATGATTTGGTTATTATTAAAGAAGAGTTAACTCCCCCCGGCTCGTGGCCCTTAGCTCGAGTAGTCAGAGTACACACAAACGCTCAGGACGGCTTAGTGCGCTCTGCCACAGTGCGCACCGGCAAAGGCCTGTATGACAGACCTATAAATAAATTAGTTTTACTTATTTAATGTTATTGTTCTAGCATAAGTATGTTAAAAACAAATAAATTATATTTTTCTCAGAAATAATGGTGACTTACATGATGTCTGTTTCAGTTTTATGTTAGAGTTGTTAATTTTGTTAATTATAAGTTTGTTTAATCCGTTTGGCGCGGGGGAATGTTTAATTTTTAACCTCATTTTAGAAAAAAAACGTTTTGTAGCGTTTTTTACTAGTTTAATGTGACTTATGTCTGATTCAATAAAAATCCATAAAAGAAAGAACACTTATTATTCTTTATTAATTACTAATATATATTTATATTATATATAAATATATATTATATACAAATGTTTCTCGTTTAACAGTATAGGATACCTACAAGTTTCGGTATTTATTAATGATAGTTAATTACGTGTGATTTTATTCAGATTCCTCAGTCCCTGTTCGATAATAATGTTAATAAGTAATTAATAAAGAATAATAAGTGTTCTTTCTTTTATGGATTTTTATTGAATCATATATATATATATATATATATATATAATACATCTAATACACGTAGGTACTTTCTCATTCTTTTGCATAGGGTTGTAACTGACAAAAAAAATATCTAAATTTTCAAGTGATTTTTAGTGTTTATAGACTCAAATAGTAATATTCTTATCAAAGTATTCCTAATTAGTCTGAAACAATCCGCGAAAATGAATTTATACGGCTATAACTTAATATTAATTACTTGGGCGATGGCTGTTTATACTGAACAAAAAGCTTCTGATTTTCAAGAAAGCTTCCTAGTATCGCCGTAAGAAATGGTTTTCCTATTTATTTAGATCCTCCTCTAACTCCGGATAGTACTCTCGTAACTTAGTAATATGATACATTTTTTTGCATTTGGCTTCCTGAAAACTTCGTAAGAAATGGTTTTTGGGTTATTGGTGGTACCGGGTATCACGTGATAGTACTGTCGTAATTTAGTAATATGATACTTTTTTTTGCAAATTTTCGGTTTTTTCGGACCCCATAACTTCCAAGAGCTACCTAGTTGACGCTTAAGAAATGGATATTGGGCTTCTGTAGGTATAGGTCTACGGCACTATACATGTCTCCAAGTGTTATATGATACACTTTTTTAGCCCTGGGACGGGGGTCTACAATGGGGATATTCGTTATACAAAACATAATAGTAGTGGCACTTCACTTGGCTATTATTTGTCAAACTTTTTCGTTGCATCTCGTTTTTTCGGTACGTATAAGAGATGTAAGATTCATATTTGCCAAATACTGTCAAATACATTTGCCACCATAACATAAACACCTAGTGTTAGCGAAGTCACAATATGGATGTTAAAATAATCGCAACGCATTGAGTTATTATTACTACGTATAGAGAAGACAGCGCGAACATCACTTGTGCTCCGTTCAATTGCGGCCGGCCGGCCGCAGTTCACTCAGTCGCTTGCTCGCTCTTGAGCGCTTAAGTTGTGTTACTTTTGAAGCGAAAAATCGGCGAAAACTCGTCGAATATGCCCTCGTGTGTGTTACGATATTGCACTAATAACTCCAGTAATACGACGAAGTGCAAAGGAATAACTTTCCATCGGTGAGTAACTAGATATTCATTTTAAAACTTAATTTCGAGCAAAATATTAATCGGACACCATTTTGCGTCATTTGTCATAGACTAAAAATTTAAGATGTGACAATGGGTGTGTAGATAGTATTAGCTAGCTGACGTATCTTTATATAGCAGAAATTAATAATCTTACACATTTAGAAAAGAAAGACTGTGGTTATTAATTAAACAAAAAAAAAAGGTAAATAATAAAAGATAATTCTTTTTAGATTAATTGTTTTAATTGATTGATTGTTTGTACAAGTATGTTAATTATTTATTTATTTAGAGATATATTGTTACATTTTTTTTATTCCCGGTTTCCTCGTCCGGGCTGTAAAGATAGGGAAAAAGCCGGTCAAGTGCGAGTCGGACTCGCGCACCGAGGGTTCCGCACAAACTTGTAGGCATGTAAATAGTTCGTAAATCACGGGAATACAATATAAACAAAGTCCAGTGACACCCACTGACACGCAATAAGTATGCACTTTAGTACTTAGTGAGTGTCAGCTTATACTGGGCTCATTTTTTATGTGATGTAACTACAAATTAACGGTTTTCGGATTTTTTCCTTTACTTGTGCTATAAGACCTTCTTGCAAAATTTCGTGATTCTAAGTCAACGGGAAGTACCCTATAGGTTTTGATTCCCTTGAGATCCCCTTCAATATGCGGCATAAACGGCCGTATCTTTTGATTGCGTTGACTTAGATGTTTGATTTTTTCACTGATCCAAGGGACTGCAGATTTATGTATTTGATATTAATTTCAACTTGATAACTCCACGCGTTCCTGAGAAAAAGGCTCTTGACAGACACACAGACAGACAGACAGACAGACAGACAGACGGACAAGTGATCCTATAAGGGTTCCGTTTTTTTCTTTGAGGTACGGAACCCTAAAAATGGATAAAATTCGTCCAAAACAACCGCAGTGAAGAGACTTGTTTACCATCCGACCATACTTTATGTGTGTTCGTTGCATTTTCGTGAAGAGGATAAATATACTACTAAAACGGGAAGGCGTTTTCTGAAGAAGTCTGCTGTAGTGCAGTGCAGAATAAATTCAATACTTTTACCTAAAATAAATATTATAATTAAAATTATCTGTCAAGCCTGTTTAATATATTTTACTATGTATGTTAGGGCTACCCAATTAAATAGGCAGAATATAAACAAAGTGCCCGTCTATGACGGTGACATCGCATCTATGACTCATTAGCCGCCCCCCGCGCGCCCCTTACTGCCGCGCTTGTTACACAGATTTTGTTCGCGTCGTCTTCTCTATACGTAGTAATAATAGCTCAATGTCGCAACGAAACATATTTAATATTATTTTTCGAAGTAAAATGTAAGTACCTACCCTATGTTTTAATACAAATTTGATTCAAATCTGCAGAATGATTCTGTTAAAACACAGCTCGTCGATGAGATTGGATCGTCTCAGCGATCGTCCCAGCGATCGCCCTTCTGTTTTACCATTTATGCGAGTTTGAAACACTGATATCCAAACCTCTAATACCCCTTCTATACGGTCGGGCGGTTGGGCCAACCGAGAAGGACGCAGCTATCTGTCAGAATGAGATAGTAATATTTACATCTCGTTCCTACAAATAGCTGCATCCCTCTCGGTTGGCCCAACCGCCCGACCGTATAGAAGGGGTATAAGCATCCAAACGTCCTTGAAAAATTCATATATTAGGTAGTAATCTATCTATATTAATTAGTAAGAAGTCAAATATGTAGGATATTATTGTTCGTCACATAATTATAAAAATGTCTAAGTAAGTGAATTTTCACTTAAATATATAAAATAAAGCAAGGCGAGTATTTGTAAATGTCATCATAAAAAGTACGATTTTAAGAAAGAAAGTGTAATTTTTGCAAAAGGCCTTATTTAATACATGATTCGAGTGTTTTATGACTTCGTAACAAAAAAGGGTTAGTTTACTCATAGTGAAATTACTCCTACTAGATATTCTTTGTACTTGTTAACCTGAACGGGTGAAATAGGGCAAGAAACTTACCGCGAGCTTGGAGCACCAGACACTGGTAATAGCACTGGGTGCGCCGACGCAAGTTATGCGATGCGCACGCGAGGAGCAATGACTTGGACGCTCGCACTTGACCTTGCGGGAAGCGAGTACACGCGATTCAGCCGCCCCTACTCGTTTTATACAGCTTGCCCGCTGACATACAGCTTGTTTGTTCGAAGAGCTTTCTTAATTAAATATATTCGTCTTTATCATGAGAAACGATCGATTATTGAAACTGGGTCATTCTCCCGTCGTATAATTTTTTCGTGGTCTCAAGTACAAGTTGCAATAAAAACTGAATTTTAACAGATACTTAACTTAATAATTAAAATACCTTACGCAATTCACACTTTGTTCTGCTTAAAATCTTCTAACAGTCTTATATAACTTTTATCTAATGGGAGAAAAATAATCTAAAAACATTGGTGTCCTCATTTTGGCCTTGTCCCACCTCCAATTTTGACTATTTATTGTTATATATTTCGAAAACCAAGCGAGAGAACCAATATATTTTACTGTTTTGAGCAAGCCAACTACTTTATAAATTAGATTACATTACCTAAATATTCCTTTTTACCTTTTTTTTAAACCATATTACTTGAATGTCCCGAGTACAGCGTCTTAACCGATTTCGTTCATAAAACGCATCGTACCTACTGCTCTTACGCACACCAAAAGAAACATTCGACGATCGCTTGACAGAAAGAGCCACTCACGCTGCGTTCGGCTGAACAGAGCCAAGCCTGTGATTTTTTGTGTCGCTTTCGAATTACAAAGGTATTAATATCAGAAGAAGTATGAGATTTTTGGTACCCTTGAAAGTATTCTCAATGTCAATCAATTTTTTCTCGCTAGTTTTGTTGATATATTTAACTCAAATTAATTTGACGTATTAGAAAGTGATATAACTACTTATATAAAAATAACCGAGTTTCTATTGTTACCCGTTTCGAAGTAATTCGTTAAAAACTAAATTGTTTACGTGAATTCGTTGGCGGTAAATTCGGTGATTTGAGTGAATTCGGTGGTATTTAAGATGCCGAAATCACCAATACAATAATTTAACTTAGTGGAACGTTCCTGAAAATCAATAAAAATAATTTACTGCCAATATTCGTAGTTTTGTGATTTCGGTGGCATATGAAAATTTTAAATTAATTATCTCGATAATTACGTTATGAGCATTAAAATGATGCCACCTTCTGCAAAACGTTTGAAATAAATACTAGTTTTCGATGTAAGTATTCATAAAAATTCGCATTATCATAAAAAAAAAATATGGCACCGAAGGTCACGGAAAACTGCCTTGCTCAGAGAACGACCTAATTCAATAAAAAGAAAAGGGTTTCACTAACTTTATCAAGCTCACTATTTTAATTCACTGTTTTAATTGACTAAGTAAAGTTTTTGGAAGAGATGTAAATTATATTTTTTTTCAATAGTCCTCATCCTAAAGATCAAGGTACTGCGGCTCTTTTATTTTTATTTCCTCTAATATTTTAGAAATATTTTTTTTTGTTATTAAGTTGACATTTGTAACTTTAATGACGACAAGCTTGTTGCCTTCGTACTTAATGAAAAAGAAAAAAACTCTCACATCTACAGGGTGTTTGGTAGAAGATACCTCAAACTTGGCAGGGGGTTAGAGAGGATCATTTGTAAGACAAGATATTTATTCAGTAATTAGGCCGCACGGGCACTTTTACACGTCAAAATCTACCAGCGCTTCCTAAGCGGAGACCACTGCTGAGAAGAAGCGCCGCAAGAAACTCAACAGTTAGTAATTTTTTTAATAAAACTTAAGACAATAATACCTACTACTTATTCTAGCATTATATAAAACTATAAAAATAATATAAAATATCTGCGTAGTTCTGCAGGAAAACATGTCAGAATTATTACGAAAAAAAACCACTATAAAGAGACACTCGGGGTGCCAGGCGTAGCGCAATCCACCCTGTCCTCGGAGTCATTTATGTTTGGTTAACACGACGTGGTGGGCCACGTGGGTAATCGGGCGAGGAGTTACATTTCGAACTTCAACAATGACCAAACTCCCATACAAATTTTTAACCCCCATTTCAACCCCTTAGGGGAAATATATCTTAAATCACTGAAATCATTTTTAATTTATTGACAGTACCCTAAATACACATTTTATACGTTTCTAACTTTAAAATTTACCAAACTCCCATACAAATTACCACCCTCATTTCATCCCTTAGCCTTTAACAGTAGCCTATATACCAATTTTCACGTTTCTGACTTCAAAATTGACCGAACTCTGATACAAATTTCCACCCCTCATTTCACCAATTTAGTAGTTTTTCCAAAATCGCAAAAAGTTGTATAATTTTATTTGTTAACCATAGCCAATATACCAATTTCCACGTTACTAACTTTAAAATTGAACAAACTCCCATACAGATTACCGCCCCCCATTTCATCCCCTTAGGGGTAGTTTATCCAAAATCGTCGAAAGTAGTATTTTTTATTGGTTTATAGTGCCTTTATACCAATTTTCACGTATCTAACTTGAAAAACGACCAAACTCCCATACAAACTTTAACCTCCCCTTTCAAACCCTTAAGGGTAGTTTATTTAATATTACTTAAAGAAGTTTTTTATAAGTTAACAGTACCCTGTTTACCTATTTCCACGTTTTTAAATTCAAAATTAAATGAACTACCATACAAATTTAAACCCCCCATTCCACCCACTTACCTACTGGTAGTTTTTTCCAAAATCACCAAAAATTGTATTGCTTGTACATGTACATGTAATTGTATTAATGCACCCGTGTCAAGCCCATAGGTGCATCAAATTTACTGAAGGTACAATTAATGCACCCGTGTCAAGCCCATAGGTGCATCACATTTACTGAAGGTACACTTAATGCACTTGTGTCAAGCCATAGGTGCATCACATTTACTGAAGGTACACTTAATGCACCCGTGTCAAGCCCATAGGTGCATCACATTTACTGAAGGTACACTTAATGCACTTGTGTCAAGCCATAGGTGCATCACATTTACTGAAGGTACACTTAATGCACTTGTGTCAAGCCATAGGTGCATAGAGTGTATTTTTAATAAAACTTTATTCATCCAATAGGTGCATCAAGTTTACTAAATGTACACTTAATGCACTCGTGTCAAGCCATAGGTGCATAAGGTGTACTTTTAGTTAACTTTATTCATCCAATAAGTGCATCATGTTTACTGAAGGTATAATTAATGCACTCGTGTCTGGCCATAGGTGCATAAGGTGTACTGTTAGTCAACTTTATTAATTTAATAGGTGCATCAAGTTTACTGAAGGAACACTTAATGCATAAAACATTTAGTAAACTTTAGTCATCCAACAGGTGCACAACAATAGTTTAATAGTAGAATTCTCGCGCAATGGTTCGTAATTACGGGGCGGCTGCTTCCGTCTGAATAGGCTGATGGTTAGAGCGTTGGCCTACTACGCAAAGACTGCGGGTTCGAACCCCAGCTATAGACCGTTTTTTTTGTTTTTGTATAGAAATTCGATGAAAAATCGGTTGCGACCCCAGCGACGACGCTTGTATGGATGTTGGGATGTTTTTTCAGTTACGCCTAAATAGTTGAACGGATTCGGATGAAATTGTCACACAGGTAGTTGTTATCCTGGATTGGAACCTTTTTTTATCCCCGACAATTTGATAATGTCCAGGGTAAAAACAATAAACGACTTATTTAAGAAGAGGAGAAAGGGGTACTTAAGGTAATAAGTTTGGATGTAGGGGGTAATCTCCGAAACTACCCATCCGATTTCTAAAATTCTTTCAGTGATATTCAGAATGAGGTTTCAGGGTGGACATAGGCTATATTTTAACTTATAACCGAATGGGGAAAATGGGGTTGGAAGTTTGTATGAAAGTCATCCATTTTTAAAGATAGAAACGTGGAAATTGGTATAAAGGCTACTATTTACAAATGAAAAATACTACCTTCAGCGATTTTGGATAAACTACCCCTAAGGGGTTAAAATGGGGGGTTAAAGTTTGTATAGGGGTTTGGACATTTTTGAAGTTAGGAACGTGAAAATTGGTTTATAGGCTACTGTTTACAAATAAAAAAAGTACTACCGGCAATTTTAGAAAAACTACCCCTAAAGGAATGAAATGGGGGGGGGGGGGGGGGGGTAGTTCCTTTTGGAGTGGTGGTTGGTCCTTTTTGAAGTTCGAAACTTGAAAATTGCTATAAAGAATACTGTTAACAAATAAAAAACGACTTAAGGCAATTTTGGATAACTACCCCTAAGGGAATGAAATGGGGGGTGGTAGTTTGCATGGCAGTTTGGTCATTTTTGAAGTTAGAAACGTGGAAATATGTATATAGACTACTGTTAATAAATAAAAAATACTATTTTCGGTGATTTTGAATAACTACCCCTAAGAAGATGAAATGGGGGGTTAAAGTTTGTATGGGAAGGAGGTTGGTCCTTTTGAAGTTAGAAACATGGAAATTTGTGTATAGGCTAAATGAACAAATAAAAAATACCACTTTAGGTGATTTTAGAAAAACTACACCTATGGGGGAGAAACGGGAAGGGTGAAAGTATGTAGGGGCGTTTGGTCATTTTTGAATTTAAAAACGTGGAAATAGGTATATAGGCTACTGTTAACAAATAAAATAACACAATTTTCGGTGATTTTGGATAACTACCCCTAAGGGGATGAAATGGGGGTAATATTTGGTCAATTTTGAAGTTAGGAACGTGAAAATTTATTTTGGCTACTGCTTACAAACTAAAAGTATTACGATCGATGATGTTGGAAATACTACCGTAAGGGGGTAAAATTTAGGGTGTAGTGTAGATTTGTTAGAGTTTGGTTATTTTGGAAATACGTTTCTAGACTACTTATTATATAAAATATGAGTTTTCGCGTTTTTGGAAATTCTGGCAGAGCATATACCTTTAATAACACCTGTGTATGTTCTCGCAAAATAAATAATTTTAATTTCAATTTCAATTTATACCCCTAGGCAAGGTGAAAAGGGTTAAAAAAATCATATGGTTTAAATTTGTTTCTATCCCATCATGCATGATACGTACGATAATGAAAACTTTATCTGTACTTTTTAACAAAGGTACTGGACTCTCCGCAGACAAAGTCGCGGGTGGAAGGATTGCGTATATATATATTTGTACTCAGTTCACGTTCTCGAAAACGGCTCCAACGAGTTTGATAAAGATTGCGACATGGGGGTTTACGGGGGCGAAAATTCGATTTAGCTAGGTCTCATGTCTGGGAAAATTCGTTTTCCCCGTGTTTTCACGCAAAAAGAATTCTCGCGCAATGGTTCGTAATTACGGGGCGGCTGCTTCCGTCTGAATAGGCTGATGGTTAGAGCGTTGGCCTACTACGCAAAGACTGCGGGTTCGAACCCCAGCTATAGACCGTTTTTTTTGTTTTTGTATAGAAATTCGATGAAAAATCGGTTGCGACCCCAGCGACGACGCTTGTATGGATGTTGGGATGTTTTTTCAGTTACGCCTAAATAGTTGAACGGATTCGGATGAAATTGTCACACAGGTAGTTGTTATCCTGGGTTGGCCCCTTTTTTTATCCCAGACAATTTGATAGTGTCCAGGGTAAAAACGATAAACGACTTACTTAAGAAGAGGAGAAAGAGGTACTTAATAAGTTTGGATGTAGGGGGTAATCTCCGAAACTACCCATCCGATTTCTAAAATTCTTTCAGTGATATTCAGAATGAGGTTT
Organism: Tortrix viridana; assembly: GCA_963241965.1. NCBI lineage: Eukaryota > Metazoa > Arthropoda > Insecta > Lepidoptera > Tortricidae > Tortrix > Tortrix viridana. Next base: position 34,534,292 of record OY725171.1, on the reverse strand, counting down.
CAGGGTGGACATAGGCTATATTTTAACTTATAACCGAAGCTAAGCGAGGGCGGGTTGCTATACTTGATATTATATAAACACGAAAGTAGACATACTTTTGCGTCTGTCTGTCTGTAAAGCTTTCCCCGCTAATTCGCTGAACCGATTTCGATGAAATTTGGTATGGATATAGCCTGAGTTTCGAGGAAGGACATAGGCTACTTTTTATCTCAGAAAATTGAACAGTTCCCGAGAGAGCAGTGATAAACGACTTCTACGCGGACGAAGTCGCGGGCAAAAGCTAGTGTTCCTATAACGATATAAGATATGATAAAGTTATGAGTTTCAAATTTCGAATATCTTTGAAAAACAAAACAATTTTATTTGACCTCAATTCTACTATCACTCGAGATGACATTTAATTCGAAATGAAATGTCAATTGCATACAATTTTGACAAATCTCGTATGTTACTTGATAATTTGATATCGAACGATATGATAGTAGAGGCCGACTCTAGATTGTCTCTGAATTAAAAAAAACTACGGTTGCCGCCATTTTTGACGTTCTAATAATTGATCAATGCCGGCTATGCCGGTCGTAACATGCGGTTCCTGAACACATAATAGAGAGCTTATAATATGTATGTAGATAAAATAGTGTATGTAACTGTACATAATTAGGCATTAAAACACTCGTGTGATGCTATTATGAAACTCGCCTGTCGGCTCGTTTCATAAACACACACTCGTGATTTAGTGCCTCTCATTATGCAGCAGTCACATAAACTACTTTAATATGTTCAGTTACTTATTATAAGTCGCCCTGATCGGTATTTTTTTTAAATCTTCAATGTACAGACTTTTTGGTCTTAACGATTTTATTATATGTATAGATTTCAAATTTAGTTTTGACCGGACCAAGCTCGTTATTGAATGTAATACGTATTTTTTCATTATGTATGTATTTTCATGATCAAGTTATAATCCTTGTAGTATACCGATAGAACCGTTAACTAGGCCTAGACACTAGACTTATATTTCGTCTTAACATTACTTTTTGGGGCAATCTATGCTATCTGCGCCTGTAAGTTTTTTCGGGATATGGAAGAGATTTAAGCATTGCGCTATTTAATTGTTGACACAAGTTTTCAGATCATAGCAAATAATATCAGTAAACAAACTATTAGGACATTCAATCATCAAACAAATAATATCAAGCGAAATTATAGATACCTATTTGTAATGAGTTTAAGTAGTTCAATATGTATATAATAAGTATATATACACTGCATCCTAAAAAATATATATACATTTCATTCCTCGGAAGATGCTTCCTAGTATCGGCAGCTCAATAGGCAGATTTCAAAGTCTCTTACTCGCGATATACGCGCCTCTACAATACTAGCCGTATTGAGGAGGCTATCGAGCGAAACAAGGGCTCAAAAGTGTTCGCACGAGATCTGTCTATTGGGCAGAGTGTGCTGGCAAAGCTGAAGACCGAGGACGGCAGAATCGTATCGTCGAAGCCCGAGCTTTTAGGAGAGATCGAAAGGTTTTACGGACAGCTATACATGACACAGTCACCTGTCAGCAACCTAGCAAAAGACCCGAGAGCTAGGTTGACCCGACACTACCGAAGACGTCCCGAACATCAGCCTGTACGAGATTAGTATGTCTCTGAAACAGCTTAAGAATGGCAAGGCACCTGGTAATGACGGAGTTACGGCTGAGCTTTTGAAAGCGGGTGGTACACCAGTACTGAGAGCTCTTCAGAAGTTATTTAATTACGTCATACTCGAGGGCAAGACGCCACGAGCATGGCATAGAGGTGTGGTGGTGCTGTTCTTCAAGAAGGGTGATAACACCCAATTGAAGAACTACAGACCCATCACACTTCTGAGCCATGCCTATAAGCTGTTCTCAAGAATCATCACGGACAGTGTTGCGCGCATGTTTGATGATTTTCAGCCTATCGAACAAGCTGGTTTCCGAAAAGGCTTTAGTACCATAGACCACATCCACACGCTGCGGCAGGTGATACAGAAGACAGATCAACATGACCAGCCACTATGCTTAGTGTTTGTGGACTATGAGAAAGCCTTTGATTCAGTCGAAACCTGGGCCATGCTACAGTCTCTCCAGAGGTGCCAAATTGACTACCGGTACTACATAGAAGTGTTGAAGTGTTTGTATAAAAACGCTACCATGTCAGTCCATCTTCTGGACCAGAACAGAACTATTCAATTTTTCATTTTGTTTTATAAGAGAAGGAGGCAAACGAGCATGCATGCGGGTTACCTGATGGGAAGTAATCACCACCGCCCATGAACACCGACAACTCAAGAAGAGAATTACAACGAGGAGTGAGACGGGGAGATGTTATATCTCTGAAACTGTTCACTGCTGCGTTGGAAGACGTTTTTAAGCTTTCAAGACGTTTTCAAGACTGGAAAGGACTTGGCATCAACGTCAACGGCGAATACCTCACTTACCTTCGATTTGCTGACGATATTGTAGTCATGGCTGAGACCATGGAGGAACTGGGCACAATAGTCGCATCAAATTAGCTTAACCTGGACATAATTCAAAAACCCGTTGTTTTTATTATTTTATCGGATATTAATGTTAAGTATCAAATATTAATTAGCTATATTCATTAAAAAATCCGCGGTCGTAACCGTATATTATAAAAATCATGAGATATTGTAAACTACCTAACTTTTTGCTAAAAGCAAAATAGATAACCAAATACCTTGTTAGTATAATTTTGAGGTGCATTGGAATGCGATCACTTAATAGCAAAATTAAACTGAAACCAAATCTGCATGTACGTTTTTTTTCACAGTTTTCATCTGATCTCAATATCTAGATAAGCAAAAATGGTAACTATGATGATTGTATCTATTTAAACTATATTGCGTCTTATAAGACATTTAAGACAAAAATTAAACATTTATTTTTAACGTTTTAATAATAATGAATTAAGCAGTAGCTAAAAATCGTAACTGTGAAATTTTTGTTTATTAATAGGTTTTTGTGTACTATAATCATGTTTTCATCAAAATTAAACAAGTTAATGTCACGCTTAAGAAATTGAAAATTTAATTAAAAATACGCGCGAACTTGTCGTGGAGTGGGATGCATGTGGTGGGTGCGGGGCGGGGAGAGAGCGGGGCGCCAGCCAGCGGCGAGCGAGATACGGCGGACGGGGGGCGATTTTTGACTTTCAAGCGCTCGAAAGTTTCACTCGAAAGTGAGCAAAAACAGTGAAACTGTATTTTTGAAGCACGAGAGATAAAAAAATTAAAAACGAGTGGTCCACACCATTCGTTTTCATTTCTATCATTAGAAGTATGTTTTGACATTTTGTCTACCAAATTAATCAAAACGTCTTTATTAGGTATATACTCTTTGGATGGAAGTTGACGGAACAAACCTCAAATATCATAGACAAAGAACCATCTAAACGTTTCTTTTATTCCCCCCTGTCATAACGAGTTTATTTCATTTCAATTATGTTCTATCGCCTGCGTTCGCGGTGTTTCACCTTTAGGGCGATAATCGTCTGAACGTAACCTTGGGCCCAAAAGCGATAACTTCTAAATATGTTTGTTTGTGTGCAACCAAAAGGGTTCGTTCACGTAAAAAAATGTTTATTGTTCGGATTACCCACTCCTGCGTCCACCCAGTATAGACAGTAAACATAGCAAATCTGTTTGGCCACTTTCAATTGTTTGGCCACTTAAACAATCAGAAAATCATTTCGATAGCATAATTAATTTAGCGACAGTTTGCGATTTTATGACAAAATCAGGTTTTCCTATAAAATTAAACTTTTAATCATGTAATTATATATCATTTAATATCATCAATCATATAATTTTTCAGAGCTCAATTTTTGAAGTAAATTGTAGAATTTGCATAGAGCCCGATCAATAAATAATCAGTGAGCGCATTTTTTTTACATTCATTTGGAGGATGTGAGTTCAAATAAGTTCAAAAGTTCCAATTGCTGTCAATAAACGGTTGCAAGCCGATGCCGATATCAAAACCAACAATAAATATTAATTTATAATTATTAATATAGTATTAGTTTAAACTGGAGCAAACTTAACCCATTCAGCGCCACCCACGACACGTCGTGATCGCAGAGCGTGCGCGAGACGCCGGTCACGACAACGTGTCGTTAATACTCATTTGCTAATAGCTCCCCGAGAGATGATTTTATTCAAAAATATTTCTTATTTTTGTGTACAAATGCCATGTGCTATTAATTCTGCATATTCAGTTTAACATAATTTTACGAATGTATGTCTTTTTAGAGCTAAAGTTGCAATAGCCATAAAAACTTCTTAGTCAATATTTTTTATCACGACATCGTGTTGTGATGTGACGGGCCACGTAACGTAAATCTTGTTCAATATGTCAATGTAGTTACTTCATAATTTGTAAATGGGAATTTTAATCCTTAATGCTTGCGCATAAGGTTCATTCCTATTTGCATTCAATTTAAGTTATGCTTTGTTTCCACGTGGTAATGGATAGTATTATGCAGTTTTTTGGGTAAACAATATTATATTTGTATAACAAAAATATACAGGGTAATTTTTTAATCAGTGCACAAATTGTAATATTTGGTACCGTTAATATAATACATTACAATAAAAAAAAAACAGATATACAGGGTGACTGGATAATCGATACAATCCTTTTAAGGAGGCATAGTAGAGCAATATATATTATATTTTCTTCTTCAAAATGTAACGAACCTTTTTTTTCTGACTGTAGAATGAAATTAAAATTTTAGAATCCCTGTAAATATACAAATACTACTACAAATGCAAAAACGTCTCGAAAGTAATGTACCTATAGTACCCTGGCCGAAAATTATTTGTTTCGGAGATATTTGAGATCTTGGTTTTTTTTTCGGAATTGCTGAACATGTTCGAAAAAAACTTTAATATATTTTCTGAAAGCTAAAATGTCAGCGGTAATAATAATATTAATATTTCTTGTTGTGATAATTTTGGGTTTTCTGTTTTTTTATGTTTTTATTTTTTATTTGTGTTGGCTGTGTGGCCTGCCGTGGTGTCACCAAATGGTTCCGGCGTAAGACCAGCTCTGGCCTCAAAACCAGTACCACGCTGAGCCGGAACCGTTTTGCGTCATCTGGCATTAGTGCAGTTTTTATTATTTTTGTCCATTTGTGTTTTTTATGTTCTGTACTTTTGTTAGATGTATGTAAATAAACGTTTTTTCTTTCTTTCTTTCTTTAATGACAAAAACCTAATCACATAATGCTACATGTCATGTTATTTAATAAAACTCCAATAAAAAGACACAAAAAAGTAATTACTTCATTAAAAGACAGTGTTTTTTTTAAATAAATGTATGACATGCAGCGTACAAATCACTGGAAAAACTTCCTTGGTTTACTAGCTATCTAATGAGGTACAATAGTTATCAAAAAATATTAAATATTCAAAATTAGCAAGTACTAACTAAAACGAAGAAGTACATTTCTTATGAATTTCCATTACTCTTGTACCTGGTACGAACTATTCAGAAATCAGTATTTATCTTCAGATGCATACTTCAATGGCCGATATTATTGCAAAAAAGAACTGAACTTAATTAATTAAGAAAGAGTAAGTAATTATTCGCCGTCAAAAATGGATACTTGTAGATTAACTCATGTTTAGGGAATCAACCTACTGATTTTCAACCGTCACGGTCAACCAACCAACCGTCACGGTTGAGGTGTTTTTTTTTTTTAGTTTTTAATTTATTGTGGCTAAATAGAAAAGTATTTACATAAAGTCGAGCTATACGCGACAGGCAGACACCATCCCTTATGCCTCTGTATTATTGACTTTCATAATTAAACAAGTTAATGATAAAATCATTGAATTTAAGTTTTCAACCGACTTTACGTTCAAGTTAATGCTTTTTCGGAATCAGTATTTATTATTATATTATTATTATATGTCCAGCAGTGGACTAATATAGGCTGATGATGATGATGATGATGATGATGATGACGACGGAGTTTTAGTACTTTAGCGAAAGAATACTCTAGGTATCGCAGTGGAAAATACTTTAAATATGTATTTGTCACTCTATTGTTAAAAAAACAGAAGGTGCGAACAACGGCTGCCGCAATTACAAAAGACAATGTGAAATTCGCTGATAATCCTTATCTTCGGTTTCGAGTCTTACCTCGCCAACCTTTTGTACAAAATCTTTTGTTTGTTTGTTTTGTTACCTATACGCTAGCTATTATTGCACGGCCCGCTCCATAAGGCCATGCAGGTGTGAAAGAGATAGCATGATTCTGATGATTTATGACCCGACTCGCCACTTAGTTTTGCGGATACTATAGTATGATATTATGTAACGCGCACTCTCTATACACTAGATATGGCGAAAAACCAATGCCTTTATATGATTTTAGACAAATAATTATTCAGGCATTGATTTCAAGTCGGGAAAAGACTAATATTCTCCCATATACTCCCGATAACCGCCACGCCACGCATCATACAAATTACCGAGGGACCCAAAAAAATAGATTAAAAAGTGTGTGATGAAATTATAAAAAACCGAGCAAGAACATGTCGGACCATGCTCATTGTAGGGTTCCGTCACTATTTTTACAAACACAAACAAATATGTGTTTTTTGAAAATTTATCAACTTTTCTAGTTAAAGTTATCTTACCTGATTTCCGGTAGGTATAAACATTTAATAAGCATCAAGTTCCTCTAATGGTATATTTAAAGCTAAGTATCGTAAAGAAAAATTTGTAAAAATATTTATGTTGTAAGAAAATGTTTTCTTGGTTTAAAAAAGTTTGCATGACACCATCCTTTACCTGTGACGTCGCATGCGGCAAAAATTGAGCACCGCTGCGGCACCGTTTCACGACACGTCGTTGTGACTCCTAACATGTTTTTATTTAAATCATTCTGTACAGAAAACTGAGAGCTTATAAATAGGTAAACGTGATTTCACGACAATCATTTATCTCATCCTGAACAATTTAGTTATTATCGATCTAATGAACACAATATGTCAATACATCTCCGCCGCCCTAGCCGAACCGTGGTGCACCCCACGTGTTTATAAAAGTTTGACAATCATTGACTATAAGCCTACGAGTATAATAAATGAATGCACGAGACGACTGGGCCATTCTTCGAGCGTTTCAACCGCCCTGACTCCTGTGCCCGCCTTAATGTCTAAATTCCTGTAGCTATGGAAGCATTTTCAGTTAAACTTTGTAGAAGTCAGGACACTACAAGATAACCGAAAATAGCATCCAAAGCTACAGGAATTTAGACATTAATGCGGCCACGGGAATCAGGGCGGTTGAAACGCTCAAAGAATTGCCCGACTACTAGACGAGAATCGCTTGCGACTCGCGATAGCACGGTCGGGAGTTGAGGCACAAATAAATGAAGACCTTATCCTGCAATAAATAACGTTCATATTAAAACGTAAATAAGGAAACATATCAATTAATTAATAACCGTGGATACGTTTTGTTTAATTTGTTTCTTACAGTACTAATAATATGTTGACGGCATAAATTAAAAACTTTGGAAGTAGTTATTTATGTATTTTGGTTTTCCAAAAATTACCAATATTTTAGACTTTGGAGATCCGCAAAGAGAATCTGTTTAATTTTTAATAATTTATCAACACACATAATATACTATTCAGAATAAATTGTCGAATTACAGTTATCTATAATTTCTGGTAAGATAAGCCAGAAAATGTGTAACTTACTGAATCTTCTTTATTAATGATAGTCCCGATTGATTAATTAGTTTAATTTTGATTTCTTTAACTGGAATGCAGGTGGCATAACATAATAGAGGTACTTTTACAAAGTTAACTATTATGCTGTACTTATGAAATCAAAATGTGTTTAAAATTCAGTTTTTTGTTTTTTTTTACATTGACGCGGAGACTTAAAATGTTTAATTATTTTTATTTTAACTATAACTAACAATACTTTATATCATAGAAAAAGAGAATTACAGTTATAGAATTATGTCCAGGCTTTTCTTATTCTCTGCGCCTACAATGCTCGATGACCTCAGTGGAGTTTCTCAACAAGTGGGTCTCAAAATGAATATGGAGAAGACGAAAGTTATGTCAAATATCCATGTTCCACCCACCCCTTTAAAAGTTGGAAACTCTACGCTCGAAGTTGTTGATCATTATGTTTACCTAGGGCGAGTAATCCAGCTAGGTAGATCCATCTTCGAGAAAGAGGTCAATCGCCGAATCCTACTCGGTTTGGCAGCGTTCGGTAAGCTACAGAGCATATTTTCGTCCCAGTTACCGCAGTGTCTTAAGTCAAAAGTATTTGACCAGTGCAGTGTGTGTTGCCAGTGATGACTTATGGAACAGACACGTGGTCCTTTACAATGAGCTTTATAAGAAAGCGCAGGGTCACTCAAAGGGCAATGGAAAGGGCTATGCTCGGCATATCTCTGCCTCGCCTGTATCGAATCAGAAATGAGGAAATCGGAAGGAGAACCAAAGTCACCGACATAGCCCAGCGAATTGCGAATTAAGTGGCAGTGGGCGGGGCACATTGCTCGTAGAACTAATGGCCGTCGGGGTGGAAAGGTTCTAGAGTGGCGGCCGCGGACCGGAAAGCGAAGTGTTGGCAGGCCTTCCACAAGATGGACAGACGATCTGGTGAAGATCACGGGAAGCCGATGGATGCGAGTAGGACAAAACCGGCCGTGGTGGAGATCCTTGGGGAAGGCCTATGTCCAGCAGTGGACGTCTTGCGGCTGATATGATGATGATGATGATGACGACATCCTAAAATTATTCAAACAACATTCAAATCGCTAACAAACAATATCAGTAAACAAATTAGTTAAACCAATAATAACAAATGAAATTTTAGACGAAAACCGCAAACTTATGCGTAGCGTTTCAGGGCACATCCGAACTGCATCTAATCGCTTGCGCTAATGAGCGCGGTTGTCGTTGTCCCTCACTGCGGAACACCAACATCGACTCCGCGCCCGCATCGACGCGGCCCTCACTTGCTGCGAAACATCGCGTGCCCCGCACGGCCCCTTGCAAACATAGGTCAATGACGAGTGCGTTCACGAAATCTCATTTCTTTTTGTAGGTAGTCCACCTTTATATCCACTATCTAGTCTTACAAATATGATTACAAAGTTACTTGTTTAGTTCGCAAAATAATTTCTCATAGACTTTATATGGATACGTGAATTTACCAACCGCAAAGGAAACGGGACTGAAATTTCAGGATGTTTCAGTTTTTACTTTCTATTTGGGCTAAACACTACCTGGTAGCAAAATTTGAAGTTTCTGTGTCTGCTAGAAGTACCTTAGAATTTTGATGATCGGTGAGTCAGCCAGTGACAAAATTAAGGAACTTTGACTTGCAATAATTCTCAAACTACTATTTCAAATTTAATTTAATTTGGAGATATATATAGATATATGTAATGTTCTCTTGGTCACTGAAAATTTTGACTTCTAGTTTTTTTCACAACGAAGTTACAGGGGGTCGAAAATGGCCCGAATGGCTTCGGGAAAAGGATGGTACGGCCGTGCCTTTTTTTGCTCGACTTGGCGGGGGCACTACCGTGCCCCCAGATTGACATTTATTGCTAACTTTTTAAAATTTTATGATGAAGAATCACAAAGAATTTCTCATAATTCGTCATTTTATCTTTGATATCCAGTTCCGTGAGGATGGAATCATTTATTATCTTTGTGGTTCAAGGTATTCCAAGTAGCCTCCTCCAGCACCATATCAGTCACGGCTTCTTAAGCAGTATGTTTCTAATCCTTACGTTCTTTATGTGAAAATTAATAATACAAGGACACGCATCTTTATGGGCTACCGTTTATCGGCTTCTCAGGCTTCTAGGTGTAGTTTGTTTCATGTACCTGGGTTAATTAACCTAGTTGAATCAAGTTCACTAAAAGTACAGTTAATACATTTTTCAGAATAACTGTGCATAAATGTCAACTTTGATAGATATTTCAGTAAACTTTATTCACCCAAATCACTTGTGTCAAGCCATAGGTGCATAACGTGTACTTTTAGTCAACTTTATTCATCCAATAGGTGCATCAAGTTTACTACAGGTACACTTAATGCACTCGTGTCGAGCAATAGGTATATACAGTGCACCTTTAGCCTTCTTTATTCATCCAATAGGTGCATCAAGTTTACTACAGGTACACTTAATGCACTCGTGTCGAGCAATAGGTATATACAGTGCACCTTTAGCCTTCTTTATTCATCCAATAGGTGCATCAAGTTTACTACAGGTACACTTAATGCACTCGTGTCGAGCAATAGGTATATACAGTGCACCTTTAGCCTTCTTTATTCATCCAATAGGTGCATCAAGTTTACTACAGGTACACTTAATGCACTCGTGTCGAGCAATAGGTATATACAGTGCACCTTTAGCCTTCTTTATTCATCCAATAGGTGCATCAAGTTTACTACAGGTACACTTAATGCACTCGTGTCGAGCAATAGGTATATACAGTGCACCTTTAGCCTTCTTTATTCATCCAATAGGTGCATCAAGTTTACTACAGGTACACTTAATGCACTCGAGTCGGGCAATAGGTATATACAGTGCACCTTTAGCCTTCTTTATTCATCCAATAGGTGCATCAAGTTTACTACAGGTACACTTAATGCACTCGAGTCGAGCAATAGGTATATACAGTGTACCTTTAGCCTTCTTTATTCATCCAATAGGTGCATCAAGTTTACTACAGGTACACTTAATGCACTCGAGTCGGGCAATAGGTATATACAGTGCACCTTTAGCCTTCTTTATTCATCCAATAGGTGCATTAAGTTTACTACAGGTACACTTAATGCACTCGTGTCGAGCAATAGGTATATACAGTGCACCTTTAGCCTTCTTTATTCATCCAATAGGTGCATCAAGTTTACTACAGGTACACTTAATACACTCGAGTCGAGCAATAGGTATATACAGTGCACCTTTAGCCTTCTTTATTCATCCAATAGGTGCATCAAGTTTACTACAGGTACACTTAATGCACTCGAGTCGGGCAATAGGTATATACAGTGCACCTTTAGCCTTCTTTATTCATCCAATAGGTGCATTAAGTTTACTACAGGTACACTTAATGCACTCGTGTCGAGCAATAGGTATATACAGTGCACCTTTAGCCTTCTTTATTCATCCAATAGGTGCATCAAGTTTACTACAGGTACACTTAATACACTCGTGTCAAGCCGTAGGTGCATAAGGCGTACTTTTATTCAACTTTATTCATCCAATAGGTACATCAAGTTTACTGAACGTACACTTTAATGCACTCGTGTCAAGCCATAGGTACATAAGGTGTACTTTTAGTCAACTATATTCATCCAATAGGTGCATCAAGCTTACTACAGGTACACTTAATGCACTCGTGTCAAGCCATAGGTGTATAAGGTGCACCTTTATTCTTCTTTATTCATCCAATAAGTGCATCATGTTTACTGAAGGTATAATTAATGCACTCGTGTCTGGCCATAGGTGCATAAGGTGTACTGTTAGTCAACTTTATTAATTTAATAGGTGCATCAAGTTTACTGAAGGAACACTTAATGCATAAAACATTTAGTAAACTTTAGTCATCCAACAGGTGCACAACAATACACCTAAATGTTGAATAAAGTTGAATAAAAGTAGACTTTATGCACCTATGGCTTGACACGAGTGCATTAAGTGTACGTTCAGTAAACTTGATGCACATATTGGATGAATAAAGTTGAATAAAAGTACACCTTATGCACCTACGGCTTGACACGAGTGCATTAAGTGTACCTGTAGTAAACTTGATGCACCTATTGGATGAATAAAGAAGGCTAAAGGTGCACTGTATATATTGGATGAATAAAGAAGGCTAAAGGTGCACTGTATATACCTATTGCCCGACTCGAGTGCATTAAGTGTACCTGTAGTAAACTTGATGCACCTATTGGATGAATAAAGAAGGCTAAAGGTGCACTGTATATACCTATTGCCCGACTCGAGTGCATTAAGTGTACCTGTAGTAAACTTTATGCACCTATTGGATGAATAAAGTTGACTAAAAGTACACCTTATGCACTTTTGGCTTGACACGATTGTATTAAAGTGTACCTTCAGTAAACTTGATGCACCTATTGGATGAATAAAGAAGAATAAAGGTGCACCTTATACACCTATGGCTTGACACGAGTGCATTAAGTGTACCTGTAGTAAGCTTGATGCACCTATTGGATGAATATAGTTGACTAAAAGTACACCTTATGTACCTATGGCTTGACACGAGTGCATTAAAGTGTACGTTCAGTAAACTTGATGTACCTATTGGATGAATAAAGTTGAATAAAAGTACGCCTTATGCACCTACGGCTTGACACGAGTGTATTAAGTGTACCTGTAGTAAACTTGATGCACCTATTGGATGAATAAAGAAGGCTAAAGGTGCACTGTATATACCTATTGCTCGACACGAGTGCATTAAGTGTACCTGTAGTAAACTTAATGCACCTATTGGATGAATAAAGAAGGCTAAAGGTGCACTGTATATACCTATTGCCCGACTCGAGTGCATTAAGTGTACCTGTAGTAAACTTGATGCACCTATTGGATGAATAAAGAAGGCTAAAGGTGCACTGTATATACCTATTGCTCGACTCGAGTGTATTAAGTGTACCTGTAGTAAACTTGATGCACCTATTGGATGAATAAAGAAGGCTAAAGGTGCACTGTATATACCTATTGCTCGACACGAGTGCATTAAGTGTACCTGTAGTAAACTTAATGCACCTATTGGATGAATAAAGAAGGCTAAAGGTGCACTGTATATACCTATTGCCCGACTCGAGTGCATTAAGTGTACCTGTAGTAAACTTGATGCACCTATTGGATGAATAAAGAAGGCTAAAGGTACACTGTATATACCTATTGCTCGACTCGAGTGCATTAAGTGTACCTGTAGTAAACTTGATGCACCTATTGGATGAATAAAGAAGGCTAAAGGTGCACTGTATATACCTATTGCCCGACTCGAGTGCATTAAGTGTACCTGTAGTAAACTTGATGCACCTATTGGATGAATAAAGAAGGCTAAAGGTGCACTGTATATACCTATTGCTCGACACGAGTGCATTAAGTGTACCTGTAGTAAACTTGATGCACCTATTGGATGAATAAAGAAGGCTAAAGGTGCACTGTATATACCTATTGCTCGACACGAGTGCATTAAGTGTACCTGTAGTAAACTTGATGCACCTATTGGATGAATAAAGAAGGCTAAAGGTGCACTGTATATACCTATTGCTCGACACGAGTGCATTAAGTGTACCTGTAGTAAACTTGATGCACCTATTGGATGAATAAAGAAGGCTAAAGGTGCACTGTATATACCTATTGCTCGACACGAGTGCATTAAGTGTACCTGTAGTAAACTTGATGCACCTATTGGATGAATAAAGTTGACTAAAAGTACACGTTATGCACCTATGGCTTGACACAAGTGATTTGGGTGAATAAAGTTTACTGAAATATCTATCAAAGTTGACATTTATGCACAGTTATTCTGAAAAATGTATTAACTGTACTTTTAGTGAACTTGATTCAACTAGGTTAATTAACCCAGGTACATGAAACAAACTACACCTAGAAGCCTGAGAAGCCGATAAACGGTAGCCCATAAAGATGCGTGTCCTTGTATTATTAATTTTCACATAAAGAACGTAAGGATTAGAAACATACTGCTTAAGAAGCCGTGACTGATATGGTGCTGGAGGAGGCTACTTGGAATACCTTGAACCACAAAGATAATAAATGATTCCATCCTCACGGAACTGGATATCAAAGATAAAATGACGAATTATGAGAAATTCTTTGTGATTCTTCATCATAAAATTTTAAAAAGTTAGCAATAAATGTCAATCTGGGGGCACGGTAGTGCCCCCGCCAAGTCGAGCAAAAAAAGGCACGGCCGTACCATCCTTTTCCCGAAGCCATTCGGGCCATTTTCGACCCCCTGTAACTTCGTTGTGAAAAAAACTAGAAGTCAAAATTTTCAGTGACCAAGAGAACATTACATATATCTATATATATCTCCAAATTAAATTAAATTTGAAATAGTAGTTTGAGAATTATTGCAAGTCAAAGTTCCTTAATTTTGTCACTGGCTGACTCACCGATCATCAAAATTCTAAGGTACTTCTAGCAGACACAGAAACTTCAAATTTTGCTACCAGGTAGTGTTTAGCCCAAATAGAAAGTAAAAACTGAAACATCCTGAAATTTCAGTCCCGTTTCCTTTGCGGTTGGTAAATTCACGTATCCATATAAAGTCTATGAGAAATTATTTTGCGAACTAAACAAGTAACTTTGTAATCATATTTGTAAGACTAGATAGTGGATATAAAGGTGGACTACCTACAAAAAGAAATGAGATTTCGTGAACGCACTCGTCATTGACCTATGTTTGCAAGGGGCCGTGCGGGGCACGCGATGTTTCGCAGCAAGTGAGGGCCGCGTCGATGCGGGCGCGGAGTCGATGTTGGTGTTCCGCAGTGAGGGACAACGACAACCGCGCTCATTAGCGCAAGCGATTAGATGCAGTTCGGATGTGCCCTGAAACGCTACGCATAAGTTTGCGGTTTTCGTCTAAAATTTCATTTGTTATTATTGGTTTAACTAATTTGTTTACTGATATTGTTTGTTAGCGATTTGAATGTTGTTTGAATAATTTTAGGATGTCGTCATCATCATCATCATCATATCAGCCGCAAGACGTCCACTGCTGGACATAGGCCTTCCCCAAGGATCTCCACCACGGCCGGTTTTGTCCTACTCGCATCCATCGGCTTCCCGTGATCTTCACCAGATCGTCTGTCCATCTTGTGGAAGGCCTGCCAACACTTCGCTTTCCGGTCCGCGGCCGCCACTCTAGAACCTTTCCACCCCGACGGCCATTAGTTCTACGAGCAATGTGCCCCGCCCACTGCCACTTAATTCGCAATTCGCTGGGCTATGTCGGTGACTTTGGTTCTCCTTCCGATTTCCTCATTTCTGATTCGATACAGGCGAGGCAGAGATATGCCGAGCATAGCCCTTTCCATTGCCCTTTGAGTGACCCTGCGCTTTCTTATAAAGCTCATTGTAAAGGACCACGTGTCTGTTCCATAAGTCATCACTGGCAACACACACTGCACTGGTCAAATACTTTTGACTTAAGACACTGCGGTAACTGGGACGAAAATATGCTCTGTAGCTTACCGAACGCTGCCAAACCGAGTAGGATTCGGCGATTGACCTCTTTCTCGAAGATGGATCTACCTAGCTGGATTACTCGCCCTAGGTAAACATAATGATCAACAACTTCGAGCGTAGAGTTTCCAACTTTTAAAGGGGTGGGTGGAACATGGATATTTGACATAACTTTCGTCTTCTCCATATTCATTTTGAGACCCACTTGTTGAGAAACTCCACTGAGGTCATCGAGCATTGTAGGCGCAGAGAATAAGAAAAGCCTGGACATAATTCTATAACTGTAATTCTCTTTTTCTATGATATAAAGTATTGTTAGTTATAGTTAAAATAAAAATAATTAAACATTTTAAGTCTCCGCGTCAATGTAAAAAAAAACAAAAAACTGAATTTTAAACACATTTTGATTTCATAAGTACAGCATAATAGTTAACTTTGTAAAAGTACCTCTATTATGTTATGCCACCTGCATTCCAGTTAAAGAAATCAAAAT
This sequence comes from Tortrix viridana, assembly GCA_963241965.1. NCBI lineage: Eukaryota > Metazoa > Arthropoda > Insecta > Lepidoptera > Tortricidae > Tortrix > Tortrix viridana. The sequence goes on along the minus strand of OY725171.1, from coordinate 34,518,500 downwards.
TAAACTAATTAATCAATCGGGACTATCATTAATAAAGAAGATTCAGTAAGTTACACATTTTCTGGCTTATCTTACCAGAAATTATAGATAACTGTAATTCGACAATTTATTCTGAATAGTATATTATGTGTGTTGATAAATTATTAAAAATTAAACAGATTCTCTTTGCGGATCTCCAAAGTCTAAAATATTGGTAATTTTTGGAAAACCAAAATACATAAATAACTACTTCCAAAGTTTTTAATTTATGCCGTCAACATATTATTAGTACTGTAAGAAACAAATTAAACAAAACGTATCCACGGTTATTAATTAATTGATATGTTTCCTTATTTACGTTTTAATATGAACGTTATTTATTGCAGGATAAGGTCTTCATTTATTTGTGCCTCAACTCCCGACCGTGCTATCGCGAGTCGCAAGCGATTCTCGTCTAGTAGTCGGGCAATTCTTTGAGCGTTTCAACCGCCCTGATTCCCGTGGCCGCATTAATGTCTAAATTCCTGTAGCTTTGGATGCTATTTTCGGTTATCTTGTAGTGTCCTGACTTCTACAAAGTTTAACTGAAAATGCTTCCATAGCTACAGGAATTTAGACATTAAGGCGGGCACAGGAGTCAGGGCGGTTGAAACGCTCGAAGAATGGCCCAGTCGTCTCGTGCATTCATTTATTATACTCGTAGGCTTATAGTCAATGATTGTCAAACTTTTATAAACACGTGGGGTGCACCACGGTTCGGCTAGGGCGGCGGAGATGTATTGACATATTGTGTTCATTAGATCGATAATAACTAAATTGTTCAGGATGAGATAAATGATTGTCGTGAAATCACGTTTACCTATTTATAAGCTCTCAGTTTTCTGTACAGAATGATTTAAATAAAAACATGTTAGGAGTCACAACGACGTGTCGTGAAACGGTGCCGCAGCGGTGCTCAATTTTTGCCGCATGCGACGTCACAGGTAAAGGATGGTGTCATGCAAACTTTTTTAAACCAAGAAAACATTTTCTTACAACATAAATATTTTTTCAAATATTTCTTTACGATACTTAGCTTTAAATATACCATTAGAGGAACTTGATGCTTATTAAATGTTTATACCTACCGGAAATCAGGTAAGATAACTTTAACTAGAAAAGTTGATAAATTTTCAAAAAACACATATTTGTTTGTGTTTGTAAAAATAGTGACGGAACCCTACAATGAGCATGGTCCGACATGTTCTTGCTCGGTTTTTTATAATTTCATCACACACTTTTTAATCTATTTTTTTGGGTCCCTCGGTAATTTGTATGATGCGTGGCGTGGCGGTTATCGGGAGTATATGGGAGAATATTAGTCTTTTCCCGACTTGAAATCAATGCCTGAATAATTATTTGTCTAAAATCATATAAAGGCATTGGTTTTTCGCCATATCTAGTGTATAGAGAGTGCGCGTTACATAATATCATACTATAGTATCCGCAAAACTAAGTGGCGAGTCGGGTCATAAATCATCAGAATCATGCTATCTCTTTCACACCTGCATGGCCTTATGGAGCGGGCCGTGCAATAATAGCTAGCGTATAGGTAACAAAACAAACAAACAAAAGATTTTGTACAAAAGGTTGGCGAGGTAAGACTCGAAACCGAAGATAAGGATTATCAGCGAATTTCACATTGTCTTTTGTAATTGCGGCAGCCGTTGTTCGCACCTTCTGTTTTTTTAACAATAGAGTGACAAATACATATTTAAAGTATTTTCCACTGCGATACCTAGAGTATTCTTTCGCTAAAGTACTAAAACTCCGTCGTCATCATCATCATCATCATCATCATCATCAGCCTATATTAGTCCACTGCTGGACATATAATAATAATATAATAATAAATACTGATTCCGAAAAAGCATTAACTTGAACGTAAAGTCGGTTGAAAACTTAAATTCAATGATTTTATCATTAACTTGTTTAATTATGAAAGTCAATAATACAGAGGCATAAGGGATGGTGTCTGCCTGTCGCGTATAGCTCGACTTTATGTAAATACTTTTCTATTTAGCCACAATAAATTAAAAACTAAAAAAAAAAAACACCTCAACCGTGACGGTTGGTTGGTTGACCGTGACGGTTGAAAATCAGTAGGTTGATTCCCTAAACATGAGTTAATCTACAAGTATCCATTTTTGACGGCGAATAATTACTTACTCTTTCTTAATTAATTAAGTTCAGTTCTTTTTTGCAATAATATCGGCCATTGAAGTATGCATCTGAAGATAAATACTGATTTCTGAATAGTTCGTACCAGGTACAAGAGTAATGGAAATTCATAAGAAATGTACTTCTTCGTTTTAGTTAGTACTTGCTAATTTTGAATATTTAATATTTTTTGATAACTATTGTACCTCATTAGATAGCTAGTAAACCAAGGAAGTTTTTCCAGTGATTTGTACGCTGCATGTCATACATTTATTTAAAAAAAACACTGTCTTTTAATGAAGTAATTACTTTTTTGTGTCTTTTTATTGGAGTTTTATTAAATAACATGACATGTAGCATTATGTGATTAGGTTTTTGTCATTAAAGAAAGAAAGAAAGAAAAAACGTTTATTTACATACATCTAACAAAAGTACAGAACATAAAAAACACAAATGGACAAAAATAATAAAAACTGCACTAATGCCAGATGACGCAAAACGGTTCCGGCTCAGCGTGGTACTGGTTTTGAGGCCAGAGCTGGTCTTACGCCGGAACCATTTGGTGACACCACGGCAGGCCACACAGCCAACACAAATAAAAAATAAAAACATAAAAAAACAGAAAACCCAAAATTATCACAACAAGAAATATTAATATTATTATTACCGCTGACATTTTAGCTTTCAGAAAATATATTAAAGTTTTTTTCGAACATGTTCAGCAATTCCGAAAAAAAAACCAAGATCTCAAATATCTCCGAAACAAATAATTTTCGGCCAGGGTACTATAGGTACATTACTTTCGAGACGTTTTTGCATTTGTAGTAGTATTTGTATATTTACAGGGATTCTAAAATTTTAATTTCATTCTACAGTCAGAAAAAAAAGGTTCGTTACATTTTGAAGAAGAAAATATAATATATATTGCTCTACTATGCCTCCTTAAAAGGATTGTATCGATTATCCAGTCACCCTGTATATCTGTTTTTTTTTTATTGTAATGTATTATATTAACGGTACCAAATATTACAATTTGTGCACTGATTAAAAAATTACCCTGTATATTTTTGTTATACAAATATAATATTGTTTACCCAAAAAACTGCATAATACTATCCATTACCACGTGGAAACAAAGCATAACTTAAATTGAATGCAAATAGGAATGAACCTTATGCGCAAGCATTAAGGATTAAAATTCCCATTTACAAATTATGAAGTAACTACATTGACATATTGAACAAGATTTACGTTACGTGGCCCGTCACATCACAACACGATGTCGTGATAAAAAATATTGACTAAGAAGTTTTTATGGCTATTGCAACTTTAGCTCTAAAAAGACATACATTCGTAAAATTATGTTAAACTGAATATGCAGAATTAATAGCACATGGCATTTGTACACAAAAATAAGAAATATTTTTGAATAAAATCATCTCTCGGGGAGCTATTAGCAAATGAGTATTAACGACACGTTGTCGTGACCGGCGTCTCGCGCACGCTCTGCGATCACGACGTGTCGTGGGTGGCGCTGAATGGGTTAAGTTTGCTCCAGTTTAAACTAATACTATATTAATAATTATAAATTAATATTTATTGTTGGTTTTGATATCGGCATCGGCTTGCAACCGTTTATTGACAGCAATTGGAACTTTTGAACTTATTTGAACTCACATCCTCCAAATGAATGTAAAAAAAATGCGCTCACTGATTATTTATTGATCGGGCTCTATGCAAATTCTACAATTTACTTCAAAAATTGAGCTCTGAAAAATTATATGATTGATGATATTAAATGATATATAATTACATGATTAAAAGTTTAATTTTATAGGAAAACCTGATTTTGTCATAAAATCGCAAACTGTCGCTAAATTAATTATGCTATCGAAATGATTTTCTGATTGTTTAAGTGGCCAAACAATTGAAAGTGGCCAAACAGATTTGCTATGTTTACTGTCTATACTGGGTGGACGCAGGAGTGGGTAATCCGAACAATAAACATTTTTTTACGTGAACGAACCCTTTTGGTTGCACACAAACAAACATATTTAGAAGTTATCGCTTTTGGGCCCAAGGTTACGTTCAGACGATTATCGCCCTAAAGGTGAAACACCGCGAACGCAGGCGATAGAACATAATTGAAATGAAATAAACTCGTTATGACAGGGGGGAATAAAAGAAACGTTTAGATGGTTCTTTGTCTATGATATTTGAGGTTTGTTCCGTCAACTTCCATCCAAAGAGTATATACCTAATAAAGACGTTTTGATTAATTTGGTAGACAAAATGTCAAAACATACTTCTAATGATAGAAATGAAAACGAATGGTGTGGACCACTCGTTTTTAATTTTTTTATCTCTCGTGCTTCAAAAATACAGTTTCACTGTTTTTGCTCACTTTCGAGTGAAACTTTCGAGCGCTTGAAAGTCAAAAATCGCCCCCCGTCCGCCGTATCTCGCTCGCCGCTGGCTGGCGCCCCGCTCTCTCCCCGCCCCGCACCCACCACATGCATCCCACTCCACGACAAGTTCGCGCGTATTTTTAATTAAATTTTCAATTTCTTAAGCGTGACATTAACTTGTTTAATTTTGATGAAAACATGATTATAGTACACAAAAACCTATTAATAAACAAAAATTTCACAGTTACGATTTTTAGCTACTGCTTAATTCATTATTATTAAAACGTTAAAAATAAATGTTTAATTTTTGTCTTAAATGTCTTATAAGACGCAATATAGTTTAAATAGATACAATCATCATAGTTACCATTTTTGCTTATCTAGATATTGAGATCAGATGAAAACTGTGAAAAAAAACGTACATGCAGATTTGGTTTCAGTTTAATTTTGCTATTAAGTGATCGCATTCCAATGCACCTCAAAATTATACTAACAAGGTATTTGGTTATCTATTTTGCTTTTAGCAAAAAGTTAGGTAGTTTACAATATCTCATGATTTTTATAATATACGGTTACGACCGCGGATTTTTTAATGAATATAGCTAATTAATATTTGATACTTAACATTAATATCCGATAAAATAATAAAAACAACGGGTTTTTGAATTATGTCCAGGTTAAGCTAATTTGATGCGACTATTGTGCCCAGTTCCTCCATGGTCTCAGCCATGACTACAATATCGTCAGCAAATCGAAGGTAAGTGAGGTATTCGCCGTTGACGTTGATGCCAAGTCCTTTCCAGTCTTGAAAACGTCTTGAAAGCTTAAAAACGTCTTCCAACGCAGCAGTGAACAGTTTCAGAGATATAACATCTCCCCGTCTCACTCCTCGTTGTAATTCTCTTCTTGAGTTGTCGGTGTTCATGGGCGGTGGTGATTACTTCCCATCAGGTAACCCGCATGCATGCTCGTTTGCCTCCTTCTCTTATAAAACAAAATGAAAAATTGAATAGTTCTGTTCTGGTCCAGAAGATGGACTGACATGGTAGCGTTTTTATACAAACACTTCAACACTTCTATGTAGTACCGGTAGTCAATTTGGCACCTCTGGAGAGACTGTAGCATGGCCCAGGTTTCGACTGAATCAAAGGCTTTCTCATAGTCCACAAACACTAAGCATAGTGGCTGGTCATGTTGATCTGTCTTCTGTATCACCTGCCGCAGCGTGTGGATGTGGTCTATGGTACTAAAGCCTTTTCGGAAACCAGCTTGTTCGATAGGCTGAAAATCATCAAACATGCGCGCAACACTGTCCGTGATGATTCTTGAGAACAGCTTATAGGCATGGCTCAGAAGTGTGATGGGTCTGTAGTTCTTCAATTGGGTGTTATCACCCTTCTTGAAGAACAGCACCACCACACCTCTATGCCATGCTCGTGGCGTCTTGCCCTCGAGTATGACGTAATTAAATAACTTCTGAAGAGCTCTCAGTACTGGTGTACCACCCGCTTTCAAAAGCTCAGCCGTAACTCCGTCATTACCAGGTGCCTTGCCATTCTTAAGCTGTTTCAGAGACATACTAATCTCGTACAGGCTGATGTTCGGGACGTCTTCGGTAGTGTCGGGTCAACCTAGCTCTCGGGTCTTTTGCTAGGTTGCTGACAGGTGACTGTGTCATGTATAGCTGTCCGTAAAACCTTTCGATCTCTCCTAAAAGCTCGGGCTTCGACGATACGATTCTGCCGTCCTCGGTCTTCAGCTTTGCCAGCACACTCTGCCCAATAGACAGATCTCGTGCGAACACTTTTGAGCCCTTGTTTCGCTCGATAGCCTCCTCAATACGGCTAGTATTGTAGAGGCGCGTATATCGCGAGTAAGAGACTTTGAAATCTGCCTATTGAGCTGCCGATACTAGGAAGCATCTTCCGAGGAATGAAATGTATATATATTTTTTAGGATGCAGTGTATATATACTTATTATATACATATTGAACTACTTAAACTCATTACAAATAGGTATCTATAATTTCGCTTGATATTATTTGTTTGATGATTGAATGTCCTAATAGTTTGTTTACTGATATTATTTGCTATGATCTGAAAACTTGTGTCAACAATTAAATAGCGCAATGCTTAAATCTCTTCCATATCCCGAAAAAACTTACAGGCGCAGATAGCATAGATTGCCCCAAAAAGTAATGTTAAGACGAAATATAAGTCTAGTGTCTAGGCCTAGTTAACGGTTCTATCGGTATACTACAAGGATTATAACTTGATCATGAAAATACATACATAATGAAAAAATACGTATTACATTCAATAACGAGCTTGGTCCGGTCAAAACTAAATTTGAAATCTATACATATAATAAAATCGTTAAGACCAAAAAGTCTGTACATTGAAGATTTAAAAAAAATACCGATCAGGGCGACTTATAATAAGTAACTGAACATATTAAAGTAGTTTATGTGACTGCTGCATAATGAGAGGCACTAAATCACGAGTGTGTGTTTATGAAACGAGCCGACAGGCGAGTTTCATAATAGCATCACACGAGTGTTTTAATGCCTAATTATGTACAGTTACATACACTATTTTATCTACATACATATTATAAGCTCTCTATTATGTGTTCAGGAACCGCATGTTACGACCGGCATAGCCGGCATTGATCAATTATTAGAACGTCAAAAATGGCGGCAACCGTAGTTTTTTTTAATTCAGAGACAATCTAGAGTCGGCCTCTACTATCATATCGTTCGATATCAAATTATCAAGTAACATACGAGATTTGTCAAAATTGTATGCAATTGACATTTCATTTCGAATTAAATGTCATCTCGAGTGATAGTAGAATTGAGGTCAAATAAAATTGTTTTGTTTTTCAAAGATATTCGAAATTTGAAACTCATAACTTTATCATATCTTATATCGTTATAGGAACACTAGCTTTTGCCCGCGACTTCGTCCGCGTAGAAGTCGTTTATCACTGCTCTCTCGGGAACTGTTCAATTTTCTGAGATAAAAAGTAGCCTATGTCCTTCCTCGAAACTCAGGCTATATCCATACCAAATTTCATCGAAATCGGTTCAGCGAATTAGCGGGGAAAGCTTTACAGACAGACAGACGCAAAAGTATGTCTACTTTCGTGTTTATATAATATCAAGTATAGCAACCCGCCCTCGCTTAGCTTCGGTTATAAGTTAAAATATAGCCTATGTCCACCCTGAAACCTCATTCTGAATATCACTGAAAGAATTTTAGAAATCGGATGGGTAGTTTCGGAGATTACCCCCTACATCCAAACTTATTAAGTACCTCTTTCTCCTCTTCTTAAGTAAGTCGTTTATCGTTTTTACCCTGGACACTATCAAATTGTCTGGGATAAAAAAAGGGGCCAACCCAGGATAACAACTACCTGTGTGACAATTTCATCCGAATCCGTTCAACTATTTAGGCGTAACTGAAAAAACATCCCAACATCCATACAAGCGTCGTCGCTGGGGTCGCAACCGATTTTTCATCGAATTTCTATACAAAAACAAAAAAAACGGTCTATAGCTGGGGTTCGAACCCGCAGTCTTTGCGTAGTAGGCCAACGCTCTAACCATCAGCCTATTCAGACGGAAGCAGCCGCCCCGTAATTACGAACCATTGCGCGAGAATTCTTTTTGCGTGAAAACACGGGGAAAACGAATTTTCCCAGACATGAGACCTAGCTAAATCGAATTTTCGCCCCCGTAAACCCCCATGTCGCAAACTTTATCAAACTCGTTGGAGCCGTTTTCGAGAACGTGAACTGAGTACAAATATATATATACGCAATCCTTCCACCCGCGACTTTGTCTGCGGAGAGTCCAGTACCTTTGTTAAAAAGTACAGATAAAGTTTTCATTATCGTACGTATCATGCATGATGGGATAGAAACAAATTTAAACCATATGATTTTTTTAACCCTTTTCACCTTGCCTAGGGGTATAAATTGAAATTGAAATTAAAATTATTTATTTTGCGAGAACATACACAGGTGTTATTAAAGGTATATGCTCTGCCAGAATTTCCAAAAACGCGAAAACTCATATTTTATATAATAAGTAGTCTAGAAACGTATTTCCAAAATAACCAAACTCTAACAAATCTACACTACACCCTAAATTTTACCCCCTTACGGTAGTATTTCCAACATCATCGATCGTAATACTTTTAGTTTGTAAGCAGTAGCCAAAATAAATTTTCACGTTCCTAACTTCAAAATTGACCAAATATTACCCCCATTTCATCCCCTTAGGGGTAGTTATCCAAAATCACCGAAAATTGTGTTATTTTATTTGTTAACAGTAGCCTATATACCTATTTCCACGTTTTTAAATTCAAAAATGACCAAACGCCCCTACATACTTTCACCCTTCCCGTTTCTCCCCCATAGGTGTAGTTTTTCTAAAATCACCTAAAGTGGTATTTTTTATTTGTTCATTTAGCCTATACACAAATTTCCATGTTTCTAACTTCAAAAGGACCAACCTCCTTCCCATACAAACTTTAACCCCCCATTTCATCTTCTTAGGGGTAGTTATTCAAAATCACCGAAAATAGTATTTTTTATTTATTAACAGTAGTCTATATACATATTTCCACGTTTCTAACTTCAAAAATGACCAAACTGCCATGCAAACTACCACCCCCCATTTCATTCCCTTAGGGGTAGTTATCCAAAATTGCCTTAAGTCGTTTTTTATTTGTTAACAGTATTCTTTATAGCAATTTTCAAGTTTCGAACTTCAAAAAGGACCAACCACCACTCCAAAAGGAACTACCCCCCCCCCCCCCCCCCCCCCCCATTTCATTCCTTTAGGGGTAGTTTTTCTAAAATTGCCGGTAGTACTTTTTTTATTTGTAAACAGTAGCCTATAAACCAATTTTCACGTTCCTAACTTCAAAAATGTCCAAACCCCTATACAAACTTTAACCCCCCATTTTAACCCCTTAGGGGTAGTTTATCCAAAATCGCTGAAGGTAGTATTTTTCATTTGTAAATAGTAGCCTTTATACCAATTTCCACGTTTCTATCTTTAAAAATGGATGACTTTCATACAAACTTCCAACCCCATTTTTACCCCCTTAGGGGATGAATTTTGAAAAATCCTTTCTTAGTGCACCCCTAGACCTCATAAGGAACTTACGTGCCAAATTTGGAATCTCTAGGCCCAGCGGTTTGGGCTGTGCGTTGATATGTCAGTCAGTCAGTCAGTTTCTTCTTTTATATATTTAGATTATGTTACTGCTACAGATAAGAAAATTATCATAGTAAAATTGATTGTTGTAATGCTGGTCATTGCCAACGGATTCTGAACGCATTATAGAGGACTTATGTATGTATGTAAACTCTTTATTGCACAAATAATAGATTTACAATTAATATTAATAAAATAAAATGTACAAAGGCGAGCTTATCCCTATAAGGGATCTCTTCCAGCTAACCTAGAGAATGAGTGAGGACAAAACAAGAGGATAGGCAACATTACATGTAACACACAAAATTATTAGATAAGATATATAATATAGATATACATACCCAATAATAATATATACCATTAATACTATACATAAATACACAATATATAATATATATAATATACATACCTATACAGAGGCTGATAAAATAACAACAATATCTGTAATTATCCTGATATGCGAACCACAGCTGAGGTAAGATTTACTTTTCCTTTAGCCAAAACTTTTTCAAATTTCCCCTAAGCGAAGCAACGGATCGAGACTGCCTCAGATGCAACGGCAGCCCATTCCATAATTTGACAGAGTGTACCGTGAAAGACTTAGCGTAGCCGCGAGTTTTATTGACCGGGATAGCGAGAGAAAGATTAGTACTCGACCGCAAGCGGTGTCCGCTACCATCTGCCATATAGCTAAATCTTTCCGAAAGATAGGGGGGGGAAGAGGGAAGAAAAAGGACATTGAAAAGGAGTGACAGGACATGTATATCCCTGCGACGGCGGATGGGCAGCCAGCCCAGCTGCTCGCGGAACTGGGACACATGGTCGTATTTACGCAGGCCAAATATATAGAGGACTTATGATATGTGTGTAGATAAAAACCATTTTTAAAATTTTTGTTTGTTTGTTTGTTTGACTGAGCATCACGTAAAAACTACAGAACAGATATTGATGAAATTTTCATAAATTTATTTAAATACTATTGTACTGCGATATATTATAAATACTATATTTGATTTGCTTATTTGGTAATATAACATAAGTAAGGGAATTGTGTGTACAGTCGCCATCATATATATAGCAGCAAATAAGGTGCTCACAAATATCTGAACACGACTCTATTGTCATGGCGTTAGAGTGCATGTTCAGATATTTTTGACCACTCTGATATGTACAGATATATTTGATGGCGAACTGTACATCTGTAAAGATAGAACTTGGTGGTACTAGTTAAGTAATTAGAACAACCCATGTTTACCCTAATTCCATACACAATAAAAATTTACGACTTTATGACTTTAATAACATCAGAATAACATTTAGGCTATAGAAATTTTGGAAAATGTCAGAAGAAGGGGGTAAAAAGAGGGGGTAAAGTTTGTATGAAAAAACAAATTTCGTTTGTTCTAGGATCATGAAACTCAGTATAAATAACTACTTATTAATCAAAATAAATAAATACCTGTTTCAGAGTTTTTTTTTCATTTCATCCAAAAACGCAAAAATGAGGGTTTTATGTTTAAAATTACTGGAATTCATACAACTATAAAATGAAAACCAATGAAGTTTGACCTGTAAAACTTAATACATTATACTTAAAATAACAAATAAAAACAAACAACTTTCGGCGATTTTGGATAAACTACCCCTAAGGGGTGGAAATGGGGGGTTAGTTTGTATGGGAGTTTGGTCGTTTTTCAAGTTAGAAACGTGGAAATTGCTATAGAGACTACTGTTATAAAATAAAAAACACTACTTTCGGTCATTTTGGATAAACTACCCCTAAGGGGATGAAATAGGGGGTTAAACTTTGTATAGGAGTTTGGTCGTTTTTCAAGTTAGAAACGCGGAAATTGATATACTTATGGGCTACTGTTAAAAAATGAAAAAAAAAACGTTCGGCGGTTTTGGATAAACTACCCCTGAGAGGATGAAATGGGGGGTGGTAATTTGTATGGGAGTTAAGTCAATTTTTTAGTTAGAAACGAGGAAATTAGTATATAGGCTACTGTTAAAAAACAAAACAATACAACTTCTGGCGATTTTGGAAAACTACCCCTAAGTGGGTGAAATGGGGGGTGAAAGTATGTATGGGAGTTAAGTCAATTTTAAAGTTAGAAACGTGGAAATTGTTATATGTATTAGCTACTGTTAACAAATAACTTTCAGTGATTTTGGATAAACTACTCCTAAGGTAATGAAAAGGGGGCTAAAATTTGTATAAGAGATAGGTCATTCTTGAAGTTAGAAACGTGGAAATTGATATATTTATAGGTTTAAAAAAAAAAACAATTTTTGGCGATTTTGGATAAACTACCCCTAAGAGGATGAAATGGGGAGTTAAATTTTATTTATTTAATTAAGAAACAAACAGTCGTTTACAGATAGGTTTAACAAATATTGCTTAAAACTAGACACGGAGTTTCCTTAAAGTACAAAAGATACAGTCTGTGACTAATGAAGTTACACAAAAGGCAATAAATACATTTTTGTAAGTAGATAAATTAAATTAAAGTCATAGTACCTACATAATTGCTACCTAAAAGGTTTTTTGAGTGCAATGATAGTGCAGTTAAAAAAATCAATGTTTTGAAGTTTTTTGTTTTCATTAAATAGCTTTATATTTTATAATGGAGTTTGGTCGTTTTTCAAGTTAGAAACGTGAAAATTGGTATTTAGGCTACTATGTACAAGAAAAAAATACCACTTACGACTATTTTAGATTAACTAACCTTAAAGAGATGAAATGGGAGGTGGTAGTTTGTATGAGAGTTTGGTCAATTTTGAAGTAAGAAACGTGGAAATTGGTATAAAGGCTACTGTTGACAAATAAAAAATATAACTTCTGGCGGTTTTGGAAACATCTACCCCTAATTAGGTGAAATGGGGGGTAGAAATTTGTATAGGAGTTAGTCAATTTTGAAGTTAGAAACGTGGAACTTGGTATATTCGCTACTATTAAGAAATAAAAAAAAACACTTTCAGAGATTTTGGATTAACTTCCCCTAAGGGGCTGAAATGGGGGGTTAAAATTTGTATCGGGGTTTGGTCATTCTTTATGTTAAAAACGTGGAAATAGGTATAAAAGGCACTGTTAACAAATAAAAAATAAAACGTTTGGTGATTTCCGAAAACCTTCTATTTCTTGAAGTTAATGAAGTTGGTGTTTAAGCTACTGCTTACAAACCAAGAGTACTTTCGGTGATTTTGGAAACTAAGGGGGTGAAAATGGGGGTGGCAAGTTGTAAGAGAGTTTGGTTATTTTTGAAGTTAGATATATGAAAATTGATTCCTAAACTACTAAATATAAAATACGAGTTTTCTGTTAATGGAATCCCGGTAAATTGACGGAACCCTTCAAACATTTAAAGGACTCATACAGCGATTTTCAAACTTCTGTAAGGACAATAACATTCCAAAAGCACCATTTGGTAAAGTGAAATTAATGACCAGACATGACCATCGGAACTCCTTAATAATAAGTATTTGACAACACGCTACTTTTGCCCATCCTTTGATAGAGGCTGTTTATTTATTACGTAAGACGATTTGAGGGGGAGGGAGTCTGAACAAGTCTTATTTTTTCTTACACGGGGGTAGGATGTTTTTACGTAAGATCACAAAAGCAAGCTAAAATTAAACGTTTTTTATATTTTTGCTACTTTTTCTGTGCAATTTTGGCAGATACTGATCTTACGTGAGATTAAAAAGTAGGAAGGGGGTTCATCCAAGTCTTATTTTTTCTTACGTAGGGGAGGGAGCTTTTCGGTGAAGGGAAACATCGTGAGGAAACCTGCACACACCTGCAAAGCAATTTGACGGTGTGTGCGAAGTTCCCAATCCGCACTGGGCCCGCGTGGGAACTATAGCCCGAACCCTCTCATTGTGAGTGGAGGCCTGTGCCCAGCAGTGGGACGTATATAGGCCGAGCCGACCATTGAACGAGATGCCGATAAGACTTCAGCGTAGGTATGCTTCTCCAAATCCAGGCTATATACTACTCTGTCAAGAAAGTACCGGGAAAAGATCAATAATACACAAACTGTTTGTTAATCATCCAAATTTATTTTATCACCTTCAAAGTATGCTCCTTCAGAAACGATACACTTACGCCAACGAATAATCCAATCATCAAAACATTTTTTAAACGCTGTTTCCGGAATTGAATTCAGTTCTCGGCGCGAATTCTCCTTTATGTCTTCTACCGATTGAAAACGGGTGCCACGAAGTGGTAATTTGAGTTTAGGAAAAAGAAAGAAGTCGGCAGGAGCCATATCTGGTGAATATGGTGGTTGCTCGATGGTATTTGTTGAGTGTTTGGTCAAAAATTCTTTCACAATGATGGCCTTGTGCGAAGGCGCATTATCGTGGTGCAAAATCCAAGAATTTTCATTCCACAAATCTGGCCTTTTTCGTCGAATTTGCTCTCTTAAATGCCGCATAACGCTCAAATAATATTCTTTATTTACCGTTTGACCTTCCGGCAAGAATTCCGAGTGCACAACACCGCGATAGTCAAAGAAAACAGTCAACATGACTTTGACTTTTGATCGACTTTGGCGTGGTTTCTTCGGTTTCGGTTCAGTTGGAAGGCGCCACTCCGAAGCTTGTTGACTAGTTTGCATGTCAAACTCGTAAACCCACGTCTCGTCACCAGTAACAATGCGTTTCATGAATGTTGGGTCGGAATTGACTCGTTCTAGCATGTCCTCAGCGACTCTCATGCGATTGAGTTTTTGGAGAAAATTCAGGTCTTTTGGGACTAGCCGAGCGGTAACATGTTTCATACCCAAATGATTAGTTAAAATAGTACGGATCGACTCGTGAGATACAGAAAGTTCGGCGGCTATCTCTCTCAAAGTTGAATGAGGATTTTCAGTCACTATTTCCTTCACTTTTGCGATGTTAACTTCAGTTGCAGACGTTGATGGCCTACCAGAGCGAGGCAAATCTTCCATCACATCTCGACCGCTTTTGAACGCTTTGTACCACTCATAAACACGTGTTTTTGATAAAGTCGAATCACCGTAAGCCTTCTGTAACATTTTCAGTGACTCCGAACACGAAATTCCATTGGCGATGCAAAATTTAAGACAAACTCTTTGTTCAATGTTTTTGTCCATTATGAAATTCGCAATACACACTAAATATGATATAACTAAAAACAGCACTGTATTTAATATAAATAACAGATGCAACTCAAACTCCGCGCCAAAATAGAAAACAGTTGTGCCAATCTAACAACAACAAAAAAAACAAAAATTTGAATTTGGAACCATAAACAAATCATCCATTCCCGATACTTTGTTGACTGAAGGTATATATAGATATGTCGGGGACATGGGGGGTGGCTGGGCGGCGGCAGGATATGGCCAGATATCTTGGTCTCTAGTTAAGTGAGGGTCGAAGCAAAGAGAACACAAAATAGACGTAGGTAGGTTTATTTCATTGATGGACATTAAACTCGATACATTTTGATCTTCACTGACTTTAATTAACAGTAACACGTCAAGGTTAACGTAATAACAGTGTAGCCCTACCATTCCCACCACCAACCCATGGTTCTTCCTGCCTCGCGGCATAACAGACCGAATCTTGGGAGATGCGCGCAATACTTGCTTGGGCTCTTTCTCACGCGCACTTTCTTCACTCCCTACAAACGTAACTTGAAAACGAAGAGCAGTTCTATCTGAAGGTGCTCATTGGATGGTTTCTCAAGTAGAAGTGTTTCCTGGACGGTTTCTCAAGCAGAAGTGTTCATTGGACGGATTCTCGAAGTGAAGGATTCTAGAAGTGTGCTGCCGTCGCAGGTGCGACCACCAAGGCTCTGTCGAGCGCGCCAAAAAGGTTGTAGAGGGCGTTGGTGTCGCCTTCCGGTGGCAAAGTTGTTCCGTTGAGCTCCTATACTATTGTCAATCTCCGACATATATGTATATATGAACAGCCCCTAATGAATGTGGTGAAATGGAAGTTTCGCCAAGTACCAGGAGAGTTCTTCAACGATTAATTTCCCTGCATATTGGATAGCCCCATTTTGTCAAGAGTGATGAAGAATTGGCAGTAAGCATTAATGGCATGAATGTAGTGTATATGTGCTGGGTCAATTTCAACAATGCACAATTTTATGCCAATTTAGGTGGCGAGATGAAAAGTAATATTTTAGGAATTTTTTTGTGCTGATAATTTGCTCAAATATATTTGAAATTGGAATTTAAAAGGGGATGCTATTATTCGAAAAACTTTAAAAGTTATTAAGAATAATAATTTGGGCTGACCACCTAAATTTAAATGCCACCTAAATTAGTTTTTTATATAATTATTTAAATTTGGATATTATTAACTACTAACCAATACATTAATAAAATAATTCTAATAAACCGAAACAAATTTCAGTACTTAGCTTTTGTTTTTATTGATCATGTGCTAAATGAAAATGAAACAATCGTGTACTCAGTAATGAATTCTCTTCTTTTAAATTAAAATTTATACGTAATTATATAACCCAATATAAACTCAGGTTAACTCTCTAAAAATAATAAATAAACAAAAAATAATGATATTTAAATTTTATAAAATATTCCTTTTTCGTTCCCGGTCTATTATAACCTTCTCTCAATGCAAGATATTTTTTTGCGTTCACATACAGCATTTTTTTCCCTTCCTTCGTCTGCTTCTTTTTAGGCATCATTCTAAACAATAAATTATAAGTTTATTGATTAATAAGCACAATAAAAAATCAGCTTGTATGCTTCGTTTATCACAAACTCTGAAATTTTTAAATAGAAAAGCTTTATAAATAAGGTTTAAGCAATTACTACACGAGTTAAAACAACGAGAAACTTTTTTGTAATTTTTAAAATTGTAATAAAATTTAATAATAATGGCAAAAAACGTTTATTAATAATTTAAAAGGCGCAAAATAAGCCAAAAATATGCAATGCCCACCTTAAATTGCGCCACCGAAATTGGAAATATGTCAAAATGGTGCTCCAAAACAAATAATCCTTGTTTTACAATTTTAAAATATATGCTATTGGAGAAAGACAACAAAAGACTATCCTAAACGTTCATCTTTCAATAAAAACCTTATTAGAATAAACATATAAATGAGCCACCAAAATTGGAAATTTTTTGACCCCAATGCAGCGGGGATTAGTACTTACATGATTTGCTGGGACTCGGAGCGACATGACACATGATTATTTAGGTAGAGTGTTAGATGGCAACCTAAGTGACCAGGAAGGGAGAGGCGGCGGTGATCAACGCGTTACGAGTGAAGTTATAAAGGTTTAAAATTTGCCCACCCGAATAAGTCCTCGCGCGCGGACAAAATGTAGGCATCGGTTACGACTTATAATAGTACAAATAAATAATCGGTACATGTTTCCAAATATGCTATATCTTATACAAATTTAAGATATAGTAACCAAATAACGCAAACGTAAACCTGTTACTCAGAATATTTTTTTTAAATTACCAAACCAGCACTAGGACGCGCCACCCAGTCTTGGTTTTAGCTATTTAAATATTTTTTTGAGTTATTTAAATTTAACACAATAAGGTAGTTTTACCGGAAAGCAGTGGGGAATAATGAGCTTTATAACATAAAAAATAAATTTCATTATATTTGTCATATATCACCTCGATTTTCAGCCTGGACACGAAAAAAAACGCGCTCAGAAATTGACCCTGCTGTATGTAATACATAATCACACAATAATTAAACAAACACTAAAAATGTTAGGAAACATTACTATTTTTTTGGAAAGTCTGTCCCTTTATGATACGTACTTAATGAACATTTTAATTGTACCTACCTACTTTTTAACGAATTACTGACTCTCCGCAGACGAAGTCGCGGGCGGACAGCTAGTTATTAATAAAGCTTATGCTCATCGCGAACAGTTTCCAATATGTATAGCCTATGCTATTACGATACATAAGAGTCAAGGGCTAACGGCCGCACTCAGAGACGTCAATTAACTTTTAAGTTTCATTAAATTCGCTGCTGTCACTTTCTTTGCTATAGCAATAGAATAAAACGCAGCAACTTTAATCAAACTTGAAAAATAATTGACGTCTCTGAGTGCGGCAGTAAGTCTTAATCCCATCAAAAACATAACATGTACAAAAATGCCCAAGTCTCGCAATGCTTCCACCGTAAGAAGTTGGGAGATCGAATGTAAACCAAGTCGGTTAATTAAGTACCTACCTATCTATGGGAGCAGCTATCCAACCACTTTGTCAAAAATAGATACCTTGTTAGTTAGCTAACAACATTTTATAGTAACCATAATATCATTTTTTTTTTCTTTAATAAATAGAGTGACTTGACAATTGCACACAGCAAAAGAATCTACATAAAACATCTAATATTAGTGCACTTCGTGCTTTTATTTGTTTTGTTTGTTTGGAGGATTATTTAAATTACTTAGTAGATTTTGTTGCTGTGTGCAATTGCCAAGTCACTCTATTTATTAAAGAAATGAAAAAATATATTGATATTATGGTTACTCTAAAATGTTTTTAGCTAACTAACAAGGTATTAATTTATGACAAAGTGGTTGGATAGCTGCTTCCATAGATAGGTAGGTACTAAATTAACCGACTTGGTTTACATTCGATCTCCCGACTTTTTACGGTGGAAGCATTGCGAGACTTGGGCATTTTTGTACATGTTATGTTTTTGATGGGATCTCATTTCGTTTTGTAGGTCGGGGATTTTCTCAGAGGCTTTGATGTACTGATTTTTGACAATTCTGGACGGTAAGTAAATGCATCTAAGTCTATTATATTCAGAAATTGCAGAGAAAGTTGATATTGATTAGACGTAAACCGCCTAGACTTGTCACTCTCGAAATTGTCACATACGCTTGACCGCATGTAAATACTGAAGAACGAATGTCCATAAATACACTATTAAGACTTACTGCCGCACTCAGAGACGTCAATTATTTTTTTAGTTAGATTAATGTTGCTACGTCTTATTCTATTGCTATAGCAAAGAAAGTTACAGCAGCAACTTTAATGAAACTTAAAAGTTAATTGACGTCTCTGAGTGCGGCCGTTAGCCCTTGACGTATCGTAATAGCATAGGCTATACATATTGGAAACTGTTCGCGATGAGCATAAGCTTTATTAATAACTAGCTTCTGCCCGCGACTTCGTCCGCGTTGAATTTAGAATTGGGTCCAGAAAGAAATGAAACATGTCGCTACACGCCTTACAACATTTATATCCGATCAGGACCGGCCTTACAGTCTTTACCATCTGCCGAGGTATGAGATCAAATGATCTTGTACGTTTATAAAAACTACCCATTTAGTCGATTATTTGACATAGCTGCTGTCCGCGACTTCGTCCACGTAGAATCAGCAATTATACCATCCCGCAGGAACTGTTTTTTTTCTTATAGGGATAATAGGTAGCATGTGTGTTATTTTAGGGTATTATTTATCTGCGCTCCAAATTTCATTTAAATCCGTCCATCCGTGTAAGCGTGAAGAAATAACAAACACACAAACTTTCTCATTTTTAATATTATAGCTATCCGCCTGCGATTTCATCTGCGGAGAGTCAGTACCTTTGTTAAAAAGTACAGATAAAGTTTAGTTATCGTACCTATCATGCATGATGATATAGAAACAAATTTAAGCCACACGATTTTTTTAACCCTTTTCACCCTGCTAGGGATAGAATTTCCAAAAACGCCGTTTTTATGTGTTAAAAGTAGCCTACATAATAATTTCCACGTTCCTTCCTTCAAAAAGGACCAACCTCCATACAAACTACCACCCCCCCATTTCATACCCTAAGTGGTTGTTATCCAAATTCACCGAAAATAGTATTTTTTTATTTGTTAACCTATATACCCCTATATACCTATTTCCACTTTTCTAACTTCAAAATTTACCAAACTCTCATACAAACTTTCACCACCCGTTTCATCCCTTAGGGGCACTGTTTCCAAAGTCGCCGAAAGTAGTTTTTTTTTTGTTAATAGTAACCTATATACGAATTTCAACGTTTATGACTTCAAAATTAACCGAAATCCCATACAAACCACCACGAGCCGTTTTCAAGAACGTGAACTGAGTACAAATATATATACGCAATCCTTTCACCTGCGACTTAGTCTGCGGAGAGTCCAGTACCTTTGTTAAAAAGTACAGATAAAGTTTTCATCATCGTACGTATCATGTATGATGGGATAGAAACAAATTTAAACCATACGATTTTTAAACCCTTTTCACCTTGCTAGGGGTAGAAATTCCAAAAACGCGAAAACTCATATTTTATATATTAAGTAGTCTAGAAACGTATTTCCAAAATAAACAAACTTACAAATCTACACCCCCAATTTTACCCCCTTAGGGTAGTATTTCCAACATCATCAAACGTAATACTTTTAGTTTGTAGCAGTAGGCAAAACAAATTTTCACGTTCCTAACTTCAAAATTGACCAAACATTACCCCCATTTCATCCCCTTAAGGGTAGTTATCCAAAATCACCAAAAATTTTATTACTTTATTTGTTAACAGTAACCTTTATCCACGTTTCTAACTTCAAAACGGAAATAGTATTTTTTATTTATTAACAGTAAGTAGCCTATATACCTATTTCCACGTTTCTAATTTCAAAAATGACCAAACGCCCATACAAACTTTCACCCTTCCCGTTACCCCTTAGGTGTAGTTTTTCCAAAATCAAAAGTGGTATTTTTTATTTGTTCATTTAACCTATACACAAATTTCCATGTTTCTAACTTCAAAAAGGACCAACCTCCCATACAAACTTTAACCCCCCATTTCATCTTCTTAGGGGTATAACTACCCGAAAGTCACAGAAAGTAGTATTTTTTTATTTAATAACAGTAGCCTATATACCTATTTCCACGTTTCTAACTTTAAAAATGACTAACATCCCATGCAAACTACCACCCCCATTTCGTTTCCTTAGGGGCACCCAAAATCACCGGAAGTTGTTTTAATCTGAAAGAAATTCTTTATAACAATTTACACGTTTTTAACTTCAAAATTGACCAAACTCCTTTACACACTTTCACCTCCCCTTTTCATCTCCACAGGGGTATTTTTTCCAAAATCGCCTGAAGAAGAAGTCTTTATAACAATTTTCACGTTTTTAACTTCAAAATTGACCAAACTCCTTTACACACTTTCACCTCCCCTTTTCATCTCCACAGGGGTAGTTTTTCCAAAATCGCCTGAAATAGTATTTCATATTTGTTCACAGTATCTCATACACAAATTTCCATGTTTCTAACTTCAAAAATGACCAAACTCCTATGCAAACTACCACCCCCAATTTCATTCCCTTAGGGGTAGTTATCCGAAATCACCAAAAGTTGTTTTTTATTTATTAACAGTAGTCTTTATAATAATTTCCGCGTTTCTAACTTCAAAATTGACCAAACTCCCATACACACGTTCACCCATCCATTTCATCCCCTTAGGGGTAGTTTTTCCAAAATCGCCTAAAGTAGTATTTTTTATTTGTTAACAATAGCCTATACACAAATGTCCATGTTTCTAACTTCAAAAACGATCTAACTCCCATGCAAACTACCCTTCCCTACTACTATTCCCTAAGGGGTAGTTATCCAAAATTGCCTTTAGTCGTTTTTTATTTGTTAAGAGTATTCTTTATAGCAATTTTCAAGTTTTGAACTTTAAAAAGGGCCAACCACCACTCCAAAGGAACTACCGCCCCCCCCCATTTCATTCCCTTAGGGGTAGTTTTTCCTAAATTGCCGGTAGTACTTTTTTTATTTGTAAACAGTAGCCTATATACCAATTTCCACGTTCCTAACTTCAAAAATGTCCAAACCCCTATACAAACTTTAACCCCCCATTTTAACCCCTTAGGGGTAGTTTAGCCAAAATCGCTGAAGGTAGTATTTTTCATTTGTAAATAGTAGCCTTTATACCAATTTCCACGTTTCTATCTTCAAAAATGGATGACTTTCATACAAACTTCCAACCCCATTTTTACCCCCTTAGGGGATGAATTTTGAAAAATCCTTTCTTAGTGCACCCCTAGACCTCATAAGGAACCTACATGCCAAATTTGGAATCTCTAGACCCAGCGGTTTGGGCTGTGCGTTGATATGTCAGTCAGTCAGTCAGTCAGTCAGTTTCTTCTTTTATATATTTAAGAAGATTTCATATTTTGTTTTGACCGGACCAAGCTCGTACACATGTTCATTATTAAATTTAATACGTATTTTTTAATTATGTAGTATTTTCATGATCAAGCTTTAATCCTTGTACTATTCCGATAGAACCGTTAACTAGGCCTAGAGTTACGTCAATATTACGTCTTAACATTACTTTTTCTATCTACGGCTGTAAGTTTTATTTCGGAATATGGAAGAGATTTAAGCATTGCGCTGTTTAATTGTTGACACAAGTTTTTAGATCACTAGCAAATAATCTCAGTAAACAAACTATTAGGACATTCAATCATCAAACAAATAATATCAAGCGAAATTATAGATACCTATTTGTAATGAGTTTAAGTAGTTCAATATGTATATAATAAGTATATATACACTGCATCCTAAAAAATATATATACATTTCATTCCTCGGAAGATGCTTCCTAGTATCGGCAGCTCAATAGGCAGATTTCAAAGTCTCTTACTCGCGATATACGCGCCTCTACAATACTAGCCGTATTGAGGAGGCTATCGAGCGAAACAAGGGCTCAAAAGTGTTCGCACGAGATCTGTCTATTGGGCAGAGTGTGCTGGCAAAGCTGAAGACCGAGGACGGCAGAATCGTATCGTCGAAGCCCGAGCTTTTAGGAGAGATCGAAAGGTTTTACGGACAGCTATACATGACACAGTCACCTGTCAGCAACCTAGCAAAAGACCCGAGAGCTAGGTTGACCCGACACTACCGAAGACGTCCCGAACATCAGCCTGTACGAGATTAGTATGTCTCTGAAACAGCTTAAGAATGGCAAGGCACCTGGTAATGACGGAGTTACGGCTGAGCTTTTGAAAGCGGGTGGTACACCAGTACTGAGAGCTCTTCAGAAGTTATTTAATTACGTCATACTCGAGGGCAAGACGCCACGAGCATGGCATAGAGGTGTGGTGGTGCTGTTCTTCAAGAAGGGTGATAACACCCAATTGAAGAACTAAAGACACATCACACTTCTGAGCCATGCCTATAAGCTGTTCTCAAGTCATCACGAACCGTCTCGCGGGCAGGTTTGATGATTTTCAGCCTATCGAACAAGCTGGTTTCCGAAAAGGCTTTAGTACCGTAGACCACATCCACACGCTGCGGTAGGTTATACAGAAGACAGAATAACATAACCAGCGACTTTGCTTAGCGTTTGTTGACTATGAGAAAGCCTTTGATTCAGTCGAAACCTGGGCGTGCTACAGTATCTCCAGAGGTGCCAAATTGATTACCGGTACATCGAAGTGTAGAAGTAGGTGTATAAAAACGCCACCATGTCAGTCCATCTTCTGGACCAGAACTCGAAACCCATTCAATTTTTTATTTTTTTTTATAAGAGAGGGAGGCAAACGAGCATGCGGGTTACCTGATGGGAAGTAATCACCACCGCCCATGAACACCGACAACTCAAGAAGAGAATTACAGCGAGGACGAGGAGTGAGACAGGGAGATGTTATATCTCCGAAACTGTTCACTGCTGCGTTGAAAGACGTTTGAAGCTTCTGGACTGGAAAGGTCTTGGCATCAACGTCAACGGCGAATACCTCACTTACCTTCGATTTGCTGACGATATTGTAGTCATGGCTGAGACCCTGGAGGAACTGGGCACAATGCTCGATTACCTCAGTAGAGTTTCTCAACAAGTGGGTCTCAAAATGAATAATGGAGAAGACAAAAGTTATGTCAAATATCCATGTTGCACCCACCCCTTTAAAAGTTGGAAACTCTAGGCTCGAAGTTGTTGATAATTATGTTTACCTAGGACAAGCAATTCAGCTAGGTAGATCCAACTTCGAGAAAGAGGTCAATCGCCGAATCCTACACGGCTAGGCAGCGTTCGCTATGCTATGGAGCATATTCTCGTCCCAGTGACCGCAGTCTCTTAAGTCAAAAGTATTTGACCAGTGCGTGTTGCCAATCTAATCGCTCGCACTAATGAGCGCGGTTGTCGTTGCCGCTCACTGCGGAACATAACATCGACTCCCCCCGCACCTCACTTGCTGCGAAACATCGCGTGCCCCGCGCGGCCCCTTGCAAACATAGGTCAATGACGAGTGCGTTCACAAAATCTCATTTCTTTTTGTAGGTAGTCCACCTTTATATCCACTACCTAGTCTTATAAATACGATTACAAAGTTACTTGGTCAGTTCGCAAAATTATTTTTCATAGACTTTATATGGATACGTGAATTTACCAACCGCAAAGAAAACGGAACTGAAATTTCAGGATGTTTAAGTTTTTCCTTTCTATGTGGGCTAAACACTACCTGAATGCAAAATTTGAAGTTTGTGTGTCTGCTAGAAGTACCTTAGAATTTTGATGATCGGTGAGTCAGTCAGTGACAAAATTAAGGAACTTTGACTTGCAATAATTCTCAAACTACTGGTTCAAATTGAATGTAATTTGGAAATATATACTCACTCACTGAAAATTTAGACTTCTAGTTATTTCCACAACGAAGTTACAGGGGGTCGAAAATGGCCCGAATGGCTTCGGGAAAAGGATGGTACGGCCGTGCCTTTCTTTGCTCGACTTGGCGGGGGCACTGCCGTGCCCCCAGATAGTGTATTGATGGACATTGGTTCTTCAGTATTTACATGCGGTCAAGCATATGTGACAATTTCGAGAGTGACAAGTCTTGGCGGTTTACATCTAATCAACGTCAACTTTGGTTGTAATAGCGCAGGACTCTGCAATTTCTGAATATAATAGACTTAGATGCATTTACCGTCCAGACGTCAAATATCAATACATCAAAGCCTCTGAGAAAAGCCCCGACCTACAAAAAGAAATGAGATCCCATCAAAAACATAACATGTACAAAAATGCACAAGTCTCGCAATGCTTCCACCGTAAAAAGTTGGCAGATCGAATGTAAACCAAGTCGGTTAATTCAGTACCTACCTATCTATGGGAGCAGTTATCCAAACACTTTGTCGTAGATAGATAGATACCTTGTTAGTTAGGGATTCAAGTTTACGTCGTTTCATACCATGCCACAGATTACCTTACTTCGTAACAGATCCACCACTCCGCAAAGTACATCCGGTATTAGCCTACCGTTTTCTGACCTTTGGACACCTGTGGAACGGACTTATCGAAACGGGCTGCCAGCGATGTTGCCACGCCGCGCCGGCACTAGGTGGCGCTGGCGCCGCGCGGACCGCGCAGTCATTCGGTCGCTAGCACGTGTTGTGATCATTGACGTACTACCTACTTACTCAAAGTTATTTAATATTGGTTTAGTTGAAGTTGTATATTAGGTATTTATTTATTTATTGTGAAACAAACAGTCATACAAAGTACAAAATTACTAATATATAATACTATACAGACCTATAGTTTCCAAAATTTATTAATTAAAACAAACACGACAAATGTAGCAATTAAGACAATTATGTAAAAGTACTACAATTTCCGTGTTTCTGTTAAACATAACACAACACTATCGCGCAAACTAAGCAAATTAAGTTTTCCCTACATTAGAACTTAATCGTGCTTCCTTAAATTTTTTGTTACAAATGTTAACACGAAATCCATTTCAAAAAGTAATTTTAAGTCAACATCCAACACAAAACAAAGTTAATTAATTTTTCGCCCTAAAAACATTTTTTAATGAGCCTATACTACAGTTGAATATGTCTATATTGAATAGTTTTTTATCGTTGTTATACAGCTTACATACACGCTTGATAAACATATTCTTAGAATAGTTTGTTCTACTACTTGGGATGGAGAAAAGATGTTTATATTTGTCACGACATTGGCGTTCTCTTTTACCTGGAACTCTAAATTGGACGTCTCTTAGCAAGCTAGGGGCATCAATACGATTATTAATTATGTTATATAACAAAACTGAGTCAACACAGTCTCTTCGACACTCGAGGGATTGCATTTTGTGACGATTTAATGATTCTATATAATCTCTGTATTCATTTCCACATCTAAAGTCAAGGTTTTTTATGATTTTTTTTTGTAGTCTCTCTATCCTGTTAATATGAATATTATAATGGGGTTTCCATACTGCACATGCAAACTCAAGCCGACTTCGTACGTAACTATTATAAAGTATTTTAAGAGTCAAAGTACTCCTAAAAGCTTTACCAATTCGCAGTATCATACCTAATTGTTTAAAGGAATTAGCCAAGATGAAATCAATATGGGGTACAAATGATAATTTGTCGTCCATAACGACGCCAAGGTCACGATCTCCTTAACTCTCACTAAATCTCTGCTACATAATTTGTAATTAAATAACTTTTTATAAGTATTAGCGTTAGACAGTGTAGTAGTTAAGTTCAAAATGGTGAATCATGCATACTGTGCGGTTACTGGATGTATGAATAATAAGAATAATAATCAAAAACTATCATTTTTCACACTTCCAGCTAACGAAGAAAGGTGAGTTTAATACTATGTACTACTATTACAAATGAATATATCATTATATTCATTTGTAATACAAAATGGAGTGGACTTAAGCCACGCGTTAGGCATATACCTATTAGATCAATTGGATTTAGGTTTTTATTTTTGCTTGTACAACATATTTACTTTGGGTTTCATGGTTATTTAGATAGTTTGCTATGTTTACATTCAACGACGTTTTACACACATTTTATCGTACCCACGTTGTTTTACTTACATGTGAATATGCATAGAAGATACCCCCAAGAAAAACTTATTTTATTAGCCGCTTTGTGCGCACGAAAGTATTTTATTTTATTTTTATCGTAATGTTGACAACCCTAATTTGATCGTGACGACGCAATTGATACACTTAGCGCGAGCGCGTAAGGTCCTTTCTAGCGCGCTCGCTCGCTGTACACGTATTAACAAACGTAAGTATAAAAAGCTATATGTGCGTTCAAATTGTAGGATTTATAATTTTCTATGAGAGTGGTGGTAGCCTGACCATGCGAATTTTCTGGCTTTTCAACATTTACTACATTTTAAATGAATACTAGAAAACAAAAAATACAGTTACAGCGTTTACGTATCTTTGAAATTACACTGATTCGTACTTGCCCATACATTTACATGGCTCATTTACAGCGTTTACGCGTAATGCCAGAAAAAGTGACTTTGCTGTAACCGACAATATAAAGGAAAGCAATAACTTCTGTAACATAACAGAAATATAGCCTGACATGTTATAAAAAAATACATTTTCATTATAAAAATCGGCCAAGAGCATGCCGGACCATGCTCAGTGTAGGGTTCCGTAGCCGTTACCATAAAGAAATGCGCTAAGTATAGATGAAAAATCTACGTAGTTACACGTTTTTCCATGTTTACCACACAGAGTAGGTATATTACTTAAGTTGCCTATAATTAGAGAAACAAGTAGTTATGTCGACTATTTACTCATATCTACTGCATGTGTCACAATCGTCAAGTAAAGCATATCTGTCACATAAATTAACCCTTTCCCTTTTGTACACTTGAAACAAAATTAAAACACTTATTACAGCAAAAGCGCGTATCTTCGTGGCACTTACGTCTTTTTGTTGAGAAGCGCAGTTTTTCGGCAATTACTCAAAACGGTATATCCGATCATGTTGAAAATAATTTTGGTTGACAGTATTTATTAAGCGTTATCTTTGTAATATTTTTCGTATTTTTTGAACATAAATTTTAAAAAATAAAAGGTGGGTCACAATTTATGCAACTTTCGGAGCGATTATTTCCGAAAATATTTACTTAATCAAAAAAATTGCTAAGAAACCTAAAGTGTTTTTAAACATCTGTCGAAATATGAGCCACAGGTCGATGTTTGCTGAAAAAAAAGCTTCTGGTACATGTTTGGAGTGCCTCCCTTAGAAATATTTATTTTTGTTATTTAACTACCAAACTAAGTACCTAGCAGCTTATACAAGACACCTATATTCCTCCTCAATAAACATCTTGTAGTTTTTGAGTAAAATGCCTGTGACATACGGACGGACGGACATGACAAAACTATAAGGGTTCCGTTTTTCATTTTGGCCACGGAACCCTAAAAATTACCAAATTTTGAATTGTTGGATACATCACAAGGAACCAAACTACAAAAAAATTAATACTCCTTGTTGTCCCGTGAATAAATATTAACATTTATTCCTCAGGTGTATCGGTGCTGAAACGTAATTTTGGTACTTATTTATTACTAGCTTTTGCCCGCGACTTCGTCCGCGTAGAAGTCGTTTATCACTGCTCTCTCGGGAACTGTTCAATTTTCTGAGATAAAAAGTAGCCTATGTCCTTCCTCGAAACTCAGGCTATATCCATACCAAATTTCATCGAAATCGGTTCAGCGAATTAGCGGGGAAAGCTTTACAGACAGACAGACGCAAAAGTATGTCTACTTTCGTGTTTATATAATATCAAGTATAGCAACCCGCCCTCGCTTAGCTTCGGTTATAAGTTAAAATATAGCCTATGTCCACCCTGAAACCTCATTCTGAATATCACTGAAAGAATTTTAGAAATCGGATGGGTAGTTTCGGAGATTACCCCCTACATCCAAACTTATTAAGTACCTCTTTCTCCTCTTCTTAAGTAAGTCGTTTATCGTTTTTACCCTGGACACTATCAAATTGTCTGGGATAAAAAAAGGGGCCAACCCAGGATAACAACTACCTGTGTGACAATTTCATCCGAATCCGTTCAACTATTTAGGCGTAACTGAAAAAACATCCCAACATCCATACAAGCGTCGTCGCTGGGGTCGCAACCGATTTTTCATCGAATTTCTATACAAAAACAAAAAAAACGGTCTATAGCTGGGGTTCGAACCCGCAGTCTTTGCGTAGTAGGCCAACGCTCTAACCATCAGCCTATTCAGACGGAAGCAGCCGCCCCGTAATTACGAACCATTGCGCGAGAATTCTTTTTGCGTGAAAACACGGGGAAAACGAATTTTCCCAGACATGAGACCTAGCTAAATCGAATTTTCGCCCCCGTAAACCCCCATGTCGCAATCTTTATCAAACTCGTTGGAGCCGTTTTCGAGAACGTGAACTGAGTACAAATATATATATACGCAATCCTTCCACCCGCGACTTTGTCTGCGGAGAGTCCAGTACCTTTGTTAAAAAGTACAGATAAAGTTTTCATTATCGTACGTATCATGCATGATGGGATAGAAACAAATTTAAACCATATGATTTTTTTAACCCTTTTCACCTTGCCTAGGGGTATAAATTGAAATTGAAATTAAAATTATTTATTTTGCGAGAACATACACAGGTGTTATTAAAGGTATATGCTCTGCCAGAATTTCCAAAAACGCGAAAACTCATATTTTATATAATAAGTAGTCTAGAAACGTATTTCCAAAATAACCAAACTCTAACAAATCTACACTACACCCTAAATTTTACCCCCTTACGGTAGTATTTCCAACATCATCGATCGTAATACTTTTAGTTTGTAAGCAGTAGCCAAAATAAATTTTCACGTTCCTAACTTCAAAATTGACCAAATATTACCCCCATTTCATCCCCTTAGGGGTAGTTATCCAAAATCACCGAAAATTGTGTTATTTTATTTGTTAACAGTAGCCTATATACCTATTTCCACGTTTTTAAATTCAAAAATGACCAAACGCCCCTACATACTTTCACCCTTCCCGTTTCTCCCCCATAGGTGTAGTTTTTCTAAAATCACCTAAAGTGGTATTTTTTATTTGTTCATTTAGCCTATACACAAATTTCCATGTTTCTAACTTCAAAAGGACCAACCTCCTTCCCATACAAACTTTAACCCCCCATTTCATCTTCTTAGGGGTAGTTATTCAAAATCACCGAAAATAGTATTTTTTATTTATTAACAGTAGTCTATATACATATTTCCACGTTTCTAACTTCAAAAATGACCAAACTGCCATGCAAACTACCACCCCCCATTTCATTCCCTTAGGGGTAGTTATCCAAAATTGCCTTAAGTCGTTTTTTATTTGTTAACAGTATTCTTTATAGCAATTTTCAAGTTTCGAACTTCAAAAAGGACCAACCACCACTCCAAAAGGAACTACCCCCCCCCCCCCCATTTCATTCCTTTAGGGGTAGTTTTTCTAAAATTGCCGGTAGTACTTTTTTTATTTGTAAACAGTAGCCTATAAACCAATTTTCACGTTCCTAACTTCAAAAATGTCCAAACCCCTATACAAACTTTAACCCCCCATTTTAACCCCTTAGGGGTAGTTTATCCAAAATCGCTGAAGGTAGTATTTTTCATTTGTAAATAGTAGCCTTTATACCAATTTCCACGTTTCTATCTTTAAAAATGGATGACTTTCATACAAACTTCCAACCCCATTTTTACCCCCTTAGGGGATGAATTTTGAAAAATCCTTTCTTAGTGCACCCCTAGACCTCATAAGGAACTTACGTGCCAAATTTGGAATCTCTAGGCCCAGCGGTTTGGGCTGTGCGTTGATATGTCAGTCAGTCAGTCAGTTTCTTCTTTTATATATTTAGATATTACTAGCTTTTGCCCGCGACTTCGTCCACGTAGAAGTCGTTTATCGTTTTTAACCCGGACACTATCCAATCTGCCCTCCTTACGTAAAGTGCAATAACTAGGTTCAACTTTCGAGAAAAAGGCGGTAAAACATTTTAATCTTGTTTTGTTTGTATCTCCATTATTATGCATGCTATCACCTTGAAACTTTTACCAGAATATGGGTCACCTTGTATAGATTATTAGGACATACCATTTTTGTTTATTTATTTATTTAAGCTATTAAAAACTAGCTAATGTTCTTATGCTTAGGATTGTTTAATGCTTAATTTAAATATTTACTAGACATAACCGCAATACTACTTCTACTTCTTGCATTTTTCGTAAGTAAAGCAAGATATTGCATATTTGTTTAGCGAGTAGGTATAGCATGTTAGATACACCGTACTTTCGAACCATAAGAGCAATAACTATCTCACTTATTGCGGTTTTAATTAGTAAGACATTCTAGTTTGATTTACCCAACCCAATTAAAATAAAACGAACAAGTAGAAACACAATAATTTAAAAATTACGTTTTAGAAATCAACATATTTATATCGCACCATATCAAAAGTATTCATTAAAAATTCTAACAAATTAAAATACATCAATACCCGGTTGGCGTAAAGAACATGTCCGCGTCTGCGTGGTTTGTGTGTAAAAAAGCCGGTCAAGTGCGAGTCGGACTCGCGCACCGAGGGTTCCGCACAAACTTGTAGGCGTGTAAATAGTTCGTAAATAACGGGAATACAATATAAACAAAGTCCAGTACAAACTGACACGCAATAAGTATGCACTTTAGTACTTAGTGAGTGTCAGCTTATACTGGGCTCTTTTTTAGGGTTCCGTACCTCAAATGAAAAAAAAAACGGAACCCTTATAGGATCACTTTGTTGTCCGTCTGTCTGTCTGTGTGTCTGTCAAGACCCTTTTTCTCAGGAACGCGTGAAGGTATCAAGTTGAAATTCATATCAAATACTTAGGTCTGTTATCCCTTGGATCAATGAAAAAATCAAACATCTTAGTCAACGCAATCAAAAGATACTGCCGTTTATGCCGCATATTGAAGGGAATCTCAAGGGAATCAAAACCTATAGGGTACTTCCCGTTGACTTAGAATCATGAAATTTGGCAAGAAGCAATGTCTTGTAGCACAAGTAAAGGAAAAAATCCGAAAACCGTTAATTTGTAGTTACAATTTGTAGTTTGTCAACGGATTCGTTGTCGGAGTCCACACAAATTCCCAGATATCGATTTTGGAAGCAATCGAACGAATAACTAAAAAGTTCAAGATGGCGGATACTTTTTCTCATTCTGTCAACGGATTCCTTGTCGGAGACCACACAAATCACCAGATATCGATTTTGGAAGCAATCGGTCGAATAACTAAAAAGTTCAAGATGGCGGATACTTTTTCTCATT
The DNA here is from genome assembly GCA_963241965.1 of Tortrix viridana. Lineage (NCBI taxonomy): Eukaryota > Metazoa > Arthropoda > Insecta > Lepidoptera > Tortricidae > Tortrix > Tortrix viridana. The sequence goes on along the minus strand of OY725171.1, from coordinate 34,486,564 downwards.
CTGTCAACGGATTCCTTGTCGGAGGCCACACAAATCCCCAGATATAGATTTTGAAAGCAATCGGTTGAAGAACTAAAAAGTTCAAGATGGCGGATACTTTTTCTCATTCTGTCAACGGATTCCTTGTCGGAGGCCACACAAATCCCCAGATATAGATTTTGGAAGCAATCGGTTGAAGAACTAAAAAGTTCAAGATGGCGGATACTTTTTCTCATTCCGTCAACGGGTTCGTTATCGGAGACCAATCAAATCCCCAGATATCGATTTTGGAAGCAATCGGTCGAATAACTAAAAAGTTCAAGATGGCGGCTACCTTTTCTCATTCTGTCAACGGATTCGTTGTAGGAGACCACACAAATCCCCAGATATCGATTTTGTAGTGTGTGTAACCGGATTCATTGTCGGAGTCCACACAGATCCCCAGGATATTGATTTTGAACTAACTAGATAGCTACCTAAAAAACATTTTTTTTATCAATTTTACTAAAATTACGAGGGCAACCTAACGCTCAACAAAATTGTTTAGGAGGTGTTTATATTGTATTCTAGCGACCCGCCCTCGCTTCGCTCTGGGTACTATTATATTCAGCCTATTTTATTTATTTTTTATTTATTATATTTATTTCAGACTCTGGGTCCATAAGTGTGTTAGTAGTACATTAATCTTACAGCCTAGTTTTTTGTATAATGAACAATAAAATCAAAACAATGTCAAAAATAAATTAAAATACAATTAAAAAATGATACAAAAGAGCGCGTTAAATGCCAAAGAGCGCGACTCGATCTCCCATGTGCACGTGATTCCAGTGTCGCACCACTGGACAACTCACCCTCTCAAGTACGCCATTCAGGAGGCTGTTGGAGCTGTCCCGCACTCGACGCATTATGGAGGCAATCCGTTTGCGCCTAATTGCTTTAAAGCAGTCCGTTCTTGCCTCCAAGAACATTGCAGACGCGCTGCACCAGCGAGGCAGCCCCATCAGCACCCTAAACGCGTCATTATACTGTACACGAAGCCGATTAAGTGACCTCCACGTATAATTAACCCACAGGCTGCAGGTGTAAAATGTTTGACAATATGATTTGAACAGGGTTATTTTAACTTCCCGTGAACACCTTGCAAACCTGCGGGCCAACATGTTGGCTCTCATTGCCAAGGCTCTTCGCTCCCGCTCCATATCTAGGTCATCTTTGAGGTCCGCGGTGATCCAGTGTCTAAGGTATTTAAATGCCGTGACTCTACTCAGTGGAACCCCTCCCAACTTGACCGGTGGAACTTTTTTCGGTTTTTTGTTCCCTGCTGTAAATACGAGTAGTTCACTTTTTTGGCTATTGTACCTTAGACCATGTGCCACCGCGTACCCTTCACATATGATGGCTATTAAAACCTCGAGGCCTCTGACCGATGGACTCAGCAGAACCATGTCGTCGGCGTAACTTATATTGTTTGCAAACTTGCCGTCTATAGAACAGCCGACGTCTGATCTGCTGAGCTCATCAAGAAGACCATTTATATAGAGGTTGAACAGTCGTGGCGAGGTCAAGCCCCCCTGCCTCACACCGCAAGTCAATATGTAGTCCTGAGAAGTCACACCAGCCCACCTAACGGCATTAGTTTGGTTCAGGTACCAGAATTGTAACACGTTTATCACAAGTACCCTCTTGTTCTTCCTCCATTCTAGAGTTTAAGGGGGAGAGTACCTCCGCACGACGCTAGTCTTGGTCGGGAGTTGCCGGACTCCGCATCCCTAGCCCGGGGCGTCCGTTTGAGCGGGACCGGGTTCGGGAGTGCAGTGAGGGCGTCCGATCAACAAGCTGCAGTGGTGAGTGAGGGGTGTTCCCCGCCGGCCAGGCGTTTTTCCGGTGTGATTTAAACTATTTAAATCTTACGGAGCACGAAGGGGTTTATTGGGGGTGCGTCCGTGTGCAAGGGTACGTAGGCGTTCCCCATTTGCGGTTGAAGAATAATGGATAATTTATTTACAAAAAACGTATACTTAAAGCTAAAATTATAAAACAAATATACAGTTAACACACCAGTAACATATTTACAAGAAAGAGCGAGAGATATATACAATAGAGTAGGAAAGGACACTAACATTAGATTAGAAAGAGAGGTCTAGAGCGAGACGGGGCGAAGGTGGCGGGATGCGCGCGAGAGCTGCGCAGAAACACATTTTGGATTTGACGCGCACCTATAAATTTGGCGCGCGCCCAAAATCGTTCCATTTCGCTCCTAATCGTCGCGGTGAACACATCGTCCGTCCGCTGCTCGTCTGCTCCGAAGATGAAGATGATGATTGCTGATGAGAACTGTTGCTGATAATAAACTGTCCTTCTCGGGGCAAACAAAACTGTTCTTGTTAGAACAAATTTTATTTACATTATTACGATATCAACTGTCCTTCTCAGGGCAAACAAAACTGTCAGAACAAATGTTTCGACGTCAATCAATCCGAAACAGACGTTAATTCAATCGATCTGGTACAATATTATCAACTCACTCAAGTCGGATTCTTCTCCTGGATGGGATAACATAAGTAGCAGGTTAATGAAGAATGCTAAATTTGCAGTTGGTAGACCAATTGCTCATAATATATGCAATCTTAGCATTTCAAGTGGCACTGTACCGGAATCCTTTAAGACTGCAAATATTATTTCAATATACAAGACTGGTGACCCGACACTGGCTTCAAACTATCGACCAATCTCCTTGCTGAGTACACTTTCTAAAATACTAGAAAAAGTGGTCAATAAGCGCTTGCTGAAATACCTGGAAGATGAAAATATATTGGCTTGCATAGTGATGTGCCGTTACCGGTAACTTACTCAAAGCAAGTATTTTACCAGTAACGTTACCAGTAACATTCCCAATAAACGGTAATAAATAAATAATAAATAAATAAATATCAGGGGACAATCTCACACAAATTCACCAAGTCCCAAACTAAGCTCTAGGCTTGTACTATGGGTACTAGACAACGATAAACACACTTATATAGAGAAATATACGGTAACTTTAAAATTTTGAATATATACCTAAGCATATGTTTATACACATTTGTTTGAGTTATGTGAGCAACAGATGAAAATAATAATTAAGGTTTTCTCTAAAAGTATATTACCAATATTACTAGTAAAATACTCACTTTTGTAAGGCTCAACATTATATGTAGTCGTCATTGTCATATTAACGGCATGACATAAATACTCCTTCTTATTATCAGTAGTGAAATATATTTATAACTGGCAACATTGTATTTTTCATGTATTACTTTTTGATGTCTGGGAACACTAAAAAAGGTCCGTCAGATAATATCTAAGGCGCGGGAACGAACTTGTGTGCAAAATTGATATTGAAATATAAACCAATATTCTGATACATGTGCTTTTATTGAATTATTCATTCTTTGGAAATTCAAGATTTTACATGTCAGAAGTGGGATAAGGAAACAAGCCCACAACAATACTTACCTGACATCGCGATAGTAACGATTGTTGCTAATTTTTATTCTTCACGATATGGACGAGAATTACGAAGACAATAACGATGAGCGAAGGGAGCATCACAGGAGCCGAAGTGTTCGCAGAGTTTCCATTTCAAAACAAATAAAGGAACGTAAGCGTGAACGCAATGAGGACGATGTACGTGAGCGAAATGTTCGTCGTAAGAGGCTACGTTCGTTAAGCACGAGTTCTACGCATGATGAAGGCCGAAGGAGCCGTTCGCATACAAGGCACGATCATAAGCGAAAGCGGGATCGTAATCAGAGTCGTCGTGATCAACGAGGGTACCGGACGAGTCGGAGTACGGAGCGAAGAGGTAGCAGGAGAAGTCGAGGACGTCGCAGCCATCGCCGCGAGCGTGACGCGCGCAGCGGGGACTCGTCGCCGAGCAGCGACAACAGCAGGAGACAGCGCTGCAGTCGCAGCCGAAAGCGCCGCAGCCGAAAGCGCCGCAGCCGTAGCCCCGCGCGCAACGTGCGCCGCGATGACCCGTCGCGGAGCAGCGACCGCAGTCGGAGTCAGCGCTGCAGCCGCGGCCGTAAGCGCTTCAGCTGTAGCCCCGAGCGCAAAGCGCGTAGCGGTTATCCGTCGCAAAATAACTCAGTGAGTGGGAACGTGTTTCAAGGTAAAGATAACCAATTATTTTTGATGGAATTGATTAAATCTTTGCATAGCAATAAGCCTCAAGGTAATAAATTTCCTATGTTAGGTAATGTAATACCAGAGTTTGATCCGATGGCTAAGGGGCAGACTATACACATGTGGCTAAATAAAGTAGACGAGTGCGCCAAGTTATATAGTTGGGGTGATGATCAGATTATCCATTACGCATTACCTAAGTTGACAGGCGTGGCAAGGACCTGGTATCAGGCCCTTCCTACGATGTCTTTTACATGGCCCCAATGGAAATGTAAATTAAGTGAATCGTTTCCTAGCAGTGATGATTACGCGGAATTATTAACTGAGATGTTAAGTAAGCGTGTTAAGTTTAACGATTCGTTAGAACTATATTATTACGAAAAAATAAATTTGTTAAATAGATGTGATATACATGGCAAGCGGGCAGTCGATTGTATTTTATATGGAATTGATGATCGGTCTGTAAGATTAGGTGCTAAGGCTGTCAAATGTCAAGAGCCGGAACAAGTTTTAGAATATTTTCAATCAATAAAACAACAGTCGCGTGAATTTGAAAAATCAAGACATAATTTAGAGCCTTCAGCGAAGCGGCTTAATACAACAGGTAGTACAAGTTATAAACCAAATTCTACATTACACGATCCAAAACCACAATCTAAACTTTCAACCGTTTGTTATAATTGCAACGAGCCGGGTCATTTCAGCTTCAAATGTACGAAAAAGATACTAAAGTGTAACATATGTCATAGGTTAGGGCATTTATCAACAGGTTGTCCAAAATTACCTTCTGTACCTTCTGATAAAAATGAGTATCCTTCAGAAAAGGTAGTTAGGCGTGTAGATGTTGATGGTGACAACGACAGTAAATACTTAATTAAGTTAAAAGTGAATAATGTGTCTGTATCGGGGTATATTGATATGGGCAGTCAATGCACGTTAATAAGGCGCAGTGAAGCAGTTAAGATAGGAATCAATTGGTCAACAACAGGTCACCTTCCAGTTATGAGAGGAATAGGAAACAACATAGTCATGCCTATAGGGTCAGCAAACGTTGAGATGAATATACAAAATATAATGGAAGTAGTGGAAGTTTTTGTTGTTGATGATAACATAATTAAATATCCTGTCCTAGTAGGTCATAGTTTCACTGAGAAGCCTGGTATAATAATAACAAAAACTGTTGATTCATTGATATTCGAGAAACGATTAACTTCAAAATTACTATTAAAATCACAATATGACACTACCGTCCCTTCAAATAAAATGATGATTATACAGGTAATAGCGGACATAAAGTATTCGGGTTCGGTATACGTACGCGGTTCTTTGCGTGGAAAACCTGATGCGAAATTTTATCTTTTACCTGGGGAATATAGTCTTAAGGAGGGTGTAGGTGGATTGTTAGTACAGAACTTTGCAGATCATTCATTGGTTTTAAAAAAAGATGACTTAGTTACTCGCGTCTTGACTACCAATTATTGTGCGGATGTAAATGTTTTAGAACTTGAGAAGGATGACTCAATTTCAAATTTAAATGTAAGTGAACACCTTAGCATTGACGACATAAGAGAAATCAAGCAACTATTAATGAAGTATGAGAATATGTTGAGTGACGTTATTGACGAAACTGCTGAGCGCGTAAGTGGAGAAGATCTGATGAAATTAAGATCAAACGCCAAAAACAGGATTGTTAAACAACAGGAGCGTTTTAAGAAAGATTTTGACAAGCATAGGCAGGTAGGAAAGTCATACAATGTCGGAGATCTTGTTCGGGTAGAAAGAACTGTTAACGACAAAGAACATTGTGGTAAATCGAAAAAGCTGTTTCCCAAATTTCATGGGCCGTACAGAATTTTAAAAACATTACCAAATGACAGATTTTTGATTGAAGACACTCCTTTAACTAAGAAAGGTAACAAAAAGTATGAAAATGTGGTAGCACTAGATAAGATACATCCATGGCTTAATTTTAAGGGTTTCTCAAGCGATAACAGCATTATAAGCGATAAAGGAGACGATAGCAGTGATTTCACTGAAAACGAGTGAAATAAAAAAATACAACCACGGTTTTAAAAAAAATCGTTAAGTAAATTCTTATAATGTATATATTAAATATAACTGTTTTATTAAAAATATAGGTTAAAAACTGTCTGTCTTGTCATTGAAATAACTGTGTTGATGAGAGATGAAAAAAAAACACCTATTTATATGTGATTGACGATAGGTTAGTTTGAGTTTAAGTGGTAATATTAAATATGTTATGTAATTTGACTTTGTTAAACAGAAATGAAATACGAAGAAAATGTAGTTGTAAAAGTTATAAAGATTTGATGTGACAAGTACATATTTACATATCCTATTAAGTATGTATAAAATGTGTAATAGCTACGAATGTTTATGAATGGAATTAATAAAGATTTAATGCAAAGGAAAAGAAAATTGACTAGACTAATGCGAGTAATAGTCGATTAGTTATAAGCGGTCAGTGCAGATTTAAATGGTGTTGTTATCGGTATCGCATAGATGATCAGCATGATCAGTGCAGACTTGAATGATATCGTCATCAACACCGCACAGATGATCGTAGATTATAACCGACTGTGTAAAAACTAAGAAATGTGAGCATAGGCTATGAGCGATCAGTGCAGAAAAGAAAGGTATTGAGTAATCAGTATCGCACAGATGGTCGTAGATCATAGCAGACTGTGCAGGATACTAGAATTTGTGTAAATATAAGTTGTATCACATTTATTTCAATTAATGTGTTATAAATACGTATTTTGAAATTAGAGTGCCAATTTTATGTTATTCGTTTTGTTTTAATATTTGATAATTTTTTTTTTGTTTGCTTTGCAATGGGAGGACCCATTCTGCAAAGGATGGCCGAGTTGTAAGGCTCAACATTATATGTAGTCGTCATTGTCATATTAACGGCATGACATAAATACTCCTTCTTATTATCAGTAGTGAAATATATTTATAACTGGCAACATTGTATTTTTCATGTATTACTTTTTGATGTCTGGGAACACTAAAAAAGGTCCGTCAGATAATATCTAAGGCGCGGGAACGAACTTGTGTGCAAAATTGATATTGAAATATAAACCAATATTCTGATACATGTGCTTTTATTGAATTATTCATTCTTTGGAAATTCAAGATTTTACACTTTAATGTATTTTCTGAAAGCTAAAATGTCAGCGATTTCATGTAATGACAAAAACCTAATCACATAATGCTACACTACATGTCATGTTATTTACTAAAACTCCAATTCAATTCAATTTTTTGTTAAAATGGCGTCTGTCCATGAGGACAATTCTGCCAATGTCAAAGTTTGAGATTACATGTGATCGGTTCTTGAAAATGTTATTAAAACATTTAGAGTGTTATATTCTCCGAGATCATTGGCAAGAGTGTCGGCCGCCGCTCGCGCTGACCACTCCACCGAGCTCTTCAACACCACTAAGGCACTAAAAAACGCGACAAAATAATCGACACGTGCAGCAACCAACGCTCTTGTCGCAGAACTCCTAAAACTCCAATAATAAGACACAACAAAAAGTAATTACTTCATTAAAAGACAGTGCTTTTTTTTAAATAAATGTATGACATGCAGCGTACAAATCACTGGAAAAACTTCCTTGGTTTACTAGCTATCTAATGAGGTAGGTACAATAGTTACCAAAAAAAAACATACAGACGAATTGAGAACCTCCTCCTTTTTTTGAAGTCGGTTAAAAATATTACATATTCAAAATAAGCAAGTACTAATTAAAACTAAGAAGTAAATTTCTTATGAATTTCTATTACTCTTGTACCTGGTACGAACTCTACAGAAATCAGTATTTATCTTCAGATGCATACTTCAATGGCCGATATTATTGCAAAAAAGAACTGATCTTAATTAATTAAGAAAGAGTAAGTAATTATTCGCCGTCAAAAATGGATACTTGTAGATTAACTCATGTTTAGGGAATCAACCTACTGATTTGGAAAAAGCATTAACTTGAACGTAAAGTCGGTTGAAAACATGTTGAAATCTTAAATTCAATGATTTTTTCATTAACTTGTTTAGTTATGAAAGTCAATAATACAGTGGCATAAGGGATGGTGTCTGCCTGCGCGTACAGCTCGACTTGATGTAAATACTTTTCTGTTTAGCCACAATAAATTAAAAATTAAAAAAAAAATACCTACCCGCCTCAATCGTGATGCTGGGGCCACACTAACGGGAAACGCCGATAAAAATCAACGTCAATCGCCTTGTGCTGTTACACATAAGGACTATCGTCGTGATAATTAACGGCGTTTCCCCGTTAGTGTGGCCCCAGGGTGACGGTTGCCACAGCCACGGTGCTTTCACATCGAACAATCCGTTTTGTATGGACGCCAATGTCTATTTTTAGTTCCGTCAAATTGCACTAGATGGCGATATTTACCCCCTTACTAATAAACGTTGAGTAACGGCTGAGTAGTTATACAATGCTTTGTCCTTATCTGTCGAATTCAAATGTCACAATGACAGATAAGGACAAAGCATTGTATAACTACTCAGCCGTTACTCAACGTTTATTAGTAAGGGAGTTAGAAAGGCTATTATAGATGAAAACAACTTTAAATTCTAGTTTCAAAAAAGCTGTGGCAGTGGCACAGCAGGGCTGGTATTGGTACGTGTGATTATTGGTCCTTGATATTATAGGTATGGTAATAGATGGTCCTAATAGTAGTTACGGGAATTTGCGTTAGATGGCGTTGTGCCGTTGAATAGATCGATATCTCTAATCACTATCCTCCTATATATAATGTACTTTTTGGCCGTAACACAAGGAAGAAGTTTTTGATGAAATGGCAGATAAAGCTGCATATGACGGAATTGGGTAGGTAAAGTTTTTGGAAGAGGTGTAAATTATATTTTTTTTCGATAGTCGTCATCCTAAAGATCAAGGAACTGCGGCTCTTTTATTTTTATTTCCTCTAATATTTTAGAAATATTTTTTTTAGTTATTAAGTTGACATTTGTACACTTTAACGACCGACAAGCTTGTTGCCTTCGTACTTAATGAAAAAGAAAAAAAAAATGTCACTTCTATAACTGTCATTGTCAATCAAAGTAAACAAACGATTCAATTCTTTCAAGCATCTAAGTAAATCTTTGTAATAATCCATTTCCAAAGTCCGTGTGAGATTGCTTGAATTCATTGCGTGTATACGATTCAAACGTGCTCTCGTGGCTATCGAAAAGCAGGGCAAGAGTCGTCGTGAAAGAAAGAAATCGGTGTCCAAGAAGCAGTGCCAAAGGGGTCGGAAATAAATCGTAGTCCAAATATCGTGTAAAGGTCAAAGCGAGCAAAGCAGGAGCAAAGCGGCAAAATTGAAAGTCCGGAGTTCGTTCTGAGGTCGTTAAAATATTTCTAAAAACACTGATCACATGAAACGCAAGCAAACAGAAAAGAGTCGTTGAATTGAATCAATTCAATTCAATTTTTTGTTAAAATGGCGTCTGTCCATGAGGACAATTCTGCCAATGTCAAAGTTTGAGATTACATGTGATCGGTTCTTGAAAATGTTATTAAAACATTTAGAGTGTTATATTCTCCGAGATCAGAGGCAAGAGTGTCGGCCGCCGCTCGCGCTGACCACTCCACCGAGCTCTTCAACACCACTGAGGCACTAAAAAACGCGACAAAATAATCGACACGTGCAGCAACCAACACTCTTGTCACAGAACTCCGTTTGTTTACTTTGATTGACAATGACAGTTATAGAAGTGACAGTTTTTTTTTCTTTCTCATTAAGTACGAAGGCAACAAGCTTGTCGGTCATTAAAGTGTGCAAATGTCAACTTACTAACTAAAAAACATTATTTCTAGAATATTAGAGGAAATAAAAATAAAAGAGCCGCAGTTCCTTGATCTTTAGGATGACGACTACCGAAAAAAAATATAATTTACACCTCTTCCAAAAACTTTACCTACCCAATTAATGCACTTGATGTTTCGAATGCAATGTATATACCTATGACGGATTACCTATATTCTATAAAATTATCTTTGAAAACGTTATGGGAAGAAATGTGGAAGAAGGACCAGGGATTAAAGGACGTTGGTATGGAAGCATACAAGAAATCTTACCTGTGAAGCCATGGTATGATTCCCTACAAAACACCAGCCGTGACTTTATTACCACAATAAATAGACTGCGTTATGGACATAATACTGCACCATCATACCTAGCTAGACTTGGAATAATTCCAAGTAGTATCTGCTCATTCTGTGGAGAAAACGATGCAACCGTTGAACATTTTGTTTAAATGTCAAAATTTCCTTCTTGACAGGTTAGTGCTTGCAAGTGATCTTAGTTAAGTGTTACAAAATTACGTTGATTTTTCTTCCCGCCCGCCGTCGCTTCAACAATTATTGAAAGACATTAATACATACAAACCTCTTTATAAATTCATAAAAAACACAGTGCAGACTATCTAATAAAAAGAAGAGGAGAAAAAACTTGTGAAGTGTAATATAATACCATCCAATAAAGACGTGGCTTAAAGATCTCTGCAACCAGGCCATAAAATCCAAAAAAAAAAAAAGAAGTTTTTGGCCTTGTGTTAAGTATTTTCTTTATTATTGACTCCAATAGAAATTATATTCAACCTATAAATAACTTACAGGATCAGAAATGACTAGTAAGCCAAATTCCAAGCGTACGATATATGTCGGCGGTTTGGCCGAGGAAGTAAATGAGAAGGTGCTCAGAGCCGCATTCGTGCCTTTTGGGGATTTGGTTGACGTACAAATACCCCTAGATTACGAGACTGAGAAGCACAGAGGATTCGCGTTTATAGAATTTGAGAATGCGGAGGACGCTGCTGCGGCTATCGACAATATGGTATGTTATTGGTCCGTTATTCGTTTACAACTTGAATTGGTACCATTAATCAGGAGCATTGATTGAAGAGTGACTTATTCTGGCCGCAATTATGTACAACTCTTCAAAATTTGGCCTGATTCCCACTTGAAATAATTAAAATTAAGTAATTCACGGAAAATTGCAACCGAGAATCTAATTAGTTTGTAGGGTTCTGTTTTCGAAGGGAGGCAACAGTACCCTATAACTAATGCTACACTGCCTGTCTGGCAGTGTGTCCAGAAAAGTTCTAAAGCAACACTGCAGTGTGTATATTTACAAGAACCCATTCAAGCCATATTTCCCACCCTGTTAACATTTTTCCCAGTGCAGTTAGAAACCTGTTTTTTTTCAGAGCACTTGAACATAATATGATCATAAAGCCCAGTATAAATATCTCAAGGTTTTATAATTATCCTATAAAGAGTTTTTAATTCCCAAAAATGGCTTATTTTGATACTCACTGACTCACTCATGAGAACCTATAGGGTACTTCCTGATGACCTAGCTAGAGTCTTGAAATTTGGCATTGAGGCAGTTCTTATCCTTGTGCTGCCCAAGAAAAAAAAACGCGAGATCAGCTAAACGCCCAGTGAGCAATGTATAAGCCAAAACATGTTTATGTCCAAACTGCCCATGAGTATTAATATTTTTCTTCAAAAGCATTTAGTTCAAAATTTTATGGTTTAAGTCTGGGCGGTTATGCTGAGTGAGGGAGGTTAGGCTGAAGTACATTGGGCGGCATGAGGTTAAAGCACAAATAAAATAAAAAAATCTATTAAACTACAAATAAATCCACTTTTGATCGGAAAATATTATAATTATTATCTCCATATCAAAATGTATGGAATTTTAGATATGTACATTCTACCTAGTATTACACTGATTGACAAAAATGACCTTAATGAAAGTTAAATGAAATTGAATGGGTTATTTTGTATTTAGAACAAGTCTGTAATAAATGCGTATTTAAAAAAAAATTCAGTCACCCTCAGTTTTTTTGCAACAACGGCAAATATTTTTTAAACTAAATATTGTCAAAAATTGTATCCAATGAAGGAAAATAATTTACTTTTCAATTTTATTCAGGATTTTCGAGAATATTTAGCGTTAGGTACATCTCTTTTGAGTGTCCAATAGTAGTCAGCTAACATGTTCGGACTCCACTTGCCTTGGTACTGTTTTTCCATGTTAGATATTTCCTGATGGAACCGCTCACCGTGTTTGTCGCTAACGGCCCCCAAATTGTTAGAAAAGAATACCAATTGTGAGTCTATAAAGTGTAAATTGAGCGACATATTACATCCCATAGCCTTGTAAGCTGTTAAGAAGTTGTTGACCAACTTTTTATAGTTTTTGGCCCTGTGATTTCCAAGAAAACCAAGAACGATATTTTGTGACATATCCATGCGAATTTTTCGGTCGGATTAAGTTTTTGTTCAAACTGTTCATCAGCCAGTATGTCTCTAATTTGTGGCCCTATAAATATTCCCTCTTTTATTTTAGCATAGCTGATTTTTGGGAATTTCTGTTTTAAGTATTCAAAACCATCTCCATTCTTGTCCATAGCTTTAACAAAGTTTTTCATAAGTCAGAGTTTGATGTGCAATGGAGGTAACAATACATCTTTAGGATTTTTTAAAGGAGGATTAATAACATTGCGTTTACCTGGTAAAAGAGCGTCTCGCTTAGGCCACTCCTATTTAATATAGTGATTTTTTTTATCTCGACTATCCCACTCTCAAATATAGCAAAAGTTATCAGGATGATTTACACACACTCTGGGCATCTTATTACGAGGTATAGAAATACTAGTCACAAGGAAAAGCTGTTTAATTTCACTAAATTTATCGCAAACACACGTGGGTAAGCAAAAGTCGCAAAAAATTCAATTTAGTTGATGTTTCAAAGAAACCAAGGGTGATAAAACAATACTAATTATGAGGTTTACTTGTGGGTAGGTAGTAATGTTTAAAAAAGCAACTCTATTTTGTTTAACAAAATCACTGTTTATCAGTGTTATTGTGTAAATTGTTTAACTGAAATATATTTTTCAGCTCGGAAAGGATTTCTTTGTCAGTTAAAATCTGCATGCAAAAATCCATTTTATTACATACACGACAGCTGATGTGGCGCTCGTGGAATTGTTTTTCTAGCACCTAGTATTTTCCTTGCTATGGTGAGGCGAAAAATTTTGTGTTTCACACCTCAGTTTTTAAGGTGAGGATAGTGCTGTAAAATGGTGACATCGTGGCATGTTTCGGAAATATAACTCTATACAATTATGTGCGCTCTTTTTGAGACGTAATGGAATCAGTTTAGAACTATATCTTTCACTCAATGTGAATTTTTTAAATACATAAATCATGCTTGTAGATTTATAATGCATCCATAAAATTGGCTAAATGGGTCATTCTAAGTTAAGAGGTAATTCGTTGTATGAAGTGACGGCACGGCCTTTTTTTTTCATTTTGACTCAAGTATACATTTTTTCTTATCGAAACTGCTAATTTGAAAACGTTTACAGAGTAGCCAATCAATTTGTTGGTTCTATCTCGTTTTATAAGTGACCAGGGGAAATACTCAGTACAGGGGAGAGACAAGGTGCACAGGGGAGGATACTTTATGAACAGGGAAGAGACAATACATATAAAAAACAAGGTTATTTTTAAGAATCACCTTTATTTATTCATTTTTACTTTAATTATGAATTATTTATAATCAGACTTTTCATATCTTAGCAGTCTTTCTTTATAAAATTAAATGTTTCTTAAGTACTAGAGGTGCAAAACATTCCCTGTCCGTTAAAACAAAAAATATATAAAACTTTACTATTAATGGGCAACAATTAAATAAAAAGAAACAAAAGCCTCTTTTGAATAGAAGTATTAAACTTCGCTTGTACTTAGCCTATAAAAACGTTTTAAATTTTAAAGGTAACTAAAAAAAATACTTATTTTTTTCTAAAAGCCACAATCAAATACATCAACAGCTTCATTGAAAGCATAAAAAATACGCTGTCCCTCATTTTTTTAATTAGGGGCAGGTAGTTCTTTTATAACCTGATCCCAGGTGATAAAAAAATTATCGTCATCATTATTAACTCTGAAATTTTTTTCCCAGTTTCATCACAGATTTTACAAAATACAACTTGAACTTAATCATTTTCTTCAACACCTGTGCACATTGCAACATAACAATATTCTGTTTTTCTATATTGAATTGAATATTACCAGCACAAAGTCCCCATTGCAGAATGTTTTTTTCCCAGATTTTTGATTTGGGCTTTGGATCATCTTTGCAGTCTGGTTTTCTTGCTTGTGGTAGGTACAGAAAGCTGTACTATTTCTCGAGGCTTCTTCGTGCTTTGTTGAGATGAGAATTTTATTAGTAGTTCATCTTCTGAATCACTAGCTCCGTATATATCATCAACACGCAGATGGGATTTAGGATGTGTTTGTGGATAATCCAAAGTCCCCAATTGTAAATGTCGACATAACTCACAGAACTCACATACAACTCGAAACACAGAAGCAGCTCAAACTTTACTAGCCTAACCCAACGAAGTGATCCTAATATGTACTTAAAAGATAAAATATATTTATTCAGTAAGTAGGCCGCACGGGCACTTTTACACGTCAAAATCTAGCCTTCTGCTGCTCTCTGGGTATCTTTATCTTTCTTCTTTTCATATTATTCCCTTTTCTTAAGTCTTTGTTGTGCGTACTTATCCAGGTAATTTTTAATTATTTTGTACAGTCGAGGACAGAAAGATGTTTACACTTTTCACCTTGTTCCATTGTAATAAGGTCCAAAAGTGTAAACATATTTCTGTTCTCGACTGTACCATAATCGTTCTGCTTTCCTTTTTTTTCGAGTCGTTCTTCGCACGTAATTTTATTTCGTGATGCCATTTTTCTGTAAAAAACTTCAATATTATATTGTAAAGCTAAGATAGACATAATGCCACGCAAAGGTTCAGAGAAAACGGAACAAGTATTAATGAAAACAAGTACAAATGTATCTCCCCTGGACATTAAGTATCTCCCCTGGCATTAAAAGAGCCAGGGGAAATACGCCAGGGGAGATATATTTTCGATAGAAACCCAAAATAGCCGTAAAAGTGTTTCTCGTACGCAATTCACAAACAAACGCAACAATGTATGCACTATTCAGAGTAAATATTTAAGTATATTTTAGTATTTTAACAAATAATTGCGAAATAAAACTTACCAGGGGAAAGACTGCATTCACTCAACACTTCTGCACCCAGCGAGTGGAGTGACCGAAATGGTCGGAAAAATGGCTGCGCAGGTGGCTTATACGCCGCCTGCTGCTAACTTCACGTCACACACTGTGTATTTAAGGTCACAACTTCCACAGACTACCAAAGCAAAACCGATTTTTAAACGAAAACAAAAAGCCAGGGGACGAGACAAGAAACACGGAGGACAAATTTCGGCGTTAATATTTATTATGAAAAATTTGAGTATAAGCAATTTTACTTGTAAGATACCGTTACTTAGTTATCTTTGTTTTTAAAAATAACGATATTAAAGTAATTATTGAATTTTAATAGATTCATAATTACTGATTTACAAATAAAGTCGGTTGGGGGACAGACCAGGGGAGATATATTTTTCTTATATTAGAGCTAATTATGACTAAATTACGTACATTTCTGTAATAAATTTAAGTGACTTTGTAGAAAACATTTAGTTTTATGAAATAAAATAGGTTATTACGAAGTTAATATAAAAAAAAATGTATTTTTTGTCCTGGCCGTCGAAAGTACCTCTTAACTTAGAATGACCCAAATATAAAAGGTAAGAGTGTTAAAAATATTCATGCCTTCCATCATCAAAACCAAAATTGAAATAATAAATTTATGAAATAAATACATTTTATGAAAATAGCCAGTCATTCATTTGAAATCCAAAATAGTTGTCATTTTCAAAATCTGCATCCCCAAAAACCAAGCAAATTATATCTACCATATTTTTTTCAAAAAACATCATGGCTGCCATCTCGCATTTAAATTTGACATCATTTTCGAAATCTGCGTACCTAAAAACTTAGAAAACGATTCCCAGAAGACTTTTTCAAAAACAATTAAGGCAGTCATCTTGAATTCCTAATTCGATATCATTTTCGAAATCTGCGTCCCCAACAACTAAGAAAACGACACCCATGAAAACTTTTTCAAAAAACATCATGGCCGCCATCTTGAATTCCTAATTTAATATCAGTTTCGAAATCTTCGTCCTCAAAATTTAAGAAAACGATACCTATGAAGTCTCTTTCAAAAAACATCACGGCAGCCATCTTTAATTCTAAATTTGATATCATTTTCGAAATCTACGTCCCCAAAAACTCAGAAAACGACATGCATGAAGACTTTTTCAAAAAACATCATGGCCGCCATCTTGAATTCCTGATTTGATATCATTTTCGAAATCTACCCCCTCGAAATTGCGTCCCAAAAAACTAAAAAAACGATACCCATGAAGACTTTATCAAAAAACATCATGGCTGCCATCTTTAATTCCAAATTTGATATCTTTTTCGAAATCTGCGTCCCCAAAAACTCAGAAAACGACACCCATGAAGACTTTTTCAAAAAAACATCATGGTCGCCATCCTTAATTCCAAATTTGATATCTTTTTTAAAATCTGCGTCCCCAAAAAGTAAGAAAACGACACCCAGAAGACTAAAAAAAAAATCACGGCCATCATCTTGAATTCCTGATTTAATATCATTTTCGAAATCTGCGTCCCAAAAAACTAAAAAAAAGCCGGTCAAGTGCGAGTCGGACTCGCGCACCGAGGGTTCCGCACAAACTTGTAGGCATGTAAATAGTTCGTAAATCACGGGAATACAATATAAACAAAGTCCAGTGACACCCACTGACACGCAATAAGTATGCACTTTAGTACTTAGTGAGTGTCAGCTTATACTGGGCTCATTTTTTATGTGATGTAACTACAAATTAACGGTTTTCGGATTTTTTCCTTTACTTGTGCTATAAGACATAGCTTCTTGCAAAATTTCATGATTCTAAGTCAACGGGAAGTACCCTATAGGTTTTGATTCCCTTAAGATTCCCTTCAATATGCGGCATAAACAGCCGTATCTTTTGATTGCGTTGACTTAGATGTTTGATTTTTTCACTGATCCAAGGGACTGCAGACTTATGTATTTGATATTAATTTCAATTTGATACCTCCACGCGTTCCTGAGAAAAAGGCTCTTGACAGACACACAGACAGACAGACAGACAGACGGACAACAAAGTGATCCTATAAGGGTTCCGTTTTTTTCTTTGAGGTACGGAACCCTAAAAACGATACCCATGAAAACTTTTTGAAAAAACATCATGGCCGCCATCTTTAATTCCAAATTTGATATAATTTTCAAAATCTGCGTCCCCTAAAACTAAGAAAACGACACCCATGAAGATATTAAAAACAAAACATCATGGCCGCCATCTTTAATTCCAAATTTGATATCGTTTTCGAAATCTACGCCCCATAAAACTAAGAAAATAATACACATGACGACTTTTTCAAAATATATCATTGCCGCCATCTTGAATTCTATGATACCATATAATTTTCCAAATTCGCATTCCTGAAATCGGAGGATACGAGGCCCGTGATGTATTTTTAATAAAGCCACCTTAAGCCACAAGTATTAGTTAAACAAATAGTTCTCGCCGAAATCGATTACGTGACCACAACATTCTATTAAAAATGTGTTTTAAAATGTTTCCAGTTGACTTAGGTCTAATTTAGTTTGTATATATAAATTAGTCGGGGATTTACAAAGTCTTTGACAAATGCCGCCGCCTTCGTGTTTTGATGAGCGCGCGCGCTCCTGGGTTTTGGAATAGGCGATCCAATAATAGGCCTTACGCGGTGTAAGTAAGATTCAAAATAACCTGCACGTATCCAATCAGCGCTTGAAGCGGTAACCCGTTCCGGGGTTTTTGATACTGCTAAGCGGAAACCCGAATTAATCCATTAGAAGAGATTAATGTATGAACCGGTAAGCCGTTCAAAAGCTTACCGTAATATACGGGTTTTTATAACCCAGCGTTATAAAGAACCCGTTCAAACCCCTTGGGTTGCCGGTTATAAGGGTAAGCGGTTCCGGTCCCTGACACACGAGGATTTGAAGGAGAAATGAACGCTTTGTCGGATTCCACAATTTGCTCACGAATCTTGTTTCTTTTATGGCGAATTGTGCTTCTCGATAAAGACATTTCTGCTACCGGTGTTCCCAATGCTTGAGCTACAGATCCGATTAAAAACATCGCCTACCGATCAGATGCGTTAATACGATCTAAAGTGGCTACCACATCTTCTGCTAATAGTAGAGGTGTATTTCTCGGTTTTTCCTCGATGGTATGTAGCGTAAGAAAACCAGCAAGTTGAAAATCATCGTCAGAAGACAGATATTTATCACTGTTCAAACTCGAATCGATAGCTTGAAGCAAAGATTCTAGGTCAGCATGTAAATGAGAACTTGATTCAATTTTATTCTTCAGACCTCTAATTTCAGCCTCTGTTTCCCGTTTCCGCTTTCGAGATTCTCTTTGCCATAGTGCCACATCTACACCAGCCATACTGCAACTCCTAGTATCTTCTCGTTGCATGGTGAGAAATATTTTATCTTCTTAATTTTTCATTAATTGTAAAGCGTCTTTTGCAGTTATATCATAAAGTTCCGGAAGATCACATTTGAATAGCTCCTCTTTAACACGACAAGATTCCAAATCAGTTTTTCTTTTTTTTTTTCAAAAGAGTGTACGAATCTAAAAGTTTATTTAACTTTCGTTCCACTGCATCAACTCTTTGCGTGGAAATTTTAGCCTTTGCCCAAATTTCCAGTACAGATTTCACCGTATTTTTAACACTTTGTTTAACTTGTTGCTTCTCTTCTAAATGATGAAAGTGAAAGCTTTTCAGCACATCGCCATTTGACGGAAGTCTAGCGTGAGATATTGAGGCTGTCGGTTTTCCAATTTACCACACTCCTGCAGAAACCCTTGTAAACACGGAACTACTAGTCGATGCCATATTTACAAACTCACAAATGCCTGAGCGTGCGATTATTTACGTGTGCTTATATGTCGATGTATCATGCACTTTAACTACCGAATACCCACATTATTACGAAAATTTAAACAAAATTTGTTCCTACCTACACCTCCGCAAGTAATAATTGCGAATGAACCACAGAGTAATAGAATAGCTGCATAAATTTACGCCCGCCGCAGTAAACTGGCTGAAACAACTGGACATTGACGTTTGATCCATGCAGGATGATTGCCATACGCAATGATGATGATCCCTGAATAGAATAAAACGCTTTTGAGACAATTAAAAAAAAATACTGTCGTGGATACTTGACGTTTTCGTTAATTATTTAACTCGCAAATTATAGCGACTTCTAAACGTAGCCCTAGAAAGCTCAAGTTTGGTATATGACATTTTATTTAATATTCAAACAAGAAAAGACTTACTAACTTGGACCACCCTTGTGGTAATTTGTATGGTAGTTCGGTCAATTTTCAAGTTAGAAACGTAGAAATTGGTATATAGGCTGTTACTGTACTGCTAACAAATAAAAAATACTAATTTCAGTGATTTTTGATAAGCTATCCCTAAAGGGATGAAATGAGAACCGGATGTAGAAGTTTGTATGGGAGTGAAGTCATTTTTGAAGTTAGATATATGGAAACTGGTTTCTAGACTACAGAATATAAAAAATGGGTTTTGAAGTTTTTGGAAAATCTACCCCTAGCAGGGCGAAAAGGTTTTGAAAATTTGTATGATTTAAAGTTTCTATCCCTACATGATACGTAACGAAAACTTTAAATGCACTTTTTAACGGAAATACTGACTCTCTGTAGACGAAGTCGCTGGCGGGCAGCTAGTAATTGATAAGTATAAGCAGGGGGTTACTCAAAATTGAACTTTGATCTTTCTTTGCCAGGAGAATGGTAAAATAACTACTACATCTTACTAGTTTTTGCCTGCAATATCGACCACATAAAAGTCAACCGACTTTATGTGGTATTCCCTTGGAAACTCCAATTTTTCAGTTTAAAGAATCTATTGTCCTTCTTCTATCCAGGATGCAAACTAACTCCTTTCCAAATTTCATTCCGATTTTGTTCATAAAAACAGGGTTCGAAATTATCAAGATAATTACGCTTCTTGATAATTATCGGATAATTATTACCAGTATAAGAAATTAATTTGTTATATTGTTTCATAAGAAATTCCGATGTTATATTGTTTCATAACAAATTCTAACAAAAAATAAAATAAAACAAATACATTTTATAATGTTTTTATTTAATATCCAACACAAATCAACATGAATTAAAGGTAGATTGAGTAAAAATCAGTGTCCATCAGTATAGACATTATAAATAAATTAAATTAGATTGACCAAAGAAGCCAAAGGAATATCTTCATCCGATGATGATTATATTTCCATTGGCTTTGTTGCTGCTGTAGCTGCAGCCTGCAGTAGAACTTATTTGCTGTCCTAAAAGCCAACTAAGATCTTGCGGATAGACGCAAGTGCGGAAATACACATTCGAATACTTCGAATACAGTTCACTTTCACAAGCGCATTTTTTTGTTATTATCAATCGATAATTATAAATCTGTTATTATCACGGTAATTATCATGACAATTATCGTGATCATTACCATTGATAATTATCCTTTCGGACCCTGGATAAAAAGGTAATAAACAAACAAAAATACAGATTTACTTCGCATTTTTAATATTAAATATGGAGTATGAATTATCTTTCTCATGTGAATAACTACTTATGTAATTTCTAGAATGATTCTGAACTTTTTGGACGAACTGTGAGAGTGAATATTGCAGCACCACAGCGCATCAAGGAGGGGTCTACTCGTCCAGTCTGGTCTGAAGATTCCTGGCTGCAAAAACATGCTGGGGAGACATTGCCTTTAGATAAGGATGATTCAGAAGTTGATCTTAAAGACATTTCAGTGATTATAACTAATAATGTAAGTATATGCATTCAACGCCATGCCTCAACACATTTTACATTGCAAAATTAGATACTTGTGCAGTTGAAGTGGTTACCCACCAGGAGGTTGCTAATGGAGGTCAATAAATCAGTTTAACACAAATACTTAAAGAAAGATTTCGCACAGAAGAAGATTTAGAATGGGTGAGCAAATCACGGGGCTAGCTATATCAAAGGGAAGCCCTTTGAAAGGCTTTTCCCGATGAAAGGGTTGTCCGGTCCCTGGTATGTACGAGCCAATCACAAACGTTTGCCATAGAAAATCGAACCGTATTAGATCTTTTGCCGCTCCGCGCGGTAACTTCAAACGATACGCCGTCGGTAACGTATACTAATAAGGGTTTTATAAGGGTATTGGGTTAGCGCTTAGTTGAATGGGCTGTTTACTTGCTTCGTACGGGACGCAAGGTAACGTGTGTTTTATGAAGTCTACTAAAGGTCTAAAATTGCGTATACACTAGTAACCTTTTTCAAAGGGTTTAGTAAGGGTATTGGTTAGCGCTTAATAGAATGGGCTATCGTTTGGAAATAGCGCTTTAAAAGCACATTTAAAGGGTTTTGACGGGCAGAGGGTTTGGTAAGTAAATCCTTACGAAAAACCCATACAAAACCCATTGAAAGGGATAGCGGGCCTGTCCCTGGTACATACCTTCCACAAAAGGGAAAGCTTTATAATAAGCGCTTAAACGTCAGGGAAACCCTTACATAGGGATATCAATGTGAATCAGTTACCGGTTACCAATTTCAAAGGGCTACCCTTATCGTTAGGTTCTTCATTCGATAAGGGAAAGTCAATCGAATGGGTTGCCAATTGGAATGGGTGAGCAAATCCACTGGGCTAGCTATTTCAATGGGAAGCCCTTTGAAAGGCTTTTCCCGATGAAAGGGTTGTCCGGTCCCTGATTTAAATATTCCCATACTAAAATGTCGTGGCCGATGTTATACAATATATCGTTGAAAAATGTGAATTACAAGCAACTACTTTTTATGTCATCTTTACTATCGTTAGTATACATAATAAAACACATGGGTAATATGATCTTTTTAAGTTTTCCAAAAAAATCAAGAACGCCGTCTGGCTTGGGTGGATGCATTTCGTCGCAAATTGAGTAGCGAAAACATTGCAGGATTTGCAGCATCCATTTTGAGTCATCTCAAAAACTGGAAGACATTTTTTTAAAGTCACAGCAGTTCAAAACTGTACAGTACATTGTCAACATTTATTTACAATAAGATTAAAAATATTTTAATGAATGTCAGACGTCGAGTGATTAGGTACCTAAGCCTGCTTAACTTATGATCGATATGCATATGCATGCTTAGGTATTAATACTTTTAATAGACTTTTACGCCAGTCAACAGAAAGCTATCATTGCGGGCTACAAGCAGGGGCGTACCCATAAAGAGCTTTCGCAGCAGTTTGGTGTTTCCAGATCAGCGGTAACCAAGTTGCTTAAGCGTTTAAAGTCTCAAAGAAGTCCCAATTGGTGATAAAATACGCGGCAGACCTCGTTGCACTACATCTGGAGTCGACCGTAATATTTTGCGCATCTCTAGTGCGAATCCTCGGTTAACGGCGCCAGATATTCTCAAAGAAATATCGACCTCAGGACAGCCTAATCTATCTATACGGACTGTCCGACGTCATTTGAAGGAGGACGCCCATCTGTTAACCCATTCGACTCCGCAGACGCAACGTATGCTTCCGAACGTATCGCTCCCAGCGCCGACGACGCAAACGTTGCGTCCTAACTTTTTAAGCTGTAACTACTGCAAAAGATACTCTAAAATGAAAGCAAATTCAGTGTTGTATAGCCGAGGAATGAAACTTAATAACTGCTTATTTAAATATCTTGTAAATGTCCTCATTTAATGAAAAATATTGAGTCAGATGTAATTTTCATTACACCGGTTACAACACGAATTTCAAAGGCTAAATCAATTTCCACTAATCATATGATCATTTTGAATGGATTGGTATATTTTTTTTCCAAAATAATATTTTATTAGCAGACTTATGAGCACGCGCACACGGTGCGTCCTGTGGCGGGAGACGACTTGCAATATATAGCCGTAGTGCAGGCGTGGACGGTGTTATGTGCATTTTACAAGTAACCAGTAACCGATTCAGGTGCAATTAAATATTTATTACTTTCATACAAAATATTAAAACAAAACTAAAAAACTCAAAGTAAAGTAAACAGGACTACGTATTACCAATTCCTATAAAAATAAAACCATTAGAATGATGTCTCTATGATATTCGTACTACCATCCTACGTTCACCGGCTTTTATTGCCCCAGTCGTCACTTTGGTTTGCGGGCACTATAATCAGAGGGCTTATTGAGTAACGCACTCGCGATCGCGATCGATTTGAAAGTGGAATAATTGTTTTCATTTTGTAGGCAGACTTGCCTTCAACTGTCAAAAACGAAAGCGATCGCGAGTGCGTTAGGCAATAAGTCGTCAGGTATTTATTGCACTTTCTAGTTTACAGCCCTTATCGCTAGCCAGAGGTAGACAACGGGCGTGAATTCGTATTGTTATTTTTCCTTATCTCTAATGGGGTTTTACTCCCCTGGCTTCTGGTTTGTTTTCGGTAAGTTAAATTAATCAACAGTTTTGGGGTGGGGATTGTGTCTGTCATAGGATGAGCGGGAGCTTCTTTAATCTTGGCTTGTCCGTGAATTATTGCGCATCTCCTGTTACTGTGTGGTGTATATTACGAAACCGCGTGTAGAAAGGGATTAAGCTCATATGTCATTTTTGAACTAATGCACGATATGAGATTGTCAGTGGTAGAGTGTGCAGATAAATAAGATAAATGAAATTGTTATTATAGTACAATGAAGTTATAAAGTATGGAAAAAACTTCAAATTATATTACTTAAATAAAATCCTAATGTTGTAAATAAGTAATTACATTTAGAAAGACCATACAAATTAATTATACCGACCGTTTAATACTTTACCGCTATTCATATTTTATACATACGTACTATTTTTTAACAGCTACGGCAATTTTATAACGCGAAAATGATGTGAATTAGTGACAGATATGATATTAATATTTTTTATAAAACAAATGACAACATTTACCGAGAATATAGTCCAAATATGCAAAGCGTACTCTGTAAATCTATTAATTCTATTATCAATAAGTGTCTGCACTTATGAAGATATCAAAGATTGACTTATGATTATATTTAATCATTTATAAGTACTGTTGTGCTAACGGTACTCTGGAATCCCTTTCTAATCGCGGTTTGATAATACCTGCTGTGTGTGTTCTACCTATTTTGTGACCTGACTCCGAATATGCACTTCTTGCACAAATTGGATTACCTACAATAATATTGAATTTATTATTTTACCCTTACGTATATTAATGCAAGTTTATAATAATACTAATATATACACAAACAAAATACTCAAAATAAATCAGATTACAAGAAATGTTGCATTACACCATCCAGCGCCTAGCGAACAGTCGCCGCACGCCAACGGACGCACGTGGTGCGTCTGTGCCGCGCCGCAAGTTGCAAATGTATGGTGGCGCGTGGGGTATTGTTCATGCTCTAGGCACCGGAGTCGAATGGGTTAAGAATCGAAAGATTCGAGTAGTTTGGTGTAAAGCACGCGAGCACTGGACATCGCGACAGTGCTCTGATGTACCTGCTCTGGAACGATGAAAGCAAATTTATGTTTGGTAGTGATGGTATAAAGTGGATTCGACATCCTACAGGTACTCGATACAATTCCGAGTACAGGTAAATTACTTCGAGACGTTTTTGCATTTGTTGTAGTATTTGTATATTTACAGGGATTCTAAAATTTAAATTTTATTTTTCATTCTACAGTCAGAAATAAAAGGTACGTCACATTTTGAAGAAGAAAATATATTGACAGTCAAAAGTCGGTGAATGTCAAATAAATAATAATTATATTTATTCTTATGGTTTTTAATATAAGAAACCATATTTTCAGTGTTATTATTGTAACGTTGTTAATTAAAAATGGTTCCGGTGTTGAAACATGGTCGAGGTAAGCCTTTGACTTCCCAAACTAAAGAAGTTTTGTATAATTTGTACAAATATTTCCAAAATGAATGCAATAGCAATCCGAGTAGTATTGTGATTCCCGCTGAATTAGTTGCTATAGCAAGCGGAATATCATTAATTTAGAAGAATATTAGAATTAAATGTCATGTTTAATATTAATATTATTAACTTTTTTAATATTGTTTAATATTATTAATTCCATTGATTATCAAAATTATAAAAAATATATAAAAGCATTGGTTTATTTCTTTATGTGCTGACCGTACACAACTACAAATGCAAAAACGTCTCGAAAGTAATTTACCTGTACCAACTTCCCACAGTAAAACACTGAGGAGGTTCTGTCATGGTGTGGGGCGCTTTTTAGCTGTTGAGTTCCTTGCGAGGCTTTTTCTCAGCAGTGGTCTCCTCTTGGCAAGCTCGTAGTTTTTGACGTGTAAAAGTGCCCGGGCGGCCTATTTACTGAATAAATATATTTTATCTTTTTTATCTTTATCCTCGCCGGTGGAAACGCACCTTGGTCTTGGTCAAATTGCATGTAAAACATTGGCAATTATTTTTTTGCAGGAAGAGTCTCCCGCAAAATCCTTAGAAAAGCGCAACCCTCAAGTATATTTTGACATTAATGTCGGCAAGCAGGAACTTGGACGCATTATCATAATGCTACGAGCTGATGTGGTCCCTAGAACTGCAGAGAACTTTCGTGCACTGTGTACACACGAAAAAGGGTTTGGTTATCAAGGAAGCAGTTTTCATCGAATAATACCTGATTTCGTATCCTTTTTCATAAGTCAGTAATGTACTACTTCTCAACACTGCTCGGAAATATCAACTTTTTTTGATCTGGTTTGAGTTCAGAAACCATAACTTTTAAGGACATACATGGGACACACCAAGTAGTGGAAAGCCGTAAGATTTATACCTCGGAATCCAGGGCCAGTCAACGAATCTTTATGAAACCTTTTGCAATGTGTTTTTAACACTAAATAAAGAAAGTTATAACATATTTCGCACGGTCTCAATTTATTAATTATTAAAATAAATAATTATTAATTTTTTGGAGTGTTCATTCATTTTGTATGAAAAACTAAGAACACTTATAGTTTTGCCATGTCCGTCCGTCTGTCCGTCCGCGTCCGTCCGCAGCTTAGCTCAGAGACTCTTAGTACTAGAAAGCTGTTATTTAGCATGAATATAATTAGTAAAGTGGTAAAATAAAATCTTGATTTTTTTTTATGGTACCTGTAAACTGGGGATTGTTTTTATTTTCGTCTACCTCATAGTGTGGGGTGTCGTTGGATAGGTCTTTGAAAAATATTGCGGGTTTGTGAAAACCATTTTTCGATTAAGGGATCCGTTTGTGAAATATTAAGCTTTAAAATGCTAATTTTTATTACAGTCAAGTGTCCCCCCTCCCCCTCCTACAGCCAAAACTACACGTAATAAAAATCTGAAAAATATCTTAAATTAAAGCGCCGTAAGGCATATAAATCTTAAAACCTCGGAATCCAGGACCAGTCCGCATAGTTAAAAGCTGAAATATCAAAGTAAAAAAAAATATCTCGTTCTTGATTACTACAACTTACTGAAAAAGTAGAGGATGAAGGTGATAAAAATATTTACAGTAAAGAGTTTAATTTTATACCCAATAAATTATATTTGTTTAGTAACTTTAATGTTAATTTAATTATTTTGCAAAAAAATGCAAACTTATTTAAATTGTTTACAACCTAAGCGAAACGCAAAGGCACTACCTACCTTTTCTACATCTTGGACATTTTTTTGCGATTTTGGGGTTGGTCCCATAGTGAATGTTGGTCAGTAGCACTGGGAAAAAAATAACCCAGTATGAAGTTATGTGTTTTTTTTTATTTTCTCTTGTTTAATTATTATTTGTCACTACCTATTTAAAAAAATTATATGTTAAATTATTCAAAAATGGGCTATTGTTATTCATATAATATTATATAGCAGTGTGTGGGTGTACTGCACATTATTGGTACGCACGTATTATACCTTATTTGAATTTGGCATAAAAAAAGAACTGTTACAGGTATTATAATCTTATCGCAGTTATGTTTTGTATTAACTTTCGTCACATCACTGGGCAACGTAAACTGCCGTTTTTGGCGTCGCGAGCCGTGTTATTTACTGAATAAAATCGTTCTCTTACATAATGTGGATTTTTTTACATATGTTGCTATTATATATAAGTTATATTGAATATGATAGATAACATAGATGGGTAAAGCAATAATGCAAACAAAAATAAATATTTGAAGAGTTTTGTATTTCATAGTCTTTTTGAATAATAAAGTTTCCGCGGCAATTACCGACGTTGGAGTCAGTGGCACGAAATTCCGTTGACGTGATATGACGTCTTTGGCGGTCAAAAGGTTAAATTAGGGGATGGAAGTTTGTATGGGTTTTCCCTTCTATAATTCCCCCCACCTCTTAGTTTTGTACCTGCGGTCCCTTTAGGTACCAAGGACAGGTTTTTATAAGTTCTCCTTTCCAAAATATAAATTAATAAGAAAAAAAATCGAGTTTTTAACAGAAAATTAATGAAAACTGAAAAATTTATAATTATTTATTTTAATAAATTAAAAATTAAGACCGTGCAAAATATTTTTTTAACTTTTTTCTATTTAGTGTTTAAAACACATTCCAAAAGGTTTCATAAAGATTCATTGATTGGTCTTGGATTCCGAGGTTTTAAGATTTCTATGCCATACGGCGCTCTACTAAAGAATGTTTTGTCTAACCTTAGAACCAATGAAAATCAATTGACGCAGTTGACGTTTTCATCTCGAATGTAACTTTGTTCGAATGTAAGTAAATGATAATAGCTTTTTCAGTCCGCGATGGTATGATTTTTGTTTTTGTTTTTAATATCTGGCACCCTATCCCTTTCAGTACCCATGATGCCACAGTAGCGTCATAGTGCGACGACCCCTTCAGTCTCCATGACGCTACTGTAGCGCCATGACATTGTTACGTATAAATCTAGATGCAGTCGAGTTATCCAGATTATTTTGATTTTTGATAAAATATTTAAGCGATTATTTAATAACATGCTTTAAACAAAAAAAAAATAACAAAAAAATAAAACCGTCTTCAAAAACCCAATAAAAAGGGTTGTTAAATAAAGACCGGCCTCCTAGGAGTCCTAGGAATTGCCTATTTAGTACCTAATAGGTACATGAAATATATCCAAGCCGGTGTCAAGTAGGTATACACAATAACAATGACACCATGACTCTTGCCACCGACATCGATATATTTCATGTACCTATTAGGTACTAAATAGGCAATTCCTAGGACTCCTAGGAGGCCGGTCTTTATTTAACCCTTTTTATTGCGTTTTTGAAGACTTTTATTTTTTTGTAAAAAAAATCTTTTTTCGCTTTTTAGTGATGCACCTAATATTATCTAAATATATAAAAGAAGAAACTGACTGACTGACTGACTGACTGACTGACTGACATATCAACGCACAGCCCAACCCGCTGGGCCTAGAGATTCCAAATTTGGCACGTAAGTTCCTTATGAGGTCTAGGGGTGCACTAAGAAAGGATTTTTCAAAATTCATCCCCTAAGGGGGTAAAAAGGGGGTTGGAAGTTTGTATGAAAGTCATCCATTTTTAAAGATAGAAACGTGGAAATTGGTATAAAGGCTACTATTTACAAATGAAAAATACTACCTTCAGCTATTTTGGATAAACTACCCCTAAGGGGTTATAATGGGGGGTTAAAATTTGTATAGGGGTTTGGACATTTTTGAAGTTAGGAACGTGAAAATTGGTTAAAAGGCTACTGTTTACAAATAAAAAAAGTACTACCGGCAATTTTGGAAAAACTACCCCTAAAGGAATGATATGGGGGGGTGGTAGTTCCTTTTGGAGTGGTGGTTGGTCCTTTTTGTAGTTCGAAACTTGAAAATTGCTATAATGAATACTGTTAACAAATAAAAAACGACTTAAGGCAATTTTGGATAACTACCCCTAAGGGAATGAAATGGGGGGTGGTAGTTTGCATTGGAGTTACGTCATTTATGAAATTAAAAACATGGAAATTTGTATACAGGATACCGTAAACAAATAAAAAAGACTACTTTAGGCGATTTTGGAAAAACTACCCCTATGGGAATGAAACGGGGGGGGGGGGGGGTGAAATGTGTGTATGGGAGTTTGGTCAATTTTGAAATTAGAAACATGAAAATTGTTATAAAGACTACTGTTAACAAAAAAAAACAACTTACGGTGATTTTGGATAACCTAAGGAAATGAAATTGGGGGTGGTAGTTTGTATGGGAGTTTGGTCATTTTTGAAGTTAGAAACATGGAAATTTGTGTACAGGCTACTGTTAACAAATAAAAAATACTACTTTAGGCGATTTTGAAAAAACTACCCGTATGAGGATGAAAAGGGGAGATCAAAGTGTGTATAGGAGTTTGGTAAATTTTGAAGTTTTAAAACAACAAGGAGATTAAATGGGGGGTGGTAGTTTGCATGGCAGTTTGGTCATTTTTGAAGTTAGAAACGTGGAAATATGTATATAGACTACTGTTAATAAATAAAAAATACTATTTTCGGTGATTTTGAATAACTACCCCTAAGAAGATGAAATGGGGGGGTAAAGTTTGTATGGAAAGGAGGTTGGTCCTTTTTGAAGTTAGAAACATGGAAATTTGTGTATAGGCTAAATGAACAAATAAAAAATACGACTTTAGGTGATTTTATAAAAACTACACCTAAGGGGGAGAAACGGGAAGGGTGAAAGTATGTAGGGGCGTTTGGTCATTTTTGAATTTAAAAACGTGGAAATAGGTATATAGGCTACTTACTGTAAATAAATAAAAAACACTATTTTCGTTTTGAAGTTAGAAACGTGGAAATAGGTATATAGGCTACTGTTAAAAAATAAAGTAATACAATTTTCGGTGATTTTGGATAACTACCCCTAAGGGGATGAAATGGGGGTAATATTTGGTCAATTTTGAAGTTAGGAACGTGAAAATTTATTTTGGCTATTGCTTACAAACTAAAAGTATTACGTTCGATGATGTTGGAAATACTACCGTAAGGGGGTAAGATTTAGGGTGTAGTGTAGATTTGTTAGAGTTTGGTTATTTTGGAAATACGTTGCTAGACTACTTATTATATAAAATATGAGTTTTCGCGTTTTTGGAAATTCTGGCAGAGCATATACCTTTAATAACACCTGTGTATGTTCTCGCAAAATAAATAATTTTAATTTCAATTTCAATTTATACCCCTAGGCAAGGTGAAAAGGGTTAAAAAAATCGTATGCTTTAAATTTGTTTCTATCCCATCATGCATGATACGTACGATAATGAAAACTGTATCTGTACGTTTTAACAAAGGTACTGGACTCTCCGCAGACAAAGTCGCGGGTGGAAGGATTGCGTATATATATATTTGTACTCAGTTCACGTTCTCGAAAACGGCTCCAACGAGTTTGATAAAGATTGCGACATGAAGGTTTACGGGGGCGAAAATTCGATCTAGCTAGGTCTCATATCTGGGAAAATTCGTTTTCCCCGTGCTTTCACGCAAAAAGAATTCTCGCGCAATGGTTCGTAATTACGGGGCGGCTGCTTCCGTCTGAATAGGCTGATGGTTAGAGCGTTGGCCTACTACGCAAAGACTGCGGATTCGAACCCCAGCTATAGACCGTTTTTTTTTGTTTTTGTATAGAAATTCGATGAAAAATCGGTTGCGACCCCAGCGACGACGCTAAATAAAGTTTGTATGGATGTTGGGATGTTTTTTCAGTCACGCCTAAATAGTTGAACGGATTCGGATGAAATTGTCACACAGGTAGTTGTTGTTGTTGTGTCCAGGGTAAAAACGATAAACGACTTACTTAAGAAGGGGAGAAAGAGGTACTTAATAAGTTTGGATGTAGGGGGTAATCTTCGAAACTACCCATCCGATTTCTAAAATGCTTTCAGTGATATTCAGAATGAGGTTTCAGGGTGGACATAGGCTATATTTTAACTTATAACCGAAGCTAAGCGAGGGCGGGTTGCTATACTTAATATTATATAAACACGAAAGTAGACATACTTTTGCGTCTGTCTGTCTGTAAAGCTTTCCCTGCTAATTCACTGAACTGATTTCGATGAAATTTGGTATGGATATAGCCTGAGTTTTGAGGAAGGACATAGGCTACTTTTTATCTCAGAAAATTGAACAGTTCCCGAGAGAGCAGTGATAAACGACTTCTACGCGGACGAAGTCGCGGGCAAAAGCTAGTTATGTGATAAAGCACATAAACATCACGTTAAGAAACAAAAGCCTTATACCAATTTCTCATCGCCCTTAGCAAAATGTCGCTGTCCAAGATGCAGGGCCGTTAATCATTGAGGAGTTCTCCACCAACCATCAGTTGCACTTCACCACATGCATTATCTATATATATAAAAGGCAATGTCCGATTGACTGACTGACTGACTGACTCATCAACGCCCAGCCCAAACCGCTAAAGATAGAACTTCGAAATTTCGAGGGGGGTTGATTTTGCATTGTAGGCGTCGTTTTAGAAGGGATTTTTCGATATTCAACCCCTAAGTGGTAAAAATGGGGCTGGAAGTTTGTATGGAAGTCATTCATTTTTGAAGTTAGAAACGTGCAAATTAGTACATAAGTTACAGTTAACAAATAAAAAAACTACTTTCGGCGATTTTGGATAAACTACCCCTGAGGGGTAGAAATGGGGGGTTAAAGTTTGTATGGGAGTTCAGTCGTTTTTCAAGTTAGAAACGTGGAAATTGGTATATAGGCTACTGATAAGAAACATAAAATGCAACTTTCGGTGATTTTGGATAAACTATTCCTAAGGGGATGAAATGGGGGTTGGAAATTTGGATGGTCGTTCGGTCAACTTTGAAGTTATAAACATAGAAATTGGTATATAGGCTACTGTTAACAAATTAAAAATACCACTGTTTTCGGATAAGGGTATGAAATGGGGACTGGAAGTTTTGTATGGGAGTGAAGTAATTTTTGACATTTTTGAAGTTAGTTATATGTAAATTGGTTTTTTAAACTACTGAATATAAAATGTGAATTATGGCGTTTTTGGAAAATCTACCCCTAGCAGGGCGAAACCGGTTTGAAAGTTTGTATGATTCAAAGTTTCTATCCCTTCATGATAAGTAACGAAAACTTTATCTTACTTTTTAACGAAAATACTGACTCTCCGCAGACGAAGTCGCGGGCGGAAAGCTAGTAATGAATATAAAAGTGGATTCATGTTTTTAATAAAGAAATGTCATTGCTGGCGTCAATAACTTACGACTAAGGAGTTCCGGTGGTCATCTCTGGTCTTCATCATCAGTTCCTCTTCACCAAGAGGCACTTTTGTAATGCAATTTCTTAAGGTCTTGCAGGTAATACCAAAATCGCTGTATGTGTGCCTATAACTTTTGAGGATTTCCGTCGATTCCTCATGGATCCCATCATCAGATTCTGATTTAGTGATCATGGGCCCACATCAGGAGTATACTCTTTCGAATAAAAAAATAATTTTGAAAATTGGTCCACAATTGAGAAAACGGTAAACATACATAAAAAAATAAATACGAACAGTGGAACATAGAACCTCCTCCTTTTTTGAAGTCTGTTAAAAAATCTAAAATATTTATAATTAAGTAGATCAATATTAATCATAGAACTTTCAATTCTCATTTTCTCCCCATATTTATAAACTTGAAAATCTGGAAAAAAATGCATAATAGAAAAAATTATGATCTCGCCGAATCATATATTATGTTGCAAGCAGCAACAGTATCAAGTAAGCTGCAGCAGCAGCAGCTACTTCTTTCAGTATGGCTTACATTATCCACATCAAGAAGAAAAGTTGCCGGTCATGCAGTCATTAGACAGCAGTCGAGAGCAAAAACAACCGTTGAACACTCGTTTAAAGGTTTTTATCAGGTCATCACAGGCCACAACGATATGGCGACAGTGCATCGACCAAGTCGGACCATCAGACGTTATTTGAGATTCGAGGACGCGAATACACGACGTTAGAGGATGCAGTCGCACGCAACATCAAAAAGGCGAGATGACGGTCAAGTCTTCATCAAAAAGCACTTTAAAGAGCGAACATCCGCTACGTAACTCCTCATGTCGATGACGTCGTCAGCCACCATCAAATTAAATAGGCAAAGATGTCAGTCGTGCCATCGTCAGATAACACTTGAGTATGTGGACATTATTGTGGCATCGCACACCACCGAATTACGGGGATATTACTTGAATCAAGCTTTCATTAGACAACGGCTGGTTATTGCCAAAAGTCTAAGTAGTATAGCTTAGGACCGTGCCAGAATGAAATGGACAACTAGAAAGGTGCATATTTTTTATTCTGAGTAATATTTAAAAATGAAACATAAAATAAACAAAACTTTAACATCCTCTTAATAAATTACTTTTTAACACTTCACTGTAAACTGCTTATTTTGCTTGCAATATGACTATTCTTTGAATATTCTTCATCAGATTTTGGACGACCAAGTCTGTCACTTCTTCTGATGCCCTATTACACTTTTTCTTGAAGTCATTGACTGACGATGCAGCTTTGACAGTTTTTTGTAGGTGCCGCTTCATTATAGCCCAGTATCTTTCAATAGGCCGGACTTCGGGGCAGTTAGGTGGGTTCATCTCTTTTTCAACTATGTCCACCTTGTTGCCTTTATACCATTCTAGTGTGGCTTTAGAATAATGGCATGATGCCAAATCTGGTCAAAATAAAGTTGGTATCCTGTGCTTTCTGATGAAGGGTAGCAGCCTTTTATGCAAGCACTCCTTCCTCCTTTCTTTCAGTGTTTACGTTTACTGTGGTAAATAATGCTTTAGATCGCATCCCGCATTGACAAATTTCTTGCCAAACTAATATATTCTTGCCGAATTTCTCAACATAGATAGACTTATCCTTTTGATTAACCTTTTTACTAGCGGGTACCGTGACAAACTGGGGTCCAGATAAGGTTTTAAAATCAAATTTACAGTATGTTTGATCGTTCATTATGATGCTTAGCCTTTTTTTGGTAAGTATACGATTGTAGAGTTTTCTAGTGCGTTTTCGGACAGCTGCCGTCTGCTTATTATCTCGTGTGGGCTGTTTTTGTTTTATGTATGTTTTTTAGTTATATCTGAGTTTGATTCGCTGAATCGTCGAGCGACTTATTGTTTTTTTTTTTGCGGCGTCTCGTACCGAAAGGGACGGTTTTTGCAGAAAGATCCCGCACCACTTTCTTCTCCAGTGCTGAGTCCCACGTTCCTCGCTTTCTGCCAGACTAAGGCAGATCATGCTAACCAGTAGTTTCACCAAAGTTTTTTTATTAATTTGTGCTCTCCTGACGGACTAACGTTATACTTTTTAGCGAGTTTTCTGAACATTTAATTAATTTGCACCAGTCATCCGTCAATACTTTTGCAAACTTCTAAGCTTATTTGTCCCTTCTTGACAATGCATTAGAATTTAAATTGGTGCTTGCCACTGTCAAAAAATACACTAAACTAGCCTTTATGAACGACTTGAAAGTTTTACTCTGTGACGCAGGATCAAGTTTTTATATGATCATAAAGTTGTCCACTATCATTCTGGCACGGTCCTTATAAACGGCGGCGGCGTCCTTATTAATGACGGCAGTACAAAATAATGAGCTATTTATAGCACAGTCCAAGACTGACTTACTAAGTTAAGTAGTTAACTTTGTGGCACTCAGCTGTGCACGCACAGTGCTATTTGTTGGACTATGCTATGCCACTACTAATAGATAGGTACTTGTAAGTTAGAATAAAGTAACTTTTTTTGCTTGATAGCAGAATATTTGAACGAGGGTAATCTAGAGACGAAGTTTTTTGCGACGAACATATCGTTCATTAAAATCATTAGATTTTGTTAAAAATTAATTCAGCTACACATCTCTCAAACTGATTGCACAAAAATGTAAAATGAAAACTAATAAAACTTCACAATAAAATTAATATAAATGGATTAAAAATTAAGTGTGGGTTTAACGACACTCAAAAGGTGAATGACGATAAGATGGCGGCTATCAGTCAAGTGAGGTGTCATAGACAATGCCCAGATTTTTTTTTTTCTTTTAATCTTCCGAATACTGATCTAAAGGTGTGGTAATACGATGCTACATATAAGAGTGGTATTATTATAAGTGTCCTCGAATGCAGCATAGAAGCATAATTGCTATTTTTAACAGACTTCAAAAAGAGGAGGAGGTTCTTAATTCGACTGTTTTTTTTTTATGTTTGTTACCTCAGAACTTTCGACTGGGTGAACCGATTTTGATGGTTCTTTTTTTATTTGAAAGCTGGTGCTTCCCCTGTGGTCCCATTGTCACGAAATCAGAATCTGATGATGGGATCCATGAGGAATCGAGGGAACTCCTCAAAAGTTATAGGCACACATACAGCGATTTTGGTATTACCTGCAAGACTTTAAGATATTACAGTACAAAAGTACCTCTTGGTGAAGAGGAACTGATGATGAAGACCAGAGATGACCACCGGAACTCCTTAGTCGTAAGTGATTGACGCCAGCAATGAGATTTCTTTATTAAGAACATGAAGCTACTTTTATACTCATTATAATGCATGTGGTTAAGTGCGACTGATGGTGAAGTACCGGGAGAACTCTTCAATTATTAACGACCCTGCATCTTGAACAGCGACATTTGTTGAGGGTGATGAGAATTTGGCATTAGACTATTGTTTTTGAAAGTTCATCACTAAAAAGCGAAAAAAATTTTTTTTAACTAAAAAATAAAACCGTCTTCAAAAACCCACTAAAAAGGGTTAAATAACGACCGGCCTCCTAGGAATTGCCTATTTAGTGCTGACGAGGTAGGTACATTAAATATATCCAAGCCGATGTTAGGTACGTATACACAGCACAATAGCAATGACACCATGATTCTTGCCTAACTTGCACTAAATAGGAAATTCCTAGGAGGCTGGTCTTTATTTAACCCTTTTTAGTGGGTTTTTGAAGAACGTTTTATTTTTTTGTTATATTAATAAAATCACTTTAAAACGAAAAATGCTAAATAAATAGTATAGGTATTATGAAAACCCGGTTAATTGTAACTCCTCTATACTCGGATTTATAATTAGATCCCATTAATTCTACCACTGTGTTGCCATTAAAATGAAACATTCCAAAATTAGTAAATTTACTCTTGGCGAAAGAATGCACGTAAGTAATTCATTAATTAGTAAGTTTAAGAATAACATTTAAATGCTCTGTTTAAATAAACATGCCTAAATAAAAACCAGTAGTATAAATAAATGTTTAATTGAAGCTATTTTGTAGTAGAAATGTTCATATTGCAATGGTAAAACTTCAGGCCTCGATAACATTTGGTATCCGTTTTGATACCATAAGATTATCGTTTGAAGATGTGCGTATATTATTATTATAATATAGGTAGTGGCAATTTTTTTTCGAATTTACGTATTTAAGGTATAGCTTAAATACATAAATTCAAAAAAAATTTGCCAGTACCTACTGTCGTGTTGTCTATTTTAAGGCGTTTTACACTATCCTGACTGTAGCATCCTAATAACTGGAGGAGTGTAAAACGCCCTCTTATGGTGAACTTGTGGATTGGTGGTGACGATGATACCCACTTGTCACTTCATTCGGCATCTGACGTCTTTCTTGAGCTTGAGCTTTAGACATACCCTTATAATCTGTGGCTTGAGCGCTCGAATGTTTTCTTTAGGCCTATTGCACACTGCGGTAAAAATTCGTGCGTTTTTTTTCCGCAAAATCTGTGAATTATAGAACTACATAGAAGCGCGCGCACTGTGGAATTAATTCCGCATTTAAATTCTGTGGACTGTGCGGATTTAAAAACGCACCGCAACTTGCCGCACCGCAGTGCGCGCTAGGCTTTACTCGTCGTGGTAATTTCCATTGTTGAGTTTTGGTTTTCTGTTAAGTTTTTCACCTACAGTAAGATAATTATATTTTTTATTAAGAAACGGTTGGTGATATCTGGACTGTCATACTGACATCGACAGATGTCATTGTGACAGTGACATTTCTTGGTAGATTTGATGGAATCTAATTATGAATCCGAGTATAGTTAGTATATCTCAATGACTATGTCTGCCTCGGCCTCGGCCCTCTATATGACTCGTCCAAAACTCGCGTAGGTATTTTATACCCTCGACAACAATAAAAAAAACCGAATAGGGAAAATAACTGGTGTAATAGCTAATTTTGGCACAGTCGTAGGGAAAGGTGTCTTAAACAACATACCAAAAGTACTGATGGGTGGCGGGGAAGCTAAGGAGTGGGGGAGGGTTTAAAAGTCCCTTTTTACAGTTTCTCGTGAATAACTCGAAAACTGCGGTCTTTAGCAATAAATGTTACGGCGAAACGTCCGCGCCCGACCCGCGCCCGCGCTGTGTGTGTTTTACGGTTAAGGGTACCTACGGTCCGTGATTCGTCCATGACTTAAAAGTATACTAGTTACACTCGTAGATGCATTGGGCAAACTGCAACTGTGCAACGTCAATTTTGACTGGCGGGGCGCGGCGTCGTAGATTGAAAACACTACAGTAAAATAGTAATTTTCATAACCGACAGTTATCAGATGTGTCAAGGTGGGGATTTTACCAATAACAATGGAACTGGTGGAAAATCTATATATGGACGAAAATTTGACGACGAGAACTTTTCACTCCGTCACACTGGACCCGGTGTTCTAAGTATGGCCAACTCAGGGCCCAATTCCAACGGATCTCAATTCTTTCTTTGCACTGCTAAGTAAGTTGTTTAATTGTTTGAGGTTTGTTTACACTTCTATTTTTAAAAGTAAACGGCTTTAAGCTAAAAAGTTCCCAGTGGACCTCATTTCTACATTTAACTCTTTCACTGCACGATCGTCTTCGCGCTACAGTACGCTCCCGCGCCCATACAACCTTAATCGCGCGAAATGTCATGACGCGACCAAAGCGTCATGCGCGTGTCGCTCAAGTTTCTTCTGCTCTGGATGGTTTTATGCACGTATTGTTGTTGACCAATAAATATTCTTTTTTTATATCACAGGCTTATTTAGGCCAGTATGACTACGTCATATGTAGGATTGTAGGATACTATCGCGTTCACAGATAAAAAAGGCGTGCTTTTTCTATGAAATCTATATACATAAAAATAAAACTGTTGTGAGGGAAAAATCTGCACATTGAAGATATTTGTGAAAAATAATCTGGGGGTCTTAAAATCATTGACTGAACAAATTTCAATCGTTTTTAGAATCTTTCTGTCTGTGAATTGGTTCACAAACTCTGCAAAAACTACTGGGCGGAATTTGGTGAAAGATATGATAATAGTTTATGCTCTTTTTAAAGGGTAGTCGTCAAAAGTGCGTAGATCCATCGAGTCGGATAAGAAAGCCGGGTCACTCGTAGAAATCGGAGCCATCAAGTCCGTAGGAGTAGCTAAGTCGCCATAAGTGTTCATATCCATCAAATCCATTGCACAAGCCGGGTCACAGTTTTAATAAAAACGCAGTAAAAGTGTGGGTTTTCATGTGATGAGCACAGTCACAGGGTCTAACCAAGACTGACTTGCAAAAATAAAACGCACAATAGCGCAAGGCCAACATTTTTTTTTTAAATTCTCTAAAGTTACTGATAACTAGACATAGAAGTTTTTGTGACAAAAACGTCAATTAACTAGGGACTGCCTTCCGATATTAAATTTATTGATAACTGTTTCAAGTACTTATTTCAAAGTGACATTTCATAGTAGATAGGTATTAAGTTCACCGGATAAAATAGAAACTTAACTAAAATGCTGACCACTACCCATCGATGTTATATTTAATTTAAGTAATTTATATGCATACTTTTTAGGGATTTTAAAATTCAGAGATTGAATCCGGAGAGCTTGCTAACCATGAATTTATTAAATTTTCACGACACGGTTTTCTAGGCGGCATACGCGTAATATTAAGATATTGGTAAGTTTATAAATATATGTATTTTAGTCAGGTATTTATCTATGGGCCTAGTAGTCTGAAAATAAATTAATTTGAATTATTTCCATCAACTAATCTTCCTGAGCGGACAAGACTGTCATGTTATGTCAACGTCTTATTTATCTGTATAGGATGAAAATCGTTCTTTCTTAATCGACCTATACGGACTTTATACTGTGTAATAGGTAGGTATGCAAGTTGCATGTTCATATTATTCAGTGTTGGGCAAAATTTAGTTTGACTAATGATTGATGACTAATGACTAATTACGTCAATCATGATTGATGACTAATGATTTGTTAGTTTAGTCATGGCGTGGTGACTAATGATTGATTAGTTTTAATCATTAGTCATTAGTCATGATTGATTGTTTATGATTGAAAATTGAAAAAGGTTTTTGTTTAGTGTATCGCAGCTAGTTAGTTCAAAATCGATATCTGGAGATCTGTGTGGTCTCCGACAATGAATCCGTTAACAGATTGAGAAAAATTAGCCGCCATCTTGAACTTTTTAGTTATTTGACCGATTGCTTCAAAAATCGATATCTGGGGATTTATATTGTCTCTGACAACGAATCCGTTGACAGAATTAGAAAAATATGCCGCCATCTTGAACTTTTTAATTAATGGACCGATTGCTTCCAAAATCGATATCTGGGGATTTGTGTGGTCTTTGACAACGAATCCGTTGATAGAATCAGAAAAAGTAGTCGCCATCTTGAACTTTTTAGTTATTCAACCGATTGCTTCCAAAATCGATATCTGGGGATTTGTGTGGTCTTTGACAACGAATCCGTTGACAGAATCAGATAAAGTAGTCGCCATCTTGAACTTTTTAGTTATTAGACCGATTGCTTCCAAAATCGATATCTGGGGATTAGTGTGGTCTCCAACAACGAATCCTTTGATAGATTGTGAAAAACTAGCCGCCATCTTGAACTTTATAGTTATTTCACCGATTGCTTCAAAAATCGATATCTGGGGATTTATATTGTGTCTGACAACGAATCCGTTGACAGAATTAGAAAAATATGCCGCCATCTTGAACTTTTTAGTTAATCGACCGATTGCTACCAAAATCGATATCTGGGGATTTGTGTGGTCTTTGACCAGGAATCCGTTGACAGAATCAGAAAATGTAATCGTCATCTTGAACTTTTTAGTTAATCGACCGATTGCTTCCAAAATAGATATCTGGGGATTTGTGTGGTCTCCGACAACGAATCCGTTAATAGAGTAAGAAAAACTAGCGGCCATATTGAACTATTTAGTTATTTGACCGATTGCTTCCAAAATCGATACCTGGGGATTAGTGTGGTCTCCGACAACGAATCCGTTGATAGATTGAGAAAAACCAGCCGCCATCTTGAACTTTTTAGTTATTTTACCGATTGCTACCAAAATCGATATCTGGGGATCTGTGTGATCTCCAACAACGAATCCGTTGATATAATGAGAAAAACTAGCCGCCATCTTGAACTTTTTAGTTATTTGACCGATTGCATCCAAAATCGATACCTGGGGATCTGTGTGATCTCCAACAACGAATCCGTTGATATAATGAGAAAAACTAGCCGCCATCTTGAACTTTTTAGTTATTTTACCGATTGCTACCAAAATCGATATCTGGGGATTTATATTGTCTCTGACAACGAATCCGTTGACAGAATTAGAAAAAATTGCCGCCATCTTGAATTTTTTAGTTATTCGACCGATTGCTTCCAAAATAGATATCTGGGAATTTGTGTGGTCTCCGACAACGAATCCGTTGAAAGAATGAGAAAAATTTGCCGCCATCTTGAACTTTTTAGTTATTTGACCGATTGCTTCAAAAATTTATATCTGGGGATAAGTGTGGTCTCCGACAACGAATCCGTTGTCCGTTGATAGAATGAAAAAAACTAGCCGCCATCTTGAACTTTTTAGTTAATCGACCGATTGCTTCCAAAATCGATATCTAGGGATTTGTGTGGTCTCCGACAACGTATCCGTTAACAGGATGAGAAAAATTTGCAGCCATCTTGAACTTTTTTGTATTTCGACCGATTGCTTCCAAATTCAATATCTGTGGAACTATGTAGTCACCGACAACGACTCCATTTGACGGAATGAGAAAAATATATATCGATTTTGGAAGCAATCAGTCGAATAACTAACAAGTTCGAGATGGCGGCTATTTTTTCTCATTCTATCAACGGATTCGTTGCCGAAGATCACACAAATCCCCAGATATATTTTTTGGAAGCAATCGGTCGAATAACTAAAAAGTTCAAGATGGCGACTACTTTGTCTGATTCTGTCAACGGATTCGTTGTCAAAGACCACACAAATCCCCAGATATCGATTTTGGAAGCAATCGGTCAATTAACCTACCTACTGAATAAATATCTTCTATCATTATCTTTAACTAAAAAGTCCAAGTTGGCGGCATATTTTTCTAATTCTGTCAACGGATTCGTTGTCAGAGACAATATAAATCCCCAGATATCGATTTTGGAAGCTATCGGTCAAATAACTAAAAAGTTTAAGATGGCGGCTAGTTTTTCTCAATCTATCAACGGATTCGCTGTCAGAGACCACACTTATCCCCAGATATCTATTTTGGAAGCAATCGGTCGAATAAATAAAAAGTTCAAGATGGCGACTAGTTTTTCTCAATCTATCAACAGATTCGTTTTCGGAGACCACACTTATCCCCAGATATCGATTTTGGAAGCAATCGGTCAAATAATTAAAAAGTTCAAGATGGCGGCTAGTTTTTCTCATTTTATCA
This sequence comes from Tortrix viridana, assembly GCA_963241965.1. Taxonomy (NCBI): domain Eukaryota; kingdom Metazoa; phylum Arthropoda; class Insecta; order Lepidoptera; family Tortricidae; genus Tortrix; species Tortrix viridana. Next base: position 34,444,545 of record OY725171.1, on the reverse strand, counting down.
ACGGATTCCTTGTTGGAGATCACACAGATCCCCAGATATCGATTTTGGAAGCAATCGGTCAAATAACTAAAAAGTTCAAAATGGCGGCTAGTTTTTCTCAATCTATCAACGGATTCGTTGTCGGAGACCACACTTATTCCCAGATATCGATTTTGGAAGCAATCGGTCAAATAACTAAAAAGTTCAAGATGGCGGCTAGTTTTTCTCATTTTATCAACGGATTCCTTGTTTGAGATCACACAGATCCCCAGATATCGATTTTGGATGCAATCGGTCGAATAACTAAAAAGTTCAAGATGGCGACTACTTTGTCTGATTCTGTCAACGGATTCTTTGTCAAAGACCACACAAATCCCCAGATATCGATTTTGGAAGCAATCGGTCAAATAACTAAATAGTTCAATATGGCCGCTAGTTTTTCTTACTCTATTAACGGATTCGTTGTCGGAGACCACACAAATCCCCAGATATCTATTTTGGAAGCAATCGGTCGATTAACTAAAAAGTTCAAGATGGCGGCAATTTTTTCTCATTCTGTCAACGGATTAGTAGTAGAAGACCAGACAAATCCCCAGATATCAAATTTAGAAGCAATCGGTCGAATGACTAAAAAGTTCAAGATGGCGACTACTTTTTCTAATTCTGTCAACGGATTCGTTGTCAGAGACAATATAAATCCCCAGATATCGATATTGCAAACAATCGGTTGAATAACTAAAAAAATTATGATGGCGGCTACACTACTCCGGTTTCGAAGAAGCCGAGTTAAAACAGCCGTACCCATATACCATGCAATACACTCGAGACATCTTTTGAAAGAAATAATAAATTACAAACGAAACCATTCGTCTCGACGTGACACCCGCCACTGACAGTACTGCCATGTCCGCTTAAGGGGTCTCTTTGAGACGCGGTGCGTCTGTGTGAGTGCGACGTTTCAAACGTTTGTTCGTAGTTTCTTTACTGCTTTTGCTACTGCGATACTACGCTACTGTGATAAAGGCGATAGTACAAAGATAAACTACATCAAAAGATAAGTAATTACGACAAAAAAACAAAGCTCACATTTATTTGGTAGAAGGATTAGTCATTAGTCATGATTATGACTAATATTTTCAATCATGATTAAATTAGTCATGACTAAATTAGTTATGATTAAATTAGTCATGATTGATCAATTGATTGACGAAATTAGTTGATTTGCCCCACACTGATATTATTATACCTACGTTACCATAACTGTCAAAAAAGTACAAATGATCGATAAATTAATATAGTTCGGAAGTCCTTCAAGTCTTTTATTCGTGCCACAAAAACTACTATGTCTGCAGCGATAACACTGCATCTGTTTACCGCGCTAACCTAAATAAAAGCAGTAAGCAATAACCAGAGGGCCTAGTGTAAGTTCTGCAACGTTTTTTACGTCTCGATCGCGTTTGCGTTTAGTCTCAATTAGTATGGAAGTGAGACAGCGCCCCTTGCGGCGCGTATTCGAAACATTTGACAGTTCCATACAGAGTGACACTTTTACGCAAACGCGATCGAGACGTAAAAAACGTTGCAAAACTTACGCTAGGCCCTCAGATGTTAATCCTTTTAATGAAAAAGTATACCTGCCGCGCAATAGATAACGCCTTCGCTTTGGCTTCTTAGGTGTCTCACTTTTGCGCTCAATATAATACAGTTGCGAAGACCCGTAAGCGAAGTTACCTTTTTACAGCAAGAACTAACGGCCGCACCTCTTGAGACGTCAATTAATTTTTAAGTTTGATTGAAGTTGCTGCTGTCACTTTCTTTATTATGGCAATAGAATAAGACGCAGCAACTTTAATCAAACTTAAAAATTAATTGACGTGTCTGAGTGCAGCGGTAAGTATAGTGCATTCAGTATTAGCTGGCGTGTTTCCACTTGAGACCGTCATTAGCAATAACAATAGGATAGTCGAGGCGGGTGATTTCTTTGTAAACACTTGCAAAACACGTGCGGCAGGGGCGGTGTTTCAAACGTTCTTGATACTTTTCCTATGTTATCTTCCTTCTAATAATACAGGGTGTTAGGTAATGAGTGGATAAACCGTGATCTGCTGATAGGGGGCACTTAGGTCGTTCTAATAATGAAAAATAACGTTTAGTAAAAGTGCCACGGTTTTCGTATTTTCTTTTTAGCTTATTATTGTTTAATAGTTGTGTTATCCGATAAACATTACCATTTTGGCGTAAATACCGCGGTTTAATTTAAAAAATATCGCAAACTTGAATTTTGCATCTTCGATCGAACATTTACCAAATTTTGAGCTCTTGCGGTGAAAAAAAAAATTACTATGACATGGTAGCCAATGAGCTAAAAAACATGCCCATTTAATAGAGATTTTAAAACAGTAAACATCTTTTTATTTAAATATTAGAATAAAAAACAACACCAGTTTTCCGCAATCGATTCGATTATTTCATATTAAATTTGTGCTCCAGAATTCCAAAGCGTACTTATGACAAACTTTTCCTTGCGAAAATAAAAATACTGGCCACTAATTTTGTGAAACCTTTTATTGAAAAAAGAAAAGATTTGTGTTCCGAGCGAAGCATTACAACCTTTTTGTTGCAATAATAACAATACTGGGCAATACTTTTTTTAATGCCATTTATTCGAAATTTAAAAAATATCTCGACCGCTTTTTGTTTTCTCAGCATGCTGTCACTGCATAACGTGAATTAATCTGTGATGTGTTTTTGTATTAACGATGTCTCACATACAATACACACCAATTGAATATGCTCAAATGCATTACATTTATGGTGAGTGCCAAGGCAACGCCAGTGCTGCTGCGGTTTTGTACGCCGAACGCTACCCTAACAGACGCCATCCAGACTACCGGATTTTTAATCGAGTACATAATGCGTTCACTGCAGGCAGAATTCTAGGTCAGGGTGTGGGTGGAACAAGTGGAGGATGACCCACCCGAGGAGATGACGAGAATGTTTTGGACCTAGTTGAAGCAGATCCTTCTCTATCCGTGCGTGATATGGCAAATTACCTGGGTTTATCTGTAAGGAAAGTGCATAGTACATTAACCCCCTTACTAATAAACGTTGAGTAACGGCTGAGTAGTTATACAATGCTTTGTCCTTATCTGTCGAATTCAAATGAATTTTCACCGCAAGAGCTCAAAATTTGGTAAATGTTCGATCGAAGATGCAAAATTCAAGTTTGCGTTTTTTTTTTATTAAACCGCGGTATTTACGCCAAAATGGTAATGTTTATCGGATAACACAACTATTAAACAATAATAAGCTAAAAAGAAAATAAAAAAAACATCTTAGTACACTAACCACGACCAAAAAATCGAGTAAGGGTGTCAATTTTCTAAAAAATTAAAAAAGTCCAAATATCTCGAAAACCGTAGCACTTTTACTTAACGTTATTTCTCATTATTAGAACGACCTAAGTGCCCCCTATCAGCAGATCACGGTTTATCCACTCATTACCTAACACCCTGTATATGCAAATCGAAATACTAATCAGTTGTTTTTTTAAACTTCGAAGTGGTCAGTTCAATGCAAATAATACGTCTTTCGATAATATACAATGAAACCACCGAAAATAATTCGGAATCAGAACAAAACCAGGGAGTCATCATCGTTTAAAAACCACGTGTTTTGATTTATTAGTTATTACTTTATTATAAATAAATAAATAAATCTGTTAATGTATTTTATTTAACATACCCTGCACGTAATTGTTTTAAAACTATCCTGTTAATATTAAAAAAATATCAAGACTTGTTGGTTTGCAGCAAAACAGATAAGGCCGAAACGGCTCCTTTAAAAATGAATGGGCTCTATGAGTGTTTGGTTTATTACCCCTATTGTTAACGTTCAAGTGGAAACACGCCAGCTAATACTGAATGCACTATACCTACCTATACAAAAAAGTTACAAAAAAGGGCCATTCGCTCTATATATAACTTAAATTCCCGTGATTCATTAAGAGAACTTTTTAAACAAATTAATATTTTAACAGTAGCATCCCAATATATTTATGAAAATATTATGTATGTTATTAAGAACCTAGACTCTTTCGTTAAAAATTCTGATATACATAATATAAATACTAGGAATAAAAATAAAATTGCCATAAAAAAGTTTCGTGTCCGTAAAGTATATAAATCATTTGTAGGTCAATGTATTCATTTTTATAATAAATTACCCGACGTAGTTTTAGAGTTGCCCCTTCCAGCACTTAAAAATTACTTGAAAAAGTCGTTGATGTCAAAGGCGTACTATAGGGTCGAGGACTATCTAACGGACAAAAATGCTTGGCCTAAACCAGAAAATTAACTAATGTTTAATGTTCAATAGCTTACCCACTACTCGTACATACCTCATGAAAATCATGTAAACGCTGTATCTCGTCTAGGGGACACGGTTTATGTAGGAAGACATGTCAAAACTGTTTTGTGTGATATATATATATAAATTTTCTCGTAGTCATTCTGACATGTTTTCCTGCAAAACTACGCAGATATTTAATATTATTTTTACAGTTTTATATAATGTTAGAATAAGTAGTGACATTGTTATATTTTCATTTAAAAAATGACTAACTGTTGAGTTTCTTGCGGCGCTTCTTCTCAGCAGTGGTCTCCTCTTGGGAAGCGCTGGTAGATTTTGACGTGTAAAAGTGCCCGTGCGGCCTACTTACTGAATAAATATCTTTTATCTTATCTTATTTTTATACCAAAATACTAAGAAAACGTAATACTGTTTTCCACCTTGAGTCATTATAAAAATATAATTTCAATACAAAAGAAGTAATTTAATCAGTGTATTTTGCAGATAGAACCGAATACTATATACCTACCTACACTTGCTAAAAGTAAAATAAAAGTATTATTAATATAATTTATGGTAAGATAGATACCGGTGTGCCGGTGTCCACAAGAAGTTGGTGGTGCTTTGAAAAATCAGCACCTAATTAGTTTGCTGACTGCTGCGATGATGAATTTCCATTTGTAAGGTTTCTTCATATCAAAGTTGAAGGATGACTGTCACTTCGGAGCGCCTTTGGTTTTGGTATGACAGAGATGTTGGCCCTAGTGTCGATAAGAAATGATGTATTCGTTTTCTTATCAGTTACAAATAAGCGGTGTGAATTATCCCATGCGTTGGGTCCCGCCTCTGCCAACGCATTATTTAGATTTTCGATGCATTATTCTTCTTATAATTGCATGGTGTAGTGTATCTATACGCGTGTATCTATACCAAATCGTCGATGATAAAAGCAAATATTATTCGTGGCTGGAAACGGGGCAAGTGGAACTGGCGGAGTGTATAAAAACCGCGGCCTGGGGATCCGGGCTCCAGTTGCGCTGACGTGGTGGCCCGCGTTGCCCATAATACGTCCGCGTTTTTAATTCTGCAATTTCTTGAACGAGGATGTCAATTTTTTCTTCGATCGATGTTTGATGGTTTTCAGTATGCTGGCTGGTTGATGTGGATGCTTGTGGTGAACGGGATTGCGAGTGCGATTGTGAATGTGTTGCAATTGCGGATATCTCTGCTTGTGTCTGTTTGTAGACTTTATCTGCCATGAGTGCTAACTCGCTTAAGCTAAGCTTTTGCATTAGCGAATCGCTAACAGCGATGACGGCTCGTACAAAAGTTGGTAGACGATTCATCCATAAAATCCGTAAGGCTACGTCGGAAATATTTGTATCGGCGAGATTCTGCATGCATCGTAGTAACTGCGAGGGTTTCATATCGATGAATTCCAAGTCATGGAGTAGCTTACGCAGGTTGTTGGTTTCAGTCGCGGCGTTGACTTCTATTAATCGGTTTTTGAGGGCTTCATATTTTTTATCTTCCGGTGGATTTAGCAGGATGTCGCTTACTTCATCCGGCGTCCTGGTGTTCTAACTGGGCTACTAAGAGTTCGTATATTGCTTTATCGCCTTTCTTCTGAGTTGAAACGATGGCTTCATATTGGGCAAACCATAAGCGTAACTTGTCACGCCATAAAGGTGGTACTTTGATGCTCGTCGATACTCCCAAGACCTCTTGATTTTCGCGTGTGGGTTTTCCTTCTTCCTTTGACATTTTCTTGCTTGCGTTTATCTGGTTTATATGTAGGTATGGGTGTCGCTTTGAACGCGGGGTCACCACTGTGGAGCTCGTCGCAGAGAATATGATAAAAACGTATATTCGGTAGTATATGAGTAGTTTTATTAACCAAAATGTGCTTATAATATTGCTAAAGATCTAATACAACAGAAAGCTACTGAGGCCCGGTATGAAGGTATGACGCGCGAGGGAGACGACGCGATATTGCTGTCTCGTTACTATAAATATAAACGTGTGGTCGGTGCGCGGCGGTCCGCCACCGCGGTGACATCACGCTGGGCTGCAGCCACAGTAGTTTTTTTTAATTAAAGATTTACAGTGTTTTTAAAACAGAATAAGGGAAAAGTAATTATATAATATAAATATACGTCTTCAGCGCAGAAAAAAACTCGATTCACAGTTCAATCTTGATGTACAGTCGAACTCATAAGTAGATTTACATTTTAGTACCATGTCGCAGTTACGTACATTCAGTCAACAAAGTATCGGGAATGGATGATTTGTTTATGGTTCCAAATTCAAATTTTTGTTTTTTTTGTTGTTGTTAGATTGGCACAACTGTTTTCTATTTTGGCGCGGAGTTTGAGTTGCATCTGTTATTTATATTAAATACAGTGCTGTTTTTAGTTATATCATATCTAGTGTGTATTGCGAATTTCATAATGGACAAAAACATTGAACAAAGAGTTTGTCTTAAATTTTGCATCGCCAATGGAATTTCGTGTTCGGAGTCACTGAAAATGTTACAGAAGGCTTACGGTGATTCGACTTTATCAAAAACACGTGTTTATGAGTGGTACAAAGCGTTCAAAAGCGGTCGAGATGTGATGGAAGATTTGCCTCGCTCTGGTAGGCCATCAACGTCTGCAACTGAAGTTAACATCGCAAAAGTGAAGGAAATAGTGACTGAAAATCCTCATTCAACTTTGAGAGAGATAGCCGCCGAACTTTCTGTATCTCACGAGTCGATCCGTACTATTTTAACTAATCATTTGGGTATGAAACATGTTACCGCTCGGCTAGTCCCAAAAGACCTGAATTTTCTCCAAAAACTCAATCGCATGAGAGTCGCTGAGGACATGCTAGAACGAGTCAATTCCGACCCAACATTCATGAAACGCATTGTTACTGGTGACGAGACGTGGGTTTACGAGTTTGACATGCAAACTAGTCAACAAGCTTCGGAGTGGCGCCTTCCAACTGAACCGAAACCGAAGAAACCACGCCAAAGTCGATCAAAAGTCAAAGTCATGTTGACTGTTTTCTTTGACTATCGCGGTGTTGTGCACTCGGAATTCTTGCCGGAAGGTCAAACGGTAAATAAAGAATATTATTTGAGCGTTATGCGGCATTTAAGAGAGCAAATTCGACGAAAAAGGCCAGATTTGTGGAATGAAAATTCTTGGATTTTTTTTTTTTTTTTTTTTATCATATATGGGTTTGCGTTTGACCTCAGTCTCACCTGATGTTAAGTGAAGACGAGGTCGAAGATGGTACACGCTTACCCAGAAAATGCCTATTCACTCTTGCCTTGAAAACACCAAGGTTATAAGATTCCGGGAATACAGACGCAGGGAGAGCATTCCACTCCTTGGCAGTGCGAATAAGAAATGACGCAGCAAACCGCTTCGTCCGAACTGATGGAAATTCGACTACATGAGGATGGAAGCCCTCCCTGCGTCTGGAAGACCGATTGGAGAAAGTGGAGGGTGGGATGAGGTCGTGTAGTTCCTGGGCACACTCTCCAAAATACACCCTGTAAAATATCGAAAGACAAGCGACTTTACGCCGATGTTCCAAACTTAAAAGTTTGGTTTTGACGAGCGAATCGTCGCCTATGAGTCTCCTAGCTCTTCGGTCCACCGAGTCTAACGCGTTCAGCTGATATTTGGCAGAGCCATCCCACAGGTGGCAGCAGTACTCCATACACGAACGAACTTGTGCTTGATATAAGTAGAGCAGCTGTTTCGGTGTGAAGTACCGCCGAACCTTAGAAAGGATGCCAAGTTTTTTGGCAGCGGTTTTCGCTTTTAACTCTATAGATCGGCCGAAGTTTAGGTTAGATGAAACATAATGCGTTTGCACCACGATAATGCGCCTTCGCACAAGGCCATCATTGTGAAAGAATTTTTGACCAAACACTCAACAAATACCATCGAGCAACCACCATATTCACCAGATATGGCTCCTGCCGACTTCTTTCTTTTTCCTAAACTCAAATTACCACTTCGTGGCACCCGTTTTCAATCGGTAGAAGACATAAAGGAGAATTCGCGCCGAGAACTGAATTCAATTCCGGAAACAGCGTTTAAAAAATGTTTTGATGATTGGATTATTCGTTGGCGTAAGTGTATCGTTTCTGAAGGAGCATACTTTGAAGGTGATAAAATAAATTTGGATGATTAACAAACAGTTTGTGTATTATTGATCTTTTCCCGGTACTTTCTTGACAGAGTAGTATTTATTATAAGTTATAAGTGTCAATAGTTTGAATTTTGTATGTCAATACTGCGACAAGGTACTACAATGTGCAGCTACTTTTGAATTCGACTGTACTACCTTTTATCAGCTGAAATCTGACCACCTTCCAGCTCCATCATCAGGTCAGCACAATGTTATGGAAATAGGTGACAACCCTATTTTCATAGTTATCAGAAAAACTTTAGAACGAATGATCTCCGAGATCCTTTGAGATTTAGATCTACATTTTTTTAAGTGTTTGCAGCACGTGTAAACAATTGTTTGGACTAGTAATAAAATCCTAATGCTTCGAGATTTTGGAAAAAACAAAATTAAAACCAAAATTAACAAAAACCTAAATAATTCAAACAAAATAACAACTAAAGCTCAATTTTTCATATAATACACACGCCATGCATTGTTTAATTTATTGTGACTATGATTTGCTCTTAGTTTTGTCGAAGATTGAAGATTTTCCGTGTTTATGTTTTTTCTACATAAAATTAAAAATATTTCTCGACTTCTGAGTAGAATTGGCACTCCGGTATGATCGTCTCGCATTTGAAATGGTGAAATCTATCGTTTGAGTTCCAAAATGATATGCAGCATGATGATGTCCGTTTTTAAGGACAGATTTGCACACACTGTTTAAGCATTTCCGCTGTGATGAGGGCCACTCCTGGGGATTTTCCGGTCTTCAGTGATCGGATGGCCTTCACTAATTCCTCTTGAGTAGGGGGAGTCACGTCAATATTTATGCCTACGTTCTTGAACAAGGAGCTGAGTTTATGGTTAGGACGCGGAAGCGTAGATAAAAATCACATGTCGAGAATGTATCTGTATTTTAATAATATTATATACATACATAAGATGTATAAAAAGATATATAGATGCTTCATAAAGTATCATGCCGAAAAAAGGCGAATACACTTAATCGAACAGTATTGCTGTGAATGTGCAAATGGGTTGAGAACGGTTGGCTGTTGTTCCCATGTAGCGGCAGTCATGTATATTTCTTATCATATGGCAGATTTTTATCTAGGCTTCCGCGTCCTAACCATAAACTCAGCTCCTTGTTCAAGAACGTAGGCATAAATATTACCATTCATACCGATAGTGATGAGGATGATTAATTATTATTATTAATGCCTGAGTAATCTTAGTATTAATTCACGTATGTAGATGTAGCTGTCTCCTTATGTTTAGTTTAGGTGTAAGGATTTTATTAAAATGTGTTGAACATTTTAACTTTAGTTTTTTTGATACAATTGCTGTAAAAAGTTTTTGAATGATATGTATAGTATATGTCACCGTAAGATTGTGAACACCGCTAGTTTATATAAAATCCGTGAGATTGTAAACTACCGATAAAGATAGATTATGAACTAACCTAACCTAGTATTATTATAAACTAGCGGTGTTAACAATCTTACGGATTTTTTCTTAAGATAGATAGTTATTCTCTAGATTATTATAATACCAAGGAACTTCGCCGACAATTTTTACGCAGATTATCGATTGGCAGACAACGTTTCGCCGAGTAACGGTACGCCGATGGATTTGTTCGTAGATGTATTGTTTCGCAGACTACCGTTTCGTAACTCAACCTTTAGCAACTATTTAGTTGGCGTATGTGTCAGTAAGCTGAACAACTATTGACAGAAATTCGTTTAGGCTATTAATCACTACACATTTTGAATGTTTGCTCGAACAACCTTTCGCTTTTAAACGGTTGAACTATTATTCAGTGCTCATATCAACTTTTCGCTGCCTTTTCGTTTTGCACTGTTCATCTGTTTCCTTTGTTTTTTTTCATATTTATTTTTTTCCTGGTGTAATAAATTTATTTCTGATCATCATTTGTGTTCATTTTACTTATTGAAGTCAAAACAAACCAAGTCGCGACGCTGGCAATTCGGTTCTGGCACTCGCCGGCCGCTGCCGCGGCGCGCTCGCTCGGCTCGTGCGTTGTTGGCCGCAGTTCTACCTAACACTCCTCCTCGCTGACGCTCGTCGTCGTACCTAACTAAATTTTGATAACGGTAGGTATAGTCATTAAAATAAGTCAATTTTTGTTGGCAATATTATATTAATGTATACAAATTCAACAGTTGTACGGTTTACTGAAACAATTCCGAAACAAAAATCGACTGAACCTTAAATCTACTTAACAATAATGATGCCATGTGATAACTCTGCTTGTCAAATTTCGACGAATAGGTGTTCGGTAAACTGTAACAATTACGAATCAAACAATCGACTAAACGTAACTCTGCGTATCGCTTTTCTTCCTACCGACTACTCGGCGAAACAAATAATAAGCGTAACGAAATTATACCAAACGTTACTCGGCCAAAAGAAAGGTCTTCCAATAGTTGTCTGCGAAACAAAAATCTGCGTAATTAAACTCGGCGAAACGACAGGTCACCCTCTATAACACTAGTGGGAAAAAATAAAACTTAATTGAATTCTCGCCCATTGTTGATAATAATGAATGGAGGATTTTTACAATATACATTCATTAGTAAGATATTATTATTTATTTTTGCTCCAAAATATTTTTTTGCTAAAAATATATGTTACGCAACATTAGATTCCACATAAAATAACTAAAATTAGAGGTTGTCCCAATCTCGCAAGTATTAAAAAAAATCTTCGAAAAAATAAAGTCGATTTTTAACCCTTCATAAATGAGTTTGAACGTTGATTTTTTTTTGACAATAGTTTATACATAATATATCCAAATTACAAAGAAATCGTTCAAGTAGTATGGCTACAAAAAAATAAAAACATATATTTTCTTTTTTAATTTTCTTCAAAACCAAGAGCATTCTAGGGTTAAAACTTCGTAAAATTACATCTTGTAATAAGGTAAATAAACACAAGTAAAAAACCTACATTTTCAGCCAGGGGCAATTTTACATGGTAGATTGGCCAGACCCTTTAAAGCAAAATTATCCTAACTCATCAATTTACAGTTAATACTTAAACAAAAATCTTGTATCTTACGAATAACTGTAAATGTAACAAAAAGTGTTTGGGTGAGTTATTCGAATATTTGGATAATTTATGACTGGCTATCAAAGTATCACATGAAACTAACACGAACTTATTTGATCAATCACAATAATTTACAGGATGTTTATTTTTCCTCCTAGAAACTTGACGATTTTTAGATACGAGTTTTTTTCAAAGTAGTGACGGAATCCCATTTATATTATGTAATACAATAAGAAACATGGTCCTCCTCTAACAACATGAATCCCGGAATCCCGGGGCATATCCATATTAGCATAATGATTCACCGATTTGTTAGCAGGGTTCCACGAACCCAACATTTTCATGCAGCTTTTTCCGAGTCGCATTTTTCCGCGATCGATCAATTTACATGTAGCCTTTTTATTCGTAGGTTAATTAAATGTCTTATTATTCCTAAATACCTTTTTGTCGTGTTGATTTCTTCCGCAATTGGTTAATTTATTTGTTTTGTTTTTACTAGTGGCTTTATTTTTTATGTTGCTTTTTTCCAAAAGCGGTTAACCTTTTCAACGCCATGTCAAATACATAAGACGTTACTCACACGCCAATGAAAGCTAAAAACTAGAGCTAATGTGAACCTTAACTCATAGACCCGCAGGTTTATTTTGCGCTGACAACCATGACAGATATATCCGTCGTTGGCGTTGAACCAGTGGTGCGGATATATCAGTCGATGGCGTTGAAAAGGTTAATTCCTTCATCGGATTTTCACTAACTTCTAACTAACTAACTAACGTTCTAACTTGTCTGTGTGTGTACCTATATGTTAAGGAACACATTCATTTGTTTAAAGTAATTCCAAAGAAAATGCGTAGACTAAATCAAAATAATAATAATTTGACGTATTTCCATTGAACCCTGTTAAGACTAAAGGGTGAGTAGGTACTATTAAACTGTCGCTGTCTGTCTGGTATCCATCACTGCTTTAGAATTGCGACAACAAACTAAACATTGAAGTCGGATTTAAAATACAACCACTAACGCTAATGACTCGATTTGCAGTCCACTAGTGATGTGCCCTCCCTTAGTTAATCACGATACCCACGTCTACGCGGGAGTCGGTTGCTGCTGATGTAGGTATAGTCAAGAGCCTTCTACGCACATGCGAGGGCCGCCGGGGGGGTTTAGTTTGTAAGAATCCCACATAGCCCGTCTTCACCTCCAGGGAGTCTGGTATCTTTGTTTCAAGATTTCCCCCTCGTCAATAAAAAAGGTACCTACCTATAGTCAAGAGCAGATCAAGATTGACCGTTTAGTTCTAATATATCTTTTAACGCAATGTGGTAAGGTTTCCAAGTTTTCACTTAAGTGTACATAATATAAGTAGGTAGGTACCTATTATCGCGTCGCGACCGCTCGATATCAAGTATTTACATACAATCTTCTTATCTATCTCCTTATTGCACTGGTTGGCTGAAAATGATACTCATATGCCTTCATAAGGGTTAACACAAAACGGGCAGAGTGCATATCTTTTTTACGATTTTGGATTTTTTTTGCCCATTATGTACTCTGCAGTCCCTTACGAACATGAAACGGTATTCAAATTCTACGTGGCATATATCTGAATGTGTGGGACCCGGATAAAGGTTAAGGACAGCCAAAATAGGTTTCCTTCTTGCTCCTACTAATAGGACAATTTAGTAGGACCAGGAATTAACTGAGACAAAATTTTATTTAGTATAGCCATCTCTATTGTTTGCACAGAATCTCTATGTCCCATTCGCCAATGACTGCATATCAAGCCTATCTAAACGTCAGAATGTAACTAGTGTTGTACTGTGGTAGCCCAGTATTTGCACGACACAATAGGGGTTTTACTTTAAAAATATTTAATAAATGTGGAAATTAGAATCTGGTTTACGGGTGTTTACGGGGTTAAAACTCTCCCCCCCCCCCCCCCCCTTGAATAGGGCCCCGTTTTACAGACTTTCTCAATTTTTAGGAAAACGATACAAGCTAGGACAAAGTATAATAAATTATCTACAAATAAGTACTAACATCCATTTTCATACGAGTTATACTTTTAGTTTTCATAGTACCGCACTTGAAATTAAAATAGTAATGCCAAATAAAAGTCCCATATTGGAATATTTCCAGAAATAAAATCATGGTCGCAGACCGCATTTGGTTTTTGTACAATCACAGATTTTAAGTATTCCCGTGTAGGGAGCTTCCTCGGCGCTATAACGCGTCTACCCTTAAACGTGGCTTTAAAAGTTACGAGTATCTCACTAAAAGGGCGACGGTGGATGCTTTCCATCAGGTGCCCCGTCTGCTTATTTGCCTTATGCCGGCCATACACGTTACGGTCCACCGGAGTGGTTACCTGCGCAGGTACATGCACATACGCACAGGTTCACCGTACGGTATCACTCGAAATAATTGATTTTTAGTTTTCCTCCGTTCGCCTCCACAGGTAACCTCTCCGGTGGACCGTAACGTGTATGGCCGGCATTATTGGTGGCTATATATAAACAAGCTGTAAATATAAAGGACAATACTTAAAAGTATAGTTCTGATTAAAATAGTTCTAACATTTGGCGACAATGCTCAATGGTAGATTAACATTTTTATTATTTTATTACAACAATTAGGACTAATATTGGTATTATTTTTATTTGTTCAATTTTATTTTTAACAGGACCGATTGGTTGGATGGAAAACACGTAGTTTTTGGACACGTAATATCAGGCTTAGATGTGTTGAAGAAAGTTGAAAGATACGGCGGTAAAAGTGGGACGGTATCGGCTAAAGTTACGATAAAAAATTGCGGGGAATTACAATAACTTGTGCATTGTTCAAATTGTTTTTTAATAATTAAGAATAAAGATAATTTCACAAGCATGCTCGGAAATATTTGTATTATTTTCAAAAGCATACCAAGTACCGTAGTACCAAATTTCACATTCATGGTTCGCGCAATTCCAGCCTCGTTATCCAACACCTCAACGGGTCAAGGTTAAAGTAAGTCGCCATGGGGTATGTTGGCCAGAGTGTCAATATATCCAAATGTCAGAACCTCCAAGGGTCGAAACGTCCAAGGATACAATACCCAGTTGCCAAAATGTCTAGTGGTCAAATCGTCCAAATGCCAAAACGCCCAATTTCCAAAATATCCAGTTGCCAAAATGTACAGTGGTCAAATCGTCAAAATGCCGAAATGCCCAATTGCCAAATAATCCAGTTGCTAAAATGTCTAGTGGTCAAAATCGTCAAAATGCCGAAACGCCCAATTGCCAAAAATATAGTCGAAAGACGAGGTATAATAAGGGATAGGTGGAACAGGGGCTAGGTAGGTTTAGGTTATGTTAGTTTTGCAGCAGGCCCGGAGGGCCAAACCACCCAGAAATGGGAGCTCCGCGTGAGCGGAGCTCCGTCGACACTGTCTAATTGATTTGAAATAAGAGTGGTGGCTGTTACTAGGTGCAAAAATAACATAACCTAAACCTACCTAGCCCCTGTTCCACCTATCCCTTATTATACCTCCTCGTCTTAATTCCATTTCGACATTATTATTATGACCCTGAGTGAGTGGCAGCCAATTGACCAGTGGTCCTTATGGCATCTGGACATTATGACCTCCCTGGCAATGTAACACTCGGGCCAATTGACTAGTTGGATCATAATGGCATCTGGACATTATGACCTCTCGGGCAATGTAACACTCGGGCCAATTGACCAGTTGGATCATAAGGCATCTGGACATTATGACCTATTGGACATTTTGACATTATGGCCAACATACCCCGGAGGCAAGTAAGTAACCTGCAAAGTAAGTATCAAAACCCTTCATGTTTGTACCTTCCGATAATCTTAAAAACTACTGCACCGATTTGCAAAATTCTTTCGGAAATATAGTATTCGTACTTCTGAGATGGTTCTTAGATATAATACACAATAACTCACCTGCGTTGCTTGTGGCAAGCTTAAAACATCCTAGACTCCGCGTAATTGGGGATCGCCTAAAAAAAAACTACTTGTTTTTATTTTTTTATTCGAAAGAATAGACTTTTATAAGCTAATAAAAAAAATATCAGATTTTTTGGTTGCGTCATATAATTATAAAAAATAAAAACAGTTTGTTAAATCTGGGACGGACTAAGATGGACACTAACCTTAAAGTAGTCCGTCACATAATTAAAAAAAACAGTGACAGATGTTCCATTGACAGCTACCTTGTCATGAAATAAACAACATAACCTTCGCTTGTGAATTTTTTATACCCGATTTTTGCTCGTACATCACATAAACTTCCAGTTCTTTTCACCTCAACATAGCCAACTGCACTCTCTACATAAGACTGTCGTGATGACCTTAAAAGCAAAATATGTGGTTCTATTCATATTTTGCAGTTTTCAAGTTCCAGTATCAGTTCCAAGTCGTCGTAGCAGCTATCAAGGTTCGGTTCAGGGTACAAAGCAAGAGTTACCGTCGTAGTTATTATCATGGGTAAGCAGTCAAACACCTACAAAATGAGTACAACTGCCTTATTGTAATAATATTTATTTCCGTTTACTTACTTAAAACATGTAAGTCGTGGTTAACGGTGTTGATCATACATATGTAAGTTCGTCATGCTTGGACAGTATTGTTATATCTCGTGTAGTGATTGTTTGTTAACCCAAATAAATAAAATAAAAAAAAACAATTAAAAGAAATCCAGAGAAAATACCGAAAACTTAGAGAAAGACGCGGGAATAAAATCACAAGCGAAGGTTATGTTGTTTATCTACACACATATCATAAGTCCTCTATAATGCGTTCAGAATCCGTTGGCAATGACCAGCATTACAACAATCAATTTTACTATGATAATTTTCTTATCTGTAGCAGTAACATAATGTTCTTATAACGATATAAGATTTGATAAAGTTATGAGTTTCAAATTTCGAACATCTTTGAAAAACAAAACAATTTTATTTGACCTCAATTCTAATATCACTCGTGATGACATTTAATTCGAAATGAAATGTCAATTGCATACAATTTTGACAAATCTCGTATGTTACTTGATAATTTGATATCGAACGATATGATAGTAGAGGCCGACTCTAGATTGTCTCTGAATTTAAAAAATAAAACGGTTGCCGCCTTTTTTGACGTTCTAATAATTGATCAATGCCGGCTATGCCGGTCGTAACATGCGGTTCCTGAACACATCATAGACAGCTTATAATATGTATGTAGATAAAATATTGTATGTAACTGTACATAATTAGGCATTAAAACACTCGTGTGATGCTATTATGAAACTCGCCGGAAATACAAAACGTCAACTGTCAAACATGTGTCAGTCTAATGTCAGTCAGTCAAGCGTTGTCTGCAGGGCTGCCAGATTGTATACAGGGTGACCTCGAATTGGTAATACAAATTCAAAGTACTACAGAGAGCTTCCCTAAACCAATCGCTTCTACGAGGTCTCACGCTTAATTTTAAAACATAAGTACTTTTTTTTAAGTTTTCTAATTATCCCATTTTTTTTTGCTTAAATTGGTTACCCTACCATTACCTTTAAAATGAAAGAGGTTTAAAGTATTTCAAATGAACACTATCCTCTTTGGTTCGTTATCTGACACATCATTTATGATAATAGCGTATCTTGATTAGTAAATTGTCACTTGTCTTGTCAAAGAAAGTAAGAATTTTCGTATTTAATTAAGATAGAAATTAAACTTAAATTAACGTCACGAAGTACCGTACGAACTCAAGCATTGTTTCATGAACGACACCCTGACTGCCCAACTCCTACTCGTGTTCTAATAAACTCCATTGTCCAAAACTTAAGAGATTTTGGACAGTTTACTGTCCCAGTGCACGCTCAAGCTCCGGGCCGGCGGCCGCGGTACTCGCAGACGTTTCGGAGACGAGTTCTCGATTATTTTAGCCACCACCCAGAGGCGAGCTCAAGGGACGCTGCCGCAAGATTTGGAACGAGCCAATGGTTTATTTGGCGATTACTGAATGCTGAAGGAAAGTATCCGTTTAAATTCCAAAGGGTGCAGGATATCATAATTAGCCGATTATTCTAGAAGAGTGCAATTTTGTCGTTGGCTGCTGCAAGATCTACACTTGAACATTTTATGGACCGACGAGGCAACATTTACAAGAGTAGGCATGTTCAACGTTCACAATGAACACTGGTGGTCTGATCGTGAAGCAAATCCTCACGTAACTCGCAGGGACTCCTACCAGACACGTTTCTCGGTAAATGTTTGGGCAGGAATACTGAACGACTGTTTGATTGGTCCTCATTTCATTGACGGAAATTTAAATGGACCGAAATATGAAGAATTCCTGAGAAATGTGTTACCGGTATTGCTACGAGAGGTGCCGCAGCAAAATTTGGAGGCTCTGTATTACCAGCAGGATGGGGCACCAGCTCATTTTTCCCTGCGTGTGCGAAGCTACTTGGACCAAGAGTTCCCTGGGAGATGGATTGGACGCTGTGGCCCAGTCGCTTGGGCTCCTAGAAGCCCTGATCTCACACCTCTCGACTTCTTTTTGTGGGGCGAAATAAAAAGGAGAGTGTACGCACGGGAAACAGATACTGTGGGTGAACTTCGCCAAAAGATAGTTGAGGCATTTAATAATGTAAAAACCAATGAATTTGTTCTCCACAGATTGAAAGACAATCATAGGCGACGGGCAGAGTTATGTATCCAAGAAGGCGGGGGTCATTTTGAGCACATTTTAAAAGTTGTTTAAGTTTTACAATTTTGTATTTTGTACTGTACGTTATTCAACAATAAATTATTTTTAATAATTCACTCATTATTCAGTTATTCACTTTATCAGATAATTTATTAGGGTACCTACTTAAAACTAAAGGGTTGGATGGATATCAGCACCTAGTTTATTAATAACATCGAGTGATAGATACAGGAATGGAAATTGAGACACATTTTGTTCCTTGTCGCTTTGGGTGGCAGTGCGTCACGTTGAATGTCCACTGTCATTATCTCCGTCGTTGTTGTGACAGAGTACAAAATGGTGCGAGAATCAATTTCCTTGTCTGTACGACAGATATGCATGACGTCATGTAGGTTAACCACACTTGGGATTTTAAATTATTTTTATTATTTTGTTTTGTTAGAAAATTAACGATAATTAAGGAAAGCTAACTTTAACAACTGAGTTAATGCAATACACTATTAGTGATTAACTGAATCATAATCAAGTATTTTGTATTACCAATTCGAGGTCACCCTGTATTTGGATACAAAATTTGTATAATTTGGTTGTATACAACCAAACGAACCATACGAAAACGATACCATATATGGTATCGTTTTCGTATAGTTGACCACATTGTATTATTAGATACAAAAAAAATATACAAAAAAACTTAGCGTGAACGTCACACTTCGGCTAAATATTTGGAGTGGGAGAGAAACGTTTTCTTTTTTGTATATAATGCTAGTGGATTTTGTATACTTTTAGCAATCTTATTGGTAGTGTGGGCTACTTACGTACACATATACACAAACATACATATCTCATTTATAATTAACACTTAAAATTGAACATACTTATACTTCATATTATTTATATACACCATTACAGTAATATTTATAACATTTAAATTATATACGTTTATTATAACAATTATTTATTATTAACGTGTCAGCATGTCGTGAACCATTACACCAGCGGATCTCTAAAACTGCTCGTTGCTTTTCGGAGGCGCGCAGTGCGCCTGCGCGAGGACGCGCTCGCGCCGGTCGCCGTCAAGGCCGCCCGCCCTTGAGCAGTCGCTATGGAAGTTTGACGCGAAGCGCTCGCCACTCTGTCGCCGGTTCTTATGTTTTCGAGTCCTTATGTACCTACACGTGGTAATGTTAATGTGTTTGGACAGTGTAATAGACTAAGTACCTACTTACGTAGAGCGCACGCCGCTCTTGTGTCGTTTGGTGTTATACTATACGTACGACTCTCGTGTTTGTGATACCTACTCCTTCTGTAACTTCGAACATTAAATGTTTATTCGTTATATGGTGGTTTGATACTCAGGAATCCATACTGGTAACCCCAACAGCACCTATTTACCACCATAGTGGTGACCCGCTTGAACCTGACAACAAACACGGAGAACCGTAAGTAGGTAGCTTACGAGAATAATGGGTAACGAAAATGAACAAGATGGCGCCAAGAAACCAGGCGAAGTAAATGTGCCCACTACACCGACTACATTATCATCTGATGTTTTTAGAGTCGGAGTGCGTTTGCCACCCTTTTGGCCGGAAGAGCCCGAGATATGGTTCTCCCAGATAGAGGGGCAGTTCGCCATAGCCGGAATAACCAACGATGTTACCAAATTTCACTACGTAATAAACCAACTTGACCGGCAATTTTCTAAGGAAGTTAAGGACATAATTACCGCGCCGCCGGCTCAAGACAAATACCTAAAGCTTAAAAGTGAATTAATAAAGCGTCTTAGCGACTCTAACGAAAAGAAAGCGCAGCAGGTACTTATGCATGAGGAACAAGGAGACCGAAAACCGTCTCGATTTTTGCGGCACCTGCAAAGCCTCGCGGGCGATCAAGTTACTGAAGAATTTCTCCGCACGATGTGGACAAGCAGACTCCCTTTAAATATACAAACGGTTCTCGCTGCACAACCCACAGCGTCATTGGATGTCCTGGCTGATCTCGCGGATCGGATACATGACATTGCCCCGCCTGCAGCTCATGTCGCCGCCGAATGCCACGTACCTGGGTCCAGCTTCGACACCATGGCTAAGGAAATAGCCGAACTCAGGAAGCAAGTCGAGGCCTTGACGACGCAAGGAAAACGCAATTCCCGCTCCAGCAACCGCAACCAGTCTAAGTCCAGGAACAACAGCCGCTCCAATCCCAGATCGCAGTCCAGCTATAGAAAATAGCCCACCTGCTGGTATCATTCGAAATTTGGTTCAAACGTGAATAAATGTGTACAACCCTGCGACTACGGCAAGTCGGGAAACGCGACGGGCAATCGGTAGAGGTGACAACCGATGGCCTTGTTTCTTCTGGTCGCCTGTTCGTCATAGACAGAAGGTCGAAGGCGCAGTTTTTGGTCGACACCGGCAGCGACCTCTGTGTTTTCCCCAAGTCACTACTGCGTGAACGTCGAACGCCGACGGACTACACGCTAACGGCAGCAAACGGGGTGACCATCGACACCTTCGGTTGCGTGCATCTTTGTTTAAACCTCGCGAATATTCTTGGCGTTTTGTTGTTGCAAATGTGACTAAAACCTATTATTGGTGTTGATTTTTTGTTTTTTTATAATTTAATTGTAGACTGTAAAAACCAAATACTTATAGATAATACCACTAGTTTAACTGTATCTGCAATAACCGCTATTGGTAGCGATATTTATTCTGTTAAATTATTAACCGGCGACAGTAGGTACCATCGTTTACTTTCACAGGAATTTCCTGAAATTACGCGACCTGCTGGCACCCATCGCATAATACCTCACAACACACAACACCACATTCGCACAACTCCAGGTCCACCTGTATCGTGCGCTCCCAGACGCCTGGCCCCAGACAAGCTAAAGGTGGCTAAGCATGAGTTCGAGAGCATGCTAGCCGCCGGGACGGCCAGACCATCCGAGAGCCCATGGTCTTCACCACTCCATCTAGCGGCGAAGAAGGACAATAGTTGGCGACCCTGCGGAGATTACCGCCAACTCAACGCTCGCACCATACCGGACAGGTACCCAATCCGCCATTTGCATGATTTTACTCACAGTATATCTGGTTGTAAGGTTTTCAGCACTACTTATAGACCTGGTTAAAGCTTACAACCAGATACCCGTAAATCCGGAGGATATACCGAAAACGGCTATAACCACCCCTTTTGGTATGTTCGAGTTTCCATTTATGACGTTTGGCCTGCGTAACGCCGGCCAAACTTTTCAAAGGTTTGTGGACGAGCTAACGCGCGGTCTAGATTTCGTCTATTGCTACTTGGATGACTTCCTAATATTTTCTAGAGACGAGGATACACATACATCACCTACGCGAAGTCTTCTCTCGACTACGAGACTACGGCATGATAATAAATGTGTCCAAATGCGTGTTTGGAGCTCCACAGGTATCATTTTTAGGTTAGACGATTTCGGAGAGCGGAACCAAGCCACTGGATACAAAAGTTGAAGCCATACGCGACTTCCCGCCACCCACCAATGTCAGGCAGCTCAGAAGATTTTTAGGTATGGTCAACTTTTATAGGCGATTCTTGCCTCAAGCCGTCCAAATCCAAGCGCCTCTTAACGCGCTTCTCACAGGGTCTGTAAAAGGGTCCACGCCTATAGCACTCACTGGTGATGCCTTCGAAGCTTTCGAAGCCACTAAGGAAAGCTTATCCAATGCAGCTCTACTTGCCCATCCTGATTGCCGAGCAAAACTAGCGTTGGTGACGGACGCGTCAGATGTAGCATTAGGGGCAGTTCTACAGCAGCAGCTCGATGACGAAGTATGGCAGCCACTAGCGTTCTTCTCCCGAAAGTTGAGCCCATCTCAGGTGAAGTACTCCCCGTATGATCGTGAACTTCTTGCCATCTACGAGGCCATTAAGTACTTCAGGCACATGCTAGAGGCGAGACATTTCATTGTCTATACTGACCACAAACCCATCAGTTTTGCTTTTCACGAAAGGAAAAACAACTGCTCGCCAAGGCAGTATAGACATTTAGATTACATCTCCCAGTTCACAACCGACATAAGACATATCTCAGGCAAGAATAATGTAGTAGCCGACACCTTATCTCGAGTTGAGGAACTAGGAGCCGCCATTGATCTCAATGAATTAGCCAAGTCTCAAGTGCATGATGCTGAACTGGCCGAATGCTTAAGTTCATCCTCGCTTCGTCTTGAAAAGCTGGAATTACCTGGTTGCCGAGAACCTCTCTACTGCGACGTGAGTACCTCGACCCCCAGACCGTTTGTCACCAAGCATTTCCGAAAGACAGTTTTTCACAGCCTACACTCTTTGAGCCACCCCGGAGCTAATGCGTCTGCCAAAATGGTAGCGGAACGTTTCGTATGGCCCGGAGTAAGAAAGGATTGTAGGAGCTGGGCAAGGACTTATCTACCTTGCCAAAGAGCCAAGGTAAGTCGCCATGTGTCCGCACCTTTAGGCACGTTCAGCTTACCCCGTGCTCGCTTCCAACAGGTACATATTGACCTTATAGGTCCTCTCCCCGTTTCTCAGGGAGACCGTTACTGTTTGACCGCCGTCGACCGTTTTACTCGGTGGCCGGAAGTTATGCCAATAGCGGATATTACTGCTGAGACGGTAGCTAAGGCTCTATTAACCGGCTGGATAGCCAGATTTGGTTGCCCAGTTGATATTGTCACAGATCGTGGTCGACAATTCGAGTCCACACTGTTTCAATATCTTTCGAAGGCCATCGGGTTTTGTCCAGGGACCGAAAAAGCCGTTCCTTGACTTAAGCCTTTGAACGGCGTTCCTCTTGCATTGTGTACCCAGTGGACTTGCTTACCGATTCAACGGGTACCCCTTACATTTGACTAGCCCGAAGGCGAAGGGGTAACCCTTTCATTTTTTACATAGTTACCTCTTGTAAAGCGCTTAGCCTACAAGGCTTTCCCTTTTCAACTGCTTTCCTGTTCATTTGACTAACTCTTTCATTAAAGACATGGTATTTAGCTAGACTAATTCACCTACCCGCGCCCGCGCCCCCCCCCCCGCCGCTGGGTGGTCGGATACTCTATCCTTATCACTCGTCATTCGAATATAAATTGAGAGACAGGGATAAAGGTTAACGTTACTTACGCACACATCTCGTTGTATCGTACCGATTTAATAAGTATTTATTCGGACTAGCTGCTGCTGTGAACCAAACATTGATGAAAGTATGTACCTACCTAACGCTCGTATTATTTTTTTCTTTTTCAAATGTTCCTCCTTACTAAATACTGAACTGAACATACTTCATCTATCATACCCACTGATTATTAAAGTGTCATAATTAAATTATAAGCCGTGGTAGCCTAATGGTTTGACCTGCCGACTTTTAAGCAAAGGGTCGTGGGTTCGAACCCGGGCTCACACCTCTGAGTTTTTAGGAATTTATGTGCGAAATGTGAAATTTCGAAATGTTGTTCGACCGTTTGCCTTTCAAAATCAATATATGGGGATCAGTGCTGTCTCTTTTCTCATTCAGTCAGACACCACACAATTCCCTAGATGTCGATTTTTGAAGCATATGGCTTAAAAATCGAATCAGTCAAATAACTAAAAAGTTCAAGATGGCGGCCACTTTTTTACTATATCAACGGATTCTTTCTCGGGGACCACACAAATCCCCAGCTATCGATTTTGAAGGCAATCGGTTGAATAAATAATATTTTGGAAGCAATTGGTCGAATAACTAATAAGTTTAAGATGGCGGTTACTTTTTCTAATTCTGTCAACGGATTCATTGTTGAAGACCACTCAAATCCCCAGATATCGATTTTGAAAGCAATCGGTCGAATAACTAAAAAGTTCAAGATGGCGGCTACTTTTTCTCATTCTGTCATTGGATTTATTGTCGGAGACCACACAAATCCCCAGATTTCGATTTTGGAAGCAATCGGTTGAATAACTAAAAATTTCAAGATGGCGGCTACTTTTTCTCATTCTGTCATTGGATTTGTTGTCGGAGATCACACAAATCCCTAGATATCGATTTTGAAGGCAATCGGTCGAATAACTAAAAAGTTCAAGATGGCGGCCACTTTTTGTCATTCTGTCAACGGATTCGTGATCGGTAACCACATAAATCCCCAGATATCGATTTTGGAAGCAATCGGTTGAATGACTAAAAAGTTCAAGATGGCGGCTACTTTTTCTCATTCTGTCATTGGATTTATTGTCGGAGACCACACAAATCCCCAGATATCGATTTTGGAAGAAATCGGTCAAATAACTATAAAGTTCAAGATGGCGGCCACTTTTTGTCATTCTGTCAACGGATTCGTGGTCGGTGACCACACAAATCCCCAGATATCGATTTTGAAGGCAATCGGTTGAATAAATAAAAAGTTCAATATGGCGGCTATTTTTTCTCATTCTGTCAACGGATTCGTGGTCGGTGACCACACAAATCCCCAGATTTCGATTCTGAAAGCAATCGGTCGAATAACTAAACAGTTCAAGATGGCGGCCATTTTTTCTCATTCTGCCAGCGGATTCGTGATCGGTGACCACACAAATCCCCAGATATCGATTTTGAAGGCAATCGGTTGAATAAATAAAAAGTTCAAGATGGCGGCTACTTTTTCTCATTCTATCATTGGATCTGCTTTCGGAGACCACACAAATCCCCAGATATCGATTTTGGAAGCAATCGGTCGAATAAATAAAAACTTCAAGATGGCGGCTACTTTTTATCATTCTGTTAACGGATTCAATTTCTGAGACCACATATCTGTCTGTGTGGGAGTGGGATCTCCCCAGATACCGATTTTGAACTAACTAGCTGAGACACACTAAACAAAAACCTTTTTAATTTTACAAAAATTAAGAGGACAACCAACTCTAAGGCGCCCATTACACGATAGGTTTTGCTGTCAGTTTTGCCAAGGTCAACGCTGTGACTGACGGAAAACCTACCGTCTAATGCGGTGACTGACGTTTGCATGATGGTGGTTGATGGTTATCTAGATATTTTGATTCTTGCATCATGCAACCATCAGTCATGACTTTTGCGTGAACGTGTAATGGCATTTCGTCAATCACGGTCAATCACCATCAGTCAGCGCGTGGAGAGTGATGGAGTCGGACGCGGTGAATCACGCAGAAGACGCGCCTGCGCTTTCGCGCAGGCTAAGTACTGTAAAGCAACAAATAGTTTTGTATGTAGAATTGTAGAACTAGTTGCTTTATGTATGTCAGTTTTATTCTTAATTCTTTTGAAATCAAATAAAGAAATTAAGAATAGAACAATAAAAAAATAACAGTAGTTATGTCTAGAGTCGCCTCACGGCGTTTGAGATGCGAACATCTCGTCTTGCATTGTTATATTGAAAGTTTAAATAAAAATATTATCACTGGAAGATAGAAGAAGTTTTAATAACCCACCCCTACAGTACTAACATATTTAAGCCTGAGAAACATTTTATTATCTCGTTTGAGACTATTCCTGAGTTGTGGGATACCACACATCTACAACATACCAATAAATACAAATGGTATGTTAGGATTTAGGGTTCCGTACCCGAAGTGTGCCAAACGGGACCCGATTACTAAGCCTCCGCTGTCCGTCCGTCCGTCCGACTGTCTGTCTGTCGCCGGGCTCTATCTCATGAACCAAAATAGGTAGACATCTGAAATGTTAACAGAATGTGTATGTCTATTGCCGCTATAGCAACAAATAATAAAAATAAAATAAAATAAAAAAATTAAAGATCCCCCATACAAGAAACGTGATTTTTTTGTTAAATCCGCCTGTATCTGATGAACCGTAACAGGTAGACAATTGAAGTTATCACAGAGTATTTATTTTAATTGCCGCTATTACAGCAAATAATAAAAATAAAATAAAATTAAAAATGAAAGGGAGATCCCATACAAAAAGCGTGATTATATTAAATTTTGTCACTCCGCGGGTTGTATCTTATAGACCGTAATAGATAGACTGTTGAACTTTTCACAGAGTGTGTATCTCTGTTGCCACTATGACAAGACAGCCTATAATAAAAATTCAATTAAATTAAAAATAAAGGGGGTCCCTAAATAAAGGGATGTTTAAGGTAATTTAGACAATTACCTACTTTACATTGTAAATGTACTTTACATGTTTACTGTACTTTACATGTTTAGGGTAATTTAGACAATTACCTACTTGACATATTGTTATAGCGCCTATCTTGTTTCTTTTACGAAAGTATTTAAAAAGTACATATATTAAATCTTGTACAATGGTATGGACCCGTTCATGTGCGAGTCAGACTCGCACTTGGCCGGTTTTTTATTTAAATGTGGAAATACCCACACAGCGTTTGTAATCATTACCAACGTATCGTACGTGTGCATGTACGTTTTATTGTGCTCACAACAAAGATATTGCATGCTTATTTCATGTTAATTATTTGATTCAGGAACGAAAATTTGGCAAAATTGTTACCAATGTAAAAAAAGATAAAACCAAATGCTACTTTAGAAGATGTTTTTTGCTCAAAATTGCAACCAAAATTCCAATACAGGCATTTCTTTAATGAATATCCATATTATTTTTGAGTTGACACGTACGCTCTCGGTAAAATCTTGCATGTGACTGACGATCAGTCGGAATAAGCGTCTAATGTCAATATTTCTCCATCAGGCAACGTCATGCAACCATCAATCATGATTCAAATTCAAATTCAAATTCAAATATTTATTCAGTAAATTGGCCACATACGGGCTCTTTTACACGTCAGTAATATAGAGTGAATCTACCAGCGCTTCGGACAAGACCATCATTGCGGAGAAGAAGCGCCGCAAGAAACTCCAGCAGAAGGTCATTTTTTCCAATATAAAATACAATAATACTTAAAAGTAAGTTACATTACAAGGTAATAAAGTAACAAATATTAATTATTAGAACTAGCACAAATGAAAACATTACAAATGTAAGGTCAAATACGTTACACTAAATGTAATGACTAGGAGAACAACACGACGAGGTCTCTTCGTCAAAAGCCATACCTAGAATAATTAACTGAACAAGTCCTTGCAGACAGACAGACAGATAAGTAATAGCCTAGACACTACTTAAATACATCTTGGTCACCAATGAAGTCATTTACAGTATAGTATGCCCTACCCATCAAGCAGCGCTTGATGTGAGACTTAAATTTATTGAACGGCATATTGACGATATCAGATGGTATCTTATTGTAGAAACGTACACAGTTCCCCGCAAACGAAGTGCTTACCTTACGGAGACGGTGACCTGGAAGAGCGAGCTTATCCCTATTTCTAGTATTTAAATTATGAACGTCGCGGTTATGCCTAAACTCATGTATGTGTTTGCGTACATACATGATATTCTCAAAGATATACTGCGACGCGACTGTAAGAATATTGATTTCTTTAAATTTATCCCTAAGCGAAACACGAGACCCCAATTGATATATAGCACGTACAGCCCGCTTCTGTAATACAAAGATGGTCTGGATGTCAGCCGCTTTTCCCCACAGCAAAATTCCATAACTCATAACACTGTGGAAATAACTATAGTACACAAGTCTCGCCGTCTCGACGTCAGTAAGTTGTCGGATTCGCTTTACCGCAAAAGCCGCTGAACTAAGTTTACCTGCAAGTGTGGCTATATGCGCACTCCATTGCAGTTTTGATTGCATTGCATAACGCAAAACCTATCGTGTAATGGGCGCCTAACGCTCAATTGGAGTACTGTAGGTATTTATCTCGAAAAGTATAGGCCTAGTTTCTTTACTGCTTTAGCTATACTTATACTGTGCCCATGACGACTTTTTCGAAAAACATCATGGCCGCTATATTAGCTTAATTTTTTTATATAATTTTCGAAATCTACTTACCTAAAAACTAAGAAAATTATTCCCATGACTTTTTCAAAAAAACATTATGGCCGCCATCTTGAATTCCAAATTTGACATCTTTTTCGAATTCTGCGTCCCATAAATCTAAAAAAGTGACACCCATGACAACAATGAAATCTTAAAAATCCCATCAAAGTCCCCTTAATTCAACTTAAAATTAATAATTATTTTATTTAGTGGGTTTTAAGACAGTTTTAATTATGTAAAAAAAAAATCGCTTTTTATGTAATGCACCAATGCTGTAGTAAATCACATAATAATATTAATTATTATGTGATTTACTACAGCACAATACATTACCAACATTAAGAAACAATAGCCGCTCGAAACATATGTAGTCGCTGTCCAAAATGCAGGGCCGTTAATCACTGAGTTCTCCCGGTACTTCACCTTCACATTATGATGAATATAAAAGTAGCTTCATATTGTTAATAAAGAAATCTCATCGCTACCCGAAACACTTACGACTAAAGATTTCCGGTGATCGTCCCTGGTCTTCATCATCAGTCTCTCTACACCAAGAGGTACTTTTAGAATGCAAATTCTTAAGGACTTACCGGAAATACCAAAATCGCTGTAAGTGTGCCGATAACTTTTGAGGAGTTCCCTCGATTCGTCATGGATCCCATCATCAGCTTCTGACTTGGTGACAATGGGACCACCTTGAGCGTATACCCGTTAAAAAAAAAAATCCAGATCGTTCCAGAATTGACGGAGAAATCAGTGAACATAGGTACTTTAAAAAAAATATACGTATTACAACATAGAACCTCCTTTTTTGAAGTCTGTTAAAATCGCTGTATGTGTGTGCCTATAACTTTTGAGAAGTTTCCTCGATTTCTCCGGGAACCCTTCATCAGATCTTGACTTGACGACAATGGGACCACCTGTGAAGTAAAATACCCTTTCAAACAAAAAAAGAATTTTCCAAATCGGTCCAGCCATCTTTGAGTAATTCTATTTTGTACCACCGCCACGCCACGCCACCGCGCGGTACCTACGCTAACGCGTAAATATTCCATTAATTCGCGTAAGTACTTCGTTTTGGAAATCCCAGCGCGCAGCGCCCGCCTCCACTCTCGAACCCATGCCATATAATTTTTAACCTTATGAATTTATGTTAAGGCATCAATTAGCCCGAAATATATTGTAAGCATTGGCGGCGGCGCGGATACGTCAAAAGCGACCGCGCGCTAACGAACTAAAATCTACTTTATTCACAATAAGACAGAGATAATACTTGCTTGAAAGCTAAAAACCCCTTCCATAAAGCTTACCTATACGAAAGGGTTTTAATTAAGCCGTTGGAACGCTGTCATTGGAATGCACCTTCAAACCCAATGAATGGGTTATCATTTCGGGAAGCGCTTAAAAAGCCAATCGAACGGGTTTTAACGCTGAACGGGTTTGGTTAGCAAAGCCTAATCAAAACCCCGTCCAAAACCCCTTCAAGGGGATAGCGGACCGGTCCCTGGTTTTGTCACAAACGCACGACGGCCTATCACCCGGCGTGCAACGGTCTCGTGGAAAGATTTCACAGACAGCTAAAAGCCGCCATTGCATGCCATGCCGACTGCAATTGGTCAGAAATTTTACCCCAAGTCCTTCTTGGCATCAGAAGCGCTTTCAAAGAGGATTTACAAGCTTCCTCAGCTGAATTAGTGTATGGCGAGCCGTTGAGACTTCCTGGCGAATTTTTCAACCCTAATGTAGCTGGCACTACTGACATTACAGACTTCTCAGCACGGTTACGTTCATTCGCCACGAAGTTACAACCGGTCCCAACTTCACGCCATACTAAAGGTAAGATTTTCGTATTCAAAGATCTAGCAACTGCACACCACGTCTTCCTTTGCGACGACGCCTCACGTGCTCCTCTAACACCCGTGTATTCAGGACCTCATAAAGTTCTCGACCGAAACGAGAAAACATTTAAAATTCTCGTAAAGGGCAAACCTGTGACGGTCACGATAGACCGTTTGAAGCCGGCCCACTACCTGGCTGATAAATCTCCACCACCTATAAAACCCACGGAAACCACTGTGTCACCGCCTACCGTGGAACCAGATGAACAACGCAGCCAGTGTCCATCGAGCGTGCCTAGATCTACTCGCTCGGGAAGACAGGTACGTTTTCCATCTTACTTTCGCCCTTACCAGGTCTCTGGAGGGGAGTGATGTGGGCTACTTACGTACACATATACACAAACATACATATCTCATTTATAATTGGGTTGATCAACTTTTTCTTGTACCTCGTTGTCATGGTTACGTCCGCTGGACAACTCTTTAACACCATGATTCTCTATACGTTTTCTATGGTTATAGTTCATCAAACGTACATTTTTGTCGTAGTTATAAGCCCATTATTTTATGGACTATTTCCTAAGCACATTAGTACCATATATTATAACAGTTTTCTTTGAGAAACTCGGTCACTGTTGTCTCTTGGACAACGGGACAGAATAACAAACAAGAAAAAGTTGATCGACCCAATTAACACTTAAAATTGAACATACTTATACTTCATATTATAAATACACCATTACAGTAATATTTATAACATTTAAATTATATACGTTTATTATAACAATTATTTATTATTAACGTGTCAGCATGTCGTGAACCATTACACCAGCGGATCTCTAAAACTGCTCGTTGCTTTTCGGAGGCGCGCAGTGCGCCTGCGCGAGGACGCGCTCGCGCCGGTCGCCGTCAAGGCCGCCCGCCCTTGAGCAGTCAGTCGCTATGGAAGTTTGACGCGAAGCGCTCGCCACTCTGACGCCGGTTCTTATGTTTTCGAGTCCTTATGTACCTACACGTGGTAATGTTAATGTGTTTGGACAGTGTAATAGACTAAGTACCTACTTACGTAGAGCGCACGCCGCTCTTGTGTCGTTTGGTGTTATACTATACGTACGACTCTCGTGTTTGTGATACCTACTCCTTCTGTAACTTCGAACATTAAATGTTTATTCGTTATATGGTGGTTTGATACTCAGGAATCCATACTGGTAACCCCAACAGCACCTATTTACCACCATAGTAGAATCAAAACGTTGCACCTGGCAGCCCTGGTTGTCTGTGCGGAAATGCGTTTCTCCGAGTTATCTCAATATTAAAATGTTGTTGGCAACATTAAATAGTTTTAGTTTTGTATTAACTGGCAACTCTCTCTCTTCATCAATCTGTGTGCCAGGCAGCAAGTGCTCCGAAATATATTTTTATTATAACCAAGAAACAAGACTTCTCCTTCACCACCGCACCAACTACAGTCCACTCCAATCCCAGATCTGTACATGGTTCTTCTAACCGGATTTAAGGCTACAAATCAAGAACAAGTTACTGCGATCTCCGTTCGGCAAGACATCGTGGTTCACGATTCCGGCGCGGAAGTACTCTTGAAGCCAGACAACGAGCAAAAAAGGTGGTTGAAGCAAAATCTCTTCGGGAAGAAAAAAGAAGTGAATCAAGATATTAAAAATCAAGAATTTCATCGTTAGGTATATTTCGAGGTTAAGAAGATTACAAGGTCAGTGTTGCGGTGCCAATATAAGGCTACGATCGTCGTCACGCACGGGCGCATCCATCCAGCAAAGGTGCGAAGAAGACGGCGAGCGACAGTGCATGGGCAGCCTTATATGGACATCACTGAGAAATTACGAAACGGTGTATCTTTTGAAAATATCGTGTATTCTCCTTACTCCATTTTAATATAATTTCTATTGTTTTATCCTGCACAATCGTCGCTAAGCAACTTACAGATAAGTCTACATCGACACCGACATGTGCGACAGTCCCCGACAAAAAAAACCGGAAGGTTGAGAACATAGGTAATAGCAAATGAAATAATTCAACGTATAAACAATGTACATAAAATAATTAGTCTCTGAAGACCCTAAACCTACTTGGCGGTCTCACGATTCGTCCGGACCGTGTGGTAGTCAATTTTTGAAGACCTTTGTCAGAATCGGGAGACTCGTCAGTTGGTTGCTCGTCACGTCTAGTCGGAGTCATAGGTCGGTCATGAGGTCCAACACTGTCTGCGCACGAAACTTCGAGCGGGTAGAGTCGCTGTGCAGGCCTAACTAACTCTCCAGTAGCCGTACGGATCCTCGCAACACGTTTTTCGTTATCATTCCCTTCAAACATCTCGGTAACGACACCGATCGGCCGATATGTTAGATCGTTTAAAACGTGATACGCTCCAGAACTCTGATCTCTCATACTCACAGAAACATCCTATCATTTTATGTAAAGGATCAAAGGTGACAGAATTGATAATTCGTAGTGAGCATGCTAGGCTATTACACGCTGGCCCTAAATTAATCCTGTCCAGTCTGAATCAAAGGTTCTGGCTGATAAATGGTATCAGAGAAATAAAAAAACTAACCCATAAATGCTGGTTGCGCAGCAAAATTCAAAACCAATTTTACACATAACATAATACAACGCCATCTGTCGAATTAACGACACACACAGATCCACCCAGGGGTTAGGTTGACTCATAAAACATCACAGGCACAAATTTGGTTTCCCGCTGCCAATAGATGGCGCTGGCAAGCACTTTTTCAACTTGAAAACTCTACTGCGATTGGTTGGAGTTGGACGCCATATATATATATATATAGTATAGCTTTAGTTCAACCACAGCTCTAAGTGGCAGCACTTGTCATACATGCAAGTTTGGACATAGAGTTGCCACTCTTTTTCTCTATAGTTACTTTACTCTTTGTGTCAATGGCACATCTGTCACTGTTTTTTTAATTATGTGACGGACTAAGGTTAGTGTCCATTTTAACCCGTCCCAGATTTAATAAACTGTTTTTATTTTTTATAATTATATGACGCCACCAAAAAATCTGATATTTTTTTTATTTGTTTATAAAAGTCTATTCTTTCGAATAAAAAAATAAAAACAAGTAGTTTTTTTTAGGCGATCCCCAATTCTGCTTATACCTGGGCTGATTGAGAAGTATCCGAAACGACAATGAAAAAAATAAAAAATATATATAATTCCCGCCGAAACATCATTTGACATCGTTTTAGATTTCAAAAAGCTTATTATCATTATTTTCTTTTTGTTTTCTTAAGAATAATAGCGGTTTTAAGTCAGTCTAATTTTACATTTTCGTGAAAATTGAGAAAACGGAGGTTCGCGCTGTAATCAAGTTTTATGTTTTAAAAGGGAAAGCGGCAAGTCAAATTAAAACTAGGCTTGACCGTGTCTTGGGGGATTCTTCTCCTTCTTTTAGCACTGTCCACACTTGGGTGGCGGATTTTAAATGCGAACACCAAAGCTGTGAAGACGCTCCCCGCAGTGGCCGACCAAATTAGGTCACTACTCCGGAAATGGTAAATAAAATAAAAAAAGTTGTACTAAGTAGATGACCGACGTTTGAAGCTAAGACAGATAGCAGAGATTGTAAATATCTCGTCGGAACGAGTTTATAATATATTGCACGAACATTTGTCAATAAAAAAGCTTTGTGCCAGATGGGTGCCGCGGCTACTCAACGACGAGCAAAAGCAATGACGAGTGAATATTTCAGAGGAGTGTTTGCAACTTTTTAGACTTGACTCCAATGAATTTCTTCGTCGTTTCATAACGGTTGATGAGACATGGACCCACCACTACACGCCAGAGATTAAAGAGCAATCTAAGCAGTGGACGAGAAGTAGCGAACCCGTACCAAAGAAGGCAAAGACTACGTTATAGGCTGGCAAAGTGATGGCAACTGTATTTTGGGATGTTAGAGGCGTCATTTTTGTCAACTATTTTGAAAAAGGAAGAACAATAAATGGCCAATATTATGCAAACCTTTTACAAAAACTGAGCGACGTAGTTAAGGTAGAAAGGCCCCATTTGGCTAAGAAAAAGATATTATTCCATCACGACAACGCACCAGTTCACACGGCTAGAGTTGCTATGACAAAAATTCAACCACCATATTCACTAGATTTGGCCCCCTGAGACTTCCATCTGTTTCCAAATTTTAAAAAATGGCTAGGTAGACGAAAATTTTCCACAACACCGAGGTCATGACGCCGTTAATGGTTATTTTGAGGGTCTTGATAGAAGCTTCTTTAAAAATGGATTTATGGCTCTAGGGAAGCGTTGGGTAAAATGTACACAGACAGGGGGAACATGTAGAATGATTAAAAAACATTTTTTTTTTATATTCATTTCGGATACTTATCAATCAGCCCAAGTAATCGCGATTTTCTCAATAAGTCATCATCATTAATTTAAGAACTATGCTCTTGTCGGTGAAGTAATTTCCATTCTGTTCTAATCCAAGCCTAATCTACGTCTAGATACGGTCTTCTTGGTCTCCCACTTTTCATTTTTCCTTCTATTTTCCCTTAAATTTAAATCTTGACGTACTCGTCGTGCCGTAACAGGTGACCAAACATCTTCCCTCGTCTATTTTCTATTGTGCTTAGTATATTTCTTTCTATATTTATTTTCTGGTTTACAATGGTAAGCACTTCCTCGTTCGTATTCCTCTCCGTCCAGCTTATTCCCTCCATCCGCCTCCAACACCACATTTCAAATAGTTCCAGTCTTTACCGGTCCCAGTGAGTCATTGCCCACGTTTCGCTTCCATATAGCGCTATGCTCCAGATGTATACCTTAATGAGCCTTTTACGTATTTTGCTTGTTATTCTAGGTTTAAAAACAAATTTATTGGCATTGAAAGGTTTTTCGCCATGGCTTTTCGGGTAATGAATTCGCTGTGCATCTCGAGTCATTTGTGATACCTAAATATTTAAAATGGGTAACTTGCTCTATTTTTTCTGAATGTAATGTTATCGGGTTATATTTTTGGGTATTTTTGGAAGTGATTATGGATTTGGTTCTATTTCTATTTATTTTAAAGCCGAATTCATTAAATATTATGTATGTCCATGTCTGTAACTAATTCTTCAAGATGTACTGAACTAGAGGTCCTAGTTTTTTATGAATTATGCATTTCTCATATCTAGGCGATAATTTAGCTGAGAAGAATTTAGTAGCGTTAGATAATGGATAACACTTTTTATATAGGTACTATTTGTCCTTCCAAGAGTTGTACTGGACGTTTCCTCAGATTATAATATTTTACATTACGTTCGTGAGAAGCAAGCAGGCAGTGTTTGACGCACCTTTTGAAATATAGATTTTAATTCGGTCAGTTTATCTGACAGAGCTAAGCCGTTATCTACAGAAAGGGCGTTTTTGTCTACAGGAGCATCAGCATTATAAAAAGAACCGTCGATAATCATCTCACGACCATGAGTTAAGAAGTACGGGGTAAACTTGGTTCCGTCGTGAACCGCGGTATTCAAAGCACAAAGAATCTCCCATATGTTTTTATCCCGGTTGCGGTGATCAGAACGCACATAAGAAGCAATAGTTCTTACCAATTCACGATTAGTTTGTGGATGATATCTGGGGTTATAGAAAATATGAGGAACGCTATATTTAGACAGAAGTTCTCTAAATTCCTTAGCTATAAATTGAGGTCAGGCAAATCGAAGTCGTCGCGAACTACATCGTCTTGATAAGAATGAAGGTCAACTCGGTTAGAGTGAAACCAGGACAAAGCAGGTCCATCAAGAAATTCAGGAAAACCACGATATATTACAGCTTCGGATATTTTCCGAGCTACACGCAGTTCTTCTAGTCGTGTCAGAAAGGTACGGACACAAGAGTCCCCTTTATATTTAATATTCAAGGAATTTACATTTAAAGTCTTTTCAGGTTTATAGATTGTCTTCTTAGTAATGACTAGAAGAGCCCACAGAATTATGGTCACAGAAGAAACCGAATCATCACGTTTTAAACGATCTAACATAGAAGTGATAGTGGCTTGAAGTAACTGAACCTCCTAAGAATTTTCTGGTAATCGAGATAAACGACAAAGTAAGTGTTTGCAGCGAGAGCTCAAACGATCAGTAGCAGCGTCTCATAGATGGTCATCAATTTCCTTCTCAATCTTTTCAGCTTTATGCTGGCTCGGGTGATCCAGAATCCCCAATAACTTAGTAACAAATTTTTCAAGAGCTAGCAGCCTATCGGGTGATCTAATCTATTGAATTGCTTCGTGACATAACTGAACTAAACAGACAGGCAGACAGGGATGATTAACCCGCCTGATTTAATTCAGAATACATAAATTAATGAAGTGTCGGCAGGCCTTCCACAAGGTGGACCGACGATCTGATAAAGATCGCGGGAAACCGCTGGATGACAGCAGCAGAGGACCGATAATATTGTTGTGGAAAACCTTGGGGAAGGCCTTTGTCCAGCAGCGGACGTCTTGCGGCTGATAATGATGATGATGATGAAATAAATGAAAGAAGAAATAATGTGTTTTTTAAATTTATTGTTACATATTTTTTTAATGAAACAAATTACATTTCATAAGAACTCTTAAAAATATTCCTCTTCTTTATCTTCCTTATTTAAATTAACCACCCTCCAACGATAGCCTCCAACTGCGCTACGACTGTGGCTGCGACGATGCTTCCAGTACACCCTCATACCACCCTCTGTTACTAATCTCGTGATGATTAACATAATTTCACTGTCTTGACTATCGTCGTCATTGTTTTTGGACTCAAATAATAATCTTAATTTCACAAGCAACTCATGTTTTATATTTTCATCCATAGCGACTAATCCTCCATAAGGCTTAAATAAGACTGATGTTTCAAACGGACATTATTCTCTTGAAAAACAACCGCATCAAATATCATATATATGAAAACGTAGTAGTAAGTATTGACGTTATTGCTATCCAAGAATGATGCAACAGCGCAAACCCTTACATACATCGTCCATACTAACGCACATATTATATAACACCTATGACCATGTGTTAGCAGTGAGCATGTTCAAATCACTTTCTCGTTTTTTCGTTTTTACGAACAAAACGAACTTTTTATCGAAAGCTAATACACGCATTCGAAATCGATCTGCATCGATTTTCCATGTTCCTCTTCGACTATCTTCATGATCAGGCACCAAACAATATGTAACTTTATCACTAAAAGTTACTTTCTTTGACACCATATTTACGGAATAATTAAATTGTAATAATATTGTCATAAGTGGTAATCAGCGTTGTTTTACTTCACTGGCTTATTACTTTTTGATTTATAAAAATAAAGGGCTGTTAGGTATTTTATAAGATAAAAAAGACATACATTTATAAAATCTTTTTATTTAAACCACTTTCTTAAACAAGTTACATTTCTTAGTGCACATACAGTTGGATGATATATACAGTTAAACACATCAATTGTCAATCTATAATCTTCGTAAAAATTTAACAATTTAGGACAGTTCATATCTTCTAAGTTAACAACATCATTATGATCTAAAATATTTTTAATCCAAGTTACTTTTTCTACGCCCTTAATCGTCTTATCAATCAAAAACTCTTTAACATACATTAAATATTTTTCATAAGGAATAAATCTGTACGTAATACTGTGTTAATACAACGTACGTATATAAGGTATGGTAGCGCTCCTGGAGATATAGAGTAAAACCACCACTTGACTAATATGATTAGTTATTTAATTAATTATTATATAACACATGTAAACTGTTCGGTGGGTGGGACGCTACTGTGAGACTCCGGACTGTATAGCCGGGCGCACGGTAAACAACGTAGCGCTAACTCAGCAGTCCTAAGTGTGTCCCTACAGTAGTCCCCCCCTAATACAAAAAGTAAAACTCTAAATTATTTATTATTAAAAACCTTAAAGTTAAGTTTCTAGAATAAGCTAAATGTGTGTGTCCACAACACAAGCGTCTTATTTCCTTAGACAATAATATGATTTTTTATCACAACAATGTTATTGTACCTTGTAATGTGTCGCACGATGTAAGTCGCAACTTCACAGAACTCCACACCGGCATGAAACTTATATATATGTTTTATTTATTAATGTTTATGCTAACAGAAAGACTTACATTTTGTTATAAGTCAAATTGTAGTAGTTTAGTTACTTATCGATATAACAGTGATAATTGTTTAATTGTAGATTCATTACACACGTTGTCGCGCGGTAGCTGTAAGAGAGGCGTGGCTACTATTTCTTTGTATAGAGTCAGGGAGAAGGGATCGGGCCGGGCTGGGATCGCAGCCCGCTCGGGCAGACAAGCTACGCGCCCGGTAGAGAATACACACTTCATTGTAAGGTTGTGAAATTAAACACCGTGTGACTATAAAAGCTCAGTCTTTCACTAAAGCATCTATACCTACCTGTTAATTACTGAGAGTGACACCTACACCATCTGTCACATTTCAGAAGTGGGATCAAACTAGGAAATATTATACAACATGTTGGGCCCTTACTATCACGGATTGGGAAAAAAACCTGCGACCAAGGGAGAGGACGAGGACGATGTACCAGGACGAGGACGATGTATCAGATATATCACTCTAACCCTAAAATATCTTGCTAGGAACAAATGTAATCATTTATAAACCTACACTAAACTTTTCACTAGTTAAATATTCCTATAATTATATGTTATACTTTCATCGTAACAACTATATAATATACTGTGGTGAAACAACATTTAGTGTATGTACTTATGACAAATGAGTATTAGACACACATATAACAACAAGTATATAATCAGCAATCCTACTTTTAATAACAGTCTTTGGATTTCTTTACTATGCTAAACTATTTTGGATAATTTGACACTGTAAATATTTATTATTCTGAATCATCAGTACCCCCATTTTCATTTTCATCGTCTTTTCTTTCCTTGTTATATATTTTCCATTCTCTTTCCACCTTCTTTAAATGAACAATATTCCTTTTGTATTCTTGTCCTGTAAGATCGTTTTTTACATTAATATCACTGCCATTTGCGCTAGTGACGGTATGTGGTGTAGAATTGAATTCTGAAGTTAATTTATTTTCCTTAACCATATTTTTTACATATACTTTTTCTCCTACATTCAAATCATATTCTTTAGCTTTTCTCCTACGATCTCCTCCTATTTTTCCTTTTTCTTTCATTTCTATGTCTTTGTCCCGGGCTTCGAGGTCATCTTGTCTGTTTTCAATGTCTAAAACATGGGGAATTTTATCTCTGAATTGTCTGTTGTAAAAAGTTCAGACGGCGTTTTCCCTGTTGTGCTGTGGGGAGTGCTATTATACATCATTAAATAATAGAGTAGGTCCTCTTTCCAATTTGTTTTAAGACTCTGACTAATTTTGAGACGTTTGACTATGTCACGATTTTGCCGCTCAACCGCCCCATTTTGTTGGGGCCAGGATAGTGTTATACATATGAATACCTAGTTCTAAACAAAACGTTTTAAATGCTTCGCTAGTAAATGGCCTACCATTGTCGGTGGTCATGCTAACAGGAATGCCTAATCTTGAGAAAATTTCTTTTAAAACAGTAATTGTATCTTGTGATGTTATGGATTTCATAGGTTTAATTTCTTTGTACCGACTATAGTAGTCGATAACTACAAACAGATAGACCCCGCTTGGTAATGGTCCTAAAAAATCCACTGCTATATCTACCCAAGCCTGTGATGGTAACAGACGTCTCTTCATTGGTACAGGTGGACTAGGTCCTGAAACCAAGGTACACCCTTGAGAACTTTTGACCATGGTTTCAGCATCCTTGTCTATCCTGGGCCACCACACCTTAGTGCGTAACCTGCCCTTCATAGCTACTATCCCGGGGTGGCCTTCATGGGCTGCTTCTAGGATCTGAACCCGTAATTTTGATGGTATTACAAGTTTGTTTCCCCTCAGCAGCATTTCATCATGTATCCATAGCTCTGAATCAAATAATTTATAGTTATTGACTTTACTGTTCCACTCATTATATAAGATACCTTGTTTTACTAATTGAAGTTCACTATCAGTTTGAAAAGCATCTTTTATTTCCCGAAAAGAGACAGCTACTGGTCGTGCAAATTGTACAATTTGATTTACATGGAACTCATCATCGAAAGGATTTGATTTTACTGGTGGACATTATCGTGAAAAAGGATCAGCTATGTTAAGTTTTCCTGGCTGGTATATTACTTTATAGGTATAAGACTGTAAACGCAAAACCCACCTTTCTATTCGAGGGCAAGGCTTTGATCTTGTGCCGAATATGACCTCCAAAGGTTTGTGATCAGTTATCAAATCAAACTGCTTCAGACCATATAAGTACATCCGA
This sequence comes from Tortrix viridana, assembly GCA_963241965.1. Classification (NCBI taxonomy): domain Eukaryota; kingdom Metazoa; phylum Arthropoda; class Insecta; order Lepidoptera; family Tortricidae; genus Tortrix; species Tortrix viridana. The sequence continues at coordinate 34,404,163 of OY725171.1, read as the reverse complement.
AAATGTTCAACTGCCCAGACTATGGCAAGCGCTTCCTTCTCAGTCTGACAGTAACGCTTTTCGACATCAGTTAGAGTTTTATTACCATAGGCAATAACTCTGCAGCCTTTACTGTCCCACTGAACAAGAACCGCCCCAAGGCCGGATGGGCTTGCATCAGCCATTATTTGTGTTTTATCACAAGGGTCGAAAAATCCTAAAGAGGTAATATTTCCTAAATTTTTCTTTAAGTTGCAAAATGCTAGCTTTTGTTCATGTTTCCAATAATTGGTGATATCCGTGTTTTTGTGGAGTTTTAATCTTAATATTTCGCGAAGCGGTTCGGTAAGGGTCGCTAAATTAGGAATCCATTTACCAATAAAATTTACGAGTCCCAGAAAACTTTGAATTTCTTCAATAGTTTTCGGTTCCCTGAATATTTCGATACCTTTAATATATTTGTCTAAACACCTTCAGATGTCAATTCATGGCCAATGAATTCAATCCTTTTTGAGTTGTATATACATTTGTCCTCATTTAGAAGTACATTATTTTGTTTAAGAATTTCCAGTACATGATTTAATCTCATGTTATGTTCATTTTCGGTACTCCCAAAAACAATGATATCATCAATAAAATTAACAACACCTTCACATGGTAAGAGCATTCTTTCTAAAATTTTCTGAAAATGTTCAGGTGCACAAGAAATTCCAAACATTAAACGTTTATAGCGAAATAGGCCTTTGTTAGTTATAAAGGTAGTTATGTCTCTACAGTCCTCATTAATTTCTACTTAATGAAATTCTTCGCGGATATCTAATTTTGAAAACACAGTTGCTTTTCTAAATTTAGGTATTAATTGTGCCATTGTAGGCAGAGGGTGATTCTCTCTAATAATGGCTTTATTCGCACATCTCATGTCCACACATATCCTAACTTCCCCATTACTTTTTAATATTGGCACCATGGGAGACACCCAAGAAGTTGGTTTATTTACTGGCTCTATAATATCCTTAGCAATCAATTTATCAATTTTTGAGTTTATTTTGTTTTCTAATGGAATAGGTATTCTCCTATATGGTTGTGTTACTGAAGTAACAGTTTCATTTACAGCAATTTGTAACTGAATATCTTTAAATTTAGGGAAGGGACCTTGTGAAATTGAGTTTACACTTACCCCTATTTTCAAAACATTAAGAGTCATAGCAGTCTCCTTTCCAAGCAGATCCCGTGTACCATCCTTAATGACATAGAATGTGGCACTATGTTGTCCGAGGCCAATGTTAATTTTTGCTTCATAAGATCCTAATACTTTCAATGGCTCCATGCTCCCATATGCCATGAACACTTTGTCAGTGTTTTTGTCTTGATTTGTAACTTCAACAGCGCATGTCTTCAAGTGCTCCCATGTTTTGTCAGTTCTAATGTTGCATTTACTGCCAGAGTCAATCAACATGTCTACATCCACACCACCAATCTGACAGTTCACAGTTTCGTCATCATCAAAATAAAATATGTAGTGAATGGCAGTTGGGTCTGATTTGAATTTTTTTTTATTTGACTCCGAGGATGATGATGCAATTTGGAACATTTTTCCGTTTGTGAATACTTGTTCTACACTGTTTTTGAAAATGACCCTTATAACCACACTTGGTACATATTTTTCTCTAGCAGGGCATGTTGTACAGTCAGCTTTATGTGTCTTTCTCCCACATATAGTACATTCTGTTGCAGGTCTTGAAAATGTATTGAACTTGGTATTTACTCTGTTTACAGTTACATCCTGCGATGGCTTTTGAAACTCACTAAGTTGTCGTTCTATTGTTTCCAATGTGTTAGCCTCAGTGATAATTTTGTCAACAGTTACAGTATCCCCAAGTGTCAGGATTTTCTTCCGAAGTTCACTTGAACGGCACTTCTCTGTAATTTGGTCTATTAAATTGTTCTCATTTGGGAATTTACATTTTGAACTTTGATTTCGTAATCTTATAAGGAATGTGTCAAATTTTTCTCCCTCTTCTTGTTTTAATAGGCGAAACACATGACGTTCGTAAACATAACTTTGTTTGGGAGTGAAATACTCATCAAGTTTTTGTATAGCAATTTTATAGATATCTACTTCTTTGCCCTCAGTATCCTTCAGTTCTGCATCAGCACCTGGTATGTTGTAATATATTTCTTTCAGGGCGAGACCACCAGTAAGAAGAAGTGTGTGTGTGTGTGTGTGTGTGTGTGTGTGTGTGTGTGTGTGTGTGTGTGTGTGTGTGTGTGTGTGTGTGTGTGTGTGTGTGTGTGTGTGTGTGTTTGGGTCCCCCTCACAATCAAATGGTTCAAAAGTTTGCATTTGGGCCATTATAATTTTGCCTGGAACATGAAGAACAAAACATGGTTTATTCCACCACTACTTGCATATTAATATGTATGTGGTTGATATATTTATAGATTGATGTCAATGGAACATTTTGCATTATTTGTTGACATCAATTGGAACAGTGAGCATCCGAGTAGGCATACGTATTCTGACATGTTTTCCTGCAAAACTACGCAGATATTTAATATTATTTTTACAGTTTTATATAATGTTAGAATAAGTAGTGACATTGTTATATTTTCATTTAAAAAATGACTAACTGTTGAGTTTCTTGCGGCGCTTCTTCTCAGCAGTGGTCTCCTCTTGGGAAGCGCTGGTAGATTTTGACGTGTAAAAGTGCCCGTGCGGCCTACTTACTGAATAAATATCTTTTATCTTTTTTATCTATCTTTTATTGAATGCAATTTGCATATTTTGTTTGATGTCAATGGTACATAAATGCATTTAAGCTTAGTTGACATCACTCGGATCACTCTTTTTGTTTGTTTTGGTGATTGATTGATATCAATGGAACGTAACTTACGGTTTCTGTGAACCTGATATAGTTGATATCAATTGGCACTGTACCAATTTAGTGAAACCAATGGAACACAATACATTTTATTTCAACTATTAGTTGGTCTCAATAAATTTTGCATTTATCATGACTAAAGTGACATTTCGGTTTTGTTTCGTATCATCATTTATTTAACGACAATCAGATTACTTCAACTTTTGTTTTCGTTTTTATGACGCCGCAGCAGTTGTTTTGTTTTGCTTACAACATGGCTGCGTGCGTTGGTTTTGTTGATGATACGCTTGAAATTAATCGCACTCTACTTACAGTTTTACCTCCGTCGCCAATTGTAGCGTACACTTTTATGTACGTGCTTTGGTTTAGATAGATAGTATTGAGCTTATAATTATAAATAAAACACACCCAATGTTTCACCGGCTCTTGTACCGCCACCAACACGGCCCACGATCCACAGATACCGACAGAGTGTTGCCAGTGGTATCGGCGCACATTTATTAAACGCTACGTTACCCCTAAGGGGATGAAATGGGTGGTTAAAGTTTGTATAGGAGTTTGGTCATTTTTCATGTTAGAGACGCGGAAATTGGTATACTTATAGGCTACTGTTATCAAATGAAAAAAAATAACGTTCGGCGATGAAATGGGATGGGATGAAATGGGGGTGGTAATTTGTATGGGAGTTTGGTCAATTTTGAAGTTAGAAACGTGGAAATTAGTATATAGGCTACTGTTAAATAACAAAACAATACAACTTCTGGCGATTTTGGAAAAGTACTCCTAAGTTGATGAAATGGACGGTTCATAAAGGGAGGGTTGTTCATAAAGCGCTGAAAGGTCTGAGTAGCATTCCTCCCTCCCAAGAGTTAAGTTTGTCTATTTTTGAAAGTGTTTTTAAAACCAGCACCGGACTTGGCTTTTTGTGAAGGTGTGAACGATATTTTTTTTTGTTCTTTCCATTTCTTCTAGGTTTTAATCCTACCATTTTTTTTTGTTGAAATATTAAATTAAATTATTAAATAAATAATCTCTTTCCTATTTTGTTCCGATGAAATACTCTGTCTTGTTTCAAGTGCAGAATTAAAATGCGATTAAACCATGATGTTTGTTGCTTATAAGATTTCTGTTTTATCAATCCAACTATTTTCTAGTGAAGGTAATCCTAACCATTTTACATATAATTTACGACCGTTTTTCCTTAAGACTTTTTCTACAAGATAAATGTTCTTATATAGGTTTCTGCAATTCTTGAGCATAAAATGATCCTAAGATGGGTCGATGTCTAGCATCTTCTATGACAAATGTTATTGGGTCTGTGTTTTGTACTTTCGTAATAGTAAATATTTCAGTCGACCAATTTGGAGTGTATCCTTTTTCAAATGTTCCTTTATATTTGCTTATACGAACGGCATCTCCGACCGCAAATTTAGTTTTTCCCTTTGTTGAACTCCTTTTTAAAAAACCTGACCTGACATCTAGTTGGTTATTGTTGATCGAAGAGAGTGAACGAATGGAGCGCCGGCGCTGCGAATGAAGTGAATCGATACGGCAAAGTGTATAGTGGCTTGGCTTAGCTCCGCCATTTTGCGTTACAACTTTCCTGTGCCTTTGTGCGGTAAAAAGTTTGCGGTTAATTATTATACCTAATACATAAGTTGTATAAAGCTAAGTGTTAGCATTAGCAATATTGGCATATTATTGTGATAGTAGTATTCTACGTATCGTAACTTTTAATACAATGGACGACGATGTAAAGCGCCTCGTGGCGGCCAGGGGGCAATTAAAGGCAACCATAACCCGGATGCTAAAGTATAAGCAGTCGTTGAAGGATGCAGGTACCGTAGCAGATCCCATATTAATAAAACAAAAAAGGGACCGTCTATCAAAAACATTTGCTGACTATAATGAGCATAACCTGGAAATTTTATTATTAGATCCTGCTGACAACGAGAATGTCGAGGACATCGAGGACCAAGTCGATGAGCTCAACACCTTTTTTACGCGTATTATTGAGAGCGCGGCGGCGCCTGCTTCGGTGTCGCCGCTTGTCTCTAACTCTGCTTCCGCCTCTCGGGAAGGGGCTGCTTTCCGTCTTCCACGTATACAGCTACACAAGTTTAATGGCGAGGTAGGTGACTACCAGAGTTTTATTGCACTCTTTAATAGTGTCATTGATGCAGATGAACACTTAAATTCTTGTGAAAAACTTTATTATTTAAAAACGCATTTGGAAGGTGATGCTTTGGCATTAATAAAGCATTTACCACTCACGGCTGACTATCCTTTCGCCCTCGATCTCTTAAAGCAACGCTATGACAATAAAAAGCAATTAATTCAGTTCAATTCAATTCAAATCATTTATTTCGGATAAGTCCATATCATGGGTTAGTTAAAGTATCGATACCTTAAAATCTAATGTTAGTGGATACAAATACATAATCAATTACTCAATGTCACAATTAAAATTACAATTGAAATTAAAACTAAAGGGCACTATCTGAAACGCTGGTGTGAAACGTGCAGCTGCGTCCACCGGTGCAGCAGTGCAGAGTCCCAGCGGTCCCTGAACACGTTCAGGATTCTGTTGGCGCTGGCGCGGAGCCTCGCCAAGAGGGAGGCGCTCCGCTTGCGCATTATCGCCGCAAAGCCGTCAGTCCGCGCCTCGGTGAACATCCCCGACGCGCTGCATCGCCACGGCAGCCCCAACAGCACCCTGAAGGCGTTGTTATATTGGACACCATAAATCACCACATAATCTCATTTTTGGACATGCCCGCGATGCAACGGGGGTCTGCTGCTTGCATGCGCAATTTGGTGTCTACTGTTAAGCAGCACCTGGGTGCTTTAAACAATTTGGGCGCTCCAACAACGCACTGGGATTTGGTCATTATAGCAATTTTGTCAAAAAAGGTTGACCAATATACCTTAAGGGCGTACCACTTAGAAAACCAGAGCAACAGTGATCTCTCTAAGCTTAATGATTTCTTAACCTTTTTAGACCAACGTGTAGCTGCTCTGGAAGCGTTGGGAGAAGAACCCAGCAAGCGTCGTGCTAGTTTAATCTCTGTTAATAAGGCTAAGCCTGTCAAAATTGTAAAATGTAAGTACTGCCAATCTAATAATATTCACAAGTTGCACCAGTGCTCAAGTTTCAAGCTTTCTGACCCTATAAAAAGGAAAGAGTTTGTAGTATTACACAAGTTGTGTGATGTATGTTTAAATGAGCATACTGGGAAAAAATGTATTTTCACATTTAAGTGCTCAATTTGTAAAGGCAAACACAATTCATTACTTCATGAGGATGTTCCTCAACAAAATGCGACTGTGTCGCACTCAAATGAGCAAAACAATAGCAAAAGCGCTGGTCAAATAAGCCTATTAACAAACACTAGTGATAATGTTTTACTACCAACAATTAAAGTGAAATTGTATGACAAAGCTGGCCAAGCTATGTTTATGCGTTGTCTTTTAGACTCGGGAAGCCAGGTTTCTTTTGTGCTTTCTGAAATAGCCGACCAATTAGGATGTAAGTTACAACCTGACAAATCCGTAATCACAGGTGTGTGTGGTGGCGTTAATACAACAACTGAACAAACAACCTTAAATGTTCATGCTACTGCAAGCAATTTCAGTATACCAGTAACATGCCATGTTGTAAAAAACATTACTTGCAGTATGCCACAGTTTGTAGTTAAAAATGAAACGATTAATTTTCCATCTCATGTCAAGTTGGCTGATGATAATTATTATATATGTGACAAGATAGGTATGCTCCTGGGTGCTGACATATTCTTTCAGATCCTGTTACGCGAGCAACTGCCAGTGTCACCTAGTGGACTTGTCCTTCAAAACACATGCTTCGGTTACATAGTCGCCGGAAAAGTCCAGCACTCCGGAGCGTCTACAGCATGCATGGTTTCTAACTTTTGTTGTTCACAACCAAAGCAAGATGATTGCCTTATTAGATTAGATCATACTGTGTCACAGTTATGGCAAACTGAGAAGGTTCCAGAAATCTATACTGAGGCCAATTCTGAGCAAGAACTAGCTGAACATATATTTCAGGAAACTGTCATGTTAAAAGATGATAAATTCGAAGTCTCTTTACCACTTAAACAAGATATCACAGCTTTACATCTAGGTGATTCTTTAACTTGCGCATTGAAGCGATTTTCAAATTTAGAATTGAGATTTAAAAAGGATAATGATTTATTCATGAAATATAAAGCTTTCATCGATGAATATGTACAGCTAGGCCATGCTAAATATGTTGAAATTTCGGAATATAATTTAGAGGAAAAGGCGGTGTTCTTTTTACCTCATCACCCTGTTTTCAATGAGAACATATGAGAGTGGTATTTGACGGTTCTATGCCGACTTTATTGAAAGTCTCGCTTAATGACGTTTTATTAAACGGGCCCGTCGTACAGAATGATTTATTTAGTATACTGGTTCTATTTAGACTGTTTAAGTACATCTTAAATTGCGATATTCGAAAAATGTTTAGAGCCATTGACTTAACGCCATCACACCGACCTTTGCAAAATATTCTATGGAGGCCAGCTCCAAACGAAGACATTAAATGTCTACAACTTCAAACAGTGACGTACCTACGGCCTTAAAAGCTCATCATTTCTCGCAACACGTTGTTTGCTCGAATTAGTAGAAAGATTCAGGGACAGTTACCCCCTGGCTGCCGATGCGTTGTTACATCATACTTACGTCGACGACGTTAACTTAGTAAGCAATAATGTAAATGAGCTCTTGGAAGCTAAAAACCAAATGATAAACTTATTACATAAAGGTGGCTTTCAACTGCACAAATGGTGCTCAAACAATCAACAATTTTTGGACGATATACCATCAGATTATCAAACTAAAGGTTGTGTACATTTTACAGATGACAAGAATTCAGTTGTAAAAACTTTAGGCATTAAGTGTGACTTAAAATCGGATACGCTCATAATAAGTGCTCCTCGGCAACCGCTTCGTAATACTTACACGAAGCGGGAAATATTGTCATTTGTTAGCAAACTTTTCGACCCGTTGGGGTTGGTCGGACCCGTCGTAGTAACCGCCAAACTACTAGTACAACAGACTTGGTTGGAAAAAACTGGCTGGGATAATCCTTTGTCTAAAGACCTCAACAACGGATTCCAAAGGTTTGCTGACAGCTTAAATCAAATGAACGAGATAGTCATTAAGCGAAATTTAAATACCTCTAATGCAAAGTCTATTACCATTATAGGTTATGCCGATGCAAGTTGCAAGGCACAAGGAGCTTGTGTGTATTTAAGAATTGTAGACTCTGATGATAATGTAAATGTCGATTTATTGTGTTCAAAATCGCGTGTCAATCCGATAACACAGTTAACAATGCCTCGTTTAGAATTAAATGGTGCCTTATAATAATAAGGCACCATTTGGCCAATAGGCCAAGTTAGTAAAGAAAGTTTATGAGACTTTAAAACCCAAGTTTGATATGAATGTTCACTTATTTGTTGATTCGCAAGTTGTACTTGCCTGGCTGAAGACAGAGCCACTGAAACTCAGTGTATATGTAGCAAGTAGAATACAATGTATTAGAGAATTAACAAAAGGTTTCTCATGGCATTATGTGAACACTTCTGAGAACCCAGCTGACTGTTTATCGCGCGGTGTCGAGCCCCATCTATTGCAAGGTAACGACCTATGGTTTCATGGACCTGCTGCCTTAAAAATGCTGAATTTTCAGCCTCCAGCTGGCTTCGAAATGCCAAAAGAAATGCCTGAATTAAAAACGTCTCATGTTGTAACAAAAACTGAGGAAAGATTGCCTTTGTTCTCATAGTGTTCTAATATTGATAAAATTAAACGCATAATTGCTTATATTTACAGATTCGTAAATAATTGTAAATACAGTTTACAGAATAGACAGTTTGGAAATTTAACGCCTAAAGAAATGGAATTTTCTTTAAAAATAATAATTAAAGGTGAGCAAGTGAGATTTTTCAATGAAGAATTTTAATGTTTAAACTCTAGATTACATATAAAATCAAATCTTCAGGCGTTGAATCCCTTCATTGATGGCATGAATATCATGCGTGTTGGTGGACGTCTGCAGCATGCTGACATTCCATATGCTACCAAACATCCGATCATCCTACCAAAAGGATCTAAAATAGTACACTATTTAATAGAGAAGGAGCATAAGGTATTGATGCACGCTGGAGCTAAGCTTGTTCTATCAAGTTTGAGTGAGAGATATTATCTCATTAACGGTATTAGAGAAGTCAATCATGTAGTAAATAAATGTATAATTTGCTTTAAGTTAAAAAAGAAAAATGCCTGAACAACTAATGGGTTCGCTCCCTTATGTTAGAATTAACCCTTGTCGTGTATTTGAAAAAGTAGGCATCGATTTTGGTGGGCCTTTTAATATAAAAATGTTAAGGGTCAGAAAACCTGTTCTACGAAAGGCATATATATTGATATTCGTTTGTTTCACAACAAAAGCCATTCATGTCGAATTAGTCTCAGATTTGACTACAGATTGTTTTTTAAATGCGTTAATAAGATTCATAGCCCGCAGAAACAAACCATTAGTAATTTATTGCGATAATGCAAGTACATACAAGGGGGCTCAGAACCAATTAAATAAACTGTATCAGTTGCAGTCTACCATTGATCATAGCAACACTGTTGAACGTTACACCGCTGAGCTAGGCATAACATTCAAGTTTATACCCAGTTATTCACCAGTGTTTGCCGGTTTGTGGGAGGCTGGAATTAAGAGTGTTAAGCACCATTTAAAGAGTTGTGGGCGAATCTGTCATGACATATGAAGAGTTAAACACAGTTATTGTTCAAATAGAGGGCATATTAAATTCGCGTCCCTTGACAGCTTTGCCGACAACAGATAATAATGAAATACCTTACTTAACACCAGGACATTTCTTAACCGGTGCACCGCTCACGTCGTATCCTGAGAGAGATTGTGTAAATGTGCCTATAAGTAGGATTCAATTTTGGGATCATTGTAATCGTATGGTCCAACTGTTTTGGAAGCAGTGGCACAAGCAATACCTTGTTCAATTACAAAACCGGCCGAAATGGCGCTATGCTTGTGACAATATTAAAATAGGGACTTTAGTAATTGTTAAAGATGATAATGTCACACCTTTAAGGTGGCCTGTGGCACGTGTCGTTGAAGTTTACCCAGGGGCAGATGGGAAAGTAAGGGCACTATCGATTAAAACGGCCAAAGGGTCTATCATTAAGACAAGCATTTATAAGGTTTGTGTACTTCCATTAGATGATTAACGTTTAATATTAAGGTTTGTCTACCTCTATTGAAACATTAATGATTAATTTAAAGTTTGTGTACTTCTATTGGAAAATTAATGTTTAACTTTTAGAAAACTATTCATAAAGGTTTTGTACTTCCATTAGATGATTAACGTTTAATATTAAGGTTTGTCTACCTCTATTGAAACATTAATGATTAATTTAAAGTTTGTGTACTTCTATTGGAAAATTAATGTTTAACTTTTAGAAAACTATTCATAAAGGTTTTGTACTTTCATTAGAAAACTAAGCTTAAATTTAAACTTTCTGTGCTGGGGGCATGTACGATACGTACATACAAATATTGTATAATCTGTGGCACAAAGTTAGTTGCTCTCTAGCTGTCACGTGAGAGGTCATGAATCGTTTACTTTAAATAGATTTATTTCATTCAATACAGTTAATTCTATATTCACAAGTTTTATTTGCGCCTACAACATGTAGTTCTCTATATAAGTATGTGTTATGTATGTGTGAGTGGCTGCGCCCACTCAGCTGTTGTCTTTGAATAAAGCAGTGCGAATAGATAAGCTCGTGGTTTCACTCGCGTCCGTACTTGTCATTGGCGACGATCCGCGTTCTACCCACGTCACTGCGCGATAAAAAAATGGCTAGTGCTAATTTTGGTATATTGACTACTTTCGACCACAATCTGCAAAGTTGGAACAGTTACAAGGGAAGATTAGCACAATATTTTATTGCGAACGATATTGATCAATCGAAAGATGCGACGGGAATAAAAAGACGGGCTATCTTGCTAAGCGCACTCAAGGAGGGTACGTATATAAGCTCGCTGTCGATTTGGCTTTGCCGAAACAGCTGGACTCCGTGCCCTACGAAGATATTTTACTGCTACTGGACAATCATTTCACACCAAAAAGAACGGGTTTCGGCGAGCGCCACAATTTCTATGCGGCAACACAGCAGTCCGGCGAGACTTACGCTCAATGGGCGGCGAGACTGCGCGGATTGACCACCCACTGCTCGTTTAGCAATGTGGAGGAGGCGCTGCGCGACCGCTTCGTGATGGGGATGCTCCCGGGACTAGAGAAAGAAAAGCTGTACGCGCGGGACCTACAAGAGCTAACGCTGGCCAAGGCCGTGGAGCTCGCGGACAGCATCAGCCGCGCGCGCGCTGGCGCCGGCGCCGCTGCCGCGCCGACCGCGACGGACCTGTTTAAGATTACTAACAATCGTAAGCAAAGTGATAGTTCGGTTAAAGTGCAGTGCTCTGCGTGTGGATATAATAATCATAAAGTGTCTGAGTGTCGTTTTGCTAATTTTGTTTGTAAAAAATGCAAGGTTAAGGGCCATTTGCGTAGAATGTGCACTAAAATAAATTATGTTGAAACAGGAGGCCCTGCAGAGGGCGGCGACGACGACGACGGTGAATTGTTTAACATTCGTTCTGTCCGGGGAGAGCCTATGGTGGAGACAGTGGAAATTAACGGTTTGTCAATTAAATTTGAGGTTGATAGCGGGTCAGCTGTTACCGTTTTATCGCAAAACACTTATAATTTACATTTTCGCAGCCTCCCATTGTCATCTACAAATAAAAAGTTACGTAGTTATACAGGCGATAGCATACCGTGTTTGGGCGTGGTGCAACTGGTGCAACTGCCGTTCACGTTCAACAGGCAAACCCACACGCTTAGCGTGTACGTGGTGCGCGACGGAGGGCCGCCGCTTCTAGGCAGAGATTTTATCTCAAAGTTTAATTTAGAGTTGACTCCTGTTCACTACTGCCAAAGCGTAATCACTTTCGAACAACAATATCCACAGCTATTTTCTGATGGTCTAGGTTGTTTTAATAAATACCGTGTAAAATTAACCTTGAAAGAGGGATCATCACCTAAATTTTTTAAAGCGCGTCCGATTGCTTTTTCGTTAAGGGAAAAAATTGATAAAGAAATCAATAGATTGGTTGATTTAAAAGTCCTTGTCCCCGTGGAGCATTCGGAATACGCTTCTCCCATTGTCCCTGTTTTAAAACGTAATGGGACTGTCAGATTGTGCGCTGACTATTCAGTTAGTATTAATAAACAATTGGTCATCGAGCAATATCCTCTGCCGACCGCTAATGAGTTGTTCGCGAAATTATATTCTGGACAAAAATTTACGAAGTTAGACCTATCCATGGCCTATAACCAATTAATGCTAAGTGAAGACTCTCAAAACCTAATTTGTATAAACACTCATCGTGGCTTGTACAAGTACACGCGGCTGGTATTCGGGCTGGCTAGCGCGCCGGCCATCTTCCAGCGCGCCATGGAGGGCCTGCTGGCCGGCGCGGAGGGCGTGCTGTGCCTGCTGGACGACGTGCTGGTCACGGGCCGCGACGAGCAGGAGCACCTTCGCCGGCTTCACTGGGTTTTAAATAGGCTACAGGACGCTGGACTAACATTGCAAAAGGAAAAATGTGAATTTTTTAAAGACGAAGTTAGTTATCTAGGCTACGTGATTAGTAAACATGGCCTTAAAAAATCATCAGATAAAGTGAAAGCCATTACTGAGGCCCCGATCCCTAACAACGTCAGTCAACTTCAGTCCTTTCTTGGGTTAGTTAATTACTATAGGAATTTCGTCCCCGGGGCATCAACAATACTGAGTCCACTGTATGAGTTACTAAAAAAGGGCGTTAAGTGGGAATGGTCTACTGTTCACGACAGTGCTTTTAATAACATCAAGCAAAGTCTAGCGTCAGACAGTGTGCTCACACATTTTAATCCCAGTGCAAAGTTAGTCCTTACGGTCGATGCGGGCCCGGGTGGCCTTGGCGCTATTTTATCCCAGGTGGGGCCGGACGGCCAAGAGAGGCCCATTTCGTTCGCATCCCGCACACTAAATTCAGCAGAGAAACGATATTCGTAAATCCAAAAGGAGGCCACGGCGATTGTGTTCGGAGTACGCAGGTTCCATCAGTACTTATACGGTCGCGCTACACCGTTTATTTTACGCACGGATCACGAGTCACGATTTTTGGACCCCACCGTGGCATACCCGAAGTATCTGCGAATCGTTTACAGAGGTATGCAATTTTTTTAAGCGGGTATAACTACGTCATAGAATATATTCGCAGTGCAGCGAACAGTGTAGATTTCTTGTCGCGCGCATGCGTGCCGGTGCCGCAGGAGCGAGAGGCGCGGGGGCCGCGCGGGGCGGGCGAGCCCGTCGCCGCGGACGCAGACCTGTGCGACCGCGCCGCTTATGTTTGTTTCGTAGTAGAGGGTAGTTTGCCGTTAACAACAAAAGAGCTACGTGACGAAACTAACAAAGATGTAACCCTTAGTCAAGTTATTAAGTACACAATGGATGGGTGGCCAAATAAAATTGATAACATAATGTTAAAACCCTTCCACTTGTGTAAAACACAATTAGCAGTTGAAAATGGTTGCTTATTGAGAGGACACAAGGTCGTGATTCCCGATTGTTTGCGCAAAAAAGTACTAATAGAATTGCATAGTAGTCACTTAGGAATCGTGAAGTCAAAGGCCGAGGCGAGGTCTCGATTCTGGTTTCCGGGGATCGACAAAGCGATAGAAACGATGATCGGCGCGTGTGCAGCCAGCTGCGTGCGTCGCCGCCGCGCGCGCCACTCGCCCACTGGGAGTACCCGCCTCAGCCTTTCCACAGAATTCACTTAGACTTCCTTGGTCCGATCAATGGCAGCTCGTATTTAGTTATAGTCGACGCATATACTAAATGGGTAGAAGTCTATGACATGTTTAAGTCAACCACATCCAGTGCTGTCATCGAAAAGGTTTATGACTTCATGTCTAGGTTTGGGTTGCCTAACAGTATTGTAAGTGACAATGGAACGGCTTTTTGCTCACAACAATTTGAACAATTCTGTTTATTAAATGGTATTTCACATATGACGTCACCCGCCTATCATCCGGCCAGTAATGGCCAAGCGGAAAGTTATGTGAAGGTTATTAAGAAGGGTATCAAATCTAGTATTATGTCAAGTAATAACTTACATACCAGCAGACTCAAATTGTTAAAGTTTATTTTTGACTACAGGAACTCCATTCACTCCACCACAGGATTTTCACCTGCTCAGTTGGTTTTTGGACGAAAGTTAAGGTCGCGCTTGGATTTATTCAATCCAATCGCGTCGCCGCCGCCGCCCTCTTTAGCCGGCCTTGCTAATGTTGTCAAACAAAAACAGTGTTTGCAGAATGTTAAATTGAATAGGAAGAACATGCTGTCATATAAACCTGGTGATTTGATTCTGTATAGAAAAAACATTAACCAAACAAAACACACTTGGAGTAAAGGTATAGTCGTTAAAAAAATTGGAAGAGTACTGTATCAAATAAAAGACCTTGAATCATCACTATTATTTAAGAAACACAAAAATCAACTAGTATTATTTAGAGGCACAGTCAGCAACCAAAATAATTGGGACTTAGACTTACCTGACTTACCTACAAATCCTTCGGTTGACACGCCGCCATCGCCGCCGCCGCCGCCGCCGCCACCGCTGCCGCCGCCGCTGCAGCCGCCGGCCCCGACTCCTTCGTCTGCGTTACCTACTTCGTCAAGCGCCACAAGTGACGCTACGGCCGTCAGGCCGCCATCACCACCACTGGACACCCGAGCCGACGTCACAGCGCTCTCATTACCCAGCTCGCCTTTATCACCAGTTATTACAACGACTAGGCAAAGTCCCCGTTATTAGTACAGGGGGGAAAGAGAAGGTATACACGTCGAGACTGCCGGTCCATCTAGTTCACCCGAGCGCAGTGCTTCGCCGGCTGAAAGCTCCGACGACGACCATTTCCATGAAGCGATTGACGAGGGCCCAGCACACGATAAACGCAATGACGAACCGCCGATAGTACAACCCAAAATTATGTTGCGAAAACGTGCCAAGGTTAATTACAAAGTGTAAAAGTTTAGGGGTAATTGTAATCTAGGGGGAGGAGATGTTATGTATGTGTGAGTGGCTGCGCCCACTCAGCTGTTGTCTTTGAATAAAGCAGTGCGAATAGATAAGCTCGTGGTTTCACTCGCGTCCGTACTTGTCAGTATGAATATTGTTGCCTGGTACCCTTAGTACATTTGTGACTAGGTCAATTGTGTGAGATTGTCCGTGATATGTAGGTATGTATGTATTCTTAAATTACAAGCTATCTTTATCTTGTTTTATCTACTCTATGAATTATGTATCACTTGATGATACAATACAAAATATAAACAACCTTTTAATTAAATATTGAACAGATGTAATTGAAAAACTAACTGCATCAGCGCTCTCTGAAAAACTATGTAATACTAAAACAAGACAAATGTTTTTTTATATTTTATGTGTAGTACCATAGAACTAATTAACACACTTATCTTTACAACTCTATACTTACCGGTTTTAAGTAATTAGAAATAGACAAGACATCCTTAGCAGGCCTATCATATTGTAAACATATGTCTAATCTTACATGATATTATCTTTTAAATAATGCAGTTGACAAACATTGGGTACCCTATCGCCTGAGTTATATCTAAAGTTAGGTATTTTATTTAAAAACAATAATAAATTAATTGTTTCATCTTGAAAGGTCACTAGGTACATTACAAACTGAATTTACCTGGCCTTGAAATTGATCATCATTGTAAAGAAAAGCCCTTTATAGCGAGTGAGGCTGAGAGTAGGCTCCCTCTCAGGGTGACCAGGGGTAACGTCCCGGCCCGTTTCCGTTGACGGTCCTCCTTGTCACCCTGACAACTCTCTCTCTCTACTTCCGTCCTACGCCGCGCGCTATCACGGCGTCAGCTAGGCTTTCTTTTATCTTTTGTGACAATTTGTAAACTTTGATTGTAAACCTGTGACTGTAATAACTAGCAACTATTAAAATAACGTGAACCCCAAGAGTGAAGCCCATTATTCATCATCGCCCTGCTCACCCTCTACAAGTGATCGCCCAACGTGTGAGTTCATAAAACATGCCCGGCACCCGAAAACGCCGACAACGATCCCCGGACGGTGCGGGCACTTCAGTCACAATGACGGAGGAGAATTTCTCGACCCTTTTGGGTACGCTTCAACAGTCTCAAGCCGAGATGTGCACAAGACTTCTCACCGAGATTCGACACGACAAACGTCGTGAGTCGACGCCATTACGGGAGCCGGCCGGCGTCATGGGCGCGGTCACGTTCCCGGTCGGGGCTAACTTCGCGACGTGTCAAGCTAAATTCAGCGGAGCGCCGACGGAGTCGGTCGAGAATTTCATCGATGCCGTCGAGGTTTTTAAGGCCGCAACAGGAATTTCAGATGATACCGCGTTGCAGGGCCTATCACTTTTATTGTCACATACCGCCGGCACATGGTGGCAAGGTGTAAAGAAAGACATTAAAGACTGGAAAGATGCGTTATTTAAATTAAAACACGCATTCGGAGAGCGACGACCGCCGTTTCAAATCTACAAGGTGTAACGTTATACGTACATATTTAGTTTTAACTATTACCTAGTCTTAATCAAATAATAATAAAACTACAAGTAAAACACAAAGTCATACAAATAAATCATATGTTAGCAGTATGAATTCATCAATACGTTTTATTATTTAAAAGTTCACCGCGAGCCGTCTTAGCGCTCGTAACTGTTCGGTTTCTTTCGGGAATCGTCGGGTCAGCTGCGCCAGCGCGGATTACCGGGCTGCGGGGCGCATACGCTCCAATAACACTCGAGTCGAACGCACGTCGCTCTTCCAGCCGGTCTCTGCTACGTCATTCATTTCATACGTAACCGTTAGGAAGTGCTCGTCCCTAAACGTTCCTCGAGGTTTTAATATTAGTTATAATATATTGTTGTACGTGCTATAATTTGACCCCAGACTTGGGTAAGTGGTACATTACTATAATGCTTGTTGCTAGGCTGATTTTCCTTAGTTAGTTTGTAGGCTAATTATAATGCTTGGGAATGGTTACTCTCAATCATAGTCATTTTACTATAATTAAATATAAATTAATATTATCCTTCGAGATGATTTTGCTTGCTATCTACTACAATGTAATCGGTTTTTTGTATCATACCATTTACTTTCCACCCTCGCATTTTTCATAAAAACAATTATCGTCATTAATTTTCATGCTCATTTCATTCGCTCATTATTGTAATCTCCGTGTCTGATTGTGATCGACCACGGCAACACGACTACATCAATTATTAGTTTCTTTTCGCCATTGCCGTGGACGCTCGCCAATCTCCTGGACGCTGAAATTAACGCTTTGTTCGATGGCGCGTTCCAGGGTCCAAAGTACGGGTTACACCCGACCCTCTTCAATTCTGCTTCGCTTCTGCTTCGCTTCTGCGACCAAGACAACTGCGGACCTCGGCCCATAGTGAGCAGCCACAGCCACCGGTGTGTCCTGGAGAACGACCCTGCGAGCTCCCGACGTCCCTATTCTACTCCAGGATAGTACTTGACCAGTTAGGGAACATTTGGAACCAGTGCCTACGTATCGCTCGAACCACCACCTTTGTGTTCTTCCTTCTGAGGTGGCCCATGGCCTTAATAAATTATTTTGCACGGATTTTGGCCTCCTCATTTCTTCTCCCATAGGGACAGTGCAGGAGGTTAACCCTGAAACAGTGACAAAGGTTCTATTCGCCATGAAACAAGACCATCAAAACACGGATCTTTTTGTAAGCCAAGCCAGAGCCTTACTAGCTAAGCTGCCAGATGGTGACGTTTGCGAAAAAGTGGAACTTGACATGGTGTACGGTTTGTTGGACATTCGTGTAAGGAAAAGAATTGATCGGGATAGTGTTTCGACCTTCGAAGAGCTGCTACGGCGGGCGAGGAGCATCGAGGACGCGTTGCGAGAGCAAACCTACTCTCCGGCGACGGGGCAACCGCCTCGTGGCACGTGTCCACCGGCGCCCCGCGCCCCTCAGCCTTCGTCGTCGGCGCCGCCGCCGCCGCCGCCGCCACCGCCGCCTCAAGCGAGCGTGGGCGCAGCGCGGGCTCCGACACAGCAGTATGCACTACCACGGTTTCACCAATAGTTGTCAGCCGGACAGGCCTCTCATCAGCCAGCTCAACATGATAACGAAAGTGGACATTCAGGTACTGTCAAACGTGCTTTTTGTTATTATTGCAAGAAAACAAATCATATTAAAGCTGAGTGCCCTAAGTTAAAGTCTAAAAGTGAGCAAGCATTGTCATGCTATAAGTGTGGAGAAATCGGTGTGTCACGCACTAATTGTACTAAATGTATTAATGCTGAAAGTAATGCTTTTTATGTAATTGACACTAAGGCATGTTGTGTGTCTGATAATAATATTAATGTTACATCTTGTGTCAAGGGGGAGCCGCTTACTACACCAACTAAACAAACAGCTCTTTTTCATCGGCCTATTTTAGAAATTGAAATATTAGGTTCTAAAGGTACCGCACTAGTTGACTCTGGGGCAAAGAGTTGTATATTATAGCTGGACACTCGCTTTATACTTACCTCCAGTCAAAGGGACATCCTCTCCAACCATCAACACGAACTATAAAGCTTGCTGATGGTCATGCTCGTCTCACAGATGTTTATTTAGCTGAGGTTGAGGTTACATTAATAGATAAAGTGGTGCCAACTCAATTTTTAATTTTACCCAATGCACATAATAATGAAACATTATTAGGAATTGATTTTTTGATAAAAGCTGGTTTAACTTTTGATTTTGCTAAATCTTTATGGTGGCTAGATGATAGTGTACATAAGTATAATATGTGTTTTGAACGGAATGTCAGCCCCACTAACAATGTTGTGAAACTGTTTCTTCGCTTGGAGGTGGTGATGAACGCATGGTACTTTCCCAACTTCTTGCTGAATTTTCGGATGTGTTTAAGGAGACTGGTCCACCTACTGAGTTTGCGGAGCACCGAATTGAGACCGGCTACCACCTGCCGATCGCAGTGCCGCCGTTCCGCCTCACTCCTGCTCGAAAGGAAGCCATGGAGAAGGAACTGGACCGGATGCTCGCCGAAGATATCATTGAGGAGTGTGATGCTGCATGGGCTGCACCTGCATTGCTGGTACCCAAACGTGATGGGAAGTTCAGATTTTGCGTGGACTACCGTAAGTTAAACTCTGTTACTAAATCTGACACCTACCCAATGCCACTGATTGAAGACAAGCTGCATGCAACGAAACGAGGATGTGTGATGAGCACGCTAGACTTAAGGTCAGGGTACTGGCAAGTCCCAGTAAATACTGATAGAGACAAGACTGCTTTTACCACACCTTTTGGGTTGTTTCGTTTTAAGCGCATGCCGTTTGGCTTGAAGAACGCTCCAGCCACCTTTCAACGACTTATTGACCGTATGCGTTCTGGCCCTACACCTAAGAACATCACGATGCTGGCCTATCTTGATGATCTGTTAATTATCTCTGATGACTTGCCACAACACAATGAAGACCTCCGTGCTGTTTTTCAGCGTCTTCGTGAATTCAAACTTCGAGCCAACCTGGAGAAATATGTTTTTGCTCGGGAGTCGGTGAAGTATCTCGGACACATTATTTCTTCACAAGGAATTCCAGCAGATGAGGAGAAAATTCAAGCTGTAGTTCAAATGAAACAGCCTACGACGTTAAAGCACCTCCGCACTTTTCTGCAAACCTGCTCATGGTTTAGAAAATTCATACCTAGCTTCTCTCAAATTGCAGAACCATTGACGAAGCTCACCAGGAAAAATCAACCGTGGCAGTGGAAGTCGGAGCAGAACGATGCCTTCGAAGAGCTGAAAAGGAGACTCACTTCGACACCGATTCTCGTGCAGGCTGACTACTCCAAGCCGTGCATCCTTCGGACTGATGCAAGCAATTACGCGCTTGGCGCGGTCCTTTTGCAAGGAGATACGAATAATTAAAGGCCTCTTGAGTACGCGAGCAGACTGCTCTCCCCTGCTGAGAGAAATTATTCAACAACCGAAAGGGAAGCACTAGCAGTTGTCTGGGCTGTTGAACGCTATCGCGGATACATCGAAGGACATCCTGTCATTGTAGGAACTGACCACCAGCCTCTCAAGTGGCTGCTGACACTCAAGTCACCGTCAGGTCGCCTCGTCAGGTGGGCGCTCAAGCTTCAAGCCTTTGATCTTCGTATCGAATATACTCCAGGAAAATCTAACGTAGTCGCTGATACCCTCAGCCGCCCCAATTGCGACGAAGAAACTTCAGGGTCCTGTGGGTTTTGCTCTGTGATTATTGATTTACCTGCACGAAGTCCCTCGGAATTGCGACAGGGTCAGCTGGCTGATCCAGATCTTACAAAAATTATTGATGACATGGAGTGTGGAGTGGAGATCAACGCGCATCGCTGGATTGGCCGTGGCTATCTGATGGAGCAAGGAGTCCTGTACCGCTACAACCCAGATTCGGACAGTGAAGAACCGCAACTTGTCGTGCCCGTGGATCTTAGGCAAGAAATCCTAAAGGAGTGTCATGACTCTCCGATTGCCGGACACCCTGGTATTGAGAGAACTTACCAGAAGATTGCACAACGTTTCTTCTTCCCTAGGATGAGGCGTGCTATAACTGATTATGTCAAAACTTGTACATCTTGTCAACGATACAAGGCTACAAATGAAAAACCACCTGGATTATTACAGACACCTGTGTTGAATCAGCGGAACGAAGTTCTAGCCATTGATTTGTTTGGTCCGCTGCCACCAGGAGATGAAGGTCATAGATGGGTCCTTCTGGTGGAAGATACGGCTACAAGATGGGTCGAACTATATGCACTGCGTGAAGCTACTGCAGAGGCCTGTGCTCGGGTACTCATTGATGAGTACTTTCTTCGATTTGGTCTGCCGCGTCGTGTCATATCAGATAATGGAGTACAGTTCATTTCTGCAGTAATGCAACAGACAATGTTTATTCTTAACATAAAGCAGGAATTTGTACCATTATTTCTTCCAGAAGGCAACCCAGCGGAAAGAAAAAACAGGGATCTGAAAGTACAACTATCACAGCTGGTGGGTGTGAATCATACTTCATGGCCCTTGCACCTGCCTTCGATTCGATTTGCTTTAAATACTTCAAAATGCCAATCGACAGGTGTTACACCAGCCTACTTAACTTTTGCCAGGGAGCTTAGGACTCCACTTGAAGTCAGAAATGACCCTAGAGCTGTCCTGGAAAAAGATAATTTTGACACTCAAATTACACCTTACCTGAAGAATTTAATCAACTCCTTAGCCTCTATTCGCGAGAAAGTTGAAAATCAGCAGGATAAAAGGAAGGACTATGCAGACCTATCTCGTAGAGTTGGGGAAATTATAAATGTCGGTGATCTAGTCCTGCTGAACACGCACATACTGAGCAATGCATCTAAGGCTTTGAGCTCGAAGTTCGTTCCGAAGAGAGATGGACCTTACAGGATTACAAAAAAGGTGAGTCCAACTACTTACCTAATCGCTCCGGTTGACGATCCAGCTAGGAATTTGGGAAAGTACCACGTCAAGGAGCTGTCTTTGTTTCGATCTCGGGAAGGTAGCTCGCCGCCGGTGCCCGTTGCTCCTAAGCGCGGTCGGGGTCGTCCTCGACCAATAACTAGAGAGGTTAATGATAATGTTGATGTTGGAGAGGGTGTTACCCTTGAACCTCAGGACGTGCCAGTCCATGAACGGGGTCGTCCTCATGAACTGGAGGGGGAGTGTATAGCGAGTGAGGCTGAGAGTAGGCTCCCTCTCGGGGTGACCAGGGGTAACGTCCCGGCCCGTTTCCGTCGACGGTCCTCCTTGTCACCCTGACATCTCTCTCTCTCTACTTCCGTCCTACGCCGCGCCGCACGCTATCACGGCGTCAGCTAGGCTTTCTTTTATCTTTTGTGACAATTTGTAAACTTTGATTGTAAACCTGTGACTGTAATAACTAGCAACTATTAAAATAACGTGAACCCCAAGAGTGAAGCCCATTATTCATCATCGCCCTGCTCACCCTCTACACCTTTTATTTTTATTTAGACATAAGCAAAATTCATGTTTATTTGTCAATTGACAAACGATTAGCTATTGTCGTCAACTGCTTGCTGTCGGTGTTGAAATTCGTGAACACTAGGCTGACATGTCCAAATACCTATCTGATGTACCTTTTTTGGAGTCCTGATTGTTTCCGGCGAACCTTGCCTGTTATCCAAGTTTTCCATTATTGGACTGACGACAACCTACGAAACGAATTTAAGTTAAACACAATATCACTATAAAAGACAGAAGATGCAGCAGGTTCTTTGGTCTGAAATTACTTTTCACACATACACTTTTTACACCACATTTGTCAGGACACGAAACTTTATATTTCTGACTGTTATTACTAGTTGATTGTTGTAAAAGTTAGTACAAGTTTTCAAACAAATCAGGCACTTTTTAATTATCAAACAATAATAAAACACTACCTATGCAACGGCGATGCGTTCATGCTTATGTCAAAATTGTCAAATCCCTCTCTTCTCTACTTTATATAGCGACCCGACGACCCGTTTTACGTTTACATTTAGTTTTATAAATAATAATAAATTATTACTTTACTTTATAATAGGTAGGTAGGTACATAATTAATTAACAAAACAGCTAATAAGCTTTCATAAAACATCGGTACCAACTTATTGAGGTATCGATGCATATCGGGTTGGATGAGTAACCTACCAAAATAAAATGTTGGTAGATTTTTACTTAAGTAAATAATTAAAATAACTATTATATATATATACATTGGCCTAGTATCTGGCTGTTATTATGATATAATGCCAACATAACAGTATTGCAGTGACCTTTACTAACACCCCCTCTCAATGTAATACCTATATATTTACTGATAATACGAAACATACTGTTCATACAAACCACACTTATTTATGAACTTTGACAACAACTTTCTACTTAATGCCTTAGTAAACATATCTACAGTCTGTTCTTCTGTTTTTATGTATTTCAGACTCAGTTTACCCATTTTAATCAACTCTTTAATAAAATTGAATCTTATATCTATATGTTTTAACCGCTTAACACTATCAGTATTAGCAACCATTGCGGCACTCTGATTGTCGCTAAACAACATGACATGACAATCAATACCAATATTAAAATCTTTTAACAAATTTATAAGCCAGCAAGCTTCACTTGCAGCCATACTGATTGCTACATACTCTGACTCTGTAGAAGACAGACTTACACTGGTTTGCTTCTTTGAATACCATGTAATTAAACAAGTTGCGAACATAAAACAATAGCCAGTTGTTGACTTTCTATCTTCCAAGTCTCCCCCCAATAAGTAATAATACTAATAATACTTTTTTTAGAGCCGTTAACAAGACATTGTTTGCATACTTTTGATACCTGCTTAAAATTGACACCGCAACACAAATATCTAGCCTTGTTCCTAATGCTGCATAAGATGAACAACCAATGATCTTTCTACATCTTTTCAATGGGTCTATATTGTCTTCCATAAAGTTTTAGTTCCGTTTTTAAGATTCCTTAACGTTTTTAGTCATAAATATTGTTAGTCATAATATTGATTGTCATAATATTTGAGGGTATAATTTGTATTTCCGATTTTTCCTGGTTATATTTGTCGAAAGTCATAAAAATTTTATTCATAACTTTTTACATCATAATGTATTACACCTCATAATGTTAAAGGTAATAATATTGCTTGATATAGCGATTATAAGGTCCAAACTTATTTATCACAAAAGTAAAATACATACAATATAAGTTTTGCCTACTATATGTAAGTACTAGTTAATAAATATGTTCGGTTCTGGCGCTTCGCCGGCCGCTGCTGCGGCACGCTCGCTTCGCTCGCTCGGCTCGCGCGCTGTAGGGTCGCAGTTCTACCTAACACTCCTCCTCGCTTCGCTCGTCGTCGTACCTAATGGAGACCTTCCTTATATATCTACATCATATTCATAATATCAATTTGAAATTAAAAAAGAAAGAACATTTGGAGTCATAAAAATTACATAATGTACTAAGACAATGAAACGGTATGAATAATAATAATTAGTAGTTTAAAATATTTCTGTTTAATCATCAATATGCCTTTGAATGTTATAGATATAATTTTTATGACTTATGAAAATTATAATCCTTAACATTATGGACTATTCACTTTAGCATTATTAAGCGTTATGCTTTACAATTTTTATGACTATCGATAGTTATGAGCATAAATAGTATGACAATCAATTTCTGACTTTCAAAATTCGATACAACAACTTTATGGGTGACAAAGGGATCCCCTTTTCAATACTTTTATCAATTGCAGAATTATTTTCTTCTAATATTTTAGCATTAAAATTTAAGTCCATAGGGCTACTTCTTTACAATTTTGAATATCAAATTTTTGTAAAACATTTTCAAGATATTCATTTTGACTCAATTCAGTGACTCCATTTTTTAAATCCTGTTTGACATGTATGCCTAAAAAATTTGACGCTAAGCTCAAGTCCTTCATCTTAAATTCTCTGTTCAGTACTGACTTATGGTCACATATTTCAGTTTCGTTATTCCCAAAAATTAATAAATCATCAACATACACTAAAACATATGTTTTCGCATCCCCATTACATTTTGCATACAAGCAACAATCACTCTGAGATCTTACAAAACCTTGGTTCATTATCACAGAGTTAAATTTATCATTCCAGTATTTTGGTGATTTTTTCAAACCATACAAAGATTTATTTAATTTAACAATCTTTTTATCACCAGTATAGGCACCTTCTGGTAATTCTAAATACACTATTTCATCAATATTCCCGTATAGAAAAGCCCTTGTAACATCCTTTTGGTAAATAGGTAATTTTAACTTTGTAGCTACTGACACAAATAACCTAAAGGTTGACAACTTCGCTACTGGTGCGTAAATCTCAGATAACCTCTAATATATCATTTTGTTCAAAACCCCTAGCCACTAATCTGGCTTTATATTGAATATTACATTAGAGTTTTTGATTTTAAACACCCACTTACTACTTACTGTCTTTTCACTGACAGATGTGTCACAGAAGTCCCTGGTATTGTTCTCATTCAATGTTTCTAATTCTCTGTTTATGGCTTCCTGCCATTCACTAGCATCTTTCCTTTACATAGCTTCTCGCTACGTTTTAGGTTAATTTTCCTTAGTAAAAACATGATAGAACGAGGTCTGTTTCCTAACACGAGTACTTCAAAACGTGGTGGTAAGTTTTCATCTTCTTCATCGTCTTCATCTATTTCATCACTGGTACATGGTATGTATGTACTTTCATCACTTTCTATAGATTCGTTTGAACATTCCTCACGCTGTCCTGATTGCTGGTCACCTTCACAGGATTCTACCTGTTCTATATCTTCACTAGACTGTTTTTCTCCTTCTCTAGTTTTTTCTTCACTTGATATATCTTGCTCATTTATGTCACATTCCACCAGCACCAATTTTTCCTCCTGCTGCTCTAGAAATACAACATCCCTTTTAGTGTCCACTCTGTTGTTCTTCGGGAAAAATACTCTGTAACCCTTAACATCTTTTTCGTAGCCAACCATGACTCCTTTTTCTCCTTTAGAGTCCCACTTTCTTCTCTTTTCCTTCGGAATATGGACAAAAACATGTAATGTTTTAAAAAATATGGGTGTGTGTGGGAGAGAGAGATGTGTAATGATTAAAAAAAAATGGCAAATGAAATGTTTACCAATCTTAGTCCATGGTGAGATGTCAGAGAGACAAACCAACATAAACTATAGACTTTAAAAAAATTAATTTTTAATAAATTTAATGGAGTTTTAATTAATGTCCAAATTTATAAAAAGGAAACAAAATGAGAATATCTCGGGCACCAGGACACTAATTGATAGAAATATTAAATATAAAAAAATAGTACCTCGGATCCTCAGTGGAGGAATGTCCTTTTAATCTCAAAGGAGGAAGAGAATTAAATAAAAGATAGATTTTCTAATAGTCTTGCTTCTATTGGAAAAAATTTAAATACTAACTAGTACAGAATGTAAACGTTAGGTGTTAAGTTTACTTATAAGTAGTTAAAGTTACCTTATTCTACTTAATAACTTAAATAGATCTTAAACAAAGCATTAAGCATCAAACAGAAGAAGGCTGTATCAAATAAAGCTAGTACAGCTCCAAGAATAAGCAAATTACTCCTCAGATAGAACCTTGTCACGCTAAGATGTAAGAAGGTGTGCAAAACAAACTGAATTAAATTTCCTTATTAAAAATTGTTCATTACAGGATATGCCTGTGGAAAACTAAAGGAAATGAATTTAATTAAACTGGGCTAAACCAGTTTTAAAGAAAAATTTAATTTAATAAGTATTTCAAACTCAAAGCAGGTAAAAAAGTATGCTTGAATTCTTCAACAAAATAAATAGGTTTTTGCTTGATAGCAATAAAATTGAAGTTAAATTATTGACCTACTAGCCCATCTAAGAGTCAAGTATTCAACCAGAAGGTAAATAAATAGTATAATTACAGTTTAACGTCATGACAACTAGACGAATAAAGTGAAAAGCTAAAGTGAAATTATACTGGTCTAAACCAGAATTAAACAAATTGAATACAAAAGTCTTCCTAACCTATAGCAGGTGGAAAGTTTAAATTAAAGGTGTTTTAAGGTAAAACAAATAGGTTTTAGCTAAAAGTTAAAGTTAAGGAAAAGTTCACTTTCAGGAATTCAGACAAAAGCGACAGTTAGGCCGTTATAGCCACTGGCTCACGAATCCTGAAAATAAAACAATAAACTAATTAATTACTACTAAGTTTTATCCAGCAGGAAACCGGACAAAAGTACGGTTAAGTAACCAAAGACCACCAACTCAGGATCCCTGAAAGAAAAACAACTAACTCAACTAAGTTATACTAATTGAGATTGGACAAAAGCGCGGTTGAGCAACAATGGCGGCTGAAAATCCCAAAAAGCAAACTGAAAAAGGCAGTACTGACAACAAGTCGGCCAGACTGAGATAAAAAATAACTAAGACAACAATTCGGTCGAGTTAAAAATAAAAAAAGGACTCTGTCAACAAGGCGGATAGATCCAAAAAACGGCGATGTCCAACAAACCGGGACAAGCCAAAAAGCAGCATAACTCCCCAAAACCAAGCAAGCTGAAAAAAATGTGTTGAGCCTCTTCTCAAAATTTGAGAGGTCTCAACAAAAAGAACCGTGCGTCCACGGACTAAAAACAAAAATACCAGCTGACCAGGCAGACTGGTAAAAAGGAAAAGTCCAAGTCCACTGCTCTACCCTAGAAATAGGCAGGGAAAAAAATGTCAAGTCCAGGTATTCACTTAAAACCTAAACTTAAACCAAAGAAATAGAGTAAGCTTAAATTACAAACTCTAGAATAAATGTGTACAAATACACCTAAAAATATGGTATATGTACAACTAATATAAACAAATGTACAAAAAACATCTATGAAGCCGGGAGAATAAACCGAAAATTCCAAGTTCAAACTTTTTGAATATAAAATACGCTTTGAAAAGTTCAAGTTTAAACAAATCCTAGCATACATCACCTAACATATCGCCAATAAACTCTAACTTACATCCCTAACAAGGCGAAATTGAATAAAAAACTCAAACAAATCAAAAATAATTAAATAATCATTTGCCAAAAAACTAAATTTTAATAATATCCTTTACATGATAACGACCAGAAGTGCCTTTAGAAAGGTCTTTCAAAATATAAACAGTGTCAGAAATTTTTGTAGTGACTTCACACTTGACGAACTTGGGTGCAAGTTTAGCCGAAAAATAATAAGCTGCATTAGATTGAACAAAATTTCTCCTCCAAACAATATCGCCAACTTCAAAAGATACTGCTCTCCGCCCTTTATTATAATAAGTAGCATTACGACGATATGCTTTTAACAAAGAAGAAGAAACTTTTTCATAAATGTTCTTCAAAATATTTAAAGAATCTGCATAGGAATGACGATCATCTAAATTAAGATCGTTTAAATTATTAAAAGAGTTACTAATACGATGTAAATCCGCATCATAAATAAGTTCTCTACCGAACATAAGAAAATTAGGACTTAATATCAGTCGCTAAATTAATTGAATTATTCAAAGCTTATTGGACATGGGGTAAAAATTTTGACCAAGTCCTATGATCATCTCTAACAAAACAAGAGATACAAGTTTCAATAGTTTTATTATAACTCTCAATAGGATTATTTTGAGGTGTATACAAAGTGTTATAAAAAATATTTTTGATGTTATAACTAGCAAGAAAATCTTTGAAATTTTGAGAAGTAAATTGTGTGCCATTATCATAAGAAATATGGTTGAGCAAATCACCAGCTATACCGAATTTAAGCCAAAAATCGAAACCGAGAATAATTGGAGGTTCAAACGAAGGAATAATGTTAAAAGTTACCATATGTGTTACGTCATCACAAGTGCGAGCAGAATTCGAAATTCTTTCAACCTGAAAACCCAAATTAACAAAAGTTTCATGAAAATTTGCACCTAAAACGCAAGTATTCGCACCACTGTCCAACAATCCCGAAAAAGAACAATCATTCACTTTAAATGTCAAATACGGTCGAAGATCACCTTTCCTAGTAGAAATATTCATAGCAACATCTGTAGAAATATTCACAGGCAAATCATCAATTTTTTTAGAAATTTCTTAGAAATTAGGAGAAATATTATTATGACTTTCTAAATTATGAGAAATATTATGATGTCTTTCTAAATTAGGAGAAATATTATTATGACTTTCTAAATTAGGAGAAATATTATTAGGAATTTCTAAATTAGGAGAAACATTATCTGAAATTATAGCATCACCAGAATTCTTAGAAATTTCACAACTGGGGGAAAAATTATTATAAGTTACATTACCACCGGCCGAAGTACAAAACATTTCTTTACGAAGCGGCATTCGACCGACACCTACCCGTTTTTTTGGAGTGGTATCCGAATTAGTAGGTTTCCTATTACATAATGGGCACTCGATACTAGTGACACCAGGTTGACCACATTTGAAACATATTTTAGTTTTAATTTTACATTGCTTGTAATGATGGCCAATATTTTTACATTTAAGACACAAAACTGGTTTGTCCTCAGAAATATTTGACACAGAAACCGGGTTGAAACGTTTCGGTACCTTAGGCGGTTCACTAAAAACTTTGGGTGTAGTAAGCGAAGAGGTAGAATGATAAGTATCAATTTCCTTACCCAATTGGATTAAACTGTTAAGGTCCGAAATGCATCGTCCGATAAAATGTACAGTTAAAGATTTTAACATGTTATGTTTAATAATGTCTATTAAAATAGCTTCAGACAAAGGAAATGTCAATCTACTGGACATATCTATCAAATCAATTATAAACTCAGAAAGAGATTCATTCGGCTTTTGTTTGTGTGTACGCAATTCAAACTCCAACTGGTAATCAAAATCAGTGCGATCAAAACGCTTAAGCAATTCCACTTTAAGTTGATACCATGATGTGATCTGAGTACGCACAGAGCGAAACCACTTCAATGCACAATCCGCTAAAATATCAGAGAAAGCTCGGACCAGATATGACTCATCAATAGATCTGGAATATTTATATTCTTCAATTCTAGTAAGAAATTCGCGAACACAAGTCTTGCCATCAAATCTGATTCGGCTCTTTAACAAATCATGATATTTATTATTTATGAAGTACGAGGCTGAACAATGTTATCTAATAAACTTGAATTTTGAGGAACTGTTGTCAAATCCAACAAGTTAGGCAAAGATACTAAACCAAGATCTCGATTAACCGTATGAGTTCTAGACATATTGTTAGAATTGGAACCATTATTGGTCTCAGACAATGTGATTAAGTCACTATTATGCGTTAAACCTTGTAAATTTGTTGACTCTAAATTCAATGGTCTATTCAAAAGAGAATCAGAAACAATATTATTATTAGCCATGATAACAGTAAAAACAATTCACTTTTCCAAATTGGTTTTCTAAATTGTTAACATCAAACAAAATACAATACCTATTTAGTTGTACTAGATTAAAATAGAAGCAAGAAAAAGTTTCACTATCATAGACATAAATATTGTTGTCTACTTTAAACAAAATATTTACATGTAAGAGAAAATATTACATGTTATGAGAAAACAAGAAAATCCTTCATGAGAAAATTTCTTAAAAGTATGAGAAAATAACCAATAAGAAAATGGTTACTAAAAATATGACAATGAAAAATTTGTCAGTAAAAGAGAATGTCAGTCCTGAGAAATGTCAGTTCTGCAAAATGTCTGTCTTAAAAATATCAGTCCCTGTTCGGCAGCGACAATTGTAATGTTTAAAAAAATATGTGTGTGTGTGGGAGAGAGAGATGTGTAATGATTAAAAAAAAATGGCAAATGAAATGTTTACCAATCTTAGTCCATGGTGAGATGTCAGAGAGACAAACCAACATAAACTATATACTTTAAAAAAATAAATTTTTAATAAATTTAAAGGAGTTTTAATTAATGTCCAAATTTATAAAAAGAAAACAAAATGAGAATAACTCGGGCGCCAGGACACTAATTGATAGAAATATTAAATATAAAAAAATAGTACCTCGGATCCTCAGTGGAGGAATGTCCTTTTAATCTCAAAGGAGGAAGAGAATTAAATAAAAGATAGATTTTCTAATAGTCTTGCTTCTATTGGAAAAAATTTAAATACTAACTAGTACAGAATGTAAACGTTAGGTGTTAAGTTTACTTATAAGTAGTTAAAGTTACCTTATTCTACTTAATAACTTAAATAGATCTTAAACAAAGCATTAAGCATCAAACAGAAGAAGGCTGTATCAAATAAAGCTAGTACAGCTCCAAGAATAAGCAAATTACTCCTCAGATAGAACCTTGTCACGCTAAGATGTACGAAGGTGTGCAAAACAAACTGAATTAAATTTCCTTATTAAAAATTGTTCATTACAGGATATGCCTGTGGAAAACTAAAGGAAATGAATTTAATTAAACTGGGCTAAACCAGTTTTAAAGAAAAATTTAATTTAATAAGTATTTCAAACTCAAAGCGGGTTAAAAAAGTATGCTTGAATTCTTCAACAAAATAAATAGGTTTTTGCTTGATTGCAATAAAATTGAAGTTAAATTATTGACCTACTAGCCCATCTAAGAGTCAAGTATTCAACCAGAAGGTAAATAAATAGTATAATTACAGTTTAACGTCATGACAACTAGACGAATAAAGTGAAAAGCTAAAGTGAAATTATACTGGTCTAAACCAGAATTAAACAAATTGAATACAAAAGTCTTCCTAACCAAGTGGAAAGTTTAAATTAAAGGTGTTTTAAAGTAAAACAAATAGGTTTTAGCTAAGTAGCAAAAAGTCCTATGTTACATTATTGACCTACTAGCCCAACTAAGAGTCTAGTCTTCGATTAGAAGGTAAATAATAAATTACAGTTTAACGTCATGTTAAAAGGGACGAAGAAATTGAAAAGAAGTTAAATTAAGCCATGTTGAAAAGTTCCCGGTCGTGATGCATGACGACATGTGGAAAAATATGCGATCCCTGGAGAAACCGAAGGATCGTCGTTAAAGCGACGAAAACCGCATGAAGATTAAAGTTGAAAAAAAACGCTTAGGGAGCTGTGAAAGAGGGAAAAAATGTTCTTTTAGATTTTTGATCTAAGATTGATGTCCCAGACCTAACCTAAACTGTCCAAAATGAAATAACAAAACTTACCGTTTTTTTCCTTAAAATTTGTGGCGGGCCATATTGAAGAACACGCCGATGAAATGCATCCGACGATGCTACCTTTAAAAGAATAAATAACATTGAAAAATGAGGTTTGAAATAGCAGGCGGAAGCCTTACGACGTTACGTTTCGAAAACAAAATAAACGTTAAAAACAAGCAAAACTCACCAAATAAACAGCGATCACATTCGCAGGAAATGTTCTGGAGTGTGTCAGAAGAAAACAAATGAAATTGTTTGGAAATTTCGAGCGATTAAGCTCGATTCAAAAATCGACCATCCTTAATGGAGTCTCAGAGCGAAGAGAAAGAGCATAAAACCTTGCCATAGGAAATCCACAGAAACCTTTTAAAAAAACAAATTATCTATGCTAACGAATATTGGAACATGATGCCAACTTAATAATATAAGAATTACCAACTTAACCTCCGACAGATGTCAACCTATAAACGAACTACCAACTCGACGAGAGGCCTGGAATAATCTATGGAAGAAGATCGAAAACAGATCAATGCAAGCTCAAAAATACTTACCTTACCTGTTACCTTTATCTGTGACAGCTGTCAGATGAATCTGGCTGTCAAAGTGCGAAACCAAAACAAACAGATTTATGTGAAATATTTAATGATTGTAATGGTTGAGTACATTACGGGATAAATAGGTATCATGGGTAAACCATTAATAAAAGATTTAACCCTCTGCATAAAAAGTATAATAATAAAACTAAATAAGCGTAATAAATAAATCACGAAGACGAGTTCTCCTTGAAAATAAAATAAAATTTAAAAGTTTAAAAGATTTGTAAAATCAAATAAAAATATGACACTTAAATACAAAATGCATGCAAACACAAAATTAAACAAAATGAAATAACAAAAAAAAATAAAACACAAAGAGATTTCGCCGGCCGCGAGGATCGATCTCGAGTTCACTGTCTCACATGTCCGGCGCTATACCGTTAGGCCACGATGTCTCTTGGCTACCCGAACGAAATTATGCATCTAACCACGCAAGTCGTGCACACTCTTTCGACTTGCGGTGATGTCTCGTTGAATGAACATAAATAAATGACTGCGGTACTAGATATTCCTGGATATAATTTGCATGTGCGGAATTAAAGGGCGTTACCAGAGGCTGTGGACAAAAATCCCTATGAAATAAACCGACACTGCTAGCTGTTCTATTATGATACTTATAATCGACTTTTAAATACTAAGTAGCACTTACCCCGTTTCACCACACAATTTCAAACACTCACATAACCACTGGACTGATCAAATCGGAATAATAATGATTTTTCCGTGATCCGGATTATTTCCTTCTTTTGATCGTCTTACACTCGTCACGTCCACCGAACTCTCAGTTGCTCATCTACCCTCATTATTTTTATAATTCCTAAATACCCTCTCAATGTATGTTAAAATCCAGAGACGATACAAACTGATGGTTGATAACTTGATAATAAAAACTTACGACCATGTTACGTCGTAGGCGAAGGCGAGTGCAATAGTCACTCATTACCTGATTTCAGTTTAAAAATACAACAAGGTGCATGTAAACGGGATGAACACGTTACAAACAGGAGTACCAAAAGCTTACAGCTGTTTTATATCAAAATGTTTTTTGGTCCATGTCTCATATGGGGTTTTGCCAACCTCATTGCTTCTACTGGTTCTATTTAATACTGCACTGCACTGCGAACAGCTTCAGCCCATAACTTCTTCGGTAAACCTTTTGCACACACCATTGTTCTTGCTGCTTCAATTAGAATTCAGTTTTCTCGCTCCGCCTTACCGTTTTGTTCTGGTGTATATGGCACCGTGGTTAGGTGTATGATACCACGTCTAGCAAATAGATCCTGCACTTCCTTGTTCACAAACTAATCCATTTTCACTTCTAAAGTAAAGTACTTTATTGTTGGTAGTATTCTCAGCCTTGTTTATGAAGTTCTCAATGCATTTCTTTACTTCATCTTTCCCTTTAACAAAATACACAGATCTGAAGTTAGAATAGTCGTCTTTCAGGATAACAAAATATCTGGAACCTCCCACAGACGGCACTTCCATAGGCCCGCATGTGTCAGCATGTATAAGTTCGCATGGGCTTGTCGTCTTAGTTTCACTAGCACTGAAAGGCAAGCGATGTATCTTGCCCTCCAGGCAGCCCTCACATTTTAAGTCCATATCGTCTCTTTCACTGAAATGTTGTTATTTTTAAGCACAGTTTTAACATATTGTACATTTTGGTGAGCAAGTCTTTCGTGCCATTCCTTTAGACTTGACTGCACTTTAGTCACGTTTGCTATTTCACACTTGTAACGCACGTCCATGAAATACATATCTCCGTTAAGATTAGCCAACGCACACACTTTGTCGTGTTTGTAAAATTTACACACGTTACTGTTCGTAATCATCACATAACCTTTATCTGTCGCGCAATTGACAGAAAACAAGTTTGTTTTTAATTCTGGCACATATAAAACATTGTCTATGGTCGTGTCTATCCATTCGCGACCGTCATGCGCACAACCATGCGCACTAATTACACTTACGTTACCAACGATCACAGATTTATTCGTCAATGGCGAATATGTCGTAAACAAATTACGATCATTGCACATATGTTGGCTTGTGCCAGTGTCCACTAACCACTGTGATTTTTGAAAATGTCCACTTGAACTCACGATTACGAACGCGTTACTGTCTTTGGCCTTATTTTTCCTAAACCAAAACTCGCTTTTCAAATGTCCTAGCTTTTTGCAGTAATATAACTTTTTTACCGGTTTATTGTAACTCTCCGTACTGTTATTTCGATCACTACCGCACTCACTATGAAAATGTCCTAGTTTGTTACACTTATAACATTTTACGCTCTTCTTATCTATTTTCATTGCAACAAAAGC
This sequence comes from Tortrix viridana, assembly GCA_963241965.1. Classification (NCBI taxonomy): domain Eukaryota; kingdom Metazoa; phylum Arthropoda; class Insecta; order Lepidoptera; family Tortricidae; genus Tortrix; species Tortrix viridana. The sequence continues at coordinate 34,369,362 of OY725171.1, read as the reverse complement.
CGATGATGATTGTTGTTGCACGTCCACGCACCCTCTTTCTTTTAATCGCTCCTCTTCTATTAGTAATCTCGCGACGAGATTTTCGTATGTTTGTTTGTCATCCGGCGCCGATTCCCACGCGGAAACAAAATGCTTATAACAATCTGGAAGCGACATCAATACTTTCGTTATGACGAATTTTTTTGAAATCTCTTCACCCATCTGCTTTAGCTGATTTTTCAATTCTTCTATTTTCGATAAAAATGTAGACATTTCCGTGCCTTCCTCGTATTTATATTGAAAAAAAGCGTTGTTGAACGATGTGGATGCTCGTTTCAGATTTTTCCTCGTAAACACTAGCCAGTTTCTTCCACATTTCCGCGGCCGTAGTACAAGTTATGATGTGCATCATCACATTTTCTGACATTCTTGTCACAAGCCATGTTTGAGCCTTTGCATCTTGCTTTTCCCAGTTTCCCTTTGCAGTCGCCTCTTCTGGCTTGAGACTGGTCCCTTTTACTATCTCTAGCAGGTTTTGACTCTGTAGCAAAACGACAGTTTGGAACTTCCATACATTCCAATTAGATGACCCCTCCAGTTTTATGTGCAAGCCAGTCATATTAAAATTTTCTTCCATTGTGTTTATTTCTTAACTTCCTGCTCGTCCCGTCCTTGCTAAACAAGCATTTTAATTTTCTGCCGACTTAACCTCAAAACGCCGCACGTAATGGCCGCGCCGACGCCGACATTATTTTCTCCGACGAAACAGTGTCTCACCCTGAAACTGGCCGTTACGCGCCAATCAGACCTGGCAGGCAGGGTCCGTTGCGGGTTATTTATTCCCAACCCGGAGGAGTCGACCACCTGGAGGGAAGTCCGTGACGCTGCGCACGGACTCACCTACCAGAACGACTGGGCCCAAGTCAGTCGCTGGAACATTACGAAGGTTGACAAACAATCCGAAGGATGGTTTGTCACCTTCTCTATACCGGAAGACCTTGTCCCCATCATCATGGCAAAGAGGAGATCTCTAAACTGTGGGATGGGGCAGGTATACCTTAAATTCCGAGGACCAGGGGGGAAGTATGTGGAACACCCTCCCGTGCTTGAGGAAAGGACAGCTCCTGAACTCAAGATAACGGGAACACAACTTCCCCTTGACAACAAGGAAAGCCCGACGGAAGGCGCTAGTCACGCATCCACCGAACCAGTTGCCCAACGGGTAGCGGCCGACCTCGAGGATGATCTGCTGGACTCCGGTGATGAACCGAACATGGCAGTCTCCGAGGGGGAGGAGCTATCCGGAAGGATGGAAGTCGGGCTTAACCTGACAGTGGAGGATAGGATGGGACGACACGATGTGTCCAACACCTCCACGAAACTGCACCTGGACTAGCATTGTCCAGGCAAACCTCCAGCACAGCGTCTCCGCCTCAGCACAACTAAGGCGCTGTATGGAGGATCTACAAACGGCCGTTGCCCTCATACAAGAACCGTGGGTGAGCGACGGCCAGATACGAGGACTCTCTAACACAAGAGGTAAGTTATACTTCTCTACGGAACACCCAAACCCAAGAGCTTGCATCCTTACTACTGGTAACATTGTGGCGCAACCGCTAACGGAATTCTGTTCCAGAGATCTGTGCGCGATACGGGTCCAATTACCACCAACCACAGGCTGCCAAGATCTAGTCCTGGTGTCGGCGTACATGCACGAGGAGGAGGACCCGCCCCCCCACGAACTGCACTTACTGGTGAACCACTGCGAGAGAGCCGGCCTCGAGATCCTCATAGGGACCGACTCCAACGCACACCACCCCCTCTGGGGTATGGAAACCAGCAATAACAGAGGTAAGACCCTGGTTGAATACCTTATTACTACAAACCTTAATATTCTAAATATAGGGTCAGAACCAACTTTTGTAAACAAACGATGCAGAACGATAATTGACCTTACCTTAGCCACGGAAGGAGTCAGCGGACTGATTGTGGAATGGCGGGTCTCGAAAGAGGCCTCCTGCTCAGACCACAGATGGATCCGTTTTGACCTCAAGACATCGTTCCCCGAACAAGCTCCCAGACGGAACCCCAGGAAGACGGACCGGAATAAATTCAGGTCAGTCCTTGGTAAGAAACTCGCATCATTACCACCGATGGGGGACCTTCGGGAGACGCCGCTAATTGAGCAGCAGGTAAACAACCTTACTGACACCCTCTTGGAATGCTATCATGAGGCCTGCCCCCTGAACCCACCGCAGAGGACATCCATCAAAGGTCACCCGTGGTGGGGACCTGAACTGGAGAGACTCCGGGGTAAGGTTAGGCAACTTTTCAATAGGGCTATGAACACCACAGCCGAAGCGGACTGGGACAAATATTACGAAGCTAAGGCTAAGTATAAGAAACGCCTAAGGTTCTGGAGCTCTTCGTCATGGAAGCGCTTCTGCAGTGGCATTGAAACATTAGATCAAGCCAATCGGGTAACGAAAACACTATCGCGCCAATCAACGTCACAGTTGGGTACGCTGCGCAAACCCGATGGCTCATACACCACCTCTCCAGCGGAGACCCAACGGCTCCTGCTGGAAACACACTTTCCGGGCAGCATAATGCTGACCAATGAAGTGTGGCAGGAGGAGGAATACACCGAAACAGAATCTAACTGGCGCACTGCTGAAAGGGTTATCACTCCAGATAAACTAAGGTGGGCCATTAACAGTTTTCAACCCTTCAAAGCGGCAGGTCCCGATGGGATCTTTCCTGCTCTCCTGCAATGGGGACTGGAACATATTCTGATGACGCTGACTAAGCTACTGAGGGCTTGCTTAGCTCTCGGATATGTACCCAGGAAGTGGAGGGATGTCAATGTTATATTCATACCGAAACCAGGTAAGAGTGACTACACAAACGCCAAATCCTTCAGGCCAATCAGTCTCACATCTTTCCTTCTGAAGACGATGGAAAAACTGTGTGACCGAGACCTGAGAGATCGGGCGTTGAAAGACATACCAATGCACGGCAATCAACATGCGTATAGCGCAGGTAAATCTACAGAGTCGGCTCTCCACATGGTTGTTAGCCGGATTGAAGGAGCAATCAAGAACAAGGAAATGTGCCTTGGAACATTCATTGACATAGAGGGCGCCTTCGACAAAACACATTTCACCAGTATAGGTACCGCCTTGGGCAACCATGGAGTGGAACCTGGTTTAACTAACTGGATCACCAACATGCTGAACAAACGAATCGTGCGCTTCGCGGGGGAGTCACAGGCCGCAGCTGTGGTAAGGGGCTGCCCGCAAGGGGGGGTTCTCTCGCCGCTCCTGTGGAATCTAGTGGTAAACAACCTCCTCACTAAGCTCAACGCTGAACGATTCTACACGATAGGCTATGCCGACGACTTAGCTATATTAATAACAGGTAAGTTTGCCAGTACAGTCTGTGACCTAACCCAGACCGCTCTCCAGGTGGTGGAGCGATGGTGTAAGGAATTCGACCTGTCAGTCAACCCAGCCAAAACAGAAATGGTAATGTTTACTCAAAAAAGAGTTCTTGGCAACTTTACCAAACCCAAACTACTACAAACAGAGCTTCAACTGTCACCTGAGGTAAAGTACCTAGGAGTAACACTTGATAGCAAACTAAACTGGAGTAATCACATTAACAAAAGAATAGAAAAAGCAGGGGTCGTCTTCTGGCAATGTAGGAGAATGGTAGGCAACAGGTGGGGTCTCTCACCGAAAGTCATCCTCTGGCTATATAAAACAGTAATTCGACCTCTTTTCTGCTATGGGGCGCTGGTTTGGTGGCCAAGAACAAACCTCGCTACCGTCCAAAACAAGCTGCAAAGGCTTCAGAGACTCGCTTGCATGGCCACCACCGGCGGTATGAGGTTAACACTGACTGCCGCCATAGAGGCAATGCTTGATCTACCTCCGCTTCACCTCCATGTTCAACAGGAGGCTGCCCTGTCTGCGGTAAGGTTACGAACTCTGAACCTCTGGTCCAACCATGGAGCTCAACACGCAGCTAGTTTAGACAAAGTATACGAAGAATTTCCGTTGCTTAGGGCAGGTACGGATAGGATTCCCAAACGAATGGTGTTCGATAAGAGGTACAAAATTCAATTACATGAAGATGACAACTACGAAGGTCTTAACCCTAGGGAGCTGAGGATCTTCACTGATGGTTCCAAAACTGACAATGGCACAGGATCTGGTACGTTCTCTGAAGACCTGAACATGTCAATTGCCACACCGCTTGGCACCCACAACACAGTCTTTCAGGCCGAATGTATGGGGATCATTTATGCGGCGTCTGCCATTATTGATAGGAAGGTAACTGGAACCTCCATCCGGATCCTCTCTGACAGCATGGCAGTACTACAAGCCCTGAGATGTCACACCGTCACATCAGGGTTAATCTACGAGTGCCACAAACGACTCATGGAGGTATGTCAATACAATCAACTAACCCTTCAATGGATTAAGGGCCACAGTGGATCTCGAGGTAATGATGCTGCGGACGAACTGGCCCGGCGAGGATCGGAAATGACGGCCATGGGCCCCGAACCGATCATCCCAACGCCCTTTAGCAAAGTTCGATCTCTGCTGCTCAACCGCACCAAGAGATTACACAATGAATACTGGGTGAGTCACGATAAATGCAGGCAGGCGAGGGAAGCACTGCCTATCATTAACAGTCGACTCTCCAAGGCACTCCTCCGTCTTAGCAAATCTCGACTAAGGACAGTAACCAGTGTCTTAACAGGTCACGGACCTTTTAACAAACATCTTTTTAATTTAGGTGTTACAGACAGTCCTCTGTGCCGTGCGTGCATGGAGACAGAAGAAACAGCCACCCACGTCGTACTACACTGCACCGAGGTGGCGCAATACAGGGCTAAACACCTCGGTCCGATGAGGTGTCTCCCCGAGGTAACCATCGACATTAAAGGTCTGGTGGGCTTCCTCGAGGAGCTGGGATGGCTAGAGTAACATGGTAATCCCACCCACACGCAAAATAGGCGCTAGACGTCGAGTTGCGGAAACCAGCCCGCCCTCAAATACAAATACAGTGTCTCACCCTTTGTTTATGTGTCTGGGCCCATAACCTAATGACTTTATAAGTATAACTAAAGGTTTTAGCAAACACAAACTGAATTTTATTCCACGAAACGTTAACCTCTAACACAACTCTTTTTAATGGCAACAAATCAGTGTTGAAAAAATAAAAATAAAATTGTATTTGAAATTGTATTTATTGTATTTTTAAATTGTATTTCATATTTGTATGTGGTTGTGTGTTCTGCGCACATTAATAACGGACAAGTGTTGCCAACATTACAGTATTGCATTGACCTTTACTAACAGTGGTTATAACATCTCTATATTATACAATGCAATATGCTGTCATTTTTCATTTTGACATTTGACACTAAACAATAAAGTTCCAATATCTTGTAAGCAGGTGCATTTAATTATTTATGAGTCATTTTCCGAAAAACGGAATTTGTATCAAACTACCCCGTATACAGGGAAATTTATACACACCTGAGGCACATTGATTTGTTATTATCACATATCAACCAACTATGTAGAAATATTTTAATTGTAACATTTATCTTGCAATATATTTGTACGTTTAATGTGTAGTTCTCATTTTTATCTTAGAATTTGTATCTAATTGAGATCTAGTCAAAATCAATGTGCCCCATTAACGTTCGTATCAACGTGCCCCGAGGCAACTTTTTATGTTAATTAGAATTAAAGAAACACTAAAAAGATCTCAGAACAACTGATTAGTTTATTGAGTAATAGAAGGTATTTGCTCTTTGCATAATGTGAATTCACTCGTCTCACGGGAATAATATTACTGCCAAAACGCTCACTGCTTAATTTTAACGAAAATTTCGTCGCGACCTTAAAAACGTGTTTATTCCTATTAAGCGTGAAGTAGTGTCTGAGCGGCGGGGCGACTCCAGCAGCCTATTTTGAGTCAATTAATAAACTATCAACTCCTGTTCGTTTGGTTCTAATATGTAATATATCTATGTGCCCCGTGCATCAATGTACCCCCTTCCCCCTACAGTCGACCGTGAATTCAGGCCGTTCCGCCCGCAGCCCGCCCTTCTCTCCCCTAGCGCATTTCCCGTGAGAAGAGCCAGTTTCCCCAGTGATACTCGATCGTTCCGACGCATAAAAGTATGCGTATAGAGTAAATATTTCGTGCCCTATATTTTAAAGTTGGTTCTGCAAAGCGTTGTGTTCGGTTGATTTTGTTGTTTTACATCGTGTAGGTTTTTTACTGTTTTCAGGTAAGCACGGTTTTGATGCTGGCGACATTAATGTGAATGTTTATATTAAATTATAACTAATTTTTACATTTTTTAATAAACGAACCGAACTGAAAACATAAATAATTGTTCTAGTTACTTACTTGCCTTTGTTACGCAATGAAAAGTGCTGTTTTATTGGTCGCAGATATGTTTCATTATAATAATAATATAATAATAAATATCAGGGGACAATCTCACACAAATTGACCTAGTCCCAAACTAAGCTCTAGGCTTGTACTATGGGTACTAGACAACGATAAACATACTTATATAGAGAAATACATACTTAAATACATAGAAACACATTGAACAAGTATAGAGTTTTAGAGCAGTAAATTTGTTTGTTTAAATGCCAAGTACTTTGCTATATTCGATTTAATATGATATTTATAAAATAAATAAGAATAATACTTAATTCCTAATGTGCAATTATAGTTTTTTATGTGATATTGTGTCAACATTTTTAAAGCAAATTTTGCGAATTTTAATATAAGACCTGTTTAAAAAAAAATCACAAAAGAATAAAACCGTCTTTAAAAACCCACAAAAAAGGGTTAAATAAAGACCGGCCTCGTAGGAGTCCTAGGAATTGCCTATTTAGTGCCTAATAGGTACCTACATGAAATATATCCAAGCTGGTGTCAAGTAGGTATACACAATAGCAATGACACCATTCTTGCCACCGACTTCGATATATTTCATGTACCTATTAGGCACTAAATATGGATTGATGGATGTAAATGTTTTAGATCTTACATAAAATACTAAATTCGCTATATACTTGCTTATAATTATTTAGGAGTTCCGTCGATTCCTCGTGGATCCCATCATCAGATCCTGACTTGGTGACAATGGAACCACCTCAGGAGTATGCTCTTTCGAATAATTTTTTTTTTTAATAATGTCCACAATTGACAGAGAAATCGGTAAACATACATATTATTTTTTTTAAGAAATACGAACAGTGGAACATAGAACCTCCTCCTTTTTTGAAGTCGGTTAATAAAAAGCATTGCGATCTCCCTTTATATGCTTTTTTTGCGGTTTTGGTGGCTATCGTATGTCATAATTATTATGTTTAGATTCCCAATCTTTAGCAAGGTACCTACTCAAAAATACTTTGAAATGAAATGATACACGGTCCATTACTTGTATCACGCACGTTAAAACACTAACTCAAAAAAAACCGATTCGAGATAAACAAAATACTATTTCTTAGATTTTAGACATGACTCCTCTATCCTATCTCTGACTCAATAGTTAAGGCATTTTAATCATTATAATTGACTAGGTATATTGACAGGCACCACTTTATTAATTTAAAATAATACTGTACATTGTAATGTAATGAACCGATAATAAATACAATTACCGGCTGATCACATTATTAGGCATTTTTCAGATATGAAATGCATACGTACGAATTTGGCATAGATTAAGGGTAAGGTTTATAATTTATAATATTTTAAAAAAGGCAACAAAATCTGTAAATACACAATATGATAGAAAACGCATAGATATATAAAATAGGTATCATTTTCCTAATCACAGAGTCATACGCTATAAATTTAGTGGTTTTAAAATCAAAACATTAACCGATTAGAATAGACCAAAACTTGGTTAACCGTCCACTTAAGAGAATTCTAACCTAGGATTATGAAAAAACTGTATTTAAATTTTAGTATAGTTTAGGTCCCTATGAATGAAAGTACTTTCGCTCACGTAAAAACCTAACAAAGTAAATACTACTAATATCGTACTACAGGCTTTAAGATATGGTTGAATTCATTTTAGTTGGTATGAAGCGATTAAAAGAAATTAATTTTCAAAAGTTATCTTAAAGAATCCTGGAAGGGCGTAGTGCAGAATTTCCACTCGTGGACCGCGTATGGCACCGCTGACGACGACACGCTTCTAGCGCCTTGATGTTAATCGCAGATAGATCTCATTCCGCGCTCGTACAATCAATTTTTCATGAGGTAGAATAAATCGTTAGCTGGTACGGCTCGCTGCAATTTAAAAAAAGCACAACCTATACATATTGAAACCTACGTGAACCTAATCCGATGTTGAGAATAACAACCAAACTTACCCGATTTAGCTGGACGATCGGCGGAATAAAACCACTATGGTTTTATAAACACTTACTGGGAACAGTAATATTAAATTATCGTTGATATTTAAGATGAAGATAATTCCAACCAAGATTTTTGAACTTTTGTATAGATATCACTCCACATTCAATTGCGATCAGGAAAATAATGACACAACTTCAATATTCTCGCGAACCCTTCAAGAAATTTGAAATTCAAATTAAAAGAAAATAATTAACCTGCCATGTATTAAACAGGCAAAACGGTCAAGGAAAAGTTACAACCATAAAAAGGAGGTTGTCAATGGCAAAGAATTAACATAAGCATAGAAGTGACGCTTCATGTAGCTATAATGCTACAACATATAAGACGAATCACTAGACTTTTAACGTTTGTACAATACGAGGGGCGTTCAATAAGTTTTGAGAATCGGTGTGAACCATCATCATATTGATATTATTTTAATGTGGACTATAACATGGCACTTATCAACCTAAAATTAGAGAAAAAAAAAACATTTTACATTTGTTTTTCTGTAATAGCTAAACAAAAAACATCTGTATGAAAAATTTTACAAGACGGCAAAAATAAGAGTTAGTTTTTATAATTTGGAGCGTTGTGGAGAAAGTACTGATGCACTAATAAAATATATTGTAATTGAAAATGAAACCTTAGTTTATCATTATGATTTGAAGGATAAACAAGTTATCTTTGCAGTAGATTTTTTTATCTCCAGCTCTGTCACCAAAATTTTGGGTGGCTTTTTCGACCTGTTTCAAGATTATTGAGGCCTACAAATAAATACTGTGACATTAGCTTTTAGCAATTGAGTTCAAGTAATCTATGAGAGTTATATAACATTATTCTATCATAGTTATTGAAAAATATTTAAAAAAAAGGCTGGAAAAAAATAACGAATTTGCGGCAGAAATTATGCTTTAGAGCCTTCTAATTCACAAGGGTGCTGCACTCCGTCCGACCAAAGTTTTGAACTGATAACCGCTCCCAATATTATTTAGCCCATACTTTCGACAACTTTTTTTCATACACTAATTTTCAAAAATAACTACATAAAAATCACGAGCTGATGATGACTTAGTGAAGGCACGTAAAAGTACAAAATTTTACCTCCAAAGGTAACATTATTTTTATAGGGTTAAAATAAGACAATTTAATGACGTCAATTTAAGTTTGCAAACTTGGAATGTGTGCCTATTCCCATTAAAATATAACCATTTACATATCTCCCATATCAAAACTTATTGAACGCCCCTCGTTAAGTAAATTAAAATGTACAAACAACCCAGGGCCAAGTGCCGCTGCCAGCACGGGATAAATCACTCGCACGTGGTGCTGGGGTGGTCGTCGACTGCGAGTTATGCGCGGCTTTCGCCGGAGATCTCAGCTCCGACTGGGAAAACAGCCCAAGGGAAGGCTCAAAGACGGTGTTGTTAATGTGTGTGAGAGCATGGGGCACGGGACTATGGTGGTGCCACATTGAACGCGATTAGTTGTTGTACCGGTGGATTAAATACTTACTCAGCGCAAGAATCCTCTGCTCTTTCAGACTTTTGTAGTTACCATCCCTAATATACATAGTGTAGTATAGAGGTACGAGGGTGTCTCGATATTTTGAAGGGAGCGTAGAAATAACTTTTGAATTATATCAAGCGGCTAAGCATGAACTAAATTGGAATGGCGGAAAAGAGGGGACGCCTTTCTCAAGCAGTGGGACATCCAGATAGAGGCTACGGATAAAAGCATTGTGCAGCATGGAGAGGGCAAACCAAGGAGGCAAACGAGCATGCGGGTTACCTGACGGGAAGTAATCACCACCGCCCATGAATAACGACAGCTCAAGAAGAGTTGTCGGTACGTTGCCGGCCTTTAAGGGAGATGAACGCTCTTTTCTTGAAGGCCCCCATGTCATAACTGGTCGGGAACACCGCAGAAGGAAGTTGGTTCCACAGTTTCACCGTACGAGGCAAAAAGTGCCTGGTGAAACGCATGGTGGAAGAACACCATTCATCAAGGTGATGTTGATGAAATTTGGACTTTCGACGAGAAGTACGATGGTGGAATTCTGCGGCCGGTAATAATTCGTGCAATTCTTGAGAACACTCCCCATAATAAATCCTATACAGCACGCAAAGCGAACTGACGTCCCGTCGGATAGAGACGGAATCCAGTCGGTCGGATATCACTGGGTCATTGACGATTCGAGCAGCCCTAAGTTGTATTTGGTCATATGGAAGAAGAAGATATCGGGGTGCCCCAGCCCAGAGACGAGAACAGTACTCCATATGCGGCCAAACCTGAGCCTTATAGAGTTGCAGGCAGTGGTTAGCCGTGAAATACCGTCTCGCTCTACTAAGCACGCCAAGCTTCTTGGAAGCCAATTTAGCTTTATATTCCAAGTGACCACGGAAGTGAACGTCGTCGGTCATTCTCCAGACGCACATTTTTGCTTGTCTTCACTCTTTATAAATATAAAATTTTAGATTTTAGCATATCTTATATTTTTTTAACGTAGAAGGTATTCGTATTGAGCTGTACATGAATTTTCAAGTACATATTTAAAGCCCTTCTGCTAGAAAAAAAAAAACAAATTATCCCATTCTTCTAATTGACACGTCGCGTCCCAATACCCAAATTACTTACATACCAATTTCTCCTGATGATATACAGGGTGTCCGGGAAATAGTGGCCAAAAGGGGCGTTCAATAAGTTTTGAGAATCGGTGTGAACCATCATCATATTGATATTATTTTAATGTGGACTATAACATGGCACTTATCAACCTTAAATTAGAGAAAAAAAAATACATTTTTCATTTGTTTTTCTGTAATAGCTAAACAAAAAACATCTGTATGAACAATTTTACAAGACGGCAAAAATAAGAGTTAGTTTTTATAATTTGGAGCGTTGTGGAGAAAGTACTGATGCACTAATAAAATATATTGTAATTGAAAATGAAACCTTGGTTTATCATTATGATTTGAAGGATAAACAAGTTATCTTTGCAGTAGATTTTTTTATCTCCAGCTCTGTCACCAAAATTTTGGGTGGCTTTTTCGACCTGTATCAAGATTATTGAGGCCTACAAATAAATACTGTGACATTAGCTTTTAGCAATTGAGTTCAAGTAATCTATGAGAGTTATATAACATTATTCTATCATGGTTATGGAAAAAGATTTAAAAAAAAGCTAGAAAAAAATAACGAATTTGTGGCAGAAATTATGCTTTAGAGCCTTCTAATTCACAAGGGTGCTGCACTCCGACCAAAGTTTTGAACTGATAACCGCTCCCAATATTATTTAGCCCTTACTTTCGACAACTTTTTTTCATCCACTAATTTTCAAAAATAATTACATAAAAATCACGAGCTGATGATGATTTAGTGAAGGCACGTAAAAGTACAAAATTTTACCTCCAAAGGTAACATTAAGGGATATCTCAGTCGTTTTATCCAACTGCCAGACGTGTAAAGCATATAAAATTGCGAACACTACACCACATAGTCTGAGACAGTATCCTAGGTCCGTTTCAGCACCTTTAGATTTATTGTCTATAGATCTCATCGGTCCTTTACCGGCTGCTTATTATGGCTATAAATATATCTTGACAATGATAGATGTCTTTACCAAATTTGTCTGGTTAGTTCCATTAAAAAATTTCAGTTCGGATAATATTTCAAAAGCGATTATGAGGTTTTCCTACGTTATGGTACTCCTTGTAACATTTTGTGTGACAATGCCACGGTGTTTCAAAGTTCATATTTCGTGGACTTTTTATCAAAATTTCAAATACCGACACCGGTTTACATACCATATTATTCTCCGCAGGCTAACGTTGTTGAACGTTACAATCAGTCAGTTGTGACCACTTTGAGTATTTTAGTCGGAAACAACCAGCGTTGTTGGGCTAAGATGCTACTGAAGGTTGCTCTGTATTTGAATTCTTGCATTAATCTAGCTACGTCCTATACACCAAATTTTTTGATGTATGGACGTGAAGTCGTGTCACTCGTGTCACAACGTCAACGTGTTTTTAATAACCAGATTCAAAGTCCATGTTTGAGTTCGAGTCGGGTTGAACACGCTGAGAATTTGACGTCACTTCGTGAGATCTTGTCGTGTTACGTGATCTTCCGAAGGCTCAGAAGATCAGGTAACAGACGTTGAAGAAAACTTTAGAGAAAAAGAAAGAAAGCAAAAAAAGTAGGAGAAGGATTTTTTTTTAACACTTAGTAAGTATGTCTATGTTTCACAGACTATCTTAATGGTAATATTAAGATATAAACTAAAATAATCTAACACGAGAAATCACCAGGGTAATGGATTAGACGGGAGTAAGAAGGAGAAGGGAGTAGGTAGGTAGGAGAAGGTAGTGTCACGTAGATGGGTGAGTATCCGTGGGTGCTCAGGATGAACACCAATGAAGCAGCACGGAGATAGGAGCCCGCGACTTGGAGCTCAGGCACAGAAGTAGGCAGGCGTGGAGTCTTCTAGAGATGCCAACCGTAGTGCGAGTTCACGTAGAATGACTAGGAGTAAGTATGGAGCGTAGAGATACTTTTTGGAGAGCAGAACGTAGACTTCGTTGGATATAATTTCGGGTAGGCAAATAAACAAGTACTAAAAATTCTACTGTGTCATTTAATATTTATACAAAATAGTAAATTACAAAATTTTGATAAAATTCTTACATTAATGTGAAAGAAGACACCTCATTCCTGCCCACAGCTGTTATCAACTCTCCAGATCAGATAGAACAACATTGGCTGCAGGGTCCAAAGTTTACTTTTGTTGCAAGTCACTTTGTTTCCATATGACACTTGAGGATGTATCACTTATCACTATTGCAGAAGAGTCTAGACGACATGAAAGAACAGTTTGAGACCAGAATGAAGGCTTTTGACACTACACCAGCTCAAGCGGTCAATGCTGCTATCAATGACGAATACCAGTCCTTCAAAACATTGATATGGAGTGCTGTAGAAAGTCTGCAGGCCCAGATGGGCCTTGTATTTAAGACTCTGGAGGACCAGGAGATGAGGTCTCGGTCAAATATGCTGCTACTGCACGATATTCCTGAGGAGGACAATGAGGACACATCGAAGGCAGTTGTCAACATTTATCAACAAAACCTTTTAGCACAAGATGTTACTATGGAGGATTTTACTGCCTGTCTACGTCTTGGTAAGATCCGTGAGGCATCCAAGCCTCGGCCTATTCTGATAAAATTTATAAATCGGAAAAAACGAGATGCAGTTTGGACCCTCAAAAAGCATCTCAAGGGCTCCGGGTTGACCCTGTCTGAGTTTTTAACACACACTCGACATACTGCCTTTGTGGAGGCTCGGCGGATCTATGGTGTCAGAGGCAGCTGGACTAACGATGGGCGTATTGTAGTGCTGTGTCGTGATGGTACCCGACGTAGAATAACCTCTATGTCAGAATTGCGGTCGCTGCCCTCTCCGGCTCATGTCTCCGGTGTCGTTTCTGCTGCGGAACAGGCACAGCCTGGACGGTCTGGTCTCGGAACGGCATCCTCTGCGCCTGCCCTACGAGCCTGCTCAGCTCGACCTGCCGCTGCCCCAAAAAAGAGCCCCGCTCTAGCGCCCCGGAGGCCGTAGTTCATTAGTTTGTGTTTTGTTCGATGTATCTATGCCTAGTGTAACACTTCTCCTGTTTCCATAAGTAATAGTCTTTCCTTATCTATTAACTTTTAAGAGTACCGTCTCTATTTAATTTTTTTTTTCTTATTGCTCGCTATTATGTCAAATAACATAGCACGTCAGCTCTCATTGTCATAAAACTGCTACTTCCACAGATACGTAATACGCAGTACTATTTGACTTAATGACTTTTAGTATTTGTAAAATTCGACTTTGTGTGGACTAGTGCATTTGTTTTTCACTTGTAGTGTTATTATTTTATTTTACATCTTTTTGCTTAGTTGTGTTGTTCTTGTTACTTTGATTAATTAAGATATGAGATAATTTTATTTCTCATCAATCTATTTTGATCAGCTGTTGGCTAGTGAAAGAGGCAACTTTGTATAAGAGTTGCTCTGCCAAAACTATAAAAATAGATATATACATATAGTATTTATATTAATTATTATATAATTTATATTGCTTACCAAGTATGTCCGATGTGTTTAATTCTAGCGCTGACAGTGAATTTTTATCGTTATCTTCCTCCAGCCATTATGATTCCCTTCATGATGTTTCAGATATGCCGGACCTCAACGAGCTGTTAAATGTCACTTTTAAGTCCTTTACTAAAAACTTTAATGTGGTTCACATAAGCGCACAGAGTATACCAGCTCACTACTCTGAACTACTTACTTCCTTTACTTGTAAAAATAGTCACGCAATTCTTATTTCCGAATCTTGGCTTAAACCCACACTTTCTTCTACCCTCTATCCTCTGCCCGGTTATCGCCTTTTCCGTAATGACAGGACTGTTACTAGGGATGATGGATGTGGCACTGTTCGCGGCGGTGGGGTTGCCATATATGTGCGGGACGATTTCGCTTGTCGGGTAGTTTCACAGTTTCCTTCCATCTGCTCTAACGCCCCCGAGTACATGTTTCTTGAGATTTCTTTGCATCACAGCAAGGTTCTTTTGGGTGTTTTCTATAGTCCATCTTTGACAATTAATTATTTTGATCTTCTTGAGAACACTCTCATAGACCTTTGCCCGCAGTTCGATCATCTTGTGATTATGGGCGACTTTAAAACATGCCTAGTTAAAAATGATCACCGATCCAGTAAGCTCCTTTCACTCACTTCTTCGTTAAATTTAAGTATCTTACCCCTCAATCCCACTCATTTCCCTCACAATGGACCTCCTTCCCTTCTTGACCTCATCTTGACTTCTTCTTCTGACCTTGTTTCCTCTCACGGTCAATTTAATGCCGCTGGTTTCTCCAATCACGACCTTATTTATGCGTCGTTCAAAATTCGGCCTCCTAAACGGAGACATAAAATAATTTTGTGCCGTAATCTTAATGGTATTAATCTGCGGGAATTTCAGGAGGACTTACACAATGCGGACTGGCTTGGTATTGAGGCTCTCGATGACATTGACCTCAAGGTTAAGGTGTTCAATGATACTTTGCTGGCAATTTTTGATAAACATGCGCCTTTAAAACCGACGCGGATGAAACATGTCCCTGCCCCGATACGATATTAAGTCGCTCATGGCCAAACGGGATCGCGCTCGAATCCGACAGCGTCGTAATCCTTCGGAACATAATCGCCTCAGGTATGTGTCACTGCGAACACGCTGCAATAGATCATGTAGAGACACCAAGCGTCGGTACATCCATGAGTCCCTCGAAGACTGTCCTCCCACCAAGTTGTGGAAATTTCTAAACTCGTTAGGGGTGGGCAAAGCACAACAGTGCTTGTCAGGTTCACTAGATTTAAACGCACTTAATAAACATTTTTGTACCTCTCTCGTTACTTTAAACCCTTCCGCTAAACAGATAACTTTTTCTCTTCTTGCCTGTACACCGCACCCCGACTCATCTCCCTTCGATCTTGGCACTATTTCACCGCAAGAGACGCTTGCCCTTCTCAAGTCTATTGGGACGAAGGCTGTTGGTGAAGATGACCTTAGTTTGGATATGCTTATGCTCGCGGCGGACGGCATAGCCCCCGTCCTCTCAAATATAATCAACTTCTCCTTCTCGTCCGGTACCTTCCCCTCGGTGTGGAAGCAAGCACACGTAATACCACTTCCTAAATCCTCTAATCCTACTGCTCTTGATCATTACCGCCCTATTTCAATTCTCCCAGTTCTCTCCAAAATTATTGAGCATTCTGTGAATCGCCGTCTCCTATCGCACCTCAATAGACACAATCTCCTCAACCCCTTCCAATCTGGATTCCGCCCCGGGCATAGCACAGTCACCGCTTTGGTCAAAGTCACTGACGACATTCGTCTCAATATTGAGCATAAGAAACAGACAGTCCTTGTCTTGCTAGATTTTAGCAGCGCTTTCAATTCCGTCGACTTCGACATTCTCCTTGGCATACTAGGTTCTCTTCACTTTTCTTCGGCTGCTCTTTCCTGGTTTCGCGCCTACCTCTCTGGGAGACGCCAGCGTGCAAGGCTGATGACAGCTGCTCCGCATGGAGTGAACTCGCCGCCGGTGTCCCTCAGGGTGGAGTGCTCTCCCCTCTTCTCTTTTCTATTTTTATACTTAAATGGTATTTCCCAATCACTTGTATCTTCGTATCATCTGTACGCGGTTGATTTACAAATCTACGCAGCGTCAAATTTTGAAGATCTCCGAGCAGCAATTAATCAAATTAATAGTGACCTCGAGGCGATACGTTCCTGGGTGGAAAAGTTTGGGCTGAAAGTTAACGCCAATAAGTCGCAGGCGATTGTCATTGGCAGCCCTCACTTTATTGCCAAACTGTCAGGGGTAGTGGTACCCAACGTTCTCTATGACGGTATATATATATATCCCATCAAAAACATAACATGTACAAAAATGCCCAAGTCTCGCAATGCTTCCACCGTAAAAAGTTGGGAGATCGAATGTAAACCAAGTCGGTTAATTCAGTACCTACCTATCTATGGGAGCAGCTATCCAACCATTTTGTCATAAATAGATACCTTGTTAGTTAGCTTACAACATTTTATAGTAATCATAATATCAATATTACATTTTTTTATTTCTTTAATAAATAGAGTGACTTGGCAATTGCACACAGCAACAGAATTTACTAAGTAATTTAAATAGTCCTCCAAACAAACAAAACAAATAAAAGCACAAAGCGCTAATATTAGATAGATATTGTTTTATGTAGATTCTTTTGCCGTGTGCAATTGCCAAGTCACTCTATTTATTAAAGAAATAAAAAAATGTAATATTGATATTATGGTTACTATAAAATGTTGTAAGCTAACTAACAAGGTATCTATTTATGACAAAATGGTTGGATAGCTGCTCCCATAGATA
This sequence comes from Tortrix viridana, assembly GCA_963241965.1. Taxonomy (NCBI): domain Eukaryota; kingdom Metazoa; phylum Arthropoda; class Insecta; order Lepidoptera; family Tortricidae; genus Tortrix; species Tortrix viridana. Next base: position 34,351,963 of record OY725171.1, on the reverse strand, counting down.
GGTAGGTACTGAATTAACAGACTTGGTTTACATTCGATCTCCCAACTTTTTACGGTGGAAGCATTGCGAGACTTGGGCATTTTTGTACATGTTATGTTTTTGATGGGATCTCATTTCTTTTTGTAGGTCGGGGCTTTTCTCAGAGGCTTTAATGATTGATTTTTAACAAGTCTGGACGGTAAATGCATCTAAGTATATTATTCAGAAATTGCAGACTCCTGCGCTTTATTACAACCAAACCGCCTAGACTTTTCACTTTTCACAAAATTGTCACATACGCTTGACCGCATGTAAATACTGAAGAACCAATGTCCATTAATACACTATTAAGACTTACTGCCGCACTCAGAGACGTAAATTATTTTTTAAGTTTGATTAAAGTTGCTGCGTCTTATTCTATTGCTATAGCAAAGAAAGTGACAGCAGCAACTTTAATGAAACTTAAAAGTTAATTGACGTCTCTAAGTGCGGCCGTTAGCCCTTGACTCTTATGTATCGTTATTAGGCTATACATATTAGAAACTGTTCGCGATGAGCATAAGCTTTATTAATAATTTCAAATTTAGTTTTGACCGGACCAAACTCGTACACATGCTCATTATTAAATTAAATACGTATTTTTTTAATTATATATGTATTTTCATGATCAAGCTTTAATCCTTGTACTATACCAATAGAACCGTTAACTAGGCGTAGACTTACGTCAATATTTCGTCTTAACATTAGTTTTTGGGGCAATCTATGCTATCTACGGCTGTAAGTTTTATTTCGGGATATGGAAGAGATTTAAGCATTGCGCTATTTAATTGTAAACACAAGTTTTTAGATCACTAGCAAATAATATCAGTAAACAAACTATTAGGACATTCAATCATCAAACAAATAACATCAAGCGAAATTATAGAAACCTATTTCTAATGAGTTTAAGAAGTTCAAGTAGGTACGAGTAGGTACCTAGGTACAATATGTATATAATGAGTATACTGCATCCTAAAAAATATATAAACATTGCATTCCTCGGAAGATGCTTCCCAGTATCGGCGGCTCAATAGGCAGATTATAAAGTCTCTTACTCGCGATATACGCCTCTAAAATACTAACCGTATTGAGGAGGCTATCGAGCGACACAAGGGCTCAAAAGTGTTTGCACGAGATCTGTCTATTGGGCAGAGCGTGCTGGCAAAGCTGAAGACCGAGGACGGCAGAATCGTATCGTCGAAGCCCGAGCTTTTGGGAGAGATCGAACGGTTTTACGGACAGATATACACGACACAGTCACCTGTCAGCAACCTAGCAAAAGACCCCAGTGCTAGGTTGACCCGACACTTTACCGAAGACATCCCGGACATCAGCCTGTACGAGATTAGTATGGCTCTGAAACAGCTTAAGAATGGCAAGGCACCAGGTGATGACGGAATTACGGCTGAGCTTTTGAAAGCGGGTGGTACACCAGTAAAGTACTGAGAGCTCTTCGGAAGTAATTTAATTCCGTCGTTCTTAGGGCAAGACGCCACGAGCATGGCATAGAGGTGTGGTGGTGCTGTTCTTCAAGAAGGGTGATAACACTCAATTGAAGAACTACAGACACATCACACTTCTGAGCCATGCCTATAAGGTGTTATTCTCAAGAGCCATCACGAACCGTGTCTCGCGGGCAGGTTTGATGATTTTCAGCCTATCGAACAAGCTGGTTTCCGAAAAGGCATTAGTACCATAGACCACATCCACACCCTGCGGCAGGTTATACAGAAGACAGAATAACAGAACCAGCCACTATGCTAAGCGTTTGTGGACTATGAGAAAGCCTTTGATTCAGTCGAAACCTGGGCTGTGCTACAGTCTCTCCAGCGGTGCCAAATTGACTACCGGTACATCGAAGTATTGAAGTGTTTGTATGTCAGTCCATCTTCTGGACCAGAACTCGAAACCCATTCGATTTTTTTTCTAAGAGAGGGTGGCAAACGAGCATTCGGGTTACCTGATGGGAAGTAATCACCACCGCCCATGAATACCGACAACTCAAGAAGAGAATTACAGCGAGGAGTGAGACAGGGAGATGTTATATCTCCGAAACTGTTCACTGCTGCGTTGGAAGACGTTTTCAAGCTTCTGGACTCGAAAGGACTTGGCATCAACGTCAACGCGAATAGGTACCTCACTTACCTTCGATTTGCTGACGATATTGTAGTCATGGCTGAGACCCTGGAGGAACTGGGCACAATGCTCGATGACCTCAGTAGAGTTTCTCAACAAGTGGGTCTCAAAATGAATATGGAGAAGACAAAAGTTATGTCAAATATCCATGTTGCATCCACCCCTTTAAAAGCCCGCTCGAAGTGGTTGATCATTATGTTTACCTAGGACGAGTAATCCAGCTAGGTAGATCCAACTTCGAGAAACAGGTCAATCGCCGAATCCTACTCGGCTGGGCAGCGTTCGGTAAGCTACGGAGCATATTCTCGTCCCAGTTACCACAGTGTCTAAAGTCAAAAGTATTTACCAGTGTGTGTTGCCAGTGATGACTTATGGAACAGAGACGTGGTCCTTTACAATGAGCCTCATAAGAAAGCTCAAGGTCACCCAAAGGGCAATGGAAAGGGCTATGCTCGGCGTATCTCTGCGAGATCGAATCAGAAATGAGGAATTCGGCGGCAGGAGAACCAAAATCACCGACATAGCCCAGTGAATTGCGAAGCAGTGGCAGTGGGCGGGGCACATTGCTCGTAGAACTTATGGCCGTCGGGGCGGAAAGGTTCTATAGTGGCGGCCGCGGACCGGAAAGCGAAGTGTTGGCAGGCCTTTTACAAGGTGGACCGACGATCTGGTGAAGATCGCGGGAAGCCGATGGATGCGAGTAGCACAAAACCGGCCGTCGTGGAGATCCTTGGGGAAGGCCTATGTCCAGCAGTGGACGTCTTGCGGCTGATATGATGATGATGATGATGATGATGACGACATCCTAAAATTATTCAAACAACATCCAAATCGCTAACAAACAATATCAGTAATCAAATTAGTTAAACCAATAATAACAAATGAAATTTTAGACGAAAACCGCAAACTTATGCGTAGCGTTTTGGGGCACAACCGAACAGCATCTAATCGCTCGCGCTAATGAGCGCGGTTGTCGTTGTCTCTCACTTCGGAACATCAACATCGACTCCCCCCGCGCCCCTCGCGGCTCTCACTTGCTGCGAAACATCGCGTGCCCCGCGTGGCCCCTTGCAAACATAGGTCAATGACGAGTGCGTTCGCAAAATCTCATTTCTTTTTGTAGGTAGTCCACCTTTATATCCACTACCCAGTCTTAAAAATACGATTACAAAGCTACTTGTCCAGTTCGCAAAATTATTTCTCATAGACTTTATATGGAGACGTGAATTTACCAACCGCAAAGGAAACGGGACTGAAATTTCAGGATGTTTCAGTTTTTCCTTTCTATATAGGCTAAACACTACCTTATTGCAAAATTTGAAGTTTGTGTGTCTGCTAGAAGTACCTTAGAATTTTGATGATCGGTGAGTCAGTCAGTGACAAAATTAAGGAACTTTGACTTGCAATAATTCTCAAACTACTGGTTAAAATTTAATGTAATTTGGATATATATATCTATGTAATGTTCTCTTGGTCACTGAAAATATAGGCTTCTAGTTATTTCCACAACGAAGTTACAGGGGGTTGAAAATGGCCCGAATGGCTTCGGGAAAAGGATGGTACGGCCGTGCCTTTTTTGCTCGACTTGGCGGGGGCACTACCGTGCCCCCAGATATTATTATTAGTTTATGTATAACTAGCTTTTGCCCGCGACTTCGTCCGCGTAGAAGTCGTTTATCACTACTCTCTCGGGAACTGTTCAATTTTCTGAGATAAAAAGTAGCCTATGTCCTTCCTCGAAACTCAGGCTATATCCATACCAAATTTCATCGAAATCGGTTATAGCAGGGAAGTGAATTATAGCAGGGAAAGCTTTACAGACAGACAGACGCAAAAGTATGTCTACTTTCGTGTTTATATAATATTAAGTATAGCAACCCGCCCTCGCTTAGCTTCGGTTATAAGTTAAAATATAGCCTATGTCCACCCTGACACCTCATTCTGAATATCACTGAAAGCATTTTAGAAATCGGATGGGTAGTTTCGGAGATTACCCCCTACATCCAAACTTATTAAGTACCTCTTTCTCCCCTTCTTAAGTAAGTCGTTTATCGTTTTTACCCTGGACACTATCAAATTGCAGGATAACAACTACCTGTGTGACAATTTCATCCGAATCCGTTCAACTATTTAGGCGTGACTGAAAAAACATCCCAACATCCATACAAACTTTATTTAGCGTCGTTGCTGGGGTCGCAACCGATTTTTCATCGAATTTCTATACAAAAACAAAAAAAACGGTCTATAGCTGGGGTTCGAATCCGCAGTCTTTGCGTAGTAGGCCAACGCTCTAACCATCAGCCTATTCAGACGGAAGCAGCCGCCCCGTAATTACGAACCATTGCGCGAGAATTCTTTTTGCGTGAAAGCACGGGGAAAACGAATTTTCCCAGACATGAGACCTAGCTAGATCGAATTTTCGCCCCCGTAAACCGCCATGTCGCAATCTTTATCAAACTCGTTGGAGCCGTTTTCGAGAACGTGAACTGAGTACAAATATATATAGACACAATCCTTCCACCCGCGACTTTGTCTGCGGAGAGTCCAGTACCTTTGTTAAAAAGTCATGCATGATGGTATAGAAACAAATTTAAACCATACGATTTTTTTAACCCTTTTCACCTTGCCTAGGGGTATAAATTGAAATTGAAATTGAAATTATTTATTTTGCGAGAACATACACAGGTGTTATTAAAGGTATATGCTCTGCCAGAATTTCCAAAAACGCGAAAACTCATATTTTATATAATAAGTAGTCTACAAACGTATTTCCAAAATAACCAAACTCTAACAAATCTACACCCTCAATTTTACCCCCTTACGGTAGTATTTCCAACATCATTGAACGTAATACTTTTAGTTTGTAAGCAGTAGCCAAAATAAATTTTCACGTTCCTAACTTCAAAATTGACCAAATATTACCCGTATTTCATCTTCTTAGGGGTAGTTATTCAAAATCACCGAATATTGTATTACTTTATTTGTTAACAGTAGCCTATATACCTATTTTCACGTTTCTAACTTCAAAACGAAAATAGTGTTTTTTATTTATTAACAGTAAGTAGCCTATATACCTATTTCCACGTTTCTAAATTAAAAAATGACCAAACGCCCATACAAACTTTCACCCTTCCCGTTTCTCCCCCTTAGGTGTAGTTTTTCCAAATTCACCTAAAGCGGTATTTTTTATTTGTTCATTTAGCCTATACACAAATTTACATGTTTCTAACTTCAAAAATGACGTAACTCCAATGCAAACTACCACCCCCCATTTCATTCCCTTAGGGGTAGTTATCCAAAATTGCCTTAAGTCGTTTGTTATTTGTTACCAGGATTCATTATAGCAATTTTCAAGTTTCCAACTTCAAAAAGGACCAACCACCACTCCAAAAGTAACTACCACCCCCCCCATTTCATTCCTTTAGGGGTAGTTTTTCCAAAATTGCCGGTAGTACTTTTTTTATTTGTAAACAGTAGCCTATAAACCAATTTTCACGTTCCTAACTTCAAAAATGTCCAAACCCCTATACAAATTTTAACCCCCCATTATAACCCCTTAGGGGTAGTTTATCCAAAATCGCTGAAGGTAGTATTTTTCATTTGTAAATAGTAGCCTTTATACCAATTTCCACGTTTCTATCTTTAAAAATGGATGACTTTCATACAAACTTCCAACCCCCTTTTTACCCCCTTAGGGGATGAATTTTGAAAAATCCTTTCTTAGTGCACCCCTAGACCTCATAAGGAACTTACGTGCCAAATTTGGAATTTCTAGGCCCAGCGGTTTGGGCTGTGCGTTGATATGTCAGTCAGTCAGTCAGTCAGTTTCTTCTTTTATATATTTAGATTATATATATACCTATTTATTTAGTTTATGCATAGTTATACATAGTTAAGTATAATGAGTCATTTACTTTCTGTGCACGTCTTGTCACTTTGTCTATCCTCGTGCATTTTCCTCTTTTCTCTGTCAAGGTTAACTGGAAGAGATCCCTTAAAGGGATAAGTTCGCCTTTGTACATTATTTTCATTTCTTTTCTGTGTACATATTAATTTGTCAACCTGTTTTTGTGCAATAAAGAGTTTACATACATACATACATACTTCTTGACGTAGGGCTTCTTAGGGTGCGGGGCCTTATACTTGGCCCCGCACAAGACCGATTTCATACTTCCATTTCAGGAACCGAAGAGAAACTGATCGCTCTAGTCAGAGCCAGCGTTTATATACCCTGGTGATCTAGCTTTTTTTAATTACTAATTCTAAATTCATAAAATTACAAAATTACAGATGCCAGGCAGCATTTCTATAGCAAAACAATGATATTCACTCCATGGTACAGCATGAAAACTAAGATATTGTCTCTGCCCACAGAACACTAACCTAAGTATCTTAACAATGTTTATTTAAACTAATAATGACCCAACAATAAACATGTGATAACATCACGTCGACATAAAGTGTCAAATCATTATGACGTATCATCATATTACGTCATAACGTACAAAAAGCCTAGAATGCTTGAGAATCACTATCTAATCAGAAAATGAGTAATAATAGGTAAACGTCATACTACGTAATTACCATAAATAACCAACTTAAGCAGTTCGCTTTATAACCATAATAAATGGGTACGAATCAAAGTCGTAATCAACAACAAGTTAAACACGTCGGTTTAACTACCAAAATTGACATAGATACCATAAACATTCACCATTATAACAATGTAACGGATATCAATTGACAATACAAAAAAATTTAACAATAAAATAAAACCATCTTCAAAAACCTACTAAAAAGCGCTAAATAAAAACCAGCCTCCTAGGAGTCCTAGGAATAGCCTATTTTGTGCCTAATAGGTACATAGAATATATCCAAACCGGTGTCAAGTAGGTATACACAGTAGCAATGACACCATGATTCTTGCTACCGACTTCGATATATTCTATGTACCTATTCGGCACTAAATAGGCTATTCCTAGGACTCCTAGGAAGCTGCTTTTTATTTAACGCTTTTTAGTAGGTTTTTGAAGACGGTTTTATTTTTGGTTAAATTTTTTTTTTCGCTTTTTAGTGATGCATCTAATATTATTATGTGATAAACTAAAGCACATAAACAACACATTAAGAAACAATAGCCAATACCAATACCAATCTACCAATACCAATATACCAATCTTTCATCACCTTTAACAAAATGTCGCTGCCCAAGATGCAGGGCCGTTAATCATTGAGGAGTTCTCCCGGTACTTCACCATCAGTTGCACTTCACCATATGGGTTATATTGAGTATAAAAGTAGCTTCATATTCTTAATAAAGAAATCTCATTGCTGGCGTCAATCACTTACGACTAAGCAGTTCCGGTTCACCTCTGGTCTTCATCATCAATTCCTCTTCGCTAAGAAGTGCTTTTGTAATGCAATTTTTTAAGCTCTTGCAGGTAGTACCAAAATTGCTTGCTTATGTGTGCCTATAACTTTTGAGGAGTTCCCTCGATTTCTCATGGATCCCATCATCAGATTCTGATTTGGTGACAATGGGACCACCTCGGAAGTATACCCTTTCAAATAAAAAAATAATTTTCAAAATTGGTCCACAATTGACGGAGTAATCGCGCAACAAACATACAAAAAAAAAAAAAAAAGCAACATACTGTCGAATAGAGAACCTCCTCCTTTTTTGAAGTCGGTTAAAAAACGGAATATGGATCGATGCCATAATAACCATTAAACACTCACAAGACGGATATAACCGTGGGATAGTATAAATAGACATAAATTATTATGTGAATTAAGGTTGAAGTAAGTGAAAATGTCTAGTAGAAAATAATTTGGCAAAGGGAAATCAAAATACAAAAAAAACTATTAAGTTACACGGCGAGAAGCACGGATTAAAAATTAAGAATCATCCGGACAATTCCTAAATGTTAACACAGTAACATCAACCGACAATAAGCCAAAACTAACAGTTAACCCGATAAAAATATTTCATAAATTTAATCGAAATATTTTACGAACAAACACATCTCAACAAAAGTAATTTTCAAACAAGGAAATCCGCGTGCGAAGTGTAATAAATAAATGAACATCAAATCTGACAAGCATTCGAGAATCGAGCCATTACGTGACGTATATGTCATATTCGTTATTCGAAAGTCTCAACGAGCAGAATTATAAAGACCGGAGTACACAGGGCATTAAATATTAAAAATTAAATCGAGTCAAACTCAAAAAACTGCAATAATTATTTTATAATATTTTTAACGTGATAAGTGCCTACGTGCGAAGAATTATACAATCTCGTAATTCTACGACTTGCGGGGAAACGACTTTGACAACTCTGGTGGCCTGAAACGGCCTGAAAACATGTTTCAGGTGCCTGAAAATAACGGCAACTTGGTTGAAATGTTGATAAACTGGTATGTGATAGAGCTTCCTCTGAAACGGCCTGAAAACGCTTTCAAAGCACCAAAAATTGCGACAGCCACATAACCTCATATTTAAAAAAAGCTTTTGCCCGCGTAGAAGTCGTTTATCGCTGCTCCCTCGGGAACCCCAATTTTCCGAAATAAAAAGAATCCTCTATGTCCTTCCCCGGGACTCAAACTATCCCCATACTATTAAATTGTATATACCTTACTGAAGAAATGATTGATTCCCCATAAAAAGGTCCACCCCCCTTTTCACTCCCTTAAGGGATGATTTCCGGGATAAAAAGTATCCTTTGTCCTTTCCCGGGACTCAAACTATCTCCATACCAAATTTAATATAAATCGGTTCAGCGGTTTAAGCGTGAAAAGGTAACATACAGACAGACAGACAGACAGACAGACAGACAGACAGATAGACAGACAGACTCGCATTTATAATATGTGTTAGTATAGATAATTTATTTATTTATTTTATTTATTTAATCTTTATTGCACAAAAATACAAATTTGAGTACAAAAGGTGAACTTAATGCCTAATGGCATTCTCTACCAGTTGACCTTTGGGCAAGCAGAAAATTGTTGTAGGCGGTGCAATATTGTACGAGCAAAAGCATTAGGAGAAAACATGTAATGCGATTAAAATACATAAACATACATTATAGATAAATGCATATGTATACATTAACGTACCAAGAATATATACTAATACATAAATACAATATATATATATATATATATATATATATATACATTCAGTCAACAAAGTATCGGGAATGGATGATTTGTTTATGGTTCCAAATTCAAATTTTTGTTTTTTTTGTTGTTGTTAGATTGGCACAACTGTTTTCTATTTTGGCGCGGAGTTTGAGTTGCATCTGTTATTTATATTAAATACAGTGCTGTTTTTAGTTATATCATATCTAGTGTGTATTGCGAATTTCATAATGGACAAAAATATTGAACAAAGAGTTTGTCTTAAATTTTGCATCGCCAATGGAATTTCGTGTTCGGAGTCACTGAAAATGTTACAGAAGGCTTACGGTGATTCGACTTTATCAAAAACACGTGTTTATGAGTGGTACAAAGCGTTCAAAAGCGGTCGAGATGTGATGGAAGATTTGCCTCGCTCTGGTAGGCCATCAACGTCTGCAACTGAAGTTAACATCGCAAAAGTGAAGGAAATAGTGACTGAAAATCCTCATTCAACTTTGAGAGAGATAGCCGCCGAACTTTCTGTATCTCACGAGTCGATCCGTACTATTTTAACTAATCATTTGGGTATGAAACATGTTACCGCTCGGCTAGTCCCAAAAGACCTGAATTTTCTCCAAAAACTCAATCGCATGAGAGTCGCTGAGGACATGCTAGAACGAGTCAATTCCGACCCAACATTCATGAAACGCATTGTTACTGGTGACGAGACGTGGGTTTACGAGTTTGACATGCAAACTAGTCAACAAGCTTCGGAGTGGCGCCTTCCAACTGAACCGAAACCGAAGAAACCACGCCAAAGTCGATCAAAAGTCAAAGTCATGTTGACTGTTTTCTTTGACTATCGCGGTGTTGTGCACTCGGAATTCTTGCCGGAAGGTCAAACGGTAAATAAAGAATATTATTTGAGCGTTATGCGGCATTTAAGAGAGCAAATTCGACGAAAAAGGCCAGATTTGTGGAATGAAAATTCTTGGATTTTGCACCACGATAATGCGCCTTCGCACAAGGCCATCATTGTGAAATAATTTTTGACCAAACACTCAACAAATACCATCGAGCAACCACCATATTCACCAGATATGGCTCCTGCCGACTTCTTTCTTTTTCCTAAACTCAAATTACCACTTCGTGGCACCCGTTTTCAATCGGTAGAAGACATAAAGGAGAATTCGCGCCGAGAACTGAATTCAATTCCGGAAACAGCGTTTAAAAAATGTTTTGATGATTGGATTATTCGTTGGCGTAAGTGTATCGTTTCTGAAGGAGCATACTTTGAAGGTGATAAAATAAATTTGGATGATTAACAAACAGTTTGTGTATTATTGATCTTTTCCCGGTACTTTCTTGACAGAGTAGTATATATATATATATACATTGCAATAAAAGGAAAACTGTAAGATGTCAGTTCTATGTGGAAATGTGTGCTCTTACTAATTTCTTGAACGCGAATTTATTAGGGGCTTGCCTGATTTTCGAGGGGAGACCATTCCAAAGGCGAATAACTTGAAGGGTGAAAGAGTTGCTAATAAAGCCAGAGCGGTGCAGAGGGAAGGAAAGAGTTAAATTGCGAGCTGAGCGTTGCTGACGGCCGCTAGAAGAACCAAGATATTGAAAGAAAGATTTAAGGTAGCCAGGAGAAAGAGGATCATTTAAGATTGAATAAAGTGTGCAGAGCATCCTAACTTTGCGACGTTGTCGGATAGAGAGCCATCCCAACTGGGGCCGAGAGGCAGAAACATGGTCATATTTGCGCAAACAGAAAATAAAGCGGATGCAATAATTGAGAAGGCGATCCAATTTATTTAAAAGCTCTTCGGTAAGGTCGCAATAACAGATAGTATAGATAAAACAAGATACAACCGTTTGCACTGTAGTAATAAACCGACTTATAATATATATTATAGCTCCGTGTGTGACGCGCCTAATATATAGTACCTGGGAGACCGAGCGTCGTCGCTCGGGTCGAAACTGAATTTTCATCGATTTTCTATACAAAAACAAAAAAAAAAACGATCCATAGCTGGGGTTCGAGCCCGCAGTCTGCGTAGTAGTTAACGCTCTAACCATCAGTCTATTCAGACGGCGACGATCGCATCGAAATTACGAACCGCGCGGGAAATCTTTTTCCGTGAATAAACGGGGAAAACGAATTTTCCCAGATATGAGACCTAGCTCGATCGATCATTTGCCCCCATAAACCCCCATACTGCAAATTTCATCGCAATAATTAGAGCCGTTTTCGAGAACGTGAGTACAATATATATATGTCGGAGATGGACATTAGTATAGGAGCTCAACGGAACAATTATGCCACCGGAAGGCGACACCAGCGCCCTCTACAGCCTTTTGGCGCACTCGACAGAGTCTTGGCGGTATCTCCGGCCAGGGCAACGAAAAACACTTCTGCTTGAGAAACCGTCCAGGAAACACTTCTACTTGAGAAACCATCACCTTCCACCTTCAGATGGAACTCCTCTTCGTTTTAAGTTACGTTTGTAGGGAGTTAAGAAAGTGAGAAAGAGCCCAAGCAAGTATTGCGCGCATCTCCCGAGATTCGGTCTGTTATGCCGCGAGGCAGGAAGAACCACGGGTTGCTGGTGGGACTGGTAGGGCTATATATATATATATATATATATATATATATATATATATCGTGTGTGACGCGCTTAATTGACGTGGGGTTTCTTTTTGGATGAAAAACTTGTTTGACGAAATGCGTGCTGGACTAAATGCGAGTTGGACGAAGCTCGTGTTGGACCAAACACGTGTTGGACGAAATGAGCGTTGAAATACAATTTGGACGAATCGCGTATTGGACCAACGGCTAACAAATCATTTATTCGATTTTGCTTTAGTTAATTCAAATTTCTATCGAAGGTTTATTTATTCCAGGGACATTTAATGTAAAAATAATGACTCGGTTAGAGCTTTACGAGATGATGCAGCGGCAAAATTTGTCTAATATAAATGAAAAACTTGATTTTGTCGAAAATTATCTAATAATTATCTAATGACGACTACAATCCTAACCAAATTAAAGAAATAAAGCATAGTTTTTCGCGTTTCAAGTCTGAAATTAAATGTAGATGGGATGCAGCTCATAATAAAAAAGAAAATTTCATTAGAAAGATTGATTGATAATGATTGGTTGAGAGGCACATTCACAATTCCTAAAGTAACCAAAAGGCCGGGACGTCCAGAAAATCAATTTGAGGAATCAAGTGAGAGAACGAAAAGGAGAAAAACAGAGGAATTAAGAAGTTGTGTAGATCTAAATATTCTGACGTATGCTACTCAAGTGCAATTGTCTGCTTCTGGGAAGATGGATGCTGCCAAATTACTTTAAGACATAAGTAAGTCTCCGACTCGGGCTACAGAATACAAGCAAGCATTTTCTGTATATCAGCAGGAGGTTAAAACCAGACCTCAAATGATGGCTACTCAAGCGCTGTCACTATTTGTGGAAGCCAATCTTTCTAAGAGTCAATATGAAACCATAAGAAATGCGTCCAAAGAAATATATCCCTGCTATAGCATTGTACAAAAAGCCAAAATGGAATGCTACCCGCATAAGGAGTCGATCAGAGTTACAGAAACTTGTGCCGAAATTAATATTCAAGCATTACTTGATCGTACATTAAAGTGGTTATTGGAGCATATGGGTGACGTTTTGGAAACATTAAGTGAAGAAGAAAGAAATTCACTGGAACTGAGATATAAGTGGGGTTGTGATGGCTCGCAGCAAGCTCGATATAAGCAGACCTTCAATAATACTGCGGATTCAGATGCATATATATTTCAAAGTTCATTTGTCCCGTTGCAGCTCATATGTCTTATTAATAACAAGTTATTATGGCAAAACCCAACACCATCTTCACCACGTTATTGTCGTACGATAAGAATACGTTTTGTGAAGGAAACAAACGATATTATTCTTGAAGAAATTGAACATGTAAAAAATGCATATCTCTTGTAAACCAAAGGAAAAACGAGATTCAAGAGGAGTTTCGGGTAAAAATGGGTTTATTAGTGGACATGCCTAAATCTGGATTTGGAAACACTGATGATGGCAATACGAGTCGAAGATTTTTTAACAACCCTGAACTAGTACCTGAAATAACAGGTGTGGATTTTGATGTAATTTATCGCTTTAAAGTGATTCTGGAAACCATATCTAGCGGACACAAAATTGATTTGGAAAAGTTTAGTACGTTTACTAAAGAAACAGCAGAGCTGTATGTACAACTTTACTCATGGTGTCCCCGACTATGCACAAACTATTGATCCATGGTTCGACTGTAATTAAAAACGCTTTACTTCCAATCGGCCAGTTGTCTGAAGAGGCTGCAGAAGCACGAAACAGACATTTTCGTTTATTTCGCCAAAACTTTTCACGAAAGTTTTCAAGGGTTTCTTGTAATCAAGATGTGTTGAACAGATTACTATTGACTTCTGACCCAATCATAACTGGCATGAGGCAGGTTCCAAGGAAAAAGACGAAGCCATTTCTAAAAGAAACCTTAGAGATGTTGCTTCCCTTAGAACCCTATACAACCCAAGGTGATAAGGCACAAGGTGATGATGAAGCTCCATCCAACCAACGGGACACAGACGACGACGTGTACTAGTCGTCATCGATGAAGAATGATCCCATGAACATGTTTTAATAAATAGCTAAGTATTAGAATTTATAAATAAATAATGAGAACGTTTTAAAAAATATATATTTAATTTTATCTTACATAAATTGCCAAAAAATAACAATATTACACAGTAATGTTTAGATATTACTATTTAAACCAACTTAACTATAATTATATTTTAGACCGCTCAGATCAATCAAATACCTCACTGTGCGGCGGGAGGACCGCTCGTGTAGCCCGCTCCTTTTATTTTTAGGGTTCCGTACCAAAATGGTAAAAAAGGAACCCTTATGGTGAGACTTCGTTGTCTGTCTGTCTGTATGTCACAGCAGTTTTTCTCCGCAACTACACAAGCTATCAACTTGAAATTTGGCATAGTTGTATAACTAGCTTGCCCGTATCTGTTTTAATAAAAAAAATATAAATAATTAAATAGGGGTCTAGAAGGGGGGGGTCGAAAAAATAAAAGTGATTTGATTATAATCAAATCACTTTTATAGCAAGTGGGGTGTCATATGAAAAGTAATAATCTGCACATTTCCAAACTAATTTTTTTATACTTTTCTGTGACGTACTTTTTGATTTCTAACCAAAAATTTTCAAAAAATGACCGTTACCCCCCTTAACTCCGAAGTTTATGAATCAAAAAATCTGCACAATTCATAACTTATAGATAATTGCTTATATTTTACGGGAAAAATAAAACGAAGTGTTCAAAATTTATAGTTTTCGAGAAATTGACAAAGAAACTTTGAAAATTTGTGTTAAATTCAGACAAATCAAAATAGACCTTATCGCATACGAATTAAAGTACATATATAAAAAAATCCCCGGCACAAAACTCTAAAAAGTAAATAGCTATATTATTTATATGGCCCTTAAAGCTTAATGTCAGTACCTAGCAATATTTTGATTCATGCGTCGTCGTCCGACAAAAACCGAGCACATATGTACAGTCAGCGTCAGAGAAAAGGGACCCCCCAAGACTTTAACGATAATCGCACGACGGCGAACGTCACGTTACGTTCGTCGTGAGCGGCTATCTTCCCCCACCCCGCACCCCCCACCTCTGACCGAGCATCCACCGAAACCACTCAAATATCAATTTCTTTATTTTTCTATTTGGCTTGGTCGAACCGAATACCGATAATAACTAAAAAAAAGACATTACACTTCATAATTGTGCGGTTGCGATCGTACGAATACGAACCCGCTTCACCAGCCGCTGCTAGCCAATTAGCTTACGACGCGACGCCTTATACCACTAGGCTATCAACTCCGTTGACAATCTAGGCAAACATTTGAATTGGATTACTCCTTAAATCGAACAATTTTGATAACGATCTAATCTTCTAAACGTTTAAATTGCAACTTTCACCATGTTCCACGTGTCAATTTATTATTACGTTGAAATTAGTATAGATATTACGCTTTCATCTTTGTTACTGATTGTTGCATCTACCGTCATTTTATTTCATAACTAGCTGTCCGCCCCCGACTTCGTCTGCGGAGAGTCAGTAATTTTGTTAAAAAGTAGGTAGGTATAAATAAAATTTCCATTAAATACGTATCATAAAGGGACAGACTTTCCAAAAAAATACTAATGTTTCCTAACATTTGTTCGCTTTTTAGTGTTTTTTTAATTATTACGTGATTATGTATTACATGCAGCACAATATACACTACATTCACGCCATTAATGTTTATTGCCAATTCTTCATCACTCTTGACAAAATGGGGCTATCCAATATGCAGGGACATTCTGGGACATTAATCGTTGAAGAACTCTCCTGGTACTTGGCGAAACTTCCATATTTCAACATATTCATTAGGGGCTCTTCATTTATACGTAAGACAATTTTAACCAATTTATGACCCCCCTCCCCCTACGTAAGAAAAAATAAGACTTGGATGAATCCCCTCCCTCCTTTTTAATCTTACGTAAGATCAGTATCTACCAAAATTGCAAAGATAAAGTAGCAAAAATATAAAAAACGCTTTAATTTTTGCTTGCTTTTGTGATCTAACGTAAGAACATCCTACTCCCATGTAAGAAAAAATAAGACTTGTTCAGACCCCCCCCCAAATCGTTTTACGTAAGAAATGAACAGTCCCTTATGAATGATGGGTAAAAGTAACGTGTTGTGAAATACTTATTATTAAGGAGTTCCGATGGTCATGACTAGTCATTAATTTCACTTTACCAAATGGTGCTTTTGGAATGTAAATGTTCTTACAGAAGTTTGAAAATCACTGTGTTGTGTCCCTTAAATTTTTTAAGGGTTCCGTCAATTTCCTTGGGATTCCAGTAGTCTAAAAACCAATTTTCATATATCTAACTTCAAAAATAACCAAACTCTCTTACAAATTGCCACCCCCATTTTCATCCCTTTAGGGGTAGTGTTTCCAAAATCACCGAAAGTAGTAGGTACTCTTGATTTATAATCCGTAGCCTAAACACCAACTTCATTAACATCAAAAATTACTTCATTCCCATAAAAACTTTCACCCTCCATTTCACCCACTCAGGGATAGTTTTTCAGAAATCACTAAACATTTTAATTTTTATTTGTTAACAGTGCCCTTTATACCAATTTCCACGTTTCTAACTTCATAAAATGACCAAACCCCTATACATATTTTAACCCTCCATTTCAGCCCCTTAGGAAAATTACTGAAAGTGTTTTTTTATATTTTTTAACAGTAGCGAATATCCAACTTCCATGTTTCTAAATTGGCCGAAATCCTATACAAATTTCTACCCCCATATTTTTTATTTTTGAACAGTAGCCTTTATACCAATTTCCACGTTTCTAACTTCAAAATTAACCAAACTCATACAAATTACCACCTCCCATTTCATCCTTTTAGGGGTTGTTTATCCAAAATAGTCGAAAGTGGTATTTATAATTTGTATACAGGTGCTCGACCAAACTCCATTACAAACTTTAACGCCCTATAAATAGTGTATCCAAAATCGCCAAAAATTGTTTTTATTTGTTAACAGTAGCATATAAGTATACCAATTTCCACGTTTCTAACCTTAAGAATTACCATACTCCTATACAAATTTTAGCCCCCCATTTTATTACCTTAGGGGTAGTATAGTCAAAATCATAAAAAGTTATTTAAGAAAAAAAAGGAAGAGAGCGATCTAAAGATTTTTGCCTCAAATCATAAGATTTCATCTCGCCATGTATCTAAGAAAGTGAATATGTCTCAATCTTACGTGCAAAAAGTGAAACGTAGAGCAGAACTAAGAAGTCACAAAGCCCAGGCCTCACCTGATCGGGACTCAAAACAGAATTTATCAGCAAAAAGGCGGTCGAGGAAACTGTATGAAAATTTCTTAACGAAAGAATGCGTGTTGATGGGCGACGAAACGTACATCAAAGCGGACTTCAAACAAATTCCCGGGCAAGAGTTTTATACCAGTAAAAATCGCAAAGACGCTCCAGAAGATAGTAAAATAAAAAAACGATCCAAAATTCCAAAAAAATACCTACTTTGGCAAGCAATTTGTACTTAGCTGTGGAAAAAGAAGCCGCTCGTTTATCGCAACCGGAACAGTTAAAGGCAATATTTATCAAAAAGAGTGTTCACAAAGCGATTACTGCCGTTTTTAAATAAGCACAATTCTCAACCGTTATTTTGGCCAGATTTGGCTAGTTATTACTCGTACTAGTTATTATTGAAGAGTACTGGAGTATTAACTATGAAAGGTAAGGCCCGTACCGAAAAGTTCTTTTACAGAGTCTGCGTACCAGTAAAATACTGGGTGGCAAACGATTTTTTTTCTGATTATTTGCTTCAGTTTGTGTCATCTTGATGTATCAATTAACATAATTAATTCAGGTTAGGTATTGTTTTTATTTAAAATGCAGGACGATAAAATAATTCGTAGAGAAACTGTTTTGGGAACGTACCTTGAAAATCCTAATTTAACTTTTGCAGCGGTTGGAAAGATGGTGAAAATAAGTCGTGCGACGGTACGAAATATTGTGAATCGGTACTTAAAAGAATATAGAATTCAAGACAAAGCTCGAAGTGGACGTCAGACGGGCCCTTCAAATAAAAAATTAGAAAAGAAAATAGTGTCTGCTTACAAGAATAATTTTAGTTTATCGATGCGGGATGTGGCAAAAAAATTGAAAACTAGTACATCTATGGTCCAGAGAGCGAAAGCGCGTCAAAATTTAAAGACCTATAAAAAAGTAAAACCCCCAAAACAGACGGTAAAGCAATACAATAGTTCTGTTACAAGGTCGCGAAAATTGTACAAGCTTCTCTGCATTTGGACATAACATGCCTTCTCATGGACGATGAGACGTATGTGAAAAAATATTTTACGACTTTGCCAGGTGACCAATTCTTCACAACCGAAAATAAGGCGAATATAAACGATCAAAATAAATATATTTTTATAGAAAAGTTTGGGGAAAAATATTTAATTTGGCAAGCAATATGTTCCTGTGGAAAACGCACTGGGTCATTTATCACGAACGGTACCATAAATGCAAATATTTATATCCAGAAATGTATAAAAGGTTTGATTTTACCATTTATAAGGCAGCATGAAGGGAATGTGTTGTTTTGGCCCGATCTGGCTACTGCACATTATGCCTGAGCCACGCAAGAGTGTCTGGCTTCAAACAACGTGCAATGTGTGCCCAAAGATATGAGCCCCCCAAACTGTCCCCAGCTACGACCCATCGAGCGGTATTGGGCATTAGTTAAAGCAAAGTTGCGTAAAAACTGTGCTCCAGCAACATCAGAGACGCATTTTAAAAAGAAGTGGGAAAAACACGCCGACAAAGTCACCGAATCTACTGTGCAAAATATAATGGCAGGCTTGAAGAAAAAAATCCGCTTGTTCAGCCGCAAAACCCTCAAAGTATAAAATGTATATATTAATTGTAAATAGACATTATACATCATATAACTAAAATAAAATATCCTTGCTGTTCATTGTAGTTTAATTGATATCATAAATATACTCTGTAAAAAATCTTTTCGGTACGGGCCTTATTTTAGAAAAAAGAAAGGTGGGAATGTAAAAACGGTGGCTGAAGTCCTGAACTGCGAAAAATATGGACTTGGGCGGCGAAACGGTTCCGTGACGTGAACGTGCAAAGTCTCATGAGTCGTATTCGACGCAAAGTGCGATCCATGGCTTACAAATGAAAGACTGCATAAAAGTCTGATGTTATTCGAAAGTCTATTTAATGTTTAAGTAAATTATATCAATGTACAGCGATTTTTTTTTATATTTTTTTTTATATACATTTTTAAGTGCCCAAATTTTTGGCGTGTTCAACCTTTATAGTACCTATCTGTCCTATAGTAGATATTTGGAAATGTTTATTCCACAAGTTGCAAAAATCGGTAATAGTACCTACATTACTATCCAATAATATATATTTTTTTTTACAATTTTAACACTTGCACCATAATACTCATTTGGAAGCGACAATAACACATAGTTATTTGCTTTAAATTGGTACCATCTATACCTTTAATAGAAGTTCTGATATAACAGACTCATTTATAGTGCTGCGTTAAAGGCATGATTTATTAATGTAATGTAAACGTTTACATCACTTATTAATATTACTAAAGTGTTGTATAATATTATAAAACGCAGGGTCGTTACGAAAACCTATAGGACTATTTAGTGATAAACTGTTTTCTTAATGGACTATTTTGCTGGTTGGGAATTAACGGAGTTTCCCGTTAGTGTGGCCCCGGCATTAACGTTTCTAACAACCCCAGAGTAGCTTTTCTCAAATATTTTTAATGTATCTACAGACTTTTTCTCTCCACTGTTTTATTATATGTACAGATTATAGTAGGTATAGATTCCGAATCATGTTGCAAAATGTAGCTTCACAAAAAATTACTTCCGTGTATTTAGACTTTCAATTCGTTTGGCAGAATATTGTCTCAAAAGTTGAAACAGCTCCTTGCTCGCCTGTACTCGTTCGAGCATGCGTTTCTGCGCATTTTAAACTGGTTCTTTGCATGTCTCAGTGCATACCCTACGATCATATTTCGTTGACTTACCTACTAAAGTCTGAATAAAACTAGGTAAACCAGTTACATAATTTCATTGTTTGTAAGTATATTTTGCAATTTATGATGAAAACTTAAAATAACACAAGTTTAATTTCGAAATTTAACCCCGAAGGAGAATTGTTTCGGTTACAAAAGTAGACAACATTTAGTTTATCACCAAATTAATTCGTTCCTATCCCTGTCTATTTTCTAAATTAAACTTTTGGTGATTTCGGAAACATCTACCCCTAAGTAGGTGAGACCTACCCCTAAGTAGGGGTTAGAAATTAGTATAGAAATTCGATCAATTTTGAAGTTAGAAACGTGGAAATTGGTATATTCGCTACTGTTAAGAAAAGAAGAAAAAAACACTTTCAGTGATTTTGGATTAACTTCCCCTAAGGGGATGAAATGGGGGGTTAAAATTTGTACGGGGTTTGTTCATTCTTGAAGTTAGAAATGTGGAAATTGGTATAAAGGACACTGTTAACAAATAAAAATTAAAACTTTTGGTGATTTTTGAAAAACTATCCCTACGTGGGTAAAATGGGAGGTGAAAGTATTTATGGGAAAGAAGTCATTTTTGAAGTTAATGAAGTTGGTGTTTAGGCTACTACTTACAAACCAAGAATACCTACTAATTTAGGTGATTTTGGAAACACTACCCCCTAAGGGGGTGAAAAAATGGAAGTTTCACCAAGTACCATGAGAGTTCGTCAACGATTAATGTCGATCAACGATGAAGAATTCGCAATAAGCATTAATGGCATGAATGTTGTGTTAATGTGCTGCATGTAATACATAATCACATAATAATTAAACAAACACTAAAAAGCGAACAAATGTTAGGAAACATTACTATTTTTTGGGAAAGTCTGTCCCTTTATGATACGTACTTAATGAAAATTGTGTTTGTACCTACCTACTGTAGCATTATAGCTACATGAAGCGTCACTTCTATGCTTATGTTAATTGCCATTGACAACCTCCTTTTTTGGTTGCAACTTTTCCTTGACCGTTTTGCCTGTTTGATACATGGCAGGTTATTTGTTTTCTTTTAATTTGAATTTCAAATTTCTTGATGCGTTCGCAAGAATATTGAAGTTGTGTCATTATTTTCCTGATCGCAAATGAATTCGGAGTGAAATCCATATAAAAGTTCAAAAATCTTGGTTGAAATTAACTTCGTTTATTCAAAAATCTTGGTTGAATTTAACTTCGTTTATTTATGATTGTTCTATATTACCGATCCTAGTAAGTGTTTATAAAACTATAGTAAGTGTTCAAAAATCTTGGTTGAAATTAACTTCGTTTATTCAAAAATCTTGGTTGAATTTAACTTCGTTTATTTATGATTGTTCTATATTACCGATCCTAGTAAGTGTTTATAAAACTATAGTAAGTGTTCAAAAATCTTGGTTGAAATTAACTTCGTTTATTTATGATTGTTCTATATTACCGATCCTAGTAAGTGTTTATAAAACTATAGTAAGTGTTCAAAAATCTTGGTTGAAATTAACTTCGTTTATTTATGATTGTTCTATATTACCGATCCTAGTAAGTGTTTATAAAACTATAGTAAGTGTTCAAAAATCTTGGTTGAAATTAACTTCGTTTATTCAAAAATCTTGGTTGAATTTAACTTCGTTTATTTATGATTGTTCTATATTACCGATCCTAGTAAGTGTTTATAAAACTATAGTAAGTGTTCAAAAATCTTGGTTGAAATTAACTTCGTTTATTTATGATTGTTCTATATTACCGATCCTAGTAAGTGTTTATAAAACTATAGTAAGTGTTCAAAAATCTTGGTTGAAATTAACTTCGTTTATTTATGATTGTTCTATATTACCGATCCTAGTAAGTGTTTATAAAACTATAGTAAGTGTTCAAAAATCTTGGTTGAAATTAACTTCGTTTATTTATGATTGTTCTATATTACCGATCCTAGTGTTTATAAAACTATAGTGGTTTTAATTCGCCGATGTCCATCTAATTCGGGTAAGTTTGGTTGTTATTCTCTACATCGGATTAGGTTCACGTAGGTTTCAGTATTTATAGGTTGTGCTTTTTTTAATTGCAGCAAGCCGTACCGGTTAACGATTTATTCTACCTCATGAAAATTTTATTGTACGAGCGCGGAATGAGATCTATCTGCGATTAACATCACGGCGCTAGAAGCGTGTCGTCGTCAGCGGTGCCATACGCGGTCCACAAGAGGAAATTCTACACTACGCCGTTCCAGGATTTTTCAAGATAACTTTTCAAAATTATTTCTTTAAATCACTTCAAACCAACTAAAATGAATTCAGCCACATGTTAAAACGATATTAGTAGTATTTATTTCGTTAGGTTTTTACATGACCGAAAGTACTTTCATTCATAGGGACCCTAACTAGAGTAGATTTTAATACAGAATGTTCATAGTCCCCGGTTAGAATTCTCTTTAGTTACCACCAAGTTTTGGTCTATTTTAAACGGTTAATGTTTTGATTATTAAACCTCTAATTTTATAGCGTTAGACTCTGTGATCGGGAAGATAATACCTTTTTTATATTTCTTTGCGTTTACCATCATATTGTTTTCTTTTACAGAATTTGTTGCCTTTTTTTAAATATTGTAAATTATAAACCTTACCCTTTAAAACCACTTTTAATCTTTGCCTAAATTGCACGTTTGCATTTCACATCTGAAAAATGCCTAATAATGTGATCAGCCGGTAATTGTAATTATTATCGGTTCATTACATTACACTACTTTTTAACTAAATTACTGAATATCCGAAGACAAAGTCGCGGGCGGAAAGCTGATTTATAATTGTATGCTGTTTGAATTAAAATGCCAAAAAAGCCACAATCAGTCTACTTTCAGAAAAAAAAACAAAACAAAGAAACGCCGTCATTATTTTCGATACTCAACGTGCGCTGACCTTAGTCATGTGTAAATGTGTGTGAAGGACTTCACCAACCCTTTCCTTGCTAATGCCCAAGGTCTCAGCTATTTGACTTTTTGTAATTGTTCGACCCTCCAATACTAATTTCTTGACTTTAGCTACGTTTTGTTCGGTTACTACTGTTTCTTCAAAAATGCATTGTGGAGTATTTTTACTTTTTGTGAGGAACTTAATTACAACCCGGTGCTCGATTTGCGTAATATGCAATG
Source organism: Tortrix viridana (assembly GCA_963241965.1). Classification (NCBI taxonomy): domain Eukaryota; kingdom Metazoa; phylum Arthropoda; class Insecta; order Lepidoptera; family Tortricidae; genus Tortrix; species Tortrix viridana. The sequence continues at coordinate 34,328,805 of OY725171.1, read as the reverse complement.
ATAATTCAGACATGACTATTTATCGCTGAATATCTCGAGAAATAATAATAGTAATGAAATTTTTTGTTTCATTTTTTGTTTTTGAATGCTCTATCTAGTGGCTAGTTGTTACAAAATTACAAAGAGTAACAGAAGTCAAGGATTTAGATTAAAATTCACGTCTGATCTAAGGTTTCGGGATCACATCGTGAATATTTGTAAAAAAAACCTAGGGTAATTCCGGGGTAGTTGGCCATAGTTTTTCTTAAATGCTGTTAAATAAAAACCTTACACATTATTATAGAGATCTTTTTTTTTAAATTAAACTTTAAACAATCAACGTTGGAACTATAGAAACAAAGATAACAATTTCTAATGACAACACTTAAAAAAATTTTTTTTTTTCAATTCACGATTGGCCATCTCTCCCGAGTTGTCCCGGTGTGATGACCATAGCATAAGAGGTAAGATGGCCTTGTCCTTAATTCAAATTTTAGCATAGGTTTTAGTCTTATTTTTCTCTGCACCACATTTAGAGCACATATCTTGAAATTTAGTACCATTTTCGTGTACCCAAAACTTGCACACTGTGCACTGAAGCTAGTCCTCGAACAATAGAGTTTCGGAATAATTTTCTCCACACCCGCGACATTTAACATTAACATTTACCTTTTTTTTCTTATTTCTATATGCTAACATTTTAATGGGACATCGTCACTACCTGTCAGAGTCTTCGGATAGCTTTTCTTCTGTTAACTCGTCGAACAGTATTTTATTTTTTTGCCTCCTTTTATATGGCCATCATTTACCGACTAACACTGGCCATCTCTCCTTTTCTTCCGGGAGAGATGACCACACCTAAAAAAAAAGTCGCAACTCGATGCAAGTAATTTAAGCTTAGGACAAACTGTTACTCGTATACTTCGCAACAAAACCAAAAATAACCATTATTTTACGAAACTAACATCACAACAACCTAAAACACAAATCCTTTGAAAATTATTAACACTAGACGAAACAAATAACAGGGATTTTACTTATTTTTTGATTTTTTTTCGCCAGCAAGTTGCACTCACCCTTGCTCCCTCGCGCGACGCGAAGCGAACTTAACTGTAACTAGTGCCATCTAGCCAACAGTTCCACGAATTATTTCGATGGGCCATCTCTACCTTATGGCCATCTACCCCGGAATTATCCTATTTGTAAAATAAATTTCGTTGTACACAAGGTTTACTATTATTGGCGCGATCATAGCCTTAGGTATATAAAGCGCTGGTCCGGAGTAGCCTCGAATGTAATGCAGTCATCTGGGCTCCACATGAAACTAAATATAATCTTATGGTGGAGTGTATCCAAAACGAATTTATTTCTGTATCGGAGAAAATATGGAATATAATCCTTACTACCCATTAAAGGAACCTAATTTATTTGTTTTGGGTATGGTGAGGTACAGCAAGCTGCGGGTGCGCAGAGAGATATGTCTGGTAACATACATATTTAAATTAATTAGGGGTAAAATATACAACAGTCAAGGCTGAGAGGGGTGAGTGTGTATCCCAGATATGTAGGTGAGTGTGGCGCCGTCGTTGACCGCGACTGTTAGCCGAGCCGCGCGGGTACACCAACCTGCTCGGTAAGGCGCCGCTGACGCACGCTCTACTCTACGCAGTATTATAGATAGATAGAAAGTAATAGAAATAGTAACACTGTTGTCTTAGGCTTAGCATCTGTAAAAATAGTTATAAGACGGGAAATAAATAAATAAAATAAATCCTTTTGACCCGAGCAGATACATGGCAATCAATACGCAACTTCTCTTTCTCTATAGTCCATGCACTTTTGGACCTTATCTCAATGGAATTTTGGAATTCTTTATCGCGCTACACTAACTCAAACCTTGTATTTTATTCTTCGATTGATACAACTAGGAACATCTATTGAACAAGGCTACTTTTGCCATAAAGAATTCTGATATTATGGCATGCATATATTGTTACAGATAGTCTATAAAGTACGTACCAGAAACCCAGCAACTTACAAACAGTGTTGTTGCCAGATAAATGTTATGACGTGAGGAAGGAATGCATGTATCGGCATGTTGAATTACACTTATTTGGAATCACAAGAATATGGATGCAGCATTTAGAGCTGAAGCTTGCGGAGGCTCACTTTATGGATTTAACTGCCAGAGAGGCGGTATTCAAAGCCTTCAACATTTTTACAAGTGTAACCTGAACATTGACATTCAAAATGAAACTTCTTATACTTGCAACAGATATTTCAATTACACTTTGGGCATTTACCGCAATGATTCGGTATGCGACGTTGACTTCAAGCTTAACATGGTGTCAGTTGTGTTTGAAAATGCATTGAAGAATATGTGGCTCAGTCTGCCGATGCCTCAGATCTGCAAATGGGATCAATTATCTTGTTCTCACAATCAATCTAATAGAAGTTTTCCGCGGAATATTCGCACTCATTGTAAATTTGTAAATGGCACCCCGGAACATTTTGAATGTGTGTGGAGTTTTAAAAATGATTCAAAACAGTATTTGCCTAACCAAACTGAATACGACTGGAACTTTCTCTTTGTAATATTTTTTATCGTATCAGGAGGAGTAGGCAACATTTTGGTGTGTTTGGCAGTTTGTTTAGACAAAAGACTACAAAATGTGACTAATTATTTCTTATTATCATTGGCAATTGCCGATTTAATTGTCAGTTTATTCGTTATGCCGATGGGAGCTATTCCGGGATTTATAGGTAAGAACTTAAACCAGTTTTATTGTACATTAAAATTCTTCAGGTTTTCCTTGTAAACTAACTAGGAAAGCAGGACACATTTAATATGGCTCGCGTCAATGCGCTTACGCCGTCGACCACGAATCTGTTAGTGCTCGATCTGCGCGCCAACTTATTTGCGACCTGGGGCCTAAGCATGCATAAGCCAGATAAAATTTGACAGGTGTTAGGGAAATTAATACATCTATTCTATATTCTAACGTAAGACTTAACGCTTAAAGTTTAGATAAAAGTGTCCCGTTCTGACTTTTGTTACCTTTTATTACTAAGCGGGTCAGAGAATTTTATCCGGTGTGGCTAGAGTAATGAAATAAATCGTTCAAGTGTATTAAGCTGTTTGGAGAAGATCAAGAAATCATAGAGAGAAAACACATGGCCATTATAAGCCTTAATACAAAATAAGAATAAGTACCCTGCATAGAAACCGGACTATAAGAAACAGCAAAAGACATATATTTGACCTTTTTCTATTTATGGCATTCATAACGAGTTAGAAAGAGGTGTCCTAATAGGTATTAATTCGTTTTCCTTCGTGTTGTCACAAGGATCTGTCGACGCTAGTGTTGTTGATGAGTCAACAATAATATCGATATCGATTCAATTTCGCATTTCGTAATTTGTTCTAAAGGCTAATTTTTCTAATTGCCAAATGAATCTTTTGTACCACAATTTTGCAAAATAAAGATATTTGTATTTGTAAGCATGTGGCAGTAAAAATTACCACTTTCCTTTTTTTAAAAGTGTTCATTTAACTTGCAATGTTCCAATGTTAATAATAATAAGTAACTTGTCCATTTCAATATCTGCAGACCATTTTTTATCTACTTCCCTGTGTTTAATTGAACTGAAGTTTGGAATACTTACGTAAACCCGATGATATTTTTGTGTCAATGAACAGATCTGGTGATAGAACCGGAAGGTGGCAACAGGATCCTCAGCTGTACTTAACGTAGACCTACCGAGATGGGACTCTTTAGTTTGGTCTTGATAATTTGATAATTGCAGTGAAAAAAAATACAGTCGTCAATAAAAACTTGGATCATTGTATATTCATTTTCTGACGTAGTTTGTAAATTATGTATAACAAACGCAAGTGTAGAATCAAGTTCAATTCTTTGTTTACTTTCTCTGTTTCTCGAGGAACAATAACACTCACAGTGACATTAGTTCTCTATGGTTATTTGCTCACTTTAAGCGCGTTACACACGGAGCTATAATTAATATTTTGGTATATTAATTATATATTATTACGATATATTTTGTTACAGTTTAAGTATATTTTCCGTACTAGTTGACAGAGTTATAGCTGTGTGTGTGGACTCTGTCAACTAGTACGGAAAATATATCGTAATATACCGACCTATAATATATTTATTATAGCTCCGTGTGTGACGCGCTTTACGCGATCCGCCTGATCGTCTCCGAACATCATAAGAAGTTTGAAGAAAAATAATATTTAATTACTCTAGCAACGTTTTATTCGTGCTGTCATTTTATCTGTGACTAAGCATGCTAAGGCCCCTGCTGTACCTATATGTGCCGGCATAAAAGGCCTATTACACTATCCGATATTTAAGGCCCGGTATTTAGGGTGGGGCGTGGCCCCTTGCAAGGGCGTCGTTATTACATTGCACTGTAAATCGGCCCCTTACACAGTCTGATCGTGAACGCGGAGACAGTTGGACGTGTCATATGGCATCTAAATATATTATCTAAACCACAAAAAGCAGCTATTGCTGCGGCTTCAGTAGTCGCATCTATTCCTGATAAAGAAGAGAAGAAGAGGAGAAAGACCTGGGTCAAGCAATACTTGCAATTAAAAGAAAATCACTCTAGTACCTATGCGCGAATGCCGCCCGATTTGGTCCGGTTCGGAGCGAACCAAATCCGTTGTCCGGGCCGGACCAAGTTCGAGCGTCTGTTACGGGTATTACACTGCCCGAGCGCAAGGGCGATTAGGGAGCAAGGCCGCCGGGCGCGCCCGGTCGCCCTAATTAGGGACCCTTACTCCCTTTCTCTTATTACACCACCCTTATTTACGGAAAGGGTCCCTGACTAACGTGTAGTGTAATAGGCCTTTAATAATGTGTATCTAATGATACAAAAAATCTAGTAATCATTACTTGCGACATATATTGCTTGCACTCGAGCACAACACAACCACTATATTTAATAAAACATAGCATGGTGCAAATGACATTTGTCAAAATCACAGACCAGTGAGGTGGAGTGTTTAAAACTCCAATCGATGAAACAGACTATGAGGTGGAGTATTTAAAACTCGAATCAATAAAACTATTATTTTTGATCATTAACACCGTTAAAATTCACATTTATATCTATTATTACTCTATAGCTATGTCCACACTAGTACGCTTGCAAGTTCATCCTACGTTTTCCTCTGACACATGCCTCTGCAACCTTTTTTCGTTTTTTCCTTGCACTTAACACTAAATATGCCGCACTCATAGCTACTAGTTCCGCGTCCATCTTGACGGCTTACCAAGGCGCGTGTGTACGCTGCATACAACAAGCGCACAGGTGTAGACGATAAGCGGCATGCGTCTTAAGGCAATCGATATTACATGCGCTTGACGCAGGAGTATTGAAAGTTGAAGACGCATGATAAACATGAAAGCGCACTGGTGTGGACATAGCTTATGAGTAGCCGTGCCACGTTTTTTTATATTGAGTCCCACCTGGCATCGGGGTAGATTGCCAAGTACCACGTTTTTAAAGAGAATATCTTATTTGCCTGAAATGTACTCTCAAACTGATGTTAAGATATTTTGTCAGATTGGGACCGTGATATTCATATTGACAATATAACAGATTCATCTCTTGTCAAAATCAAAATCAGATAACGAATCTAGCGAGTTAATACATGAATCAGACTCAGACATAAGTCTCAATTGTTATCCTTTAGGCCAATAAAATATATTTTAAGAAGTACATATTTGTTTTTTTTATTTTTACAGGACCTTATTGAAAACAAAACACACAGGATGAAATGCGACTTTATACGTTCGTTACTTACAAATTAATACGTATCGATAAACACGTGGTACAGTGGTGTCGCATCACTGAACTAGTCTCTAATGTTTCGTTACATGCATATTACGTATTGTTACTTTGACGTACTTTGTTTTTTTTTATTGATAATAAAAAATAAGTAGGGTAAATTTTATTCGTGTAAGACAATTTTCTTTAAGTTTAAATATTTCAATCCATACATATTTGAACTGCAATTTAAATAAAACGGCAATTGTATAGACCGCAGCAACTCTCTTTGAGTATAACGAAACGTTGTGACAAATGTCATTCGCACCAAGCTAAAGTGCAATAATAATAGTGAGTAGAAACCTTTTCAATTTTCTGCTTGCCCAAAGGTCAACTGGTAGAGAATGCCATTAGGCATTAAGTTCACCTTTTGTACTCAAATTTGAATTTTTGTGCAATAAAGATTAAATAAATAAATAAATAAACCTTTTCTGATGTTGATAATGTTGCTGACCACTTCTGTCGTTATCTTTTATACTCGTACACTTAAAGTTTTACTGTAATGGACGTGTCTAATTTTTTACAAATTGTAATATTTTTGAATGTTTCATATTATTCGTACCTACTATACTGTGCCTCTGTTGTAAATCACGGAAAAATAAGTAAGTACGTATTATAATGTTTTTTAGTAATAATATCTTGATACATTTAATTTTTTCATTCTCAAAACGCCGGAAGATCGTTAGCTCTTAACCTCTTATAGGGTAAGCGTACCAGTGAATGAAAATTTATGGAAATATTTCGACTGAAAAATAGCTACGGTCCTTATTTTATCTGAGTTGAAAACCGATGCCGACCAACGCAATCGAAAGTGTATTGCATGTTACTAATATGAATAGTTTTTTGTTTTAAGTATTTCCTCGCAATATTTGAGAAAATCACTATGTCTGTAGCGGCAGAAATTGCAATTTTTGGACTCATACCTACACTAGACTCTATATGAGTCGTTTAAAAATCGCTTATTTCTACCCTCGGCAGCAATGGATTATACAAGCAGTATGATTGCTTTTTTTTTACTTTAACTAATCTAAGAAATCTGTAGTAATTAATTAAAATAATTATTTTTTTTATATGTTTATGAAAGCATTCATAAACATATAAAAAAATAAAAATAAAATCATTTATTAACAGGCAATATACCCAAAATTGACAGAATACAATGTTGTAATAAAACAAAATAAAATAAGACAAATAAAATAAATACAGACACAAAATACCAGCACAATATTGTGTACTTGGTTCTTAAAAACTATTTCCGATTCCTGTCCTGATGCACAGATAGCCAATATCGGAAGATTGGGCTGTCTAGGTCGCTACAGATTGCCCTCAGTATGCAGTTATCAGAGCGCCTCAGCCTTTCCCAGAAGGACGCTATTCGCGCCCTTATAACCGCAAAGAAGTCTGGCACTCGGGCTTCAGCGAACATGCTCGACGCACTACAAAAGAGTGGCAGTCGCATGAGAGTACGCAACGAGTCATTGTACTGCACTCTCATGGTACTGTACGACTTCCGTCTAAAGTTTGACCAGAGTTGACAAGTGTAGAAACACTGACAGTAAGCATTAAACAATGTTAGTTTGGCATCGTTGCAACACTTGCCAAATCTTCTCGCGAGCATGTTGCTTCGTATGCATAGAGCCCTTCTCTCCCGCTCTATATCCCCGTCGTCTTTCAGGTCATCGTTTAAGATATGGCCCAGGTACCTGAATTGCTTCACAACCCGAATCGCTGATCCATTCAACCTAATCTCCTGTACATGCTCCGGGCCTCTTCCCGCCCTGAAAACAACCATTTCTGTTTTGTCTACGTTATATTCCAAACCGTGCGAATTGACATATTCCTCACAGATTGAAATTAGTTTTTTCAAACCTTTCACTGAGCGGCTGAGGAGCACCATATCTTCCGCGTAGCGTATACTATTGATGCAGTCCCCACCAACGTGGCATCCCACACGTGCACCCTTTCAGCAGAATTATTAGGTCGTTTACATAGGCGTTGAAGAGGTCCGGAGACGTGAACCCACCTTGGCGAACACCGCATTCTAACCTATACGTGTTAGACGTCGTGTCACCCTACTTCACACAGTTAGTTTGACCTCCATACCCCTGTGCCGTACAGTTTGTCCCAGAGAATGTCATAATTGACCAGATCAAATGTACGGCTCAGGTCGAGGAAACACGCATACACAGACGTATTACGGCTTGTGTAGTAGTTAACAGTGTGTTTCAAACTGAGTATAGCTGAGTCCGTCGAGAGACCGGGACGGAAGCCAAACTGCGCAATATAAATTTTTAAATGTTTCAGCAACTCAGGCTGCAATAACCGTTCAAAGACCTTTCCGACCACGGTACCCAGAGATATAGGGCGGCAGTTATTCGCACAACTCAGATCTCCCGAACTATTTTTAGCGATTGGTATTACGACCGTTTTCATGAGATCTGGTGGTAGATAACAAAATTTTATACACAGGTTGAACAATGAACAAAGCTTGGCGTATATTACCCTCCCAGCTCCGAGTATATGCTCCAGACTGAGGTCATCGTGCCCGGGTGACTTGCCTCTCTTCATCTTCAACACAGTCTTTTCCACGTCGTCTGGGCAGAACTGAATACTCAGTTTCAGTTCTTCAGAGCCCCTGACAGCCTCAGTCCGTGGCATATTCCCAGAAATTGGTTGTGGGTCAACCTTAAACTTTTGACCGAACATATTGGCCATCTGTGCCGGGTCTTATAGACCTTCCACACTCACTGGTAAGCACTCACTGGTGGTGGTGGTGGTTTTTATGTAAATTTCTTCGTCTGTTTCCAAAAACTCGCGAAATTCTTTTCTTTTCGGTGCAGGGCTAACATGTCTACTTTAATTCTTTCAGTATTATTCTGACACCATTTCAGTTTGTTTTTAAAAACCTTTATACTGCTAACAAACAAATCATACACCACTCCAGCAGACGGCCGACCTGCAGAAACCCAGCAGCTAAAGGCAAGTCTATAGTATATTTTTGGTGGCACTCATTTACGTGAAAGTTCCACCCCACTACTTGTTTCTTTTTCACGTTACCAGGACAGGAATCAGGTTTCTTACTAGCACAGGCTTGCAACGTGGATACAATATTTACATATAAATTATTTATAAACTTCAGGTGTTCACCACGTCTTGGGAAATTAAGATTACTATCACAGTCGTCGCAATTGAGAATGTCCTTAATTTCTACTAACCTTACGCTACATTGGTCTTTATAATAATCTATTTGACTAGCGTCCCTTTCACCCCATTTTACCTCGCTACTTGTCACACCAGACACCGATACCGAAGCTGGTCTCACGTCCGCAATATTACACACAATACGCAACGGGAAATGATCCGATGAGGACACAACACTCACCACTTCCACACACTCTACTGTATTCCACGCCGCCCTTGTCGTCACGCAGTGGTCTAACCATCGACATGTGCCGTGCGCTTCATCGAAAGTGTCCGACTCGTTACCCAGCTTTAAAACGTCCGCACAGTACCATTGCTGCTCCTGGCAGAAATTCATTAGCTCGCTACCAAACCTCGCATTTGGATGCGCGTTAAAATCACCCAGTACGTAGACTGCTTGCACGTCACTTTCTTCAATCATAGCGCTTACCCGCGCCAGGCACGCCGTAAATTCGGGTAGGTTGTCTATCGGATGCTACGAATCCGTTGGCATGTACACGTTGATAACCATGAAAACACGCATACCCACGGTCACACGAATTGCGGCCAGCCTGTCACACAAAGTCTTGATCACCGACACATTGACAAATTTAGATTTCCTCCACAGCAAAGCCAGACCTCCGTAGGGTCTGCCCTGCAGCACTTTAGCCCCCGTATCGACCGAGCAGTGCTGCTAAAGTCACCATCGACGGTGTGCACAAAATCCAGATCATGCGGTAGTAACCACGTCTCTTGCAGTGCAATTATGTCACTAATCTCGCATAGGTCTCTCACGTAGCTCACGGATCTTTTAATTGCCTTACAATTAAAAGACATGAAAGTGGTTCTAAGGTCTGTTGCACTAACCATTATTGATGTGAGAATTTTCGTTCATCTCGGTCTTTGCCTTTTGCACATATCTCTCTCGGAACATCCTGTATTTGATCCCCTCTTGTCAGAACTCGTTAGATAAAAAATTTCCTAGCTTGCTTTTCGGTATTTTTACTTTAAATGAGTTAAATGTTGTGGGAAACTTTTGCTGAAGCAGTTCGATATCAAGGCACTTTTCGCCCATCTCCTCAATGTGCTCTTTAAAGTGTTCAACAGCCGTCAGTTTGGACACTCTCGACACATAGATCGCAACAGCCATATCCGCAGCCATTACTTTGCACGAACGCAAAGCTGTCCCATTCATGTTATTCATCTTAGATTTACGTTTTTTGCGCTCCACTGTAGTAAAACCGTCCTTCGTCAGATTACGTATTGGCCGCGACATACGATTGAGTTTCGCTTGCTGTTTATTTCCACGCTGGACAATGTCGCGGTACGTTGGCGTATACTCAGTAACCGGTTGCCGTGCTAGTTCACTATCAATGGACTTAGTGCGCTTGCGTGTGTGCGCTGAGACACTCTCGGGAACTGCATGCACAACTACATGTGCAGGCGTGTATAGCGGCTGGGTCGCAAGAGACGAGAGCGGCCGGGGTAGCGACACACACTGTTGCTACCTGTTGTGTCGGCGATATGTTCAACTCGCTTTCTTCACATTCATTATTCCGCGCGTTGTGATTGCAATTTATAAATAGTTTTTTTGATATCCGACACATCTTTCTTAAGGCCCTCAATCTCCACTACATACTTATTTATCTCGATGTCTGCTGTTAAGGGTGATTCTTTATCTTTTAAAGCCAACAAGTCTCTTTTAATCAGTGACATTTCCCTTAGAAATCCCGTCACGTCTGTATGGTCAAACGTGACCGGAGGTAACCACCTCTTCGCCTAACGTCAACGTAGGAGATTTAGTATTAATTAAAAATGATCAAGCTCCTTCGTGCAACTGGCCACTTGCTAGGATAGAACGGATTCATCCCGGCTTAGACGGAATTGTTAGAAAGGTAACTTTGCGTTCTAGAAGCAATATTTTTCAGAGACCAGTTAGTAAACTCAGTCTCTTGCCATTTGTAAATTAGAAAGACAAAATGGGATAATGTCGAGATATAATTGTGTCATGATTTCTTAAATTACTTTTAGCTTAGTTAGATAGATGTTATTTCTTTTGTTTTTACCCGACTGCCCGAAGGAGGGTTATTTGTTTTATAGGAAAGCTTCATGTTGCTTTCGGTGGGGGGTGTTCAATAGTCTGCCTTGTAATTTAGTTTATGGACTGTGAACGCTCCCTTCCGCGCTTATTCAAGAACGTAGCCGCAAGAGCGGTGTCCTTTATAGCCGCTACGTGGCGCTAGGAAGTTACTGTCATATTCTTCAACGCCTGTCCGTGACGGCGACCGCGGCATCTTTAAATTAACTTATTTAGGTTCTTCGCCACGAATGTGGGCAGTTCTTCCAAATCATATTCCTTGATTAATTTGATGATTTCTTGAAGACTTTTTTGTTCGGAACCCTCCTTTCTTCTCGTTATTTTTTGGATGGGGCCAGTAGCGTCATTGCAACTCGACGTGCCTCTTCGATATCTTCAGATGAGTATGTAGTATTACATATTTGTATAATAACCGGCTCGGGTATCAAGTCAATCTTGTCTGCTACAAAGGCTAACAGTTCGTTTATAACCACATTACACGATGCACATTTATCACTGTGTTTTGACTACTTATTGGTCACTGTGCTTCTGTTCACCGCGTTATCCGTATTGATCTGACCGCTGGACAGCGGCGGTGAACGAAGAAACATTGCGAACGCGTACGTGCAGCGCGTATCGCGCCCGCACTACATATAAAATAGGGTCAAAGTCATAAATATGTATATTTTAGTACCTTGTTTACTTAATGTCATGTATAAACTGCCATACAGATGTAGTGTATGTGTGTATAGTGATGGAAACGATGAATTTTAAAGGCTGTGATTTTACATTAAGAAAGATACTTCGGGAAATGGGTTTTCAATTAAAAAAAATTACAAACAATAGAAGAACACTGATGGAATAGGATTACGTAAGACAAAAAAGAGTAAAGTATCTGGACTTAATAACAAATTATAGACCTGAAGGGAGAGATATTGTGTACACGGACGAAACATAGGAAAATGCTGGGCGGATTCCACGGATAAAGGAGTGAAACAGTTAATTTCAAAAGGCCAACGTCTTATTATTGTACGTGCAGATAGTGCCAAAGGATTTGTTCCGGGTGCTCTGCTTATGTACAAGTCTACTGATAAGACCGGTGATTATCACGATGCCATAAATAATGTAAATTATGAAAAATGGTTACAAAATCAACTTATTCCCAAATTTTGCAGTCGGCTCTCCTACTACAACGACGGCTTGACGCACCTTTCTCAAAAGCTCAGAACAGTATAGCGCGTTTATTGTAGAGCGTACACACATAATTATATATATGATTTTTTGTCAGGCACACCGATAGATTGGTATAAAGCCAAAAAATCTATTCTCACAGACTGGCAAACTTTTAAAAAACATGACAAACATGACCATGACTACAATCTCATGCAAACTATAAACTCTCGTAAACAAGATCAAAAAGAGAGAGTCATAATGTATTTCTCCGCGATGGAAGCACTATTTTCAAAATTACATTAACCGTTATCTGAAACAGCAAAAATAGCAATACGAAATAACCGCGCCTTGTCCCTGGCATTATTAGGCCAGACCGCGGCGGACAGACACTTTCATACATTTCCGGTGGAACTCCTATCTTATACGACTTGTATTCACCTTTGGGCTTAAGCTCATCAACGGTGCAAGTGTTATCTGGGCACAGAGTTTGTAGGTACGCTCGTATATCATCGACTCCCGAGATCATATTCCACAACAGGTACATCCACATCACATTCCACAAGGTATTCCACCGCCTTAAGCGACGTTACGTCTGGGCCAGCGGTGCCTCGCACGGAAGTAAGACGTCTTTTCCGGTAGCGAACCTCCTGAAAATCCCCAGCTTCAAGCTCGTCTCCATCAATGGTTTCTTCGCCCGTATGCACTACACTGTGACCATGAGTTAGTTCTTTGTGCACCTTACTAGGCGGTGCATCTGCTTGAGCGGCAGGCGGCGACTCCTCTGCTGGTGACACCACATTCGTGACTACTGCGGGGTTGCCAATACTAGCTGTTGAATACTTCATACCGCGGGACCTGCTCTTCTTTTTTGGTTCCAAGTTATCCATACCTGACAGAGGTGGCCAAGATTTCCCACACTTACAAGGGGCAGCTGACGCTGATTCCAACTTCATCAGCCTCTCATTGACTACATCGAACTTTTTAGCACTGTCAGCGAGCGCCTCCCGGTATAGTGCAATAGCAGAGACAGCGTCCACCAACTGTTTGGACAGCGTGGTCATTTGGTCCCGTATAAGCTGCATTTCCCTAGTCATTGCCGACAAACCATCCGACGACTGCGGCACCGGATGAGAGAGTTGAGAGGGTTCACTCTTATTCCTGCATGCAATATTCTTAACAGTGACTGGCGTACCGACAGAGGTGTCACAGTTTCGTCCTCCTCTCCTACGCGTGCTGCAGCACTCAGGGCACACCCAAGAATCTTTCTCAACCGATGACAGGGTTTTGTTGGTGCACAGATAGTGGTACAGTTTGCCGCAGGTAACCACCATACATTGCAGGTATTGTTCACCCACAGTCAGCTCTCCCTTACATGCCTGACATATCATTTCGGCACTATCAGCCCTACTCATTGTGTGCATACTCACACTCCGTAGCATGTGATCAACTGCAGAGGTGGTTTTCGTGTAACGGGTTGCTTCTGAATACTACGAAATCCAACATTATGCTTTTCTCTGGACATAGTATTGCTGTTCCTCCGTGCGTTGCGAACGGTCCGATGCCTGTATGCGATGAATGTAGGTTTCTCGGCTTCACCCTGGACTGGAATCTTAATTGGAAGTGCTATGTTGACAATTTGTGTGCTAGATTGTGTAGTGCAGTCTTTGCGCTGCGAAAGCTGAAACTGCTTATATCTGATGATGCCCTAAAACAAGTATATTTTGCATACTTTCACTCACTGATGTCGTACGGCATACTCTTATGGGGAAACTCTACAGATGCCAACAGGGTAATGCTTATGCAAAAACGTGCCGTACGCACATTAGTTGGGGCGAAACCTAGGGACTCTTGCCGGGGCATTTTCCGAACGCATCGCATAATGACGCACTACTCACTCTATTTATTTGAAATAAAATGTTTGTCCGAACAAATATTTCTTCTTTCACGACGGTGAATGTTGTCGGCAAACAACTCCGCCATACTGGGCGTTTGAGAATGGTTCCTCGTCGCATGGCACTTGCAGGTAAGAACCCGCGCGTCATCGGTCCCACCTACTACGAGCATCTACCCGCCGATCTCAAACGCGAACCATCTGACGAAACGTTTAGGCGCCGGCTGAGAAATCTTTTGTTGGATAATCCACTTTATTCTGTTAATGAGTACAATTACTTGACATATAAATAATATTGACATTTAATGTATTTTGTGTTGACTTTCATTGTTGTTATATGTTGTTATTCCTGATTTCTTTACTGACCACGTATTTATATCATGATGTTATGACGATCCTTAATGGAGATATACTTATAAGATGACATTAACATGGAGGTTAAATAATTCAAATTTTATATTTTTGTATTTTCATAATTAATATGTAATTTCTACTTCTGACGATCTCAATATAATAACTTGTAATTTGACATGAAGTGCAATTTATACTGTAATTTATATTGAGTAATAAAATCTGAATCTGAATCTGAATTTATACCAATTTCCATGTTTCTTACTTTAAAATTCACTTAACTCCCATACAAATTTTCACCCCCCAATTTACCCACTTAGGGATAGTTTCCCTAATTCGCCAGAAGTTTTATTGTTTTGTTAGTTAATAGTAGCCTATATACCAATTTCCACGTTTCTAACTTTAAAATTGACATAACTCCCATACAAATTTCCACCCCCCATTTCACCCACTTAGGAGTAATTTTCCAAAATCACCAGAAGTTGTATTGTGTTTTTATATACACACTAGCCTATATACTAATTTCTACGTTTCTAATTTCAAAATTGACCAAACTCCCATACAAATTACCATCCCCCATTTCATCGCCAAACGTTATTTTTTTCATTTGTTTACAGTAGCCTATAAGTATACCAATTTCCGCGTTTCTAACTTGAAAAACGACCAAACTCCATACAAACTTTAACCCCCTATTTCATCTCCTTAGGGGTAGTTTATTCAAAATCACCTTAAGTAGTGTTTTTTATTTGATAACAGTATTCCTTCCTATTGCAATTTCGACGTTTCACAGTTGTATTGTTTTGTTATTTAACAGTAGCCTATCCTATATACTAATCCCCACGTTTCTTACTTCAAAATTGACCACACTCACCCATTTCATCCCCTCAGGGGTAGTTTATCCAAAATCGCCGAACGTAATTTTTTTTCATTTGTTAAAACTTAACAGAAGCCTTTAAGTATACCAATTTCCGCGTTTCAAACTTGAAAAACGACCAAACTCCCATATAAACTTTAACCCCCCATTTCCACCCCTTAGGAGTAGTTTATCCAAAATCGCCAAAAGTAGTTTTTTTATTTGTTATTTTATATATATGTAGCAAGTTTCAAAGGTCAAACTTAATTGGTTTTCATTTTATAGTTGTTGAAACGAAACGCGGGGCTTTCGAGGGGACTGCGGCGCGGCGAGGAAGATGACTTCGAATACACATATTTTAAAATTGTCAACGTTCTTACTGGACTTTTGAGAGCCAAACGATATCCTTGTTTTTTATGTACTGTTAATTTTAATTTTGACATTATATATTTTATTTTTTCAAAAGTCTACGATTTTCATTAACTTCAATACGAGTTATTACATGGTCTTCGAGTCGAATAATTAAATAAATCAGCGAGTCATCGAAAGGACGTTTCAATTAACTACGGTGGAGAAAGAGAAGAAACGCATCTAGGGAATATTTCCTGCACCGTCCAACATCCTGCGTCTGGTCCAGTGAGGAGTGCACCTTGAATCACCCTGGAGCGGCGATTACCGTCATCTACTCAGCTACGAAGTTAAATCCGGAACCTTCATACAGTTCGAGCAAACAGTGAGTCCGTTCCTTAATCGTTCCTTATCTATCCCTGATTTAATTCTATATTGTACCTTATTTCTAAAATTGTAATCGTACGTAGGTACTTCTATTTGGCAATAATTATTATTCTTGTATAAATTTGTAAGGAAGTATCTGTTATTAACTACAATCGCCTTTAACGCATCGCGATAAACAATTTTATCAAATATCATTAATTACTAGTTACCTATTTATGCAAAAACTGCATCGACGCAGACGAGAACTAGTTTTATTGTTCGTAAGTACATACGTAGATCGCCCGGCCGCCACACCATAGCCGACCTGCTTATTGTAAACATATTCCTATCGACATAATTACGTTTTACTGTTCTTTCGCAAATAATCACCTTAATTTTGGTATTTGGGTGTTAGTGCTTGTTAATTAGTTCCGTGTGTTAATGTTGAGTATTTAAGTAAGTATACCTACATTATAAGTTAGTCAAATTGTGTAAGTGTTTTTGGTGGAACAAAGTGATTTATCCTTAACGAAGGTAAATAATCGTGTTACGTAATGTCAGACGTTAAGGAGTTAAACAAAAAACGCGGTCACAATTAGGGACGGTTGACTAAATTTGCAGGTTATTTGGATGATTTAGCCGGTAAATCATTGTGCGCAGCTCAAGTGATAGAACTAGAATTACGCATAGCGAAAGTGGAAAGTTTATATAATACCTTCGACGAGATACAGACTGAACTGGAGTTTTTGGTAGAGGATGACCAAAAACAACTCGAAGAAAGGTCACAGTTTGAAGATTTGTACTACATTACGGTAGCGGCGGCTAAGGAATTGGTAACCATCCATACAAGAGTCGACGGTGGCGACGGATGGTCAGTTAGTAACGGACGGCGTCATTCGCAAGTGAAATGTAAGTTGCCAACTATTAGATTACCTACATTTGACGGATCGTACGACACTTGACTTGAGTTTCACGATACTTTTGATAGTCTCATCCATAAAGACGATTCGATCGACGATGTTAATAAATTCCATTATTTGCGAGCGTCATTGCAAGGCAGTGCAGCATTAACTATACAGTCTTTAGCATTGTCAAGCAGTAACTAACTATCAAGTAGCCTGGCAATTACTGTGCGATCGGTATAATAATAAACGATTATTAGTTAATAACCATGTTACAGCTATCTTCAACATAAATCCTATAACTAAGGAATCGCCGACAGCTATTAGGTACCTTATAGATACATTATGTAAAAACATTAAATCGTTGGCAACACTAAGTGAACCCACGGAACACTGGGACACCTTGTTAATCTATATTACTTGTCAAAAACTTGATAATGTAACTAGGCGTGAATGGGTACAGCATGTGCCTACTTGCGAGTCAATTACATTCGAGGCTCTCATGGATTTCATCAGAAACCGTGCGGACTTACTGGAGACAATGGCAAGGGGAGGTTCGGACAGGCGAGCGTTCTGGCCGGCCAGGACCGGCGCCGGCGCCGCCACGACGCATGCGCGCTCCGCCGCACTGCGTGCGAAGGAAAAGTGTTTCGTAGGGACCGAGGCCCACGAAGATCAAACTGTAAGTAGCCCACTAGTTACACCTATATGTCAGTTATGTAAGCGTGGTCATTGGTTGTACGAGTGCCCCGACTTTCTCCCGTTATCTAATAAGGAACCCGTGGATAAGGTGCAAGGGATGAAAATTTGCATTAATTGTTTGAAACCTGGTCATATTGCGAAATATTGTAGGCGTGGACCATGCAGAACGTGCTCGGGTCGACATAATACACGTTTATACGTAGATAGGGTGCCAGCCGTGGCTCATGTGGCAGCCGGCCACTCACGAGTGCGAGGAGCCGACTGCGACCGCCAGCTACAGCACCAACAGCGGGGTCACGCTGCCCGTGTATTCCGTAGTGCAAGGTCAAGTGCTACTGTCGACCGCGCTAGTCGAAGTGTATGATCGCGATAATAACGTTCACGTAGCACGTGCCTTACTCGATAACGGCAGTACCGCTAGCTTCATGACGGAGAACCTGTGGAAAAAGCTTAATCTACTTACAAAAGAAGTAACCGCTTCGGTATCAGGCATAACCAACGTTAATTCTAAACTTAATAAAATGTGTCAGGCAAAGTTAACATCATTATTAGACAAAACGTACAGTTTTCAAACATCATATTTTGTACTTCCGGAAATAACTAGCCACTTACTTACCTTGTCGTGAAGTAAATATTACTATGTAAGACATACCCTACCATATTGTACTGGCCGATCCTAAGTTCTACTTGCCGGCAGCTGTCGATCTTCTTATTGGCGCCGATGTCTATTGGGACTTATTAGGGAATAGTAGACTGACGTTGGGACGAAACATGCCCACGATCTACGAAACCAAGTTAGGCTGGGTGGTGTCAGGCACGTATGCACACAACCCTAACTCTAAAACCGTGAGCTGCAACTTCGGAAATATAAATAATGTTGACAATGAGTTAACACGGTTTTGGACGTTAGACGAAGCAACTATAAAACCGGCATCGGCTTATTTCTCTGACGAAGAGAAGGCATGTGAAGAACATTTTGTTAAAAATACCACTCGGTTGCCCCACGGTAGGTTTATGGTGCGGTATCCCTTAAAGCAACCACCATCCTCATTAGGCAATTCTTACGAGCGGGCTAAACAATGTTTTTTATCTTTAGAGCGTAGGCTTGAACGTCAACCACTGATAAAGTCTATGTATAAGGAATTCATGGACGAGTACGAGAGTTTAGGTGACATGTCCAAGGTCACTAGCAACGAGAGTGAAGGTAACTTTTTGCCCCATCACGGTGTACTTCGGCTTTCGAGTATTACTACAAAACTGCGTGGAGTCTTTAATGCCAGCTCACGAACTTCAACCGGAATAACGCTCAACAACATTCAGCTAGTAGGACCTACTATACAGGACGGTCTTATAGCTATCTTATTACGGTTTAGACAATATAAATACGTGTACACGGCCGATGTTGAGAAAATGTACAGAAGGATCGTCGTGCATCCGGAAGATAGGAAATGGCAACAGATAGTTTGGCGAACGAATCCGTCCGAACCTCTTTGTACCTACCAACTAAACACGGTCACTTATGGTACCGCGAGCGCACCGTTTCTTGCAGTCAGATGCCTTAAGCAGTTATCACTTGAATGTGCAGATCTACAGCTAGCTAAAATCATCGCCAACGACTTTTATATGGATGATTATTTGTCGGAATCTGACACCAAAAATGAAGCGATACATTGCATTTCACGTGTTACCGAGACGTTAAAGGGTGCAGGAATTTACTTACGTAAGTGGCGATCAAACGAACCTAATCTGATAAACGGGCCGAGTGAGGAAACAGAAATCTTAATTTAGGCAATCTGGACGATTCCAAAACTCTAGGACTAGGTTGGAAAAGTGGCAGTGACGAGTTATATACCACGATAGATCTTGGCAGTACTCAAGGTCAAAAAGTAACAAAGCGTCTCATCTTGTCTACCGCTCCCAAAATATTCGATCCTTTAGGGCTCGTATCACCTGTCATTATCGAATGTAAAGTTTTATTACAGCAGTTGTGGCTGTCGAAAGTAACTTTGGACGACGAAATTCCCAAAGATGTTTCCCAAAAATGGCATAAAATCATAAGTTTACCGGAACTGAACGAGCTACGCATTCCTCGGTGCGTTCTAGGCAGCAACCCGTCAAGAGTTGAGTTTCACATATTCACTGACTCTTCCCAGACCGCTTACGGTGCGTGTCTCTATGTACGGACGATTAGTAACGATGGAGTAGTTACAACTAGGTTACTCATGGCCAAAAGTCGAGTGGCCCCTATCAAACCAGTAACTATCCCACGATTAGAGCTTTGCGGAGCGTTGATCGGAGCGCAACTTTATAGAAAAGCGCAAACATCTCTCCGTATGGCGGCAGACAGTCGTACATTTTGGACAGACTCGATGATTGTCCTGGGCTGGCTTAAGATGTTACCAAGTCAGCTCAAAGTGTTCGTGCGAAACCGTGTAGCCGATATACTTGAGATCACTGGCAGTTATCCTTGGAGACATGTGCTCACAAAGGACAACCCAGCGGACCTGGTATCACGCGGTTTAAACGCTAACCTGATTGCTGAAACGAATCTTTGGTGGTTTGGACCAGCTTTCCTAAAAAGCGAGCAGAATAACTGGCCAAAGAATCGTTACATGCAAACACCAGAAATAGATGTAGAAGTCATAACAAACGTTGTAAACGAACCGATTACTCCTATGACCGAACTTAATTTAACAAAATTTTCTAGCTTTACTAGGTTAAAACGTGTTACCGCTTACGTCTTGCGATTTATAAATAACGTTCGAACGAAAGAAGCGTGACATTTCGGACCTCTTAACACCGAAGAATTGCGTACGGCTATAAACACTCTCATAAAACTGCCACAAATAGAAAGTTTTCAGTCGTATCCATTACTTGTTAACAAGACACTTCTTACAACTAAAGACCCGCTTACAAAACTAAACGCCTTTATTGACGAACAAGGGCTGATTCGTGTAGGTGGCAGGCTAAGTAACTCGCCTTATTGTTTTGATGTGAAACACCCGGTTATTCTACCAAACAAACATTATTTAACTGTACTATATTTTAACTTCGTACATATATATTTATTACACGCTGGACCTCAAGCCATGCTGTCGTACATCAAGTCAACATATTGGCCTATCGGTGGCCGTTTACAAGCTCGATCTACGTACCATAAATGCGTTCTATGCACACGCATGCGAGGTGCCACGGTGGCGCCACTTATGGGCAACTTGCCCTCAGCGCGAGTGACGCCCGGTTTTCCCTTCGAAACCGTCGGTGTTGATTACGCGGGTCCTATTATAGCGGCTTCGCGAAAAGGACGTGGCAGTCAACCTCTGAAGGTTTATATTATCGTATTTGTCTGCTTCAAGACAAAATGCCTGCATCTTGAGCTCTGCAGCGACCTTTCTGCGGAGGGTTACTTGGCAGCTTTGCGACGATTTGTTAGCCGTCGCGGCCTACCCTCTGACGTATACTCCGATAATGGGACTCAATTTTTAGGTTGCTACAACGAACTAAAAAGATTCCTTTTAACTAACTCAACCAAACTATCTGAGTCAGCGGCCAATGAAGGCATTCGATTTAATTTTTTCCACCATATTCACCCTATTTCGGCGGCTTATGGGAGGCTGGTGTAAAATCCACCAAGCACCACGTAGTTAGAGTTTTAGGTAATTGTCGCTTAACATATGAAGAAATTTGTTCAACTTTGTGCCAAATAGAAGCGATCCTTAACTCTCGTCCGCTAACTCCCTTATCTAATGAGCCTTCTAAACTCCTTCCCCTTACTTCCGGTCATTTCTTAATCGGACGACCACTGACTGCTGTTCCGGCGCCGTGTCTGCAAGATGTTCCTCAGCCAAGACTAACGAGGTACCAGCGCATCGAACAACTGAAACAGCACTTCTGGACCCGGTGGTACAAAGAGTACGTGCCTGAGCTTCAGGAGCGAAGTAAATGGAGGCAAACCAAAGGGCAACTCGCAACCGACACTATGGTGGTTATCAAAGACGATAACCTGCCAACCTTAAAATGGAAACTGGGAGAATCGTCGCCGTCATCCCTGGAGCGGACGGCATCAGTCGCGTGGCCGATATCCGGACTGCGTCTGGCATCATTCGACTCTCCTTCAGCAAAATATGCCCCCTACCGATAGAAATGTAACGACGGCCTGAATAATTTCGGTTGAAAGACCAGCCTTTCAACGTGGGCGGGCATGTTGAAACGAAACGCAGGGCTTTCGAAGGGACTGCGGCGCGGCGAAGAAGATGACTTCGAATATATTTTAAAATTGTCAACGTTCTTACTGGACTTTTGAGAGCCAAACGATATCCTTGTTTTTTATGTACTCTTAATTTTAATTATGGCATTGTATATTTTATTTTTTCAAAAGTCTACGATTTTCATTAACTTCAATACGAGTTATTACAATAGTTGTATGAATTCCAGTAATTTTAAGCATAAAATCCTCTTTTTTGCGTTTTTTTACTAATAAGTATTTATTCTGAGTTTCATGATCCTAGAACAATCTAAATTTGTTTTTCCATACAAACTTTACCCCCTCATTTTACCCCTTTCTAACATTTTTCAAAATTTCTATAGCCTAAATGTTATTCTGATATTATATAAATAGATTTATGAAAATTTCATCATTATCCGTTCAGTAGTTTTTACGTGATGCTCAGTCAAACAAACAAACAAACAAAATTTTTAATCAGATTTTTTTAAAATCTTCAATGTACAGACTTTTTGGTCTTAACGATTTTATTATATGTATAGATAAATAACAAGACTGTCTTATTTTGATCTAGAACCAATACAAAGGAACTTCATATTTTAGTTATATAAATTGTAAATAGGAATTATTACTAATTATAACTATCCCAATCTTATATGCACGAAAAGGATTTAGGTTACTACTAATACTTTATTCACAACGTGGGTTCCTGCACTTTACACGTTCAAAAGGCCAAAAGAAGATAATAATTCAGTTACATTTTCTAGTTGGGGTAGTTTTATCGTCGTTACATCAGTAAACAAGTCAAATAATATTATCCGATTCGAATCCAATGAGAGTTAGATAGACTCAAAACTTTCAACAAAATAGTTCCGTTTCTGCCATTTAGATAGGAAAATCTAAAGGAAGAAGGAAGAAAGGATTGTAAAAAATATTCTTACAACACAACTAGGTAGTAGTGGTGTTTACTAGTTGGTACCTATGAGGAAAACCTGAATCTTGCACCAAAATGTTTAATATCGTTTTAGTTTTAACTGAAATACTGTTTAGTGGTGTCAAAATGTATGGGAAAGTAAATACAAATACCAACAAATAATTTTATTCGTGAAACAACCGTGAAAATATAGATGTACTACTCAAACAAGTTTAATGAGGTAAACTTAAATATAATTTAGTACTAAATTCAACGATGTTAAATGTTAATTGACTGTTAGTTTATACATTTGCCAGCTGTAAACACTCTTAACGTCTGTTAAGTTATTGGTAAAATTCGACAAGCTGTTAAACTTAATTTTAGATTAGCTGTCCGCCCGCGACTTCGTCTGCGGAGAGTCAGTAATTTCGTTAAAAAGTAGGTAGGTACAAATAAAATTTTCATTAAGTACCTACGTATCATAAAGTGACAGACTTTCTAAAAAAATAGTAATGTTTCCTAACATTTGTTAGCTTTTTAGTATTTGTTTAATTATTATGTGATTATGTATTACATGCAGCACATATACACTACATTCATGCCATTAATGCTTATTGCCAATTCTTCATCACTGTTGACAAAATGGGGCTATCCAATATAATATGCAGGGACATTAATCGTTGAAGAACTCTCCTGGTACTTGGCGAAACTTCCATTTCACCACATTCATTAGGGGGTGTTCATTTATTACGTAAGACAATTTTAACCAATTTCTGACCCCCCTCCCCCTACGTAAGAAAAAATAAGACTTGGATGAACCCCCTCCCAATTTTTAATCTTACGTAAATTGCAAAGAAAAATAATTAGCAAAAATATATAAACGCTTTAATTTATGCTTGCTTTTGTGATCTTACGTAAAAACATCCTACCCCCATGTAAGAAAAAATAAGACTTGTTCAGACCCCCTCTCCACAAATCGTGTTACGTAGTAATAAATAAACAGCCCCTTATAAATGGTGGGTAAAAGTAATGTGTTGTGAAATACTTATCATTAAGGAGTTCCGATGGTCATGTCTGGTCATTAATTTCACTTTACCAAATGGTGCTTTTGGAATGTAAATGTTCTTACAGAAGTTTGAAAATCGCTGTATTGGTTCTTTAAATGTTTGAAGGGTGCCGTCAATTTACCTGGGATTCCATTATAAGAAAACTCGTATTTTATATTTAGTAGTATAGAAACCAATTTTCATATATCTAACTTCAAAAATAACAAAACTCTCTTACAAATTGCCACCCCCATTTTCACCCCCTTAGGGGTAGTGGTTCCAAAATCACCGAAAGTACTCTTGGTTTGTAAGCAGTAGCTTTAACAGTAACTTCATTAGCTTCAAAAATGTCTTCATTCCCATTAAAACTTTCACTTCCGATTTCACCCACTTAGGGATAGTTTTTCGGATATCACCAAACGTTGTATTTTTTATTTGTTAACAGTGCCTTTTATACCATTTTCCACGTTTCTAACTTCAAGAATGACCAAACCCCCATACAAATTTTAACCCTCCATTTCAGCCCCTTAGGAGAAAATAATCCAAAATAACTGAAAGTGTTTTTTTATTATTTCTTAATAGTGGCGAATATACCAATTACCACGTTTCTAACTTCAAAATTTACCAAACTCCTATACAAATTTCTACCCCCCATTTCACCTTTTTAGTTGTAGATGTTTCCAAACACGCCATTAGTAATATTTTTTATTTGTTGACAGTTACCTTTATACCAATTTTCACGTTTCTCACTTCAAAATTGACAAAACTCTCATACAAATTACCACCTCCCATTTCATCCCTTTAGGGGTAGTTAATCCAAAATAGTCGAAAGTGGTATTCTTTATTTGTACACAGTACCTAAATACCAATTTTCACGTTTCTAACTTGAAAAACGACCAAACTCCATTATAAACATTAACCCCCCATTTCATCCTCTTAGGGGTAGTTTATCCAAAATCGCTAAATATTGTTTTTTTTTGTTAAAATATAAGTACACCAAATTTCACGTTTCTAACTTCATTTATGACCAAACTCCCATAAAAATATTAGCCCCCATTTCATTACCTTAGGGGTAGTTTATCCAAAATCACTGAAAGTTATTTGTTAACAGTAGCCTTTATACCAATTTCCACGATCCTTACTTTAAAATTTACTTAACTCCCATACTAATTTTCACCCCCCATTTCACCCACTTAGGGGTAGTTTTTCCAAAATCGCCAAAAGTTGTATTGTTTTGTTATGTTATTTAACAGTAGCCTATCCTATATACTAATCCCCACGTTTCTAACTTCAAAATTGACCACACTCATATACAAATTACCACCCCCCATTTCATCCCCTCAGGGGTAGTTTATCCAAAATCGCCGAACGTTATTTTTTTTCATTTGTTAACACTTTACAGTAGCCTATAAGTATACCAATTTCCGCGTTTCAAACTTGAAAAACGACCAAACTCCTATACAAACAGCATATGCAGATATATTCATCTGCTGCTTTTGATGATTTCCCTTCCTTGGTGGATCAAATTAACAGCGATCTTGAATCGATACGCTGCTGGGCTGAGAGATTCGGTCTACAAGTGAATGCCAAGAAGTCGCAGGCCGCAGGCAGTTGGTAGCCCTCATTTTATATCAAGGCTGTCTGGGACCGTGGTACCTAATGTTTCCTATGATGGGACCCCAATACCCTTCTTCTCGACAGTCAAAAACTTAGGTGTCACTATGGACCAGACACTATCTTGGTCAGCTCACATCAATTGCGTCAGTCGCAAACTCTTTGCATTGCTGCACTCCCTGAGACGCTTGCAGAATTTTCTCCCTTTCCCAACAAAGGTTACACTTGCCCGTTCCCTATTACTTCCTCTTATTGATTACGGCGACATTGCGTTTTTGGATCTCAAAGAGGAACTGCTTGACAGGCTAAAGCGTCTGCAGAATGTTTGCATTCGGTATATTTTTGGCCTAAGAAAGTACGATCGCGTGTCGATGTTCCGTGCGCAGCTAAAATGGCTTCCGATAGGATACGTCGTCGCAGGGATTTACATGTACTTTCACTCCTCTTCAATGTCCTCATCCTTCCTTCTTCCCCTCCCTATCTTTCCGAAGGATTTAGCTTTTTGGCCTGCGGCAGCCGCCATCGTCTGCGTTCCAGCGCCAATCTTTCTCTTGTTGTTCCGCCTAATAAAACACGTGTCTATTCTAGATCCTTCACTGTCCGTGCTGTCCAACTATAGAACGAGCTTCCGTTGTGCTTAAGAGGATCACCTTCTGTTAACTCTCTTAAAAGAAATTTAAAAGCGTTGTGGCTGGATGAATCGTGAAACCAAACTCCGTAGTGCTTATTTATAGGTTATCTATTAGCTGTTTGTGCTCTTAGTTAGTTCTTATTTAAGTATAAGTATATATAGTAGAATTTATTTAAAATGTCGGAATTCACTTGAGAGCTTATCTTCCAATGAATGGCTTTGTTATCTATTGTGAAGCCCGACCGCTAATTAGCAGTGCAAAATGAAACGCATAAATAACAAAAGATTTCATATGAATAGCAACTTTACCGCTTAAAGAAGAAGGTTCAAATTGCAATGGCAATGCATTCGAGATAGTACTGTTTAAAATTTAAAGCAGCAGCCAGGTACTATTTTGTTTGTGTCAGTTACAGGGTGATTCAGGGATAGCTTTCTTATCGTAGTATAGTACGCAAGCACGTCTGCATAGTTCTCAGTGTCGACCAAGTAACGACATCGTTTGCTTCACTGTGTTTTATTCTGGATATTTCTTTAATTTGACCCCTGGCCTACGTTGTATTGGATTTAGAAACTATTTAGAACTTTTATAATTTTTATGATTATTTTTAGTTAGGAGCTTTTAATGCATGTATTTAAAAAAACAAGAATAATATTTAAAAAGGTTTATTTGTCTGTATAACTTTGAGTTAAAAGTAACATACATTTGTTATGCAGACGTGCTTGCGTACTATACTAAGATAAGAAAGCTATCCCTGAATCACCCTGTACCTGACACAAACAAACTTCCTGGCTGCCGCTTTCAATTTCAAACAGTACCATCTCGAATGCGTTGCCATTGCAATTTGAACCTTCTTCTTTAAGCGGTAAAGTTGCTATTCATATGAAATCTTTTGTTATTTATGCGTTTCATTTTGCACTGCTAATTAGCGGTCCGGCTTCACAATAGATAACAAAGCCATTCATTGGAAGATAACCTCTCAAGTGGATTCCGACATTTTAAATAAATTCTACTATATATATATATATAGTTCTATCTTTATATATATAAAAGGCAATGTCCGGTTGACTGACTTACTCATCAACACCCAGCCCAAACCGCTAAAGATAGAACTTTGAAATTTTGAGGGGGGGTTGAGTTTGCATTGTAGGCGTCGTTTAAGAAGGGATTTTTCGAAATTCAACCCCCAAGTGGTAAAAATGGGGGGTGGAAGTTTGTATGGAAGGGTTTCATTTTTGGAGTCAAAGACCTGAAAATTGGTACATAGGCTATTATTTACAAATAAAAATTACTATTTTCGGCGATTTTGGATAAACTACCTTTAAGGGGTAGAAATGGGGGGTTAAAGTTTGTACGGGAGTTTGGTCGTTTTTCAAGTTAGAAACGTGGAAATTTGAATATAGGCTACTGATAACAAATAAAAAAACTACTTTCGGCGATTTTGGATCAACTACCCCTAAGAGGTGGAAGTGGGGGGTTAAAGTTAGTATGGGAAATTGGTGGTTTTTCCAGTTATAAACGTGGAAATTGGTATAAGAATACCGTTAACAAATAAAAAAAAATACTATTTTAGGCGATTTTGGATAAACTACCATAAGGGGTAGAAATGGGGGTTAAAGTTTTTATGGGAGTTTGGTCGTCTTTCAAGTTAGAAACGTGGAAATTGGTATGTAGGGTACTGATAAACAACAGAAAATACAACTTTCGGTGATTTTGAATAAACTACCAAAAAGGGGTGGAAATGAGGTGTAAAAGTTTGTATGGGAAATTGGTGGTTTTTCAAGTTATAAACGTGGAAATTGGTATAAGGCTACCATTAACAAATAAAAAAATTCTACTTTCGGCGATTTTGAATAAAGTACCCCTAAGGGGATGAAATGGGAGGCGGTAATCTGTATGGGAGTTCGGTCAATTTTAAAGTTAGAAACGTGGAAATTGGTCTATAGGCTACTGTTAACAAATAAAGTTATTAAATTTTTGCCGATTTTGGAAAAACTACCCCCAAGTTGATGAAATGAGGGGTAGAAATTTGTATCAGAGTTCGGTCAATTTTGAAGTCAGAAACGTGAAAATTGGTATATGGGCTATTGTTAAAGGCTAAGGGATGCAATGAGGGTGGTAATTTGTATGGGAGTTTGGTCAATTTTAAAGTTAGAAACGTATAAAATTTGTATTTAGGGTGTCAAAAAATAAAAAATGCTTTCAGTGATTTAAGATATACTACCCCTAAGGGGTTGAAATGGGGGTTAAAAATTTGTATTGGAGTTTGGTCATTTTCGAAGTTCAAAATGTGGGAATTGGTATATAGGGTACTGTTAACAAATAAAAAAAATATTTCGGCGAATTTGGATAAACTGCCCCTAAGGAGATGAAATGGGGGGCTTAAGTTAGTATGGGAATGTGGTCATTTTTGAAGTTAGAAACTTAAGAATTGGTATTTTTATAGGCTACCTACTGTTAACAAATAAAAAACTTTCGGCGATTTTATGCGATGAAATGGGGGGTTAAAGTTTGTACGGGAGATTGGTCGATTTTGAAGTTAGAAACGTAACAATTAGTACCTATATTGGCTTTTGTTAACAAAAAAAAGAAATACTTTTGGGGATTTTGGTTAAACTACCCCTAAGGAGATAAAATTATTAAGAGGGGTTCAAATTTGTATGGGACTTTGGTCGTTTCTGAAGTTAGAAATGTAACCATTGGTATTATAGGCTACTTAACAAAGTAAAAATACAGTTTTCACTGATTTTGGTTAAACTACCCATAAGGGGATGAAATGGGGGGTGGTAATTTGTACAGAAGTTTGGTTATTTTGAAGTTAGAGACGGATAAATTGGTATATATGCTACTGTTTTACTTAAAACTTTTGGCGATTTTGGAAAAAACTACCCTTGAGTGGGTGAAATGGGGGTTGGAAATTTGTATGGTCGTTCGGTCCATTTTGGAGTTAGAAACGTAGAAATTGGTATATAGGCTACTGTTAACAAATTAAAAATACCTCTGATTTCGGATAAGCTACCCCTAAGGGTATGAAATGGGGACTGGAAGTTTGTATGGGAGTGAAGTCATTTTTGACATTTTTGAAGTTAGTTATATGGAAATTGTTTTTTAGACTACTGAATATTTAAAATGTGAGTTATGGCGTTTTTCGAAAATCTACGCTTAGCAGGGCGAAAAGGGTTTGAAAATTTGTATGTTCAAAGAACGAACGAAACAAAAACTTTATCTTACTTTTTAACGAAAATACTGACTCTCCGCAGACGAAGACGCAGGCGGAAAGCTAGTATACAGGGTGTCTCATTTAAATCAGTCAATAAGGGAAAGTCTGAAACTATAAGACATACGAAGATCTGTTCTTAGGAAACATGTCATTGATTTTAATAAGAAAAAAAACTGCATTCATACATTTTAAAAAAACCTGTACTCAGCACGGGAATCGAACAAAAATAAACTTTCACTATTTCTATTTAGATATCGATTGTGTAGGTCTTAAGCAGTAAATGGCTTTATGAAACATGATGTCTAAAATGAATAAAATGCATTGTTTTCACATACATTAATTTATTTTAGTAGGTGTTCGAAGTGACCACCGTTACAATATTCCACAAGTTCAGGCATGTATAATTGTCTCTATGGTTGTTTGTACCTCTTTGCTGGTGTCGCAACTGGTGTATGTACCGCTTTACATATCATGGTTTAATGCAATGCCAATTCCATAGAATTGGCATTGCATTAAACCATTCCGGAACTTTTGTTCCGGTAACTTGCTACCGGTAACTTTCTACGGGTAACTTACTACGGGTAACTTCTACGGGCACATAGCACGGGCACTTAGCACGGGCTAGCTTCTTACTTCCCATCTTACTGCACCAGTTGAGCTTAAAAGACAGAATTTGCTTCTGTCCACCCCGCTCAGCTCACCGAGGCGAACCCGCACTGCTTGTCACAGCTGAGTCCACTCCAATTCTATCTTATTTTACTATTGAAACTGTAGTAGGGAATCGTTTAATCGACCAACATTTTCACCACTGTCCAAAACAACCTTCTATTAATAATTTAGCTATTAAACCCTAGTTTTGAAGGGCGGGGCCAAATAAACCAGCCTGAAATACTACACAATTGGTTTAATTTCTATATAACCCTTGGATTACCCTTTTAAATGCATTAAATTAGATAAATAACTGAAAACCATACATATCAATATAACTTAAAATTATTTAAACATAACATTAAATTTTTAAATATTACATTGGCGCCCGAACCCAAAGTTTTGACAGATTGTTCTTATTTTACACCTTGTTGGTCGATTACTCGTTGTAAAATTTAATGTTTATGTGGTTATGTGTTCACTGCACTGCTTTTTGCTAAGAATTTGGGTTCCAATTCTTATTTATTACAAGGGGAACGCTCCCAGCTGTATAATATCTGGTTCTTTTTAATATTCAGAAAATAAAACTTAAATACCTACTTTAATTGGTTTGCTGCTAAAATTCTTATATTGCATTTTCATAACTCAGTTAAAGTGTGTTTCATTCAATACAATTCATTTCATAATAAGAATTATAAATTGTTCTGGGTTTTGTTAAATTTATTATAAGACATAAATTCACAGTTCTATACCTACTGCTAGTACTACTGTAACTATAACTTTTGATAAAAAAAAAAAAATATTGTTTACATACCTATAGCTGAACTTGATTATAATTTTTAAGTGTGGTGAACATAACACATTAATTTGTTACTATTTCAAGTCAAGTGCTTAAAATTTTACTTTACTACATAAAACTATAATTATTGTTGATAATTTGATAACATCTGTGTCTCTTACAAATACATGAGGTGACAGTTACCTTATACATAATTAAATCATAGTACTAAACTTAAATTGCAAGTGCAATATATTACAATTTCTTTATACTTATTAGCAAGTGTATGCAAATAACTAACTATCTAACTATTACGTAATTAAGATACCTAAGATTATATAAATACTCACTGTTCTCTATACAAACAGTGAGTAATTACTTTAAGACTGGCATAGAGAGGAAAACTAGGTTTATTTTGAAAGAAATTTTTATACTGACCTTAAGAGTGGTACACACTGCCGCTTGATTGTTAATTATACCTAGCTTCGCATTATTTTGTAATTGGTTGATGAAACAATTGACGACGCAGTTAGCCTAGTTGGTAGTGACCCTGCCTACGAAGCTAGCGGTCCTGGGTTCGAATCCCGGTATGGACAAATATTTGTGTGATGAGCGCGAGTATTTGTTCCTGAGTCATGGATGTTTTCTATGTATTTAAGTATGTATTTCTCTATATAAGTATGTTTATCTTTGTCTAGTACCCATAGTACAAGCCTAGAGCTTAGTTTGGGACTAGGTCAATTTGTGTGAGATTGTCCCCTGATATTTATTTATTTATTATTTAATTCTCTTTTCTACAATAATATTTTACGGAGTGCAAGCCATGCAATTTAAAGGTCACCAACTTTAAATTATTACCTACCACTTGTACGTCATCTCGTTAGGCGAGATAAATTGCATAACACATTAATCGCAATATTAGTCTACATTTTTTTTTTCCATCGGGTCGATAACGTAACACCTGACGGACCAAACTAGGTTATACCTAACTTTTACTTAATTAACTTCTACTTATTCATCCATTCAAGCATATTTTTTTTAAACCGGGAATTACCTTAGCTTTGGCTGTTTTTGACGTTTATTGTTGTTTTTATTCAACGATTGCGGCATTATGATGGAGGACAGGCGAATTAGTTTTAACCTTTTACAAAAGGATGAACTGGAGTACGAGATTCGTGTTCGAGGTGGTTCACCGACCGGTTCCGTCACCGACATGCGAAATTTGGTCAAGAAACTGGATAGGGATATACCCACCGACGAAATTGCTACCTTCGAAGGTGAGGCGTCCGACGAACTTGCAGCAATAGCGGTTAAACTTGCGGGCCTGAAGGACCTTTACAAAACAACCACCGACAAGCGTTGTCCACTTAACGTCTTAAACAGAATACAAGCTTTGGGTCATCATTTATATCATCGACTGTCACGAGTATTTCTCCTTATTTCCGATTCCGAGTCTAATTCAAAATTACACCAAGAACTAACCGACGATTTGGAACGTCAACTTAGTAAAATAGATAATGTTTTGCAAAATTTTCAAAGCGTCGAATCCGCCGCTGAAACTACCTTACCTACCGCCGTCCCTGCGACCGCGGCTACTACCTCATCGTGCAACTATGACCGACATAACGCGGTCCATAAATTAAACCTTACCTACGACGGGAAGACGTGCGTTAAGACTTTCTTACATAAATTGGAACGCGTTCGTGTTTCGCGCGATATTGCTGAGTCCAGACTTTTCAGTTCTGCTTGCGAACTTTTTACCGACGACGCGCTGGTGTGGTTTGATGGTGTTTGCAACCAGGCCCACAGCTGGGCGGAACTGAAAAAGCTGCTGCTTCGCGATTTTCTACCTATCGACTATAATGAACGTCTCTTGCACGAAATACGAGCACGCACCCAGGGTCTTGATGAAGGTATTGTTAAATATATAAGCGTCATGCAAAGTTACTTCTCTAGACTGGAAATCCCTTTATTCCAGCCAGAAAAATTAAATCTTCTACTACATAACATACGTCCATTTTATGCCCGTCAATTAGCCTTACAACCTATTAATGACATAGATGAATTAAAATCTTACTGTCGCCAACTTGAGGCTGCCAGCCAACGTGCAAAGTTATTCTGTGAGCCTACCACGGATATCAGTAAATCCTTAGCTTCGGATCTTGCTTACCGAACCGGAGTTTCTACGTCTCGACCTGCACCTGTTTAGCCAGTATCTAAACCAGTCGCAGCGACGCAGCTACCAGTTACCTTTTGTGTGCGCTGTCGGGTGGACGGACACAATCTGAAAGGTTGCACAGCACCTCCCAGACTAGTATGTTATCGTTGTGGTGCCGAGAACGTGACCGCAAGGAGCTGTACCAACTGTCAAGCTAATGGCTCCTCTCCAAAAAACTAAGTTGTTCGAGTCAGAGTATGGCTGGATCGAACCTACCAATACCTAATTACAACCACAGTGAATCTACTCACCTTAATACATATTCAAATAAACGTAATATTCTATTTACTAATAACCATACATTCTCGGACTTAACTACCAATACCTACCTACCTTCTACTACCAATACCTACCTACCTTCTACTACCAATACCTACCTACCTTCTACTACCAATACCTACCTACCTTGTACTACCAATACCTACCTACCTTGTACTACCAATACCTACCTACCTTCCACTACCAATACCTACCTACCTTGTACTACCAATACCTACCTACCTTCTACTACCAATACCTACCTACCTTCTACTACCAATACCTACCGACCTTCTACTACCAATACCTACCTACCTTCTACTACCAATACCTACCTACCTTTTACTACCAATACCTACCTACCCTCAACTACTAATACATACCTACCTTCAACTACCAATACCCATCTCTTTACTACTACTCATACCCGCTTACCCACCACTACCGCAATACTCTGTACACGTACACACACACCCTTACACATCACTTACCCACCCCACCATCCCACTAACACAGCTAATACCTCCAACACCAATACCATTAACAACACTAAATACCACGCTTTTGCTTTTACTAACGATACCAATAACACTTACAACCGCGTCCTTGCTTCTGTCCCTACTAAAACTATTAACGCAAATAACAAACCCGCTTTACTTCCTACTCCCTGCGCTATTCCTTCCCGCAGTTATTCCTTACATAATTCCCCACTCTCCTACACTACCCGCTACCCATATCCTACACTACACGCGACTAATGTCCCCGTCCTACCTTCTCGACATAACACATACTCTTTATCTAATAATAACACTCCTAACTCACCTTTACCTACTTACACACCTACTCCAATGACACCCTGCTGTCATAATACCCCACTACCTAAAAATAAAACCCGTTACTTTTGCACTAAAATTTATTACAATTCGTCCCTATCTAAATACAACCGAAATGATCCTTCCTCGGAAATACCTACAACCACCACCTCTACCCCAATTGAACCGATCCTGACCAATCCTTCCCCTGTTATTAAGTCCGAACTATCGGAAAGTAAATTAAAAGTAAATAAACGTAAAATTCCTACTAAAGTCATTAAACAACAAATTAAAGACAGCGATAATACTCATACCGCTCCAAATGTTGAAAGGCAGCCTAGGTTGTCGACTAAAAATGTTTCATTTAATACCAAGACAGGGAAAGTTAAAATTAAATAGTTTGATTAATGGGCAAGACGTACGTCCGTATCTTACCGTGAAAATTTATGAATTAGATTTTACCGGTCTTTTGGACTCGGGATCGAAAATTTCGATTATTGGTGGCGAGGCAGGAAGCCATTTTGAGAATTTAGTAACAATTCATAAATCCAGTGATTTAGACTATATTGTCACGGCCAATGGGTCCACTTCTCCTATTTCAGGTTTTGTTTTCCTACCAGTTACCATGGGCGACAAAACAGCAGTTGTGAAATTCTATATTATACCTGGTGTATCTACAAGACTTTTGTTTGGTATTAATTTTTGGCAGGCATTTGACATTGCTCCTGATGTGTTATCGTTACTTACTAATGTTCAGTCTTTATCTGACGAGAACGGGAAACTCTTAGGGAAATGGCACATTAAGGATTTCAAACCTACTTCTTGAATCCTAACGGATGTTTAAAGCCAATTGAATTGAATTAGTTGTATTTTAGTTTTAGTCATTTGAGTTGCGCATTGTGGAGCACATCATCCTCCCCCGGACCGTAAGGATTTTAATGGAACGGACAACATCTGTCCTGGGTTAGCTGGATTTCTCTTGGGTTTCGTTTTCTGAAAGATTAAGAAATTGTGATGTGCTTCCTTGTTAGTTTAAGTGTAAGGACAGAAAGGAGTCAACCTAATATTGTTAGTATTTAGTTTTTTTTCAGATCGGTTTGTGACCCGTTTCCAGCAGTAAAAATAAGCCAACACTTAGAGAGCGGTTAGTGACTCTACAGATGTTGTGAACCGGTGATCTTCAATCTATCTATTCTCTTCTAGGTTCTATGGATCGCGTCGTTTTGATAACATTAAGATCTGCGCCGCTACTTCCTAAACCTACGTTTTGCATGCGTCTGTCTTTAGATTAAGTTGGGTTGACTTCCCTGTGTAGTTCTTTAATGAATTATTGTTTTTTGGTGTTTCAGCTGTTGGTTTGCTTCTCCCGCCATTCATACAATTAGACATAATATTTCGTGGTTTATCCCGACTCAGACAGGTCGTTAACTTGTGACTCCGCGACCTCGACCGTCGTAAAACAGATTCGATTGTACCTGGTCATGTCGGTAAACTGAATCCAAGTCTTCATGTGGATTTTTTTTTCTGCTTGATGTGTTTGCATCTTTCTAATACTACCTATATTTACCTTATCAGCTACCTTTACCCCGAACGGTTGTGGCTCTACCAGCCCAACGTTTACCCAACCATTACTACTACTCCGAGGATACTTACCAATCTGCTTATGTTCTTTCTTGTTCTGTCTATGGCTGCCGAGCCGTAGGTCTTGCTGTATCTGTTTCCAGCGACGGTCACGCGGATCCATTTAATACCGAGGCTTTGGTAGCGACCTGAATTCTTTGGCCGAGAATTCTTGTCTATTTTAAATACTTTTTCTCCCCTTCCGTTTACCAACTATTAACTGCTTATTTTTTTTACTTTGCAGCTCGAGGGCGAGCTGGAATTTTACTCATACCTCGTAAAATTCTCCTGGTTAAGGGGGTGTGTAATATATAAATTATCTATGGCTAGAAATTTGCTGGATTACGTGTGAACGCGACTTAAGTAAGCGCGACTTACACGACGGTATTACAGTGTTGCAAGTGGAATTTTGTTAATACCTGATTTTTTGGGTAATTTTAAATAGTTATCTTCAATATTGCATTAGTGTGAGCTTCTAAATTTGGATTTGAACTATCGCTGGTTAACCAAAATTATTTAACTGACAGTTTGTGACAACGTCTTTTGTTTTCATATTTTATTTCAGGTTTTTACCACTAAATCGTGTCGTGAGTTATGACTCAGGATTAATTTCGTTGCTTGCTTCTTCAATCCTAATATTATACAGGATTTCCATGAATTTGTTTGCATATTTTATCGAATCAATTATCATCAAGATGTCTATATTTTGACCATAGTGATGGAGGCCGCGCGAATGCAGGCAACACTGCGTTTTTTGTCAACTCGAGAATGATCGTAGAATATTCGAGTCTTTTACTCTCGATCTGCGTTCGATACGCTTAATTTGCCAATATTATTGTAATACCAGTTTTCCTCCAGCCAGTTTTATTACGTGTTTGCCAAATACCCAGGACGTGGCCTTTTCTTGTGTCACGTCGGCAAAGAGATTTTCTAAAGAAACCTCACTCTACGTCATTGCGTCTTGCTTTAAGAATACCATTTTGCATGGGCTGTGCACCTGCTCCGGAGTCGACATTATCCAATAGACGACTATAGGCAGGGTTATTTTCCTCCAAAAGGAGGTAACTTGTTACCGGTAACTTGCTACCGGTAACTTTCTACGGGTAACTTACTACGGGTAACTTCTACGGGCACATCGCACGGGCACTTAGCACGGGCTAGCTTCTTACTTCCCATCTTACTGCACCAGTTGAGCTTAAAAGACAGAATTTGCTTCTGTCCACCCCGCTCAGCTCACCGAGGCGAACCCGCACTGCTTGTCACAGCTGAGTCCACTCCAATTCTATCTTATTTTACTATTGAAACTGTAGTAGGGAATCGTTTAATCGACCAAAATTTTCACCACTGTCCAAAACAACCTTCTATTAATAATTTAACTATTAAACCCTAGTTTTGAAGGGCGGGGCCAAATAAACCAGCCTGAAATACTACACAATTGGTTTAATTTCTATATAACCCTTGGATTACCCTCTTAAATGCATTAAATTAGATAAATAACTGAAAACCATACATATCAATATAACTTAAAATTATTTAAACATAACATTCAATTAATAAATATTACAATCTGCGATAATATTATCTATTGATGACTGCAATTGCTTACTTCTAATAATCAAACACTAACAATCAATTGAAAAGCCAACTTAAAATAAGTATGTAGATTAAATTAAAGTATGTGAAAACAATGCATTTTATTCATTTTTGACATTTTAGCGTAAGTTTATTTTTTTTCAAAACAACCGGGTTCGATTCCCTAGCTGAGTACAGGTTTTTTTAAATGTATGAATGCAGTTTTTCTTCTTATTAAAATCGATGACATGGTTCCTAAGAACAGATCTTCGTATAGTTTCAGACTTTCCCTTAGGTACTGACCGATTTAAATGAGACACCCTGTATATATATATAGGTATAGGTATATGTAAGTTTACGTTAGTAAATGTATTTATTTATATGTTTAATATTTATGTAGTCACATGTATCTATACATATAATAAAATCGTTAAGACCAAAAAGTCTGTACATTGAAGATTTAAAAAAAAAAACCGATCAGGGCGACTTATAATAAGAAACTGAACATATTAAAACCATTTTTAAAATTTTCGTTTGTTTGTTTGTTTGTTTGTTTGACTGAGCATCACGTAAAAACTACTGAACGGATAATGATGAAATTTTCATAAATCTATTTATATAATATCAGAATAACATTTAGGCTATAGACATTTTGTAGAATGTTAGAAGAAGGGGGTAAAAAGAGGGGGTAAAGTTTGTATGGAAAAACAAATTTTGATTTTTCTAGGATCATGAAACTCAGAATAAATACTTATTAATGAAAATAAAGAAATACCTGTTTCATAGTT
This sequence comes from Tortrix viridana, assembly GCA_963241965.1. Classification (NCBI taxonomy): domain Eukaryota; kingdom Metazoa; phylum Arthropoda; class Insecta; order Lepidoptera; family Tortricidae; genus Tortrix; species Tortrix viridana. The sequence continues at coordinate 34,290,783 of OY725171.1, read as the reverse complement.
TTTTTTAATCTTATCCAAAAACGCAAAAAAGAGGTTTTTATGTTTCAAATTACTGGAATTCATACAACTATAAAATAAAAACCAATGAAGTTTGACCTTTGAAACTTGCTACATATACTTAAAATCACAAATGAAAAAAACGACTTTCAGCGATTTTGGATAAACTACCCCTAAGGGGTGGAAAGGGGGGGTTAAAGTTTGTATGGGAGTTTGGTCGTTTTTCAAGTTAGAAACGTGGAAATTGCTATAGGAATACTGTTATCAAATAAAAAACACTTTTTGGTGATTTTAGATAAACTACTCCTAAGGGGATGAATTGGGGGGTTAAAGTTTGTATGGGAGTTTGGTAATTTTCAAGTTAGAAACGTGAAAATTGATATAGGAATACTGTTATCAAATAAATAACACGGTGATTTTGGATAAACTACCTCTAAGGGGATGAAATGGGGGGTTAAAGTTTGTATAGGGGTTTGGTCATTCTTGAAGTTAGAAACGTGGAAAATGGTATAAAAGGCACTGTTAACAAATAAAAAATAAAACTTTGGTGATTTCCGAAAAACTATCCCTAAGTGGGTGAAATGGGAGGTGAAAGTTTTAATGGGAATGAAGACATATTTGAAGTTAATGAAGTTAGTTTTAAAGTTACTGCTTACAAACCAAGAGTACTTTCGGTGATTTTGGAAATACTACCCCTAAAGGGGTGAAAATGGGGGTGGCAATTTGTATAAAGTACGAGTTTTCTAATAATGGAATCCCAGGTAAATTGACGGCACCCTTCAAACATTTAAAAGACTCATACAGCGATTTTCAAACTTCTGTAAGAACATTTACATTCCAAAAGCACCATTTGGTAAATTAAAATTAATGATCAGACATGACCATCGGAACTCCTTAATAATAAGTATTTCACAACACGCTACTTTTGCCCATCATTTGTAAGGGGCTGTTTATTTATTACTACGTAAGACGATTTGGGGGGTGGGGGTCTGAACAAGTCTTATTTTTTCTTACATGGGGGTAGGATGTTTTTACGTAAGATCACAAAAGCAAGCACAAATTAAAGCGTTTATATATTTTTGCTACTTTTTCTTTGCAATTTTGGTAGATACCGATCTTACGTAAGATTAAAAAGGAGGGAGGGGGTTCATCCAAGTCTTATTTTTTCTTACGTTGGGGAAGGGGGTCAGAAATTGGTTTAAATTGTCTTACGTAATAAATGAACAGCCCCTAAAGAATGTGGTGAAATGGAAGTTTCGCCAAGTACCAGGAGAGTTCTTCAACGATAAATGTCCCTGCATATTATATTAGATAGCCCCATTTTAGGCATTAATGGCATGAATGTAGTGTATATGTGCTGCACTGCATGTAATACATAATAACATTATAATTAAACAAACACTAAAAAGCGAACAAATGTTAGGAAACATTACTATTTTTTTGGAAAGTCTGTCCCTTTATGATACCTACTTAATGAAAATTTAATTTGTACCTACCTACTTTTTAACGAAATTACTGACTCTCCGCAGACGAAGTCGCGGGCGGACAGCTAGTTATCAATATTTCTAACTGATAGTTTAATATTTTGAATACTTTTTGCTACTTTTTGTGCAAAACTTGTATGTGTCTAACCCCATGCATTGTCCTTACTCATCTACTTCAGGGTTAGCTGGAAGAGATCCCATTTAGGGATAAGTTCGCCTTTGTACTTTAAATTTACGATGTCAATGTATTATTTACTTATACTTTATGTGCAATAAAGAGTTTACATACATACAAACTTTAACCCTCCATTTCATCCCCTTAGGAGTAGTTTATCCAAAATCACCGTAAGTAGTGTTTTTTATTTGATAACAGTATTCTTATAGCAATTTCCACGTTTCTAACTTGAAAAACGACCAAACTCCCATACAAACTTTAACCCCCCCTTTCCACCCCTTAGGGGTAGTTTATCCAAAATTTCCGAAAGTGTTTTTTTTAATATGTGATTTTAAGTATATGTAGCAAGTTTCAAAGGTCAAACTTAATTGGTTTTTATTTTATAGTTGTATGAATTCCAGTAATTTGAAACATAAAACCCTCTTTTTTGCGTTTTTTGATGAGATTTAAAAAAAACTATGAAACAGGTATTTCTTTATATTCATTAATAAGTATTTATTCTGAGTTTGATGTTCCTAGAACAATCTAAATTTGTTTTTCCATACAAACTTTACCCCCTTCTAACATTTTCCAAAATTTCTATAGTCTAAATGTTATTCTGATATTATATAAATAGATTTATGAAAATTTCATCATTATCCGTTCAGTAGTTTTTACGTGATGCGCAGTCAAACAAACAAACAAAAATTTTAAAAATTTTAAAAATTGTTTTAATATGTTCAGTTACTTATTATAATTCGCCCGGATCGGTTTTTTTTTTAATCTTCAATGTACAGACTTTTTGGTCTTGATGTTTTTATTATATGTATATATTTTGGTACAAGCCTGCTTTAAAGTGAATCTTATGAACATACTTAAAAAAGTTAGTAGCAATTTTTGGACGAGTATGAGTAAGAAATCATCAACAATATTATATATTACTAGCTTTTGCCTGCGACTACGTCCGTGTAAAAGTCGTTTTTCGCTGCTCCTTCGGGAACTGTCCAATTTTCTGGGATAAAAAGTAGCCTATGTCATTCCCCGGAAATCAGGCTATCTCCGTCCAAATATCATCGAAATCGGTTCAGTGTGAAGACGTAAAAGACAGATATACAGAGTTACTTTCGTATTTATAATATTACCTAGTGGATAGGAATCACCGAGAGTGCTTACTGTCGAAGTAGAAGGTACATCTACAGTATTTTTCTCAAAATGAGTATTTAGTATGAAACAGTGTGCGTGTTGGTGTGACAGGGCGCTGGCCGCTGGGCGCGGCGTGGTGCAATGTGTACGTCACTTGGGACGTGCTGGCGTGCTCCGCCAGTATCTTGCACATGTGCTTCATCAGCGTCAGCAGGTTTGCCAACATTACTTGCTACTTTCCTATTCTAACCTTTCCCTTTAATATTGACCAATTCCCAAAATGTAAACTATTTCTAGGTCGAAAACCAAGTTTAGTGAATGGGCTACCTATGGGAATGGGGTCTAGTAGGAATAGACTTTATGAGCTGTATAGAGAGAGGGAGGAGAACAAGAACGCTGATTTCCTAGATTATGTTAAGAAATATTCGAGGACCTTCAAGCAAGTTTGCTTAACTGCTAAGGCAAATTTCCTTAGTGAAATCCTTTCCTCCATGAATTGATAATTAAGTTTTTAATAATAGATTGCGATAGACACAAATTAGCAACTCAATTCAACTCAACCAGTAATGAGTCATTTGTCACTTGACCCCGGTGCGGCGCCCCAATCGCCGGTAGCCTATACCCGTCTTCACGATTATTATTTTTGACCGATCGGAGCCGTATTTATAAAAAAAAAGTATTTTCTTATTTAACTACCAGGCCATATACCTATGTTACAAAAGTTGATGCTTTTTGTGTGGTCCTATTTTCCTTAAATTTGAAATAAGTGTATTAGTAAGTATTTAGTAGTCTGCACTGCACAAGGCCTCTTTGGATACCTACCACCTGTGTGAATACATTGGCTCCGTCTAACCTCGGTGCGGTGATTAAATATGTACATTACAATTTAAATAACTAATAAATAAAAACTAATAACTATTTAATGAGTTTAGTAAAAGTCTCACGGTTTTCAAGATAATAGCATCTTACTGAAATTTCAGTTTCTTTTTCATATTGTATATACCAATGTTTCCTTGGTGGCAAAACATGTAAATAAAGACATAGATTTTTTAATATTTTTACTACGTGCAAAATTATAAATTTTATGTTTTCTTCTGACATTTTTATGAATACTGTTTGTTTTAAGCAGCGCGCATGAGCACAACTTCAACGAAGGAAAAATATACCTTTTTGTTCGATCCGAACATGCTGGGGGCGCAAATAAACTAAACAATGTTCTACAGTAGAATAAACGACACACAACTAAAATTGAACATAATAGAACCTAATAACAAAGTACTCAATGGAAAAAGGACAGACCTTTATTTAATACACTTGTTTTAACAACGAATCCCCTAGCTGTTCTTGCTATCTCGGTCAGGGTGAACATCCACTACTCTACCAACTGGCCAATTCAAAGGAGAAGCACAGTCATCTTTCAATAAAACTAGCGTACCTACCATTAAATTAGGACAATATTTTTTACATTTTGGCCTACTTTGCAATAGTACTAAATATTGACTATGCTATTGCTTCTTTGCAGAAGCTGGACACATTGCTTCGAAAAACTTAATTTTGCTATATTTACAATCGTCAGATCTGATTCGGGATACGACGACATGGAAGCACCTGTTAGAAAGTGACCAGGTGTCAGGTAATCCATGTCTTCGGGATCTCCCGATAAATGAGGCAAAGGCCTCGAATTTAGAATACTTTCTATTTGCACTAATATTGTGTACAGCTCCTCATACGTGAGCACTGTGATGGTGAACACTCGCTTCATATGGTACTTAATACTTTTTATCCATGCCTCCCACAAGCTTCCGAACACCGGAGAGTAGGACAGAATCTAATGAAAAGATATTGTTTCTGAATTAGAAAAATCAATAACAGAGTCATGATGCTGCCTAGAGTTTTGTAAATCGTACAATTCTTTAAGTACATTTTCAGCACCTTTGTAATAGGCTGCATTATCGCAGTATATTTTAGAAGGCTTATTTCCACGAGCAATAAATCTTTTTAAGCACCCTAAGAACGTGTTAGTCGTCGTATCAGAGGCCAGCTCGATGTGGATAGCTTTGGTTACAAAACATATAAAGATTGTATTTAAGTAGTGTCTAGGCTACTACTTATTTAAGGTAATTTCTTAAGTCTAGGATATTTTTGATATTACTATCTTAAAACGTAAAAATGCCTTTAAGCAAACTGTGTATTCAAACACGAAATTGTATGTTTACTTTTGTACTTTGTTAGTTCTTGTGTGTACAAGACGCTTTTAAATGAGAGCACATTGTGATGTTTCTCGCCGGACAGCTATTTCACACAATATTACTTTTATGTTGTCCGGCAGCTTGAGCACGTCATGCTCGCTCAAAAGTCTTTGCTTACGGCGGCGTCGTTGATCGGGGGCCCTAGCCAAGATGCTTTCGCTAACTAGTGTTTCAATTCGTTTCTTTTTTTAAATCAATCGCATCACTGGTAGATCACGTGACACAAGTTGATCACGTGGTTTATCTAAGCAAACAGATAATGGCTAGCCAAGTGTCATCTTTTTATTACCCTAAAGCACAGAATACGCGAAGTGTTGTAACATTGACAAACTTCATACAAATGGCTAGCCAAGTGACACTTTACACAGGCATTCTGTTCGTTATTCTGCAGTAGAATATCGAGATAAACTCGTGCGCGGATGACTTGAAGAATAACGCTAGCCATCGATCTAAAATGGCGATTTTTGACAGATACTTAGATGTGCGTGAGTGAAGCGATGATAAATCAAGTTTTTATAATGATTGTTTTCCAAAATTATACAATCCCTGTGACTTATATATCATCAAACAATCAACAATCAACTCTGGAACCCGGTACCCTTGCTACTGTAACACGTTCGCTGCGGGACCAAAACTGAAGTTTTTTCGTATGGTGCGTTAGAAGGCCGATTTGCCCGCTACGTAAACTCTCTACTCCTGCGTACAAGGCTCATAAACCTAGTAAGGCATTGATGAAATTAAAGCCTATTATCTTCGTGGAAACGCCGAAATTGGCATACTTGCCTATCACTATACACAGTAGAAGAGTTAAGTATTATAGTACTGGCCCCGCCCCGGGTTCCGATAATATACTGAGAAGATATATGCAAAAATAAATTAGAAGTCTATTGACCTGATACCGCACTGAATCATTGGTTAAATCAGAGACTTTGTAGTGATGGGAAACAAATGATCGATACACTATATAAATTTGCCTTCCTTTTTTTTATAAGTTACATGCGGGTATCATAAACACATTTGAGATAGTAACTTTTTTACATTCTACGCAGTAGGAAATATTTTCTTTAACTTGTTTATTTGCTTCCTCACTGCTTGAACCATATTTTGAAACTAAAACTGCAACGTTTTTTTGTTATTTGATCGAGCAATGATTAATATTGTATGACTGTAAATGTACGCACTATCTGTGTAAATTTACTGACACGCGTGAATGCACTATCGTAACGCACATCCGTCCCCGCTAATTATGTCACATCACTAGTCGGAAGTAAATAACGCAATAATCTAAATCAGTGCGACAGGGGGTGGAATGACCTTGTCTCCTATGATAGGCTTTTAGACCCGATTCCCGCAAGGAATCGAAATAATAATCAATCAGTGCGATATCGGGCCGAAAGACCCAACACAATTTTTAACGCCTTAATGAGTTGCCCATGACGAAATAAAATCAAAACCTATATCGGTCTTTGTCCTACATGTACAATTACTCTAACTACGGCCTCCGCACCAGAGGGAGCGCAGCGTATTTCAGGTAAGAATGATGTTCATATTTTAAATTAAACACGCCACTTACATACAGTGATAAGTAAATTAATACGTATTTCATAGATGGTTATTTTTGCAGGTTCTGTGTATTTTTGCCATGTGATATGGTGAACCGGAAATGGATGTTTTGCAGCACCTAGTAAACTAGTAATGCAAGCCGTCAACCAACCATCAAGTACACACTTGTTAAGATTTGGATTTTGTTTCGCCAAACAAGAAGTGAGGACAATTTGGTAAGCATCAGTGAGTAATATCTTCTTCAGACTGAATAACTTTCTCTATTGGCCCTGCCTCTTCCTCTACTGCCCTGTGATATGATGATGATTAGGTATATGAAATTAATATAAAACATGTTTATTAGACGTTCTGTATCAAAATATTATTAAGCTTCCTATTAAGATGGTATTATATTTATAATACTTATAACCTATGTCAGGTCCCGCTTCCCCATCATATGACATGGTTTATTATCTTGACAGGAACATTTAACACCAATTATAAAATTATCCAAAAGCTTACAACATTCAGAATACCGTAAAACGGGGTAAATTGGTCCAATCTTCACTTTCAACTGGAATTTTAACCGTCTTCCGTAATTCATAGGGTATTTTAAGTTACTACATAAAAATGTGTGGTAAGCTCTTTTAGTTGCTTAGTAGCCTTAGATTCCCAAATTATTGCCATATTTTGAAATATTCAACAAAAACCCTATTGGATTCCAATTAACCCCCGAGGGGGTTAATAGGTACTAGAGTGAGGTTAATTGGAATTTTGCCAAGGGCTGTCACTCAATCTGTCCAAAGCTAAGTACCTACCTAGGTATACCTACTAAACAAACCTTGATGTCGCCGCTCGCCGTATTGCGCAGTTACCGTGTCTTGCTATTTCTTTTCCGTGCGTTTTGATTTGTTTTGATCACCTGACGCAGTCAATCTAGTCTACCGCTATGCTGGCTGGGACGTGAAGTTAGAGTAAATTGTGATTGAATCGGCTTGTTAGATCATTTTCACAGCGGAATTTTTTTCATAGTAGCGAATTTTCACTTCTCATTTTTTCATAATCGTAAATTTTCTTAATCGCTTTTCTTCATGTACCGATTTTTTAACCAACTTCAAAAAAGAAGGAGGTTCTCAATTCGACTGTATGTTTTTTTCATGATTGTTACGCGATTACTCCATCAATTGTGGACCGATTTTGAAAATTATTTTTTTTGTTTGAAATGGTATACTTTCCATGTGGTCCCATTGTCACCAAGTCAGAATATGATGATGGAAACCATAAGGAATCGAGGAAACTCCTCAAAAGTTATAGGCACACATATAGCGTATTTGGTATTACCTGCAAGACCTTTAGAAATTGCATTACATTAGCACCTTTTGGTAACGAGGAACTGATGATGAAGACCAGTGATGACCACCGGAACTTCTTAGTCGTAAGTGATTGACGCCAGCAATCAGATTTCTTTATTAAGAATATGAAGCTACTTTTACACTCATTATAATGCATGTGGTGAAGTGCAAGTGATGGTGAGGTACCGGGAGAACTCCTCAATGATTAACGGCCCTGCATCTTGGACAGCGACATTTTGGGTGATGAGAAATTGGTATCGATATCTGGGGATTTGTGTAGTCTCCAACAATGAATCCGTTGACAGAATGAGAAAAAGTAGCCGCCATCTTGAACTGTCTAGTTATTCGAAAATTGATATCTGGGGATTTGAGTGGTCTCCAACAACGAATCCGTTGACAGAATGAGAAAAAGAATCCGCCATCTTGAATTTTTTAGTTTTTTGTTCGATTGCTTCCAAAATCAATATCTAGGGATCTGTGTAGTCTCCGACAACGAATCCATTGACAGAATGAGAAAAAGAATCCGCTATCTTGAACCTTTTAGTTATTCGACCGATTGCTTCCAAAATCGATATCTCGGGATTTGTATGGTCTCCAACAACGAATCCGTTGACAGAATGAGAAAAAATAGGTACCCGCCATCTTGAACCAATTTTAACAGTTTTTCACAATATGACTCATCTAAAACTTGAAATTTAATGGTACATAAAACGCGTGTTCACGACGACCTCACTTTCAACGGGTTTTTTTTACTGAAACGTCATTGACTGATTTAAATGCTGTGTAGCCAGTAGCAAAACATACCTCGCTCATTCAGAAATCAACAACAGTTTGATACCCAAACTAAGCCAACGCTAGAGGAGAATATTACTTCATGCGTCGATGAAGTAGTCAATGTTGGTGATGAAAGTATTTTTTTTCGACCCCAATAGTTGCACTTTCTCAGTTTTCCATCAAAACGTTCAAGGCTTAAAGTCAAAAATTAGCGAAATTGAAATTCTAAAAGATTCCTTAAATATTGATGTTCTTTGCTGCTCTGAAACATTTTTAAAAAGCAATGAAATTTGTACTCTTCAGATTGATGACTACGCGATGGGCGCTCAATTTTGTAGAAACAAAATGACTAGAGGCGGAGTTTGTATCTATGTGAAAAAATCCTTAGGCTTCATCAATCTTGAATGGATCTCTGCCCTGTCTAAAGAGTTGCATTTTGAAGCCTGCGGCATTTTAATACCTGATCTTAATTGTGTAGTGGTGTGTTTATACAGAAGTCCCGACAGCGATGTTTGTTTTTTCCTCAAAAATCTAGAAGCCCTGCTAGATAAATTAACACTTCGTTCCCGAAATTTCAAACGTAAAGTAATTTTGGTTGGTGACTTTAATATCAATCTACTGAGCAACGATCCAGCTAAACATTCCTTCACATCTTGCTTATGTAAGTACAACCTAGTGCAAAAATTATGGAACCGACAAGAATCACAAATACATCGCGAACATGCATTGATAATATAATCTCAAATATTCGGCAGTGCTCAGCTCAAGTTCTTAACTTGGGTTTATCTGACCACACGGGTCAGATACTAACCTTTCCTACTTCTCTTGGGTTTAAGGAGAAATATTGGTTTGTTAAAACTAGAAAAATTGATAAACATCTAGACATTTTTATTAAGTACATTTCACAGATTAAGTTTTCTGAGGTATACGAAAAACTGGACTCCAATAGTGCATATCAGGCATTTATAGATATGTATAAGTTCATTTTTGATTTAACAATTCCCTTAGAGACTGTTAAAAAAAATTACAAAAAAAACCCTAACTGGAAAACAAAGGGTATCATAAAGGCAAGTAAAACCAAACGCAAGATGCACTTATTGAGACAAAAACACAAAAATGTACTGCTTTCATCTAATTACAAAATGTACTGTAAACTATACAGGAAAGTTATACGTTCCTCTAAAATAATCTCAAATGATAAATTTATTTGTAATAGTGTGAACAAATCTCGCGCTACATGGGCAATGATCAAACAACATACTTCTTTCGTAAACCCTTTAAAAACGACATTTAACAAAATAACCAATAACGGTAATAATATATCAAATCCACTAACCATTGCTAAAACCTTTAATGATTTTTTCCTTAACCATAACTCGAGTAAGATACTGCCCTGTGATAAATATAAAAATATATCTCGAAAACTTTGCAAAAGCATCTTTCTAAGCCCTATAGATAAAAATGAACTAAAAAATACTGTTAAATCGCTAAAGAATAAAAAAAGTACTGGCCACGATTCCATTACAGTACAAGTAATTAAAGCTAGTATTGATTACATTTCTGACCCTCTAATATATATTATAAACCTTACTCTTGAGACGGGAATTTTTCCTGATGACTTGAAAAAAGCCTTAATCAAACCTTTGCATAAAAAAGGTGATAAGGATCAAATTAGTAACCATAGGCCGATTGCTCTACTTCCAAGTTTTTCTAAAATTTTCGAGAAAGTCATATATAACAGGTTATTGGGATTTATACAAGCTAACAAAATACTTAGTCCAAATCAATTCGGATTTCAAAAAGGAAAATCTCCTTCATTGGCAATATTTAAGATTTTTATGCACATCTGGGACGAGATTAATAACAAAAGACCATGTTTTGCTCTGTTATTAGACCTGTCTAAAGCTTTCGACTGCGTAGTTCACGACACTGTTTTATCTCAACTAGAAAATTTAGGCATACGAGGTAATACTCTCACCCTTTTCAAAACTTACCTATGTGATAGAAAACAGGCGACAGTTATCGAATCATTTAATAATTTAACAAAATCCATTGAACGAGTGCAATCTGATTTCGAGACTGTCAGTGTGGGGGTTCCACAAGGAAGTGTGTTAGGTCCACTTATTTTTCTCATTTATATTAATGAATTACCTATAATTGTTAACGAGTTATGCGTACTATTTGCTGATGATGCTACGCTTTTGTTTTCAGGATCAATGTCAAGTGAACAACTTCAACATAATATTAATATCACACTTAGTGTTGTCGTTAAATGGCTGAAAACATTGAACCTGAAGGTTAATTCAAACAAAACTAAACTCGTACAATTTAGAAATTATAAAACTATACCTAGGACTGTCACTATAACAGAAGGAGCAGTCACTATCGAACAAGTTGACAGCGCTAACTTTTTAGGTCTAAAAATAGATACGCATCTTAGTTGGAAGTCTCACATTGCAGATTTAAACACTAAAATTGCAAAGGCGTGTTATGCCCTATCCGTACTTTCTGAGACATGCTCTGAAAATATAATCAAAAGTGCATACTACGGAAATGTATATTCACTACTCACGTATGGTATTATCTATTGGGGTGACTCTACTGATGTCCTAACTACATTCAGGTTGCAAAAAAGATGCCTACGCACCATGTACCACTTGCACTGCCGTCATTCACTCAGAAATGTATTCAAGGAAAAGAAGCTCCTGACGCTAACTGGGATTTACATACTTGAGCTTTGCCTTTTTGTAAAGCATAATGGAGAGTACTTCACAAGGATGACATCGCTTAATCACAATTTGCGCACTCAGTACAAATTTAATTATCGTATTCCCAAGGTTCATAATAAACTTATGTTTAAGAGTGCTTTCATTGCCGCAATGCGAGTCTTCAATAATCTACCAATTGAAATCAAATCACTTGAAGGTAAACAATTTAAAACTACCCTAAGGGCTTGGCTCGTTGATAGAGTTTTCTACAATATGAATGAGTTTTATAATAGATAATAAATTGTGCATTAATCAATAAATTCTGTTTAGTAATAAGTGACTTAATATTGTATGTCCGTGATGGATAAACTGTTGGTTCTAATTATATACTTGTTAACATCTCTGTACACGGTTAAACAATAAATCTTTATTCTATTCTATTCTATTCCGGTCTGTTAGTAATGGGACTAACAGACCGGTTTAGAAAAGCAAATATTTATTCCTATTTACCCCGCCGTTCCTATTTACCCCGTTTTACGGTATGTAATTTAGTTGTATTTAGTGTTATTTTATTTATTACTTATTATGTTTTTGTGAAATGAAATGATCAAATGAACTTCACACATAGATAACATCCACAACTCGGTAGAAATATTCATGCTTAGGCATCACATAAACATTATGACAATGGTTATGGCATGCTATGCACTGTATAAATTACATGAAATTAAATAATTAACTAAAAACTTTGTGTTCAAAGCGATTCAAAATAACTACAATGAGACAATGGATGATTATGCTGATTCTGAGCCACCGCATAAGGCCGGAAGAAGTACAAGGAACCACGAGGAGCCAGGTCATGGTTTTGTTGAAATCCTGATGGAGCTGCATGCTAAAGGCGAGCATGTTGCAATATTAGCACAATAATAGCAGCAATTGTATGTTACATGTTGGAAAATATGGTGTTAATTTCAAGTCATGACTCTGGTGATAAGTCAACACTGCCTCCACATTGTAATGAGGTTGTGAATGTAGAAACCAATGTCAAGTTTTGTACCTTTTTGGTTAATAACAATCATTAATTTCTGTTCTTTGGTAAATAAAAGTCTTGACATATAAAATTATGATTTATTTTGTTTATTATTATTATCAGTATTATCACCAATATTCTATATTACTTAATGTAAGATAATTGAATAATGTCTGAATTAAGTTACATTCTACAGATTCCCAACTTAACAGATTATCATTTCTACAGATTCTCATTTATACAGATTCCCAATACAACAGATTTAATGAGCACAACGGCACTTTATTGCTCTAGGGTAATAAAGTTTCATTCAAAATCCATTACTGCACTATTTTGTTTCCTTCTTAAATTATTGAACAAACGGACATGACTTGGGATTTCCTTTATCATGCCATTCATTTCCTTATTTCCTAGGTTTTAGGGATGCCAATTTCGAAAATGAGGTTGATTTTGGAATTCAAGATGGCGGATATGACTTTTTTTGGAAGTCATGGAGACTGAGTTTCATTTTCTACATTTTGATTTCAATTTAGGGTTCTGATTTGATTAGCATTTCTTAAAAGAATATAATTAAACCATTCAATAGTTGATTTAATTTACTACAGTTTTTTTACCACCTACCTACTGCACCTGCAGTAGTTGAAAGAAATGCAGATTATGAACCTCTATTTTCCTGCGGAACTACGCAGATGTTTTACATTATTTTAACAATTTTATATAATGCTAGAATAGCATTGTCATGCGTTCAATTTAAAAAATGACTAACTGCTGAGTTTTTTGCGGCGCTTCTCCTCAAAAGTAGTCTCTTGGAAAGCGCTGGTAGATTTTGACGTGCAAAAGTGCCCGTGCGACCTACCTACTGAAAAAATATGTTTTATCTTTATCTTACATGATTGCGCTCATTGCAATAATAAATTACTTTCTGTTTGGTGCAATTATCTACTATTGTTTGTACATAGCTCCTTCATCCATTGCAATTAAGGCTGTTAAGAATTAAGAACACGAGGTATTAGGCGTTTCTTTATTTAATTATAATTAATTATTTAATATAGATAATAGATACAATATTGATATAGGTAGAAAAAACGTTTATTTGGGTACTTCAAAACACAAATAATTGACAGAATAAGCTCCTTCGTCCATTGCAATTAAGGCTGTTAAGAATTAAGAACACGAGGTATAAGGCGTTTCTTTATTTAATTATAATTAATTACTTAATATGGATAGGTACAATATAGATATAGGTAGAAAAAACGTTTATTTGGGTACTACAAAACACAAATAATTGACAGAATAACAACATAACATAACAGTACTAAAATTGCATAGCCCCGAGGAACGACAAAGCTACAATGAGCAAACGTTTTATGTATAAGTAAATAGAAAATAAGACCAAGAAAAAGGGAACAAAAAGATGTGTTTTTGTTTATACTGTTGTCATGCGTTTGTATGCTTGTGCGTGTGTTGATGCGTGATATGTGCATGTATGTGTAATTGCGTGTTAACACGTTCACGGATAGTAAGTCACACCTGTTGGACACTAAAATTTTGTATGGAGTATTTGAAACTGTTATAGTAGACGCGTTATATATATGTTTCCCCGTGTGCCTTAGATACGGCAATAAATGCTATTCAATGCGCATACTATGGCAGCACTGTCACAATGACGTGTTTGTATTTTACACATTGTTTGACATTAAATGGACTGTATAGATGAATTCCCCAAAATTTTCTTTCTCCAGTATTTTTAGTTCCATTCGCGTTTTTCCCCATTTTCTTTATTTCCTACACGGAACTTCTACCAACAGATCATTTCGTCACACACATTTATTCTACTCGTTATTTTTGCTACACGCATCTTCACCAATGCAATTTTTCACCAATCTGTTTTATTCACATGCGTATGCTTTACCCGTAGAATATATTTCCACTGATTTATTTTTGTCACACGTTTTAATGTCTAATCTTTTTTTTCGCTAGACGCATTTTTACCATGTTTTAGCATGAATACTAAGCGGGCTGGGCTTGAGCAAAAGCTATTAGTTGTAATTGATCCCACCAAAACATTTTCATGTAAAATATAGCAAAAACGAGACCATTAAGCCTGGGCCACACCGGATGCGTTGCGTAGACGTGCACGTGCGCGTTCGCGTTCCACTGCGTTGTGTAGCTGCGTCCTCATGTGAGGATTCATACTATACAACGCAGTGGAACGCGAACGCGCACGTGTACGTCTACGGAACACATCTGGTGTGGCCCAGGCATTAGGCTATGTCAAAAAGTTATCAGATGTTATGTAAAGATAAGCTTATAAATGTTAGGTATACCTACGCCCTAACAATAAAAGCCCTAATCCTATGAACTTATGTGTCCCGTCTCGCTACCGTCACTTTTCTATTATACAGTAGGAAGAACTATATAAAGGTAGGTATTTATGGTCCTTAACCTGGATCATTTCAATTATTAATCCGTGGAAAGTAAAAGATAAGCAGTTAGTTTTATATTTATTATTAAAACACGGTTAATCATATACATGTACTTAGGACGAAATAAAACAAAAACTGTACTTTTGTTAACGTAAAAATAGGAACTTAGGTGTGCTATCAGATACGATAATGCAGTTGAAAGCCGGCCTATATTCGTCCTTATAAGAATCCAAACATAAAAATTGTAACAATATTTTCTTAATTAATGTTAATGTACTTAAATATAAGTTTTAGTTATATTTAAGTACAGATCACTCAGATCAGATCAGTTTTAGTTATATTTAAGTGCCTTACACATTTATCTATGTTGGTAGATCCCTGGAGATCATTATTTACTATTCCCTCTATTTTTCTATCCATCGTAATATACATTCTATTGCGTTTTTGGAAAATATCAGTTCGCATTTCATTTTGAATGTTTACAAAATTAACTTCGACGGCTTCGTCTTTTAATTGTGATATAAAAAACAATAGGCTGGAGTTTTTATGAATACGATTATTCATCTTCTTGTGCCAGCTTTCAACTACATTATTTGTCCTGTGGCGGTGGCCGTAACAAGACACCATGTGAATCATATTAACTTTGATCCATTGTTTTAACATATAGTCATTAAAACTTAGGATCTCGTCAGTTCGGGGTGACATTTGAAACACAGACACACATAAACACTGACATTGACGTTGTCCAGATAATGATAATGACGTTGAGGTAATAGAACTCGTTACCTACTTATCTAAAGAGGTTTATTTCTAGTGCTTATTATCAGACCTATCTATAACTATAGAAGTTATAGTAGTTCTCACGACCCCGCCGCCCGCTTAGTATTCATGCTAAAACATGGTAAAAATGCGTCTAGCGAAAAAAAAGATTAGACATTAAAACGTGTGACAAAAATAAATCAGTGGAAATATATTCTACGGGTAAAGCATACGCATGTGAATAAAACAGATTGGTGAAAAATTGCATTGGTGAAGATGCGTGTAGCAAAAATAACGAGTAGAATAAATGCGTGTGACGAAATTATCTGTTGGTAGAAGTTCCGTATAGGAAATAAAGAAAATGGGGAAAAACGCGAATGGAACTAAAAATACTGGAGAAAGAAAATTTTGGGGAATTCATCTATACAGTCGCTATAGCGCTCGCCTGTAAATGGAATTTTAATATAGACCTATATTGTCTTCCATAAAGTTTTAGTTCCGTTTTTAAGATTCCATAACGTTTTTAGTCATAAATATTGTTAGTCATAATATTGATTGTCATAATATTTGAGGGTATAATTTGTATTTCCGATTTTTCCTGGTCATATTTGTCGAAAGTCATAAAAATTTTATTCATAACTTTTTACATCATAATGTATTACACCTCATAATGTTAAAGGTAATAATATTGCTTGACATAGTGATTATAAGGTCCAAACTTGTTTACCATAAAAGTTAAATACACAAAATGTAAGTTTTGCCTACTATATGTAAGTATTAGTTAAAAAATATGTTCGGTTCTGGCGCTTCGCCGGCCGCTGCCGCGGCACGCTCGCTTCGCTCGCTCGGCTCGCGCGCTGTAGGGTCGCAGTTCTACCTAACACTCCTCCTCGCTTCGCTCGTCGTCGTACCTAATGGAGACCTTCCTTATATATCTACATCATATTCATAATATCAATTTGAATTTTTCTATTATGTTAGTTAACACGTTCGCGGACGAAAATGCTATGGCATTCATATTTAGCAAACTTATTGGACGCGCATGCTATAGCAGTCTTTATTTGAGCATATTTTTTACGCAGGAATGCTAAAGAATGCGCTTTGCTGTAGCTTATTATTGGACACCTGTATTCACTGTCACATTTACTTCAATCGGGTAAAGCTTACTGTCATATTACTAAGTTTTCTCACACTAACAAAGTATACTCGTGACGCCGTGTATCGGACCCCCCACTCACGCACACAGATGCTATAGCGACTGTATAGATGAATTCCCCAAAATTTTCTTTCTCCAGTATTTTTAGTTCCATTCGCGTTTTTCCCCATTTTCTTTATTTCCTATACGGAACTTCTACCAACAGATAATTTCGTCACACGCATTTATTCTACTCGTTATTTTTGCTACACGCATCTTCACCAATGCAATTTTTCACCAATCTGTTTTATTCACATGCGTATGCTTTACCCGTAGAATATATTTCCACTGATTTATTTTTGTCACACGTTTTAATGTCTAATCTTATATTAATAGATTATACGGACTTTCACTACGTATTCTAAAGAAAGTATTTGTTACTTAAAATTGCAAAATATACGAAAAAAAGCTGGAGATATAGGGGCTAAAGTTAAAGTTACCCGTGTTTACGGTACTCACCTTGTAAAAAATTTAGAACTGGTGTCAGATTTAAGCACTGAAACGTGTTTTGGCAGCTCTTAAAAGAATAGGCGCTAGACGAAGCCTACCCCTACACATCTACAGTGACAACGATATCTATTTTATTATTGCGGCAAAGGTGCTGGCACAAGAAAAAGGAAAAGCTCTTAAACGTTACATCAACACCGAGATCATGGATACACTTGGCCAGCTCAAACATTGAATGGAACTTTACCGCGCCCGCATAGCCTACAGATAATGGAGAGTGGGAGATTGCAGTTAAGACCACCTACGACAAGTGATTGGTGAACAAAAACGAACACTTAAAGAGTATTTACTCCACCCTCCTGGCATAAATAGAGAACTGTCTCAACTCCAGACCTTTAATAGTACACCTCTAACAGAGGGCATAGGTGACTTGGATTACCTCACTCCGGGGCATTTCTCCCTTTTCGCCAGAAACAGAACCACGTAACCTTCGAACATGGTGGCAACTAACCGGAAAACTGGCTGAATACCTGCAAACACTACAGACCCGGAGTAATAGACCACTGTCAAAAGAGTCTTGAAAGTCGGAGACATGGTCTTAGTGAAAGAAGATAACATACCTCCGGCGAAATGGTTACTAGGAGGAGTTACGGACACCCATCATGCAAGTATTCAAGTTTAAAGCCTGGGCCACACCGGATGCGTTGCGTAGACGTGCATGTGCACGTTCGCATTCCACTGCGTTGTATAGCTGTGTCCTCATTTGAGGTTTCACACTATACAACGCAGTGGAACGCGAACGCGCACGTGCACGTCTACGCAACGCATCCGGTGTGACCCAGGCTTAAATGGGCACCAACGGTGGTGCTATTATATTAATACAACTACACAGCACAACACAACTACAACATGACTTGAGAAAATTGGAACATTATAACGACCTAATTGTCGACTGAAAATGGATCACACGCTAAAAGAACAAGACGTGGTCTTATTAACGGCGTGGGTTAAGTCGCAAACTCACTTTCTGGCGTACCGGACGAGAGATTTCCCCAACAATATGACAGAGATATCCAACTTACCCGCAACAACGAAAATCATACTACAGTTGTAGGTATAAAAATCACACGTCGATAATAGAAGGTGAATATAGACTTCTACAAAGATATGATATCAACAATTCACGGCTATTAACAAACACTTAGCAGAATCAGACAAGATTGACCGCCAAGACAACAGTATACGACTGTCACAGCGCTCGCCGCAGGGATGGACATGGACAACCTGCGGCGTCCACAACAAAGGCTACTACTGGACTTGATAAATGATGCCAACCTTCTAAAGCCGGAACAATTCGAGGAACGACTAAATAAATCGCTGGACAACTTCCTAGCGAATTATCACTACCCTGCGTCAATTCTGTATTCCAATTCCGCAAATCGTCTCGGACACCACTCAGCGAGTCGCCGTAACATCGGAATACTTAGCAGTCAACCTCGAAAAGGAAAGGCGTGACGCCACTCTTGTTACAGGGCACAGGAATCATTACGATAGAAACGGGAGCACCATGTTATCCATTCTCATACCAACTTCCACAGTGACATCACAATCAACGACATGTATATACAGCAATCCGTAATAAATAACTGTGGAGAAAAACTACCGCTTTATAATTGAAGACTATGGAGAAGCTCTAGACAGAATAAAGGTCAGCATTGAGGCGGTAAAAGGACAACAGAATGCATTCGAAGTCAAGAAGAAGAAGTCATCCTATCAGACGCATCACTACATCTTCATCGCATTTATCGTGGTTTGCACGATCGCCACCACCACCTATCTGTATTGGAATATACCTTCTACATCTGGCGCAGACTTCGGTACACCGCTGGCTGGTGAAGGCGTTGCTCCGGAACAATTAAGGATCCAATGAAAACATTTCATTTCGTTACTTTTCTCAACCGCGGATCTCCGACAGCGTCAAAGAGGTGATTGTGCGTGATCCAAAACGTCTGGATAAGATAACCTCACCGTAATAATCTTAAATGTTCTTTCACTTTCTTAAATTTGGCACCATGTACGAGCACGCTCGATAGTTTAGAATTAAGCCGACAATGCACCTAGTGCGCGTTGCAAACGTTTACTAGCTGGTCTTGATGTCACGCGCCACTCCCTGTCCCTCTCTTTCTTCAACTAAGCAGCCATTGCTGTTTTAATAACAGGTGCAAAGAAAGTCTAAGCTCATCAAACGAAATTTGACGCGTAGAATATTATCAGTGAATATTCGTATTTTGAATTATTACAATATTACGTAGAGAAATTCTATGCTGCAACCGTTATTACACAATGTGAGTGTTATTTTATTAAATAGCAAACAGTTGTTACTATAATTTTTATAGCGACTTTATACTGCAAGAAGCGATACTGTCCAAATTCATATTGTTCATAACACCAAAAAGCGTGCATCAGAATAATACACAAATATAAAATTTAGTAAAGTTTTGAACAAAAATGTTTTAGACTCACGCACGTTCGTTTGTGTAGGCGATGGATTGTAATTTGTGTAACAAGTGAGAATAACACTATTCGTGTGGTCTCGCTGATTATATTTTCCGTAGAATAAAAATATTTTCTTTAATAAATCGGAAAATAATAAGCGTGGCCCCCTCAAAAAAATAGGGGGGGTGTATTACAACATGGGGAATCCAAATCGGCAAAAAAAAAATTTTACTGTAAAGGTTAATAAACCTTTGCACGTTTATTCGATAAGTCTGCAAACAATTCTTTGTCGCTAAGAGATGGCAAGCTTGTCAAACAGGTATACCTACTGGATTTTTATTTTTAAAAATTTCAAAAAGAAGCGTTGCAAAATGCAACGAGCGTCGAGCATTCATGTTTAGCAATTTATTATTGTTAAGATATGGAGTAATGTCGACCGTCGATTCGAGTAAAATCGTACCAAAATTTAAGTGTTTTTGAGACTTTTAAAGGGAGAATTAAGTGAAAAAAGATCTACAAAACTGTATTATTACTTTTTTTTATATTGAGAATTAAAAAATACACAATTTCATAACATCGTATATCGTAGAGGTTTATTAGTAGTAACCCACAATTACATTGAAAGAAAATCATTGGATTCAGACTTACGAATAAATTATTACCCGAAATCACTTCCAGTTGTCGCCATCACTGGCCAGTATCATCGTATAAATAGTTACGATTTAACTGTGTCAACGTTTTAGCAAGTACTGAGCACGTAAATGTGGTTACAATATTACTCGGCTTCAAGGGTTCGTGCTATTGTAGTTTCGATTTTGCGCGTAAATTGATTTACTATGATTTTTACTGGCCCGTTCATTCCATTTGCAATTTTTGCCTCAAAAAATCATTTTGTAGACGGTTTTTACTTGCATCTGTGACGTGGATGTGGGAGCACGACTGTTTGTGTGTATTTAAATATTATGATTGTATAAGTTTTAGTGAGTGTAAGTTAAATTCAATATTATTATAAACGTGGAAAAGCACTAGTGAATCTGGCTATGATCCAGAGTGGTGGAAGTAGTACCCGTAAGTACCTATATAACTATTTACCTATTCCAATTGTGGGTATAATTATACGTTTCATTATTAATATGAATGAAGGTTGATTTGACCAAATAAGAACTACTTTTATACTCAGAGTAAATCTCCTACTAATAACTGAGGATTTATTTAAGAACTAGCTGTCCGCCCTTGACTTCGTCTGCGGAGAGTCAGTAATTTCGTTAAAAAGTAGGTGGATACAAATAAAATTTCCATTAATTACGTATTATAAAGGGACAGACTTCCCAAAAAAAAATAGTAATGTTTCCTAACATTTGTTCGCTTTTTAGTGTTTGTTTAATTATGATGTGATTATGTATTACATGCAGCACATATACACTACATTCATGCCATTAATGCTTATTGCCAATTCTTCATCACTCTTGACAAAAGGGGCTATCCAATATGCAGGGACATTAATCGTTGAAGAACTCTCCGGCAAAACTTCCATTTCACCACATTCATTAGGGGCTGTTCATTTATTACGTAAAACAATTTTAACCAATTTTTGATCCCAGGAGGAATACAGTCAGCGCCCTAGAACGCCTCCACCCAGCATCGCGGCGTCGTCTTCGCCAGCTCACCTACCAGTTGTGATGCCTCCCATCCTGCTGGCGCATCCTACGTCGTCGGCTCAGACATCTGCGGCGGCCCAAACATCTGCTACTGTGAGTGAAGCTTTGCCCGAAAACGCGGCCGGCCCGACCCCTGGTCTGAATGCCAGCGCGTCCGGCGAGACAGAAGAGGTCGCAGACCAATGGCTAGAGTGTGAGATGCCCCCAGAGGTGGTATCAGGTCCGAGTGACCCCCAACCGCCGACTCCGGTTCAGGCTGAGAAAGCGACAAAGCGTTTTAGGAATATTGTAGACTATAGGAAGTTCTTTTAGGTTAAGAAATAAAGGTGGAGGAATGTTATGTTGGTAATATGTGGGTATTCTATTATTTGAATTGGCTGTCAGCCCCCTCCCCCCTGCGTAAGAAAAAATAAGACTTGGATGAACCCCCTCCCTTTTTTTTAATCTTACGTAAGATCAGTATCTACCAAAATTGCAAATAGTAGAAAAAATATAAGAACATACTACCCCCATCCCATGTAAGAAAAAATAAGACTTGTTCAGACCCCTTCCCCCCCACACATCGTCTTACGTAATAAATAAACAGCCCCTTACAAATGATGGGAAAAAGTAGCGTGTTATGAAATACTTATTATTAAGGAGTTCCGATAGTCATGTCTGGTCATTAATTTCACTTTAAGAAATGGTGCTTTAGAAATGTAAATGTTCTTACAGAAGTTTGAAAATCGCTGTATAAGTCCTTTAAGTATTTGAAGGGTTCCGTCAATTTACCTGGGATTCCATAATCAGAAAACTCGTATTTTATATTTATCATATATCTAACTTTAAAAATAACACAAACTCTTACAAATTGCCACCCGCATTTTCACCCCCTTAGGGATAGTGTTTCCAAAATCACCGAAAGTACTCTTGGTTTGTAAGCAGTAGCTTAAACACCAACTTCATTAACTTCAAGAATGACTACATTCCCAATAAAACTTTCACCTCCCATTTCACCCACTTAGAGATAGTTTTTTGGAAATCACCAAACGTTTTAATTTTAATTTGTTAACAGTGCCTTTTATACCAATTTCCACGTTTCTAACTTCAAGAATGTATTTATCCAATAAGTAAGTAAAACACAATCAATAAGTCCAATAAATAAGTAAGTAAAAGATCAGTCATATGTTTAATTAACAAAAACAAATAATTACATAAAATAAACAAAAAGTATTTTAATACCATATTTAAAAACAATGTAATTAAATATATATCGTGTGATGCAGTAACGCGTACAAGGAGACGATAAATTTTACTACTACTGAAGCGGTCTCCTTGAACACCGTACTAAAATTATTTTTTTTAGTGTTCTGTGGTGTCTCTGGTGTGTAGAACCACTGAATAAGTACTGAATAAGCACTTTCTAAGCAGGCACTTATTTTGTGTGTAGAATGCTTACTACTACTCTGTCAAGAAAGTACCGGGAAAAGATCAATAATACACAAACTGTTTGTTAATCATCCAAATTTATTTTATCACCTTCAAAGTATGCTCCTTCAGAAACGATACACTTACGCCAACGAATAATCCAATCATCAAAACATTTTTTAAACGCTGTTTCCGGAATTGAATTCAGTTTTCGGCGCGAATTCTCCTTTATGTCTTCTACCGATTGAAAACGGGTGCCACGAAGTGGTAATTTGAGTTTAGGAAAAAGAAAGAAGTCGGCAGGAGCCATATCTGGTGAATATGGTGGTTGCTCGATGGTATTTGTTGAGTGTTTGGTCAAAAATTCTTTCACAATGATGGCCTTGTGCGAAGGCGCATTATCGTGATGCAAAATCCAAGAATTTTCATTCCACAAATCTGGCCTTTTTCGTCGAATTTGCTCTCTTAAATGCCGCATAACGCTCAAATAATATTCTTTATTTACCGTTTGACCTTCCGGCAAGAATTCCGAGTGCACAACACCGCGATAGTCAAAGAAAACAGTCAACATGACTTTGACTTTTGATCGACTTTGGCGTGGTTTCTTCGGTTTCGGTTCAGTTGGAAGGCGCCACTCCGAAGCTTGTTGACTAGTTTGCATGTCAAACTCGTAAACCCACGTCTCGTCACCAGTAACAATGCGTTTCATGAATGTTGGGTCGGAATTGACTCGTTCTAGCATGTCCTCAGCGACTCTCATGCGATTGAGTTTTTGGAGAAAATTCAGGTCTTTTGGGACTAGCCGAGCGGTAACATGTTTCATACCCAAATGATTAGTTAAAATAGTACGGATCGACTCGTGAGATACAGAAAGTTCGGCGGCTATCTCTCTCAAAGTTGAATGAGGATTTTCAGTCACTATTTCCTTCACTTTTGCGATGTTAACTTCAGTTGCAGACGTTGATGGCCTACCAGAGCGAGGCAAATCTTCCATCACATCTCGACCGCTTTTGAACGCTTTGTACCACTCATAAACACGTGTTTTTGATAAAGTCGAATCACCGTAAGCCTTCTGTAACATTTTCAGTGACTCCGAACACGAAATTCCATTGGCGATGCAAAATTTAAGACAAACTCTTTGTTCAATGTTTTTGTCCATTATGAAATTCGCAATACACACTAGATATGATATAACTAAAAACAACACTGTATTTAATATAAATAACAGATGCAACTCAAACTCCGCGCCAAAATAGAAAACAGTTGTGCCAATCTAACAACAACAAAAAAAACAAAAATTTGAATTTGGAACCATAAATAAATCATCCATTCCCGATACTTTGTTGACTGAATGTATGTCATATTTTAAGTTTTCTTATATCTGTGGTTTCACTAAATGAGGAACTTGACATTAGGGAGAGGGAGCAAAATCGATTTTGCTCCCTGTCGGCAGGGCAGAAATGAAAAAATAAAAAATATATATTAAGAGGGAGCAACAACGAGTTTTGCTCCCTCTAAATGGGCTACAATAGTAGATTGTTCAACAAGGGACTAAAGTAAGCCATTATGACACGAGATATTTGTACACCCGAGCAAAGCGAGGGTGGATGAAGTTCGAGTGTCATTATGGCTTTTTAGTCTCGAGTTAAACACTCTACTTTTCACTTCGAATGCGAGGAAAAATAACGACGTTCTATACAAAATTACAATAGCAAAAAAATTTGTTCCACGGTTTTTAATTTTCTTTTCTTTTGTAAAGTGACGCTTTAAATGCAATCAACCAACATAGAGAGTTAATATTGTATCCCAAGGCCCAAATTTATAGTTTTATCAGGAGACCTAGATCCCTAGTATCAGGCACAAATCTAGAATAACCATGCCTAACCCTGACATATTAAGGCAACTGAGTAGCAGAATTAGGAGATGATTTTTACTTAATCACTTTCGAGTAATAAAATCTAATGTTGACATAAATAAGTTTTATGGTTAAAATGGGTCTAAATACACATAATGAAATGGATTTATGTGAGCCCCCCAGAAATCTGTGCATATTCGACTTCCAGACTGTATATTGCTCCACAACCTATCTATTTGTTATCACAATCAATGTAAATTATGTAGGACTTTCTAGCCTTTTATTTGAATTTTACTTTAAAGTCTAATCTGACCATTTCAATATATTAGGTCGGGGCAAAAGTATTTTCGTATTTTTCGTACAAAGGAAAAACAATTTTTCAAATTATATTTATTTATTTATTTATTTATAATATGTACATGCCGTTTTGATCGATGACTTGTTGCCATATTGTGGGTAGAAATTCTGAGATTTTTGATTTAAAAAATCTGACAGGTACTTTTGACAGTGTTCTCTTGATATTAACTTTATGCTTAATAAAGAATTCTAAAGTGACCGAAACAGGTGGAAATTCGATGGAGCAAGGTCGGGGCTATACGGTGGATGCATCAACACATCCCAGCCAAGCTCTCTCAATTTTTGCTGGGTGGCTATAGATGAGTGCGGTCTGGCGTTATCTTGATGAAAGACTACGCCCTTTCTGTTTATTAACTCCAGCCGGTTTTTCTCAACGGCTTCTTTTAATCTCATGAGTTGCTGGCAGTAGATAGTTTTACCCGGCGGCAAAAACTCATAGTGGACAATTCCTTTCCAATCCCACCATACACACAGCATCACTTTGTTCCGAGTTAAGCCGGGCTTTGCCACTGTCTGTGAAGCTTGTCCATGCTTCGACCATGATCTTTTTCGGACGTTCTTATCGTAAGTAATCCATTTTTCACAACCCGTAATCAACCGTTTTAGAAATGGTTTCTGATTGTAGGGCCAAAACATTAGCAACGTAAGGCCTACAGCAACATTACCACGATAACTATGTTGGGCCAACCACAGTTTTTGATTGTAGGGCCAAATTTACATTAGCACCGTAAGGCCTACAGCAACATTACTACGATAACTACGTTGGGCCAACCACCGTTTCAGATTGTAGGGCCTTCTACTACCTTACGTAAGAAGGGCCTACAAAATAAAAGCACTCTTACCAACCGTAGAATAACCGTTGGCAGTTAGTAGGGTTAGACACTCTGCCCTGATAAGGTAAAAGGCAGTATTTTACACCAAATTACTGCAATAATTGCAACCTCATTACTGGGTAATTAATAAAAAATGTTTTTACGTAATGTAGCAGAAGGCCCTACACTGCAGCACTGCGCCTCAGTGGTTTTATCTCACGAAGGCGGTTTGGTATTTGTTGTGAGGGTAGTACCTAGTACTTAGAGCACATGCATATGGTTTCAGTGTGTGTAATCTCGAGAGTGATACTATATCACCCATGCACTCACAAACAATGTGCATGCGCATCTACTCACAAGTCCGGCCAACCTACGCCTTCGTGAGATGAAACATCTAACATAGAAAGTAAGGTTTTATGATAAAAAGTCAAATTATATTTATTAATATATTTATTTAAATGTAACTAGACTTTAAATTAAGTATTGATCTAATAAACAAAGAATAATAATGAAGACTCGACTGAATTCGGCTCTTCTTAGAAACATATGTAGTTATAGGTATTTTTTTAACAACATGCTGTATCTATACATATCTATACATATAATAAAATCGTTAAGACCAAAAGTCTGTACATGGAAGATTTAAAAAAAAAAACCGATCAGGGCGACTTATAATAAGTAACTGAACATATAAAAACCATTTTTAAAATTTTTGTTTGTTTGTTTGTTTGACTGAGCATCACGTAAAAACTACTGAACGGATAATGATGAAATTTTCATAAACCTATCTATATAATATTATAATAACATTTAGGCTATAGAAATTTTGGAAAATGTTAGAAAAAGGGGGTAAAAAGAGGGGGTAAAGTTTGTATGGAAAAACAAATTTAGTTTGTTCTAGGATCATGAAACTCAGAATAAATACTTATTAATAAAAATAAAGAAATACCTGTTTCATTGTTTTTTTTTAATCTCATCCAAAAACGCAAAAAAGAGGGTTTTATGTTTAAAATTACTGGAATTCATACAACTATAAAATAAAAACCAATGAAGTTTGACCTTTGAAACTTGCTACATATACTTAAAATCACAAATAAAAAAAACAACTTTCGGCGATTTTGGATAAACTACCCCTAAGGGGTGGAAAGGGGGGGTTAAAGTTTGTATGGGAGTTTGGTCGTTTTTCAAGTTAGAAACGTGAAAATTGCTATAGGAATACTGTTATCAAATAAAAAACACTATTTTTGGTGATTTTAGATAAACTACCCCTAAGAGGATGAAATGGGGGGTTAAAGTTTGTATGGGAGTTTGGTAATTTTCAAGTTAGAAACGTGGAAATTGCTATAGGAATACTGATATCAAATAAAAAACACTACTTACGCTGATTTTGGATACACTACCCCTAGGGGGAGGAAATGGGGGGTTAAAGTTTGTATAGGAGTTTGGTCGTTTTTTAAGTTTGAAACGCGGAAATTGGTATACTTATAGGCTACTGTTAAGTGTTAGCAAATTAAAAAAAATAACGTTCGGCGATTTTGGATAAACTACACCTGAGGGGATGAAATGGGGGGTGGTAGTTTGAATGGGAGTGTGGTCAATTTTGAAGTTAGAAACGTGGAGTTTAGTATATAGGCTACTGTTAAATATCAAAACAATACAACTTCTGGCGATTTTGGAAAAACTACCCCAAAGGGGGTGAAATGGGGGGTGAAAATTTGTATGGGAGTTAAGTCAATTTTAAAGTAAGAAACGTGGAAATTGGTATAAAGGCTCCTGTTAACAAATAACTTACAGTGATTTTGGATAAACTACTCCTAAGAGGATGAAATGGGGGGGGTTAAAGTTTATAATGGAGTTTGGTTTTTTTAAAGTTAGAAACGTAAAAATTGGTATTTAGGCTAATTTTGAAGTGAGAAACGTGTTCCTGTCAACAAATAAAAAATATTACTTTTGGCGTGTTTGGAAACATCTACCCCTAAAAAGGTGAAATTTCAATTTATTTATTTATTTATTTTATTTTATTTTTAAATGGGGGGTAGAAATTTGTATAGGAGTTCGGTCAAGTTTGAAGTTAGAAACGTGGAAATTGGTATATTCGCTACTATTAAGAAATAATAAAAAAACTCTTTCAGTTATTTTGGATTAACTTCCCCTAAGGGGCTGTAATGGGGGGTTAAAATTTGTATGGGGGTTTGGTCATTCTTGAAGTTAGAAACGTGGAAAATGCTATAAAAGGCACTGTTAACAAATAAAAAATAAAACGTTTGGTGATTTCCGAAAAACTATCCCTAAGTGGGTGAATTGGGAGGTGAAAGTTCTAATGGGAATGAAGACATTTTTCAAGTTAATGAAGTTAGTGTTAAAGCTACTGCTTACAAACCAAGAGTACTTTCGGTGATTTTGGAAACACTAACCAAGGGGGTGATAATGGGGGTGGCAATTTGTAAGAAAGTTTTGTTATTTTTGAAGTTAGATATATGAAAATTGGTTTCTAGACTACTAAATATAAAATATAAAAGTAAGTATTTCACACAACACGCTTCTTTTGCCCATCATTTGTAAGGGGCTGTTTATTTACGTAAGATGATTTGGGGGGAGGGGGTCTGAACAAGTCTTATTTTTTCTTACATGGGGCTAGGATGTTTTTACGTAAGATCACAAAATCAAGCAAAAATTAAAGCGTTTATATATTATTGCTACTTTTTCTTTGCATTTTTGGTACATACTGATCTTACGTAAGATTAAAAAGGAGGGAGGGGGTTCATCCAAGTCTTATTTTTTCTTACGTAGGGGGAGGGGGGTCAGAAACTGGTTAAATTGTCTTACGTAACAAATGAACAGCCCCTAATGAATGTAGTGAAATGGAAGTTTCGCCAAGTACCAGGAGAGTTCTTCAACGATTAATGTCCCTGCATATTATATTGGATAGCCCCATTTTGTCAAGAGTGATGAAGAATTGGCAATAAGCATTAATGGCATGAATGTAGTGTATATGTGCTGCATGTAATACATAATCACATAATAATTAAACAAACACTAAAGAGCCAGGGTTGCGGCATGAAGTTTTACTACCCTGTAGCATATCGTCGGTGTTCTCTGCCTCCATATCTGTCTTTAGTGAACCGGAACCAGTTTGAAACTACAGCATGAATCTCAGCATCTGTGGCTCCTGCAGAGGTTTGTTTCGGTGAACAGCATCTGTAGAGGTAAATAACATTTTACCATATAGGTAGTTGTTTGTTCTCACCTACTTAAGGAAAGGAAATCCTATTTATAGTTATATACATATAGTAGGTATTATTTATACATACCATTTTGTTTAACTCCTTAGATGGATGGATTTGGATGTCATCATCGTCACTTTCTGACTGGACGGGGCAAATCTTTCTTTCTTTTTAGGTTCATCATTCAAATCAGTAATTGCTAACTCCGATTCACTTTCAGCCATTCTGCACCATTCTCGGTCTTTAATCAAATCATCTGAAAAAATAATATGTTAATAGTTAAGGGGGGCCGTGTCTGGGACTTAGAATATTTAAAAAAAAAAATTATAGGGATTGCGAAACACTTAGAATAATTTTCAAGTTTATGATGAAATAAGCTCTTTGTTCTTAACAAATTTTTCTCTAAAATTAAAAATGGGTGAGATAGACGACTTCAAAGATTGATAATTTAAAAGACTTCGACATTTTTTGTGGGATGTGGTGTCATTATAACACTATTTTTTTATGATTGCAACGTATAGAACACGTTAAAATAAGCACATTTTACTTGAAAAACTTTTCTCTAAAATTAAAAACTACTGAGTATGACACATATAAAAAACTAGGACTTAGAATAATTTCGGTGTCACTTTGTATGGAGCCAGGACTTAAAAAAAGTTTCATCAATGTGATGTCTTATTGACACTATTTAGTTATAATTCTATCACATATAATACGTTAAAATAAGCACATTTTACTTGAATATTTTTTTCTAAAGTTAAAGATGACTGAGATAGACGCCTTCAGAGATTACAATAGCGACGTCGCTTCATAACATAAACAGCATTGTTGATTTGATATTGAAACGGAGTTCTGTAGCGGAAGTGAAATGAAATGAAATGAAATATATTTATTTAACAAACGCACATACATAAAGAAATCGTGACTTTGGGTCCTGAGCTAGGATTCCCTGTGTTACAGGACCCAGTGAGACAATAACATTAGTTTGGTTTAATGCCTTCGTACAGAGTAAGAATCTATGCAAAGCTGTGTGAATGGGAGTGTGTGTGTGTGTGTGTGTGTGCGTGTTAAATTAAGGGTGTTAGTTAAATTAAATAGTAATAATATAAATAATGTAGATTTAACTTTGGAATGAAAGGGAATATCGGCATGGGTGACAATGCTATTGTATCGACATTTAAGTCAGAGTTTAATAACATGTAGGGTTGAGCTTGTCTATTTCACTACAGTCAGAAGCAGCTCAGTCTCGTGGTAGTTAAATTGCATGAGCCACTGCGTTACTAATTTCCTATGGGGTGGTCTAGAGGCCTTATAAGATTTACAGAAGGTCTTCATAAGTAACGGGGAAACAAATGCACTGAAACGCTGGGCAAATTTGGTGTGGCACTTAGGTGTTTTCCATCTTTGTCGTCGTCGCGTGTCTGCGTTGAAGTTCCCATCGTGTTTCCTACCGTATTCAAGCATGACTTTTCTGAGATACAGCTGGCGCACCGTAAGAACGTTGGCATCCATATGAAGGTCTTTTGTGCTATAACGGAACGGTTTACAAAGTGCGACTTTTAGCAGTGATCGTTGTGCTCTTTCCAAGGTGATCAGGTGACTCTTAGCGGCTCCACCCCAGGCTGAGTTACAATATCCCAGTATTGACTCACCGAGCGCAAAGTATACCGTTCTGAGGAGCTCCGGGTACGCAACATCTCTTAGTAGTCGGAACACAAACATCAGCTTACGAACACGGCCCTTCAGGGACTCTATGTGCTGGCGCCAGGTTAGGTGGCTGTCTAAAATGATGCCAAGGTATTTGACTACACTTGTGCGCTCAAGTGTGTTGTCAGTGCTTGCTGTGGGCATTTGTAGCTCGTCGTTCCGCAGACCAACCCTAATGGAAAAGTCATCACTAGGTTGACCTCCAGAAGTGATGAAGAAACATAGATATTTGGTTTTTTTGACATTCAATGTCAGTAAATTTGCATCAAGCCAGTCTGTAACTATGCTCATGGTTAGCTCAGCTGTTTTCTGCACTTCTGCCCAGTCCTTACTCTCAACGAGGATTGCTGTATCATCCGCAAAGGATACAATTGATGTTTTGTGCAGTTTAAGGTTGCAGAGATCATTGATATAGATCAGGAATAAGGTTGGACCCAGCACGCTTCCTTGGGGCACTCCGAAATTCACACTAGAAAACTCGCTGTAATGGATGCCTACCCGAACGCACTGCTTTCGACCCTGGACATAAGTTCTAAACCAGTCAGTTACTGATCCCCGTATTCCGAGTCGCTCGAGTTTAGCCAAGAGGATGGGAACAGAAACTGTGTCAAAGGCCTTAGCAAGGTCTAAAAATACGCTTACGCACTTGTCCCCTTTGTCAACACAGTCGACTATGTTGTTAACAAGCAGATTGACTGCTTGTTCTGTAGAGCGTTTCTGCCTGAAACCGAACTGGTTTGGTGACAGAAGTGCTTTACTTTCGACGTATTTTAGAAGCTGACGATTTATGATCTTCTCAATTAGTTTGCCGATAACACTAAGAAGAGAGATGGGCCGATAATTAGTGATCTCATTTCTGTTTCCTGCTTTGTAGATTGGCGTGACTAAAGCGACCTTAAGGACATCGGGAAACGTTCCTGTTGTCATGCTAAGGTTACAAAGATATGCTATGGGCTCGGATAGGTAATAAACTGACATTTTTAACAGGTGCGGGGTTATGCCATCAATGCCGGGCGCACTTCCCGTCTTTAGTTGCCTGATGAACGAGGCAATTTCGTACTCATCTGTAGGTCTGAAGAAGAATGACGAGGCGAAAGGTGGCGCTGCTTTCCGACGTTCGGAGCTGGCCTGACGTTCTTCACTCACTTGCTTCCTTGCTAGAGCCACTTCCGCTAGGTTCTTACCAACTGACGTGAAAAATGTGTTGACTTTATTAAGGGCTTTTATAAGATTCTCTTCGAGAGAGAGCAGTTCGGTCGCTTGGTCACGTGAGGCTGTAATGTTACATATAGACTTGACTGTCTTCCAAGTTTTCTTAGCATCCAGCCGGGCCTCCATTAGTTGTTTCTGGTGGTATTTTGTCTTCTCTGCCTTCAACAAGTCCGTGCAAGTGTTTCTGTAGCTTTTGTATTTGCTTCGTATTGCCGCATTGTTCGGGTTTTCCGTGGCCTCTCGGTGCAGTCGGCTCCTTTCGCGGACACATTTGAGAAGCCCGGGTGTAATCCAGTCTTTAATCATGGTCTTGGAATTCGAAGAAGCTATGGTGTTTTTGCGTTTTTTAATTATATCAGTTAGAGTCGTACAAAAGAAGTCACATGCTTCATTTGCCTCGCGCATGGTGTAAAGCGCCGCCCAGTCAACATTTTCAATGTCAGTTAAAACTGCCTTCAGGTTCATTCTAGTACTTTTTGTGTTTTCCTTACGTTGTGAGCAATCCAAGACTGACAATACAAGGGAATGATCGGTGATGTCTTCAAGGCATGTAAAGACAGCAGATTTGGACTTAGACCTAATCATCACGTGATCAAGGCAGTTTACACCTCGCGTAGGCAGTGAGTTACCTGCATAAAACCCGTGCTCCGAGCACACGTTCAAATAGTCATCGGCACCTGGGCTGTACGAGTTTGCAATTAAATTAATATTTAGGTCTCCCGTTATAATGGCTTGGGTACTTTCCTTATTTTGTTTTAATAACAGAGCGAGAGAATCAATAAAAACTCCAGGGTTCTGATAGCTTGGTGATCTATAGGGGCCTAATATATTAATATGATTATTTATTGTTACAAATAATGCATTCGCTTCCTTAATAATATTAGTTTTATTGAGTTTTACTTAATGGTGTTTTCGGACAAAAATAATCACTCCGTCGTTCTGTAGAAAGTGTTTATCTGAAGCAAAGCAATTGTATCCGTTAATAGACGGAAGGTGGGGGCATACTGGTAGCCAGCATTCCGTCAAAACTATAACGTCTGGTGTAAGATTGGCACGTTTAAGAACACATTTAAAATAGTCAATATTACATTGGTGACTGCGAATGTTCTGCGTAAGTATAATAAAAGGTTTCTTAAACTCGGCAAAAATAGCAGTGCAGTCTTCAAGGCGCGAAACCGGTTTGTTATCGCACAGCACCGTTTCATCGATATCGTCCGCCACTGTGTTTAGACCGCCCGCAGAGTTAAAGTTTTGTCTCTGGGGCCATGAGTTATCGTGTAAAATGTGTGTACTGAAATACTGTCAAAGTCAGCGATCGGTAGACGGTTTAGTCGGGGAAAAATAATATAGTGGGTGGGGTTGTTAAAGTATAGATTACTTGTAGAATGAAGATAAGAAGTATAATTATAATATTTGTACGTGTTTGTAGGTACATGATACGAAATACACCAAGCGCAGTACCAATATGACAACTTTGGCTCATGTGCAGTCACCACACGGGATTGTTGAGCCACTATAGAACCCTCTCACAGAAAGTCGACGGAAAATTTTGACGTAATTTCTTTTGAGTGACTTGACGTTGTCATTATGACAGGGTTCTATGGTGGCTCAACAATCCCGTGTGGTGACTGTACATAGGAAAATATGCAGGACAGGTTTATACAATTTTCATTAGAATTAAAGTTAAAATTAAAATACCCGAAATAACTGTATAGTATAGGACCAAATAGCATTACAAGGTAAACTGGTAATATAGGTGCGTATGCATATCTGGGCTTATCAGAAAAGCAGCTTTCGATCTGCCTTATTAAAACTGCTAAGCGAGCCGTATCACATTCTTGAGTAGTAAGGGAACTGGGCAGGAAAAGGTGGAAGAGATAACTGTTGTGCTTAATAAAAAATATTGATTGACAAGTTACAATACCATACATATTAACTGGATGAATACCTTGAGATACATTTCAAGTGCACCTACTGTAGCGCAAGATATATATACCCTTACATTGCCATAAACAAAATAAAATTTCACAGTAATAAAACTTTGTATCAATTGACGATTGCAATACATAATGCAATAGGTGAAAACTTTTGAAATTGGAAAAGGCACAATGTACAATCGGCAGAGTTAAGATGCGGCTAAAACCATCTCCTACTTAAAGTTCTTAAGCACTTCTACGTTCCTCACCCAGTGGTATTCAGTCCCTTCTGATTTACGTAGGTATACTCGACCATTTGTGACCCAGACCATTTTATTACCAATTTCTTTAGCCTTCAGCCTAGCGGCCTTATGTAAATCTTTGGTTTCCTTGGTCAGGTGCTCGACTATAAATACCTGGGATTTGGGTTCACTAGCTATGCCGAGGTGACTTGTATTTAGTTTGTCACCGGCGTTGGCCTTGTTGAACTTGCGGTTAGCCGTGATGAAGCTGTCTCGAAGGCGGGGCGATGAGAACTTCACCAGGATGGAGCGGGGCCTCGGGTTGTCGGGGTTTAGCTTGGCAATGCGCATACACTGCAATATTTCATGTTGCTGCACGTGCCGATTGTTTTTGCTGAGCCGAGCCTGACGCCTCTAGAGGCCCTAAGCCCTAGAGCTTCTCTGTTGAGAAGTGAAGCGCGGCGCGGCGGAGCGGAGGGTGGCGGAGTGGTCGGGGCGTGTGGCGATCGACACTCTCGCCACAAATCTCCCATTTATCAAGACAAGAACCAAACATTCTCTCAAACCAATGGACAACGCAGGTTTCGTGATCAAAAAAAATATATAAATAAAAACTAGTTACCTGTCTCGTACAAAACGCGTCTGAATGTGTAAACGGGCCAATTTTCATCCGGTAATATTTTCGTAGTGAGGCATTTTGTTGAACTTTCCCACGACCTTGTAGTAGGCCAAAGGCAATCTTTTTTTCGCGTCCAGTCTTCACGTATCATATCACACTCAAGACCTTCCCCGTCTCACTGGAATCGTCATACTCAACAACTGAAGAAGTTGCTTGCGATATTTGGGTAAAACGGCTGTTTTATATTAAATTTTGACCCGTTACTGCCACTCAGTAACAAACAACACAACAAAATGGCCGACATTCGACTCACCGTCTGAGCGCACCCGACTCGTCCGAGCGTGTCCCCAACCCCCGCGCGCCCCGCGCGATACACGCTACTTTTGAATTGGATTCCAATAAGTTGGCCCAATGTTGTTTCCAGGCAAAATAACAAATGAAAAATGTATTTCTTTAATTAAGTACACTTGTATTATTTTTATTTAGGTCATACACTGAATTAATAAAGAATGTAACTAATTTTCAGGGATTCAAAACATTTTTAAATAAGTAGGTACCTACTTACCTATACTTTGAATTTTATTAGGTATTTAGAGTCGTAAATATACCTCTGACTGCTAGGGTTTTATAATACTACTCTGTCAAGAAAGTACCGGGAAAAGATCAATAATACACAAACTGTTTGTTAATCATCCAAATTTATTTTATCACCTTCAAAGTATGCTCCTTCAGAAACGATACACTTACGCCAACGAATAATCCAATCATCAAAACATTTTTTAAACGCTGTTTCCGGAATTGAATTCAGTTCTCGGCGCGAATTCTCCTTTATGTCTTCTACCGATTGAAAACGGGTGCCACGAAGCGCCACTCCGAAGCTTGTTGACTAGTTTGCATGTCAAACTCGTAAACCCACGTCTCGTCACCAGTAACAATGCGTTTCATGAATGTTGGGTCGGAATTGACTCGTTCTAGCATGTCCTCAGCGACTCTCATGCGATTGAGTTTTTGGAGAAAATTCAGGTCTTTTGGGACTAGCCGAGCGGTAACATGTTTCATACCCAAATGATTAGTTAAAATAGTACGGATCGACTCGTGAGATACAGAAAGTTCGGCGGCTATCTCTCTCAAAGTTGAATGAGGATTTTCAGTCACTATTTCCTTCACTTTTGCGATGTTAACTTCAGTTGCAGACGTTGATGGCCTACCAGAGCGAGGCAAATCTTCCATCACATCTCGACCGCTTTTGAACGCTTTGTACCACTCATAAACACGTGTTTTTGATAAAGTCGAATCACCGTAAGCCTTCTGTAACATTTTCAGTGACTCCGAACACGAAATTCCATTGGCGATGCAAAATTTAAGACAAACTCTTTGTTCAATGTTTTTGTCCATTATGAAATTCGCAATACACACTAGATATGATATAACTAAAAACAGCACTGTATTTAATATAAATAACAGATGCAACTCAAACTCCGCGCCAAAATAGAAAACAGTTGTGCCAATCTAACAACAACAAAAAAAACAAAAATTTGAATTTGGAACCATAAACAAATCATCCATTCCCGATACTTTGTTGACTGAATGTATTATTTATATAATATTGTAGCAAGTAGATTGTCACAAACACTCTAATCGCTGTGACGCTGAATCTTACAATGCGCTGTTAAGATTTCCCCAGAAAACATTACCCTGCTCGGGTAGTGTGTGGTAATTTAAGCTAACCTAGGAAACTAGTCCTATGCTTCCAGCTTACTTCCGATTTGAAATTTGATGGAACTTTTTTTGTTTTTTTCTTTTTTTAACATTATGTAAGATAGATAAGATAAGATAATATTTATTACCTGAAATTTACTTGTAGGGTTGCTTAGATCTAGCTTATGCATTAATATACGAGCATAAAGTGTACCCCTGACTCGGAAACTAGTGAAAACTGTAATTTCCGTGTCAGTGATTCCTCAATCAAATACGGTTTAGTGGCTATTAAGAGGGCGCCGAGCATATGACGCGGACGCGATTTAGGTAGACTCGCTACTTGTGTGCGTGACACGCAAACTACTGCAAATTGGCGCGGCCGACTCGACGTTTGCGTTGCACGACAAAAGTATCTAACTTAACAATGAATTGATTACTTAATTGATATTGTTTGTAAGATTTTTAAGGCATACTAACATTTTAAACAGACTTTAAAAACAGAATGTTATCTTTTGAACCCGTAAATGTGTTTATGTTCACTCATGACTTTTTACAGCTAGATACCTTGTGAACAGATTTCGATGATTAGTTTTACGTTAGTTCGAAATAATGTTCGTTAAATAAGTTAAATGCAATGAAAATATGTACTCTTGTGTGAAAAACGAATTTCGCAGATTAACGGCCGCACTCAGAGACGTCAATTAAGATTTAAGTTTCATTAAAGTAGCTGCTGTCACTTTCTTTGCTATAGCAATAGAATAAGACGCAGCAACTTTAATTAAACTTAAAACTTACTTGACGTCTCTGAGTGCGGCGGTTAGACTGAGAAGTTTATTGGCAAACGTAACGCAAAGACTTCAAAAAAGGAGGAGGTTCTCAATTCGTCTGTCTGTTTTTTTTTTTGTATGTTTGTTACGAGATTACCAAGTCAATTGTGGACCGATTTTGAAAATTATATTTTTGTTTGATAGGGTATACTTTCGAGGTGGTACCATTGTCACCAAGTCAGTATCTGATGAGGGAATCCGTGAGGAATTGTGGGAATTCGTCAAATATTCAAGGCGTACATAGCGATTTTTGTATTTTCAGTTACAAGTCAAGCATTTGCATTTAGAAAGTATGATTTGGTGAAGTGGAACTGATGATGAAGACCATATATGGCCACCGGAACTCCTCAATGGTACCTATTTTAAGGGTGGTGGTAAGATATCTCGATTAATATAGTTAAGCGACTATGACGAAGCACATTTAAATAGTTAAAATATATAAAACACTACGACTTTCCCGCAACGATGCTTGCGGCGAGCTTGAAATATCCCATAGTTTCTTATTCATTGAGAAAGTTATGTTGAGAGAGTTATGTTAATAACAGCATATTATGGTCACAAAAAGGTACAAAATTAAATGTTTTAAAAAACAAAAAACCGCCTTCAAAAAACCAAAAAATAACTTATTTTCAAATGATAATAGGGCAGTCAAACTGAAGTCTGCGTCCCTCAATATTTTTAACCAAAAGCAGACTTCAGTTTGACTGACCTATTATCATTTGAAAATAAGTTATTTTTTAGTTTTTTGAAGGCTGTTTTTTGTTTTTTAAAACATTTAACATATTGTTATGTATGTTAGTATGTAAGGTATTTTTCTGACTGAAATAAAATTCTATTTTATTATATTTTGTCCTATTTTAAAAATAAAAAATAATTTATTTTTTTATTGCGACAATTTTTTTTCGTTTCGGTACTTTAACAGCTTTATTTTCCAATAATTTGAGTTTTTTACCCTGAATACCATTTAGGATCAGAATACTTGTCAAGACAAAACAAACGAGCCCAATCTCGATGGGGTGACTTTGTTTTATTACCGAGTTCTTGTGGCTGCCGCCCTGCTCCATCATCAGACCCTGGATACCATCTAGGATCAGAATACTTGTCAAGACAAAAAAAACGAGCCCAATCTCAATGGGGTGACTTTGTTTTATTACCGAGTTGTTGTGGCTGCCGCCCTGCTCCATCATCAGACCCTGGATACCATCTAGGATCAGAATACTTGTCAAGACAAAAAAACGAGCCCAATCTCAATGGGGTGACTTTGTTTTATTACCGAGTTGTTGTGGCTGCCGCCCTGCTCCATCATCAGACCCTGGATACCATCTAGGATCAGAATACTTGTCAAGACAAAACAAACGAGCCCAATCTCGATGGGGTGAATTGGTTTTATTACCGAGTTCTTGTGGCTACCGCCCTGCTACATCATCAGACCCTGGATACCATCTAGGATTAGAATACTTATCAAGACAAAACAAACGAGCCCAATCTCGATTGGGTGAATTTGTTTCGTTACCGAGTTATTGTGGCTACCGCCCTGCTCCATCATCAGACCCTGGATACCATCTAAAATCAGAATACTTGTCAAGACAAAACAAACGAGCCCAATCATTAAGTTTAGCCGAGATCCTGTCGCCACCTTCCGATTCCAGCATCAGATCAGCTCCATGTCATCATAATATTGCATTATCATGCGATATACATATGCATGCAATATTTCAGCTCAATCGGAAACCGGGAAGTGGGTCAAATTTAACTTGCAAGATTTCATTACATACTCCGGGACAGGTGAAACTTTTAATAAATATAAACTTTACAAAAATACTTACCTAGTTTTGCTGCGTGTCGCAGAGTATACGTACACAACAGACGGCGATCGGTTTGAAGGTCAAATCGTTCCGCAAAGAGACGTCACCTCTCTCTGAGCTCTCGTGGTTGACTAAATTTTTCGCCGCGCGGGCCGCGTATTATATCAAACGCCGCACGCCCATAGTATTTTTGTATGGCGGATTCGAGGTGCTTTTTCAAAATATCATATTTAAATAACTATGATACATTTTCAAATACTGAAAGTGGTCTTTTGTAGTTTGATCATTTTTGATCCAGTTACGATGAAGTTTAATATTAACTTTTAGATTATTTTTATTGTAATTTAACAAAACGCCGGAGTGCTTTTCTTTAATTTTTTCTCAAATTTACGTAGATATAACTATTAGATTATAAATTATTTCTTATTATTGAACATGTTTTATTGTTAACACATTCTTTGCGATTTTAAGTATGATTTTTTTATATTTTTTACTCAAAGATTATAGACTACGTCAACTTAACCGTAACCACTGTTTTCGCTTATTTTGCTCGGCGCCCTCTTAATGTATAAACAATAATAAGAACATAATATCTGGTGTTACTTAAGATATAAAAAAACTAAGGTAAATCAGACTTAGTGATAGATAGTTAGGTAAAAACGGTAGTTGCCTTAATAAGCTACCTTTGCTTCCGAGTGGAACTAAGTAGGTACGTTACGTGCCCGTCATAGTGTAGTTTCTTTTGTTATTTTAGTTCACTCTCTGATCTGGCACGGAATAAAAACATCGTCACTTACCTTCGCCTGTCATTTGTACCTGTCGTCGACTATCCCGTAACCTTGACCGATCGGCCCCTATTACAATATATTATTTTTTCGCAATAAACTATTGTTTTAAGGATGTGGCCTGGATGTTTCATTTTACTTCAAAACACACAGGTTGTGTGTGTGATTGTGTTTTGAAGTAAAATGAAACATCCAGGCCACATCCTTAAAACAATAATTTATTGCGAAAAAATAATAATTTGTTTTTTATTCCATAATCGCTCCATAGAAGACTTACATTACAGAGTTTTAAAAAATGCCTCTTCGATTGTCGCAGACTGACAGACCTGAGCGATAACCATAGAATTAACGCGGCACGTTTAACACAACCTGATATAATTTGCTTTATTTGCAGGTACTTGGGAATTCGAAGCCCACTGAGGAGTCGTCATCGTTCCACGAAAAGAGTGGTCGTCATCAAAATAGCTTTAGTCTGGTTTCTCAGTATGACCGTGTCTAGTTTTATTACAGTTTTAGGTAAGTTTTAATAAAAATAATAAATATAAAATTCGTCTTCTCGTCATGGTACGGAAAAAAAACACGACCACAGGGGCCTATCTTACGTTACATGACTATGGAATTATATTTTGTACAGTAAAGGTTATAAACATAGATACGTCCAAAGCCTCAAAAATATGTAATTACGATCACGATCACGATAAGGTCGTGGTTACATATTTTTGACACTAAACCAGTGGTTCCTAACCTTTTCAATATTGTTACCCCTGTGACCTATTAGGAAAACTGATTTTACCCGACCTTAAAATGTTATCAATACAAATAATACAAATAAATACAAATAACTTATTTAATCACAAATTGCACATCAGCCTTACAATTTTAACTTATTGAGGTGCCAATTATGTACGGTTATAAAGCTAGACTGGTCGTCAGAGGATACAGTCAACAGCACGGCATCGACTATTACGAGACTTTCAGCCCTGTTGTTCGCTGGGATACAATACGCACTATGTTGAGCGGAGCAGCTATTAGAAAAATGCACATGACCCAATTCGATGTAAAGACTGCCTCTTTATACGGTGACATCAACGAGGTTATTTATATGAAGCAACCTGTGGGATTTGATGATGGATCAGGCCGTGTCTGCAAGCTCATCAAAAGTCTATACGGCTTGAAACAGGCGCCACGGTGCTGGAACAAGAAATTTTGTTCTTTTTTGTCAAAGTAGAAATTAACGCAAAGTGACTCAGATCCATGCTTGTTCATAAGCCAAGATCGGCAACTAATCGTCATGATTTACGTTGATGATGGATTGATCCTTTCGCCAAACAAGACATGCGTGGAGAAATTCCTGAGTGCCTTGTCTTACAAAGTCGGCTGCTACCTTGGCTTGCAAATAAATCGCCTGAATAATGAGTCTATATTCATAAACCAAGAAGCCTACATAAAAACTATTTGAATTATTATGACATGAGCGATGCTAACTCGGTAGTCATACCTATAGACAAAAGTCAAATGACGGTTAATTTGAATTATGACAATGACACGAGTGACAACAATTTTCATTACAGAGAATTAGTTGGAAAATTATTATTTTTATCGGTTGTGAGTAGACCGGATATTTGTTTTGCGGTAAATGTTTTATCGAAACATGTTGAGAAACCCGACAAACGCCACCCGACAACCCGACAATGCGATCGCTAAAAGAGTCTTGAGATATTTAAAGGGAACTCAATGCCTTGGTATGTTATTCAAGACTTCGTCAGCTGCGGTTTGCCAGAGAAATTTTCGTCTATGATTATGCCAATCGAGCACTCTGCCATAGCAATTACCACAAATACAATAAAGTATCAAATTGATTGATATGGAGGTTTAAAACGCCGACACGGATACCAGTGGCGCTGCATTCGCTGCAAACAGATCACAATCACAACGCGGAAAACCAAAAAGCAAACAAGGCGGCACTCTAATGTCAAGTACGACAACGTCAAAAGTGATTGGTGAAAAACTCTGTTGACAGTGGCGCGAGTACTCATATGACAACAAACGAAGCTTGGATAAATAACGTGAACAGTTCACCAAATCCAGCACATCATGTGTTGAGGGCGCCACCTCCGCATTGCAAGTTAGACTGGATTCAGCCGAAATTTGTGAGGAATTCAAGGACTGTATTTCCGGATTAGAACGGGTACGTATCTTGACATTCGAATCGTCCGTATTCAGGACCCCAACCACATCTTGCTTCACAGGAGTGTTTGTGTTGTCGTATTTTGGTATTTTATTACGACACTTTTGGCATTTCCATGTTTTCTTGCTCTCGGCTGTCATTATGTTGAAGAAACGCTTTTCGGCATTTGCACATAAGAAGTCGTAGTATTTGGAGCACTGACAGCATATAAAAAATTGACGAGTTTCAATTTTTTGTAACATCCAGCACAGGTCAGTTTTGCTGGTGGTGCCATCTTTAGTCAATTTGTGGTAACAGTTACAAGCGAAGCTCCGATGTTTTTAAAACGTCAGCCGTAACGATAGATAATAATACGCTTACAAAAGCAAATATGTCGTTATGAACGCGGATAAGAATTTCAGCGATTAGCGAGCGATATCACAATTAGTAATGTGTTGTGCCGGCCAACTCGACAACTAACTTGTTGTCAGTAAGTGAACTAATAAAAAATGGAAACAAAGTACCTAGTTTTTGAAGCGGATCACTGTTATATTCGCAACAAGTAAAATAAGCTGGTAGCCACAGCAGACTCAAACAATGGAGTATACAAGCTAAACATAAAAGTAGCAGATTGTATGTTGGCAGCACCAGGTGTAGCAAGTGCAGAGCTTTGGCACAGAAGGTTAGTAAACTCAATTGATTTACATAAAATGATGAATGGTTTTGTGGATGGATTGTCTTATCCTGATTCCAGTGACATGACGAAAAATAACTGCGTCACCTGTTGTGAAGGTAAACAAATGAGGCTGCCATTTTCACATGTGGGACAGAAGAGTACAGAAACGCTACAGATAATACATGCTGATGTATGTGGTGCAATGGAAACCAACTCCATTGATGGTGCACAGTACTTTGTTCTATTAATTGATGACTGTAGTCGCATGACATTCATATATTTTCTGAAGCATAAGAATGAGGTGTTCAAACAATTTCAAGATTTGAGAGCAATGGTCGAAAATCAGCAGAATAAAAAAATAAAGATCCTACGCACACACAATGGTGGTGAATTTTGTAGTTCAGAAATGGAGGGGTTCCTGTTCAAAGAAGGAATAATCCACCAGAGAACCAATGCATACCCTCCAGAACAAAATGGTGTTTGCGAGCGAGCAAATAGAACTGTTGTTGCGAAAGCGGGTGCTTACTTTTTGACGCAAAGCAAGAAAAGAAATTTTGGGCTGAAGCAGCGTATACTTAAAAAATAGATCTGTAACTTCGAGCTTGGTAGATAAAACTCCTTACGAAGTATGGCATGGACAGAAAACAAACCTAGATCATATCCGTCTATTTGGAAGCCCTGTGATGGTTCACGTATCCAAACAAAAAAGGTTGAAATGGGACAAAAACGCTGAACAGTACATCCTTGTAGGTTTTTCAGAAACCAAAAAAGGTTATCGTGTATATTATCCTAAAGAAAAAATTATAGCTGAGAAGAAAGACGTCATAGTAATGGAGAGTGAGGTAATGACACAAACAACAAAGATGTCAATGTGATCTGGATACAGAATGAAATGGAAGTGACAGAAGGCAGTGAAGAGTCAACAGTGGAGTCAACTGAAGGTAGTCGAGATTCAGCGGGGGAGTCTTCTGGTAATAAATCTCTCAACAATACAAGTACATCCTTATATACAGATCGACATAGTGAATGCGAGGGTACCACAGATAACACTCTGACTACTACAAATATTGAGACAGATATATCAAATGGCGAGCTACAATCTGCTCCAATAACTGAACGGAGCAAGAGAGTAGGAAGAGCCCCAGAACGCTACGCTAGTAACATGGTTGTTTCTAATCCTTGTCCAGAAATTGAACAGATAGATTTTGCAGAAGCTCTCAAAGGACCATAATCCAAGCTATGGAGGACGGCCATGCAGGAAGAGCTGCAATCACTCGAGGATAATAACGCGTGGGAGCTTGTCGATGTTCCGAAGTGGGTGTTTAATAAAAAACTAGACGTGAATGATAAAGTGCGATATC
This sequence comes from Tortrix viridana, assembly GCA_963241965.1. Classification (NCBI taxonomy): domain Eukaryota; kingdom Metazoa; phylum Arthropoda; class Insecta; order Lepidoptera; family Tortricidae; genus Tortrix; species Tortrix viridana. The sequence continues at coordinate 34,246,699 of OY725171.1, read as the reverse complement.
GTGCCAGGCTTGTGGTGAAAGGTTTTACACAGCAACACGGCATTGATTATGAGGTTTTGGGGTACACTAACTAAAAGGGGGGTTGGAAATTTGTATGAAAGTCATCAATCTTTGAATATAGAAACGTGGAAATTGGTATATAGGCTACTATTAACAAATAAAACATACAACTTTCAGCGATTTTGGATAAACTACCACTAAAGGGTTGAAATGGGGGGGTTTAAGTTTGTATGGGGGTTTGGTCATTTTTGAAGTTTGGAACGTGGAAATTGGTACATAGGCAACTGGTATCAAATAAAAAAAAACTACTACCGGCGATTTTTGAAAAACTACCCCTAAGGGAATTAAATGGGGGATGGTAGTTTGCATGGGAGGTTGGTCCTTTTTGACGTGAGAAACATGGAAATTTGTGTATAGGCTACTGTAAATAAATAAAAAATAGCACTGGAGTGGTGGTTTGTATGAGATTTCGGTCAATTTTGTATGAGAGTTTGGTAAATTTTGCAGTTAGAAAAGTGGAAATAGGTATATAGGGGTACATAGGTTAATTAAATAAAAAAAAAACTATTTTCGGTGAATTTGGATAACAACCACTTGTGGTAGTTTGTATGGAGGTTGGTCCTTATTGAAGCAAGGAACGTGGAAATTAGTATGTAGGCTATTTTTAACAAATAAAAAACGGCGTTTTTGGCGTTCTACCCCTAGCAGGGCTTAAAAAAATCGTATGGTTTAAATTTGTTTCCATCCATGTTTCATTTCTCTCTGGACCTAATTCTAAATTCAACGCGGGCGAAGTCGCGGGCAGAAGCTAGTTAATATATATTATAGCCCGCCGGTATATGTATTACGATATATTTTCCGTACTATTTGACAGACTCCACACACGCAGCTATAATATATATTTTTGAAGTAGGTACGGACTTAAATACGGAACCCTCGGTGCGTGAGTCCGACTCGCACTTGACCGGTTTTTTGTGTTAGTCAAGATACGGTTTTAATCCTCGAGACATTTTCACACTTAAAAAATTCTTATCTTAAATTGCTGCCGTGCTAGCTCTAAAAGACCGCTAAGTGGAAAAAGACAATTTGGAGTTATGGCAAAAAAACGCGCGAATCGATGTTTCTAGAAATCGTGGAGGATTACGTCAGTTTTAATTATTGAAAAATGAAACACTATTTTTATACTGTAAATTCTAATAAAAAGAAATTAATATATTGCTGGTTTTCAATTTTTTATTTAGCTTTTTGTGTTATAGTATTGAGAAGTAATTTAAATAAAATTGTAAGTTGTACACTAAAATTCAGCTAAACTTACCTTAACTTTTTTAGTAGGATTGAATTCAAACTTTCTAAGCATATAAAGCATTTTGGATAAAGTTTTTTACAATTGCAAAGCTAAAAGGTGGTTAAATCACAAAACTGCTTTATAGTTGTTTTATTATAATAGGGACAAGGAAAATTGCTTAGTTATAAGAGCGTTAAATGATTTTAACTTAATTTTAGCAAAGAATTATCTAAAACTGTAAAATAGGTTTTTATTCTAATATTAAAAACTATGATTTTCTTCCTTAGAAGAGCGTTCAATAACAAACAGTCTGAAAATACTGCATTTTAATGTTGCAAACCTTGCCCACATTAACTTGTATTTTGTTTTAACATTCAGTTAATTGCACCACTGCAACTATAATAATACAGTAAATTAATTTAAGTATTAAAAAAACATGTGAGCGATTTTATATCTTTCAGTTTTCTGTAATTTTCTCACTTCTAAAGTTTTGTCGTATTTATTTGAATTTGACGGAATTTGACGAGTTTACTATACGTTGTTCGTTAGTTCGTTTAATGGCCGATCTTCCTCTACTGCAGATTGAGTCGTAGTTGAAGAACATGATGTACTTACATACTACAGTACCTACGTACTGTAGTATTGTATTATATGCAGTGTTGAGGGTAGCACTCGGAACAGTTTGTACCTAACGACGTATGGAAAAGATATCAGTCTTCATCTCAAGGAATTGTTTTATTACATGGTGACAACGGTGCTTATAATTTATTACATTACGAGTTAGAAAAGTTAGTTGGTCACATTATTACTACATTTTCTTTTTCCTGCGTGTATTTTAAATTATCGCTTTAATTTTTATCGCTAGAATCTCTATCTGATTCTGAACTAGGGTAATAATTCTTGTCTTTACTTAATCATCCGAAGACCAGTTCTCGAGAAAATTAAAAGCTCTATTTAGATAAAATTCACAATCAAAAAGAAAATATCCTAACCTAAACATTTTTTTTGGGACAAGCTTTTGCACAGTCGTCATTCTGCTTATCAAGACAAATCCAACGGTGACGTTTATCATGAGTAGTTTAAGAGTTCCACCACCACATTCTGTCTACATCATCGTACACCAGCTCCTTGGTACCATATTATTGCATTGTCACCAAAGTTACGTAGATATACCAAATTTTAGCTTAATCGGACACCGGGAAGGGGGAAGTTTTAATTACTAGATTTGACACAAGACGAAATTATAAATGCTAAATAAAAGCTTGTAAATAATCGGATCAGTAGGTATCTAATACTATGCCTACCTTTATATTATCAGTCCGCGATAAGAAATAGGAATGTATCTTTAAAGTCAATTTGAAGAAATGTTCATTATGTCATTTTACTTTGCTGAAGAAAAAAGTTTTTAAAATAGTTCATTATAGATATGAAATATGAAAATATTAATAGTGTCCAGATAAGTAAGTAAGTATTAATTAGTACCAAATACTCTGCTTACGGTAGTTTCAGTTCTTATTCTGATTGCGGGTAATACTTTTATGAATAGGTATACAAAACAACTTGATTTAATGAAATATACCTACTTGTGTAACTAATCAGTTCATGCCTTGATATTCCCGACATATTAGCAGGAAACGCGCAGCAACACGGAATACGTCGACTACGGCGTGAATCACAGCCAAGAAGCTTATACAGTGTTTAATTAAATTCAGTAACAAAATTTTGGGGGTTAAATCCAACCAACCAACTTTCACTATGGGGCCAAACCCGAAATTGCGAAAAAAAATCGACTCTCCCATACAAAACATCGTCAGTTGACTTTAGCCACAATACACCCATAGTAAAATTTGGTCAGTATGATTTAACCCCCAAAATTTTGTTACTGAATTTAATTTAACACTGTATAAGACTCTGGAGATTGCACCTAGAACTTTTTTATGAAGACGAGTTTAATTACCCCTAGTCATGTTTTCTATCCCTTTCACACTATCTGGAATTGCCATGATAAATACAAAAGGTGCCAATAAGAATGTGTGATGGAAAGATAAGCCCAAGAAGCTTCTTCCTACACAAATTTCTACTCTTGTTTTACTGATTTAGGATGAATTTTGACAAATTGTATACCTAAGTACTTCTTTGAAGTCAATATAAATAAACCGAACAAAAGTTCAGCCGTTTATTTCCCTGATTGTTGGAAGCTGCCATTTTAAATTTATAGCAACACTGACTGAACAATCAACTTGACACTATAGCCGATGAAGAAAGAGACAAAACATAAACGACGTCATTCAATGCCACTTTTCTTCGCTTCAAGGCATTGTGTGCGTTGCGATCTCCAGTGTCTTATTTAAGCGGGTCGAATGCGGGTCGGGCGGCGGGATTTGTCGCGGACTCCGCCATCACGTAGTGGGGATGTTTAGCATAAAGCCCTTTTTTAGCGTAGTTATGATGCTTAACTGATTTCTAGCTTAGTATGATTGTGGAAAAATGTTTACAAATGCAATGCTAAAAGCCAGTCACCCTATTTTAGCGTAGTATTTGAATTATAATTTGAATTAGCTTACAATAAGAAAATCGTTAAGGAGCTTTTGCCGTACTTTAACGAAGTCGTTTTCTGAAAACTGTCTTCAAGCGTTGTTTATATAATTTAATCTAAATTCTAGTAAAATACTACAAAAAAGCCAACGTATTATAACTATAAAGTAGTATTGTGTAAATCAAAAACTATTTCATAGCTGTGTATGGAATACAAAAAAAATATATAAATTTGCAGTTAACGATATTTAGATATGTTATAGTTAAGCATGGTAGGAAAACTGTTTTTAAGAATTGAATACCTAAAAAAAACGTGTACTTAACTGTTTAGGTCAACGCTGTAACTCTGTAACTGTAAATGATAAAAATATGAGACCTGAACAGGTCGACGCAGAATCTTTTATAGTTTCAGAATATGCTAAGAAGTCAAAATTGACAAAATGTGGCTTTGCGGTTTTTACAGCTAGCTCGGCAGATTGCGTAATTACACATTGGCATAAGTATAACTTACGCGTTATTTCTGCGCGGGAGTTATAAGACTTTTCTGTCGTAAATTCACATAAGTTTATGTTTCACTAAAATTATGTGAATTTATTTTGAATTCGTAGATACTCAAACGTCATTTTTAAGTGTATCGGTTGTTTATTAACAATTACTTAACTAGGTATACATACAAAATAAGTTATCGAACGTTTTAAATCGTTTCTAAATATACGTAATTTTGCTGTGCGGTAAGTAAGAACAAATTGAGTGGGATGGCGCTATCTACTCTCGTGTCGCTCGGGACAAAGGCAAGCCGGCGCCGACGCAATTCGCCGCCCGCCCGACCGGACGAACAGTATCGCGGTGCGTCACGTACACGGAGCTATATTATAGCACGCCGTTATATTACGATATATTTTCCGTACTAGTTAGTTGACAGAGTCCACACAGGCAGCTATAATTTATATTAATGTACCTTTTAACCCCCGACACATAAAAAGAAAGTGTTATAAATTTGACACGTGTATCTGTGTATTTGTCTGTGGCATGTTTATGCACCGATTTTGAGGTTTTGTTTTGTAAGAAAGGGTACTTAATCGAGTGGGTGAATCGAGCTTGGTTTGATGAAATCTGATAAGCCGTTTATGTACCTACTTTAATTCGTATGCAATAAGGTATATTTTGAGTTGTCTAAATTTAACACAAATTTTCAAAGTTTTTTTGTCAATTTCTCGAAAACCATATAAATTTTGAACACTTCGTTTTATTTTTCCCATAAAATATAAGAAATTATCTAACTCAATTTTTTCAGTTTTTTCGGTTCATAAACTTCGAAGATAGGGGGTGGGGGGAACGGTCATTTTTTGAATATATTTGGTTATAAATCAAAAAGTACGTCACAGAAAATTAAAAGTTTTTTTTTAAATGTGCCGATTGAGCCCTTTCATATGACACCCAGTGGACTTGCTTTAATCAAATCACTTTCATTTTTCAACCCCCCATTCTAGACCCCTTTTTAATTATGTTTAAAATTAATTTCATTTTTAGGGTTCCGTACCTCAAATGAAAAAAACAGAACCCTTATGGGATCGCTCTGTTGTCCGTCTGTCTTAAATTATATCTTATGACAAGGCCTTTTTATAAATTGGAAGAATTCTTTAGGAAAATGTTTGACCAGGCTTGCCATTACTAGTGACATGAAAGGTATACTTAGGTGAATCTATAGCCCTTAAATTGTAGCTTGAAGTCTTCTTATTTAAATTGTTATATTTCTATCTTATTTTAAGTAGATGTGTTTAGAATATTATTTTTGCATGCCAATCTTGGTTTTAGATAATTGTTAATTACCACTCTGTAACATTATGTTTTATAAGCAAATAAATGATTGATTGATTGATTGATCTGTCTGTCTGTCTGTGTGTCTGTCAAGACCCTTTTTCTCAGGGACGCGTGGAGGTATCAAGTTGAAAATTGTATCTAATACTAAGGTCTACAATCCTTGGATCAGTGAAAAATTCAAACATATAAGTCAACGCAATTAAAAGATACGGCCGTTTATGCCGCATATTTAAGGGAATCTCTAGGGAATCAAAACCTTTAGGGTACTTCCCGTTGACTTAGAATCATGACATTTGGCAAGAAGCAATGTCTTATAGCGAAAGTAAAGGAAAAAATCTGAAAACCGTTAATTTGTAGTTACATCACATAAAAAAAAGTCTATTATAAACTGACACGCACTAAGTATGCACACTCATACTAAGTAAGTGCCAGCTTATACTGGGCAATTTTTTAGGATTCCGTACCTCAAATGAAAAATACGGTACCCTTATAGGATAAATTTTTAGGGTTCCGTACCTCAAATAAAAAATACGGAACCCTTATAGGATCACTTTGTTGTCCGTCTGTCTGTCTGTTTGTTTGTCTGTCTGTGTGTCTGTCAAGACCCTTTTTCTCAGGAACGCGTAAAGGTATCACGTTGAAATTCATATCAAATAGGTACTTAGGTCTGCAATCCCTTGGATCAGTGAAAAAATCAAACATCTAAGGCAACGCAATCAAAAGATACGGCCGTTTATGCCGCACATTGAAGAGAATCTCAAGGGAATCAAATCCTATAGGGTACTTCCCGTTGACTTAGAATCATGAAATTTGGCAATGTCTTATAGCACAAGTAAAGGAAAAAATCCGAAAACCGTTAATTTGTAGTTGCATCACATAAAAAATAAAAAACAATATAAACTGACACTCACTAAGTACGAAAGTGCATAGGTACTTATTTATTGCTTGTCAGTTTATACTGGACTTTGTTAATATTGTATTCCCGTGATTTACGAATTATTTACATGCCTACAAGTTTGTGCGGAACCCTCGGTGCGCGAGTCCGACTCGCACTTTACTGGCTTTTTTATACTAGACGCAATTCTAATTAATTTGAAATTTTCAGGGCTTATCAACAAGAAAAACATAATGCCGAATCGAGGAGGATGTGTTATCAACAATCGTTTGTTTTGGATTTTTGGCTCGCTAGTCGCATTTTATATACCAATGCTGACGATGGTTGTGTCGTTTGTGCTAACAGTTTTTCTGCTAAAAAAACAAGCCAAACTAGCAGCGGCGCCTTTATTTGGTAGGACTCAAGGAAGGTAAGTTTCAAAAAGAAAGTGCGAGCCGGACTCGCGTACTGAGGGTTCCGTACTAATTTGGCCGATTTTTAGTATTTGTTGTTTTTCTATAGGGTTTGTTATATAATCATATAAAAGGCCATAGTCGGGTTTCCGTAGTAAGTCGGCCCTTACATCAAATGGGCTCGGGTTTTTTTGTAAGTACGTCTTGTAGTGATTAATATTTTAGCCGAGTACCTACATCGTACTTGTGATAGTTTTTGACTTATGATTTTTTCAAATTTTTTTAATGTATGGTTTTCAGGATGTATTTAAGGGATAATATAAAAATAATCTATATAAAGAACATTATTTCAAAATTTGAAGCAAATCGCTTGAATACATTGAATAAGAAATTTTCGAGTTTTTTCCACAACATATCCAATATGTTTCCCCCATCGCAACGATCTATCTAACCACACTCCTAAATACTTAATTGTAATGTCAGAACACATCTGATTACCACGTATATCAAGACTAACATGATGAATTTTACGACCATTACTAAAGATACAAAATTTTGATTTACTGGTCGAAACATCTAACCCTAAAGTGTCCCAAATATTTACCATAATATCCAAAGAATCTTGCATCATACAAACACTATCTTGTAAATTCTTACTCCTAACATACAAAACAAAATCATCTGCATACTGAGAAAAAAGAACTTTGTCTATCTCATGACAGATCTGATAAGTAGCAATATTAAATAAAAGGGGAGAAAGTGGATCCCCTTGCGCCAAACCTTTATCTGTCCATCGCACCATAGAACAACCAATATCTTCATCTCGAAGGATGAGATGTCTCTCGCTCAAGAAAGCCCATAATTAAAACCATTTTTGAAATTTTTGTTTGTTTGTTTGACCGCGTATCACATAAAAACAACTGAACGGATATTGATGAAATTTTCGTAAATCTATTTAAATAAAATCAGAATCAAATTAAGGCTATAGAAATTTTGGAAATATTTAGAAGAAGGGGATAAAAAGAGGGGGTAAAGTGTGTATGAAAAAATTTTTTTAGATTGTTCTAGAATCATGAAACTCACAATAAATATTTATTAATAAAAATGAAGAAAAACCTGTTTCAGCATTTTTTTAATCTCATCCAAAGATGCAAATAAGAGGGTATTATGTTTAAAATTACTGGACTTCATACAACTTTAAAAATAAAAACCAATGAAGTTTGACCTTTGAAATTTGCTACATATATGTATGTATGTATGTAAACTCTTTATTGCACAAATAATAGATTTACAATTAATATTAATAAAATAAAATGTACAAAGGCGAGCTTATCCCTATAAGGGATCTCTTCCAGCTAACCTAGAGAATGAGTGAGGACAAAACAAGAGGATAGGCAACATTACATGTAACACACAAAATTATTAGATAACATATACTTAAAATAACAAATAAAAAAAACTACTTTCGGCGATTTTGGATTACCTACCCCTAAGGGATGGAAATGGGGGTTATAGTTTGTATGGGAGTTTGGTCGTTTTTAAAGTTAGAAACGTGGAAATTGGTATATAGATTGTTAGCAAATAAAAATACTACTTTCGGTGATTTTGGACAAAACTACCACTAAGGGGATGAAATGGGGGGTTAAAGTTTCTACAGGAGTTTGGTCGTTTTTCAAGTTAGCAACGTGGGAGTTGGTATACTTTTAGGTTACCCACAATGGAAAAAAGTAACTTTCGGTGATTTTGTATAAACCAACCCTTAGGGGATGAAATGAGGGAGTGGAAATTTGTATGTGGAGTTTGGTCAATTTTGAAGTTAGAAACGTGTAAATTAGTATATAGTCTACTGTTAACAAACAAAATAATTAAATTTCTGGCAATTTTGGAAAAACTACCCTTAAGTGGGTGAAATGGGGGTGAAAATTTATAATTTTGAAGTTAGAAACGTGGGGGGGTGGTAGAAATGATATGGGGGGCTAAAATTTGTATTGGAGTTTGGTCATTCTTGAAGTTAGAAACGTGCAAATTAGTAGGTATAAAACAAATAAAAAATAATACGTTTGGTGATTTCTGAAAAACTATCCCTAAGTGGGTGAAATGGGAGGTGAAAGTTTGTATGGGAGTAAAGTCAGTTTTGAAGTTAAGAAAATTGATGTTTAAGCTACTGATTACAAACCAAGAGTACTACTTTCGGTGATTTTGGAAACACTACCACTAAAGGGTTTGAAATAGAGGATGGCAATTTGTAAGAGAGTTTGGTTATTTTCGAAGTTAGATACCTATATGTGACGTTCTCAATATAAAGGGACCTTATGGAGGAAGGCAGTTACGCTCTTCTTATTCTTGTTACTAAACGAATACTATGGTAACAGTTCTAAAAACGGCGTAACTGCCTGCCTCAATAAGGTCCCTTTATATTGAGAATGTCACACATGAAAATTGGTTTCTAGACTGGTTATTGATTACTATATATAAAATACGGGTTTTGGCGTTTTTGGAAAATCTTTAAGGATCTGATAATGGAATCTCAGGGAAATTGTTGGAACCCTTCAAAAATTTAAGGCACTTGTACAGCGATTTTCAAACTTCTTTACGAACATATACATACCAAAAGCACTATATCGGAACTAGCTTCATCTAAGCTGTTTCGTCACTTCACAAAATAAATTATAGGCAAAAAAAAGCTAATAATATATAATACTAAAAATTAATTATAATTTTAGAAGCAAATAAGTCAATACTATAAAGGGGCTTGTAATTCTTATAATCATACTTAATCCATTTATAATGTATGTAAACTAAGTTAAAAAAAGTGCAAGATTCAGTAACAATTACTTAAAAATAAAAGTAAATAAAGGAAGTTTTAGAACCAGTATAAAACTTGAAGAATTTTTAAGCATTTATACTGATAAATGCTTAAAAATTCTTGGAAGTGAAGAAAGGGTTAAATAAGTTATTGTTTATAAGCAAAATTTGAATTAAAACTAACTAAAGATAAATTGAGTCCTATTTGTTGGTCGTTACGATATGTTTGACAAGTGAGAAGTGTACAGTGAGAAAAAAAAAAAACATATAATCTGACTGCGTGAAAAATGAACTTTAAATAAAACTGAAAAGAAAAAATGAAGTCCACAGGCCTTAGTGTAAGTTTTGAGCTACAACAAACGTCTCGAATACTTTTGAGTTTTTCCATATAGAAACAGAGACTAACATACAAACGTGTTCGAGACGTTTGTCATGATTTAAACTTACACTAAGGGTCCAGTAGTCTAGAATTATGTTAAGTACTTAAAATTGAATAACCACACCATTGAAATAGTTTCATGATGGATACAAACATAAAATTTTTGCTTGGCGGTCTTCGGAGGGGTAAGTTGTGGCTGCTAGGTACTTGGAGGTTGGAGTTTATACAGTGTGTAAATGGTATACGGGCGATTATTAAAAGTGGACATAGATTAAGACTCTACTAATCATAAACAGAAAGAATTATTTTGATTACGCTAACGTATACACCGTTATTAATTTTTGAACATACTATCGACCCGCAATGTACTGTAATGGTAACTTTCCCGTTCTCTCGATAGAGGTCGCTACGGGTCTTGAAATGTGCAACTGTAGTGCGGTACTTGTCAAAGTACACATGCCATGCACTATGACGGCTGAGACCAACCAAGTCTCTTCCCACCTTATAGGCTTAAAGGGAATTACCATCACACTACAAAGACAAGCGCCATCATGGAAACATGCCTGCACCACGAATGTAGCCTGCCTTATTCACCCTTCTTTCCATGGTTGTTCATGCTTGCTTCAACTGTACAAGTCTGTAAAATACAAATTTACAATTAAATAAATATGTACAACTAAATCCTAATCTTAACCCTATATTTATACACAACTAAGTTATAATCCTACTATACATTTTTTTTTATATATTCCTGTGAACAATTACATATTTAGCAATATTACCCAACTTTTTTATTTTATAATTGTTATTAGGTAGAATATTAACAATTTGATAGGGTCCCGTAAGATATGTCGGACATTTTTTACAAACTTGGCTATCACTCTGCCGCATTTGATTTAAAATATTGCCACAATATATATCATATTGCTGTGCTGTCTTCCCGTCGACGCTAATCAGAGCATATAAAATAAAGCTTAAAATCCTATCAACACCTTGAATCCATTTGAAATACAATTTAAGACATCAGTTTCAAATCAGTTAACATCTATAAAAATTTGAGTTTCTCTCATCATCATAACGATATTCACGTAATCCTGTTTATCTCTTCGCGTTTCGTATACTACACTCTATGTACGACCCATGACCTTCATTATTACAAAACCTAACACCCCAGTTCCCTAGAAAATTACCATGGCTATAGGCGAGTGCCCGAATCTACGTATGGATTCATATGGGTTCGACCCATGCCATTGTATATATAAAATATCCCCATGCGAAACGTTTGCCGTTGCGGATGATGAAAGGCAACCAACCTTTCCCCTGATTTCTATGAAATCGTTAGGGTTTTCATCCTTAGCACCCGTTTCTCACACATTTACGGTCCGGTCGTACACATTACCTATCTTCCATTCTATTTGATACCTACGTTATGATGTTGAGAAAAAAAATATTTGCATTTAATATTTAAATTTTCATTAGTCAAAACTGACGTAAATTGACGTGAACATTTTTTCCCGACGGCATTTCGATTCGATTAACAAAGAGGCCATTGTAATTATAACTGGCTGATTATAAATTGAACAATTATTTAATTGTCAATGATTTCAAATTATATTTTGAAATATTAATTTACAAATAAAATTTGTTTGGCAAAAATGAATAAGCTACAAAAAATATATACGACATAAAAAAATGATTCCAGCCGATGCTCCAGTTCTACATCGTTCGATCCCGGTGCATTATCGACGTGTATCGTAGCTTGGATGCTGCTTTAAAGATGAAGACGTTGCATCTTGCTAGCTACACACATTTTATAAAAACGATGAACGCGGTCGCAAATTACGCGGTCGCTGCGATGTTCGCTGCTCATACAGCGCTTCCCTCGATGTCGCAACTGTGTTCGGTGTTCTAAACGAAATAATGAATTTCAATCGCGGAATACACAACGGAACAACATTCGCGGACTGGTTTCGCAAGCCCTTGATGTCTTCCAGGCCATCCAACAAGCCATTGAACGTCGTGGCTGCCATTTTTCTCAGCATGCTAACAATTATATACGAAAAATTTAACATGAACGCGCACTTATCAAAAATATATATATCTACGACCTTTATTTCCTCTTCGGAAAATGCCCTAGGATAGGCTTAGTCTTTCATCTTCCGCTTCGTTGCGGTTGGCAACTCGCTTTTTTCCTTTGGCTGCGAGAAAGTGGGGCAAATCTCCACTTCTTGTACCCCGCTTTCTTCACCATATACGGGTGGTGGATTAAAACTTCTTGAGATTTGCTGCGATATTCATTTTATTGAATTCAAACAAGATAGGTGTTGGCACTATCAATGCCGCGAGGTGACCCTAGATCAAAGCTACTGTTCTTTTTCATTGTTTTATTCTTAATTCCTTTATTTGATTTCAAAAGAATTAAGAGTAAAACTGACATACATAAAGCAACAAGTTCTACATACAAAACTACTTGCTGCTTTACAGTACGTACAAATCGTTGCTACTGGGACTTGAAAGGGCACAGAGGGTGGTTCTTAAAGTCATGCATTTTAAGTATCGTGACTACTCCACTGCGAAACTCTATAGTGAGGCACTAGTACTATCCGTTAGGAGGTTATACATACTTCGGGCTGTACTGCGACGACACCCTGGACTACGGGCTATGCCAAATAGTACTGCTCACATTCGATCACGACGCAGGACAGAAATTTGTCCTCGTGTTATGTGCAGGACAATGTTTGCAGAACGCCAATATAGTGCTATGAGTTGCAGAATATATAATAAAATAAGTAATCATATCTCAATCTGTGACTTCAATAAACACAAATTAAAATTTGAACTAAATTCGTGGTTACTAAATCTGAACTATGAAATGACTAAAAACCTTGTTTCAACTAAACCTTATTATTACAAAATAAATGCATAAGTTCTAAATGTAATCCTAGGAAAAATTTGTAATTCAAATCATTGTTAACTTTAATTTACTGCACTAGTTTGCTACAAACAATATTATGTTTTTGTACGTATATGCATTGAAAGGAGGACCACTAACTCCTATAATACAATTTTGACTTAGTTTAGGAGTTAGGTGGCAATACGTTTATGATGTTGTACAATTCACTTAACAAAATATGTAATACTGTTTATTTTTAGGCATAATATTGTACCTTCTTTTTATAATAAATATTCTTATTCTTCTTATATTATGTTGTTTTTATCTAAGTATTTACTTATTTGTGACACAATAACTTTTTCCACTATTTTATTAATCAGTGATAGTACAGCTATGGGTCTATAGTTTGAATAGTCTAAGTGATTACCCTGTTTGTATATAGGTCGGATTATTGATTTTTTTAACAGGTCCGGGTAGATGCCTGACGAGACGCAGGTATTTACAAACTTTGCCAAAATAGGACTTACCTATGTTCATTTTTATAATCTTTAGGTCTTTACTCTTTATACCATCTAGCCCCGGCGATTTTCTGCTGCTTAATTTATCTATAATTTTTGCTATATCCGCGTTCGACACGTTTTGATAACGGAATGATACGTCGCTCACATTAACATAGTTCTCACGATTTAGGAATTTTTCATTACAGTTATGTTTAATATTATTAATTTCGGAGGTAAACGTTTTGGCAAAGTTTGTACATACCGCCTCAATAGATGTGTTTTTACCTAAATATTTATTTATAACCTCATCTAAGTTTGGTTTTACATTGCCTAGCCACTTGTTTATTGTAGCCCATAATTTTCTCAAATCATTTTCACAGTTTTTAATTTCATTTTGCATATAGTTTTGTTTTGCTAAGTATATACATTTATTTGTTAAATTTCTAAACCTCGTATAATCCAATCTATACGTAGGCGGTTTGATAAGTCAGTGACTTTAAGTAAAAAAAAAAAACAATTTAACATATGAACTTTTTTTTCGAATTCAGGACTCTTTGGTAGCTGGCTGTAATTTTTTTAAATAAAACGGTGAGAAAATGAAAAAGTTATCGAGTCATATGTCAGATGAGATCGAAGAATTGTTGGAAAATGGAGAAAAACGAATTTCATGTGTTGATTAAACATGACTTTTTACGTGAGAAAACTATCAAAGTGACTGAAGACCGGCTCAAAAAATATTATGGGGAATCTGCTACATCTCATGGAATGGTACACAAGTGGTTTATAGTATTTCGTTCTGGACGTACCACTACCAATGACGCAGAAAGCTCTGGAAGGCCGATTGACGTGACCACTGATGATGTCGTGGATAAAGTTCATGATATTATTTTGGATGACTGTCGAGTGAAGATACGTGAGATAGCTGAGACTGTACACATTTCATCTGAACGAGTTTTTCATATCTTGCATAAAAAAAAAAATATTGAGTATGAAAAAACTTTCCGCAAGATGGGTGCCGCGTTTGCTGACAGCCGATCAAAAACGACATCGTGCAACAACTTCCGAGCAATGCTTAGCCAAATTCAAGCGTAATCCTAATGAATTTTTCGTCGATTGGTGACGGTAGATGAAACGTGGATTCACCATTATACGCTAGAGACGAAAAATCAGTCAAAACAGTGGACTTCTGCTAACTAACGAGCCCCAAAGAAAGCGAAAACCGTTAATTCGGCTGGAAAGGTAATGGCCACTGTTTTTTGGGACAGCCAAGGGGTTATTCATATCGATTATTTAGAGAAAGGTAAAGCAAAAAATGGCCCTTATTATGCTACTTTGTTGGAAAAATTTAACACAGAAGTTGTGAAAAAACAGCCACATCTGGCAAAGAAGAAAATACAATTTCACCACGACAATGCAGCAGTCGCAACAGCCAAATTAGTAGAATTGCGTTACAAAATACTGCCTCACCCACCTTATTCTCCGGATTTGGCCCCATGTGATTTTTTTTTATTTCCTAACATGAAGAAATGGCTCGGCGGGAAAAGATTTTCATCAAATGAGGAAGTCATAGCTGAAACTGAAGCATATTTTTCAGGGTCTGACAATTTTTTTTTTGGAGGGTTTGCAAAATCTGGATCATCGTTGGGTGAAATGCATTGAATTGAAAGGAGATTATGTAGAAAAATAAAATAAAAAAATGTGAAAAAGTTTTTTTTTTAACTCAAAAGTCACTGACTTATCAAACCGCCCTCGTATGTTACATTTTTAGGACTAGACTTCCATTTGCGAAACAGTCCATCTCTACGTACTAAGATATTATTTAAATTTCTAGTTATCCAAGGGTGAGTGATTTTATTATTACTATACAATTTGACTGCTTTATATTTATTATATATTGTGTTAAAAATTTGGTAGATTTTTTTCATACATCATTTTCGGGCACTGGATATTATACACTTCCGACCAGTCTATTTTTTATAACTCCGTTTCGACTAAACTACTATTAAGTATATGCACTTCACGGGTCTGCTGTCCTATGCCGTTTAAATTTCGCGTTCCGCTTGTTCCGGCCGCATTACTCGTAGATATGTTGACTCCGACGAGATAGTGGTCCGACACCTTGCACGTGAGCATGTGTGCGCCGGCCGGCCGCAGGTCCCCGGCCGCTCGCAGCCACACATGGTCGAGGCATGACGTCACAAGCTGCCCGTCCAGTATCTCCTCCCGCGTGCATTTGTTGATAACGCATTCCAGGGCGTGACCACACAGGATGTTTTTGTAGTTTTGTAGATGTTATCATTTGACAGTATGTTTATATTTATGTCTCCTATAATGATGATGTTGTCCGTCCGTGAAATATTTGTTAATAAACTATCCAGCTCCTGAATAAAACCAATTTTGCTAGTACTTGGTGGCCTATATATGGCACATATATGAAGTGGGTTTTGGAAGTTCTTAATTACTATTTGTACTATTTCAGATGCGCATCCACGAGTTTTTAGTGGTTCTATCAGCAATTCAGTCTTCGTGTATATTAGTAACCCGTCACTTCTTCTATCCTCTCGCGTTCGCGTGTATATATTATATCCTTCCAAATTGTATAAAAAAAGTTCTTCCTTTTTGATATTAATCTCGCTTAATATTATGATATCTATTAGGTTATTACAGGTCTTGATCATGCATTGAAATTCATAAAAAAAATCCTCATTGATCTAATATTTAAGTGTATTATTTTTAGTTCATTCTTCGCATTAGTTATTTATGAACTCCAGCTATGTATATCTTCAAATTTCCTATATACATACATAGAGTACATTTGTACTCTCCTTTATGTTGTTTAATATATCGTCAAATGTAAGGCTTTAGGGAAATCATGTAGTGTGTAAGCGCCCACTAACGTGCGGCTGTCTTATCTTCTATCGTTTGTATTTTGTGCGGATAACAGTTTCCCTATATCCCCATCTGATTTAATGTTAATTGTCTTCGCCTTTTCATCTTTCTTGACTAACACTCTATGATTTTGCACCCAGATGAACTTATATATACTTTTCAGGGAAGTTTTGGTATTCCAGAATAGAATACGCATTTGTCTAGTCATTTTTCGTTTATGTAAACGATTTGATTGTCCTCAACCGCTAGTAGATCTTTGTTGGTATACCTTGTCTTCCTCTGCATGAGCCATTAATTTTTGGCATGCATGGATGCGAGCGTTACCGTATATAAATATGATAATAAAACGCTCTAGGCGTGAATCATGGGATATCGACAAACATCGGTCACATCACACTATCTATACGAGTATATATAAAAATCGATGTGTATGTATTTGGGTATGTTCCCTATGGGCACCAAAACAGCTAGACCGATTTTTTGATATTTTCAGTCAATCTTCAGGTTACCCTAGCGGGTGATTCTATGTAGTTTAGTAGCAATCTGATTTGTTCAACAGATTTTTATTGGTCTTTTCTGCAAAATGGGCAGCAACGCGCCGCGCCTGCTACCGGCTATACTATCCTAATCGTGCCTTTAGATTTAAAGTGACCTAATTCCAAAATGTTAAGAATTTGAATTAGGTCTCTATAATAATAACTTTATGACTCGAATTAGAAAACTTAATATTTTGTCACTTTCATTACAAATGTGCCTACGAGGACAGAGTGAGAAGTCTGGTAAAAATCATATTAAAGGTATTTTTTTCACAAATTCATTAATGCCAATTTAAAATGCAGCCTTTTTGGACGTACATCGTATATTTTCAGCCAGTTCACACGGCTAGTTTTTTTTTGACAGCTATGAAAAAGAAACAATCACTTTGGTGTTTGCAAACATGGAGAAAAGTGAGTTTCGTGTTCTGATTAAACATTATTTTTTGCGAAAAAATACCATTACGGATACAAAAAAAAAATTAGACAAATATTACGGGAACTCTGTTCCATCGATTTAAATGATCCACAAGTGGTTTACGAGTTTTCCTTGTGGCCGTACAAGCACTGCTGACGCCGACCGACCCGGGCGCCCATTTGCGGTCACCACACCAGAGATGATCACCAAAATCGATGACATCGTATTAAACGACCGAAGAGTAAAGGTCCGTGAGATAGCTGATTTTGTAAGCATTTCAGACGAACGGGTTCGTAATATCCTTCACACTTATTTGGATATGAAGAAGCTCTCCGTCCGTTGGGTGCCGCGATTGCTCACAGTGGATCAAAAACGCACTAGGGTGACCCTGTCAGAGGCATGTTTGGCGAAGTTAGTGAAAAGTTAGTGAAAGAAGAAAGAAGTTAATGAAAAGGACATCTTGCGTCGTTTCATAACTGTTGACGAAACCTGGATTCATCATCATACACCAGAAACCAAGGAGCAGTCAAAACAATGGATTGCTTCAGGTGAACCTGCACCAAAGAAGGCCAAAACAGTTTTATCTGCGAATAAAGTTATGGCTACTGTCTTCTGGGATGCTCGTGGTGTAATATATATTGATTACCTTCAGAAAGGTAAAACGATTAACGGCGAATATTATGCCAACTTGTTACAGCGTTTTCATGAAGTTTTAAAAAAAACGACCCCATTTGGCGAAAAAGAAAATCATTTTTCAACAAGACAACGCACGAGTCCACACTTGTACAGTTGCTATGGCTAAAATCCACGAATTGCGTTACGAATTGCTCCCGCATCCGCCTTATTCTCCAGATTTGGCCCCCTGCGACTATTTTCTTTTCCCAAACCTGAAGAAATGGCTTGGTGGAAAAAGATTTGGTTCCAACGAAGAAATCATCGCAGAAACCAATGCGTATTTTGAAGGGTTGGAGAAATCATACTATACGGAAGGAATCAAAAAGCTAGAAAAGCGATGGACCAAGTGTATTGAGTTACATGGGGACTACGTTGAAAAATTTACTTGAACCAAAAAAAAAAATGTCTAATTTTTTCCAGACTTTTCACTCTGCCCTCGTATCATCAATACATAGTATAAAATGAAGTCGCCCTCCGCGTCTGTCTGTCCATATGTATGGTTAGATCTTTAAAACTACGCAACGGATTTTGATGCGGTTTTCACCATCAGTTTGATAATTATTTACGGAAGGTTTATGTACATAATAGCACCCGGAGGGAAGCGAGGGCGTGCCGCTATAGGCTGTATTTTTAACCAACTTCAAAAAAGGTGGAGGTTCTCAATTCGACTGTATGATGCTTTTTTTTTGTATGTTTGTTACGCTATTACTCCGTCAATTGTGGACCAATTTTGAAAATATTTTTTTTGTTTGAAAGGGTATACTTCCGAGGTGGTCCCATTGTCACCAAATCAGAATCTAATGATGGGATCCATGAGAAATCGAGGGAACTCCTCAAAAGTTATAGGCACACATACAGCGATTTTGGTACTACCTGCAAGACCTTAAGAAATTGCATTACAAAAGCACTTCTTGGCGAAGAGGAAATGATGAAGATCAGAGGTGACCACCGGAACTGCTTAGTCGTAAGTGATTGTCGCCAGCAATGAGATTTCTTTATTAAGAATATGAAGCTAGTTTTATACTCATTACAATACATATGGTGAAGTGCAACTGATGGTGAAGTACCGGGAGAACTCCTCAATGATTAACGGCCCTGCATCTTGGACAGCGACATTTTGTTAAGGGTGATGAAAGATTGGTATTAGGCTATTGTTTCTTAATGTGATGTTTATGTGCTTTACTTTATCACATAATAATATTAGATAGATGCATCACTAAAAAGCGTAAAAAAAAAATGTACAAAAAATAAAACCGTCTTCAAAAACCTACTAAAAAGCGTTAAATAAAAACCAGCCTCCTAGGAGTCCTAGGAATAGCCTATTTAGTGCCTCATAGGTACATAGAATATATCGAAGTCGGTGGCAAGAAGCATGGTGTCATTGCTACTGTGTATACCTACTTGACACCGGCTTGGATATATTCTATGTACCTATTAGGCACTAAATAGGCTATTCTTAGGACTCCTAGGAGGCTGGTTTTTATTTAATGCTTTTTAGTAGGTTTTTGAAGACGGTTTTATTTTTTTGTTAAATTTTTTTAAACTTATGTAACCAAAGCGAAGCGAGGGCGGGTCGCTAGTTAAAGTCATAAAAGGATGAGAATCTATTAACATTTATCATTACTGAAAATATTACTGGAATTTCTAG
Source organism: Tortrix viridana (assembly GCA_963241965.1). Classification (NCBI taxonomy): domain Eukaryota; kingdom Metazoa; phylum Arthropoda; class Insecta; order Lepidoptera; family Tortricidae; genus Tortrix; species Tortrix viridana. The sequence goes on along the minus strand of OY725171.1, from coordinate 34,227,031 downwards.
TAATGGGGTAAAAGTAAATCATAAGTGTATCTCTTTCCTAAAAGTTGATGTTGTAGGCGCAAATAAAACATGTGAATATAGAATTAACTGTATTAAATGAAATAAAACTATTTAAAGTAAACAATTCATGACCTCTCACGTGACAGCTAGTGAGCAACTGACTTTGTGCCACAGATTATACAATATTTGTATGTACGTATCGTACATGCTCCCAGCACAGAAAGTTTAAATTTAACCTTAGTTTTCTAATGAAAGTACAAAACCTTTATGAATAGTTTTCTAAAAGTTAAACATTAATTTTCCAATAGAAGTACACAAACTTTAAATTAATCATTAATGTTTCAATAGAGGTAGACAAACCTTAATATTAAACGTTAATCATCTAATGGAAGTACACAAACCTTATAAATGCTTGTCTTAATGATAGACCCTTTGGCCGTTTTAATCGATAGTGCCCTTACTTTCCCATCTGCCCCTGGGTAAACTTCAACGACACGTGCCACAGGCCACCTTAAAGGTGTGACATTATCATCTTTAACAATTACTAAAGTCCCTATTTTAATATTGTCACAAGCATAGCGCCATTTCGGCCGGTTTTGTAATTGAACAAGGTATTGCTTGTGCCACTGCTTCCAAAACAGTTGGACCATATGATTACAATGATCCCAAAATTTAATCCTACTTATAGGCACATTTACACAATCTCTCTCAGGATACGACGTGAGCGGTGCACCGGTTAAGAAATGCCCTGGTGTTAAGTAAGGCATTTCATTATTATCCGTTGTCGGCAAAGCTGTCAAGGGACGCGAATTTAATATGCCCTCTATTTGAACAATAACTGTGTTTAACTCTTCATATGTCATGACAGATTCGCCCACAACTCTTTAAATGATGCTTAACACTCTTAATTCCAGCCTCCCACAAACCGGCAAACACTGGTGAATAACTGGGTATAAACTTGAATGTTATGCCTAGCTCAGCGGTGTAACGTTCAACAGTGTTGCTATGATCAATGGTAGACTGCAACTGATACAGTTTATTTAATTGGTTCTGAGCCCCCTTGTATGTACTTGCATTATCGCAATAAATTACTAATGGTTTGTTTCTGCGGGCTATGAATCTTATTAACGCATTTAAAAAACAATCTGTAGTCAAATCTGAGACTAATTCGACATGAATGGCTTTTGTTGTGAAACAAACGAATATCAATATATATGCCTTTTGTAGAACAGGTTTTCTGACCCTTAACATTTTTATATCAAAAGGCCCACCAAAATCGATGCCTACTTTTTCAAATACACGACAAGGGTTAATTCTAACATAAGGGAGCGAACCCATTAGTTGTTCGGCATGTTTCTTTTTTAACTTAAAGCAAATTATACATTTATTTACTACATGCTTGACTTCTCTAATGCCGTTAATGAGATAATATCTCTCACTCAAACTTGATAGAACAAGCTTAGCTCCAGCGTGCATCAATACCTTATGCTCCTTCTCTATTAAATAGTGTACTATTTTAGATCCTTTTGGTAGGATGATCGGATGTTTGGTAGCATATGGAATGTCAGCATGCTGCAGACGACCACCAACACGCATGATATTCATGCCATCAATGAAGGGATTCAACGCCTGAAGATTTGATTTTATATGTAATCCAGAGTTTAAACATTTAAATTCTTCATTGAAAAATCTCACTTGCTCACCTTTAATTATTATTTTTAAAGAAAATTCCATTTCTTTAGGCGTTAAATTTCCAAACTGTCTATTCTGTAAACTGTATTTACAATTATTTACGAATCTGTAAATATAAGCAATTATGCGTTTAATTTTATCAATATTAGAACACTCTGTGAACAAAGGCAATCTTTCCTCAGTTTTTGTTACAACATGAGACGTTTTTAATTCAGGCATTTCGAAGCCAGCTGGAGGCTGAAAATTCAGCATTTTTAAGGCAGCAGGTCCATGAAACCATAGGTCGTTACCTTGCAATAGATGGGGCTCGACACCGCGCGATAAACAGTCAGCTGGGTTCTCAGAAGTGTTCACATAATGCCATGAGAAACCTTTTGTTAATTCTCTAATACATTGTATTCTATTTGCTACATATACACTGAGTTTCAGTGGCTCTGCCTTCAGCCAGGCAAGTACAACTTGCGAATCAACAAATAAGTGAACATTTATATCAAACTTGGGTTATAAAATCTCATAAACTTTCTTTACTAACTTGGCCAATAATAAGGCACCATTTAATTCTAAACGAGGCATTGTTAACCGTGTTATCGGATTGACACGCGATTTTGAACACAATAAATCGACATTTACATTATCATCAGAGTCTACAATTCTTAAATACACACAAGCTCCTTGTGCCTTGCAACTTGCATCGGCATAACCTATAATGGTAATAGACTTTGCATTAGAGGTATTTAAATTTCGCTTAATGACTATCTCGTTCATTTGATTTAAGCTGTCAGCAAACCTTTGGAATCCGTTGTTGAGGTCTTTAGACAAAGGATTATCCCAGCCAGTTTTTTCCAACCAAGTCTGTTGTACTAGTACTTTGGCGGTTACTACGACGGGTCCAACCAACCCCAACGGGTCGAAAAGTTTGCTCACAAATGACAATATTTCCCGCTTCGTGTAAGTATTACGAAGCGGTTGCCGAGGAGCACTTATTATGAGCGTATCCGATTTTAAGTCACACTTAATGCCTAAAGATTTTACAACTGAATTCTTGTCATCTGTAAAATGTACACAACCTTTAGTTTGATAATCTGATGGTATATCGTCCAAAAATTGTTGATTGTTTGAGCACCATTTGTGCAGTTGAAAGCCACCTTTATGTAATAAGTTTATCATTTGGTTTTTAGCTTCCAAGAGCTCATTTACATTATTGCTTACTAAGTTAACGTCGTCGACGTAAGTATGATGTAACAACGCATCGGCAGCCAGGGGGTAACTGTCCCTGAATCTTTCTACTAATTCGAGCAAACAACGTGTTGCGAGAAATGATGAGCTTTTAAGGCCGTAGGTACGTCACTGTTTGAAGTTGTAGACATTTAATGTCTTCGTTTGGAGCTGGCCTCCATAGAATATTTTGCAAAGGTCGGTGTGATGGCGTTAAGTCAATGGCTCTAAACATTTTTCGAATATCGCAATTTAAGATGTACTTAAACAGTCTAAATAGAACCAGTATACTAAATAAATCATTCTGTACGACGGGCCCGTTTAATAAAACGTCATTAAGCGAGACTTTCAATAAAGTCGGCATAGAACCCTCAAATACCACTCTCATAGAAGTAGTTTGGCTGTTATCATTGAAAACAGAGTGATGAGGTAAAAAGAACACCGCCTTTTCCTCTAAATTATATTCCGAAATTTCAACATATTTAGCTTGGCCTAGCTGTACATATTCATCGATGAAAGCTTTATATTACATGAATAAATCATTATCCTTTTTAAATCTCAATTCTAAATTTGAAAATCGCTTCAATGCGCAAGTTAAAGAATCACCTAGATGTAAAGCTGTGATATCTTGTTTAAGTGGTAAAGAGACTTCGAATTTATCATCTTTTAACATGACAGTTTCCTGAAATATATGTTCAGCTAGTTCTTGCTCAGAATTGGCCTCAGTATAGATTTCTGGAACCTTCTCAGTTTGCCATAACTGTGACACAGTATGATCTAATCTAATAAGGCAATCATCTTGCTTTGGTTGTGAACAACAAAAGTTAGAAACCATGCATGCTGTAGACGCTCCGGAGTGCTGGACTTTTCCGGCGACTATGTAACCGAAGCATGTGTTTTGAAGGACAAGTCCACTAGGTGACACTGGCAGTTGCTCGCGTAACAGGATCTGAAAGAATATGTCAGCACCCAGGAGCATACCTATCTTGTCACATATATAATAATTATCATCAGCCAACTTGACATGAGATGGAAAATTAATCGTTTTATTTTTAACTACAAACTGTGGCATACTGCAAGTAATGTTTTTTACAACATGGCATGTTACTGGTATACTGAAATTGCTTGCAGTAGCATGAACATTTAAGGTTGTTTGTTCAGTTGTTGTATTAACGCCACCACACACACCTGTGATTACGGATTTGTCAGGTTGTAACTTACATCCTAATTGGTCGGCTATTTCAGAAAGCACAAGGGAAACCTGGCTTCCCGAGTCTAAAAGACAACGCACAAACATAGCTTGGCCAGCTTTATCATACAACTTCACTTTAATTGTTGGTAGTAAAACATTATCGCTAGTGTTTGTTAATAGGCTTATTTGACCAGCGCTTTTGCTATTGTTTTGCTCATTTGAGTGCGACACAGTCGCATTTTGTTGAGGAACATCCTCATGAAGTAATGAATTGTGTTTGCCTTTACAAATTGAACACTTAAATGTGAAAATACATTTATTCCCAGTATGCTCATTTAAACATACATCACACAACTTGTGTAATACTACAAACTCTTTCCTTTTTATAGGGTCAGAAAGCTTGAAACTTGAGCACTGGTGCAACTTGTGAATATTAGATTGGCAGTACTTACATTTTACAATTTTGACAGGCTTAGCCTTATTAACAGAGATTAATCTAGCACGACGCTTGCTGGGTTCTTCTCCCAACGCTTCCAGAGCAGCTGCACGTTGGTCTAAAAAGGTTAAGAAATCATTAAGCTTAGGGAGATCACTGTTGCTCTGGTTTTCTAAGTGGTACGCCCTTAAGGTATATTGGTCAACCTTTTTTGACAAAATTGCTATAATGACCAAATCCCAGTGCGTTGTTGGAGCGCCCAAATTGTTTAAAGCACCCAGGTGCTGCTTAACAGTAGACACCAAATTGCGCATGCAAGCAGCAGACCCCCGTTGCATCGCGGGCATGTCCAAAAATGAGATTATGTGGTGATTTATTAATTGATTTTTATTGTCATAGCGTTGCTTTAAGAGATCAAGGGCGACAGGATAGTTCTCAGCCGTGAGTGGCAAATGCTTTATTAATGCCAAAGCATCACCTTCCAAATGCGTTTTTAAATAATAAAGTTTTTCACAAGAATTTAAGTGTACATCTGCATCAATGACACTATTAAAGAGTGCAATAAAACTCTGATAGTCACCTACCTCGCCATTAAACTTGTGTAGCTGTATACGTGGAAGACGGAAAGCAGCCCCTTCCCGAGAGGCGGAAGCAGAGTTAGAGACAAGCGGCGACACCGAAGCAGGCGCCGCCGCGCTCTCAATAATACGCGTAAAAAAGGTGTTGAGCTCATCGACTTGGTCCTCGATGTCCTCGACATTCTCGTTGTCAGCAGGATCTAATAATAAAATTTCCAGGTTATGCTCATTATAGTCAGCAAATGTTTTTGTTAGACGGTCCCTTTTTTGTTTTATTAATATGGGATCTGCTACGGTACCTGCATCCTTCAACGACTGCTTATACTTTAGCATCCGGGTTATGGTTGCGTTTAATTGCCCCCTGGCCGCCACGAGGCGCTTTACATCGTCGTCCATTGTATTAAAAGTTACGATACGTAGAATACTAGTATCACAATAATATGCCAATATTGCTAATGCTAACACTTAGCTTTATACAAATTATGTATTAGGTATTATAATTAACCGCAAACTTTTTACCGCACAAAGACACAGGAAAGTTGTAACGCAAAATGGCGGAGCTAAGCCAAGCCACTATACACTTTGCCGTATCGATTCACTTCATTCGCAGCGCCGGCGCTCCATTCGTTCACTCTTCATTCGCGTAGTGCGTGAAGTTGGTCGCGTTTTGTTTCTGCTAGCGCGCAGCTGAGCTCGGCGATGTGTGGAACGTTTTCACTCCACAAGTGAATGTTGCGTGTCCTATTTTTTTTTTAACTCGCAGGATTCACAATAACTGTGATTGATACCGAAACGCAAGTGAACGATATATTGACCGGTCACTTTTAAAAATATCCACTTTTGACTTGACTTTGATTGACTTCCGGGAATTACCACTTTATGCGTGAAGAAGCAAAATGTCTGCCTTGTGTATAGCACAAATGCAATATTAAAAGTACGATAGGAATTATTATAGATCACTTCGAACGTAAATATAAAATATTTTAATGCTGCACTCACTGAACACAGCAGTCTTTTAAGTTCCTTTGTAGTTTATAGTAGGCACTCGAACGTCGAGAATGGAGCAGCGCTCGCCTTACCTTCTTGTGTATACTATCCTTTTTTCCATTCCACAACTTGCGGTAAGAATAGGTGTAGCATACGGACAAATGGTATCCGCCCCATGCCGATGGTGCCTCGAATTTCGACACACCGCACCGCACGCACACAAGTAAAAAAGTCTTGCTGCAACTTGCAGTAAGAACTTCACCAAAAAAAGTCCTCCAACACTACAGCACAACTGAACGCACAGCGCTTCGTTGAGTCTTTGCAACTTGCAAAGTTTGTAGAGTCCGAGGATGAGTTGCACACTTCGGGACGAGGCAAACAATATGGAGTCAGCCAACGCCCTTTTCACTGCCAAAAAAATGTTCACGCGCACTGCACAGAAATTTCGCGAGGGTCCTAAATTAACGCTCGAAGGACCACAACATGTTGTAGGCGCAAATAAAACATGTGAATATAGAATTAACTGTATGAAATGAAATAAAACTATTTAAAGTAAACGATTCATGACCTCTCACGTGACAGCTAGTGAGCAACTGACTTTGTGCCACAGATTATACAATATTTGTATGTACGTATCGTACAGTTGACTACTAAGTTTTAATTAGGTAGGTTAGGAAAAGTAAACTATAAGTCTTAATTATATAATTCATTTCTAAATATAGACTGTGAGGTCACTGTAAATTATCCTACGTCATCGAGTACACGAAATATGCCACTTTGTAGCGAGAGGAGTGGCCTATTAGATCTACAAAACTTTGGTCTGCCAATGCGCAACCTGGCAGGTTCGGTGCAGTCGAAGAGAAAAGTTGTTATTTTTTCGGCGTAATCTACGTCATAGAGTACACGAATGAAACGTTTTCGTGGCAAAAGAAGTCACTTATAAAAGTAAAAAAAACCGGGTCTGACTTACATGCACCACGCTTTTGACAATACACCAAGTCTGCCAGCGGTCTGGCATGATTTCGAGTTAGACCGAATTTATGTTTCGTAAATTTTTTAGTTCAGTTTGGCAGTAAGTCATTCCACATTTAATAAATTCTACACAAGATGTTGCAGATTTAGCGGAAGATTTAGTAAGCGGAAAGTACGTACTACGCTACGGAACACTATACGTAATTCAAAAGCTGCATATCCGAAGGACTATTTATTAAAAATAAAAAATAACGAAAAACAGATTACAGACCCAAAAATAATAGCAGAGGAATTTAATAATTATTTTATTGACTTAATTCAACCTAATAACATTTCTAATCACAGCTACAATTATAAACAATACTTGACAAATACAATTTCCAGTTTTCTATTTATGCTGCCAACTATACCTGAGGACATTATTGAAATTATAAAATCATTAAAAAATACAAATAGTACAGGCTACGATGATATTGCTACTTCAGTAATAAAACAAGTATTTCATATGATGCTTTTAAATGAGAGCACACTGTGATGTTTCTCGCCGGACAGCTATTTCACACAATATTACTTTTATGTTGTCCAGCAGCTTGAGCACGTCATGCTCGCTCAAAGGTCTTTGCTTACGGCGGCGTCGTTGATCGGGTCGCCACCTTCCCGAACATATGGTTGAGGGAGGCGATGGCTGAGATACGCGTCATACTCGTGAACGGGTGCTGTTTGTGGGGTCCGGTCTGTTCACGTCTGCAAGGACTTGTTCAGTTAATTATTCTAGTTATGGCTTTTGACGAAGAGACCTCGTCGTGTTGTTCTCCTAGTCATTACATTTAGTGTAACGTATTTGACCTTACATTTGTAATGTTTTCATTTGTGCTAGTTCTAATAATTAATATTTGTTACTTTATTACCTTGTAATGTAACTTACTTTTAAGTATTATTGTATTTTATATTGGAAAAAATGACCTTCTGCTGGAGTTTCTTGCGGCGCTTCTTCTCCGCAATGATGGTCTTGTCCGAAGCGCTGGTAGATTCACTCTATATTACTGACGTGTAAAAGAGCCCGTATGTGGCCAATTTACTGAATAAATATTTGAATTTGAATTTGAATTTGATTGCACCAGTTATAAGTTTCATTGTAAACCTATGCATTGAGCAAGGTATATTTCCACAAAAGCTGAATACTTCAGTTATTAAACCTTTGTACAAAAAGATTGATAGGGAATGTATTGATAATTATAGGCCAGTAGCGTTAATCCCAGTGTTTTCTAAAGTATTTGAAAAAGTTATCTATAAAGGTTTATACAATTACTTTGAGATCAATAATTTATTTGCTACAGAGCAAAAATGCTTTCGAAAGGGCAAATCTATAGATATGGCTATTTATGACCTTATTGAAAAAGTCATTACTAGCATGGATAGAAGATGGCCTATATGTGCCTTGTACATGGACATGTCTAAGGCGTTCGACTATGTCGACCATGCGGTTCTTTTAGATAAACTGGAAATCTATGGCGTCAGAGGAAATGTCCTTGAATTGATCAGATCAGATCAGAACAGAGAGCAATTGACTGAAATCACCCGATTATGTAACAAAACTAAAACTGAAGTCGTATATTCGTCGGAACTAAGATAAGTTATTTATGGCGTGCCTCATGGTAGCATTTTAGGCCCTTTGCTATTCCTAGTTTACATCAATGATCTCCCACGAGCAATTGACCATCCTATGATTCTCTATGCTGATGACAGCACTGTTATATTTACAAATAGACATAGTAATACGTATAAAAATGACATTAACAGAACATTGAACTTAATAATTGAATGGCTTAACCATAATAACCTTAAAGTTAATATTGACAAAACTAATGTAATGACGTTTCAACAAAGAAATAATGTTTCATTCAAAATAAATGTAAGGTACAAAGGACAACAAATAATGGAAAGTAAAAAAACAACATTTCTAAGACTTTTATTAGACAGTAAAATGACATGGAGAGATCAAACTGTAAATGTATGTAAAAAGTTAAACCAATTCTCATACGCGCTATACAAGCTAAGAAAAGTCGCTAACCAGTCAACTGTTCTCACAGCCTATCACGCTTATGCTTCATCAACACTGAGGTATGGCATAGTGTTTTAGGGTAATTCCCCAGATAGGGAGCAGGCAATTTTGGCGCAGAAGAAATGTATTAGGGCAATATGTAACCTACGACCCACTGACTCATGTAAACCGCATTTCATAAAGCTAAACATACTGACACTTCCAAGCTTGTACATTTATGAAATGGCCAGTTTTGTTCGGATTAACAGTGTCATATTTAACAAGTTCGTCAGTGTACGATTGCGAAGTAAAATACTTGGCTGGTCGTCAAACACGGCTCTGTTCTCTAAAAGCATACTAGGAAAGGCGCCAAAAATTTATAATGAGCTACTAAAATGCATTACTGAAAAGGATGATATTACCGAATTCAAAAGCGCTTTGAAGTAAAATCACAGCCTGTGAGTGCATGAAATGCAGGTAAAGCCCTGCAAAGGTCGAAACCTAGTACTTCGGCTAAGCTTGTGCAGCTATAAGCATCTTTAGCCAGTCCGGGGGTTATCCATATTTCCTTATTTATAAATTTATTAATATTTCCTAGTAATATAATTAAAATATCTGTGTCTGATGCTCGAATCAATATTTTTGAGTAGGCTGCTGTCTGATTTAAATGAAAAATTAGCCTTGTGTCGGCCTCCTCGTGATTACAAGTGAATGATTCCTCTTCACGTTTTATTATGTTAGTCATTGTGGCATCTGCTTCATATGAGTAACATTTGGAATTAACTGTCAAATATATTTTTTTATCTTGTTTTATGGACGCCATGTCATTGGTTTGCCAGTGTTTACTGAGAAATTGCACGAAGCTTTGTTTAAATTTTATATTATTCAAAGATTTTTTTTAATCATCATCTCTTTTTTGGGTGGGACCTGCGATCGTTTAAGACACTTCTTGAGTGCCTCTTTTTTGTCGCTCCAGATCCTTGATTGATGGCGACATGTATTGGTCAAAGACTAAATGAATTTCTCGAGCATTTGTTCTGCAAAGTTTTGTCAGAATCAGTTCGGATATTTGCCCGAATGTTTTGGGAATCACACCCAATGTTCTCAGGAAATAGAATCCGTCAACCATGAGAATATCTTCAGTGGGCACTGTCTTTTCGATCTTTAATTTTAGGTGTCTCGCCAATTTCGATTTATCTGTTGTGGCCATATCCCCGTTATATTCACAAAGTGCAAGCGGTGCTGGTGCCATAGGGTAAGACAAACATTTTTCCAGATCAATTTTATTTTCTAAACTTATTGACAGTAGATGTCCAAACACATCTCGTTCCATTTTAATGCTAACTAATTTGGCATTATTTTTATACTTTTGGCTTCTTTTCAAGCATTCAGATGCAAAACTCAGGATCTTATTATTTTTTATTGGTTTTTCGAATCTTGCAGAATCTTTGTTATATCCCTCTATAAATTTAAGTTTTATTTCTTTTCCGGTGGAACTAACGTTCAATAGAAATTGTGATGTTTCTTTCTTAACAGCACTTCCTGATGAAATATTATATAATTCAGATGTATCCAAGTCACGGTCAAAAGGATTTATGCGTTTCTGAACGTGCGTGCTGTTCTAGTGTAAGATCAACTGGAGATCTAGACAGACGAATGTTGGCTCGCTTAAGCCCAAAAGCACTTCTCTCAAATTCCGCAATCAACTGTGGCTTCCTTGTTTTCATGTCAATCAAGTCAGTGTGGTGCTTTAAAATCCAGCGTGCATAGTTAGGATGGTTAAATACGAAAAACAAATTTGCCAACTCAACCACCGAATCTAAGTAAAGCTGAAAGTCGCTAGTTTTAATACTGCGCACAAATCGGAAGTACGTGTTCATGAATTCTATGTAAATCTTGAGGAGATGTCAAAAACGTAACAGCCTTTGGTCTTTTATAATACGGAATAATATCCCTAGGTATTTGTTCAAAACGTCGTCGCCGTCTTTTTGATACTGATTCATTAAGCCCCGAATCCTCAGTTTTATCTATTGCAAATTGCTAAGTAATCCCTACAGTATCATGAAGAGTATTTTTACCACTTGAGGTCTCCACATATCTATCATAATTGTCAAACGCTAAGTGTGTGCTCAAAGTAGCGTCGACACTGATACCAGCAGGAATTAATTTATTATCTTCTGTCGTGTTACGTGATCTTCCGAAGGCTCAGAAGATCAGGTAACAGATGTTGAAGAAAACTTTAGAGAAAAAGAAAGTAAGCAAAATAATAGGAAAAGGAAATTTATTTAACACTAAGTACGTATGTCTATGTTTCACAGAATTACCGGTAAAATATAAACTAAAATAACCTAACACGAGAAAATCACCAGGGTAGAAGATTAGACGGAAGTAAGAAGGAGAAGGAAGTAGGTAGTTAGGATAAGGTACTGTAACGTAGGTGGGCGAGTGTCCGTAGGGGTGCCCAGGATGAACACCATTGAAGCAGCACGAAGATAGGAGCCCGCGACTTGGAGCTCAGGCACAGGAGTAGGCAGGAGTGGAGTCTTCTAGAGATGCCAACCGAAGTGCGAGTACACGTAGAATGACTAGGAGTAGGTACGGAGCGTAGAGATACTTTTTTGAAGAGCAGGACATAGAGACTTCTTGACGTAGGGTTTCTTAGGGTGCGGGGCCTTACTTGGCCCCGCTCAAGGCCGATTTCAAACTTCCTTTTCAGGAACCGAAGAGAGAACTGAACGCTCTAGTCAGAGCCAGCGTTTATATACCCTGGTGATCTAGTTTTTTTAATTACTAATTCTAAATTCATAAAATTACAAAATTACAGATGCCAGGTAGCATTTCTATAGCAAAACAATGATATTTACTCCATGGTACAGCATGAAAACTAATATATTGTCTCTGCCCGCTGTCTTGACAACGAAAATAACAATATTGTCAGATGTATAAAAATAAACAAAAAGTGCAAAATATCAGACGTAAACGAGGAAATAATATTATAATAACAAGAATCCAAGAGGAAAAAGTACGTAAGTAATCTAAAAGCCTGCTTCATTGTGCAATTTTATTTCTTAAGAGAAATAGAAGCCTCCGAAGTCGGTCGGTTTTATTTAGTATGTTATATTTACCAAACGGTTTAATGTAAACACCCAATTTTAGGAATAAATTGACTACGAAATGAATCCAAATAACCGTTAGTAAGAAAAATCATGGGCGGCGGCTGAAGATCGCGCCCGCAAGATGATCAGGAAATGCGTAAAAAGATGAAAGTAAGCTACAAATCAAAAGAAAAGGAACACGGAACTAAGTATCGGAGGTACAATATTACACTTCATGGGCAGTGTAAACCAACTCGGTCTCCAGTTCTTCAGCAACAGTGTAGCTAATTGAATGGCCGAGTCTGTTCAAAATTGTTACAACTTTGCTGCTTCCTGTTAAAGACTTCATTGCCAACCCAAGTTTTAAACGTTTTTTTGGTTTTATTGTTCCCTTGTGAATATTGAATATTAACTCCTGGCAAACAGACTTTACTCTGACGTTATCTTCGTTGCTTAGTTTTCTTCGTGCGTCAGGTCCCTTTATCAAATGAGTCATAAACTCCAAAAGAGAATCCGGGATTTCACATTCTCCTTCAATTATTGCGTTTGGCCTGATTTTTTCTGGTAAGGTTTTTCTTTTCAAGTTTTTTATTGAATTTCTGATTGTATATGCAGTATTTTGCAATCTCAATTGCTCTTCTGTTTCATGTATTGCTACTTGATTAACTAAAGAGTTGAACTGAACTTTCTTGGCTTTCTGCGTTTGAGACTGAGCTATAATAATGGGATCACCGAATGCTTTTTTTATTTTGTCCTGCGAATGTTGTGGCGTAAAATTTCCCAGATTGTATAAACCACTGACTGCAAATTCGTTTAAACAGGAGTTGTAAATAGAGAACAAATTTACAAGGTAAACTACTTTGTCTTTGGAAATTATTTCTGATTCAATGTATAATGAGAGAACTTCGAAGGCATCTGCATGAACCTTCCTTCTTTGATGCCAATCAATATGCTCAGTTATCATATCAAGACTTTGTTCATATTTTTTTTTATATAATGACCGGCATATCGCATGATAATTAATATTATCAAAATTTATTAGCTTCTCTATAATATCAATATCTCCTAAAGAATTGGCATAGTACCTAATCGAATTTAATAATACTGTTGTACCTGTAACAGAGAAAGAAACTGTCTTTTGGAACCTACTCGTTTCGAAATTTGACAACAGAATATACATTTTTTTTCATTTTTTCCTTGGTCTTCAATAGTTTGATCTACTAATATGTCACATGGTAACTGGTAAGGTTCGGCAGGCGTAGGTTGTTCGCAGATCGCACTGACAACCGCTGTAAGCGAATCTGTATTAGTATTACGTATTGGAACTGTTTCTGAAGTACCAGTGATGATTGAGAAATTTTCCTAAAAATTAAAAACTAATCTCAAGCAAATTGCGGATTAGAAGCCTGATTTATTTAAGTGAATAATATTGATAACTTAGAATAGAAGATGGTGTCTGACTGTTGGGAACAGGTTTCAAAGTCAATCAGTGACTCCTGTGAGTATGATAACTCAAAAGCTTTTGAGGCATTTTCATTGTTAACTTACTATAACAGATGGTGACTGACGGTCATGATTGGGTAGAGAAATTATTGTCTCCATGGTCTCAAATGATTGTTTAGATGTAGAAGGTTGTTTGCAGGTCGTGCTGACAACCACTTTAAGCAAATCGGTGTTAGTGTCGCGTGTTTGAGTTATCTCTGAAGAGCCAGTGACTTTTGAGGCATTTTCCTTAAAAATAAAAATAATTCTCAAGCAAACTGCGGAGTAGAAGTCTGAGTTATTAAGTCAATAACATTGTTAACTTACTATACTCGTAAGAGATGGTGACTGACGGTCGTGATCGGGTAGAGAAATTCTTGTCTCCATGGTCTCGTGTGATTGTTTAGAATTAGAGGGTTGTTCGCAGGTCGGGCTGACAACCACTTTAAGCAAATTGGTGTTAGTGTCGCGTGTTTGAGTTATCTCTGAAGAGCCAGTGACTTTTGAGGCATTTTCCTTAAAAATAAAAATAATTCTCAAGTAAACTGCGGAGTAGAAGCCTGAGTTATTCAAGTCAATAACATTGATAACTTAGTATAAAAGATGGTGTCTGACGAAAGCTACTTAAAAAAAACCGGTCAAGTGCGAGTCGGACTCGCGCACCGAGGGTTCCGTATTTAAGACCGTAGTTCAAAAATATACCTTTTTATGTACTTTAATTCGTATGCAATAAGGTCCATTTTGACTATAAATTTTGAACACTTCGTTTTATTTTTCGGTTCATAAACTTCGGAGATAAGGGGGAACGGTCATTTTTTGAATATTTTTGGTTATATATCAAAAAGTACGTCACGGAAAATTATAAAAAAAAACAGTTTTGAAATGTGCTAATTGAGCCCTTTCATATGACACCCCACTTGCTATAATCAAATCACTTTCATTTTTCAACCCCCCATTCTAGACCCCTTTTCAATTATTTATAAAATTAATTTCATATTTTATTTACTAAAAGCAGATGCGGGAAAGCAAGAAATATAACTATGCCAAATTTCAAGTTGATAGCTTGTGTCGTTGCTGAGAAAAACTGCTGTGACATACAGACAGACAGACAACGAAGTCTCACCATAAGGGTTCCTTTTTTACCATTTTGGTACGGAACCCTAAAAAGTGTAAATAAAAAGGGTACCAAAGCAGGTTAACCCTTGGTTTTAATAACGTAGACATATCCAAGTTTTCGACCTTGGGGGGGCACTTTTGTCAACTAAACTAAACAAACTAAAATATAACTAAATAGTAAACTGTTGAGACGTTATCTAATTTTGGCGCCTTCAATTCAAGATGGCGACTCGCGCCTGCCCTCATCCCCCCTCAAGTTAAAAAAGTTATGGATTTTTATTAGGCCGTCATACCAAAGCAACATACGTATATTATGTCAAAACCGTTTCTACTCCACCTTTTGTAAAGCAAAGGCTTTCATATATTCCCACAGACTGGACAAAATACTCTATAACTGAAATAATCAGTAATTAATTGACAGTTCAAGTCAGATAGATGAAAATGATAATTTAAACAATTTATAAATCTGGTTTACTTTGTTACTTGACTGGGTGCTATAACCTTCCAAGTACATTCTCTTTAAAGATGTTATTTTTTATAACATGCAATATGGTAGGTATATTTGTCCCTTGCTTCATGTGTGAGTTGCAGGTCTCCATATTTAAGGTCTCTCTGCTTTCGAGTGAAAATAATATCACAACACTTTTTGAAATTTGTATCTGCAAAATCTTTAAGTTCACCTTTGTTACCACATACGAAACACACTTTCATTTTGATTACATAATTTGTTATAATATAACAGTCAAACACAAAACATAATTATTGGTAGGTTCGCACGGATCAGTCAAAAACACGAAGTGACACGATAGGAGCGCGATGTATCGAACGTCGGGTTCTTTTTTTGAAATATATAAGATATTTCACATTAAGTTGTCATTAGCATTTTGCTCTTAAATACGACAACCTGAAAAGAAAACTCAAACATAATCGAAGAGTTTGTATACTACATTAAAAACACCGATTGAATACAGAACTTGGCCACACATTTTGCTGATTTTTGGTAGGAAGTACCACCTGGAAACTTTTGATATTTAGGCAAGTAGTAGGCCAATGTATGGTCTATTTTGAGAAAAAAGTCTAGAGGTGTCACTATTTCATAAGCACATAAAAAAAATGTTTTTTTTTTTTAAATTAGGACTTTTTTCTTTTTTTTATATGATAACTAGTATTCGTTTTTTTGGTGCCGATGCAAATCTATCTAAAGAACATCATTTCAAAATTTGAAGCAAATCGCTTGAATACATTCTGAAAATCCATACATTAAAAAAAAAAACTTGAAAAAATCATAATTCAAAAACAATCACAAGTAGGATGTTCATACTCGGCTAAAATATTTTTCACTA
Organism: Tortrix viridana; assembly: GCA_963241965.1. NCBI lineage: Eukaryota > Metazoa > Arthropoda > Insecta > Lepidoptera > Tortricidae > Tortrix > Tortrix viridana. The sequence goes on along the minus strand of OY725171.1, from coordinate 34,210,882 downwards.
CTAGAGGTACTCACAAAAAATACCCGAGCCCATTTGATGTAAGGGCTGACTTACTATGGAAACCCGACTATGGCCTTTACGAAACATAAATTCGGTCGGACTCGAAGTCGAGCCAGGCTGACCGCTGGCAGACTTGGTGTATTGGTATTAGGGTGGTCTAGACTACAATGTCCCAGTTATCCCATTCGTGTACTCGATGACGTAGTTTCGTCGTACTTTTAGGTGATCGTAATCGGTCCGACTAGCGAAACTGCCAAGAGGATGTAAGGCAGACCCGGTTTTTTTTACTTTTATAAGTGACTTCTATTGCTACGAAAACGTTTCATTCGCGTACTCTATAACGTAGATTACGCCGAAAAAATAACAACTTTTCTCTTCGACTGTACCGAACCTGCCAGGTTGCGCATTGGCAGACCAAAGTTTTGTGGATCTAATAGGCCACTCCTCTCCCTACAAAGTTGAATACCTAACAATTCCAAGTTAACTAAATATTTTATAAATGGGTATAACTCATTAATTGTTATTATTACAAGTAGGGTTAACAGGTTGCCACAATTTAATATCTGTATTCAAGTTAAATTTGTAGTGATCTCGGTTAGGTAGGTACAATTTAGTGTGGTAGTAGTTACAGCACCATTTGGTAAAGTGAAATAAATGACCAGACATAACCATCGGAACTCCTTAATAATAAGTATTTCACAACACGCTACTTTTACCCATCATATTAAATGTGGTGAAATGGAAGTATCGCCAAGTACCAGGAGAACTCTTCAACGATTAATGTCCCTGCATATTGGATAGCCCCATTTTGTCAAGAGTGATGAAGAATTGGAAATAAGCATTAATGGCATTAATGTAGTGTATATGTGCTGCGTGTAATACATAATCACTCATAATAATTAAAGAAACACTAAAAAGCGAACAAATGTTACGAAACATTACTATTTTTTTTTGGAAAGTCTATCCCTTTATGATAAGTAATGAAAACTTTATTTGTACCTACCTACTTTTTAACAAAATTACTGACCCTCCGCAGACGAAGGCGCAGGCGGAAAGCTGTGTAGAAAGTGACATATAAAATTAAGAGCCTAATGGCAGCGCCCTTATTTTAGTGATTGAGCGAGTGTGGGTTTTACCATTTGGGGTTTTAAATTCCACAGCTCTTACTATCCCGTCATGACTAGGGAACACTTTTACAACTCGGGCCATTGGCCAAGACATGGGGGGACTGTAATGTTGTCCTCTCTTAATATTGCAAGACTATCAACTGTAATGTACGCCATTTAGGTCTATTTTGAAGTACATTAAGATATTGCTTGTACCACATTTTCCAAAACGATTGTTTTAATTGAGTACATTGCTGACAAAACTTGAGACTATCTATATATATAAAAATGAATTGCTGTTCGTTAAGTCTCGCTAAAACTCAAAAACAGCTTGACCGATTTGAATAATTATTTTTTAGTTTTGTTCGCTTTGATACAGGGGCGGTTTATATTTACAGTTGGACCCGGTAGGTGGCTCTGCGATCGGGCAGGATGACGTCTGCCGGGTCCACTAGTTATTCGATATATTTGATACATCTTTTTTTGGGTACAGTCGAGGTCAAAGATATATTTACGTTTGAAAGTTATAAAAAGATCTTTACATTTGAATATCTTTCCATAGGGTGCAACAAATACTTGTTTACGTGATATATGACACTTTCACATTTTCACTCCATGTGCCCAATATTATGTTTACATGCAACTTTACCCGTGGAAGTTGCCATATTTTCTGACTAATATTTGTTTATATCACAAGTTACAGTATGATATTTACTCTCAATGTGCCAATCAACGTATGCATGTGAAGCTCCATTTCAATGATTACGTTCAACTGTACATAACAGATTTACACCTTCTGCTACATAAATATCTTTACAAGAGAATTGAAAGCAGCATTCTGATTTTAAATAATGACAATTACCGAGAAGAGTACCATTCTGTCAAATGATCTTTTATCTTTTACCATGCCGTGACGTAGTGTAATGCAAATACCATTTCTTAATACAACACAAGTCCTCTATTTATTTGTGATGAATTCATAAACCGTGTCCCCTAGACAAGATACAGCGTTTACATTATTTTTATGAGGTATGTACGAGTAGTACGCTATTAAACACTAAACATTAGTTAATTTTCTGGTTTAGGCCAAGCATTTTTGTCCGTTAGATAGTCCTCGACCTTATAGTACGCTTTTGACATCAACTACTTTTTCAAGTACTTTTTAAGTGCTGGAAGTGGTAACTCTAAAACTATGTCGGGTAATCTATACATATAATAAAATCGTTAAGACTAAAAAGTCTGTACATTAAAGATTAAAAAAAAACCGATCAGGGCTACTTATAATAAGTAACTGAACATATTAAAACCATTTTTAATTTTTTTTTTGTTCGTTTGTTTGTTTGACTGAGCATCACGTAAAAACTACTTAACGGATATTGATGAAATTTTCATAAACCTATTTAAATAAAATCAGAATAACATTTAGGCTATAGAAATTTTGGAAAATGTTAGAAGAAGGGGGTAAAAAGAGGGGGTATAGTTTGTATGAAAAAACAAATTTAGATTGTTCTAGGATCATGAAACTCAGAATAAATACTTATTAATAAAAATAAAGAAATACAGGTTTTAGTGTTTTTTTTAAATCTCATCCAAAAACGCAAAAAAGAGGGTTTTGTGTTTAAAATTACTGAAATTCATACAACTATAAAATGAAAACCAATGGAGTTTGACCTTTGAAACTTGCTACATATACTTAAAATAACAAATGAAAAAAACTATTTTCGGCGATTTTAGAAAAACTACCCCTAAAGGGGTGGAAATGGCGGGATAAAGTTTGTATGGGAGTTTGGTCGTTTTTCAAGTTAGAAACGTGGAAATGGCTACAGAGACTACTTTTATCATATAAAAAACACTACTTTCGGTGATTTTAGATAAACTACCTGTTTAAACATCCAGGTAATATAAAGAAAAATCGTCTCTTTTGATCTTAATACGTGTAATTCTTAACACACATGAAAAAATAGTGACCACCGTCACTTAAAATAAAAAACCAAAAAATAAAGATAGCGCCTGCGAGAAGGCACTTAGCAATAATCCCATCACACTTGTAATTTAGTTTATTGATGGACAGGAGTTAATTAAAATACCTAAATTAAATATGAGAATTTGAAACATGCCCCCGGGCGTTGAAAGTCTTCCTTTCAACCGTCGACATCTTCATACTCAGGAAGTGGGCAGATCTTCGAGAACGCTCGACTAACCACACCGTTGGAGACCTGTATGTCGGCCACTCTGCTGATCCCGTCAGTGCCCGGATGGACAGCGACAATCCGTCCCAACTTCCATTTTAATGGGGGCAACTTGTCTTCCTTCAAAAGGACCAGCGAATTTGTTCTTAAAACTGACTGGTTGGATCTCCATTTCACACGTTGTTGGAGTTCAGCGATGTACTCCTTGCTCCACCGCGACCAGAAATGTTGACGAAGCTGTTCAATGCGGTGAAAGCGTGACAGGTTACTGAACGAGTGGTCCTGGATGTCCGCAGTAGGAAGACATGACAGTGATCGCCCGATGATGAAATGTCCCGGGGTCAAGGGTGTGAAGTCTGCTGGCTCTGAAGAAAGTGGCGTCAGGGGTCGGGAGTTCAATATAGCCTCAATTTGAACGAGAGTAGTATTGAGCTCTTCGAATGTTAAGTTACAATTTCCCAACACTCTGACTAAATGAAATTTGGTTGATTTCACTCTCGCTTCCCAGAGACCACCGAAATGCGGCGCATAGGCGGGAATGAAGTGAAAATTAACACCTTCATTGGCCGCTTCATCGGACACTGAGTTACAGCTATGCTTTAAAAATTTGGACAACTCGTTATATGCACCCACGAACGAAGTCCCGTTATCGGAATAAATATTTGAGGGTTTTCCTCGTCGGGCAATAAATCTACGTAAGGCAAGTAGAAAACAATTGCTCGTTAAATCGCTCACTAATTCAAGGTGGACACATTTGGTGGCTAAACAAATGAATATGGCAATGTAAACTTTGATGATTCTGCAGCCGCGTCCTTGGCGATTGGCAGCATGAATAGGCCCCGCGTAATCTATGCCCACATTCTGAAATGGGTAGGTACCCGGCAGAACTCTATTTGGTGGCAAATTACCCATGAGAGGGGAAACTACATTGCCTTTCATGCGGCAGTAAGTAACACACCGGTGATATGTCAGTTTAGCTAAGTTACGGCCTCGTATGGGCCAGTAAGATTCCTTAATAGATGCCAATAACAGTTGTGGAGGCGCATGTAACAAGCGTTTATGTTCGTGGTCAAACAGTAACCTCGTGAAATGATGCGTGGACTGTAATAAAATAGGGAATTTCTTATCATAAGAAAAATTTGAATTAAATAAACGGCCACCAACACGCATGATGCGATTTTCGTCAATAAAAACATTAAACTTATGCAATTGACTTTTATTTGGTAGACGTTGTTTGTTTAATAAGAGCTTGTACTCTTCAAATGAATCATCCTGTACTATACGGATAATAAAAAACAATGCATCTTGTAATTCACAAGCTGACAAGACACCTACGGATTTAGGTTCCCTTCTAAGTACAAATACATTGATAAAACGCAGCACATAAGCTGCACAGCGCAGAAGCCGTAAAAAATTAGAGAATCTAGAAAAATCAAAAACTTGACGTTTTTCTAAAACGTTGCAATGAAGTGTCACTTCTGTGCGAGTTTCTGGAAGATGATCTCGAATTTCTTTAGGATCGCGTGGCCAGTGTGAAACACTTAGCTCTAAAAAAGATGGGCCAAACCACCACAGCCTTGACCCTTCAATGGAGCCGGGATCTACACCTCGAGATATAAGATCTGCTGGGTTTTCATTCGTCGGAACGTGTCTCCATGCACATGAGCTAGTTATTTCTGAAATCTCAGCCACGCGATTTCTAACAAAAGGCTGCAACCGGCTTGGAAGCATTTTAAGCCAGCCTAACACAACCATTGAGTCACTCCAAAAGGTCGTCTGTTGCACTGTGCCTCGTATTGAGTACTCGTGTGCTCTTAATTTTATATGTCACTAGCTTTCCGCCCGCGACTTCGTCTGCGGAGAGTCAGTAATTTTGTTAAAAAGTAGGTAGGTACAAATAAAGTTTTCATTACTTATCATAAAGGGATAGACTTTCCAAAAAAAAATAGTAATGTTTCGTAACATTTGTTCGCTTTTTAGTGTTTGTTTAATTATTATGTGATTATGTATTACACGCAGCACATATACACTACATTCATGGCATTAATGCTTATTGCCAATACTTCATCACTCTTGACAAAATGGGGCTATCCAATATGCAGGGACATTAATCGTTGAAGAGTTCTCCTGGTACTTGGCGATACTTCCATTTCACCACATTTAATATGATGGGTAAAAGTAGCGTGTTGTGAAATACTTATTATTAAGGAGTTCCGATGGTTATGTCTGGTCATTTATTTCACTTTACCAAATGGTGCTGTAACTACTACCACACTAAATTGTACCTACCTAACCGAGATCACTACAAATTTAACTTGAATACAGATGTTAAATTGTGGCAACCTGTTAACCCTACTTGTAATAATAACAATTAATGAGTTATACCCATTTATAAAATATTTAGTTAACTTGGAATTGTTAGGTATTCATATCAGAAATTATGTAGTAAGTAACCCTAATAGACTTTGAGGGGACCGTAAGTTATCCTACGTCATTTAGTACACGAAATATGGCACTTTGTAGGGAGAGGAGTGGCCTATTAGAATCACAAAACTTTGGTCTGCCAATGCGCAACCTGGCAGGTTCGGTACAGTCGAAGAGAAAAGTTGTTATTTTTTCGGCGTAATCTACGTCATAGAGTACGTTTTCGTAACAATAGAAGTCACTTATAAAAGTAAAAAAAACCGGGTCTGCCTTACATCCTCTTGGCAGTTTCGCTAGTCGGACCGATTACGATCACCTAAAAGTACGACGAACCTACGTCATCGAGTACACGAATGGGATAACTGGGACATTGTAGTCTAGACCACCCTAATACCAATACACATAGTCTGCCAGCGGTCAGCCTGGCTCGACTTCGAGTCCGACCGAATTTATGTTTCGTAAAGGCCATAGTCGGGTTTCCATAGTAAGTCAGCCCTTACATCAAATGGGCTCGGGTATCTTTTTGTGAGTACCTCTAGTAGTGAAAAATATTTTAGCCGAGTATGAACATCCTACTTGTGATTATTTTTGAATTATGATTTTTTCAAGTTTTTTTTTTAATTTATGGATTTTTAGGATGTATTCAAGCGATTTGCTTCAAATTTTGAAATGATGTTCTTTAGATAGATTTACATCGGCAACCAAAAAACGAATACTAGTTATCATATAAAAAAAAGAAAAAGGTCCTAATTTAAAAAAAAAAACATTTTTTTATGTGGTTATGAAATAGTGACACCTCTAGATTTTTTTCTCAAAATAGACCATACATTGGCCTACTACTTGCCTAAATATCAAACGTTTTCAGGTGGTACTGTAAAGCAGCAAGTAGTTTTGTATGTAGAGTTGTAGAACTTGTTGCTTTATGTATGTCAGTTTTACTCTTAATTCTTTTGAAATCAAATAAAGAAATTAAGAATGAAACAATAAAAAATAACAGTAGTTTTGTCTAGAGTCGCCTCACGGCATTGATGGTGCCAACACCTATCTTTACATCTTGTATAATAAAATTAACCTCACATCAAGAACCAGTCTTTATCTGAACGACGTCCCCACCCGTACATGGTGGAGGTGCGGGCTACAAGAAGTGAAGATTTGCCCCACCTTCTCGTTGCCAGGAAAAGCGACTTGCTGACCGCAAGGAAGCGGAAGATAGAAGTCTAAAAGCCTATCCTAGGGCATTTTCTGAAGAAACCTAAAAGGTCGTAATTTATAATATTTATATTGCTCCACTGAGTATCCTTAATTTGTGTGATTTCTTTTTTTGTGTATTTCCCTATAATATATAGCGACAGAATACAAAATGGCGGCCACGAAATTTAACGGCCTCTCGGACGTTGGAGATTTTATAATGCAATACAATGCTATTGCCATTATTAAAGCATGGACGGAGGAACAAAAAAAAAATGCCATTGCAGCATATTTAGAAGGGCCAGCGCTCTCATGGTATAAATCAAACTTTGAGGATTTCACTACTTATGATGAGCTAATTAATAAATTGAAGGCACAATTTCCCAATCAGACGGATTTTGCACAAAAATTCTATTACAGGAAACAACAGCAGAATGAAAAACTGATAGATTATTATTATGCCTTGGAAAATCTAGCATCTAAAGCGGAAATAAAAGAAGACACAAAATTTTTAAAACATTATATTAGCTCTGTAAATCAAAGGTATCAATGGTTGCTTGCCTCTAAATTATTTGCATCTAAAGAAGAATTGAGAAAAAATCTCATGCAGCTGGAAGAGATATATAACGAGGACACTTATACACAGACAGTAGAACTTCCGATCTTCAATCCAGTTTTGAGATTAGAAGACATAAAGAGGTTGGGAGATCGCTCGTCGAATATTGTTCCGTCTCATACTCCACAGCCTGAGTTTGTTACTCCGTTCCAAACGCCAAATCCTATGGCGACGCCAAGCAGAGCGCCATATGAACAGCAAACGCCGCAGCGACAGCATAATTTGCGACCGCGTCCCTGGAATCTACGAAGTACTCCGGGTCAGCAAGATTCCACACCTTCGTCTTCGAGGCAGAACCCAAACTACAATCCACGTCGACAGTAGACCGGGAATCGACGATGTGGAGAAGTATAAATCCGGTCATGCAACAGCAGGACATTCTTGTAAATAATAATTACGTGGATAATTTTGTACCTATTATTCCCGTACAGATTAATAATTTATTTTGTGAAGCTCTGGTAGATACCGGCGCGTCAATATCGTGTATTTCCTTAGCATTGATGAAAAGCTTGAAGCTTAGTTTTCGGGAAAATGCACAAGTTCCGTTACGAGCCGTCGGGGGCTACGCGATTAACGTAGTAGGCACTGTTGAGCTAGGATTGGTATTGTCGCAAGTTTATTTTCAGCAAAATATGCTTGTAATTTCAGATCCCGCGCAATTATTAATTTTAGGGCAGGATTTTTGCCGCAAAAATGACGTAATTATTAATTTCAAAAAAGCGACATTATTTGTAAATGACAAGATCGCACTGCGGTTTAAAACAATGTCAGATCGTGACGAGGAAAAAGTAAATTTCTCAATACAAACAATGGAGTTTGTATTTAGCGATTCGAGTATGAAAAAATCCGATTATGTTTATTTTACGCAGCTGGCACAAGAGAATAAAAAGTATTTATTAAATTTCTCAGAAAAAAAAACCGGTCGTCTTCGACATTAATAATGATTTGACGGACGATCAAAAGTTAGATTTGGAGCATTTATTGAAAGGGTTGCGAACGAAAATGTTGTACATATTCGTTCGCAACACATGAATTAGGATGCTACAGAGATTCATTGATTACCGTGAAGACATTGGATGAAGAAGCAATCCACAAAGCCCCGTATCGGGTGTCGGAGAAACAAAGACAAATTATAGATGAGCAGATATGTGAAATGCTGGAGAATGGCATTATCCAGGAATCAAGAAGTCCGTATGCATCGCCAGTCGTGTTAGTTGATAAACCTGAAGGTCCGCCGAGATTTTGTATTGATTTTAGGGCATTAAATAAGAAGATCCGAATAGATTCGTATCCGATCCCAAGAACGGATGATTTATTGGGCTGTCTGCAAGGAGCAAAATATTTTGCCGACTTGGATATGAATTCTGGATATTGGCAGCTTGCATTGGGCCAAGGAAAGGAGAAAACGGCCTTTGTGACGCATTCTGGCCTATACGAGTTTAATGTCCTACCTTTTGGTTTAAAAACGAGCCAAGCAATGTTCCAACGAGTAATGGACAAAGTCCTGGCAGGAATAAAATACATAAAAGTTATTGTCTATGTGGATAATATTTTAGTCTATGGTGAAAATTTTGCGGATTTTATGGAAGCATTGGAGGATGTTTTATTGCGGTTGAAATCGGCCAACCTAACCCTAAAACCATCAAAATGTAGATTTGGGTATCAAAAGGTGACTGTGTTAGGGCATGAGGTATCTGCGAGTGGGATTGGACCAGATATTAAGAAAGTGGAAGCAATGAAGCGCATACAACCGCCAAGAAATGTCAAGGAAGTCAGATCCGTGTTGGGCTTGTATTCGTATTACAGAAATTTATTGATAATTTTGCACAGATAGCCTTGCCAATAACGAGTCTGACAAAGAAAAACAGAGCATTTATTTGGACAAATGATGAACAGAAAGCCTTTGACGAGTTGAAGAATAGAATATGTGAGGCACCAATTTTAGGTTATTTTTCAAGTGATGAAGAAGTGGTGACCAGGGTGTACGTCGACAGTTCAGAAAAAGCATTGGGATGTTGCTTGTTTCAAGGAAAAGAAGTAATGAAACCAATTGCTTACGCCTCAAGGAAGTTAAGTGATGCAGAGAAGCGATATTCAGTACCTAACTGAGAAGGAGTGCCTTGGTTTAATTTGGGCAATGCAGTATTTTAAGCATTTTTTATGGGGACTTAAGTTTCAGGTCGTCACAGATCACAGGGCTCTGGTCTGGTTGAAAAGCAAACAAGATATGAACGGCAGACTTGCGAGATGGGCATTGTCAATACAGTCATGGGATTTTGACATTGTGTATTGTCAAGGAAAAGATAATGTTGACCTATCAAAAATCAGCAAAATGTGTGGCCAAGTTCTGTATTCAATCGGTGTTTTTCAATGTAGTATATAAACTCTTCAATTATGTTTGAGTTTTCTTCTCAGGTTGTCGTATTTAAGAGCAAAATGCGAATGACAACTAATTGTGACATATCTTATATATTTCAAAAAAAGAACCCAACGTTCGATACATCGCGCTCCTATCGTTTCACTTCGTGTTTTTGACTGATCCGTGCGAACCTACCAATAATTATTTTTTGTGTTTGACTGTTATATTATAACAAATTATGTAATCAAAATGAAAGTGTGTTTCGTATGTGGTAACAAAGGTGACCTAAAAGATTTTGCAGATACAAATTTCAAAAAGTGTTGTGATATTATTTTCACTCGAAAGCAGAGAGGCCTTAAATATGGAGACCTGCAACTCACACATGAAGCAAGGGACAAATATACCTACCATATTGCATGTTATAAAAAATAACATCTTTAAAGAGAATGTACTTGGAAGGTTATAGCACCCAGTCAAGTAACAAAGTAAACCAGATTTATAAATTGTTTAAATTATCATTTTCATCTATCTGACTTGAACTGTCAATTAATTACTGATTATTTCAGTTATAGAGTATTTTGCCCAGTCTGTGGGAATATATGAAAGCCTTTGCTTTACAAAAGGTGGAGTAGAAACGGTTTTGACATAATATACGTATGTTGCTTTGGTATGACGGCCTAATAAAAATCCATAACTTTTTTAACTTGAGGGGGGATGAGGGCAGGCGCGAGTCGCCATCTTGAATTGAAGGCGCCAAAATTAGATAACGTCTCAACAGTTTTCTATTTAGTTATATTTTAGTTTGTTTAGTTTAGTTGACAAAAGTGCCCCCCCAAGGTCGAAAACTTGGATATGTCTACGTTATTAAAACCAAGGGTTAACCTGCTTTGGTACCCTTTTTATTTACACTTTTTAGGGTTCCGTACCAAAATGGTAAAAAAGGAACCCTTATGGTGAGACTTCGTTGTCTGTCTGTCTGTATGTCACAGCAGTTTTTCTCAGCAACGACACAAGCTATCAACTTGAAATTTGGCATAGTTATATTTCTTGCTTTCCCGCATCTGCTTTTAGTAAATAAAATATGAAATTAATTTTATAAATAATTGAAAAGGGGTCTAGAATAGGGGGTTGAAAAATGAAAATGATTTGATTATAGCAAGTGGGGTGTCATATGGAAGGGCTCAATTAGCACATTTCAAAACTGTTTTTTTTTATAATTTTCCGTGACGTACTTTTTGATATATAACCAAAAATATTCAAAAAATGACCGTTCCCCCTTATCTCCGAAGTTTATGAACCGAAAAATAAAACGAAGTGTTCAAAATTTATAGTATTCGAGAAATTAACAAAAAACTTTAAAGATCTGTACTAAAATTTAGGCAAGTCAAAATGGACCTTATTGCATACGAATTAAAGTACATAAAAAGGTATATTTATGAACTACGGTCTTAAATACGGAACCCTCGGTGCGCGAGTCCGACTCGCATTTGACCGGTTTTTTTTAAGTAGCTTTCGTCAGACACCATCTTTTATACTAAGTTATCAATGTTATTGACTTAAATAACTCAGGCTTCTACTCCGCAGTTTGCTTGAGAATTATTTTTATTTTTAAGTAAAATGCCGCAAAAGTCACTGGCTCTTCAGAGTTAACTCAAACACGTGACACTAACACCGAATTGCTTAAAGCGGTTGTCAGCCCGACCTACGAACAACCCTCTACATCTAAACAATCACTCGAGACCATGGAGACAAGAATTTCTCTACCCGATCACGACCGTCAGTCACCATCTCTTACGAGTATAGTAAGTTAACAATGTTATTGACTTAATAACTCAGACTTCTACTCCGCAGTTTGCTTGAGAATTATTTTTATTTTTAAGGAAAATGCCTCAAAAGTCACTGGCTCTTCAGAGATAACTCAAACACGCGACACTAACACCGATTTGCTTAAAGTGGTTGTCAGCACGACCTGCGAACAACCTTCTACATCTAAACAATCATTCGAGACCATGGAGACAATAATTTCTCTACCCAATCATGACCGTCAGTCACCATCTGTTATAGTAAGTTAACAATGAAAATGCCTCAAAAGCTTTTGAGTTATCAAACTCACAGGAGTCACTGATTGACTTTGAAACCTGTTCCCAACAGTCAGACACCATCTTCTATTCTAAGTTATCAATATTATTCACTTAAATAAATCAGGCTTCTACTCCGCAGTTTGCTTGAGATTAGTTTTTAATTTTTAGGAAAATTTCTCAATCATCACTGGTACTTCAGAAACAGTTCCAATACGTAATACTAATACAGATTCGCTTACAGCGGTTGTCAGTGCGATCTGCGAACAACCTACGCCTGCTGAACCTTACCAGTTACCATGTGACATATTAGTAGATCAAACTATTGAAGACCAAGGAAAAAATGAAAAAAAATGTATATTCTGTTGTCAAATTTCTAAACGAGTAGGTTCCAAAAGACAGTTTCTTAGTGAAGGTACAACAGTATTATTAAATTCGATTAGGGACTATGCCAATTCTTTAGGTGATATTGATTGATTTAAGCTAATAAATTTTGATAATAATAATTATCATGCTAATTCTTCTTTTTTTTTTAAAGAGAAGAATTATCATGCGATATGCCGGTCATTATATAAAAAAAATATGAACAAAGTCTTGATATGATAACTGAGCATATTGATTGGCATTAAAGAAGGAAAGTTCATGCAGATGCCTTCGAAGTTCTCTCATTATACATTGAATCAGAAATAATTTCCAAAGACAAAGTAGTTTACCTTGTAAATTTGTTCTCTATTTACAACTCCTGTTTAAACGAATTTGCAGTCAGTGGTTTATACAATCTGGGAAATTTTACGCCACAACATTTGCAGGACAAAATAAAAAAAGCATTCGGTGATTCCATTATTACAGCTCAGTCTCAAACGCAGAAAGCCAAGAAAGTTCAGTTCAACTCTTTAGTTAATCAAGTAGCAATACATGAAACAGAAGAGCAATTGAGATTGCAAAATACTGCATATTTAATCAGAAATTAAATAAAAAACTTGAAAAGAAAAACCTTACCAGAAAAAATCAGGCCAAACGCAATAATTGAAGGAGAATGTGAAATCCCGGATTCTCTTTTGGAGTTTATGACTCTTTTGATAAAGAGACCTGATGCACGAAGAATACTAAGCAACGAAGATAACGTCAGAGTAAAGTCTGTTTGCCAGGATTTAATATTCAATATTCACAAGGGAACAATAAAACCAGAAAAACGTTTAAAACTTGGGTTGGCAATTAAGTCTTTAACAGGAAGCAGCAAAGTTTTAACAATTTTGAACAGACTCGGCCATTCAATTAGTTACACTGTTGCTGAAGAACTGAGACCGAGTTGGTTTACACTGCCCATGAAGATAATAAATTAATTTCTGCTGGTATCAGTGTCGACGCTAATTTGAGCACACACTTAGCGTTTGACAATTATGATAGATATGTGGAGACCTCAAGTGGTAAAAATACTCTTCATGTTACTGTAGGGATTATTTCGTCGTATCCTACGAATAAGGGCGCAACTACAAAAGGTTAATTTTTCAGGACAAGGTTTTTTGTGTTTAAAAAAATCATTAGCAAAGTGTATGCCGTGAAACTTACAAGTTACGTGTTAAATGTACTTAGACAACTATTGGTAGTCACATTTTATTTTATTTCCATTATAATACGAAAATATGTCTCTTAAATCTTTCTTCCACGTGAAATTTAAATAGACTATTTAATTTTTCGCGGAATAAACGCCATTAAGACCTTATTCATCGGAATAAGCTGGGCCGTAACCGTACTAAGGGCTTTTTAAAGCGTTTTGATTTAAGATTAAGTGCTTAAATTTGCCGAATGGATAAACTAGGTGTAGTTTTATATTATTTAAATAAATTATAATGGTCTCAGTGGAAGACCAGCGGTTGCTTTAAAACCAGCAACACAAGATGAGCATCGTCAATAATTTATTTTGTATTTTGTTTTCTATCCTTTTCTTAGATGTATGTTATGTGTATTTATAAACGTTTTTCGTTCTTTTTTTTAATACAAATAATCTTTTACAAACCAATATAAATCGAAATGTTATTAGATATTACGTAGATATTAACTCGTGGTTCATAATTTATAATTTCCTAAAAAATCAACGTTTTTGTTTTATTTGTAAGACTAAGTACCTAATTATTTTGTTTTATTCTTGAACAAAGAACCTTCTTAATAGGACATAAAATACTGTTTAAGCAATAAGATTAAATAATATTAATATTACATTTGATATCAATTCATTCATATAATGCCTACTTAATATACGATACAAAAAAATACTAAACTTCTTAATATTTTTACAACGGGTTTCCCTCTATTTGGCATACCTAACTTTTACTGTCCGAAACTGTTTTAGCATAAAAGACTTGGCATAATCGGTTTTCACCGAATGGTAATGTGGCAGAAACCTTATTTGGCATAATTTGTAATATCTCGAAAATGAGTTAGTCTGAAATTAAGTTCGCATACTATTATTATGACCGATTATTTTTACGCATAATTCTGTTTAGTATAGTTTTATTCGGCATATTATCGATTGTCCGAAACTTACTTGGCATACTTACAAACTTAACTACTACCAGAAAAGTAGGTTAGGTTAGAACTACGACCATAAGAAAAACGAACAGCTACTAGAAAAGTAGGTTAGGTTAGGTTAGAACTGTAACCTCATCAAAAACTAACTGCTACCAGAAACATCAAAATTATCTAATTAGGTACTGAGCAGAACTAAATGCGTAGATATGAAAAAAAATATGACCAAATAATATTCGGACTAACGTAATTCTTCGTAATCAAACTATGCGGATTTAGATTCTGCGACAACAGTTTATGCGCAAAGCCTAATATGGCTATATAGATTATGCCACAAAGAATTATTACTTACAAAAATATGCTAAAACAGGGTGAACCTTTCACAACAAAATAAATTATTGTATGAATTAAAAATATTTTTATCAAAGGCACAGACCTCAATCCAATTTAATGATAATGTAAATAAACCGATTTTTTTAAATTCTAATACAATCATTTACAAACTAATTAGATTGCTAATAATTATTAAATGTATAGTAAAATCATCAATCGATACCCGCACCTCCGATAAAACAAAAAATCTAGACCAGGTGCGGGTAGTTGGTAAACTCGTACAGTACGTAAATAAGCACCGGCCTTCTCCAGTCTACTCGTGACCACGACCGTTGCAACACGGTTGAAAAGTCGAGGTAATTATAATGTGTACACGCGATTAAGACCCGTTGTCAATGATTAACGGCAGGTATGTGTGAATATTGCGAATGTTTAAAACAAACAATAATTACAGCAATTACCCAAGTCTACCCAAGCCTTTTCAAAACAAAAAAATACTAATTTTTTGATACAACCAAAAACAATTTCAAACCAATGATGAGTCTCGTGATTTGAAATTATAAATATTTTGTCTGTATATAATTTACGGTAACTAACGTAATTGTCGCTCATCAGAGTGCAAACGACGTTACTACTGACCCCTAAACCTGAGTCAATTACCTGTGTCTGTGTCCCAGTGTACACAATGAAATCAATTATGATGTTTGTCTGTACATCACATAAGACGAACAATTTTATGCCGAAACGATGCCGTTTATTCGGCAAATATTGTTTTATCATTAGACGCCCCTTAAAAGGTACCATGCTTTCTTCACCACTAGAGCATCACTAGTCCAATCCTTTATGCGGCAATGACGTCATAAGCGGGTAACTTAAAGGCGTCGTTGGCGTATAGAGAACTATAATTTCACGCGATCATAGAGAAGTAACTGTTAGGCTGTATGATTTATTTTTGTATATCGACAGATCAATGTCAGTCAATCAAAATTAAACTAAAAATAAAATTGAGGCACTTTTATACTAAGAAGATGTATTCGATAAATGTAATAATTGATTTTGGTTAAAAATATTGGACAAAGGCCCCTTCAAAACCATATTTTCAAAATATGCAATTTATAAAAGCTTGTAAAATAAACTAATCTGGCCTCATCACTAGCGACGCCTTTATGTGTTGTTGGCGTACGTGACATTGACTTTATTGCGGTGTTTTCTAAAGTAATAAATCGTTATTGTTCTCGCATTTTGAACTACAGAAACTTAAATATTTTAGTAAAAGGAACGCAACATGAATTAATGCAACACAAGGACAACATAAAAATAGGAAAAAAATGCTTTCAAATTGATTTTATTCATGATCGAAGTATAATTTAGCTCAGACGCTTTTAAGTGTCGATGGCGTCGAAGGCACGGCATCTCATAACGCTTTTAAGCGCCCTTGGCGTTGTAAGGTTAACTAAGCTACAGTCAAGTTATAGTAAAAATACATTTCGAGTCACATTTATAAAATGTTTAAAATAATTTGACAAACGAAAATTTCCTAATACATTACGTGTAATACCGCTGTAGGTTAGTATCTCGACCGTGCAATGAAGAAATATAATTTCGCGACACACGCGGGCATATTGCCGTTATATTAATCGTAATACACGGATTCTCCCATACGCCTTCTCACAGAGCGCGCAATATAACGGCAATACGCCCGCGTCCGTCGCCCATCGCCCGCGGCGGGTGGGTCAGAGAACCCCGCGCCTTATTTACCTGTCGAATGACTACGACTTAGTCAATGTCATTTATAATGGCAAAATTCAAATTTGATCAACATATTTACTGGCTGACTGTACTTACCTACGGATAAACAGGTTTTTAAGTCGGCTTAACATGTATGAAATTGTGTTAAAGCTAAAATTAAATTAAAATTAAATT
The DNA here is from genome assembly GCA_963241965.1 of Tortrix viridana. Taxonomy (NCBI): domain Eukaryota; kingdom Metazoa; phylum Arthropoda; class Insecta; order Lepidoptera; family Tortricidae; genus Tortrix; species Tortrix viridana. Next base: position 34,194,140 of record OY725171.1, on the reverse strand, counting down.
ATTACATGGACGACGTTAAGTCCTGTTAGGTAATTGATTGCCTTTTTTGTTCACAGATTCATACCAAATCGCAAAAAAGATCGTACGATGACTGCAAATGCCGTTGCAAATGAACAGAAGGCAACCAAAGTACTTGGCTTAGTCTTCTTTACTTTTGTGCTGTGTTGGGCTCCCTTTTTTCTATTGAACATACTGTTTGCATCTTGCCCGACATGTTCCGTTCCCGGTTTGTATTTTTTTCTATGGTGTTAGGTATTTTTACTTAATAATATCGCTCTATCTGCTTATTGTTCGTAATGAGCGCTGATCTTCGAAAATAGTCAGTAAAAACTGTTAGTTTGTATAAATTGAAAAAAAAATTAAAACATTATTGTTCCATAGGTAACGTGGTGGACGTCTGCCTCTGGCTGGGCTACGTATCGTCTACCATAAATCCTATTATCTACACTATTTTCAATAGAACTTTTCGGACTGCGTTTCTCAGACTGCTAAGCTGTCAATGTTCTAGGTAAGATGATCTTCTGATGGTTGTGTAGTAACGAATTATAATACTATTTTATTAACTGACTTCAAAAAAAGGTAGGTTCTATGTTCGGCTCTTTGTATGTTTTATTTATGTATGATCATTGATCACTTATCTCTCCGTGAATTGTGGACAGATTTTGAAATCATTTTTTGTTTAAAACAATATACTTTCGAGGTTGTCCCATTGTCACCAAGTCAGAATCTGATGAGAAATCGAGGGCACTCCTCAAAAATAATAGGCACACATACAGTGATTTTGGGATTTCCTATAAGACCTTAAGAATTTGCATTCCAAAAGCACCTCTTGCCGAAGAGGAACTAATTTTAAAAACCAGAAATAACCTCCGAAACTTCTTATTCGTAAGTGGTTGACGCCAGCAATGAGATTTCTTTATTAACAATATGAAGCAACTTTTATTGGGTGTAAACTACTCTCAAAGAACCTAACAATATATAAAAAAATCGGAGATACATAGCGATGTTCACGTAATATTGTGCAAATAAGTAGTATTGGAGGTTCTAATTCGTGTATTTTTTTATCAATTCACGCATTCCCACAAGCAAGCAGTTATCGAACAGGTAGGTGAATAGGTTACCTAGATTTTTTTTTCTATACTACGATGGTGGCAAACAAGCGTATGCCCTGCCTGATGGTAAGCGGTTACCGTAGCCTATGGACGCCTGCAACAAAAGAAGTATCACTAAAAAGAAACTATACTTACCTATATTAAAACTACTTATTATTTAGTGGAGACCGGGTTATTTTGAATTGCGTAACCATTACCTTATTGATAACTTATTTTCGCCCTCCTGTTTCGTGTCTGTTTCGTGTTTTGTCTGTCACTTGAAATATATATGTATTTTTGTGTCACCTTCCGTGTTCTCACCGAGCGGTCTCAACGGAAGACCAGCGTTGGTTGGGTACAGCCAGCACAAGCTGATGTGGGACCGTGTCGCGACAACTTTGCTGTGTACCTTTATGTTATTTTAATTTCTTACTGTGTTCGTTGTTGTGAATAAATGTTTTCTTCTTCTTCTTCTCTTATATTTCTGTACTATTTTGTGACACAAAACGGTAATCTTATTTTAAATACCAAATGTTAAACAAATCACACCAAATCATTACCACCGTGTGTCACCCACATGCTGCTCGAATTTTCAATTATACGCATATTATACGTCATAGATACAGTCCGCGAGCTCCTAAAAAAACCGGGTTTCGGATGAAATCGGAAGGATTCGTGTAGTAGAAAATGACAATTGTCTTTTTGACAATCCATCACGCGAAGAGTGCACTCGTTGTATTTTTATTGATTTATATAGAGCAGTTAAAACCACCATTTACTTATTTAATTAGTTTGTTATTTTTCGGAAATTGGTTTCCATGTGGAGTCAATTTAAATAAGGTATTTCTGTAAATAGCCAATAACGGGAAATGGTTTATAATGTAAATAAATAATTTTTTAAAGAAGCTGAAAGTTTAAAGAAAAATTTTGATTGTAAATATTTTAATAAGATTCATGACCGAGTTATAGAAGCAACGGGGTTTTCGAAAAGTACCTACATTAAAAAAACTTAAACGAAGCAGGACAAAAAAAAATATTTGACACACCCAAGAGAAGCAGACCTAAAAAGGAATATTGTTTAAATCTGGACAGTTTTGATAACGATGTAATCAGAAGAATGGTTTATGATTTTCATTCAAAATTCAAAGAGCTGCCAAATCTGAAAAAAATTCAAGGGATCTAAATTCACATTAAGAAAAAATTTACGGAAGATGGGCTTTCGGTACTGTAAAACGAAAGATAACAGAAAAACATTAATGGAAAAATATGATGTGCGACTAAAAATTATAAAGTACTTGGACGAAATTAAAAAAATATAGAAATGAAGGAAGAGAAATAGTATATCGATGGCCCCACCGAATAAACGTGCATGTGAAAAAAGCTAATTTTACAGGAAAAAATAAAAACGTTAGAACTGTGATTACGAGCAAATGGGACAGAATTAGTATATAACATGTACAGAAAATAGATAGATTTCAAAATAATCTTTCTATTAATTAAGTATAAATGCTAGTTTTCAAGAAAATTGAGAAAAAGCATGTTATTTTTTTATTCTAGTGTAGATAATCGCAGATAGTACGTGCTTTAAACGTTTACACGTTTTTTCGTGTTATAAGGTCCGACTATATTAAATGTAATGCAATGTTGCGTTATTTTTTGCGTAGAATCCAGACTACTGCTGTGATGGGTACTAAGCTTTCGCATGCTTTTTTAGGAAGAAATACACTATTGTTAATATCAGTTTTAAACAGTAACACGCTTACTTGTGCAAGATTGCGTAAGACAATTTTGTGCAAATATTCTTAACAATAACTAAGGCGTTCTTGTTAATGTTTTGTAACTAAAACTGTCTTCTTTTTTACTATTTAAACTTAATATAACTTTTGTTTTTTGGTGAATTTAATAAAAATTTGGTTAAAAATTGATTTGTAAAGTAAACACATACAGTAAACACGGGTTACTTTAGCCCTGGGGGGTAACATTGCCCACCCAATAAAAATACTTTACTTTTTTATTTTTATCAAAATAGATTATACGGACTTTCACTACGTATTCTAAAGAAAGTATTTGTTACTTAAAATTGCAAAATATACGAAGAAAAGCTGAAAATATAGGGGCTAAAGTTAAAGTTACCCGTGTTTACGGTACTCACCTTGTAAAAAATTTTGAACTGGTGTCAGATTTAAGCACCGAAACGTTTTTTGGCAGCTCTTAAAAGAATAGGCGCTAGACGAAGCCTACCCCTACACATCTACAGTGACAACGGTATCAATTTTATTATTGCGGCAAAGGTGCTGGCACAAGAAAAAGGAAAGGCTCTTAAACGTTACATCAACACCGAGATCATGGATACACTGGGCCAGCTCAAACATTGAATGGAACTTTACCGCGCCCGCATAGCCTACAGATAACGGAGAGATGGAGATTGCAGTTAAGACCACCTACGACAAGTGATTGGTGAACTAAAACGAACACTTAAAGAGTATTTACTCCACCCTCCTGGCATAAATAGAGAACTGTCTCAACTCCAGACCTTTAATAGTACACCTCTAACAGAGGGCATAGGTGACTTGGATTACCTCACTCCGGGGCATTTCTCCCTTTTCGCCAGAAACAGAACCACGTAACCTTCGAACATGGTGGCAACTAACCGGAAAACTGGCTGAATACCTGCAAACACTACAGACCCAGAGTAATAGACCACTGTCAAAAGAGTCTTGAAAGTCGGAGACACGGTCTTAGTGAAAGAGGATAACATACCTCCGGCGAAATGATTTCTAGGAAGAGTTACGGACACCCATCATGCAAGTATTCAAGTTTAAATGGGCACCAACGGTGGTGCTATTATATTAATACAACTAAACAGCACAACACAACTACAACATGACTTGAGAAAATTGGAACATTATAACGACCTAATTATCGACTGAAAATGGATCACACGCTATAAGAACAAGACGTGGTCTTATTAACGGCGTGGGTTAAGTCGCAAACTCACTTTCTGGCGTACCGGACGAGAGATTTCCCCAACAATATGACAGAGATATCCAAATTACCCGCAACAACGAAAATCATACTACAGTTGTAGGTATAAAAATCACACGTCGATAATAGAAGGTGAATATAGACTTCTACAAAGATATGATATCAACAATTCACGGCTATTAACAAACACTTAGCAGAATCAGACAAGATTGACCGCCAAGACAACAGTATACGACTGTCACAGCGCTCGCCGCAGGGATGGACATGGACAACCTGCGGCGTCCACAACAAAGGCTACTACTGGACTTGATAAATGATGCCAACCTTCTAAAGCCGGAACAATTCGAGGAACGACTAAATAAATCGCTGGACAACTTCCTAGCGAATTATCACTACCCTGCGTCAATTCTGTATTCCAATTCCGCAAATCGTCTCGGACACCACTCAGCGAGTCGCCGTAACATCGGAATACTTAGCAGTCAACCTCGAAAAGGAAAGGCGTGACGCCACTCTTGTTACAGGGCACAGGAATCATTACGATAGAAACGGGAGCACCATGTTATCCATTCTCATACCAACTTCCACAGTGACATCACAATCAACGACATGTATATACAGCAATCCGTAATAAATAACTGTGGAGAAAAACTTTTTTTTTTTTTTTATTTTTTTTTATTGATAATGGGTTTGCTCTTGACCAACTCCCGCCCTTGGAGGACGAAGATTCAGTCTACGATGTAGCGAGCTTACCCAGAAGATGCCTATTCACCCTAGCTTTAAATAGGTTCAGATTGTATGCACTCGGAAATACAGACGCCGGAAGCGCATTCCACTCCTTTGCAGTACGCATTATGAAAGATGATGCAAAGCGCTTCGTTCGAAAAGGCGGAATTTGAACCGCTTTATAATTGAAGACTATGGAGAAGCTCTAGACAGAATAAAGGTCAGCATTGAGGCGGTAAAAGGACAACAGAATGCATTCGAAGTCAAGAAAAAGAAGTCATCCTATCAGACGCATCACTACATCTTCATCGCATTTATCGTGGTTTGCACGATCGCCACCACCTATCTGTATTGGAATATACCTTCTACATCTGGCGCAGACTTCGGCACACCGCTGGCTGGTGAAGGCGTTGCTCCGGAACAAGGATCCAATGAAAACATTTCATTTCGTTACTTTTCTTAACCGCGGGTCTCCGACAGCGTCAAAGAGGTGATTGTGCGTGATCCAAAACGTCTGGATAAGATAACCTCACCGTAATAATCTTAAATTTTCTTTCACTTTCTTAAATTTGGCACCATGTACGAGAACGCCCGATAGTTTAGAATTAAGCCGACAATGCACCTAGTGCGCGTTGCAAACGTTTACTAGCTAGTCTTGATGTCACGCGCCACTCCCTGTCCCTCTCTTTCTTCCGTTTTGATCACAATGCCTACGCCGCAAAACGACTTTGAAGTATTACGCCTAAAACGCTATATGACTAAGAAGCAAAATAACTAACGTTTAAAACGGCTATAAAGCAAAATGCCTCAAATTAAAACGACTTATCATTACTGTGCCTCTACTGTAAAAGAACTTTGTAGTAAAATTTCTAAACATTAGAATGACTATGAACTCAATTAGACTAAAATGCAAAACATCTCAATTGTAAAACGCCTGGATATGAAGATGCCTAGGGATGCAAAATACCTCAAATGCAAAACCACTCTGAGGTTTAGGTACTTAAACCATCAAAGTGCTTCAGCATACAAGATACCACAAATCAAATCAAAGTGTAGTTAAAAGCACAGTTCATGGCTTGTCATTGTCACACATTTGCTAAGTAACTATTATCGGCCACATAAAATTCCCTCTACTCTGTGAAAGAACAGGAAGCTAAAGATAATGAGCAAATAATAGTTACTTGACTGTCATTCATCTGTTACCAATTACCATTACCAATATAACACAAATGATGAAAATTAAATTAAATTAAAAATTAAAGGGGTCCTTAATATAAATGATGGGATGATTGGGATGTAATGAATTTAGACAATTACCTATCTATTGTTATAGCGCCTATCTTGTTTCTTTTACGAAAGTACCTACATAGTATTAAATCTTGTAAGAACATAGTATGAAATCTTGTACCGATGGTACGGAACCCTTCGTGTGCGAGTCAGACTCGCACTTGGCCGGTTTTATTTCAGTTCCTTTTTGTGTTTAATGAATTCAATGTCGGTTTTTTTCTCTATTTTTTTTCAAACAAAACCGCCTTAATTTTCACGTTTTGCCATTTTGCTTCGACCAATAATTTTTCGAGAAAAGGTAAAAATGTTGCATTTGGTGGTATGCGAGCATTTATCCTTCGGTGCCATCCTTCCAACCCGTTATTTGTACGGTTCGTTTCTGAAGCACAACTTAGAACTTTTGGCACTAATTTCAGCTACTGTCTTTCAAAATATGCCGTGAAATTTTTCATAGCATCACTATATTAGACCATAACAAAGACTGCCCACGCCCACCTTTTTGATTTTTAATAAAAACGAGCTGTTTAGGTTCCTCAGCTATTTCATTTCTAAATTCTTCCTGAGTAGTGTAGTTTCTATGTCACTTTTACTTACAGATAGGAGAGTTTGCGTACCTATTATATGCAGATATTATATGTATGGTCAAACTCAAATGTTACTGAATATTTTAGCCCGTTGGAGTATACATAGGTGAACAACACATCGTTACTAACGGCTTCCTTTCATACTGAGAGGACATTAAATATTATTATGATGATTGATTATGGCATACCTACTTTTATTTAAGTTGCAGTTCTTTAAATGAAACTATATTTTAAATAGCTCTTATTTTTAGACTATTGTAGGTTGCAACTTTGGTAAACTGCCTAATAGGTATAATATTAATTTGAGGCAATTTGCTTTATAGTAGTTTTTTAATGCGAGTCATTTTGCTTCTTAGTCCTATGGCGTGTTATGTATAATCCTTCAAAGTAATTTTCTTTTATGAGACATTATGCTACATATACAAAAAGAAATGTAGGCGTATTGCGACATTAGTAAACCGCTGTAGAGGTATTATTTTGAGGCATTTTGCTTTAAAGCCGTTTTAAATGTTAGTTATTTTGCTTCTTAGTCATATAGCATTTTAGACGTAATTCTTCAAAGTCGTTTTGCGGCGTAGGCATTGTGATCAAAACGGTCTTTCTTCAACTACTTAAGCAGCCATTGCTGTTTTAATAACAGGTGCAAAGAAAGTCTAAGCTCATCAAACGAAATTTGACGCGTAGAATATTAACAGTGAATATTCGTATTTTGAATTATTACAATATTACGTAGAGAAATTCTATGCTGCAACCGTTATTACACAATGTGAGTGTTATTTTATTAAATAGCAAACAGTTGTTACTATAATTTTTATAGCGACTTTATACTGCAAGAAGCGATACTCTCAAAATTCATATCGTTCATAACACCAAAAAGCGTGCATCAGAATAATACACAAATATAAAATTTTGTAAAGTTTTGAACAAAAATATTTTAGACTCACGCACGTTTGTTCGTGTTTAGGCGATGGATTGTAATTTGTGTAACAAGTGAGAATAACACTATTCGTGTGGTCTCGCTGATTATATTTTCCGTAGAATAAAAATATTTTCTTTAATAAATCGGAAAATAATAAGCGTGGCCCCCTCAAAAAAATTGGGGGGTTTATCACAACATGGGGAATCCAAATCGGCAAAAAAAAAAATTTACTGTATTAACCTTTGCAAGTTTATTCGGTGGGGCCATCGATATATGGATGAATCATACATACACACTTCGCGCATCAAAGGAAAAAGTTGGTCAGGTTCTAGCAACGCAGGAATTAAAAAACCTATTTCCAAAGGCCAACATCTTATTTTTATTTATAGCACACGTTGGAAGTGAAAATGGCTTTATACCTGGTGCGCTGCTTATGTACAAATCTAGAGACACAACTGGCAATTATCATAAAGAAATGAATAACGAAAGTTACAAAAAAATATTTTGAAAAATTATTTTCAATTTGCCACCAAATTCTGTTTTAGTATTTGAAAACCTCCTATATCATAACAATTACGTAGAAAAGCCTCCAAACTCTAATACACGGCAACAAGACATGTTAAATTGGTTAACAACACGCGACATTCCAGTTAATCCAAACTTAACAAAACCACAAATTTATGACATTATCCTGAAACACAAACAGGAACATATGGAATACTTAATAGATAAAATACTTGCTGGGCAGGGTCATTCTGTTCTCCGTTTAACTCCATAACAAACCAAGACGCGACGCTAGCAATTCGGTTCTGGCACTCGCCGGCCGCAATTTTTTATTTTATTTTAATAATCAGTGGATTTGAAGCCTATCCAATTGCAGCGAGGAGTGAGACATAAACTGTTTACTGCTGCATTGGAAGAGGCTTTCAAGCTTCTGGACTGGGAGGGTTTTGGCATCAGCATAAATGGCGACTACATCACACACTTTCGATTCGCTGACGATATTGTCGTCATGGCTGAGGACCCTGGAGGACCTCGGTACAATGCTCGATTGCCTCAGTAGAGTCTCTCAACAAGTGGGTTTTAAAATGACCAGAAAAAAAATTGTGGGTAGACCGTAATACCGTAAATATTGGCTCCGTAATAAATTGTTTTATTAAATATCCTAATAGTTTTCAGACAGTAAAACAAGTGTATAATAATAGTTTGAGTGATAATTAATGTCATTTATTGTAGTCAATGTCTTTAACGAACAGTGAGAACTAGTATTAGTGCAAAACAATTTTAATACAAACAATAAACATTCCTGCTATACGTATGCTGTGAGTGAAAAATAATACTAAGTGAATTTTACGAGGACACAGATAATGAGCAGACTATAATCAATTAGTGGCTTTTGGAAACATTTTTATCGTATATAAAGAACCTGCTTATCATTATAGCATTTATTGAAACGAGCGCCATCTTGTGAAGTTTATCTAAACTACTGCAACGAAGGCGCGTTCAACTATCGATCAAAGAAAATTATCTACATATGATACAATAATAGCACCGGATTACCACAGAGGGCGCTGCTATTCGTAAACATACGGAAAGTGATAACAGAATAGAATGCCTCCCAAAACTGATAAAAAGTTGTGTTTTACTTGTAACAACAAATTAAAAAAATAATTTCTAAAATGTTCGCTTTGCTTAAATAGTTACGATATTGAGTGCGCAAGTATTTCTCTTCAGAGGTTTAGGCTAATGTCCAAACCAACCAAAACGGCATGGAAGTGTCATTCTTGCCGAATTACTGGTCATGACCAGAAAACTAAGAGCAATATCATCGCATCAGGCAAATCTCGTTGCATGACTGACTCGGATTCAAGCACCAACATTTCACCTATTGCCACACCAGTCCAAGAGCAAAATTCGGAACAAAAAAACATAACGACGAGAAAACCTTTACAATCCAAACCACATGTGCCTTCTGAGGAATCCACAGACACAGAGTTTGAATCAGTTTCCCAGCTGGATGAAACCTCCCGTAGTCTACCCAACATTTCATCGTTGGAAAATCAACAAGTGATAGATTTGAAAATTGAAATAGATAGCTTATCTTTGCAGCTGGCTAGTGCGCACTGTGAAATAGACCGCCTAAATTCAGAAATAGGTGAATTTAATAGTGATCTCAAAGAAAAACAAAAGAAGTTAGAGTTGTATAAAAAACTAATTTCAGAAAATGGTCCACGGCGTAAATCGACTCCTTGTAAAACAGCCCCTGTTAAAAAAAGGCGCAACTCACTTGATTTAGAAAACCGAAGCTTGTTGAAACGGCGATTAGCAGTTACTCTAGAAAAGAACGACGAGCGTAAATGTTACGGCTCTGATGTCACTGGCATCGTACCCAAAACACTCCAACAACAAATAGAAAATGTACCCAAAACTGCTCAGCAACAAAAAAAAATTGTATCCATAACTCCCTAGCAACAAACAAAAAAAAGTAGCTCTGATAACAAACTATGTATTTTAAGTTGTTCAAATGAAATAAAACTACTACCGATAGCTTAGGACACATTTCCTACTAGTCAGATCTGCCATTATTTGCTTCCATGTCGTGGAATAAAAGAGCTCATCCAGGACATGCAATTAAAGATCAAACATTTCACAACGAGGGACTACTGTATTCTATGCATAGGCGAAACAGATTTTTCGTCTACACGCGATTACATTGGTCTGATACACTACATACGAGAAAAATTACAAATGGTGACGCATACAAATGTAATAATTTGCCTACCAACTTACAAGTGTAACGGAACGAGTAACGTGTTCAACTGGAGAATTGAAACTTTCAATAAAATGCTTTATTTGGACATCGAAACCCACAAATATGCATACCTCATGGACTCTAACTTAACCCTATCATACGACTACAGCATGTTCTCTAAAATAAAGAGGACGATTAACAACCGAGGGTTAAGGGAAATATTTAACCACTTGAAGAGACCAATACGAAGTATTGAGGAGAACTACGACAATGCTGCGGAACCCGTTGAAGATCAAAATGAGCCAGCGGAACAGGAACCAAACAGGAGCGCTCAGACAAAGCAGCTTTTTCTTTAATAAAAATACATTTACAGTGCTTCATCAAAATATCGCTGGAGCCTTAAGTAAATTAAACGAGTTTGCGGTTGCTCTTCTTGATTTATCTGGAAAATATATTAAAGTGGATGTAATTTGTATGACAGAGACTTTTTTGAGAGAGGGTGAGGAGTCAAATGTAGCTTTGTATAATTATAAACTTGTGTCAAGCCTCTTTTTTGTTGTCTGCAATAGCAGACAACAAAAAAGAGGCGGTTCATGTATTTTATGTAAGAACGAGTTAGAATGTATTGAGTTAGATGTTGGTCAGACATTTGGTGTGGATAAGGTGTTTGAAATTTGTGCTGTGAAAATTAAGAACTATGATACCTCTATTATTTGTATATATAGAACTCCCGACGCAGATGTAGACGTATTTTTTGAAAAATTTGAAGCTTTGCTATTGAAAGTAGAAGCCAAATCTAGGATCACGATAATCTGCGGAGATTTTAATATCGACTTTTTAAAAGAAAACCGTCGTAAAACGCGTTTCTGTGAGATTATTTCTAGTTTTGGATTTAGATATCATATTTTACAGCCTACACGGCAAAACTCGTGCATAGATAACATTATAAGTAATATACAGACAGTTGTAGACAGGGTACACCACATTCATTTGTCGGATCATAACACCGCACAATCGGTTGAGGTTGAAATTCCTCAAAGTAAAAGTAAAATAGAAATTCCTCGCTCTAATATAAAGACTGGTTCTTGATGTGAAGTTATTTTATTGAATTCAAACAAGATAGGTGTTGGCACCATCAATGCCGCGAGGCGACTCTAGACATAACTACTGTTATTTTTTTATTGTTCCATTCTTAATTTCTTTATTTGATTTCAAAAGAATTAAGAGTAAAACTGACATACATAAAGCAACAAGTTCTACAATTCTACATACAAAACTACTTGCTGCTTTACAGTACAGTAAAGTCAGGACTGACGTTTTCACGCACAAATACGATTGTAGATCAGAACATCTTTATAAATTCATAGAATGCCTTAGTAGTATCTCATTTTCGGAGGTTTATGAGAGTACTGACATATAAAATGCTTTTAATAATTTTATGACCTCATCCTTCTGTTTTACAAACTATGCTTTCCTATAACGAGAATAAAACATAGTACTAAAACTCAACAACCAAAGTGGATTACTAAAGGCATAAAAACCAGCTGCAGAGGCAGCGTTATTATATTAATAAGAGCATCGAAAATAAAAATATTGTAAAAACCTACTCAAGGGTTTTGCGGCGATGTATTCATGGTCTGCAAAAACGCTGCAATGCGCAGTATATCGCTAATTAAAATAACAAAGCCAAAGCCTCTTGGAATTTAGTTAAACGACGATTCGGTAAGACTTTTGATAATGGTAATATAACTGAAATTAACGATCAAAATAATAGTAGTATACAAAACGGTCAAGACATTGCTGACCTTCTAAACAACTTTTTTATTGACACTACAAATGATCAACGTGCTAATAATTTCAATACCGTCAGGTCTAAACATACTACTGATTTAGTTGGTGCTTCTAAAAGTATATTTCTTAGGCCAACTACTCCGGACGAAGTAGATAAGGCAATTGCAGGTGTAAAAAATAAGAAATCCACAGGATATGACAGTTTATCAGTTGAATGTCTGAAATCGGTGTCTTCAATTATTGCGAAACCCTTAGCTTACGTCATTAACCTTTCTTTTGAATCTGGTGTTTTTCCAGAGAGACTCAAGCTTTCGATTATTAAACCGTTACATGAAAAGGGACTCAAGACAGACATGAATAATTTTAGGCCGATTGCTTTAATTCCAGTTCTATCGAAGTTGTTAGAAAAAATTATGTACAACAGGTTATTGGAATTCTTTGATAAGCACGATATCTTGATCCCTGAACAATATGGCTTTAGGTGTAATAAATCAACCACTTTAGCCAGTTTTGTCCTATTAAAGTGTGTCTTGAATAACTTAAACGCAAAAAAACCAACGTCATGCTTGTTCATTGATTTAAGTAAGGCATTTGACTTCGTAGATCATAGTATATTACTTGATAAGTTATATGTGTATGGTATAAGAGGCCCGGCGTACGAATGGATTCGTACGTACCTATTTAATAGGGAGCAAATAACAAGAGTGACTCAACACAAAATAATATAATTTTATCTTTAATTACTAATAAAAATTAATAAAAATAATTTATTAATAAAAATTTGTAAACGTTTTTATGATGAAATGGATAAACGCATTTATGTATATACCTCTCACTACCTGAGATACAGGATCATCCTAGTTCAGGCAAATGTAATATTATTGTGAATTTCGTGAATACAAAAGCCCTAAGTCATTGTTATCATTAAGTTTTTACCAATAAAGTTATTCTTATTCTATTCTTTCTTCTTAACTGGACAAATCAACTAGTACTATAACACACTATGACTCCTATGCTAGGGTCAATGAGAGAGGGGTGCCACAGGGCAGTATTTTGGGGCCCTTATTATTCCTAGTTTACATCAACGATTTGCCACGAGCCACCAAACAGAAATGTGTGTTATTTGCAGATGATACGACGATAATATTTGAATGAAATGATCCTGTAAACTACAAATCAGAAATAAATAGGGGTTGAAAACAGATTTTAGATTGGTTATATACTAATAAACTCCATATCAATGTGCTTAAAACTAAAATAATGCAGTTCTCTATAAAAAAACGCCAGAAAAATTCAATTAAACATTACAAACGGCAATGACAAAATAGAGCAAGTAGGTAGCACAATATTTCTGGGTATTTGTTTGGATGAACACTTGACATGGAATGGTCATATTGATTTGTTATGTAAGAAAATTCACAAATTTATATTTGCACTAAAAACAGTCAAAAATACAACTTCAAAAGAAATGGCTGTAACAGTATATCATGCTTATGTATGTTCTCTAGTGCGATATGGAATTGTTTTATGGGGAAACTCGCCCAACGCGGTTAAAGTATTTGTAGCCCAAAAAAAATGCTTAAGAGCAATTTGGGACCTTAGAAAAACAGATTCGTGTCGGCAAATTTTCTTAAACAAGAAACTTATGACACTACCATGCATCTATATTTATGAAGTTGGCAAATTTGTAAAGGAGAATACGCAACTGTTTAAGCTGAGAGACAACAGTAACAAAAGATCAGCGACACATATGCCCCTGTCTATGCCAGGGCCTAAACTAAATTTGTACCGAAGCAATTCTTACTATATGGCCTCACTAATATTTAATGCAATACCGAAGGAAATAAGCGATCTACCCTCACATCTTTTTGGCAATAGGTTACGTTCTTGGCTGACTGAGAAATGTTACTATTCTGTAAAAGACTTTCTTGAAACCAGCACCTTTAGATTTATAAGATATTAATCATAATTTATTTTATCTACACACATATCATAAGTCCTCTATAATGCGTTCAGAATCCGTAGGCAATGACCAACATTACAACAATCAATTTTACTATGATAATTTTCTTATCTGTAGCAGTAACATAATGTTCTTATAACGATATAAGATTTGATAAAGTTATGAGTTTCAAATTTCGAACATCTTTGAAAAACTAAACAATTTTATTTGACCTCAATTCTTCTATCACTCGAGATGACATTTAATTCGAAATGAAATGTCAATTGCATACAATTTTGACAAATCTCGTATGTTACTTGATAATTTGGTATCGAACGATATGATAGTAGAGGCCGACTCTAGATTGTCTCTAAATTAAAAAAAAAACTACGGTTGCCGCCATTTTTGACGTTCTAATAATTGATCAATGCCGGCTATGCCGGTCGTAACATGCGGTTCCTGAACACATCATAGAGAGCTTATAATATGTATGTAGATAAAATAGTGTATGTAACTGTACATAATTAGGCATTATGCAGCAGTCACATAAACTACTATAACTTAAGTGTAGCGATATTTGATTAGAACATTATAACATTTAGATTGTATTTACTCTATTCTATTACTCAATCTTGTGATAGTCGTAGTGAATCTGCCCTTAAAGCATAATTTAATAATTAATATTAAGTAAAATTTGCACGCCGTATTGTCGGTAGAATTATGATGTACTCACTGTTACGTTAAATATCAACTGTAATGACCATATTCTTGCAAATAAATAATTATTCTATGGACAAGACGAAAATCATGTCAAATGTCTATGTCGTATCCATTCCTGTCAAAGTTGGAGACTCTACTCGCGAAGTTGTTGACGACTATGTATACCTAGGACAAATAATCCAGTTAGGTAAGTCCAACTTCGAGAAAGAGGTCGATCGTCGAATCCAACTCGGCTGGGCACCGTTCGGTAAGCTACGCACTATCTTCTCGTCCCAAATACCACAGTGCCTCAAGACAAAAGTCTTTGATCAGTGTATGTTGCCAGTGATGACATATGGATCTGAGACATGGTCTCTTACAATGGGCCTCATAAGAAGGCTCAAGCTCACTCAAAGGGCGATGGAAAGAGCTATGCTGGGTGTCTCCTTGCGAGATCGAATCAGGAATGAGGAGATCCGCAGAAGAACTAAAGTAACTGATACAGCTCACCGAATAGCAAACCTTAAGTGGCAGTGGGCGGGGCTAGTTAAAGTACTTAATTGGTTTACTAGTAACAATTTACTACTCAATGCTAAAAAAACTAAATGTGTTAGGTTCGTTTTGCCTACTGTTAAACCGGTAAATTCTAGTATTTTTCTAAATGCCGAGTGTTAAGAAATGGTAGATAAGGCACTTTTCTTAGGCATAAATATTGACAAGAATTTGTAATGGAGTCCCCTTATAGTAGTAGGTACTAGCAGGCAAATTAAGTTCGGCCGCTTACGCCGTTAGGAAAATTAGACAACTCACCAATGTTGAGACAGCTCGTTTAGCTTATCATAGTTATTTTCATAGTGTTATGTCATACGGTATTCTGATTTGGGGAAAAGCAGCTGACATACAGACTATATTTGTGTTGCAAAAAAAGGCCATTCGCTCTATATATAACTATATATAACTTTTTAAACAAATTAATATTTTAACAGTAGCGTCCCAATATATTTATGAAAATATTATGTATGTTATTAAGAACCTAGACTCTTTCGTTAAGAATTCTGATATACATAATTTAAAGACAAGGAATAAAAATAAAATTGCCATAAAAAAATTCGTGTCCGTTAAGTATATAAATCATTTGTAGGTCAATGCATTCATTTTTATATTAAATTACCTGACGTAGTTTTAGAGTTATCCCTTCCAGCACTTAAAAATTACTTGAAAAAGTTGTTGATGTCTAAAGCGTGCTATAGCGTAGCTGGCGTCAGTGATCCGACGCTTATCGCTAATGCTTTTAAGGGATATTTTATAGTTGAGTCTCCACTGCCCCAGGCGCCCAAGGTGCCTAATACTGAGGTCGAGATCGGGTCCCCCTCTGTTAGATTTTCAGCTAAACAGATTGCAGCCAAAATAAAACAAATGGTTAGAGGCAAGTCCCCGGGCTTCGACGGTCTCAGTGTTGAGCACCTTAAACACGCCGGTTCTCATTTGCTGAGGGTTTTATCGCTGTTCTTTAATTTGTGTATTAGTCATAGCTACCTTCCGGATGATCTTATGTATACGCTAGTAGTGTCCATTATAAAAAAACAAAACAAGCGATTCCTCTGACTTGTCAAACTACAGGCCTATATCGCTGGCGACTGTTGTGGCTAAAGTATTGGACGGTCTGCTTGACGACATTTTGGGAAAACACCTTAATCTCCATGACACTCAATTCGGATTTAGGGCCGTATTAATAAACTCATCTCAACTCTGATCCCCGTCTCAAAATACGTCAAAGTAAACGTCAATCCATAGAAAACTGTAATTTTTGACGCATCTTGTGACGGGGATCACAGTTGAGATGAGTTTATTAATACGGCCCTTAGACCGGGTTTATCCACTGAGAGCGCAATCCTATGTCTCAAGCAGACAGTTCAGTACTACACGGCTCGTGACATGCCGGTGTTTGCCTGCTTTTTAGACCTGTCAAAGGCATTTGACATGGTGACATATGACCTGTTATGGCAGAAATTGCATAATGACACGGATGTACCGCATGAGATCACCGCAATATTTAAGGTTTATTGGTATGCCAATCAAAGAAACAGTGTGAAATGGGCAGGTACATACTCAGATGTGTATGGTATGCAGTGCGAGGTGAGGCAAGGGGGAATAAGCTCGCCCAAGTTGTTCAATTTGTACTTGAATAAGTTGATCGAGGGGCTCAGCAGCGCCCATGTCGGCTGTCACATAGAAAACACGTGTGTTAACAACTTAAGCTATGCTGATGACATGGTGCTTCTGAGCCCCTCGGTCGGAGGTCTGGTCAAGTTGTTGCGTATTTGTGAGACCTACGCCGAAGCCCATGGGCTCAGGTACAATGCAGCTAAAAGTGAGCTCTTGCAATTTAAAGCGGGTACAAAATGTTACAAAATGCAACTAGTTGCGCTTTGCGGTTTTCCTTTAAAAAGAGTAGGCAAGTTCAAGTACCTGGGCCATTGGGTTACGGAAACCATGTCTGATGTCAAGGATGCTGTGTGTGCGCTGTAACATGTTGGCTCGCAGATTTGCACGTTGTGGTAAAGAAGTTAAACTGACGCTACACGTGCGGTCTGTGGACCAATTTTACGCAGCGCGCATACAGTGCGATTCGAGATCAATATAACAACGCATTCAGGATGATGTGCGGGCTGCCGCGACACTGCAGCGCGTCAACAATGTTTGCAGAGGCATAAACAGACTGCTTTTTTGCGATAATGAGAAAGAGATGTGCCTCGCTCCTCAGTCGCAGTCTCTGCAACTCCAACAGCATCCTGTGTGTGTTGGCGTAGCGCAGGGACGCGCCGCTGCTGCAGCGCTGCGTGCGGCTGCATGCCCCTGCAGTCGCTGCGCCCCGTCGCTTTTAAATCTATACCTATGTACCTACTTACTAAAACTAGAATAGGTTATTTACTAACACTGTGGATTTGTAGTCCGAAATAAATATTTTGAATTTGAATTTGAAAATAGGGTCGAGGACTATCTAACGGACAAAATGCTTGGCCTAAACCAGAAAATTAACTAATGTTTAATGTTTAATAGCTTACTACTTCATAAAAATCATGTAAACGCTGTATCTTGTCTAGGGTTACACAGTATATGTAGGAAGACAGTATAGTGTGTTATAATATACGACAATAATAGTAATCGTATCTTTTCTAGGCGTATTCGTTGCACTCTCTACCGCTGCGCAGTGGGGTCTACGCGAGGCGCATCTCAACTGTGCGCGCAATCTTCTCTACCACTAGCTACATTTTATCAACCTACTGATACAATCGAGGCGCCAGTAGTGGCATCATCTGGGACCATCATGAAAGAACCTCGATTACCAGGGTTCCAGCGCTTATGAACACCATGTCAATAACTTTCTACATTCACTTATTATTAAATTGCAATCTAGTTTATTTGCTATACGTTCCTTCTTCTTTTGTCTCTGTTCTGCTTCTGTTCTGTCTGTGTTGTCATCTGTGTTCTTTTGTGCATCCGTCCGTCCGTCCGTCCTTATGAGATTTCTTTATTAAGAACATGAAGCTACTTTTATACTCATAATAATGCATGTGGTAAAGTGCAACTGATGGTGAAGTACCGGGATAACTCCTCAATGATTAATGGCCCTGCATCTTGGACAGCGACAATTTGTTAAGGGTAATGAGAAATTGGTATTAGGCTATTGTTTCTTAATGTGATGTTTATGTGCGTTATCACATAATAATGAATATTAGGTGAATCACTAAAAAGCGAAAAAAAATTTGTACAAAAAATAAAACTGTCTTTCTAAAACCCACTAAAATGGGTTAAATAAAGATCGGCCTCCAAGGACTCCTAGGAATTACCTATTAAGCTCCAAATAGGTACATGAAGTATATAAAAGTCGATGGCAAAAATCATGCTATTGTGTCTTAGATGAAAACAAAAAGAGGAAGATACGTAACCGGCGCGCGGGCTTGAGCACCTAAATATAGGCGCTGAGCGCCTATGTTTAGCCAGTTGTCCGGCCGTCACTGACCTGTCAACACGTGTGACGTCGTCATTATTGTGAGACATATGGCTGTCTCACTTACGCGCACGATGTTAGTCCATCCATTTATCTCTATTGCTCCTTAGTGCATGTTTACAGCTGTGTGTGTGGAATTTGCGAATGTAGGTGTCGCGGCACGCATTATGTCAGTGTCTTGTATGGCGATAACGTGTCTTCCCCTTTTGCTTTAGTCTAAGTATTGTGTATACCTACTTGACACCGGCTTAAATATGTTTAATGTAAATATAAGGCACAAATTGGCGACTCCTAGGAAGCCGGTTTTTATTTGACCCTTTTTAGTGGGTTTTTGAAGAGTATTTTATTGTTTTGTTAAAACTTTTTTTTACTTAATATTTTACGATGTTAAACGGTGTGTTCCGGTTGGTCGATTTCATTATTTTCTTTATAATATAAAAATATTGATTGGTTTTAATTGGTTTTAAGGTTGGACAACAATGTTATAGACGAAAACATTCTTAGTGTCCCCCATGTCTGTCCTTAAAAGTGATGGTTTCTGACCCCAAATCAGACCAAAAATTTTCATGTTTCCGAGCAGTGTTGAGAAAAAGAACATTGATGTACCTACTGCTTTTAGTTAAGGCGCAATCAATTCTAAGATAATATATATTTATTCAGTAGGTAAGTAGGTTTTTATAATGAACTCTTTTTTCAAGAAGAGTGAATGCCGCAAATGGACATGGGTTAGTCCCGACGTTGCGACCAGAAATGAGATAGATTTCAATTTGAACTCTGTAGAGCGAATAGTGGTATAAAAGCTGCTTAAATGATGCCTATAGCTCACAAAAGGGTAATAATCGAGAAAATGATTTAGCTTGTGATCAGTACAGAGCAAATAGAGATGTAAAGCCTGTTTTAGGAATAACTACGTAAGTGTGCCAGTTTAGCCATTTTATTTAACTTCATGACCTATAAAGATTCCAAAAGAATACTTATTATTATTATATTAACCAAAACTCGTAAAATGATATTGTCGTGACTTTTAATCGGTAGTAACAGCGGCCGTAGCGATCGGATCGATATTATTGCGTGCTAATTATGGATTATAATCATTGGAAACAGCTGAAACGTAGTGGTGGGTTCAGAAGGAAAATTGCAAAAAATTACCAGCAAATGAAATATTTGTCAATCACACGATCATTGACATTTAAACAAAATACTTGCCAACCAGAATCTACAAATGCTTGTAGTGGTTCTGTACAAAATGTAACCAACTAACCTTGCGTGCGCGATTGCACCGATCAAAATCAAAATCAAATCATTTATTTGTGAACAATAGGTACACACATAATGTAAATTATGCTAGATGGTGAGTATCATAAATTGGTTCAGCTATGTTCTGCCTCAGGGCATACAAATTTGGATCTTATAACTAATATGCTCACTGTTCTGTATTACAGCTATTATTTAAGTATTCGTTAACTGAATAATAGGCTTTTTTAACTAGAAATTTGCTTAAAGCCAGCTTAAATTCTAGAAAAGTTTCTTTTTCCCTAATAACAACAGGTAGATGATTAAAAACTTTCGGGGCCATTCCTATAATATTTTTTGCCATAAGTCTTGTTTTAGATGGGGTGGACACAACTTGTTTTGTAATCTTCTACTTGAAAAATACTGAAACTCATTAGGATTCGATTTCACCAACAAAGCTACTTCAAAAATATATAAACTAGGAAAAGTGAGAATGTTTAATTTTACAAAGTGAGTTTTACATGAATCCGTAGGCCGCAGCCCACACAATGCTCTTATGCATTTTTTCTGTGCCCGATAATTCCCGATCCGTAGAGTTACCCCAGAATATTACCCCATATCTTATGCCCTTACTAATAAAGGTTGAGTAACCGCTGAGTAGTTATACCATGCTTTGTCCTTATCTGTCATTGTGACATTTGAATTCGACAGATAAGGACAAAGCATGGTATAACTACTCAGCGGTTACTCAACGCTTATTAGTAAGGGCATTAGTGTTGAAGAGACGTATGCATGGTATGCAGTCAGCACTGCTGCTTCGCCAACTATTTTCCTTAGCATGTACAAGGCATACGAAAAACTACTAAGTTTTTTGCATACATTTTCAATTTGAATTTTCCTAAAAATTTTCTGCTGTCTGCTTCTGAGATATTAACCTCCCGATCCCGCATGATGTCGCAGAGAATGATGATACCCGCGTCCTCGCAGAAATTAGATGCTATTTATTTATTTATTATTGTAGGTACTGTGACGGTTCAGCGTCATTTTATTTTAATTAACAAATAAAAACTTAAACTAAATGAATTCTTAAAAAGATAATATTATAAATTATATAAATTAATCTATTTACAACAATTAATTAAAACTACATAAAATTAATCTTAATAATATTTTACATCGAATTGTTTATTCTACTTAAAATAATACATTTAAACTAAATAAAATTATTAATGAGAAATATTTTTTTACAAACAAACAGATCTTCTACACGCATTTCATATTAGATAAAACCAGATACTAGAACAATAGACTACGTCACGCGCTGCCGCGGACGGTGCGCTGTTTTCGTCCGGCGAGAGCGCACTTTACCTCACGACGCCGAGAAGGGTCGTTCATCTGTGATGAAATTTATATTAATATTTTAATTATTTATTAGTACTCTTGGGCATCATTTAATTTTCCAAGAGCAATGTCTAAATTTTATATGTGCAAGTGTTTCCCCCGAATCGGGTGAGTGTTGCGAAAGTATTTTACTACTGTAGATTAGGTAATTTTAATTTGGTATTTTAATTGTGCATGTTGCGTAAATAATTTATTAGTAATCATCTCATTGGATAAATTACATTTAGTTGTAATAATCTGTTGTTCGGAATCACGTTCCATATAGTTCTAGAAATATCATGCTACCCGCTTTGTAAAATAAAAAAAGAATATTATCTAGAATGTTCACGTAAATTCATGTTTCTAATATGATAGGAATGCTTTAGCTTATTATCATTACCATCATTAGTTTCCTAGTTAGTTTCCGCTTTTAAGGAAAAATCTGTATTTTATTCTTACAAGTAATTACTACTTCTTTGTTTAAAAAAAAATTGTTTGAGACTGCCACATCAATGATTGCTAATTAGTGCTTGGGGTTCACTAAAACTGCCTACACAAGCTTATAACCTTCATAAAGATCATCTAAAATCCCGATGTCGCAGTCACTAACTAGAAACTGGACTTTTTGTGAATGGCTATTTACCGGGATTTCCAGGGACTAAGTCTGGGGTTCATTCCGGATCAGGGTGGACATCCTAAATCTGCCATCCAAACTTCCCGGAGCGACTACTGAAGTCCCGGAGTACCAGAGATGATCCCGGATGACTCTCTACTCGCCGCTCGATGAGTGCAGGGAAGTGACCCCATATAGGGATTTGTCTCAAGTCTTAGGTGCTCAGCTCGTAAATACAAGGACCCGCGACCTACAAATTTTTTTATTTCCATTCCGTCCTGGTTTTATTTAAATTTAGTAATTTAAATATAGTAATTTAAATTGTTCTACATTTCATTTAATTTTCTCCATCTTACCCTTCTTCATGTGACGCTAACCGTTACAATGGCGCCCACTATAGGTATTTTACTTATTCTTCTTAAATTTGCATATGCAATATTCACCGATGACGCCTTACATTGGTTCCGCTATATAAGAGGTAAAGTTGAAACTTGGGATGACGTCGTCGTTCTACTTAAACAAGATTTCAGTCAAAAAGATTATGATTACCGGTTGTTAGCTGAAATTAGGTCGCGTACTCAGGGTGAGCTCGAGAATATAACGATCTACCTATCTATCATGCATGGCATGTTTTCGAGGTTGTCAAGGTCCTTATCAGAGGAGGATAAGTTAGAAATAATTCTTCACAACATCCGACCATGCTATGATAGCATATTAGCGGCCTCTTCTGAAATTAAGGACTTGGATACTTTAAAAAAGATTTGCTCGAATTACGAAAGCATACAATCACGTCAATTCTTGTACCATGAGCCGCCTATGGTAACATCAGAAACGCTGGCACCGGAATTTGCCGAAATTTACGAATCACTACACTAATAAAAACAATTCAAATACAGGAAACTATATGAGATATAAAAATTACAATTCAAATAATAAACATTATAATTTTGCAAATAAGTATTCTAACAATAATACAAAATCTACATCAGAAAAACCAACAACTACTAATGCTGTACATTTTACTCCTAGCTGTTCTAAAGATGGCTACACGACACAGGGCAAGTACTGTCCTAGGTGCCGTAGTAATTCACATTCACTGAAGAGTGCAGGCAACCTCACTTTCCCATTTGTCTCAAATGTGGCAAGAAAGGTACTCGATATCCTGACTGCACAACTTGTAACTCTACCCCAGGAAACTCAAAAAAACTAAACAAAGTGGATTGCAGTGTCATTGAAGCTGACAGTGCAATTAAAAATAATTTTGATAAAAACGAATGGCAATCGTGGTTAGGTTTTGTATCAAAATTTTTTTCGTGTTATTCTACCACTGCAATCCACAATTCACAAAATCATATTGACAGGCCATATGTTACAGTCGAAATAAATGGTAGAAGTATTAATGGTTTGCTGGATACTGGTTCCAATGTTACAATTCTAGGCAATAACAATCATAAACAGTTCACAGACGCAGGTTTTACATTAAATGAGACAGAACCCATACATTTTGTCGCTGCTGGTGGTCAAAAGATGGAGAATATGGGTGTGATCTACCTACCCATCTCATTCTTGAATCAAGTACACATTTTAAAAGTTTATATAGTGCCTGAGATTCAAAATTCATTGATCTTAGGTATGAATTTTTGGAGAATATTTGGCGTATTCCCTAAACATTTAGATTCTGTCATGTTAACTAACAACATTAACACATTAAACACTATCTCAGTTGAATCTAATACACACATATGCGACTATGGGGTTTTATCAAAGGATCAAAAGGTCACGGCAGATCACATTATTTCACAATTTCACGACATTTCTTACGAAGAGCGTGGTCTCGGCCGTACCTCACTAATCGCACACAGTATTGACACTGGGGACGCTGCTCCCATTCGCCAAAGATATTATAGGATGTCCCCAGAAAAACAAAGGGTTTTAGTGGAGCAACTTGACGAAATGCTAAGAGAAGACGTTGTAGAGCCCTGCGAGAGCCCTTGGTCGTCACCCGTACTACTAACGCCCAAAAAGAACGGTGAACTTGATGATGATTATGATGGGTGGGGACGCCCGGCCGGAGCAGGCGGGCGGTCGATCGTTCCTACGGTCATTCCTCCCTGTTCCCCTTGGTTGAGCCGTAGGTTACTGGTCCGGCGACGCTCCCACCCAGCATGGATCCCATCTTCTTGTTTTCCTACAGAACAAAAGTACGTCCTGTAGGTTGATACTACTTAATGCCTTTGTCGACAGTTCGTCCTCCCCGAATGTGTGGTATCTCAGTGACGAGTACATTTCACACTCGGCTAGGACGTGTTGGCTAGTTTCCTCTTTGCCACAGTGTGCGCACTGAGGATCCTGCTTGATACCTATTATTGTCAGGTGTCTGTTGAGTGGACAGTGTCCTGTTATCACCCCTGCTAGTATACTAAGACTATACTTACCAAGGTTTATTAAATACCTGGTTCTGTTCTTGTTTACCCTTTTCATCATGAGTTTGGATAACGGTGAACTTAGGTTCAGTTTAGATAGTCGAAAGCTCAATGCTGTCACTATTAAAGACGCATATAGCATTTCCTATATTTCTGAGATACTTGATAATCTACGGGATGCAAGGTATCTCTCTAGTTTGGATTTGTCCAAAAGCTTTTGGCAAATTCCTATAATGGAAGAAGATAGGTGTAGAACAGCATTTTACATTCCTTCTAGAGGAACTTTTCAATTTAAATCTATGCCTTTCGGACTGACAAACGCTCCGGCAACACAACAACGATTGGTAGATATGTTATTCTACGGGCCTAAATTTGAGCACAAGGTTTTTGTCTACATAGATGACATCATAATTATTTCACCAACATTTGAGCAGCACATATCACTTCTTGTTCGTGTACTCGAAAGACTCAAACTCAAACCTAACAATTAGCTACAAAAAGTGCAATTTATTTCGCAATCTGTTAAAATATTTAGGCTATATTGTGGACTCTAACGGCCTTCAGCCAGATCCAGAAAAAATTGAGGCGATTATTAACTATCCAACACCTACAAATCGCAAGGAGGTCAGACGATTCATTGGTACTGCTTCGTGGTACCGAAGATTTATCCCAAATTTTAGTTCTATAGCTGCACCGCTGAATAAATTAACATCTCAAGCTAAAAATTCTCCCCCTTTTTGCTGGTGTACCGACGCTGAGAAAGCCTTCCGCAACCTAAAGGAATGTCTAATATCTTCGCCTATCCTATCCTGCCCCGATTACTCGCAACCTTTCCAGGTGCATACTGACGCTAGCGATTTCGGGGTTGGTGCTGTGCTGACGCAGATTATTAATGGCGAGGAAAAGGTGATAGCCTATATGAGTAAGTCCCTTTCTAACAAGGAACGTAATTATAGTGCAACTGAAGTGGCTTTAGCCGTTCTAGCAGCTATTGAGCATTGGCGGTGCTACCTAGAAAATGGTCAAAAAAATTTAGTTTATACTGATCATTCGTCCTTAAAGTGGTTCCTAAACCTTTACAATCCCACGGGTCGTTTAGCACGTTGGGGTGTTCGAATGTCAGCATTCAACCTTGAAATAAAACACCGTCGTGGTTCTGAAAACGTTGTTCCTGACAGTTTCTCTCATTCGGTTCCAATAATTATTATCAGCGTCAATGACAACCAATCTGACTCAAATATATGTTACTCGACTAAGGATTCCTGGTTTTTAAACATTTATAATGGATGCCAAAGCTCTCCAACATCATTTTTAGATTATACAGTTACCAACGACAAGCTATTTCGCCACAAAAAGAGTTTAAATCCTCTTACCAGAGAGTTTGAATGGAAAAAAGTCATTCCTCAAGAGTATAGAACAGATATAATTTCTAAAAATCACTCAGAACCAACTTCAGGTCACTTAGGTTTTTTCAAAACGTTTAGACGTCTTTCTTTAAAGTACTTCTGGCCGTATATGCACCGCGATGTTACTAACTTCATTACATGTTGTGATACTTGTAACGCTCACAAACATGCTAATCATGCGACTCTTGGTGTTATGGGCCGTCCTAAAGACTGTTCCCGCCCATTCCAAATGTTGAGCATGGATCTAGTAGGTCCTTTGCCCCCTTCGCGAAAACAAAACACCTACTTATTTGTAGTGACGTGCTGTTACAGTAAATATTGCCTACTATTTCCTGTCCGTCGCGCGACCTCCGAGATATTAGCTAAGATTCTCGAAGAAAACGTTTTTCTTGTCCATGGTGTCCCTAGCACGGTTATTATGGACAACGGAACGCAATTCACAAGCAATGTTTTAAAACAGCTTTATGCAAAATACAGTATCCCTAGAGTAAACTATACACCTAAATACACGCCTTAGATCAATACTGTGGAGCGTTACAATAAAACCATAATGACTGCCGTATCTACTTACATTGAAAATGACCATAGATCTTGGGACACAAATATTCCCAAAATCCAATTCGCCATTAATTAATCTGTTAATGAAGTAACTGGTTTTACGCCTTCATTTCTTGTATATGGTCGAGAGTTAGTGAGCTGTGGCTCTCACTACATCAACGCAGATGACATAAATGATACAATATTTACACCTCGTGAAGTGTATGCTAAAAATTTAGGTCATTTGAGGAAGGTGTTTGAAAAAGTTCAATTGTCACTTGTTAAGGCTCACTCACGGAATAGTGGTCAATATAATTTGCGCCGTAGGGATATCGTTTTGAACGTTAGCGATATTATTTGGAAGAAAACATTCTTTCAAAGCAAAAAAGATAACAAATTTTCTAAAAAACTTGCCCCAAAATATGTAAAGTGTAAAATAATCGCTAAAAGTCAAACTTAGTCTATGAGCTTGAAGACATGCAAGATAACAATATAGGAGACTGGCATGTTAAAGATTTTAAGCGAACTAACTACACACAGTAATGGCATTAAAGTGTTCTTCTTTTGATAGCTATCTCATTCTTTAACGGTCTTTTAATCTATTAGCACTTAAAATTGTTGTCAATTGCTGAAAGATTCGAATAAATGGATCTTAATTTTTACTGTCCCCTACCGGATACTAAAATATTATATAATATAAATTGGCTTCGTCTATCCTCTACAAGGATGGGTGTAGATCGACAGCATTCGCATCTTCAACATGGAAGACGATTATTAGATTTATTACAACATCTATTAATAGATATATGAGAGGATTTTTATGTTTTAAAAAAGAAAAAAAATCTCAGTCAATTAGGACGCAGTAACACGATAAGTATTAAAGTGTTCACTGCCCATTAATTTGCGTGATGTATAAATGAATGATAAGAAAGATGGAAGCCTGAATGAAAACTAGTATTACTATTAAACGAAGTACAGATAGCGGATTTTTCTTAGAAAAAATCCTAACCTAAAAAGGGGAGTATGTGACGGTTCAGCGTCATTTTATTCTAATTAACAAATAAAAACTTAAACTAAATGAATTCTTAAAAAGATAATATTATAAGTAATATAAATTAATCTATTTACAACAATTAATTAAATCTACATAAAATTAATCTTAATAATATTTTACATCGAATTGTTTATTCTACTTAAAATAATACATTTAAACTAAATAAAATTATTAATGAGAAATATTTTTTTACAAACAAACAGATCTTCTACACGCATTTCATATTAGATAAAACCAGATACTAGAACAATAGACTACGTCACGCGCTGCCGCGGACGGTGCGCTGTTTTCGTCCGGCGAGAGCGCACTTTACCTCACGACGCCGAGAAGGGTCGTTCATCTGTGATGAAATTTATATTAATATTTTAATTATTTATTAGTACTCTTGGGCATCATTTAATTTTCCAAGAGCAATGTCTAAATTTTATATGTTCAAGTGTTTCCCCCGAATCAGGTGAGTGTTGCGAAAGTATTTTACTACTATAGATTAGGTAATTTTAATTTGGTATTTTAATTGTGCATGTTGCGTAAATAATTTATTAGTAATCATCTCATTGGATAAATTACATTTAGTTGTAATAATCTGTTGTTCGGAATCACGTTCCATATAGTTCTAGAAATATCATGCTACCCGCTTTGTAAAATAAAAAAAGAATATTATCTAGAATGTTCACGTAAATTCATGTTTCTAATATGATAGGAATGCTTTAGCTTATTATCATTACCATCATTAGTTTCCTAGTTAGTTTCCGCTTTTAAGGAAAAATCTGTATTTTATTCTTACAATTAATTACTACTACTTTGTTTAAAAAAAAAATATTTTGTTTGTGACTGCCACATCAATGATTGCTAATTAGTGCTTGGGGTTCACTAAAACTGCCTACACAAGCTTATAACCTTCATAAAGATCATCTAAAATCCCGATGTCGCAGTCACTAACTAGAAACTGGACTTTTTGTGAATGGCTATTTACCGGGATTTCCAGAGACTAAGTCTGGGGTTCATTCCGGATCAGGGTGGACATCCTAAACCTGCCATCCAAACTTCCCGGAGCGACTGCTGAAGTCCCGGAGTACCAGAGATGATCCCGGATGACTCGCTGCTCGCCGCTCGATGAGTGCAAGGAAATGACCCCATACAGGGATTTGTCTCAAGTCTAAGGTGCTCAGCTCGTAAATACAAGGACCCGCGACCTACAATTTTTTTTATTTCCATTCCGTCCTGGCTTTATTTAAATTTAGTAATTTAAATATAGTAATTTAAATTGTTCTACATTTCATTTAATTTTCTCCACCTTACCCTTCTTCATGTGACGCTAACCGTCACAGTACCTCTATAGGTACAGTCGAGGTATAAAAGTTTCAGAACCTATAAATCTAAGCCCTTGGTAATAAGATTCAAAATTGTATAATATTGATTGACACTACCACCACATAATGAAAGTTGTATTTAGTTTTGAATACTATATTTTTATTTTATTACCTTAGTTTTAAAAACAGTACCTACTGGCATTCATCGACGGAAAAATAGTCGTACGCTAGCATATAAGAACAGCCTTGACCACAGTTGAATGTAATCTAATAATTGTCCCAAATGGGTTTTACGCAAAATGAAGTGGTACGATATGGTTGGATCGGTAAGATAACCGCAATAAAAACACTTTTTAATTCAGTTGCTCAAAAAGTGGTACTTTTCGTAGCTGTATATCGTGCGGAAAGTTGGTTTTCGCGAACTAGTGCTTTTCACTTTTCCAATTTTTTTTTAATTTATACTTGTTCCAATTTATGACTACTTATTGATGAGTGTTAATATTAGTTCCCTTTAACCTTTTCGCCGCCACGTCAATGAAGTAATAAAGTGTCATCAGCGCCAAGCAACAAATTGCACGTAAACAACCCGTTAAACATAAGGAATCCAAAAGTCCACGTCGATAAATATATTATGATGAAAAAAGATTAATGCTAAGTAATTGCGGAACAGTATTAAGGTAAACGACATTCTAATTTCCACATTTATTAAATATTTTTAAAGTAAAACCCCTAATGTGTCGTGCACATACTGGGCTACCACAGTACAACACTAGTTACATTCTGACGTTTAGATAGGCTTGATATGCAGTTATTGGCGAAGGGGACATAGAGATTCTGTGCAAGCAATAGAGATGGCTAGACTAAATAAAACGATTAACAACGATTTTTACCGATTTACTTCCTGGTCCTACTAAATTGTCCTATTAGTAGGAGCAAGAAGGAAATCTAATTTGGCTGTCCTTAACCTTTATCCGTCCCACACATTCAGATACCTATATGCCACGTAGAATTTGAATACCGTTTCATGTTCGTAAAGGACTGCAGAGTACATAATGTGCAAAAATAATCTAAAATCGTAAAAAAATATGCTCTCTGCCCGTTTTGTGTTAACCCTTATTAAGGCATATGAATATCATTTTCAGCCAACCTGTGCAGTGAGGAGATAGATAAGAAGATAGTATGTAAATACTTGATATCGAGCGGTCGCCACACGACGCGATAATACCTAGGTACTTATATTATGTACAGTTAAGTGAAAACTTGGCAACGGGAGTCGGTTGCTGCTGATGTAGGTATAGTCAAGAGCCTTATACGCACATGCGAGGGCCACCGGGGGGGTTTAGTTTGTAAGAATCCCACATAGCCCGTCTTCACCTCCAGGGAGTCTGGTATCTTTGTTTCAAGATTTCCCCCTCGTCAACAAAAAAGGTACCTACCTATAGTCAAGAGCAGCTATGTTATTCTGTTAACGTTATGTCATTCTGTTCGACTCAGTGGAATGAATAGCCGGCGAATTTACGTCGTCCGTCAAGGTGGGTAAATGACATTCAACTGCCTGCACATTCATTTAGTCGCTGGTTTCACAGACGAACAGATCGTCCCTCAGATCGCCCTTGACACTCACGATATTCTGTTACATCACACGCGCACGGTCGATCTCAAAGGCGAGTTGAGTGACAGAACTTATAAAGCTGGCTACATAATATTATGCTCATAAAATTACGATGTTGTGTGGTTATTCAATAAACACTCACCTCTTTTATACCTCGACAAATAATTAAACAATTAAAAAAAATCTGCCAATTGGTGACGGACTTGTCATAAAAAATATTTCGCTATTTATTTAACATTTCAACTAAAAATGCCTCCGCTTATCCCTATACTCACATTCGGCGTTTAGATATGGTGACTCAGGCATTATTTAACGAAACATACCTATCCGGAGTCTACAATCCCGACTCGCCGTTTAATAAACGACACTGTCCAAAATTTAAGGGATTATGGACAGTTTACAGTTCCAGGACATGCTCAAGGTCGAGGGCGGCGACCACGCTACTCGGAAGCGTTCCGTACTCGAGTATTCAATTATTTCCACCGCCAACCACAAGCAAGCACAAGGGAAGCAGCCACACAATTTGGAACATCTCAATTTTTTATTTGGCGGTTTTTGAATGCCAAAGGGCTACACCCGCTCCATTTCCAACGAGTACAAGATAATTGTTCTTGCGGATTACCCTAAAAGAGTACAGTTCTGTCTATGGTTACTAGAACACTTACATCTCAACATCTTGTGGTCAGATGAAGCAACTTTTACCAGTAGACTGTTTAACATCCACAACGAGCACCGGTGGAGTAATGAATACCCGCACGTCACACGCAAGGATTCATTTCAAACACGTGAAATTTCGTTTGTGCTTGGAAAACTCAAAGACAATTTAAAACGGGGCGCAGAGCTATACGAGGTGACAGGAAGGTGGCGGTCATTTCGAGCATTTATTGAAGTATGTTTGAGAAGCACTTTTCTCTGTTTTCTATTAAATATTTTTATTTATATTTTGTTTCTTATTTATTTGGTACCAGAATACATAAAAGCTAGGAGTTTGAGTTAACTTTGGTATTGATATTATTATCAGAAATTATTCATTTTAGATGTTATTCGCCGTGATTAAACTTCGATTAAACGAAGTGTCAAATGTTTTGAATTAACTTTTTGTTAGGAAATTATCAATTTTTAATTAAGACAAATTTTAACAATCGAGTTACTGCCGCACTCAGAGACGTCAATTAAGTTTTAAGTTTCATTAAAGTAGCTGCTGTCACTTTCTTTGCTATAGCAATAGAATAAGACGCAGCAACTTTAATGAAACTTAAAACCTAATTGACGTCTCTGAGTGCGGCAGTTAATCTATTACATTGTCCTGCATCACCAGAACAAGAAATACTTAATTTGTATCACGGTCAAACTGTCATCCTGTATAGTATTTCTAGTATTTTGCCTACCCTATCCTACTAATATTATAAATCTAAAATGGGAACCAGTGCTCCGTTTCACGAAGCTACGAGTTACAAATTACAAGCGGAAGTCTCTTTCTAACTCCTTTTACTACAAAGAGAGTTCCGCTTGTAATTTGTAACTTGAAGCTTCGTGAAACGGTCCACTGAACTCTACGCGGACAAAGTCGCGAGCAGCAGCTAGTTAATAAATAAAAATCATATTTGTACTGTAAGTATCATATTTTTATTGAATTTCACTGAAATAAACCTAAATTATAGTGAAAACCGTATCAAATTCCGTTGAGTGGTTTAGGAGGACTTATCGGACAAAAAAGATAAAAAGATAAAAGATACGAGTATTTATTCAGTAAGTAGGCTGCACGGGTACTACCATACGTCAAAATCTACCAGCGCTTCCCAAGGGGAGACCACTGCTGAGAAGTTGATAGCTTTCCTCTTATTCCGTCCTTACTTACACTTACTCCTGTAAAGGTCTTTTTAATGCTAAAAAACGAAGTATACTCGTAGAACTTCACTTTCAACAAATAAAAGACCGTAATTTATTTATTTTTAACAGCACTCAATATGATGTTTTTCAAAACCTGCAGCTCCAATCCAACTTGTTCACGTTTATAGATTTGCTAATGTTTTTTTACAATTTATTTTCTCACGGGGAAAGTTTCTTCACCAATTTCTTTTCTCTTGGGGATAATATTGCTAAAATGAAAAAAATATATAATACAATCACAAAAAAAAAAGAAATCTTTACTGAGCCTAAAAACATTGATAAATTAACAATTTTTAGGCTCAGTAAATTTCAACTTATTCGGTCCTGTACATTCAGAGCAAATTGGCTGTGATAGACGGACGGACAGACAGACAGACAGAAACACAGACACACAAGTGATCCTGTAAGCGTACTGTTATATATGCGTTGGTATGGACAATGTATGTAAGGATTTACGCTGTTGCATCTTTCTTGGATAGCAATGACGTTAATGCTTACGACCGCGTTCCCACATATGTGACATTTGATGCGATTGTTTTTTCGAGCTAATAATGCCCGGTAAAAACGTTAGTCTGATTTTAGCTTTGTGGAGGATTGGTCGTTCTCATTATAATACTTCTATTTCCTATTAAAGTTCATTTTAGCTTCCAAAAAGTGTTTTTTAAAAAGACTTCCTTGACCCACCCCTTAACAGTGGTGTCAGAAGTGGGATTGCCAAGGACAATTATTTGGCAATTTGCTTCCGTTGTGAACTAAAAGTGATCAAATACGCGAAATCGCCGCGACCCGACAATCCTCCCGCTAAACGCCGTATCACCGCTCCGCCGCACTGGTTCCGTAAGAACTATTTATCAGACTCGCCGAAATTATAACGTATGTGTGCGCGAATACTAGTTCCTGTTTACTACCAAAAGTCTGAGTCGTTTAAGTGAAGACTGCGCTACTACACGCTGTTTCCTGCCATTCCCGTTGGTGCCGTCTAGCCGCTACGTTATCCCTGACGATCATCCTACTCCGTGCCGCCGCTGCTGCTGACTGTTCACGACAGTAAAGCTTCTCCAATAGAAGTCTGCTGAACTCACCGTGCTACTGCCACCGAGTCGTAGAAAAAAGATTATGACGCTGCTCCCGCTGTTCGCGATAATCCTGTGAGTGAACTTTTAAATCATATTTGTTACTGCCATTTTATTTTTACTATCTCGTTTTAAACGTCAACGCTGTTTTGATAGAACTCTGTATCACTATATATATATATATATATATATATATATATATATATATATATATATATATATATATATATATATATATATTTCCCAATCCTATTTGTACTTATTCAAACTGACGATCGAGGCAAAA
Organism: Tortrix viridana; assembly: GCA_963241965.1. Taxonomy (NCBI): domain Eukaryota; kingdom Metazoa; phylum Arthropoda; class Insecta; order Lepidoptera; family Tortricidae; genus Tortrix; species Tortrix viridana. The sequence continues at coordinate 34,160,538 of OY725171.1, read as the reverse complement.
CCGCCCGCAAAGATGAGTGACGAATTCCCCATCAGCGTGCTATGTAAATTTATTAATGAATACAAAGGAGAACGCGATGCACTTCCTGCTTTTATAACAAACTGCCAAAACGCATTAGACCTGGCATCAGAGTCCCAAAAAGGACTTTTACTTAAGTTCATTGTTTCGCGACTAGAAGGGAAAGCTCAAATAGCCTGCTCTAACAGGGTGTTTGAGAAATTTGAAGATCTAAAATGCTTCCTCAAACAAAATTTTGGTGAAACCAAACTTTACAATCACTTACTATTACAACTTCAGTCATGTAAACAGATGGCTAGCGAAACAGTTGCTCAATACGCGCTAAGGGTAGAAAAATGCCTCACCGAACTCCAAACCGAAATCCATAACTCCGATTCCTACAAGAAAGACCTCCCTGGTCGTATCGCAATGACCGAAGATTTAGCGTTATATACCTTTTCCTTGGGTCTTAAACCCATCTTGAGTACATTCGTTCGGTCTCAATGCCCCAAGAGCCTAAATCAAGCTGTTAATGTGGCCCTCGAGGAAGAAAAAATTCAAAACCTCCAGTTCAGAGGAAACTTGACTACACCTCTTAAATCATGTAGAATATGCCGCAAAAACGGCCACACTGAGTCGGAATGTAACCAAAGAGCGAGGACCGAAAAACCGGCCTTGCCTTCCACTTCAAAAAATCCAGCTGTCCAGGTCGTTACATGTCGTTATTGTAAAAATATCGGCCATGATATTTCCCAATGTCGGAAGCGTCAATTTAATAACGCTCGAAATGCTCAGTATTCGAACAATAATGGTAATTCTAGACCGCCTATGTCCCGACCGCAACAATACTTGGAATGCGCTCCCATTGCATACTCGCCAATCGAGAACGATTCCCACGAGAACGTTGAGGATTTAAACTAAGTAAGCAGATTCCGTGCAGGTGCCGACGGAAATCCGAGAAACAAGGTGCCAATGCTAATTCCTTCCATGTCAAATCGAATGGAATAAAGCCACGAACTTATTCCGCAGTTTTAAAAACTGTCAATGTTAATAATTCTAAATCCTCTGTATCCGCTGTTTCTAACTCCGCTGTATCCATTACTAAATCCACTGAATCTAGTACTAAATCCACTGTATCCATTTCCAAACCCGCCGTTTCTATTGCCAAGTCTACTGTGTCAAGTACCAAGCCCGCTGTCTCTCGTACTAACTCCACTGCATCTACCGACCGAGGTATTAAATCCGCTGTTTCTCTTACTAAGTCCACTAGCTCCAAATCCAAAACTATTGCGTCCGCTGTCTCTAGTACCAAACCAACTAATTCCTTTAATAAAAATACTACGTCAGTTTCTAAATCCTCCGAGTCTACCAAACCCATTGTCCCAGCTACTAAATCTAAACCAGTTATGTCCAATATCATGCAAAAACCGACTTTTACTAAATCTGAATTAAATGACCATTTCTTGGTCGAGTCCGAAAACTATTCTACTATTTTCGATGTTTCTCAAAATCCCAAATCCTCACTTCCTTACATCGAAGTACAAACCTCCCATTCAGAAAACCCTCTGCGTCTTCTAGTCGATACAGGCTCCTCTATATGCATTATCAAAAAGACAAGTCTTACTAAGCTCCCTGACCTTGAGAAACACATAATAAAGTTCAAAGGAATTAACGACGTAAATTCATTCGCGGAAACAAAAGGCAAATTCATTCTAAGTCTGCAGCCTCGAAATTCCACTGCAATCTCCTTCTATTTTCACGTAGTTGAAGATGTTAATTTAAACTACGATGGCATACTAGGCTCAGATTTTCTTTCCGCTCAAGAGGCTTCAATTCAATTTTCTAAATCACGTGTTATTATCCAAAACAATTCCTGATAAGTATTTCGAACTCAATACTACTAAATCGATTTTTGTTATCCCTCCAAGATGCGAAATGGTCATCGAGTGTTCAGTTACCAATCCTGATATTAAAGAAGGTATCGTCATTGCTAAGCTTGACGAATATCCAAAACTCTACTTTTCCAAATGTTTAGTTCAAGTAAAATCAAACAACAAAGTCAACATGTCAGTTCTGAATACCTCTGAAAAAGAAGTAACCTTGGAAAATGTCCAGTTTACTATCGAACCTGTCTCTTTAATCCTGGAAAATAATTCTAATCCTTCAGAATGCGTAAATACGACCTCAGAGTGCAAAACCTATGAACGAAGTCGTGAAACTAAAGTTCAAAATGCCATTAGGACTGAACACCTCAACAATGAGGAAGAACACCTTCTAAGATATTTATGCTCTGAATACTCAGACATCTTCTATCTCGATGGTGACGATCTCACCACTACTAAGACTCTATCCCATGAAATCCCTACTACATCCGAAAATCCTATACACGTCAAAAGCTACCGATTTCCCGAATGTCACAAAGAGGAAGTCGACCGACAAATCAAAAATATGATCGATCAAAAAATTATACGTCCTTCCAAATCCCCATGGTCAGCGCCCATTTGGGTGGTCCCGAAAAAGGCAGATGCATCAGGAAAAACTAAATGGCGTATAGTCATCGACTATCGCCGCCTTAATGATATAACTATAGGTGACGCATATCCCATACCAATCATCACTGACATCCTTGACCAATTGGGTCATTCTAAGTATTTTTCAACACTGGATCTAGCATCTTCTTTTCACCAAGTCCCGATGAAGTCCGAGGCTGACGCTGAAAAAACAGCTTTCAATGTCCCGACAGGACATTACGAATTTACTCGTATGCCGTTCGGATTAAAAAATTCACCTTTTACGTTCCAACGCCTAATAAATGTCGTATTATCAGGACTACAAGGCATTCACTGTTTCACCTACATGGACGACATAGTCGCCTTCAGTCATGACCTTCACTCACACATTGAAAAACTAACCCTTATTTTTGACAGACTCCGCGATCACAATCTCAAACTCCAACCTGACAAATGCGAGTTCCTACGTAGAGAAGTCCAATACTTAGGTCATGTCATATCTGACAAGGGTGTAAAACCCGACCCTCGCAAAGTCGAATGTGTACTAAAATTTCCAGTTCCTAAGTGCCCCAAAGACATAAAGTCTTTTCTAGGTCTCGTCGGATATTACCGACGCTTTATTCCAAATTTTTCACATTTGTCTAAACCCCTTACAAGTCTATTAAAAAATAACGTTAAGTATGAATGGGGTGAACAACAAGAAAAGGCATTTGAAACACTAAAAAATCAAATGACTACTGCACCAATTTTACAATACCCAGATTTCTCGCAGCCTTTCGTGTTAACTACAGATGCATCTAACTTTGCCATCTCTGCTATCCTAAGTCAAGGTGAAATAGGAAAAGATTTACCTATTGCGTTTGCATCCAGAACCCTTAATAAGGCCGAGGGTAACTATTCAACCACCGAAAATGAATGTTTAGCTATACTCTTCGGTACTAAAGTGTTTAGACCCTACCTCTATGGTCGTAGGTTTACTATCGTCACAGATCATAAGCCCTTGCAATGGTTGTTTAACTGCAAGGATCCTAGCTCCCGACTCGTCCGCTGGCGACTTAAGTTAGAAGATTATGATTACCAAATTCAATATAAGAAAGGAAAAATGAACTGTAACGCTGACTCTCTATCACGAAATCCCATTCAAGCTCTAACTAACGATGACGATACTGAAAATCAGCCCCAGCCTTCTGTGTCGGACACCTACGAAAAATTCCTACAAACCTCTCGACAACCTGATATGTCCTATGACACCGTTATCCAAGAACATAACGATCATCTTCTTAAAACCAAATGCAAGTTCATACTATATCCAACCGCTATTGACTTAGACGACTCTATCCCTTACTGCTCAGAAATAATCCAATTATCTAATGACGGCTCAGACATTCGTGCAGCTGAAAAAGATTTATATACTTTCCATACTACCTCTAACGATAAACACGTTTTTACTCACCTGTTTCTTCGAGTACACCATTACGACGAAATGACGTACCAGTCTATTTTTAATATTCTCCGAGACTATAGAGATCTATGGGTTCAATTCTCCAACCAATGTGAGCAAGAAATTGCTATTACCGATTTTAAAGATCCATTTAACAAGCTATCATATACAAAGATCTATAACATATTGGCATATGTGTTTCATAACACGGGCATTAAGATAAACATTTACAAAAACAGTATCCTATACCCTACTCCGACTGAAGTGCAAAAGATTTTAAGAGACAACCATGACTCACCCGCTGCGGGTCACCCCGGCATCACTCGTATGACAGAAAGGCTTAAGTCTATGTACTGGTGGAAAAATATGAACCAAGACATAGATAACTACGTTAAAAACTGCAAGTCGTTTCAAATCAACAAACCATTACGCCAGACCAATCGGTCACCCATGATCATTAATTCCACCGCTACGAGGCCAACTGAAAAAATATTCCTAGATCTTGTCGGTCCATTCCCCGAAACAACCATAAATAAATACAAATATCTACTGACGCTACAAGATGACCTTAAAAAATATTCCCAAGCCTATCCTATGCAAACCTGCTCAGCAGAAGAATCCGCCCAACGACTCGTTCATTTTATTTCCCATTTAGGAATCCCAAAGTTAATAGTGACAGATCAAGGGACTAATTTCTGTTCTGACGTTTTTAAGCAACTCGAGAGGTTATTCGGTATCAAACACATATTTGCAGCTCCATATCATCCCCAAACTTGTGGCGCTCTTGAGAGGAGTCACTCCACCTTAAAAGAATATCTAAGATCTTACGTCGATGAAAATAATTTCGCTTGGGACTTATACGTTAACACAGCAATGTTCGCTTATAATTCAAATGTCCATAGCACAACAGGCTATTCTCCTTTCGAACTTTTATTTGGATTCAAACCCTATCTTCCGCACAGCATAGATAACCTTGAAAATAACACTTACACCGATTATGTCCGAGCCCTAAATCACCGTCTATATTACAGCCGACAGAAAGCGCTTCAAAACATAAATCGCTCTAAAGAGCATGCGAAACAATATTATGACTCACATACTAAACCAATTACCTACAAAGCCGGTGACTTTGTGTTTGTTAAATGTCACCATAAGCAAAATAAAGCGCTATCCCCAGTGTGGAAAGGTCCTTACAAAATCATTAAAATAGACGGGAACCACACTCTAATCCTTCTTGTAAACCGCCGACATATTCGACATCATTACGATCAGATTAAACCAGCCAATTAGAGAAACGTAATATTTTTGTTACAGGAACTCATTATGCCTCACGCAAGGACGATTCATAACCCCGATTATAGGCAGCTCTGGACTTTATTTTGATAAACTTATCGATCTCAAATTCACGAACGACGAGTGGAATGTCGTTACTTATTTTGATATTAGCCACATTCAACCCCATATAGATAAGGTGGAAGCATTATTTTATAGGTTAAACAATTTTTGTAATAATCAAGTTTCTTCTAAAGTCAAACAAGATTGCTTTAATGCATTCGTCTCCTTAAACAATCAACATTTAAGTAATATAAAAAAGTTTTCCTCTGTGTCATACCTAGTTTCTAATTCAAAACCAAATCGCGTAAAGCGCGGCCTCATAGATGCAGGTGGTAGTTTACTAAAAACGTTTTTCGGAACTCTAGATTCCGATGACGCTATCAAGTTCACGGACGCTATTAATCAGGTACAGTCAGACGAGAAAAAACTCGCGTACCTAATGAAAGACAACATTCATATTTTAAAGTCTACCATAACTAATTTTAATACTTCTTTTAATAAGATAAATAAGAATGAAGAAATTTTGAATCGTAACTTTGAAATCCTGAATCAGACCCTAGAATATCTAGGAAATAGTAATGATAAGTTAGAAGTAAAAACTAGGCTTAATTCCTTAGTTAAAGTTTTAGAAAGCATTGTAATGTCTCTTTCCTTTGACATAGATGACGTTAATAACATAATTTTATTCAGTAAGGCTAATATTTTACACTCGACTGCACTCAGTCCTTATCAACTGTTCTCGGAACTGGAGCAGAATAAGCACCTTTTGCCTAAGCATTGCGAGTTGCCTCTGTCGTTATCTCTTAATAACGTGCACGAGCTAATTGATGTATCGAATATCCTGTCCTTTTATTATCTAAATAAACTCGTAGTAATACTTAGAATACCGTTAGTCATTTCACAGATATACGACTTATATCATACCATCCCTATACCAGTAGCGTATGACGTTTTAAAACCAGATACTTTCGCATTGATCGCTCCTAATAAACAACATGTGGCAATAACAAATGACAGGATGTTTTACGCGTTAATAGAAAGTGTTGAAAAGTGCAAGGTCGTGATGAACCAGTGTTATGTGTGTAAACTTACCAGTGTTTTCTCTACAATTGCTAACCCCACGTGTGAAACTGTGTTAATAACGGAAGTAGTAAATAAGTTACCTAGTTTATGCCAAGTTAGATTAGTTCAAGGTCATATTGATGTTTTTCAGAAACTTAGAGGTAGCAAATGGATTTTTGTACAGTCAGAACCAGGCAAAGGACATTTCTCATGCGAGAATGATTTAAATAAGTATGATGAAGTTTGGTTCGGTACAGGTATAATGACCTTACCTAAAGGATGTAAAGCGTTTTATAAAACACTTCAGTTTTCGGCAGGAGAATCAGTTGAATCAAATGTAACAAATCAGATGTCCAATTTTAACATAATTGAAGATAGTTGCTGCGAAATAAATAAAATAAAAAAGACCCTTTCGAGGTTACCGTTTGCCAAGTTATCCCAAATTATTGATTTTGGACAACTCCTACAAGCAAGTGTCCATTTAGACGATTTTGAAAAAGAATTAGATAAGTTAGAACAAGAACCTTCACATTTAACAAAATATGGTGTCCATTATTTGTCCTTAACTTATATTGTGTCCATTTTGGTTTCCCTTTTTATGCTGTACAAAGCTAGGAATAATTTTTGCAACAAACGGTCATCTGAATGTTGTATCCAGATATTTAACCAATGTACATTCAGTCAACAAAGTATCGGGAATGGATGATTTGTTTATGGTTCCAAATTCAAATTTTTGTTTTTTTTGTTGTTGTTAGATTGGCACAACTGTTTTCTATTTTGGCGCGGAGTTTGAGTTGCATCTGTTATTTATATTAAATACAGTGCTGTTTTTAGTTATATCATATCTAGTGTGTATTGCGAATTTCATAATGGACAAAAACATTGAACAAAGAGTTTGTCTTAAATTTTGCATCGCCAATGGAATTTCGTGTTCGGAGTCACTGAAAATGTTACAGAAGGCTTACGGTGATTCGACTTTATCAAAAACACGTGTTTATGAGTGGTACAAAGCGTTCAAAAGCGGTCGAGATGTGATGGAAGATTTGCCTCGCTCTGGTAGGCCATCAACGTCTGCAACTGAAGTTAACATCGCAAAAGTGAAGGAAATAGTGACTGAAAATCCTCATTCAACTTTGAGAGAGATAGCCGCCGAACTTTCTGTATCTCACGAGTCGATCCGTACTATTTTAACTAATCATTTGGGTATGAAACATGTTACCGCTCGGCTAGTCCCAAAAGACCTGAATTTTCTCCAAAAACTCAATCGCATGAGAGTCGCTGAGGACATGCTAGAACGAGTCAATTCCGACCCAACATTCATGAAACGCATTGTTACTGGTGACGAGACGTGGGTTTACGAGTTTGACATGCAAACTAGTCAACAAGCTTCGGAGTGGCGCCTTCCAACTGAACCGAAACCGAAGAAACCACGCCAAAGTCGATCAAAAGTCAAAGTCATGTTGACTGTTTTCTTTGACTATCGCGGTGTTGTGCACTCGGAATTCTTGCCGGAAGGTCAAACGGTAAATAAAGAATATTATTTGAGCGTTATGCGGCATTTAAGAGAGCAAATTCGACGAAAAAGGCCAGATTTGTGGAATGAAAATTCTTGGATTTTGCACCACGATAATGCGCCTTCGCACAAGGCCATCATTGTGAAAGAATTTTTGACCAAACACTCAACAAATACCATCGAGCAACCACCATATTCACCAGATATGGCTCCTGCCGACTTCTTTCTTTTTCCTAAACTCAAATTACCACTTCGTGGCACCCGTTTTCAATCGGTAGAAGACATAAAGGAGAATTCGCGCCGAGAACTGAATTCAATTCCGGAAACAGCGTTTAAAAAATGTTTTGATGATTGGATTATTCGTTGGCGTAAGTGTATCGTTTCTGAAGGAGCATTCTTTGAAGGTGATAAAATAAATTTGGATGATTAACAAACAGTTTGTGTATTATTGATCTTTTCCCGGTACTTTCTTGACAGAGTAGTAATACAAAGAAATTTAAAGAATATCGCTCTGAAATAAAGTCTGTTTCGGTTAAGGATAACAGTCCTGAAACTTCAGACGAAGAAGTTATTAATGGATCTACCAAATCTCTGCCGACGCCTTCAAGGCGTAATATCATTGTATAACCTAGAATAAGATTATAATTATGTAACATACTCGTAAATGTATGGTTTTGATATTTTTCATATTTTAAGTGTTAGCCAAAGCAAAGCTCATCTCAGATTTAATTTCGCAACAGATTTTCGGTGTTGCTCAATCTTAGAGGGGGAGGTGTTATATATGCGTTGGTATGGACAATGTATGTAAGGATTTACGCTGTTGCATCTTTCTTCCGCGACCGCGTTCCCACATATGTGACATTTGATGCGACTGTTTTTTCGAGCTAATAATGCCCGGTAAAAACGTTAGTCTGATTTTAGCTTTGTGGAGGATTGGTCGTTCTCATTATAATACTTCTATTTCCTATTAAAGTTCATTTTAGCTTCCAAAAAGTGTTTTTTAAAAAGACTTCCTTGACCCACCCCTTAACAGTACCTTTTCCTATTGAGGTACAGAACCCTAAAAATATTTATAAATTCAAAATTTTAGGCTCAGCAAATTTCAACTTAAAGGGTCCATTACATTCAGAGCAAATTGGCTGTTACAGACGCACGGGCAGACAGACAGACAGACACACGAATAAGGGTTCTGATTTGCATTTGGACGTACGGAACCATAATGAGAGCAAATGTAAAAGAAATCCCGTTCAACCAAAACCAAAATAAATAACTATCGAATTCACGGAAATAACTAGCGCCTAGGCTCGACTTCTAAGCACCAAGATTTTTTTCTTTTGAGGTAAGTACGGAACTCTAAAAATGATAGGTATAATAAAAATAACACCTGTTGCATTCAATTGCTTTCTTTTAAATCCAACATGGAAAGGGAAATCCTTAAATAGTTCCTCTCGTAGAGGTGGACATCCCTGTGGTGGGAATCAAATATTTCTTAAGTAAGGTATAGGAAAGATAAGAGGATATGATATGATAGGAAGGATATGGATATATAGGAAGGATAGGAAGATACTTTGAGTCCCGGGGAAGGACATAGGATACTTTTTATTTCGGAAAATATGAGTTCTCGAGGGAGCAGCGATAAATGACTTCAACGCGGACGAAGTCGAGGGCAAAAGCTAGTAGTAGGCTATATTTTAATTTACGAAAGTTCAGTACTTTCGTAAATTAAAATTCTCCTCTGCAACCGAATTCGCGGGCGGAAAGCTAGTAAGTTATATATTATAAAGAATGACTGACAGTTGCGTTTCTTGCGGCGCTTCTTCTTAGACTTCTCTTGGGGAGTGTCGCGATACTTTTCTCAAAATCGTTTTTTTCCGGTAGCAATCTTTCCATTCGCAAAATTTACCATTCTTCATTTTTTTCTGTAGCTTATTTTACCGAAGATTATTTTGCCGGAATTGATCTTTACCGTAATCGATTATTCTATTCGCATATTTTACCAATATTTTTTTCTAACAATAGTTTAGTTTTCTTTCGATAATTTTTCGAATATGCTTTTTTATTCTGTTATTTTCTTTAAAGTACATTTTAGTCAATTCATTTTGTGAAAGCCATTGACTACTTCCTACTTAAGTTATTGTAATTTATAATCAATTAGGTCTAATCATTTATCATTCACTAGCAACCCGCCCTCGCTTCCATCCCATACATTATGGCTAGTCAGCCATACAGACGATGTTTTGTATTGGAGGGTCAATGTTTTTTTCGCGATTTCGGGGTTGGTCCCATAGTGAAAGTTGGTCAGTATGACTTACTGATTTAACCCCCAAAATGTTTAAGACGAATAAAAAAACACCCAGTATATAAAAGTGCATTAAAAATTATATTCGTGAAATATTTTTTGAAATCGGATGAGTACTTCGGGCGCCGGCCAACAGCCTGCCGTTTCGCTGAGGGGATTTTTTGGTTGTGCATAATTTTAAATCTGTGATAATCTTCTAAAGTATTTATGACATATAGGTAGTGTAAGTGTAACGGCAAGTTTAATTTACATTAAATGGCCAAGCTAATTAAGATATTTGTTTGGACATGGATTAATACTGAATCGGAGAAAATAGCTTCGCAAATAACCCAATATTTTAATTTAATATTTTAAAAATAAAAATGGTTACTCTGAGTCAACCGTAGGAGATAGACATTGAAAATGCCCTCGCGGACTTTTCTTTAGACTGTTTGAAGAACTACAATTCTTTTACATTATTTTCATGTTTAGCCAGCGTAAGCCATGTAGGTAAGCGCCCGAAAATCGATTTTTGACGACTTGATTAGAAAACATTGAATTTTTTCTACTATACTAAAACCTAATTGGAATACCTAAGATACAAACCTTCTGGAAGAAAATCTCTATTGTAGTGAAAACCGTATCAAAACCCGTTGCGTAGGTAGTTTAGAAGAAGATAGCCTAGAAACAGACTGACAGACATGGACCGATATATAATATATAATAGTTGGCCTGACTTAACTAAAATCCTTCATTAAAAAGAAAAATTGGCTGTTCGTTCTCGTCGTTTTAGACTGAATGTTTTAACAAAGTCTCAATGTGGGAAGCATTACATTGCGAGACATGACATTTTTGTCCATTTTAGGTTTTTATGCGATAAGACATTTGTTAAAGTGTAAACCCAAGTAAATATATACCTAGTATATTATGTAAACTTACCCAAGTTTAACACTATTTATAATTATTTTAATACTAGGTATATTAAAATAATGTTGGCGAAAAAAGTTATATACCAAAATAAATATAAGATTGGAAAATTATGCAAACAGAAACAGGGCTTTTAAGAAAAAAAGAGAACGGGAATATTAACTATTCAGAAAAATAAAGATTGGGAAATTATGAGAATGGAATTATTTCTAATGAGAAAATAATCTTCGGTAAAATAAGCTACAGAAAAAAATGAAGACTGGTAAATTTTGCGAATGGAAAGATTGCTACCGGAAAAAAACGATTTTGGTAAAAATTTCGCCACACTCCCCTTGGGATCGCCCGTGAAATGTCAAATGATCGACCGTGAAATGTCAAATAGACTAAAATGACACTTCAAGGGCGATCTCTGGGGCGATCGCTGGGACGATCCAATTTGACATCTCATCTACGAACTGTGTTTTAACAGAATCACACTGCTGATCAAGATTGACCGTTTAGTTCCACTATATCTTTTAACGCAATGTGGTGAGGTTTCCCTTATTAAGCCCAGTATTTGCACGACACATTAGGGGTTTTACTTTCAAAATATTAAATAAATGTGAAAAATAGAATCTGGTTTACGGGTGTTTACTTATATATGTAATATTTTCAAAGTAAGTGAATAGAATAACATTAATACTGTTCCGCAAGTACTTATCATTAATCTTTTTTTCATCGTAATATATTTATCGACGTGAACTTTTGGATTCCTTAAGTTTAACAGGTTGTTTACGTGCAATTTGTAGCTTGGAGTTGATGACACTTTATTAGTTCATTGACGTGGCGGGGAAAAGGTTAAACTCGACTTCAAATGTTTAGTTTGTTGTCGCAATTCTAAAGCAGTGATACCCGACTTATTTATTTTGGAAATCGAAGATATAACTATACAAATTACAAGAGATAGAAAATATAAAGTACTTGAGTTTACTTGTAAAACCTCACTAAAGCCTCGACTTGATATCAAGTCTTCGTATGACATAACTATTACAGGAAATTATTCCCTAGCTGGGAACGGTTGGTTTTTTGTAAAATCTACAACTCTACCGTAGGTAGGGATTTTAGCTAGGCGTTGCCTTTTCAGGAGAGGCGAGAGATGTAATGCAATAAGTAGTTTGGTATTTAGAGTTTTGGAACTTGTTGCATTATGTATGTCAGTTTTATTCTTAATTATTTTAAATCAAATAAAGAAATTAAGAATAAAACGAAAAATAAAGAAAAAAAATCAAAATGGTAGTTTTGTTTAGAGTCGCCCCATGGCGTTTGAGATGTGAACACCTAATCTTGTATTTTTAATTAAAATAAATAATATTATATTGAAGAAAGAAGAAGTATCATTTAACTTTCTGTAAAAACTTAAGCATATTTATCTTAAAAGCACCGTTAGGTTAAGTGGAACTGATGATGACGACCAGAGACGACCCCCGGAACTCCTTAATCATAATTGTTTCACGGGCAGCGATGAGATTTCTTTATTAAGATTAAGAAGTTACTTTTACTCATTATTATAATGCATGTGGTAATGTGGAACTGATGGTGAAGTACCCAAAGAACTCCTCAACGATTAACATCCCCTGTATCTTACATTGCTATGTGCACTTGATACCGGCTTGGATATATTTCAAGTATTAGGGGCACCGAATAGGCAATTCCAAGGAGACTGGTCATTATAGACGCTGTTTAGGCGGGTTTTCAAGACGGTTTTTTTTTTGTTTGTATCTTCGCGATTTTTTCAAAAAACGATCACACCGATTAGCATAATTATTTTGGGAATATAATATTCATACTACTGAGACAGTTTTTGTGTATAATTCGCTTATTGTTTTTATTAACCGACTTCAAAATAGGAGGACTTCACGATGATAATATTTGGCGAAAGTCTCCAGCTGTGGACGTATTGATGATGATGTATCTATGTATGTTTGTAACTTCGCGATTTCATCAAAAACGATTGCGCCGATTAGCAAAATTATTTCTGGAATATAAGCCCAAGTTCACATGAACGCGCGTCCACGCGCGGTTGGATTGGCGCGCGGTACAAGATTCTAACAAAGTAGTGTTATCCGTATACATGACCGCGCGTTGACGTTAACCTAGGCTTATTCTCTGACTTCTGAAATGGTTCGTTGATATAATACACAGTGGCTCGCGGTAAGCATGAAAAATCCTAGAGTCCACGTGATTCTTCTTTACCTTCAAGATTATCTCAATACGGTTAAGGTACATATCTCAATACAGTTAACCGTTGTGTGGAGAGCGTCTCGACCGTGCAAGGAAGATAGAATTCGCTCGCCGCGGCCGCCGCCGCTCAAAGTCGTGGCCGGGCCGTAACGCAGGCACTCGCCGAGTTTGAACTCCTAAGGGGTTATTGTATGTATGTTCGTCTATTTCTTTAATCCAACATAACTTATAAACGCTTGAACCGATTTATGTGTGGTATTGTACAAAATGGCAGATTTAACGCAAAACGGTGATTTTTTAAAGTTTGCTTGGTGATTGAGTAGGTACTTAAATTAATAATATAATTCTGTTGCAGCAAACTACATCGATGAAACATATGAAAATAATAACAAACAGCCTTTGGCTCTTTAATTGAAAATGTTAACAAACAAGAAATATTTAAGTGACACAGCATCCATTTCTCTAGCAGAGGCTAGGGTAGATAGCTTCTCTAGTATTATAAGAAAGCGCATAGCCTCCCTGCTCCATCGAGTGCGGTGCAGCTCCTACGGTCTTATGAGGACTGTTGCGGAGAGATTGGATGTGGACAGTGCTATTATGCAGCACTGGACGCGCATCTAACTCTCCAAAAATACCAGAATCTATTATAGGCAATTAATTTAATTTAGTTTAATTTCAATTGTAATTTCAATTTTAATCCTCTTTATAACCTACTAACATAGTTTTAACACCTATGTTACTAACACTATATGGGCAATGCCTGAAATAAATGAATTTTATTTTATTTTATTTTTTTATTATGTGTTGTCTTTGGTTGTGTGTTTTAAATGGCCAATGTAATGGTTCGTATCATGTTTTTTTATGGCATTAACGCCATTAGTACACCGACGCTGCCAGCTGCTAAACTAAGCTGAATACTTAGTGGAGTGTTGCTGCCGCCTTAGTTTCGCGGTTCACAGCGTCGGTGTACTAACAGCGTAAGAACGCAAACGACCACACAAGACACCTGGTAGTAGGCTAGCACAGTTTCCCACGACTTTGTCACTCGAAGACGCACTTGACGACAAGCGATAAAATACTCCACAGCGGCCGTAGCAAGCTAGGTCACAGATAAAATGACAGCACGAATAAAACGTTGCTAGAGTAATTAAATATTATTTTTCTTCCAACATATGATGTTCGGAGACGATCAAGCGGATCGCGTAAACCGCGTCACACACGGAGCTATAATATATATTATAGGTCGGTATATTACGATATATTTTCCGTACTAGTTGACAGAGTCCACACACGCAGCTATAACTCTGTCAACTAGTACGGAAAATACACCTAAACTATACGAAAATATATCTTAAGATGCCTGGCTATAATATATATTAATATACCAAAATATAAATTATAGCTCCGTGTGTGACGCGCTTGAAGTGAGCAAATAACCATAGAGAACTAATGTCACTGTCAGTGTTATTGTTCCTCGAGAAACGGAGAAAGTAAACAAACAATTGAACTTGATTACACTTGCGTTTTTTATACATAATTTACAAACTACGTCAGCAAATGAATATACAAAGATCCAGCGTGAAGACAACCTTTTAAGGCAGGCATTTCAAATTTGCCGAAATTAAGTACAGTACCTAAGCGGTGAATCACGATTTTAGTTCGGCTGAGTTCAGAATGTGAAACTTTCCAGGTGATTATAATTTCATAAAAGGCAATATACAATTTAACAAACGAATCAAAAAATTCTTTTAAGTTTCAAAACAATTTAATAAGCTAATCATTTTTGTTGCAATAATTTTTTTTGAGGTTATGTTTATACAAAACTTCAGCTTTTTATCTAGTATATACATCGTTTTTTCAGATGTGCTAGCGAAACATACGGGCGGAGGCGTTATCAATAGCTATGTATGTACCTACAATAATTGTGCCACGAAGTGTAAAATATGCCCAGAACAAGTTTGCCACAAGCATAATAAATAAATAAATAAATAAAACTTTATTTCAGACTAGGTGTCCATAATAGTGCTAGTTTGTCTTATCCTATGTTAGTATTTCTTAAGCTACTTAAATCTAAATTGTGCTACCCCCTTTGTTTGACTGACCCAATATGCCAGTATGGGGCAGTCAAATCTGCCAGCAATGACACACAGGATGCTGTTGGGACTCGCTCTAAGCCTGTTCATTAACGAGACGATTTTCTTACGCATAAGCGCTTGAAAACCGTCCGTTCGGGCTTCCACGAACATGAGCGAAGCGCTACACCACCTTGGCAGTCCCAAAAGCATCCTGAATGCATTGTTGTATTGAACACGCAGGGCGTTATATGCTCTTTTGGTGTACTTTACCCACAGGCTGCTCGTGTAAAACGACTGGCAATATGCCTTGAATAAAGTGATTTTAACATCTATGGAGCAACGAGCAAACCTGCGGGCAAGCATGTTCGACCTTACAGCCAACGCCCTGCGCTCACGTTCAATATCAAGGTCATCATTTAGGTCAGGTGTTAAAATGTGACCCAGGTATTTAAATTTTTCCACTACAGACAGGGGGGTCCCGTGCAGCACAACTGGTGGTACATACGTTGGTCTAATCTTCCCCGCTTTAAAAACCATAACCTCGCTTTTACTGGCGTTGTACTGCAGTCCATGTGCTACAGCAAACGTCTCACAAGCCGCTACCAGTTTCCTGAGTGCACTGATGGACGGACTCAGCAACACCATGTCATCAGCATAGCTTATATTATTCATGCAGACGCCATCTATGTGACATCCCACCCGCATGCTGCTGAGTCCGGCCAACAGTTCATTTACATATAAATTAAACAGCCTGGGAGACGTCAGCCCCCCCTGTCTTACCCCACACTCGAGTTTGTACTCAGACGACAGACCATCGGCCCATCTCACCTGATTTATCTGGTTATGATACCAATGTTTCAGGATTTGCACTAATTCCGTCTGTATGCCCGCTTCCTCTAGCTTTCTCCATAGGATGACATAATCAACTCGGTCAAAGGCTTTTGACAAATCGAGGAAACAGGCATAGACGGGCGTTTTCCTCTGTGTATAATACCCGACAGTATGCTTAAGGCTTAAAATGGCACTTTCAGTGGATAGCCCAGTTCTAAAACCGAACTGAGTATCCTGTATCTGCAGGTGCCCTTCAAGAATAGAGTCCAGCATACTGTCGAGTATCTTAGCAGCTGTCGTCGCAAGCGAAATGGGCCGATAGTTCTCCCTACTGGACAAGTCCCCAGTTTTATTTTTGGGTACCGGGACTACTACAGTCCTCATAAAGGCCTTAGGTAGGTACGAGTGGCTCAAGCACAGACTAAAGAATATAGCCAGAACTCGAGGTAGATGGACACCGGCATACTTAAAATGCTCAATACTGAGACCGTCGTGGCCAGGCGACTTTCCTCTTTGCATCTTGCTTATAACCGTAGCGACTGCTTTAGCCGCAAAGACAGTCCTAGCCCTGACAGTCCCATGTACCTGCGCTACATCCGTGCTCAACCGAGTACCAATTAGGGACTTGACCGTAAAATGGTCCCTAAACAGTTCAGCTATCTGGACTGGGTCACATTTATCCGCCACACTCACAGGAAGGCCAGGCCTCACCTCCATATTCCTGGTTCCTTTCCAGAACTGCTTAAAATTTCCTTCCTTATGTGATAAAACAAGTTTGTCCATTTTAAACTGCTCTTCTCTATCCTGGCACCACTTCAGTTTACGTTTAATTATCTTCCTACCCTCATTCATTAGGTGGAACCATTTACCCTGCACAGGCTTACCCATCAGTACCCATTGTTGGAAGTGAAGCCGGGCCTGCCTATGCGCATCAGCCACGTACCTATTCCACCCGGCCACATAATGTCACTATGGCGACGAACACACGGGAGCGGTGCGACGGAGCGCGGTCGAGCGGATTGAAAATTTGTATGACGATAATCCGCCGAGAGCGTTGACACGGTACCGCGCCTCCGTGCGAAGACGTTAGCTGGGTCTACAGTTCCACACTTGGAGAGCAGCCTCGCCGAGGCTGCCTAGCTCAGCAAATGCTCGATTAGTGCGGACGTGCCTCGGCCGAAGCAAACGCACGCGCCGCGCCCCGAGCGAACATTGGATTTTTGTCCATAGAGAGCTCCATGGTGCCTCAGTATGTTTGCTGCGTGCAGTGCGGATGGCTGTTTTGCACAGTATGGTTCGCTCGGCCTAGTCGCGCGCAGCAGCCACTATATATTTTTCTAAAAGAAAATATACAGTATGTAGTGCGGAAGAAAATTCATGTGTCATCAATTTATCCTCTCTTTATTATCTATACATATAATAAAATCGTTAAGACCAAAAAGTCTGTACATTGAAGATTTAAAAAAAAAACCGATCAGGGCGATTTATAATAAGTAACTGAACATATTAAAACCATTTTTAAAATTCTTGTTTGTTTGTTTGTTTGTTTGTTTGACTGAGCATCACGTAAAAACTACTGAACGGATATTGATGAAATTTTCATAAATCTATTTAAATAACATCAGAATAACATTTAGGCTATAAAATTTTTGGAAAATGTTAGAAGAAGGGGGTAAAAAGAGGGGGTAAAGTTTGTATGAAAAAACAAATTTAGATTGTTCTAGGATCATGAAACTCAGAATAAATACTTATTAATGAAAATAAAGAAATACCTGTTTCAGTGTTTATTTTTAATCTCATCCAAAAACGCAAAAAAGAGGGTTTTATGTTTAAAATTACTGGAATTCATACAACTATAAAATGAAAACCAATGAAGTTTGACTTTCGAAACTTGCTACATATACGTAAAATAACAAATAAAAAAAACTACTTTCGGCGATTTTGGATAAACTACCCCTTAGGGGTAGAAATGGGGGGTTAAAGTTCGTATGGGAGTTTGGTCGTTTTTCAAATTAGAAACGTGGAAATTGCTATAGAAATTACTGTTAGCAAATAAAAAACACTGCTTTCAGTGATTTTGGATAAACTACCCCTAAGGGGATGAAATGGGGGGTTAAAGTTTGTATAGGAGTTTGGTCGTTTTTCAAGTTAGGAACGCGGAAATTGGTATATAGGCTACTGTTAAATAACAAAAAATACAACTTCTGGTGATTTTGGAAAACAACCCCTAAGTGGGTGAAATGGGGGATGGAAATTTGTATGGGAGTTAAGTCAATTTTAAAGTAAGAAACGTGGAAATTGGTATATAGGCTACTGTTAACAAATAACTTTCAGTGATTTTGGATTAACTTCCCCTAAGGGGCTGAAATGGGGGGTTCAAATTTGTATGGGGGTTTGGTCATTCTTGAAGTTAGAAACGTGGAAACTGCTCTAGAGACTACTGTTATCAAATAAAAAACACTACTTTCGGTGATTTTGGATAAATTACCCCTAAGGGGACGAAATAGGGGGTTAAAGTTTATGATGGAGTTTGGTCGTTTTTCAAGTTAAAAACATGAAAGTTGGTATTTAGGCTACTTAACTGTGTACAAATAAAACATACTACTTTTGACTATTTTATATTAACTACCCCTAAAGAGATGAAATGGGAGGTGGTAATTTGTATGAGAGTTTGGTCAATTTTGAAGTTAGAAACGTGGTAATTGGTATAAAGGCTATTGTTAACAAATAAAAAATATAACTTCTGGCGGTTTTGGAAACAACTACCCCTAAGTAGGTGATATGGGAGGTAGAAATTTGTATAGGAGTTCGGTCAATTTTCAAGTTAGATACGTGGAACTTGGTATATTCGCTACTATTAGGAAATAAAAAAAACACTTTCAGTGATTTTGGATTAATTTCCCCTAAGGGGCTGAAATGGGGGGTTAAAATTTGTATGGTGGTTCGGTCATTCTTGAAGTCAAAAACGTGGAAATTAGTATAAAAGGCACTGTTAACAAATAAAATATAAAACATTTGGTGATTTCCGAAAAACTATCCCTAAGTGGGTGAAATGGAAGGTGAAAGTTTAAATGGGAACGAAGTCATTCTTGAAGTTAACGAAATTGGTATTTAAGCTACTGCTTACAAACCAAGAGTACTTTCGGTGATTTTGGAAACACGACCCCTAACTCCCCTAAGTTTGGTTATTTTTGAAGTTAGATATATGAAAATTGGTTTCTAATCTACTAAATAAAAAATACGAGTTTTCTGATAATGGAATCCCAGGTAAATTGATGGAACCCTTCAAACATTTAAAGGACTTATACAGCTATTTTCAAACTTCTGTAAGAACATTTACTTACATTCCAAAAGCACCATTTGGTAAAGTGAAATTAATGACCAGACATGACCATCGGAACTCCTTAATAATAAGTATTTCACAACACGCTACTTTTGCCCATCATTTGTAAGGGGCTGTTTATTTATTACGTAAGACGATTTAGGGGGGAAGGGGTCTGAACAAGTCTTATTTTTTCTAACATGGATGGGTAGGATGTTTTTACGTAAGATCACAAAAACAAGCAAAAATTAAAGCGTTTTTATATTTTGCTACTTTTTCTTTGCAATTTTGGTAGATACTGATCTTACGTAAGATTAAAAAGGAGGGAGGGTTCATCCATGTCTTATTTTTTCTTACGTAGGGGGAGGGGGGGTCAGAAATTGGTTAAAATTGTCTTACGTAATAAATGAACAGCCCCTAATGAATGTGGTGAAATGGAAGTTTCGCCAAGTAATAGGAGAGTTCTTCAACGATTAATATCCCTGCATATTGGATAGCCCCATTTTGTCAAGAGTGATGAAGTATTGGCAATAAGCATTAATGCCATGAATGCAGTGTATATGTGCTGCATGTAAGTAATACATAATCACATAATAATTAAACAAACACTAAAAAGCGAACAAATGTTAGGAAACATTACTATTTTTTTGGAAAGTCTGTCCCTTTATGATACGTACTTAATGAAAATTTTATTTGTACCTACCTACTTTTTAACGAAATTACTGACACTCCGCAGACGGAGTCGCGGGCAGACAGCTAGTTATAAATAAAACTGTCCAAAACGATCTTTTTTGTTTAATTGAAATAAATTGTACACAGAGTATGAGATTTTTATATTACACACAAGGGTTTCTACATATGATACCTATGACTTCTTGCAGGATTTTTAAGGACTCTGGACAGCAAGTACAAGTTATTTGTAACTTGTTTGATCCTTGGATCTCTCTTTCAAACTGGTCTGTAACAGTAGAGACACACTAAAGCTTTCGGCACACAAAACGCGTGTCAGGCGCGTCGCGTCGCGTCGCGTCGCGTGGCGTGAGCGACGCAACACCCGGCACACCGCAGGCAGGCGGCAGCTTCAACGCGTGCCAGCGCTGCGCACGCCTCGCTGCTGCGTTCAGTGAGACATGCTGGGCGGCGCGCGCGTACCCCCACCACGCGTTTGTAAAAAATACGACTAGTACCTGCGCCGACGCCGCGCTGACGCGACGCGTGCCAACGCGCGCGACGCGCCTGCTACGCGCACGCCACGCGACGCGCTGCCCAAGTTGTCTGCGGCGACTGCGGAGCGTCGCGTGCGCGAAGCAGCTCGAACGCGTGCCCTGCGCAGGCACGCGTTACTTTTTGGTGTGCTGGGTTCAATTTGATTTGTTGTTTTACAACATGCGCGGGCCCGCGTTCAAAGCGCGACGCGCCTGACACGCGTTTGGTGTGCCGAAAGCTTGAGTGACAAGCGAGAAAATACAAGATGTGGTCTGATGTCATCAGAGGATTTATGTATTAGTACATATTAATACTTTGGTAATATCTTCAAAGGTAAAGTAGCTATGCTGGACAGTCTACCAATAGTCAGATCCTTTACTTCTATATTCTCTCTCTTAATTTAAGAGCTCTGCTCTTGTCGGTGGAGCAATTTCCATTCCTCTCTCCTCTCTGCCAGCTCCTTGACCTCTTTATACGACACGACCTGCACCTTCTCCTTTATTTGGTCCATGTAGCTTCTTCTTGGTCTTCCTCTCCCTCTCCTGCCTTCAATCTTTCCCTCTATAATGTTTTTGATAAGCTTGTCGTGCCGCAATAAATGGCCAATCATTCCTCCTCTTCTGTTCTCTATAATCTCCGATATCTTTCTTTTAAAAAACGTCAATTAACTTTTAAGTTTGATTTAAGTTGCTGCTGTCACTTTCTTTGCTGTAGCAATAGAATAAGACGCAGCAACTTTAATCAAACTTGAAAATTAATTGACGTCGCTGAATGCGGCAGTAAATTATTAAATGTAATTTATACTTATTATGAAGGAGTTCCGGTGGTCATTTCTGATCTTCATCATCAGTTTTATTGGAATGCAAATGCCTAAGTTCTTGCTGAATATACCAAAATCGCTCATTACATTGAAATCGGTTTACTTACAACATGAAAATGTATGCGTGAAAATGCATAAAAAAAATCAATGAGTTTTTATTTTCACCTTTTGGTTTCACCACAAAATAAGTACCCTGCATAGAAACCGGACTATAAGAAACAGCAAATGACATATATTTGACCTTTTTCTACTTATAGCATTCATAACGAGTTAGAAAGAGATGTCCCTATTCTTTCGTTTTCCTTCGTGTTGACAAAAGGTTTTAGTCGTCAAATTTGAATGGACCGCTATGAGCCCGCCATTGGACCCCTACACGAACCTCCAGTACTACCATATTAAAAAGTCGATACACGAATAGTTAATTTTGTGTCAAGGTGACTTTTACGTTACATTTAGTAGCTTTATTAGTTTGACAGTGTTGTGAATATAATATATCAATATTTTCAGATTTCCAAGAAATGAGAACTTGATAGCACAACGGATTCGGCGAGTAGGCAGGGAAAATTTGATACCGAAAAGATACAGCAAACTATAGCAAAGGAACAGACAGTCACGCGAGTATTCCTGTAACCCTTTTTTGGTTGGTTGCTATCTCCAGCTCCAATATTCTAAATAAAACATTGTTGAATTATTGAACATATTTGAAATATCCTTGACCTGCTTTGTACAAAAAACGTCAAATATATAACTTTAAGCTGCTTACGTTTAGCATAATAACGTAAATATAATGTTTAAGGGCCAATTTTTTTTATCTCCAGATAACAATTTCTGTAAGATAAATTTTAGCTCTCTTGTTTTCTTTCACATGACAAAATGCTGCTGTCAAAATTTTATTTTGGGAAAAGTTTTTTTTGACGACAGTATCTTTTTCACTGTAATTATCAAATTATCAAGACCCTAAAGAGTCCTATCTCGGTGGGTCTTCGTTAAGTAGCGCTGAGGATCCTGTTGCCACCTTCCGGTTCTATCATCAGATCTATTCGTTGACACAATAATATTACATTGTCATCGGGTTTACATAAGTATTCCAAACTTCAGTTCAATTAAACACAGGGAAGTAGATGAAAAATGGTCTGCAAATTTTTAAATGGACAAGTTACTTATTATTATTAACATTGGAACATTGCAAGTTAAATGAACACTTGTAAAAAAAGTAAATTTTTACTGCCGCATGCTTACAAATACAAATATCTTTATTTTGCAAAAAATGTGGAACAAAGGATTTATTTGGCCATTAGAAAAATTTAAACTCAAACAAACTCAAAACATTTATTTGACAAACACACTGCAACACAAAGACAACTGCGAAATTGAATCGATATCGATATTATTGTTGACTCAGCAACAACACAAGCGTCGACAGATCCTTGTGACAACACGAAGGAAAACGAATGAATACCTATTAGGATATCTCTTTCTAACTCGTTATGAATGCCATAAATAGAAAAAGGTCAAATATGCCTGTCTTTTGCTGTTTCTTATAGTCCGGTTTCTATGCAGGGCACTTATTCTTATTTTGTATTAAGGCTTATAATGGCCATGTGTTTACTCTCTATGGTTACTGTGTTGGTAGTTTCTTGATGGTGGTTGCTGGATCTTCTCCGAACAGCTTAATAGATTTGAACGATTTATTTCATTACTCTAGCCACACCGGATAAAATTCTCAGACACGCTTAGTAATTTAAGATAACAAAAGTCAAAACGGGACACTTTTATCTAAACCTTAAGCGTTAAGTCTAATGTTAGAATATGGAATTGATGTATTAATTTCCTTAACACCTGTCAAATTTTATCTGTGTCCTAGCTTGCTACGGCTCCTGATGATGGCAAGTGGAATCTGAGACACAGACGTTTGCAATCTCACGTTCAAGACTTAGGACCAAGATCGAATGCCTCCTATGCTAGTCGCTTCACGTTGTATAATCCCCACACACCGGAACACAACAATGCGAGCACAGCACTGCAAGTTCTCTACGCTGCGTTTGGAATTAATGCGTCGCCGACTGGCGCAACACTGATGGCACTGTGGCGCACCAAGCCGAGCGTGGAATGGTGACTTAAAGCGAGAAATCTACTAGAACAAAGGTATAAAAGTAAGACTTAAGCTAAGCTCACGAAACGAGAATTTACAATAATTTTATTTCTCTCACTTGTAAAAAGCGCTACCTACTCAATGCGAGTAAGAACAAGTACCTAATGCTGATTTCACGGGGCAGGGCAGTGAGGCAGGACAGTAGATTTCCGTGAGTCTGAAGAGTAAAGATTGTGCTCGTCTCTCCCACTGAAATCTACTGTGCTGCCTCACTGCCCTGCTCCCGTGTGATAGAGGGAATAACTCTAAACAAATGAACGGTATTAATGCCCAAGTTGAGCCTTATATCTGTAAATCAAGATTAGCCAGAATTATTCTACTAGGTATTCCTGAAGTTGTTTAATGATCATAGAACGTTAGCCTCACCTTGAATCCTTACAATTATTATAAATGCGAAAGTGTGTTTGTTAGTTTCGTTTTCACAGTCAAACGGCTTAACAGCTTCTATATACATTTGCACGTATGAACTCTCTTACATGGAGATTGACATTGGATATTTCTTTTTAGTAATATCATGAAAAATGCTACTCGACAACAGATGGCGCTTCCTTTTACTAAACGCAATAAGCGCGCGAGCGAAGCCATGGGTAAAAGCTAGTCAATTATATAATTAAGTAAATGGAAAAAACTTAAAAGCTATACTTATTTTATAACCAACGATTTTTTTATACTTCATCGTTTTGTATTCTCTTATCGTTAAGTAGGTACTCTGACAGAGCCATCTATTGAGCTATTTTGTAACGTCTTGTTTCACTTATTTCTAAATAACTTTTTTTACACAAGTTCTTGAGAAAAACGAGCAACGTAGTCCTGTTTTAAATATTTTTTCTTAAACATGCTCAGAAAGGATGGCATTTATTTTGAAAAACGAAGACGCGAAGGGCCTCATTTTCTTCCTAGGAGTAAAATAAACGTATGAAAACCCATTTTTGTCCGCTGCGATATATTTTTTAAAGTGCTGTCCAATGCATACAGAATAGAAAGGACCAAGAAATAAATCTCATACAGCCAAGGCAACTGCTCGTTTTCGTAGCACAGTGCGTGTGTTTTCTTCTTTTTAATTTTCTATAAAATTGTCTATGGCTAGAAAAAAAATTAAAGACAAGAACTTATTGAAATTTAAACGTAGAACTTATTGTTGTTGTGTAAAAACTACAAACATCAAGTCCTAGGCACTTCACGGTATTAAATTAAATTTGAATTCTATTGCTGTCAATATTATGTCAAATTCTACAAGTGTGAAATGGTTGAATTAGATCCTTTTCCCTAAGTTACGTCCATTTGTTTACCACAAATGACCACAAGCCCTGAAATATCACCATCTCAAATTCAACAGATAAACATAAATGTTCCTGGAAAATCCATAACAATTTCGTTTACAAATTGTCCTAATATGACTAACATCACTTTTAATATTAATTTTACTTTTTACAAATATATTTGTATCATTTCCTCACATGTTTGAGAAAAGCATTATATATGCCTCGGCGGAAACGGGGGGATTGCCTGACTCGTATTTTAGCAGGCCTCGCTATTGCTCGGCCTGCTAACCACCTCGTCAGGCAATCCCTTACTTTCCGCGCCTAGGCAATAATGTACTATTCTGCATCAATTAAAACAATACCTATATTTATACACTGCAATATTATTGTAGCCAAAGCTTCTATGGGCGCCTGGCATTGTTCTTTATATAATACTAGCTTTTGCCCGCGACTTCGTCCGCGTAGAAGTCGTTTATCACTGCTCCCTCGGAAACTGTTCAATTTTCTGAGACAAAAAGTAGCCTATGTCCTTCCCTGGAACTCAGGCCATCTTCATACCAAATTTCATCGAAATCAGTTCAGCGGATTAGCCGTGAAAGCTTTACACACAGACGCAAAAGTATGTCTACTTTCGAGTTTATAATATTAAATATAGCAACCCGCCCTCGCTTCGCTTCGGTTTTAAGTATAAGTTAAAATATAACCTATGTCCACCCTGAAACTTCATTCTAAATGTCAGTGAAAGAATTTTAGAAATCAGATGGGTAGTTTCGGAGATTACCCCCCCTCCCCCCCCACATCCAAACGTATTAAGTACCTCTTGCTCCTCTTCTTAAGTAAGTCGTTTATCGTTTTTACCCTGGACACTATCAAATTGTCTGGGATAAAAAAGGTGCCAATCCAGGATAACAACTACCTGTGCGACAGTTCCATCCGAATCCGTTCAATTATTTAGGCGTGACTGAAAAAAACATCCCAACATCCATACAAACTTTATTCAGCGTCGTCGATTGGGTGAAAACCGATTTTTTATCGAATTTCTATACAAAATCAAAAAAAAAAAGGTCTATAGCTGGGGTTCGAAACCGCAGTCTTTACGTAGTAGGCCAACGCTCTAACCATCAGCCTATTCAGACGGAAGCAGCCGCCCCGTAATTACGAACCGTTGTGCGGGAATTTTGCGTAAAAATACGGGGAAAACGAATTTTCCCAGACATGAGACCTAGCTATATCGAATTTTCGCCCTCGTAAACCCCCATGTCGAAATCTTTATCAAAATCGTTGGAGCGGTTTTCGAGAACGTGAACTGAGTACAAATATATATATACGCAATCCTTCCACCCGCGATTTCGTCTGCGGAGAGTCCAGTACCTTTGTACAGATAAAGTTTTCACTATCGTACGTATCATGCATAATGGGATAGAAACAAATTTAAACCATACGATTTTTTATACCCCTTTTCACCTTGCTAGGGGTAGAATTTCCAAAAACGCGAAAACTCATATTTTATATATGAAGTAGTTTAAAAACGTATTTCCAAAATAACCAAACTCATACAAATCTACACCCACAATTTCACCCCCATAGGGTAGTATTTCCAACATCATCGAACGTAATACTTTTAGTTTGTAAGCAGTAGCCAAAACCAATTTTCACGTTCCTAACTTCAAAATTGACCAAACATTACACCCATTTCATCCCCTTAGGGGTAGTTATCCAAAATTACTGAAAATTGTGTTACTTTATTTGTTAATAGTAGCCTATATACCTATTTCCACGTTTCTAACTTCAAAAATGTCCAAACTCCCATACAAACTTTCCACCCCGTTTCATCACCATAGGGGTAGTTTTTCCAAAATCATCGGAAGTTGTTTTTATTTGTCAACAGTTAGTGTTTATAACAATTTCCACGTTTCTAACTTCAAAATTGTCCAAACCCCTATACAAACTTTAACCCCCCATTTTAACCCCTTAGGGGTAGTTTATCCAAAATCGCTGAAGGTAGGTAAATTTGTTAACAGTAGCCTGTATACAAATTTCCATGTTTCTAACTTCAAAAATGACCAAACTCCCATGCAAACTACAACCCCCAATTTCATTCCCTTAGGGGTAGTTATCCAAAATTGCCTTAAGTCGTTTTTATTTGTTAACAGTAATCTTTATAGCAATTTTCAAGTTTAGAACTTCAAAAAGGACCAACCATTACCCCAAAGGAACTACCACCCCCCATTTCATTCCCTTAGGGGTAGTTTTTCCAAAATTGCCGGCGGTACTTTTTTTTACTTGTAAACTTTTTTACTGGTAGCCTATATACCAATTTCCACGTTCCTAACTTCAAAAATGTCCAAACCCCTATACAAACTTTAACCCCCCATTTTAACTCCTTAGGGGAAGTTTATCCAAAATCGCTGAAGGTAGTATTTTTCATTTGTAAATAGTAGCCTTTATACCAATTTCCACGTTTCTATCTTCAAAAATAGATGACTTTCAAACAAATTTCCAAACCCCCTTTTACCCCCTTAGGGGATGAATTTTGAAAAATCCTTTCTTAGTGGATGCCTACGTCATAACATCTACCTGCTTGCTAAATTTCAGCCTGATCCGTCCAGTGGTTTGGGCTGTGCGTTGATAGAGATAATATAACTCAAAGGTGATCAATTATATATTTAGAAAAACTTATTTGAGTTTTGGATTATTTCTGATTAGTTGCGCTATGAGACGTGAATTACCATTTTAATAAAAATAAATAAGTAGTTTAAATAAACATAATTTGAGTTCTTAATTAGTTTGTGTTCGACGTCATAACCATGGTTCCACCGAATAAACGTGCATGTGAAAAAAGCGGAAAAAATAGAAACGCTAGAACTGTAATTACGAGCAAATGGGACAGAATAGGTATATAACATGTAAATAAAAAAGATAGATACTAAAATAATCTTTCTATTAACTTTTTAATACATTAAGTATAAATGCTAGTTTTCAAGAAATTTTTAAAAAAGCATAATTATAATGCAGCTAGAATAAGTATTATCATTGTCATAATTTAACTTTGTTTAAAAAATTACTAACTGTTGGGTTGCTTGCGGCGATTCTTCTCAGCAGTAGTCTTCTCTTGGGAAGCGGTGGTAGTTTTTGACATGTGAAAGTGCCCGTGCGGCTTAATTACTGAATAAATATTATCTTTTATCTTTATCTTTTTAAAGAAAAAAAGTTACGATTTTTTTTACCCATAAAAAACTTTAAACCTTTCTCCTGTAAAATTTGCAAAATCTCGCTTCAGTGATTCTGCTTTTTCACCGTCGATATGGAGATGTGAATTTACCAACCACAAAGAAAACGGGACTGAAACTTCAGGATGTTTTAGTTTTGCCTTTCTAAGTATGTGGGCTAAACACTATTTACCTGAATGCAAAATTTCAAGTTTGTGTGTCTGCTAGAAGTAAGGCTTCGGGAAAAAGATGGTACGGCCGCACAGTATGTTTTTTGACCCGAAAAACGGACATCCTCATTTTATTTGTGTATTAAATAGAGGAAATCATTTTGAAGCGAAAAGTAGCACTCCCGTGTGTCTATTTTTTATAGAAATTGAGATATTAATATTTTATTAATTTTCAGGGATTTTAAAAATTTTACGATATTCACAAAATAGCGCGTATTTTTTTCTCTTCTTCAATGAAAATAATGGGAACTATATGTTAAGATATTAATATATAATACAAAGATGGTCAAACTTGTACTTATATAAATAAAGATAAAAAAGATTTTAATTTTTTGGTTTTTATTTTTTGACAGCTCTATTCCGACATATTGGGATTCGATAATCACTCTAAATAACAATTACAATGATACCAATGACTGATAAAAAAATCAAACCACTAACCCTCAGGATATAGGAATAATACGCTTCTAAAGTTTTTCAGATAATTCTGGTTTTAGGGTTGACACATTAGAGTTTTGATGATTTATTTTAAAATATCTTAGTATTATTGTTTATTATGTATGTATAATAATCGAGTTCTTCAATTCTATTGATACCTTAAAGGTGGTCCCGTTCAAATTAGGTTCAGGTCTGATAACAAAGTGGCGAGTAAAGTCGGTTTTTCTTTTTTAAAGAGTCAATTATAAATTTCATCTTCCGTGGGCAAAACTTAGCTTATATCATCATCCCAGCCTTCTATAAGTGCTCGCATCACATCTTCGTCACTTATATCATCGGAAACGTCATCTTGACGTTCTGTCGTAACTGTCGTTATATACACGATATTGTTGTTTTTATTTCGTCATAATATAGCTCATTTAACGTATCATACGAATACAATGAGAAATACAATGAAAAATGAGCATGTCTAAAGTTATAGCGATTTCTATGGCTTTTCTGGAAACCATAGAAAATAATTAAAAAAAATTGTATCTCAATTACCATGAGAAATTGACACACGGGAGTGCTACTCTTCGTTTCAAAATGATTTCCTCTATCTAATAAGCGAATAAAATGAAGATGTCCGTTTTTCGGGTCAAAAAACATACTGTGGGCCGTGCCTTTTTTTGCTCGACTTGGCAGGGCCACTGCCGTGCCCCCAGATTTTTATTCGAGAAGAATTGTGTCATTTATTTGTGACCCCGACGCAGACCATTTTTGCATATCCGAGCATTGTTGTAAAAACGTTTTCAACTTACCTAACAAAAGTTTTCCGATAGCGTAGCGGCTTTTCGACAACAATTTATCGAAAACATGTCAAAGTCGTTGGTAATTTATTAAACAAAATGTCTGGTGCATTTAGTTTCATACCAAATAACATGTGTTTAACTGACAGCGAAATTACGGGGTGACCAAGCTTGCGCGAGTCGCGCGCCGCGTCGGCGTCGCCCCGCTCCGCTCCCCGCTTCCCACATTATTTTACTCGCGTAAAGGCTGAAATTAGGTACTATATGTGTTTCGTCCAAATCGAAAGCGACCTTATTGCGGCAGGCGGTTACACTTTTTTTCACATGGCTGTTATACTAATGACAAGGCAATGAAAACTATAACAGCGTCAGCACCCGCCGCCATGATCGAGGGCCCTTTTGATTTAGACGAAAACATATTTTTATGTTAATGACCGGGAGGCACATTTAAAGCAGTTATTATTTACTTTGTATGTTCAAGCAACATTGATCGAAAACAATAAATTATACTTACTAGATTTATTCAGTAGGTATTTGGTTGGCTATCAGTGCGTTGCTCTTTTGACATTAAGCTTCTAGGTAATTCTGTTAACGCATCGTCGTTCAGTTCTACTCAGTCGATGAATAGCCGGCGAATTTACGTCGTCCGTCAAGGTGGGTAAATGACATTCAACTGCCTGCACATTCATTTAGTCGCTGGTTTCACAGACGAACAGATCGTCCCTCAGATCGCCCTTGACACTCACGGTATTCTGTTACATCACAGGCGCACGGTCGATCTCAAAGACGAGTTGAGTGACAGAACCTTATGAAGATGGCTACATAATATGCTCATAAAATTACGATGTTGTGTGGTTATTCTTATTCTATCTAGTCATTCGTACCAATTAGTATATAAAATTGAATAAAAGGAGATAAATAAAAAAATAACTTCAATTCAATTCTTTGATAAATATGGCTACTGTCCAGTGGGACAATTCTGCCAGTGTCAAGGTTGGAAGTTACAAGTGATCAGTAAAATGTTTTTCCAAAAGCAGAAACTGACACATCAGTTGAAAATCTAAAAAAAAAAAAAACTATTTACACACATATGGCTACAGTTACTAAAACTACAATTATAATTTACAACTTAATATTAAAGTCATTAATATACTTAGCTAAAATATAAACAAAGGAAGAATTTACAAAAGTGAGGACATAACCCGTTTTGATCACAATGCCTACGCCGCAAAACGACTTTGGAGTATTACGCCTAAAACGCTATATGACTAAGAAGCAAAATAACTAACGTTTAAAACGGCTATAAAGCAAAATGCCTCAAATTAAAACGACTTATCATTACTGTGCCTCTACTGTAAAAGAACTTTGTAGTAAAATTTCTAAACATTAGAATGACTATGAACTCAATAAGACTAAAATGCAAAACATCTCAATTGTAAAATGCCTGGATATGAAGATGCCTAGGGATGCAAAATACCTCAAATGCAAAAAAACTCAAAAAAAAGGGAACCTCTGTTTCTCGACACCGGTGCCGTAATTATCTCGTGTATTATTTTATTTCAAATTAAATTCACAAAATAAAATAATTGTAACTCCGCTTATATACAATACAAATACTCAAAACAATACATAGCTATATACTAATACATATAAACTATTAGGTACTTATTCTGTGCTAATGTTTAATAATGGAAAATTTGCCTTTTGACCTTAATTTTATTTTTCATAAACGTGAGTGGTGTTCTACTGCACTCATCTAGTTTTTAGGGTTCCGTACCCGAAGGGTGCCAAACGGGACCCTATTACTAAGCCTTGCTGTATCTCATTAACCATTACCAATATGACAACAAATAATAAAAATTAAATTAAATTAAAAATTAAAGGGGTCCCTAAATATAAATGATGGGATGATTGGGATGTAATGAATTTAGACAATTACCTATCTATTGTTATAGCGCCTAATTGTTTCTTTTACGAAAGTACCTACATAGTATTAAATCTTGTAAGTACATAGTATGAAATCTTGTACCGATGGTACGGAACCCTTCGTGTGCGAGTCAGACTCGCACTTGACCGGTTTTATTTCAGTTCCTTTTTGTGTTTATTGAATTCAATGTCGGTTTTTTTCTCTATTTTTTTCAAACAAAGCCGCCTTAGTTTTCACGTTTTGCCATTTTGCTTCGACCAATAATTTTTCGAGAAAAGGTAAAAATGTTGCATTTGGTGGTATGCGAGCATTTATCCTTCGGTGCCATCCTTCCAACTCGTTATTTGTGAGGTTCGTTTCTGAAGCACAACTTAGAACTTTTGGCACTAATTTCAGCTACTGTCTTTCAAAATATGCCGTGAAATTTTTCATAGCATCACTATATTAAACCATAACAAAGACTGCCCACGCCCACCTTTTTGATTTTTAATAAAAACCAGCTGTTTAGGTTCCTCAGCCATTTTATTACTAAATTATTCCTGAGTAGTGTAGTTTCTATGTCACTTTTACTTACAGATAGGAGAGTTTGCGTACCTATGATATTATATGTATGGTCAAACTCAAATGTTACTGAATATTTTAGCCCGTTGGAGTATACATAGGTGAACAACACATCGTTACTAACGGCTTCCTTTCATACTGAGAGGATATTAAATATTATTATGATGATTGATTATGGCATACCTACTTTTATTTAAGTTGCAGTTCTTTTAATGAAACTATATTTTAAATAGCTCTTATTTTTAGACTATTGTAGGTTGCAACTTTAGTAAACTGCCTAATAGGTATAATATTAATTTGAGGCAATTTGCTTTATAGTCGTTTTTTATTGCGAGTCATTTTGCTTCTTAGTCCTATGGCGTGTTATGTATAATCCTTCAAAGTAATTTTCTTTTATGAGACATTATGCTACATAGACAAAAAGAAATGTAGGCGTATTGCGACATTGGTAAACCGCTGTAGAGGTATTGATTTGAGGCATTTTGCTTTATAGCCGTTTTAAATGTTAGTTATTTTGCTTCTTAGTCATATAGCGTTTTAGACGTAATCCTTCAAAGTCGTTTTGCGGCGTAGGCATTGTGATCAAAACGGGACATAACTAAGGCTAGCTGGGCGAGAGATAAAGTCAGGAAGAAAGTTGTACAAAGAAACTGGAATTTTTGGACAGTTAAAAAATAAGTGATCCGGAGTTCCCTCCTCGAGACCGCACTCACACAGAGAGTGATCCCGAACATGAATCTTCGATAAAATAACTTGGAATTAGTAACAGTGATTGATTGACCTCAATTGACAAAAACCATAGCCTAACAAAAACGTATATTATTCATCGAGATTTGTCAACCGCGTAACCGTCAAATCACCGAATTTATTTTTTGTTTTTTTCAAATTATTCGGTAAATTGGCCACATCCACTGAGTGTATAATCCACAGAATTAGTACTTGCATAGAAACCGCACTACAAGATGAACTTTGTACCAGCTATTGGATCATGAGCCCGCTATTGGACCCCCACACGAACCTCCAGTAATACAAAATTCAAAAGTCGTTATGCGAATAGTTCATTTTGTGTCAGGGTGACTTCTTCATTTAGTAGCTTTATTAGTTTGACAGTGTTGTGAATATATATATCGATATTTTCAGATTTCCAAAAAATGAAAACGTGATAGTAGAATAGATTAGACGAATAGGCAGGGAAAATTGGATACCGAAGAGATATAGCAAACTATAGCAAAGGAACAGACAGTCACTCGAGTCATCCTGTAGCCCGTTTTTGGTTGGTTGCTAACCCCAATATTCTAAATAAAACATTGTTGAATTATTGAAAACATTTGAAATATCCTTGACCTGCTGTGAACAAAAACTTCATATACCTATAACTTTTTGCTGCTAAAGTTTAGCATAGCATAATTATAATTATATAATGTTTAGGGCCCGTTTTAAAAATCCAAATAACACATTCTGTCAGATAAATTTGAGCTGTCTCCTTTTCTTTCATAATTATGACAAAATGTTCAGTCAAAAATTTCATTTTCGGACATGTTTTATTGACAACTGTAATTTTTTTTGCTCTGTCACTGACCAAACTAACGAGTCCCATCTCGTTGGGTCTACGTTAAGTACAGCTGAGGATCCTGTTGCCACCTTTCGATTCTATCATCAGATCTAATCATTGACACCATAATATTACATTGTCATCGGGTTTACATACGTATTCCAAATTTCAGTTTAATCAAACACCGGGAAGTCGTTGAAAAATGGTCTGCACATTTTGAAATGGACAAGTTACTCATTTTATATTATTTTATACTTTAAAATGCAATGTTCCAATGTTCAAAAATGTTCTGAAAATGCAAGTGACAGATGTGACACAAAACGCAATATAATAGTACAGATGTAGTGCAAAATGATTTTCCTTCGGGAAAACTCGGATCTCAATCGGAATACGATGGCACCCGAACTGTCAATCGATGATTGTATTAAATGAGTGACGATTTCATATCCATTAATATGGAACTTTATAGTTTAGTGTCAGATGTCAAAAATGAAAAATGACAGCATATTGCACTGTATAATATAGAGATGTTATAACCACCCTAAGAAACTTAGAAATACACTCATAGGTAAGTAGTATATTATTATATTTCAAAATACGTTGAAATATTTACAATAATAAAACTCAGGACGCTACGCACTTAAAACATTAACTTCTTGATTATAGCTAACTCATCAAACTCCTTACATCGCTTCATTAATTTGCACTTCATTAGTTCGTTTGCGATCGGCTATCATGAAAGACGCGAGCACTCATTTTTATTATAATTATCTCATAATCAAGTTTTAATTAATAAAATTTTCATTCATATCAGTTGATCTTTATCATTTCCCATCGATTCAATATCAAACCCGAACAATAGTAACATTATGATCATTTACCACCAATCCAAAAAAAAAAGCTAAAAACCAATTAATGGTTTATAGTTGTGTTTTATACCAAGATTTTATACTAAATTGCTTCTCAATACGTACGTTATTAAACTTTTGCCATTTTTAAACTATGGAAAGCCAAAATGGCACTACCAGCCAGTGGAGTGGTGGAGTGGGCTCCGGATCTTGGCAAAACCTAATTTTGCCTTGGCATTCATAATAAATAATATTAATTTATCATTCTATGTTCTAAGCTAACTATAATAAAACTATAAACAATTTATCAGTTATTTCTTTATCTTCTAATATCATATTAGATCATATCAGTTAGTTAAAGCCATTATTTATTATATAATATCACATTCTTTTCATTCTTATACAAAGTAACTAGGTTTCTACGTAAACTTCGTAGGTTTCTACAAATCTAGACTGATCTGGCCGGCCTTAGGATGATTTCATTGATTCTTGTATTTGTACTTACTTGATTTCTTAATGATATGCTATAATAACAATAGTTTTCTAGCGCCTGTCTGAGCGAGTGTAGCGGTGAGCAGGCTCCGGGGCCGAGCGTTCTCGGGCTCCCGGGAGCACGCGGGCTCCTGCACCGCAATCCTCCAGGTCATCGTAATAACTATCTCGCTGTGCAGCGCTAGCACTGGCATGCGTTGACGCAGCGGGACAATGTGCTGCCTGTTCCACCGGTACAAGCGGCTGTCGGGCGTGCGCACCCAGTAGGAGCGCGGTTCGGCAGCGGCGCCCGCGAAGTGCGCGCTTACCCAGCGCCCCGCGCCGTTAGCCCCGCCCGGGTCTCGGATACGCACGCGCTCATTGTCACTCAGTGGTCGTAAGGTCCTGGTTCCCCTGTCGTAATTTTGATTAGATGTTTGGATTATTTTATTGCGCCGTTCTTTTATTTCACATTTTGGGGGCGTTTTGGGGTCTAACAGATCACTCTTAACAGGCAATTTTGTGTTCAGTCGCCTATCCCATGAGCAACTGAGCGGGTGAGTACTCCTCCCCCGATATCGGCGCATTACGAAAATTCAACAGTGCCAAATAAAAATCGGACCCATCTTCTTGTGACTTTATAATGAGATTTTTAATAGTCTGTACATTACGTTCCGCTAGGCCGATAGATCTAGGGTAATGCGGCGAGCTCGTAACCTGCTGAAACTCCCAATTTCGGGTGAACAATCTAAACTCTTCAGATACAAATTGACGTCCGTTGTCCGATACTAGTCTCTGCGGTATGCCGTGTCGCGCGAACCATGACTTTAATTGATTTATTACTGTAACGCTTTTGAGGTCCCTAATTGTTGTTACTTCCACGTACTTCGAATAATAATCTACCAACAATAGGTAGTACTTATCTTTTATTTGAAAAATGTCCATAGCGAGTGATTGCCATGGCCGGTCGGGCACGGGGTGCGCCAGCACGGGCTGGCGCGGTGAGCGGCGCAGGCGGCGCAGGCGGCGCAGCGGCGCACGGCGCGCTCCACGGCGGCCGCCATGCCCGGCCACCACATAACGTCGCGTGCTCGCCTTTTACATTTCTCGATACCGAGATGCCCTTCGTGTATTTTTAACGTCATTTCATTTCTCAAACTATTTGGAATTATTACCTTATCGTTACGAAAGACTGTACCCTCGATGACGTGAATGTCGTTTCTGATTTCCCAATACGGCTTGGCTTGTTCGGTGACAATACTTTTTGTATGAGGCTATTCTTTGCGATAATATTCTATCACCTCACACAAACCTTGATATCTTCGCGTCGCTTCCTTGATAGCCTGGATTTTCTCGTTACTGAAGCTAAGATTAGCGTGTTTAAGTGTAAATTTACCACGTCTTGCACGTGACTATCATACTTACTCACTTCGTTTGATGTCGCTCTAGACAAAGTATCCGCCACGTACATCAGCCGCCCTGGTACAGTTCGCCATCAAATATATCTGTACATATCAGAGTGGTCAAAAATATCTGAACATGCACTCTAACGCCTTGACAATAGAGTCGTGTTCAGATATTTGTGAGCACCTTGTTTGCTGCAATATATATATATGATGGCGACTGTACATAACAAATATTCATTGAGTAGATTTGCAACTTGAGGAGCATACGCTGGAGTTTTATCGGCGTCTCGTTCAAAGGTTTTTTAAAAATGGCCTCTAATGGTTTGTGGTCTGTTTCTACAGTAACCCGATTATGACCGTAGATAAACTGGTGAAACTTACTGCAGCCGAATACGATGGCGAGCAGCTCCTTTTCTATCTGCGCCCAGCGCGTCTCGGCGGGCGTGAGCGTGCGCGCGGCGTTCGCGACGGGCCGCCCACCCTGCAGCAGCACCGCGCCCAGGCCGCGGGAGCTGACGTCGACCGACACCGTCACCGGCTCGTTCCGGAAGTAGTACCTGAGGGAGGGCGCGCGTGCCAGCTGCTGCTTCAGCGAGCTGAAAGCGTCCGAGTGACCTTCGTGCCACTCAAACTCCACTTGTTTTTTTTAACAATTCTCTTAGAGGCTTTACTTTATCCGCGTAGTTGTGTATGAATCGCGATAAATAGTTCGTCATGCCCATGAAATGCTCTAATTCCTTCTTGGTCTTAGGTGTTGGCATGTCATTAATACATTTGACCCTGTCGGGATCCGGACGCATCCCATTTTTATCAAATATGTGACCTAAGAATCTTACCCTGTCTTGACCGGAGACGCATTTTCCCCTGTTAAACTTGACACCGTACTCGTCCGCTCGCTGCAGCACCGACTTCAGCCGCTCGTCGTGCTCATCCTTCGTTCGCCCGTACACCAAAATATCATCAACAAATACCTCAGCTCTTCCTTCCAAAATAACTTGTACATTATATTATGAAAAACCTCAGCAGCGCTACAGATACCAAACGGCAATCTTAGAAATCGATATCGGCCGAACGGCGTCGCAAACGTACATAACTTTGAGCTTGCCTCGTCTAAAACGCACATATAAAATCCTTTACTCGCGTCTAACACTGAAAAATACCTAGCACCCGAAATATTCGAAGTAATTTCATCAAGGGTAGGAAGTCGGAAGTGGCTTCGTTTAATTGCCCGATTCAAGAATTGAGGATCGAGGCATAAGCGCAATTTACCGTCAGACTTTTCCACCAAGACAATATTCGAGACTCAGTCGGTGGGCTCGCTGACAGCCGTAATAATATCAAGACTTAGAAGCGTCTCCAACTCCTCTTTTAATTTCGGCCTTAATTGAATTGATATTTTCCGTGCGCCTCTAACAACAGGCGGGATAGATTCGTCAATTACTAGTTTATGCAACCCAGGCAGTCGTCCTATTCCCTTAAAAATGTGTTCATATTTCGCAACTATATCTGAGTCATCCTTATTGCAAACTTCATTAACTCTCATTATTAATTTTAATTTCGTACAAGCTTCCCTTGACATTAAATTACTGCAAAATAAATCCAATACGTATATTTTATGAACAATTTTAATATTATTATAAGACAAATTCGCATCAAAATAACCTACAATAGATGATGTACTTTTGCTAACCTCCTTTAGCACGGTATTCGTCTGATGTAACTCTTGTTTACGAAAACCAGCCGCCAAAAAACTAGCTACAGACATGACAGATGCATCTGTCCCGCTGTCTAACTTGAACTGCATGGGTACACCGTTAACACTAATTAACTCACGCCAACTCTCAAAGTTTATATTGCCTATTTCAATTCCACTAATCAAGATAAGATAAGATAAAAGATATTTATTCAGTAAGTAGGTCGCACGGGCACTTTTACACGTCAAAATCTACCAGCGCTTCCCAAGAGGAGACCACTGCTGAGAAGAAGCGCCGCAAGAAACTCAACAGTTAGTCATTTTTTTTTTAAAAATATAACAATGTCACTACTTATTCTAGCATTATATAAAACTGTAAAAATAATATTAAATATCTGCGTAGTTTTGCAGGAAAACATGTCAGAATGACTACGAGAAAATTTATATATATATATCACACAAAACAGTTTTGACATGTCTTCCTACATAAACCGTGTCCCCTAGACAAGATACAGCGTTTACATGATTTTTATGAGGTATGTACGAGTAGTAGGTAAGCTATTGAACATTAAACATTAGTTAATTTTCTGGTTTAGGCCAAGCATTTTTGTCCGTTAGATAGTCCTCGACCCTATAGTACGCCTTTGACATCAACGACTTTTTCAAGTAATTTTTAAGTGCTGGAAGGGGTAACTCTAAAACTACGTCGGGTAATTTATTATAAAAATGAATACATTGACCTACAAATGATTTATATACTTTACGGACACGAAACTTTTTTATGGCAATTTTATTTTTATTCCTAGTATTTATATTATGTATATCAGAATTTTTAACGAAAGAGTCTAGGTTCTTAATAACAT
This sequence comes from Tortrix viridana, assembly GCA_963241965.1. Classification (NCBI taxonomy): domain Eukaryota; kingdom Metazoa; phylum Arthropoda; class Insecta; order Lepidoptera; family Tortricidae; genus Tortrix; species Tortrix viridana. Next base: position 34,121,601 of record OY725171.1, on the reverse strand, counting down.
ACATAATATTTTCATAAATATATTGGGATGCTACTGTTAAAATATTAATTTGTTTAAAAAGTTCTCTTAATGAATCACGGGAATTTAAGTTATATATAAAGCGAATGGCCCTTTTTTGTAACACAAATATAGTTTGTATGTCAGCTGCTTTTCCCCAAACCAGAATACCGTATAATATAACACTATGAAAATAACTATGATAAACTAAGCGAGCTGTCTCAACATTGGTAAGTTGTCTAATTTTCCTAACGGCGTAAGCGGCCTTACTTAATTTGCCTGATAGAACTGCTATATGGGGACTCCATTGCAAATTATTGTCTATAGTTATGCCTAAGAAAAGTGCCTTATCTACCATTTCTAAACACTCGCCATTAAGAAAAATACTAGAATTTACCGGTTTAACATTAGGCAAAACGAACCTAACACATTTAGTTTTCTTATCATTGAGTAGTAAGTTGTTACTCGCAAACCAATTAAGTACTTTAACAAGCGCGGCGTTTATCCTACTGTAGTCGACGGATTTTCGGTCTACCTTGAAAATGAGTGATGTATCATCAGCAAATAGTACAATATCACAAAGTGTATCTACTATGGGTGGTAAGTCATTTATATAAACCAAAAATAAGAAAGGACCTAATATAGAGCCCTGGGGCACACCTAATTTAACTGCAGCGCCAGCAGACTGCGTATTGTTTACAACAACCTTTTGTGTTCTATCACTGAGGTAAGAAGACATAAGTCTTAGAGCATTATTTGATAGACCATAATGTTCCAATTTTAAAATAAGGGTCGCATGATCAACGCAATCAAAAGCTTTCGAAAGGTCACAAAATATTCCTACTGCATCACAAGATGTCTCCCAGATATTATATATATATTTAATAAGAACAGATGCTGCATCAGTAGTGGATCGTCCCTTGGTGAAGCTGAACTGATTACTGTTAAGCAGTTTATTTCTATTGAAGTGACCTAACATATCATTCAACATTAACTTCTCAAAGACTTTACTTAGAACTGGTAGTATAGAAATGGGGCGGAAATTCGTTAAATCACTCTTCTCGCCCGACTTAAAAAGGGGTATGACTTTACTATATTTCATTAGATTTGGAAAGACCCCCTCAGATATGCAATTATTGTAAATTAATGCTAAGTGGGGTGCAATTACCTCTATGATATGATGGATAACTTTAACTGACGTTCCCCATAAATCCTCGGTTTTTTTTAAACTGAGAGATTTAAATGCCTTTACAATAGCAACAGAATCTACTTGACTAAATTCAAAGTTTATATTACATTTACTGACATTATTACAAAGTAAAGATTGAGCGTCAATCGCGGATGATTGAAGACATTTAGTTGTATTAATTGCTATGTTAGAAAAAAAATCTTCGAAAGCTAAGGCTACGTCTGTATTTGACGCGATTTGTTTGTCTCCCGTGTTTAGTATGATTTGATTATCATGAGTTTTAGATTTACCCGTTTCCCGATTTATGATATTCCATACAGTTTTTACCTTATCGTCAGAAGCTTTGAGTTTTAAACTAAGGAAATTTGCCTTAGCAGTTAAGCAAACTTGCTTGAAGGTCCTCGAATATTTCTTAACGTAATCTAGGAAATCAGCGTTCTTGTTCTCCTCCCTCTCTCTATACAGCTCATAAAGTCTATTCCTACTCCTATGAATGCCTAAAGTAGCCCATTCACTAAACTTGGATTTCGACCCAGAAATAGTTTTTATTTTGAAATTGGTATTAAATTGATGAAGAATTACGCCAAACAGTTCTTTATAAATACTATTAGAATCATTCTGTGAGAACGGTAACGCACAGAGATCCCTCTGAACTTTATTTTTGAATAATTCCAAACGATTACTAGTTATGGGTCTGTATTTTATAGTCTGTGGAATTTGATTAAAATAATTAAGGAATGAAGCCTTTTGACCACTGTGGTCAGAATGAAAGCAATTAAATATTTGCTTATCCAAACATTCGCAATTACAAAAAATATTATCTAAGCAAGTTGCACTACTAACACCTACCCGTGTGGGTTCAAAAAACAAATTAACTAAGTTAAAAGATTGAAATAAACTAAGTAACTAAATAGTATTATTTGACATTAAAATCTCCACATACTATAACAGGCTTTTGACTATTACATGCTAATTTCAACACATTTTCCATAGTAGATTCAAATGTGCAGAAATCAGCCAATGGTGGTCTGTAAATACATATTATTATATAGTTTTCTAATTCTGCGCAGGAGATTTCTACAATCCTTTCTATTGACAGCTTTACAATGTCCTTCCTATCTTTAGATTTAAGAGTACTTTTAACAATGATAAAGGAGCCACCATGAATAGCGGATTTTCTAGCATAAAAACTAACTAATTTAAATTTAAGAATTCCTCGTCTTCGCTTACCGCATCCGGTGATTGACACGTCAGTTCCCGCATCGCCCGATTTACGAAACTTGGAGACCTAAAACACCTCGCGAAATGTCCACGCTTGTTACACTTATAGCATGTCACTTGATAAGCCGGACACCGATCGTTATTATGCGCGTAGTTGCAATTTCCGCATCGCTGCCTCTGTCGAGCACCATACGCAGGCGATATGGGTCCTGGTGATACCGTCGCGGGCGAGGGCGCGCGGCGCGGATGCCTCACCAGCGGGCGCGGCGCGCACGGCGCCTGCCTGCTCACTGGCTACCTCCGCCGCCCGGCACTACTGTGCTGCTTCTTTGAGTTCAAGATTAGACTTCCGGAGAATCTTTTCTCGCAGCTGGCTATCTTTTAAACCCCGAATCATTTGTGTCAAAATTAAACTTTCTCGAAGAGACCCAAACGTGCATAACTTGCTTTTTACTTTTAATGTAGCATAGAATTTATTTTGTTCGTCTTCCGCGAAGTCAAGCTCCTCATAAATCTCGCGGCCGCATTTTCCGATAACATGTAGAAATAAGGCACACTTTTTTCTGCCTGCCGACTGTGCCCGACCAGATGCTATGAGATACCACTCAAAAATATTTTTCCAATCACGCCAATTGTCCGCCATGTGACCAATTTCCGACATTGGCGGTTGCTGAATGTTTACCATGAGATGCACTTGTCTCACTAGCCATTGCATTTTTATTAACCAACTAGCTGTCCGCCCGCGACCTCGTCTGCGGAGAGTCAGTAATTTCGTTAAAAAGTAGGTAGGTACAAATAAATTTTTCATTAAGTACGTATCATAAAGGGACAGACTTTCCAAAAAAATAGTAATGTTTTCTAGCATTTGTTCGCTTTTTAGTGTTTGTTTAATTATTATGTGATTATTTATTGTATATGCAGCACATATACACTACATTCATGCCATTAAGTAATGCTTATTGCCAATTCTTCATCACTCTTGACAAAATGGGGCTATCCAATATATTCCCTGCATATTAATGCATGGACATTAATCGTTGAAGAACTCTCCTGCAATTTGGCGAAACTTCCATTTCACCACATTCATTAGGGGCTGTTCATTTATTACGTAAGACAATTTTAACCAATTTCTGACCCCCCTCCCCCTACGTAAGAAAAAATAAGACTTGGATGAACCCCCTCCCTCCTTTTTAATCTTACGTAAGATCTGTATCTACCAAAATTGCAGAGAAAAAGTAGCAAAAATATACAAACGCTTAAATTTGTGCTTGCTTTTGTGATCTTACGTAAAAACATCCTACCCCCATGTAAGAAAAAATAAGACTTGTTCAGACCCCCTCCCCCCAAATCGTCTTACGTAGTAATAAATAAACAGCCCCTTACAAATTATGGGCAAAAGTAGCGTGTTGTGAAATACTTATTATTAAGGAGTTCCGATGGTCTGGTCATTAATTTCACTTTACCAAATAGTGCTTTTGGAATGTAAATGTTCTTACAGAAGTTTGAAAATCGCTGTATGGGTCCTTTAAATGTTTGAAGGGTGCCGTCAATTTACCTGGGATTCCATTATAAGAAAACTCGTATTTTATATTTAGTAGTCTAGAAACCAATTTTCATATATCTAACTTCAAAAATAACAAAACTCTCTTACAAATTGCCACCCCCATTGTCACCCCATTAGGAGTAGAGTTTCCAAAATCACCGAAAGTACTTTTGGTCTGTAAGCAGTAGCTTTAACACTAACTTCATTAACTTCAAAAATGTCTTCATTCCCATTAAAACTTTCACTTCCAATTTCACCCACTTAGGAATAGTTTTTCGGAAATCACCAAACGTTTTATTTTTTATTTGTTAACAGTGCCTTTTATACCATTTTCCACGTTTTTAACTTCAAGAATGACCAAACCCCCTTACAAATTTTAACCCCCCATTTCAGCCCCTTAGGAGAAGTTAATCCAAAATAACTGAAAGTGTTTTTTTATTATTTCTTAATAGTAGCGAATATACCAATTTCCACGTTTCTAACTTCAAAATTTACCGAACTCCTATACAAATGTCTACCCCCCATTTCACCTTTTTAAGGGTAGATGTTTCCAAGCACGCCAAAAGTAATATTTTTTATTTGTTGACAGACCTTTATACCAATTTCCACGTTTCTCACTTAAAAATTGACAAAACTCTCATACAAATTACCACCTCCCATTTCATCCCTTTAGGGGTAGTTAGTCCAAAATAGTCGAAAGTGGTATTTTTTATTTGTATACAGTAGCCTAAATACCAATTTTCACGTTTCTAACTTTAAAAACAACCAAACTCCATTATAAACTTTAACCCCCCATTTCATCCTCTAAGGGGTAGTTTATCCAAAATCGCCAAAAAAATTTTTTTTGTTAACCTATAAGTATACCAAATTCCACGTTTCTAACTTCAAGAATGACCAAACTCCCATAAAAATATTAGCCCCCATTTCATTACCTTAGGGGTAGTTTATCCAAAATCACCGTAAGTAGTGTTTTTTATTTGATAACAGTATTCCTATAGCAATTTCCACGTTTCTAACTTGAAAAACGACCAAACTCCCATACAAACTTTAACCCCCCCCTTTCCACCCCTTAGGGGTAGTTTATCCAAAATCGCCGAAAGTTGTTTTTTTCATTTGTGATTTTAAGTATATGTAGCAAGTTTCAAAGGTCAAACTTCATTGGTTTTTATTTTATAGTTGTTTGAATTCCAGTAATTTGAAACATAAAACCCTCTTTTTTGCGTTTTTGGATGAGATTTTAAAAAAAACTATAAAACCGGTATTTCTTTATTTTTATTAATAAGTATTTAATCTGAGTTTCATGATCCTAGAACAATCTAAATTTGTTTTTCCATACAAACTTTACCCCCTCCTTTTACCCCCTTCTTCTAACATTTTCCAAAATTTCTATAGCCTAAATGTTATTCTGATATTATATAAATAGATTTATGAAAATTTCATCATTATCCGTTCAGTAGTTTTTACGTGATGCTCAGTCAAACAAACAAACAAACAAGAATTTTAAAAATGGTTTTAATATGTTCAGTTACTTATTATAAATCGCCCTGATCGGTTTTTTTTTAAATCTTCAATGTACAGACTTTTTGGTCTTAACGATTTTATTATACGTATAGACGACATTATTCGCCTCTGGAGTAAACCGTAACTGCCAAACTTAGTCAACCCCACACCTGACACCATGTGATATTTAGGATACTAAAACCAATGAAACCACCAGTTTGCTGATTCAAGAATGACTGATTTATTAATATCACCAAGTACCCTACGTTAACAACTACCCACATATAACAGGAATCAATGATTTTTTAAATGAGGTATATATAATTTATTATGGAAATAGATACTTTGAATCCCAGGGAAGGACATAGAATACTTTTTATTTCGGAAAATATGAGTTCCCGAGGGAGCAGCGATAAACGGCTTCAACGCGGACCAAGTCCGAGAGCAAAAGCTAGTAGGCTATATTTTAACTTATTTTAACTTGCTGGTCCTACCGCCCCTGCATCTCTACATCAAACAGGAGGCAGCTGCAACAGCGGTACGGCTCAAAAAACTAAAACTCTGGAGGCCTACCTAGGTAGCGCACACTGAAATTCTATGCGAGTTGGTAGGTAACGAACCCCTCATAGATGCGGTGATTGACAGAGTACCGAAACAATTTGCCTTCGACAAGAAGTACAAAATACAATTCCACGAGGATCCCTGGGAGGGGCTCAACCCCAGAGAGGTAAGAATCTTCACAGATGGATCCAAAACGGGGTCAGGGTCCGGCTCCGGCACGTTCTCGGAGGACCTTAACATACACATTTCAACACCATTGGGGGCCCACAGTTTTCATGATGGCTATGCTATGGGCATCATAATGGCTACTAAAGCAATCGAGCCAAGGAAGGTAGAGGCTCTCCCCATTAGCATACTCTCTGACAGTCGCTCGGTTCTCCAGGCCCTACAGAGCCACACCATTACCTCAGGGTTAGTACTCGAATGCCACGACGCCCTGGAGAAGGTAAGTAACAACAACCCCATCACACTGCAATGGATAAAAGGTCACAGCAACTCACGCGGTAACGACGCAGCCGACGAGCTGGCAAGGAGAGGCTCAGAGAGCGAGGCGGTGGGTCCTGAGTCCATCCTGCCTTTGCCCTTCAGCTGGCTTCGGAACAGACTGCAACAAATGACCATGGTAGAGCATCAGCAATACTGGAGCAACCTTAGTACCTGCAGGCAAACCAGAGAAGCACTCCCGACGATCAGCCCCGGATTGTCGCGGAAGCTACAAAAGTAAGGGATAACCCAACTTGGACTAATAATTGGAGCAATAACTGGAAATGCCCTCTTTAACAAACACTTACACACTCTAAGTGTTACAGACAGCCCGCTGTGCAGAGCCTGCATGACGGCAGAAGAAACTGCAGCCCACGTCATCATGGAATGCTCGGAGGTAACAACATACCGGACGCGTCACCTCGGGGCACCGAGGTAGCTACCAGAAGTCGTCGGCAACATCAAGGGTCTGCTAGGCTTCCTGGTAGAACTGGGTTGGCAGGAGTAACCCCCGCCCAACCCACTCACGCAAAATAGGCGCTTAGTCGTCGAGTTGCGGAAAACTAGCCCGCTATAACCTATATATAACTTACGAAAGTACTGATTCTCCACTGCAAATGAATTCGCGGGCGGAAAGCTAGTAAGTTATATTATAAAGAATGACTGACAGTTGCGTTTCTTGCGGTGCTTCTTCTTAGACTTCTCTTGGGAACAGTGCTTCTCAAGTATGTAGATTGTGACGTGTAAGTGCCCGTGCGGGCTACTTACTGAATAAATATATTTTATTATATGTTATCATAACCTTTTATAGTAACCTTTTCATAACCAACTAGCTTTTCCCGTGACTCCGTCCGAGTAGAAGTCGTATATCGCTACTAACGCTGGAACTGTCCTATTATCTATGATAAAAATACCCTATTTATGTCTCCGAGCTAAAAATTATCTCTTTACCAAAATACACATCTATCGATTGAGGCACTAGACCGTGACCAAGGAACCAACAAACAAACACTTGACTTGCCACGCAGACTTTACCTTTCGACTATGGATATAGCTGCTTATGCGGATCTTAACGTCATGTCGCAGGGATAAGTATTTACCTGACAACATGCCTCACGCAGTCACGAGTCGTCATTTCGCATATCTCCCTTTGGTAAAAACAATTCTATTGGATCAAGTGGGCCGAATGTGTGGTGGACCGAGGTCGAGGAGCACACTAGAGTCGCTGGACAGCTGGATGCGAGTAGCATAGGACCGAAAAGGGTGATTTTCACATGTTCCTATTACGTCTAAAGTGAACCGTTATATTATAATATCCTCTGCCACGGCCATCGCTGTGATACTGCATTGCACTGAACTTAACGTGGAATAACGAAAAGTGTTGCAAATTTCTCAATTTTATTATAATCATTTCATTTATTCTTTGTTTACCAGTGGTGTTTTCATATTGTCATTTTGACAGCCATTTTTGGGCGGCCATTATTCGTCCCTGAAATTAGGGTCCGTTTCCACTTAAACGGAGTGAGCAAGTAGAAGTTGTAGGAGCGAAAACAACCAATCAGATTGTGACGCACACACACACGCAACAACCTAATAGGTTATTTTCGCCGTTCGCCCGAGCTGCTTTTGAGTGAAAACGCAGCCAAAGGCTCTTTACCGAGTCATGGGCATCGAAATATAATAAGTATGGAAGCCTAACTGACGCTGAAAATCGGCCCCACTGACTTAGTGCCGGCGGGGGTGGAGCTAATACTTAGTGCCGAACCGTCTATCAGTCGACTTTCTGACGTAGTGTCAAACGGTTGTGTATAATTACAACAAAAATAATTCGGTTTTAATGATTACCGGATTTAAATAATGCTGCAAAAATGCCAAGTTGCATTGTGAATTGGCGCATGACCCACACAGATGCAAAACAAAGCGATATTTATTTTCATTAGTAAGTTATTGAAATTTAAATATTCCCATACTAAAATGTCACGGCCGATGTTATGCAATATATCGTTGAAAAATGTGAATTACAAGCAAAATGAATAGGAAATTGAATTTTATGTCATCTTTACTATTGCTAGTTTACATAATAAAACAAATAGGTAATATTATGATCTTTTTAGGTTTTCCAAAAAAAATAAGAACGCCGTCTGGCTTGGGTGGATGCAGTTCGTCGCGAATTGAGTAGCGAAAACATTGCAGGATTTGCAGCATTCATTTTGATGAATCGGATTATGTCATCTCAAAAATGAGGAAGACATTTTTTTAAAGTCACAGCAGTCCCAAATTGTATAGTACATTGTCAACATTTATTTACAATAATATTTTAATCGCGTATACGTATGATTTATGATTTAATGCTGACTGTAAAGACTCTTGAGAGAGAACTCTTTTCCAACTTTATAATAGTGTAACAAAAGAATGTTAAATAATCAGTAAGTTTTTAAAAACACTACTATTAAAAAGTATTAATTTAATTTATTATTTAGTGCTAAGTTATTAAGTGTTATTTTTGTATTAAACCATCCACGTCAAATGTTGAAATATTTGCCCGCGTTTCAAGGAAACTGTATAAAAAAAAATTGTTAAATAAAATTGTCAAATAAAAATCTTGTGTCAGAGAGCTTGTAACCTATTGCAGATTTTTGTCGTTCAAACGGTATTCAAATTCAATTCAAATAATTTAATTTCATAAAAAAGTACAAATAAAGTTGTTTTAAATACATAGAGGTTAAATACTGATATAAATAAAAAACTTGACTATGAATTAACAAACATGCGTATTATAAAATATTGTTAGGCCTAGATATGCAAATACCTTTGTCTAAACTGTTACTAGTGTACCCTGTAACTTAGACTGATAGTTATCTAAAAGTGTGACTGTTGACAAAAAAACCCTATTGACGCATAAAAATCTACTTGGTTTCCTACTAATCATAGTCATTTATTTGCTACCTACTTATCCTATTTCATAATAAACTGGGCTGATGACAAATCATTTTGTTAACGACATAAAACTTAGGTATCAAAAAAAAATTTAACAAAAAAATAAAACCGTCTTCAAAAACCTACTAAAAAGCGTTAAATAAAAACCAGCCTCCTAGGAGTCCTAGTAATAGCCTATTTAGTGCCTAATAGGTACATAGTATATATCCAAGCCGGTGTCAAGTAGGTATACACAGTAGCAATGACACCATGATTCTTGCCACCGACTTCGATATATTCTATGTACCTATTAGGTACTAAATAGGCTATTATTAGGACTCCTAGGAGGCTGGTTTTTATTTAACGCTTTTTAGTAGGTTTTTGAAGACGGTTTTATTTTTTTGTTAAATTTTTTTTTTCGCTTTTTAGTGATGCATCTAATATTATTGTGGCATATAAACTAAAGCACATAAACATCACATTAAGAAACAATAGTCTAATACCAATCTTTCATCACCCTTAACAAAATGTCGCTGCCCAAGATGCAGGGCCGTTAATCATTGAGGAGTTCTCCCGGTACTTCACCATCAGTTGCACTTCACCATATGTGTTATAATGAGTATAAAACTAGCTTCATATTCTTAAGCAGTTCCGGTGGTTACCTCTGGTCTTCATCATCATTTCCTCTTCGCCAAGAAGTGCTTTTGTAATGCAATTTCTTAAGGTCTTTCAGGTAATACCAAAATCGCTGTATGTGTGCCTATAACTTTTGAGGAGTTCCCTCGATTTCTCATGGATCCCATCATCAGATTCTGATTTGGTGACAATGGGACCACCTCGGAAGTATACCCTTTCAAACAAAAAAATAATTTTCAAAATTGGTCCACAATTGACGGAGTAATCGCGTAACAAACACACAAAAAAAAAAAAAACGAAAAAAAAAAGCAACATACAGTCGAATTGAGAACCTCCTCCTTTTTTGAAGTCGGTTAAAAAGTGATTTTGCTTACGACTGTAAACATTGCTGGGAACGCAACAGCTATAAGTTTTATCTAAGTTAGTAGAATAATGTACAAATGTGAAACTATTTACGTGTTGGTTGATTAAGGTACAAAATAATCACGTTCGTACGTGATCTTCGAATAAATCAATAAAATAAATGGAAAATCCCTACTATTGCGGTTTTTTGTGACCAAACTTTAACTAAATTTACTAAATATATTATAAAAGAAATTAATCTTAATAGACCCTTAGTGGAATGCCTTTTATGGCACTTTTATGCTCCTTCGTGCCTAGAGACTGCGTGTTTGCGGGCCGGGTAGATTTCATCGCCTGTCTTGTGGTTGCTCGGTTTCTTATATCGGTGGCAGGTCGCACACACTGGAGCCGCCTCTTTTTTGGTGCAGTCCATCATGACGTGGCCGAGTTGACCGCAGTGGCCACAGGTTCGAGTCTCGGCAGTACTTGGCCGAGCGACCATACTGTTGGCACTTAAAACATCTGGACACGTGAGTGAAGCCTTTGACCGGGAAAGACGACCGATTCAGAAACAGGGATACCATAAATAATAATCCTCGGTTTACGCTTCTCTGGCACGGAGAGTAATAGCCCTGAAGTAGCGAGTATAGTATTATATATTTTATTACGGCACGTGGCACGTACTTGCAATTTTAACTCATCCGGGTATATTATTTTTTGAACCAAGGTTCTAGTTTTCTCGCTGGTTTTTTCTTTGTCCGCTGGGAAAATACTTAGCCAGAGAACTCAAATTGGAAGGGCGAAAAACGCTACCATTTCCCTGTTTTGTAACGGTCGCGTATGATTGTTTTTCAACAATTTGTTGCTTGCAAACGTCTTGTACGGTGTTCTTCAGATCTTCCAGACGGGATGCTATTACTTGACTCTCCTTTAGGGTATGGAACGTTGACTGGGCCGAGATAGATTTTTGTTTAACTGACTGGATAGCCAGTTGGGAGGTCCCGTGTCCGATTTTCCTGCAAAGTGCATGGATTTTCACTTTTTGGTCTGAGTTGAGCTTGCCTTCGGACGCAGTTACGCAGACCTCGTTAAGCCATTTTTCTATGGCGCTCATCCATCCTTGAAGGTCCTGTGTGGATATAAGTTGTTCTGGGGCTAGGGCTAGTTCTTCTTCGACTTGTCGTGGCGACGGTAGCGGGGGAGGGCTCCGCGGAGTGAGGCCACTCCGGTTGAACGGACTATTCGTGTGCAACATTATTCAGTTACTTTGTCATAGTATACTATGAGTTAGTACATAGGTGCGATTAAGAAGTCACCAATGATATGAGCACGTGCGACACACTTATTTTTGTAATACAAAATGATATTTTATGCGAGAGCAAAAACTAAGAGCGAGACACGTCCGTACATGACGAGCGCATCAGCAGAAAAAACCTTATTATACAACCTTACTGAAATTACTGTCTACTCAAACGTTATATCAATATCTGACATAAATGACTTCAAACCTTAACTCAATTAATATTTAGTTGATTATCGAAACCACTCGATACATAAGATCTTTTCATTTCGAAAAGTGGGTATTTTGGAGCGGATTTTACAGTCGTTTTTGTTTGAGGTTACCCTCCCATACCTATTATATTTTGATGGTCATGAGGCAGCTTTTCAACTGACAGTTGGTAATGTGATATAATGACAGGTGTGAGACGATAGTCAGACATAATTATTGTAACAGAATACCGTGATACCAAGGTGAGACGAACAGAAGTTACAACTAAATCCGTCATCGTCTGTGAGCGCTAGTGTCGATTTTACTGTCAAATTATCAATATTTAGTTGGATATTATGAAGAGATTAAGAACTGTAAAAGGTAAAATCGACGTGTTTCAGTCAATTTTATTCATATACTGCCGTTAAAAGCTGCATAAGGAATTTTATAAAGCCCTGAAAGATAGAGAAATAAAGCCAGAATTAGAGCAATGTGCGACAAGCTTTAGCCCGTCCTTGGGATCGCCCGTGAAATGTCAAATGATCGACCGTGAAATGTCAAATAGACGGAGTTCTGTGACAAGAGTGTTGGTTGCTGCACGTGTCGATTATTTTGTCGCGTTTTTTAGTGCCTCAGTGGTGTTGAAAAGCTCGGGGGAGTGGTCAGCGCGAGCGGCGGCCGACACTCTTGCCTCTGATCTCGGAGAATATAACACTCTAAATGTTTTAATAACATTTTCAAGAACCGATCACATGTATCCTAAAACTTTGACATTGGCAGAATTGTCCTCATGGACAGACGCCATTTTAACAAAAAATTGAATTGAAAATGTCAAATAGACTACCATGACACATCAAGGGCGATCGCTGGGGCGATCGCAGGGACGATCGCTGGGACGATCCAATTTGGCATCTCATCGACGAGCTGTGTTTTAAGAATCACTCTGCTTGCCACCAATGTCAAAAACCTTTGAATCGTTGCAAAAAAAATACTACATTGTAGACTGTGATAAGATGATTGAAAGTTCCTATATTAAATTGTTCTAGATATCAGCTTTTAGTCTGATTCAAAGAATACCTTAAAAAGTTCACATCCGTTAAAGTTCAGCATATCAGTTAAAATCTAGGCAATAGAATGGGTGATAGATAGGTAGATAGATAGGTGAATCCCAGTACGACTCCAAATATTGATAGCTGGCATGCCGTTAAATTTAAAAAAGGTAAATGTCTTGTTTTATAAATAATCCTTCATGTTCATGTTTAAAACAAATAACTAAATTCTTAACGCTTATTTTGTTGGGGTTCCAGAAAACTTGAGGCGCTACACAATGTCGCATATACATCCAAGCAACAGAGATGTAAGTACTATATCTGAGTTTGCCAAATGACCGCCGGAGCTCCTTTAATAAGTACTTATTTCATGGGTAGCGATAAGATTTCTTTATTAAGATTATTCAACCAAGTAATTACTTAAAATAATGCACGGTGAGGTACAGTCAAGGTTATACATAAATATAGATTCGTTCAGAGTGTCAAAAATATGTAACCACGACCTTATTACGGCGACATAAGATCGTGGTTACATATTTTTGAGGCTTTGGACGTATCTATGTTTATAACCTTGACTGTACCAGGATGCTATCTGTATTTTTACCCGACTGCCCGAAGGAGGGTTAAGTTTCGCTCTGCAGCCTAAACGGCTTGACGGATTTCAACATAGGTATGAGGTATCATTGAATTCGTTTTACTATCGGAGTGACATAAGGTATATAATATTTCAATATGGCGTCTCCGAATAAAATAAAAACTGGTCTAGTGCGAGTCGGACTCCCGCACCGAGGGTTCCGTATTTGGGTAAGGCCGTAGATTTTGCCACTTTTAGAAAAACAAAAATGTCCCAAATTTAAATACATATAAAAAATTAAGTACTTGATAAATTGTAAATTAAGTATTTTTATTATATGTGACGTTCTCTATGTAAAGGGACCTTATGGCAGGTATTGAGTTATTGGTAGTTCCAAAATCTACATAAAATCCTCAATCGATCAACATAAATATCATATCCCTAAGTGCAGTAGTTATTTAAAAAAAAATTGAATCACAAAACACTGAACTAGGTGTTAAGAGAAAAAACGTATTGAAGTTTGACGCTCAAAAAAGTATGTTCCCGTTCGAAGTTACATAACTGTTTGGTTTTTTAGACAAAATAGGATATATATTTTACGATAATATTAATATTTCACAAATAATGTCAGCAGTTCTGACGAAAAAAGTATTGCAATCTAGGTATGGAACCAAAAACCTGTCCTATACAAATTAATTTATGCGACTTACTGTACATGTTTCTGCATGATATTCTTTATGTAAACGTTCACAAGTGATATTTAAGAAGATATATAAATAAAAATAATAACAAAATACATTGTTTAACTGCACTCATCAGTCACATTTACGTACTATTCTTACACCTATCACAATTTTTAAAATTATTAACAGAAATCTATAAATTCGTAACAAATATGCTAATTAGTTTTACATAATTTGAGATCAAAATCACTTGGTTACAGTACGTGGTTTTAGCTAAAATTACAATTAAAGTTTAGTGTAGGGGGTTACATACAAAGTTCTAAAAAGGGACCTCATGGAGTACTATCCAGTTTTTTTCAAAAATCTAGTGTTTTAATAATTTATTCAAATACTAGCTTTCCGCCCGCGACTTCGTCTGCGGAGAGTCAGTAATTTCGTTGAAAAGTAGGTAGGTACAAATAATGTTTTCATTACGTAACATAGACCTTCCAAAATAATAGTAATGTTTCGTAACATTTGTTCGCTTTTTAGTGTTTGTTTAATTATTATGTGATTATGTCTGTGTCTTTTCCGTGTGAGACGGGCTTGATAATTGCTATTTTCTTATTGTTTTAGTTTGGTCGTTGTTAGGATTCTTGTTAGTTAGATAGTTGAGCATGCCTGGTTTCATAACGCCCTCAGATATGCTTGAAGATCTATGTGTTGGTGTCTGTGTCTCCTTATGTGGGCTAAACACTATCTGAATGCAAAATTTTAAGTTTGTGTGTCTGCTAGAAGTAAGTCAGTCAGTGACAAAATTAAGGAATTGCAATCATTCTTAAACTACTCATTCCAATTAAATGTTATTTGAAAATATATAGCTATGTAATGATCTCTTAGTCACTGAAATTTTAGCCCTCTAGTTTTTTCCACAATGAAGTTACAGGGGGGTCGAAAATAGCCCGAATGCCTTCGGGAAAAGGATGGTACGGCAGTGCTTTTTTTGCTCGACTTGGCGGGACACTGCCGTGCCCCCAGATTAAATATTATCAGATGTATTACTTAATCAGTAAAGTATTTAAAAATACTCTTCTTACCTATACGTTAAAAAAATGGGTTAAGGGGGCTGTGAACCAACTGCAAAATCTAGCCTTTTCATACAAACGGCGATAACGTTTTCCGCCCCTAAACGTCAACCAAATTCGACCAATTTTTGATATTTGGTCAGTCGGAACAAAAACTATGTCCGTACGTTTCGTTTTTTAAAATATTGATTAGTTATAAAGAGATTATGACCGAAATTACTTTTGTATGAAAACAATAAAACGGGAATAAATCGAAATTTATTAATAATATTGAAAAAAACTAAACGTACGGACATAGTTTTTGTTCCGACTGACACTGTATCAAAAATTGGTCGAAATCGGTTAACATTTAGGGGGTGGAAAACGTTATCGCCGTTTGTATGGAAAGCCGTCACCTCACAATCCTCTTAATAAATATATTCTGTTTTATTTATGTTACGTTCGTAGATATATTATTCTACTTTTATTTTAAAATTAGTAGGTATAAATAGTTCAAATTACCCACGAATTACCCCTCAGTTGAAACAGCCCCGCTCGACCTTATGTTATTATTAAGGATTAGTTATTCACTTAAAGCCCTATGTAAATTTAAAACATTTGGACAAGTAAACATTACAAAAAACTTATGACTTTTTGACGGCTAAATTAATCAATCAATTGTTCATTGTTTACAGGAATTCCTCAACGCAATAGGTTTCATATTTGACGCAGCGCGTTGGTTTGGAATCCCAACGCGGAGGGGACCGATGGAAGTGTCTGTATTTTTGTTAATACTAATCATGCTCCTAGGATTAGAAGCGACCGCGATTTGGAAACTCATCAGGGCTTTCGGTGGTTGGTCTGTCGTAGAAGGTACGTGCCTTATTGTTTTATTGTGCTGTCCTACATATGTTACTAACTTTCCACCCGCGACTTCGTCTGCGGATAATCAATGAACGTTTTCATTAAAAAGTACAGATATTTTTTTTATTACGTATCATGAAGGGATAGAAACAAATTTAAATCATACAAATTTTCAAAACGTCTTCACCCTGGTACAGGTATATTTTCCAAAAACTTGTTTTAAATTCAGTAGTGTAGAAAACAATTTCCATATATCTAACTTTAAAAATAACAAAACTCTCTTACAAATTTCCACTCTCAATTTCACCAGCTTAGTAGATTTTCCAAATTTGCTGAAAGTAGTAGCCTAGTAGGGTGTAAGGGGTCCGAACAACACCTATTTGGACTTAAGCCAACCTCACCTGCTCGCCGTACACCCTGCTGTTCAACGAACGAGGCTCTAGCGAACCCCCCCCCGCCAACGCGCACTGGACCAGCGTGGCGGGGTATGGTCCATACCAATAATGCATTGCCACATAAATCCCCGGTCCACAGTTTACGTTCTGGGGTTGTGTGAAGTCCGTAGAGAGGGCGAGGACACCCTAACCTGCAATCGGGCCATGTTATGTACTTCAGACAGGGAGATCAACCCTTCCATGGCGGCGCCGGGTTTCTGGTCAACAAGGTTCTCTCTGACAACGTTGTCGAAATCTCCAGTGTGTCGGCGAGGGTTGCATACCTTGTGATAAAGCTTACCGACAGGTGCAGCTTGAAGGTTATACAAGTGTATGCACCAACGTCGACATACTCGGACGATGATGTCACGGTTATGTATGAATACATAACCAGAGCCTTGCATAACACCACTAAGGCTCACTTCAACGTTGTCATGAGGGACTTTAACGCTAAAGTGGGAGTAAAGACTTGCGGCGAATCGGTAATACTTAGGTATGCTTGGTTTTGGAAGCAGAAATCATAGGAGGCAAATGCTCGTCAATTTTCTGGAGCAAGAGGGGCTTTTCTTGATGAACAAGTTCTTCCAAAAACAGCCCCAGCGAAAATGGACGTGGCAAAGCCCCGACACTATGAAAAATTAAATCTACTTCATCATAACGGACAAAAAGCGCATATTCAATGATGTCTCAGTGATTTCGAGGTTTAAAACTGGAAGCGATCACCGACTTCTCCGAGGCACACTGAATATTAATTGTAAGCTTGACCACAACCGCTTGGTGAAGTCCACGCTCCGACCAAACCTGCTCCAATCTATTGCTGGCTCCGCAACATTCCAGTTAAAATTGGAAAATCGATTTGCTGCCTTAGAAACCACAACTGACGTAGACCGGGAACTCGAAAAGGTGGTAGAAATCCTTTGGGAGGAGGGCACATTTTTTTGCGGACGTAAGGACAGGAAGTCTAGATTCTCGGAAGAAACTCTGGATCTCATGACAAAGCGACGAAATGATCCAACAGTCACCTCGACAGAGCAACGGGCTTTGAATAAGACCATCTCCAAGTTGATAAGACGTGACCTCCGGCGCTCCAACACACTCTCAATTGAAAAAGCAATTGAGCAGAACCGGAGGTCCAAGGTTTTCGTACAACAACGTGGAAGAAGCCATCGAGCCAACGAGGTTGACCAAATCACACGGAGAAGTCGTAGCTTCAAGACCAGAGGTTCTTTCTAAAATCCGGGACTTCTACAGCCGGTTGTACACGCCGCACTCACCTTGCCCCAAACCAGGTATGAAGAAAGGCAATATTTATTGAATTTAGTGCTACTCATGTGAACCCCGGGCGAGTCGCTAGTTGAATATATAAACGCCATGTAGTTTATTACACTACGTCAGAATTTTTTGCAAACTGAGTTGACGTTTCGTCAAACCTTTAACCAAACAAACTTTAACCAAGCAAACCAAAATTGCCGGGAAGAGTTTTTTTATTTGTTATTTTAA
The DNA here is from genome assembly GCA_963241965.1 of Tortrix viridana. Lineage (NCBI taxonomy): Eukaryota > Metazoa > Arthropoda > Insecta > Lepidoptera > Tortricidae > Tortrix > Tortrix viridana. Next base: position 34,103,577 of record OY725171.1, on the reverse strand, counting down.
GCATAATATGCTTAAAATAACAAATAAAAAACCCATGCAGCAAGTTTCAAAGGTCAAACTTCATTGGTTTTCATTTTATAGTTGTATGAATTCCAGTAATTTTAAACGTAAAACCCTCTTTTTTGCGTTTTTGGATGTCATTTAAAAAAACACTGAAACAGGTATTTCTTTATTTTTATTAATCAGTATGGTTTCTGAGCTTGATGATCCTAGAACAATCTAAATTTGTTTTTTCATACAAACTTTACTCTCTTTTTACTCCCTTCTTCTAACATTTTCCAAAATGTCTATAGCCTTAATGTTATTTTGATTTTATTTAAATGCTCAGTCCAGCAAACAAACAAACAAACAATCAAATATTTTTTTAAATGGTATTAATATGTTCAGTTACTTATTATAAGTCGCCCTGATCGGTTTTTTTTTTTATCTTCAATGTACAGACTTTTTGGTCTTAACGATTTTATTACATGTATAGATACTCCTTATAAAAATCATGTAAACGCTGTATCTTGTCTAGGGGACACGGTTTATGTAGGAAGACATGTTAAACTGTTTTGTGTTACATTTATTATTTTATTTTTTCTCGTAATCATTCAGACATGTTTTCCTGCAAAACTACGCAGATATTTTATATTATATTTACAGTTTATATAATGCTAGATTAAGAAGTATAATTGTCATAAGTAAGTTCTATAAAAAAAAATGACTAACTGTTGAGTTTCTTGCGGCGCTTCTTCTCAGTTCTTCTCCTCTTGGGGAGCGCTGGTAGATTTTGACGTGTAAAAGTGCCCGTGCGGCCTACTTACTGAATAAATATATTTTATCTTTTATATTTAAATGAAGTACTTTGAAATATTTACTATGTGGTACGATAAAGTTAGCACATTGTTCAGGATCACATTTAAATTATTTAGATATTGAGATTGTGTTAATTTCTTACGTTACTTATGTAATATCATCCATACAGACAGAAAAAGGAAAAATACGGGCAGTCAGTTAAGGGAAATAGCAAGTAGTCGTACCAAGTCACTGTGTGCAAGTTTATATCATCAAAAGGGTTTTGAATCAGATTTGTTTTGACAGTAGAATTGTTTCGAGGTAAATTACGATGAGAGTGTGTGTGTATGAATGTGAATATGTTGAGTATATCTACAGTGTAACAAAAAATGAGCACATATTTATCACTTACAGTGGCAATAATAAAATAGACTAGTCATTTATTCTGACGCCTTAGCAGGTGCAGATTTAGATCACCTTCCGGGGCAATGTGGAGAGCCGGTCCACCCTCACTCAGACGCAGGTAAACTCTGCCTCGGAAGGTCCAGTGGGCACAGCTATTACTGCTTGCGAAGCTGCGAGCAAGGTAATGAAGTCTTCTGGTTTTGGAAGGCAGGTTTTCAGAGATGTAGATCGGTGCCGGGGGACCCGCAATTTGTAGATTTGTAGTATTTAATTTCTTGTCTTTGTTCAACTTGTTAAGTATAATTCTTGACTGAGGATAGTAGACATTCCTTTTTTAATGCGCTAGTAAAGTCCACAATTATTGGCTTGTTCGATGCAGATTTAGTATTTACACGAAACACATCGTGTATATCAGAATTTTGTAAGTTCATGTTTAGGACTTTTCCTGTATCTATAACGATTTTCGCAAGCGCTTCTTTCGATTCTACTTTTGCGGCCGGTATGTTTTTTATCTCAACACTAGAGGACCTGGAAATTCGGTCAAAGTTATCAATTTTGTCCTCAAGAGTCTGAATATACTCGAGTTGAGTTTGGCGCTCATTTTCCATATTTTTTGGGGTTTTTTTCATGTCTTCATACTGATTCGAAATGAATTTCAGAGATGTGTGATTTTGCTGCTTTAATTCAATAAATGAGCTTAGGATTGACTCATATTTTTTGTCCTGTTTGGTTATAAAATCCGCGAATATATTCTTCATCTCATCTATAGATGCGTTTGTATCCAACGTGTGGTTCTCTGAGCAGGCAGGTCGAGGCTTCCTAATGGTAACATTTATAGAATTGTGTACTGGGGTTGAAGAATTATCTCCGCCTTTCTTCCTGGCGCACCGGCAAATAGGACATAGCCAGGGGCTCACTTTGTCTAGGTTTTCGACTGTTAAATTGACACAGGGCAGGTGGTAAAGTTTTGCACAATTATTGTCACTACATCGTACGTGCTTCTTGTCTTCAATTTGTTTGTCACACCCCGAACAAACAGCAGCAGTCCCCTTGGCGGCCTTCGGCGGCATCGTCGCAAAGACCCGTCCCAAGAACTGAGGCGATAGCTAATCGATATGATGTGGTTTCGTGGTACGAGGCGGCAGGCACGATGAGTCGAAGCGGTGAGTCATAGAAGCGGGCGGGTCGCGGGTTGTCGTAGGTCAGGGACCTCAACGGATTTTTTAAAATTTTACAAGTATTTTTGCTTATATTGCCACAAATATTAACACTTTTTAAAAATAGATTACACAAATGGAATATCCAGCGTATACACTTTAAAATGACATAAATTATTTAACGAAACAGTCACTTTTACACTGGTTTAGGAATAAAAAACACGGAGTAAGTTAGAATAGATATGTTCGTTTAGACTGTGCGTTGGCGAGAGAATTTATGTAACTTTTTTTTTTATCTTTATTTATTTGGTAATTTTAAATTTTGCACTTTATAACAATAGCCACTTACTTATAAAACTAGGGTTTGTTTAACCCATAACGTCTGTTAAGTTTCACCAGTTACCTTTTTAAAAATTGTTAAGGTAGGTAGGTAAGCTAACATTTTTTAAGGATTCCTGAAAGTGACAGTGACAGTGATTTAGAGACACAAATCAAACACTAATTTATTCACAAAGTATTATTTCTACTCTTAACCATATAAATAACCTTATCAACAAAATGTACATTCCAGGATCCATTTTTTAACACACAAATATATAAAAGTTTCGGAGCACCGGCTTTGACGGATCTTACTAGCGCGTAATTTGGATCTACTTATGACTGGCAAAGAAGACCGTAGGGATATCTTCTCTTAAATAGTGTTTCCGGATAATAATTTAATTTTCCCACCAGTATGGGTACAGCCTAAAAAACATTACCAAATTAATAGTAAATCAGGATTTGCGATAGCAGACTACAGGTGGCAAAGCTAACATAACTTGGCAAAGTTGCCAGGTTTCACGCTATGAGAATCAATTTCTGACTTTCAAAATTCGATACAACAACTTTATGGGTGACAAAGGGATCCCGACGAAAGAGGTTCCGCAGTGGCTGCTTCCTGTCTAGCTATAATAGTTTTCCCGATTGTTACAGGAAGTGTAACAGCTCGTTTATCTGGCGCTATATTCTACGGCAACGCCTTATTTTCACACATGTTTGCATGGAAATTTATGTCGTCTTGGCAAGACTTATATTTTTACTGGGCGAGAACTGAAAAAGCAGGGGCAGGTCGTCTACCTCAAGATGATACAATTAAGCGGAGGGTGTTAATTGTCACTGCTTTTGTAACTACTTGTGCATTGGGTAAATAAGTACTTACTATTATTGATAATATATATGAACATGTTGGTGTATATAAATAGAAATATATTTATATACACCAAAATGTATACAACTTTATATTAATAAATTTATATTATTTATATAACGCCGATCAGAACAAAAATGCACTATGCGTATATGGACTTCATACTCTTATACTGCCTTTTTTTTTAGACGGCAGCATAACCAGTATATAGCATGTCTCTAAAATCAACCTCGATTTATATTTCTGAGTATTTTGGAAGTTTAAGAAAAAATCTTATTCAGACCAAAAATATATCCCTTGTGCAAAACCGTCACAAAATGCACAATGGATATGTCTTAGACATATGTGGGCCTTTTAATACCAATATTAACTATGCATCCATAATGAAACAAAATACATAATATAATGTCTGATACAAACGGTTTGTCCGAACTACTAAAATCTGGTGATATAATTGTCGTTGATCGTGGTTTTCGTAACATTGTCAGTGATTTGCAGTGGTAGTAACTGAAAGTTATAATGTCTGCTTTAAAGCCCTAACGCGTGTAAGTCAATGTGGCAAGTCATAAACAAGGAGAGAGGTAAAACATCACAACCCCGGATTGACTTCACTGACATAGTTGTCGACCCTAACGGTAACAAGTTTAGGTCTAAACAAAATGCATGTAACGCAATGAATGAAAGATTCGTGCGCGCGGCGGAAGCGTGCGGCGCGCCGCGCGCCGACTTGTCGCAAGTGCGTACCACCCTAAACGCAGCGCGAGCGCCCGCCGATCGCTCTTTGCGACTGCGACTATTTACTGCCTCCGAAGTGTTTCATATAATTACAAAGCGCATACCACATAAGCCGACAAAAGACGTTTATGAGGTATCTATGGAAATCATACACCTCGCTGCTGCCGCGTTGGCGCCAGTATTAGCGAGTCTATACAATCAATGTTTAATCGAAGGCAAATATCCTACACCTTTAAAAGAAAGTAAAATATCTCCTCTATTTAAAGGTAAAGGAAAAAGGGAAGTTATTGACGACTATAGACCCGTCTCCATAATACCGGCAGCGGCAAAGGTACTAGAGAACGGCCTCAGCTCTCGCTTGACCGATCATCTGACATCGATCGGCGCCCTATCCGAGCGACAGTACGCCTACCGGGCAGGGTGTTCGACGAATGCCTTGGCACGAGAGGTAGTGCGGCTGGTAGTCGACGCGTGTGAGCGGAAGCTGCAAGTCGCAGTCCTGTGCTGCGACTTGTCAAAGGCGTTCGACGTCGCTGATCACACCGTACTTGCAGTTAAACTGCAACACTACGGTATCGACGGTAAAGCGCACGCCTTGATCACTGACATGCTTCGTGATAGGTCACAGGTGGTAGTGAGTGACGGTGGGAGAGTAAGATCGGTACCAATGTCCACTGCCATGGGAGTCGCGCAAGGGTCGTCACTATCAAACATCCTCTTCTCGCTGCTCCTCAACGACCTCCCAGAGGCGATAGATACAGCAGAGGTATTCATGTACGCAGATGATGTCGCCGTGGTAATCCACGCTGCCAACCTGGATGACCTTGAGCGACATCTCAATCAAGTCGCGTTCCAAGTGTCGCGGTACTTCCGGAGCAATGGACTGGTACTGAATCTGAATAAAACTCACTTCCTTAATTTTCATATTGGAGGAAGGCTTCCAAGAAAACTAGTGGTTCATGTGGATGGCGTTAAAATAAACCAAGTTGAAACCACCACATTTCTGGGCTTTGAACTCGACCAAGCACTTAAATGGAACTGGCATATAAAAAAACTGTGCAACAGGCTGGGGAGTGTTTGCTTTGCACTTCGTCGACTAGCGAGAATAGTACCCAGAAATGTGGTGCGCTCGTGTTACTTTGCCACCGTGCACTCGCTCATACAGTACGGTGCGGAGCTGTGGGGGCGCGCTGCTGAGTGGGAGCGCGTCTTCCGAATGCAGAAGAGAGCTATGCGAGCGATCGCACAGGTGAGCCAGGGTACCTCTGCAAGACCACTTTTTAAGTCCCTTCGGATACTTACGCTACCCTCAGTGGTAATCCTGCAAGTGGCCACATACGCACGCTGCCACCTGGACGAGTACGCCACAAGAGGAGATAGCCACGGACCACACCTGCGAAATGCGGACAGGCTCGTTGGTGTGAAGCGGAGACTCGCCAAGTCCGCGAAGCTCACGCACGCCATGGGGCCGGCGGTGTACAACAAGCTGCCGGCGCACGTCAGAGACGCGCCGTCGTTTAACTGCTTTAAATCGCGGCTCAAACGTTGGCTTGTCGAGAACACTTTCTACAGCTATAACGAATTTACCGAGTACAAGCTTTGTACTTAATTCAAATGGTTGTTATTATTATTATTTTTTTTTTTATTATATTTTTTTTTTCTACTCGTACCTACTAAGTTACTATAGATGTAATAATTATTTGTAATTGTTGATGTAGCAATATATACTTTATTTTTTTTTTAAATTATAAATACCCCGTTGACGTGTAATAAAAAAAAAAAAAAAAAACTATTATGAATAAATGAATATGAATATGAATAAAGAAATAGAGAACAGCTTGATACCCGGGCCCTTAGCCAAGATGCCCATCGCTAACTAGCGTTTCTATCCGTTTCGTTTTTAAACCAATCGCAATTACTGGTAGATCACGTGACTCTCCGTATGACGTGATCTACCAATGACGCGATTGGTTTAAAACTAAACGAATAGAAACGCTAGTTAGCGATGGGTATCTTGGCTAAGGGCTCTGAGAAGCAAATAACTTGCGGCTTATTACTAAAGTACGGTGGGTAGTAGAATCTGTACATGGAATATTAAAACAAAATATAATTTACTTGACCATAACGTTGACAGTAAATTCCTACCTAAAGTCGGTTACAAACCGAATCGAAATAATCAAATAATAATCACAGGAATCAAAGACTATTACTGCAAGTGCGTGAATGGGAACCGAACTGCCGGTATTTACCTAATGCGAGATATTTATGCTTCAAAAATTATCAAACCTGCGGAAATTCTGACAAATATATTTGACTATCTATATCCTCCTGAGGCCTTCGTCAAAATTTCGCTAGTTCGAAACAGAATCTTATGTCAGTCAACAAAAGTTAAAAGTCATTTTGACATTTGCCAGGATGTAGGACGTTAGGCCTCAGAAGGACTTCTACGGTTATTAATGAGAATAGAGATTGCGCTAATTGATCTCCGAAACTTTGCACCATAGTGTTATCTATTTATAAGGCATCGTTTGACCATAGTCCAGCGTTCCAGGCTTTAGGGGCACTTTCTCAAAAGCTCACAAAATCTTAACTCAGAAATATATGTACATATTACAGATGTAGTGCAAAATGATTTTCCTTCGTACTGTATCGGAAAAGTTCGTATTTATCGTGCTCTCTCAATTAGCTTCAGTACCCATATTACAGCCGTAGGGGTAAGTCGCATCAGCAGGCCAATATATATAGAGTGGCTAACACGCAATTCAAATATTCGCTATAGTTTTGATTATATTTACAGTTTACTTATAAAAAGGTTGTATTACCATGCCAAAACCTCGAAAACGGTTATTTTGCTGCATTTTATATTAACGTAAGGAGAGTGTTTCATTTACGAATGACAATAAAAGTACTACTTACTTATGAGTGTATTTCTAAATTTCTTAAAGTGGTTATAACATCTCTATATTATACATTGCCATATACTGTCATTTTTCATTTTGATATTTGACACTAAACAATAAAGATCCATATTAATGGATATAAAAACGTCACTCATTTAATACAATCATTGATTGACAGTTCAAGTGCCATCGTATTTCGATTGAGATCCGAGTTTTCCCCAAGGGAAAATCATTTTGCACTACATCTGTAATTAACTACATCAAGTACAATACTCTTAAGTGGAACCCTGCATTTACACTAAAAGTACGAGTATGTTCAGTATTCAGTATTCATCAGTTTATTGCAAATAAGGAAAATCCATGCAATAGCTTATATAGAGTCACAATACCATAAACACATACATTGAGATCATTGTATCAATATCACATGAAAACAATCCAGTAAAATCAAAAATGTCATTACAAAAAGATTCGATTATTAAATTACTAGTACATAAATAAAGTCAAAAAGGTTAAAAATAAATGTTAGTCCTGTCACTGTTAGTCAAATATTTTACCAAAGTATTCGTCAAGGTTATAGAATGGTCTACATTTTAAATACATTTTAGCTTTGTCACAAATTCTCTTATATTATTAGATTCCTTGATGTCTGAATTAAGATGATTGTAAATTTTGATTGCAATGTAGTTAAAACTTTTCCTAAAGTGGGAAAAATGTGATCGGGGCAGTACGAGGTCTCGGTTACGGCGTATCGGGTATCTTTTACATTCGCTCTTAACTTTGTATGTCTTTAAATTTTTAATACCTGTATACAGATCTGGTAAATATACAATGCAGTTACTGTGTACATGTTATTATGTATAAATAAATGCCTATGAGTTTCAGGAAAGTAACCTTCAATAAATCGTATGCATTTCTTTTGCATCAGTAAAATTTTATTCACCATACTATTATTTCCCCATACTTCAATTCCATAGCGAATAATACTTTCAACATATGAGAAATAGATGGTCATCAAAGTTTGCTTGTCGGCTACTTTGGCCATAGCTTTGAGGGAGTAGCAAGCGCTTCCTAATTTCTTAATAATGTAGTTGATATGATCATGCCATTTTAAATACGGATCCAGTTCCACTCCAAGAAAACGTATGGTATCAGATTTGTGGAATGGAAGATTCAGAGAATAATCTACAGAATTAAGTGCACGCCGAAAGATCATATAGTAACATTTGTCTTTATTCAATGCTAACCCATTCACCTCAAACCACTCGGATAAATTTTTCCAGGCTGAGTTGGTTACATTCTGTAGATTTTCGAAACTATCCGCTCCTAGAACCAGACTAGTGTCATCAGCGTACAGGTATGGGGTTCCACTAAGAATATTATCGGGTAGATCATTGATAAATATTATAAATAACAAAGGTCCGAGCACCGATCCCTGCGGAATACCACGATCTACAATGCCTTCATCAGATTTAAACGTTTTTTCCTGTCCAGTGTGATCAGTACATCTCACTTCAACAGTATGAAGATAATAAATTAAGGACAGGGCCACGAATGCCGTAATATTCTAATTTATGGAGCAGAATATTATGGTCGATACAGTCAAAGGCTTTGCTTAAGTCGCATAATACACCTGCACATTTTATTCCTTGATCAAGATTATCCATGATCTCGGTAACAAGCTTAGTTACCGCTGTTATTGTGTCTTTACTTTTAAGAAATCCAAGTTGTTTCGTAGATATATGCGATTGCTATTCATGTGTTTCAGTATACGATCAGCTAAACATTTTTCAAAGACTTTTGCAATAACGGACAGTAAAGAAATGGGCCTGAAATTGTTTAATAGCGCGATACTACCTTTTTTATGTACTGGGACTACTTTCGCGTGTTTAAGTCTATCTTTAATATGCTCATTGAATATGTGGCAGATTGGGATACAAAGTATGTCAATATTTTGTTTTATTATGGAAGTGTGTATATCGTCAGGTCCACATGAGTTACTATTTTTTAGTCTTTTAACATTTTTATGATTTCAGGTTCTAAGATAGAATCAAGAAACATTGATTTTGTGTAAAATTTTTTTTTCTTATTTAGTAATGTTTTAAAGTGTTATAATGAACCTAAATCATATACTTAACAAACTTAGTAACAAACGAAAAAAAAATACATTTAAAGGGTGTCCGGGAAATAGTGGCTAACCATACAGGGCTGGATAGCTCAACAAAGGAGTGTCCAAATCATGTTTCGTAAAAGTCGCACCGAAAACGAGATATCTCAACTTTTCAAAATTTTGGAAATGCGGTACCCTGGTTTACCATTTTCGACGCCACGACCACAGTTATTAGAATTTATCAATTTCGTTTGCTGTGAAAGAATGCTGATATTTGCTTTATGACCCTTCTAACGAAATTAATAAATAAAAAAAATGCATGAAAACCTGTAGTGCTGCTCTCTTAAAAATTTGCCTGTTTAAAGGAGATCCTAAAATGATATAACAATTGAGTTTATTGATTAGCAGCGAAGTTATTATTAAGTTTGTCCAACAAAGACTGAATTCTATCAAATTCAAATTTATTTATTATATAAAATCACAAAATACACAGAACATCAGTTACCGGTGGATCCCAAACTGGGCTGAGCTCGTATCTTGGGCATCCATGAGCACAGTTGTACATGAATATTTTGACAAACTAAGACAAATTTTATGAGAGTTTCCTATTAGCTTATGGTTAGACAGAGTAATAAAACGAGTTCAGCAATATTTAACTTAAGGCAAAAATCAGTAAATTAGGCATGCTTGTGTGCGAGTAAATATGCGGGTGTGAGCGCGTGCATACGAGTGTGTGTGTGTGTGTGTTTGTTCGTACATAGACGGTTATCGCCGTTTGGTTTTTTGACTATCAAAACCGGTGAACACCATGCGCTATAAGAGGGTTCCATAACATCTTTGGCCAGCATTTCATCTAGTTCCTGCTCTATAGCCTTTTTTACCACTGGCGAAAAGTTATACTGCTTTTGATGCACAGGTTTATTTTCCGCAGTATCAATATTGTGTTTTAAAATAGTAGTTCTTCCAAGTCCAATACCTACTGACTCTTTCATTTCTTTAATAAATTCCGATAATTGTTCTCCTTCCTCGCAACTAAGACCTTCTCTAGCGATTATTGCTGAATTGTTCAACTCTAGAGTATTCACCTGTGCGACATTACCTGGAGTAATGTCACTTTTAAATTCGCTACTCCAAATGCGTCAAAGAAGTCTTTCCCTAGAATAAGCGGTTGCTTTAAATACGGCATCACCATCACTGGAAAGACTTTAAACGGGCAATCAAAACTGATGGGCACGTCAAAAATGTCCTTAATACTATGCGTAGCCCCATCAGCGGTTACAATGCCCACCGGTTGCATGGATGTTTCTCTAAGTCCTAGATTGTTAAGAACATCCGCAAATTGTGCATTTATTACTGTACGATTTGCACCGGAGTCTAGCAATCCCTCACAATGATATCCCATAATACTTATTATTACGTACGATCTATTATCATCTTCTTTATTTATTACTAATGGACATATATCACCATCTCTATGTACGAAAAATTTCTTAACTATGCCTAACCATGACTGCCACTCTGTACTTTCACGAGCAAGGGAGAAATTTAGTTGGCAGGACTCGAATTTCCCCCTTCTACGTTTCCCTTATACAAACAGTATTTTGCCGTCACTCCAAATCGTCCACACTTATAGCAGAAGAGCCGCTGCTTGGGTACAGTACACTCCCTAAATATGTGACCACTCTCACGGCAATTCCAGCAACGTTTTCCCGCTACCGATGGCAATTTCCCCCCCGGCAACTTCTACTTCCGTGCGTTCCTTCTTAAGTTTTTCAGAAACAACCTTATATGCTAGGTCTGGCTCCAAAGTAACCTTTCCCATCTTCGGTAACTCAAAATTGTCACAGTTGACTTTGGTTCTCTCTATAATGCGAAGCACATTAATCAGGTCAGCTACCGAGCAGAAATTATCCCTACAGACAGCCCGCTGATAATACGGCTGCAAATTTTTTAGGATAATTTGAACCTTCTCCCTCTCCACAATTTTATTCGGTAACCTATTAAACATATTCTGTAATATCGAAACATAAATTAGTGCTGATTCGTCGGGACCCTGTGTCCTGGCCCTTATCTCTGCTAGAAGTTCCTCTTGGTAGTACGGTTTCTGAAAAGCGCGTCGTAATAAAATAACCAGCTCTTCTCAATTATTGGCATATTCCCTATTCGCCCGATACCATATTAATGCGTCCCCTTCGAAAAAGTCAATAGCACACCGCCATAAATCAAAATCAGTCGCGTTCCTGGCTTCCTTTAACTCTGCAATCCGTTCCAGAAATGCATTAATACTTGTGTTATTTCCTCCTGAGAATTTAATACCCCACTGATAAATAGGAACCGGCTTGCGCTTTGGGAAGTCCTCATCTATGGTTGATGTCCGGAGTAACCTTGGCTTCACACTCGTTTGCTGATTCCACTCGCCCGTTGCGAAAGTTACACTTCTATCGTACTTCTCATCAACCACCTGATTCGTATGACCTACGTCTCCCCTAACTGTAATAACACCGTCACTAGACGTGCCAGCCTCATCTTCTATTTTTTTAATTATTTTTAGTCCTAGCTCACCTAACGTTTCCTGTAAAATCTCTTTATCTGAAGCCGCTAAATTTTCATCCTCCACAATATCATCTTGCCTTTCTAACCTATCCAAAAGAACCTGACACTGCTGCAGTAGCGCCTCTTTCCGTAAACTATTATCCTCCGAGTCATGACTCAACAAATTTACCCTATTTTGCACATGATACAGTCTGGAGACCAAGCGTTTGAAAATTAATTTATCCGGCTTCCCAGCTAACTCCGAAATATAATTCGAAAGGACATTAAGTTTTGCTAAACACAATTCCAACTCAAAGTTAACTGAAGCAGTCTGCGGAGCCTTTATTTCATACGTGGCCCCTTCTGATTGCTCCAAAAGCATCAATTCCCTCAATAATTTCTTCATAACCGGGACGGCGCTTTTTAACTTAATTCCCCGACTTGCAAGTTCGTATTCTAGCTCGTCTTTCAATAAAAAATTTGGATCCATTGTCCCGAAATCAAAAATGGACGACCCAATAAAAAAACAACGTTACTTAATAAAAATGAATTCACCAGTGTAACCCTAAATACATATATTCAAGACAATACGGTATTTGACTGACTGGTCAAATTAGCAACTTTCGTGTTATTTTCGAAATCTTGATTTAGTGGTAAAGTAAAATAATTTGTTATGACATTAGTGAAGTACCGTATTACGTCTAAATAATCTCAAATATTTTTTCTTTATACACCTAACCATTTAATACTAGACCCAACACCAAAACTAAAACCTCAATCTTAAACTAGGTTCCTTACAACTTATAACAACTACTACGTTTACACATTAATGCGCAAGATGACCGTTACAATAATTATCATAAGTTCTATACGCACGCAAACATCACCCGCCTGCCTACTTTAACAAGAACGTTTTTCCGTTGGGCGCTATTTATTACGGGCGGTAGTTAGGGTAACGAATAAATTTACAACTATCTTACTAACGGCCGTTTAATAATGAAATCCTATTTTAATTTACACGTGACAAACAGTTAAATGAACTATATCTAAGTTAAATCTAAATACTTCTATCTAAATAATCTATACTTATATCTAAGAGGGCGCCAGGAGAGATTTCGTCTGATGTTCGACGGGGTACTCTGCCTACCCTTCGCCTATGGACTAGCTCAGTCGCACTATTTAGCTCGTCGGTAAAAAGGGCGTTGCGAAAGGCCCTTTGTTATGCTTCACACACACACACAAAATAAGGAATAACTACGAAAGATTGCACTGCCACTAGTGGTCGGATGTCCAGACCCAGAAGCTACTTCGGTAATTTCCGTATAATGACTTTCACGACACCAGTGCAGAATGTGTGCGCTCGTTAATGTTTTGAGCTGAACTGTCTCCTTCTAAGGAAAGGCCCACCTTTGAAAAAAACCTCCACGGCTAGTAATTAAAATAAAGAAAAATTAAACTACCAAATTAAGCTCGACCGAACGGATTCGAACTACGACACTTCGTAGTCCAGCCGCGCACCGCTAAGCCATGAACGCATTTAACATGAGATGCTAAATAGGTGACCGTATTCATCATAGTACTAAGCAAACCGTACATAATACACAATTCTTATCACCTGTGACATAAAGTTTATAATGGTCCAACGTAATTTTACGAATGCGAGCCTTAATGTACCCACTTATGTTTTACATCACAACACAGTTTTCGGAATAGGAGCTCTGAAAACACGTTTGCGTAGCAACTCGTCGAGACCACGCGACTTAGATAGATTTAAGTGTGTACGAGTAACAGCTTTTAGGACGAACAATTGTCTTACTCTAAGAAAAGAAGTTTCAAGGTAAAGCTTGTCGGTAGGATATTTGAAAGGTTTCCGAAGCATGACCTTGATGACAGCTCGTTGAGCCCGCTCCAGCGCTACCATAGTGTTTTTGGCTGCACTGCCCCAAACACTTATACAATACTGTAAAAGGGACTGGCACAGAGCGTGGTAGACAAGATATAAGCACATGGGTCGGGAAGCAGTCGCGTAGTCTTTTCATGACGAAAATTATTTTTCTGATTCTACTAGACAGGGTATTTATGTGTTCTTTGCAGCTTAAATGCTGGTCAATAGAGAGTCCTAAGTGTTTTACTATAGTGCTTCTTTTTATTGACACACACGAGCAGGGAGTTCTTTGGCTGTCAAGTGGGAGAGGAAAACTGATACTACACGTGTGGATTTTGATATCTACGTTTCTGATCAGAGTGCCAGCTGCAGACTTAGAGAAGGTTACGAAATAAGATTTGTCCACATTAAGAGTGAGAAGGTTATTAAAAAGCCACGATGCTATTTGGGACATACCTCTCTCAGCTGAAGAGAGAGCCTCATCCCACGTTTTCCAATGGAAGAGCACGGCGGTGTCGTCTGCGTAGCAGATTATGTCCGCATTTGGGAGGTTCAGGTCCAAGATGTCATTCATATAAATTATAAAAAGTGTGGGCCCAAGGAGCTGGCTGCTTCGCATACCCCCAATTTTAACGATTTGATGCCGATTACTAAGGTAACTGTGGAACCACGCAAGAGCCACTCCTATGACACCAAGAGCATCCAGTTTCTTTAGTAGTAGGCTGGTCGAGATGGTGTCGAAAGCCTTTGCGAGGTCTAAGAAGACTCCAACACATTTATTATTCCTGTCCAGGCTATCGGAAATTAGATTAGTAAGTAAGATAGATGCATCTTCGGTTGATTTACCGGGTCTGAATCCAAACTGGCTGGGGGAAAGCACATTGTGCTTTTCAAAGAAGCTGATGAGACGGGAGCTCACGATCTTTTCTAAGATCTTTGAGAAAATACTTAGAAGTGAAATGGGCCTATAGTTATTTGGTATGTTTTTAGAACCACTCTTGTGTATAGGAGAAACTAAGGCTAACTTCCAGCAATCGGGGAATTGGCCTGATGAGAGACTAAGATTACATAAGTAAGTTAGAGGTTCGAGAATTACACTTTTAATTTGCTCAATCAAACTATCGAATTTAAAAAAAGACTTTTGCTTCCGTTTAAAATCAAGTTAACTGGTTCCTCAATTCCTTCAATCAAGTCGCTCACCAATTTGTCGGCTAGCTTTTGCGATGCGACTACACAGCTCTTGATTTTAAACGGAAGCAAAAGTCGTTTTTTAACCCCCGACGCAAAAAGAGAGGGGTGTTATAAGTTTAACGTGTCTGTCTGTGTATCTGTCTGTGGTATCGTAGCTCCCAAACGGATGAACCGATTTTAGTTTATTTTTTGTGTCATAGATAATTTTATCCCGAGTGTTCTTAGCTATGTCTCATGAAAAAATTGTTCAGCCGTTCGAAGATCATCAGCTCTTTTCAAGTTGATGAGGGGATCTGACTAACTTCCTTCCGAAGTTTGGTGCCGTACTACATCAATGATATTGAAAGAACATGGTAAGGTAACCATGACTTTAAATATGACATGTTAGGGTAAGGTTTAGATTTCGAAGGTGGGTAATTAAATGGGATCAATTAGGCTCAATTACCACTGCGGTAGAGTCAAAGCGACGCGACGCGTAAATTTTTTTAAACTCTTTAGTATATTCAACTCAATTTCCATTGAGTAACGTTCAAATTCGTATGTCGAAAATAAAAAAACGCGCGTCGAAGCGCGTCTACACCACTTCCAATGTGTGAAATGATGCGTCGCGTCGCTTCGACTCTGCCGCAGTAGGAATTGAGCCTTAAGTTTGTGTATTATTACTTCTTAGTCTTATCAATTCCGTTTTTGTGTTGGGGGGGTTTTAAATTTTTTAATTTTACTGCTTATTAAATTCGATAGTTTGATAGAATACAGTCTTTGTTGGACAAACTTTATAATTTTTTTTTTTAAAAGAGCAGCACTACAGGCTTTCATAATTTTTTTTTACACCTTGCGATGTCAAACTTGCTGGAAGAAAAACTCAGATTACTAAAGTTTAGATTTGAGTTGAAAAAATAAAAAAACTGCTGATTATTTATTAATTTCGTTGAAAGGGTCATAAAGAAAATTTAATCAGCTTTCTTTCACAGCAAACGAAATTGAAAAGTTCTAATAACTGTGGTCGTGGCATCGAAAATGGTATCCCAGGGTACCGCATTTCCAAAATTTTGAAAAGTTGTGATATCTCGTTTTTGGTGCGACTTTTACTAAACATGATATATCATATTTTGGACACTCCTGAGTTGAGCTATCCAGCCCTGTAAGGTTGGCCACTATCTCCCGGACACCCTGTATATATGGATTTGAGGCGATAACCTTTAAGCAACATCGTATATTGTATTTGCAATATATCATGATACATTATTTGCTATGTTTGCAATTATGAAGCTAGTTTTGAACGAAAATTCCCAATTCAGTTCAATTATATTGTGGAGTGATAGCTATACGAACTTATGCCGTTTACTAAAGTAACTGAATTGAAGTTCACACAATCACGATTTGTAGTGACCTACAAACGGTCACGTAAAGAGGAAACACTTCAGCAAATCAATTTGAAACCTTGCGAACCCGAAAGCAAAATAATGGCATCCGAGGATTTTGAAAAAATCAAAATAGGCACTATTCAATCTATGTATGTACAGTCGGATGCCAACAGCAGATGAAGAGTACTACGAGGATGTACATATCGACGCTTGAAAGGAGAAATGGGATAAGCGACACGGAGCAAACTTTACAGGAGAGCCAAAAAACCGCGCAAATTTTCGATAAAATATCATCAAAATTTTTCTACTAGCCCAATTTTTGAATTAAACCTATATAAATGAACATATTATAGTTTTCTATGTGATGTTTTGATTATTTTGCCCAAAAATGCATTAGTTTCGAATTTAGTGTCGCTTACGCAATTTGGTCTTTAAAATGGTTTCAGGTAAAATTGTCTAAACAAAATGTTGAGCGAGAAATAAATTCGGTAAAAGAATCTGACCAAAAAAATATACTAAAATATATTCAAGTAAAATTATCCAACTAGAAATAATGCTAATTTGATGGTGAGGTAGAAAACTCTATATTTATTCTAGGTGTAAAAATATATTCAGGATAAATTATCTGACTGCTTTTGGACGGGCAACTTGAAAACGTAAAAGCAGTTTAAGCTAAAATAAAACCTTAATTCACTTCTGGAAAAAATTAGTGACCCGTTTAATAATATACCTTTTTATAAAGTATTTGATTTGAAAAAAGGTACTTTTTGGGATTCTTAATTATTTTTTGTAACGAATAATATTTAAAAAACTAAAAAAAATTAAAACGACTATTTTATGACATTGAAAGATTAGTTTTTTTTGTTAGATTGTGTATATTAATACAATTATATTTATAATAATACCTACCTACAGTGGAAGCCACACTAATAGAAATGCTTACGTTTTCCCATACAATATTTCTTATGACTTCAAATTTGACAACTAATCAAAAAGTTCTTGACCAATTATGTACAGTTAATCCCTGTTGAAAACGTTGTTTTCATTAAATAAGGATTAATATTTGCTTTCATACAACGTATGAAATTTTTCATGAACGTGTCAGCACATTTTTGTTCATTGTACATTAGTTCAAACCTTAGCTTTTAGTTTAAAGTAAATTATAACTAGGAATATAATTAGTACTTAGTACTAATAGTGGAATAAGTAGCTTAGTATTTTTTTATTATTGGTCAAATTCGATAAGTCAATAGTTATTAATAGGCAGTTGTACGTAGAGATCGCAAGCGTTTCTAATTATATTGCCACCACGCTGTAGACCTAATTTGAATATAATTGTATTAATATACGTAAGTGAATTGAAAAGTTTAGAGCCTAAGGTCGACAACGAAATTAAAAATAAAAAATAACACTGGCACACGCCAGTCTTTAATCAATAAATTGTGTCAATCTTCACATGTTTTCTCATCATTATGCATTATCTTTTGTTTTTCTCCTGGTAAAATTTGTGACGGAAATACTAAACAAGGTATGCGATTTCCATAATAATGGATATTGAGCAACGTTCCGTAAATAATCAAGTACTTACAAAAGAAAATTTTCGAAGACATGTGCCAGACATTAGGGAAATCCGCCCCCTCATATGCCACTGTATAAAGATGGGTAGCGGATTTCAAACGCGACAGAGAAGCAGTTCAAGTAGAACCTAGACGTGGTAGGCCATTGACGGCTACTACAGAAGAAAATGCCAATAAAATACTAGACATGATTATGAATGATAGGCGGTTGAAGATCGTAGAGATAGCGGAAGCAATAGCCATCTTTTATGAACGAGTACAGAACATCATCACCAACGATCTTGGATTTTCTAAGGTGTCTGCCAGATGGGTGCCTAGACCGCTTTCAGCCGAAAACAAACGCATACGCCATATAGTATCACAGGATTATTTGAATTTATAATATTTCAATGTGATCCTAAATCTTGATTGATTGATTCTTGAATCTTGATCTTGATTTTCTCAGTCGCGACCATGGACGAGACGGGTCCACCACAGCACATCTGAGTCAAAATCACAGTCCGAGCAATGGAAAAGGTCAAGGTCACCATCACCTAAGAGCTTAGGTCATTTTGTCAGCCAAGAAGGTGATGGCTTCAGTTTTTTGGGACTGCAGAGGGGTTATAATAATCGATTACCTTGAAAGGGGTAAAATCATAAATGCTGAATATTACTGTACCCTCTTACAACGTCTGCATGAAGAAATAAAAATAAATAAGCCCGGTATGTTATCTAAGAAAGTGTTGTTCCACCAAGACAACGCTCCTGTCCACACTGCAGCGAAATTAATCGCACAAATACATACTTAATTGTGGGTTTGGATTGTTGCTGCATCCACCCTATTCGCCGGATTTGGCCCCTTCCGATTATCACCTTTTCCCCAACCTAAAAAAGGCTTATGAAGACAAAAAAATCAACAAATATTAAAGTACAAGAAGCTATAAATGCATCTTGGAGATTCTTTTTTATTGCATGGAATTTTGAAGTTAGAGGCGAGATGGCAAAAGTGTATAGATCGTTTTGGAAACTATGCAGAAAAATAAAATTGTTATAATAATTAAAGTCTTTATTTTGAAGGTCAGGTTCAAAACTTTTCAATTCGCCCTCGTACATAATCTATCAAAAAACGTACCACAGTTAAATAGTTTACAATTATGATTTTTTGTTTTGTAAAACTGGTAATTTTTTGACTGCAAAGTTAATTCGACACTAAAGTCCAACTAATCGACAATCTAAAAAACTAAATTCATACCTGTAGGCTTAACTGTTTAGATTGTATAAACTTACAAGTACTTTAACTGTAACTTTCGTAGCCATGATTTAATAATGTATACATATTGTTTTCTACAAACTATCTAATTATGGATGAATCTCTCGTATAAATTATTATATGTTGCATTCAGATCACAATCATTCGGGAAAAATGGTTAATAAAATAAGAGATTGCCCTAAATTACATCAATAAGTGAAATTACACTTAAATTGTTTGTCACTTGTCTTAATTTAATATTTCTACGTAACTCCATAAGTTGGTTAGTTGATGAGCTGTTTGTTTAGTAACAATGGTTAAAAGTAATGTTAAATTATTTTATTACAACCTTTTTTTCAGGCTTCAAAAACTAGTTTGGATTCATGATATATTTTAGTAAAAAACACAATATTCTCAACGTGTCGGACACTACTTCGTATATTAATAATTTTCAAACTTGCTTATTTTAATTGTCATTTTATTAAATCGTTTTCTATAACGCTAGCTAAATTTATACAATTATTTATTTATTTAATTATTTACCAGTTTATACGAGTAATAAGAGATAATTGAAAGAAAAGACTGACTGTTGAGTTTCTTGCGGCGCTTCTTCTCAACAGTGGTCTCATCTTGGGGAGCGCTGGTAGACTCAGACATGTAAAAGTGTCTACAGGGCCTACTTACAAAATAAGGATTTTAATTTTAATTTTCCATCTTGAAGGATCTCGCATTTCTAATTCGCAGTAAGCGAGATTGGAAAATCATGGAAGATCTCGGAAAAGCGACATTAGAAGCCCTAGTTAAATCCCTTGATTGATGGACTTTCTATCTATGCGACGACCGTGTATGACTTAGAAAACGTCTCCTAGCGTAGCGATTTAGGTAGATGGCGTTTGCATGGTCTAGTCGCGTCCGAGAATAATGCGTTACCGACACTTTTTTTCGGAGGTTGGTAATAACCGACTTCATAAATTCAATTAGATAGGGATAAGCGACATGAGTATTCAAAACTTATTGCAGGTAAAAAAGGATAAGCTATAAAGATTTTATAAACTGCAAATAAGTAAATAAGGATAAGCGACTAAGGTTTATAAACTGCAATTAGGTAAATAAATATAGGCGGCAATACTTCAGATAAGGTTGATCAGGTTATTTGATCTAAGCTAATTTATATATTTCTGAAGGTAGTAGGTAAAAAGTCACAATGGAAAATAAAATCAAATATACAGTCAAGTAAAAAAAGACAAACGACAAGTCACTGGTTAGACGCGACAAAGCAAAACTATCCAAGTGTAGTGTTATTAGTCCTGACAAATGAGTAAAAAAATCTTAGCTTAATTTAATCAAAACACATTTTATCTCATACTCATACTCATACTCATTTATTTATAATATCAAAATATTACATGTCGATTTATTATGATTATTATTATTATTTGTTATAATTATTATTTATATCATTTTTATTACTTTTACTTATTGTTCTTTTTTATTACAATGTCTGGTTTATCTAACCTCCATCATCTAAAAATGAGTCAAAAATTACGTCGTTTAGTAACAAAATTTGTCCGTGTTTCTCAAAATCACCGATGGGATAAGCGACAACAAAGTCGTCAGATGAACACTAGACCTAGCTCATTCGATGCGGAAAAATCAGCCGATCACCAAAAATGTCGCTTATCCCATTTCTCCTTTCAAGCGTCGATATTTAGTAAATGTGTTTAATAACTTATTATTTTTATTTAAATTTGGCAATAAAAAGCAAACTACAAATACCTGCAATTTGAGACATTCTTTATTTTACAACCTTATTTGAGTAATACTAGATACTATGTAATGTAACAGACGAACAAAGTCCTATGATACATTACAAAAAATATATTAGGATCCCAAAATTTTATTAAAAAAATTACATTGTGACACTATGGACGTTCTGACACTTGTACTTACTGAGTAATGTTATTTCTAGCATCTTTACATTTTGACACCCTGGACGTTCTGCCACTTGTACTTATTGACTAAGAAAGACCATTAATGGTCTTTCTAGCATCTTGACACTGTGACATATTGGACGTTCCCTGACCAATGGTCAATGGTGCATACTGACTAATGGCCTTTCTAGCATCTTAACATTGTGATACCTTTGTCATTCTGTCACTTGAACCAATACACCCCGGACCCCCTCACTCTACAATATAAGGAAATACATACTTAAATGCATAAAAAACATCCATGACTCAGGAACAAATACTACATACACAATATATTTTTTGTTTGTTACAAGTTTGTTATGCGCAAATCTTGAGAGTGAACTTTAAACCAAATCTCGGTATTTAAAAAGGTAGGCTTTTCGCTAAGCATGTGTAAACCCGATAATATTTCTCTTTTAGGGTTCCGTACCCAAAAGGTGACAAACGGGACCTATTTCTAAACCTACGCTGTCCGTCCGTCCGCCGGTCCGTCCTAACTTTGAACCGAAAAATATATTTATTACTTTTACTTGTAATGAGTTTTACCACGTTAATTTGATACTTAAACTAATTACTTAACGGTTAGGAGATAACAGATGGTGTGCTACTTTTTTTTCAAAAGCTCAAATATTTAACTTCCGACCGAACATAAGAAAATCGCTTAACTTGATAAATCTTGACGTCGTCTAGACCTACACCCTTCGAGTTACACCCTTCGAGTTACACCCTGTATTTTAAACTGTGAAAGAAAAAGCTCTATATGTTAAAAATATAACTTTTTGCACTTTATATGTTATGGTTAAATTGCTTTATTGTAAAGTTTAATTATTTTTATAGTAGAACACGTACTGAGCATGATAGCAGCAACTGGAATGAATTGCCCGCCTTCACAATATTTTGAGCAATATATTTTAAAATCCCACGGATTCTTACTCCACTCTTGTAAGTACAAGTTTACTCTGCTCCCGTTAGGAAAATGGCGCTTCTGACACGAAGTCGTAATCGAGAGATTTCTATAATTATTATTACGAAATAAAACACGTTTTTTATTTAGTATTATTTGCAGATGCACGAGAGAACAGTTTTAACTTTTACTTCAGACTATCAAGGACTAGCTAAGTTAAATAGGCACAAAAGCCTAGGAAATAAAGGAACTGGACCCTCAATCTACTTAATTCCTCAATCAGAAGTCAAAGTTGCTTTTGAGATTGAAGTAGCAACATTAAATATAGTCGAGACAGTTCGAATTTGTACTTTTTAGGGTTCCCTACCCGAAGGGTTCCCAACGGGGGCCATATTAAAATATGCCTACGCTGTCCGTCCGTCCGTCCGTCTGTCTGTCTATCTGTCTGTCTGTCTATCTGTCTGTCTGTCTGTCTGTCTGTCCGTCTGTCTGTCTGTCTGTCTGTCTGTCTGTCTGTCTGTCTGTCTGTCTGTCCTATCTATAAAGAGCTGTATCTTTTGAACCGTAATAGATAGCGGGTTGATTTTTTTTCAGAATATGTGTTATTTGTAAGTAACGGTAAAACATACAAGCGTGAAATTTGGTGTCATTATAGAACAAACCCTATAGAATAACAACAAATACTAAAAAAGCCGGTCAAGTGCGAGTCGGACTCGCGCACCGAGGGTTCCGCATAAAAAGGAAAGTGATAACTTTTACTGCCAGATGCTTTTATTTGGAAATGAGAAAAATTTGCCCGTAAATCATTAGAACAAATTACAACTATGAAATTGAATCGATATCGAGGTAACCTATCTCAAGTACAAAAATACGTTTGCCCGCTGTTTCGTTTGTCCGAATTTTCGTTTGTCCGAAAACCATTTTTCTCTTGGACCGTTTTACTTTCCTGGATTGTTATAAAACAAACCTAACCTAACCTACGGGTTCTGTAGGTATACCTCTGTAAACATTTTGAAAAGCTAATGGGTTCAGAGAAAAATGATTTTCGGACAAACGAAAATTTGGACAAACGAAACAGCGGGCAAACGTACTTTCGGAGTTGAAATAGGTTACCCGATATCGATATTATTGCCGACTCAGCAACAACACAGGCGCTGACAGATCCTTGTGACAACACGAAGGAAAACGAAAGAATACCTGCCATGAATAGAAAAAGGTCAAATACGTCTTTTGCTGTTTATTATAGTCCGGTTTCTATGCAGGTACGTATTCTGTGAGGTATGTAAATAGTTCGTACGGTTTACCCTTGAATCGCCGACACTCATTTTATCGAATTTCACATTGATTTAGTATATATAGATACACAATCAGCAGGAAAAAATGGCAAGTCAAAACTACTGCCTAATCGACTTGGGAAGTAGTTTGGCTATTAGTCTTGTTCCAACCACAGACAGTGGCTGTTGTCAATCATGATGAAATTTTCAGTGAAAAACTGCAAAAATAATAACAAAAAAACAAATAAAAAGGATGGAATGTCTTATTTTACGTAAGTTCTATTTATTTATAAACAGATTCTAGTTAAAATTATAATGCTTTCATGATTTTTAGGAATTAATTTTGTACATACAAATTATGACTTATCACGGAACAAAAATATATGGAGTAGCTATTACTTTTATTAATTTTAATAAATCGTGTTGGTTTATTTTGACTTATGACAAAAAAATGTTTATAATAATATTTCTTATATTAGGTATCGCGAGGATACCGAAAGAGAAATCAATGACCAATCACACGCAGAATCAGCAATAGAAACAAATATTCAAGCAAACTGTGACATTTTGACTTCAGATCTTGATATATTGCCGGATACGTAGTTCGGAAATTAATAAAATCAATTCAGTGCAACATAATATGCACAAATTCTCTTTTAGCTAAGGAAAGGCAGGCACGATTTTCATAAATTAATTTATATCAAAAACTTAGGTGGGATTTTTTACGCATCTCAAGATGTATTTGTTGTGTGCAAGAAAACAGAAGCTTTCATTAGAAATAACATACGAACGGGAGAAACACAGAACCATACTAAAATAATATCAAATGTTCTAAAAACTTTTATGCACTACTACGGAAGAAGACCACAATAATAGTCATAGAATTCTGTTAATTAAACCTTTTACCGATCGATATTTAACCGTCAGTTTACATTAAATTGCAAAAAAGAAAGTAACTTAAGTAAATGTAGGTCTAAAAGACAATTATATAATAAATTAAACTTATATACAAGGAAATTAGGATTTACTTTACGTTTAGCTAGTTAGGATAAGGATCTTGTTTTGTTTGGCGTAAAGGAGTGTAATGTAAATATTTTCAGGGTTCATGTGTGTAGTCTTTTTTTTTATAATTTATCATTTCGTTAAAATTAATACAATATAAAAATGAGAAATGCGACTCCACTCGTCCGATGTTCACTTTTGTCGTAAATATTATGATAATGGCGGTTTCACTAAAAAGTTTTAAATATTTTGAAGCGTTTGAAGCGTTTGAAGCGTTCGTTTGCAAATTTGACACTTGACAGCTAGTATATTGAGTTTTTTTTTGCATATTCATGCAATGTCAAAAGTGAAATGTTTTAAGGTGAAAAATAGCGATGTTAGCATGTATCTGAATACAGTTGTCAATGTCATTTGGGACAGTTTATAACAACATTTTTGTGCGGGATTGTGTATCTAGTACTTAGAATAATACCACATAGAAACCTAGTCCGCGCACCAAATCCGTCAGACTTAAAGTACACCATGGTGGTGTACTCGGCGATCGCCGCCTGTCAGTCGCAAACACGTCACATCAGCGTCAACAGCTGCCGGATTTTTATTTATAATGACGATTTGTATTGTAAATGGGTGCCACAACCGTTCAGACAAAGAAAACAAACACTCTAAAATAACATTCCACGTGTAAGTACTATGTTTTGACTTGTCGTTTTACGTAAAACATTCACTAAAATATTATATTATTTACTAACGACATTACATGAAAATGTTGCCAGTATAACGAATTTTTTTCCGCTAAATTGTCATAGTGAGTACTTGTACTATTATCTATTCTGTGATATGAGTTGAATTCTGTTTATATAATTTCTTGTTTTTCTCGTTCAAGATTTCCTTCCGATCCGATTATTGGCGCACGTTGGACTGAAAAAGTTAGGCTTAATCGAAACGAAAGCTGGTGTTAGCCGTCTAGGAGGACGAAAATATGTTCTATTCATTTTAATGACACTGAAAAGTATCTAACTAAAGGTGGCTTGTGCAGACTAGAACCATCTTAAACGGTGTGCACGCTGCAGTCGTTATTACAACCACGCCGCGTTACCACTGCTTGCGTTCGGCGGTACTATGTCGATTAAAAATCGTGGCGTGTGGTTCCACTCCGCCAAAAAACCGCCGGTCAAACAACGCTACTGTAAACAACACAGGCTTTAAGATGCGTGCTGTCACTTTGTACCTTAGAACATTTACCTGATGAAATATCATGTCTTAAATAGTTAAGACATGATATTTCATGCGAATTAGAAAGAGACGGAACATTTTCTTATTACATGAGTGTTAATAAACGTTTGTATTACTAAGTAAGAAATCATAGAATTTAACAAACATTATTATATGAAAAATCCCCTAGTTTAGGGGAAATTTAATCCGCTAGCATAATTATTTGTTTACTTGTGTGCGTGTTGTCATGTGTCAGTACGCGTTGATTACGCCCACATGAATCCATTTTATGCGTCACTTTTGACGGGTTGGCTGTAGGAAACTATCCTTCTATTCTATTCTAAGATATATATCCTTCTATTCTAAGATCTAGTATATACTAAATCAATGGAATTTCATTTCAAAGTTAACGTTTCACGTATTTTCATTGGATGGCAATTCAGTTCGTCGAAATGTCAATACAAGTAATTTCATATCACGGATTTACAATTGGCGGATGAGTCATTATATAGATGTATTATTTAACCGAATTATGTTTCGTAATTTATTGTTTCAATGTTTTTTAAAAAACATCAAAATTACTTCACGTAATATCATTTCAATATAAAATAATTCGCATGTACACAATTATCAGTATTGTGAACTAGACGTAATGCAATGGGTACTTATGATTTTTAAGTTGTTGCTAGGATACTAGATACTCGTAGGCAAGTGTTCATTGCTATTTGTTACGTAATTATTATTTATTTATTTATTTATTTAAAAACAATAATAGGCTTATATATTTTGATTATTATACAATTATATTTTTATTATTGTGAAGATGAGTGATATGGTTTTAATATCGTTAAATAACTTTAAATTTTAAAGCAGTTTTGTTAAAATTTCTTTAATGAGAGCATTTGTTCCTGGATTAGGTTTATTTATCATAAGTATCATTCATTTTATGATGCCATGCTTCAGCAGAATTCTTGGTTCGTGGTATTTTCATTGTATTAATTAAAGAATACTACTGTTTTATTACTGTTATATTTAGCTACTGTTATATTTTAGCTTCAAAAAATCTAATTTGACAGAGTCGACGGAGCTCCGCTATGCGGAGCTCCTATTTCTGGGTTGTTTTGGCCCTCCGGGCCTGATATAAAAACGAACCTATCCTAACCTACCTACGTATTATGATGTAATTACTATTGGGAAAATTTGCGATCTATAAAGAAAGAAGGCGTTCGGAAATTTTTATACAAGAAAATAAATATAACAGTAATAAAACAGTAGTATTCTTTAATTAATAAAATGAAAATACCGCGAATCCAGAATTCTGCTAAAGCATGGCATCATAAAATGAATGTTATGATAAATAAACCTAATCCAGGAACATATGCTCTCATTAAAGAAATTTTAACAAAACAGCTTTAAAATTTAAAGTCCCTTATTTAACGATAACACATCGAATATCAATGAATATTTGGATTGAAAAAATATGCATAATCGATTATTAAAAAAAATTTGTAATAAAACGTCGAATAAATGAATATCGATGTTTTGTAGTTCCTCTATTTAAAAAATCTACGAAAAAAATCATCGACCAAATAAGTAATATTCCTTGAACAGTTTTTATAAGAATTAATAAAAACTTAAATGAATTGTCGATTAAACAAGATTACACCAAATGAAAATACAAAAACTAACAATTCGTTGAAACGTTGTCGATGAAACGATATTCGGAGAAAAGTTTGTCGGCGAAACAAGGGGCACCCAGTTCGTACAGATGTAGTGCAAAATGATTTTCCTTCGGGAAAACTCGGATCTCAATCGGAATACGATGGCACCCGAACTGTCAATCAATGATTGTATTAAATGAGTGACGTTTTCATAACCATTAATATGGAACTTTATTGTTTAGTGTCAAATGTCAAAATGAAAAATGACAGCATTCTGCACTGTATAATATAGAGATGTTATAACCACCCTAAGAAACTTAGAAATACACTCATAGGTTAGTAGTACTTTTATTATCATTCGTAAACGCAACACTCTCCTTACGTTAAAATAAAATGCAACAAAATAACGCATACGTATATTGAAATATTGACGCTACGCACATAAAACATTACCCACTTATTAAAATATTAATATTACCTATTGAATATTTGGATCAATATTTTCAACATTTTCTTTTTCACAATCTGAGTTACACTCAGACGTGTCATCGTCAGTACTTTCATTGACGTGAATGACAATACTATCAATATGATTATCAATATGAGCGATATTTATTTTCACATTTGCATTTTCTTCCATTCATCCGGGCCAATTATATTATTTTTTTCTTCAATCAAGTTCTTCACTGTAGTCTTATTAGTCATATTTATGTTTTTGTTTCTTTTTGATACGTAACCTTTTATCTGGGACCATATGTTTTCAATTGGGTTGAAGTCGGGATGGTATGGCGGTAACCTTAACACTGTGTGTCCATGTTGATGTAAAATCTTGTCTATTGAATATTCTACAGTCTTGTTTATGACGACCAATAATTTCATATAGTTGTACCTTGGTTAATGATAGATCAAAGGGAATATTATATTTTTCTAACCACTTTATCATTAGTGGCTTTGCAGGATTAGAGTTGGGTGGGTGTTCCACATATTTATTGTGATAAGCAGCAGTATCCACTACTAATATAGAATTTGGACACAAGTTGGGAATAAATTAATTTTGTAACCATTTTTCATAATTTACATTATTCATGGCATCGAGATAATCACCGGTCTTATCAGTAGACTTGTACATAAGCAGAGCACCCGGAACAAAACGTTTGGCACTACCTGCATGTATAATAATAAGACGTTGGCCTTTTGAAATTAACTGTTTCACTCCTTTATCCGTGGAATCCACCAACATTTTCCTGTTAAATGGGACGTATGAACATTATGTTTCGTACGTGTACACAATTTCTCTCCCTTCAGATCTATACTTTGTTATTAAGTCCAGATACTTTACTCTTTGTAATTTTCTTGAATCGAAAACCCATTTGACGATTCTTAATGTAAAATCACAGCCTTAAAAATTCATCGTTTCCATCAATTTGGACTTTAGGGCCTAGATCGTAGAAACTAGTTTATAAATCAGATGGAAATTATAAACTATACGTCGTATTACTGCGTAATCAAAGTCATCAAGATCTAGACAGAAAATTTTGCGTGGTCTACCTAACTTAACATTATTTGGATTTGAATTGTATTCTTTTTGTTATCTTTTTTCTTATTTATTAGTTTTCTTATTGTTGGCCGAGAAATGCCCGTTGCGTCTGAAATTCGTTGTTGAACTTTGCCACAGTATTGAGAATCATTGCTATTTCCGAATTTTCTATTTTCTGATAAAAAAATACAGCTATATGTTAGATATAATTTTCTGGACTGGAGGACCTAAGCGTTTTTTCTATTTTGTGGTTTCGGCATGATAATACAAATATGACCAAAATTAAAGCGAATATTTGAATTGCGTAATAGCCATTGGCTGCTGAATGCGACCTACCCCTACGGTGGTATGATGGGTACTGAAGCAAATTGAGAGAGCACGATAAATACGAACTTTTCATCAAGAAAAGTCATTTTGCACTACATCTGTAAATCACGGGAATTTCATGCAATATAAAATAAGTCCAGTATAAACTGACACACAATAAGTATGCACTTTCGTACTAAGTGCGTGTCAGTTTATACTGGACATTGTTTTTTTGTGATTTAACTACAAATTAACGGTTTTCGGATTTTTTCCTTTACTTGTGCTATAAGATATTGCTTCTTGCCAAATTTAATGATTCTAAGTCAACGGGAAGTACCCTATAGGTTTTGATTCCCTTGAGATTCCCTTCAATATGTGACATAAACGGCCGTATCTTTTAATTGAGTTGACTTAGATGTTTGATTTTTTCAGTGGTCCAAGGGATTGCAGACTTAAGTATTTGATATTAATTTCAACTTGATACCTCTACGCGTTCCTGAGAAAAAGGGTCATGACAGACACACAGACAGACAGACAGACAGACAGACAGACAGACAGACAGACAGACAGACAGACGGACAACAAAGTGATCCTATAAGGGTTTCATTTTTTCCTTTTGAGGTACGGAACCCTAAAAACAGCCAAATGTATACGGAACTCTCAGTGCACTTGCCCGGATTTTTTGCATTACAGAATATAATCAATTTTTTTTCTTTTCTATTCTTATTGTCAAGTGAATAAAACGTAAATCGTAATAGTACATTTCGATGCTAGTGCGGTAAGTATGTCATAATTCACGAGTACCGAGATATCTTGCCACGAGCTGTAGGCAAGTGGCAAGACTCGGGACGAGTGAAGAATGATATTTCCGCACGTGTATCGAACGACGTTTTTTAACACAGTTGCGAAAAAATAAATCAATTTCAAACTCTGATTCACTCATTTTATAAGCAACTTTTTAAAAACTGAAGATTGGTAAACAAAGGGTCTGGCCGGAATGCCATAGTAAAATCGCCCCTGGCTGAATATGAAATATTCTTATGCACGTTTATTTATCTTATTATAAGATATAATTTTACCGAATATTAACCCATAACTGCTTGCGGTTTGCGAAAAAAATTTAAAAAATAAAATTCAGTTTTTTTTTTACCTAAACTAATAAACCGATTCACCTGTTATTTGGATATTTTATAAATATATTTAAAATACATTTAATAAAAAAAATTTAGATTTCTTAAGTTTTTTTAACTAGACAAATTTTGCTATTTAAGTTTTTTTTTAGTTTTTTTTACTACTTGCGAGTTAGCGACACCTACCATATTTTGATATATTATATATAATTTTCTATTGTATTAAATATATATATTTTTTAAATATTCGTTTGGATCAACGTCATGTTTATTACTCATATACATACGTTGGGAACGCGGCTGGAGACGCAGCCGCGCGCCTGCGACGCAACTCGCTTCATGGGACCTCGTCGCGTTCAGACTTTTATTTTTAACCCCCGACGCAAAAAAATGTATATGTATCTGTGTGTGTATCTGTGTATCTATCTGTGACATCGTAGCTCCTAAACGGATGGACCAATTTTGATTTATGTAGTTTTTTTTAGGGTTCCGTACCTCATACTAAGTGAGTGTCAGCTAATACTGGGCATGATTTTTTATGTAAAATAACTACAAATTAACGGTTTTCGGATTTTTCCTTGACTTGTGCTCTGAGACATTGCTCCTTGGTAAATTTTATGATTCTAAGTCAACGGGAAGTACCCTATAGATTTTGATTCCCTTGAGATTCCCTTGAATATGCGGCATAAACGGCCGTATCTTTAAGTAAGTAAGTAAGTAATCTTTATTGCGTTTTTGATTGCGTTAGTTTAGAAGTTTTTGACTTTTTCACAGCTCCAAGGGAAAACTTGGAAAAAGAGGGAAAAATCTTCGAGACTCGATTCCCGTGATTTATGAACTATTTGCATACCTAAAAGTTTGTGCGGAACCCTCGGTGCGCGAGTCCGACTTGCACTTGACCGCCTTTTTGTTAGAAAGGTGACTTAATCAAGTGTTCTTAGCTTTGTTTCATGAAAATCCGTTAAGCCGTTTAGAAGTTAAGAGCTCTGAAAGCGATTTTATCGGGAGTTTTTAATACTTGAAATAATGCAGTGACGAAGTCCGTCCAGGCGTAAATATGTGCTCGGAGCCCGTTGAAGTCTTTGTCCGAGCCTGAAGTTTTTGCTCAAAGGATTTTTGTGGTATAAATAATTTTAAAAATTAAAATAAATTGATTTTTTGTAAAAGTATTTAACGTCCCAGGACCTTAATTGGTCCCAGGACGTTAAATAAAATAGCGGACTGTATAAATAGGGTTGGTATATTCGCCGTTAACAATAAACCAGTCTAATAGTAAAATAGTATTTAAGGCTCAAAATCACAGAGGTGGCAAATTTCAAGTTTAGAATTTCATTATATTTTTTTCGTTGTTTTTATTCTGGACATCAGTCCTTATCATTGACCGACTAATCTTCTATTGATACCTAAACGGGGCAAGCTTAAAATTGAAAATTACGAGAATTAAAGATATTTATAGAAAACTAGTCATGAGATACCGTCATTCCGGGAACGCTTAAAAAAGTAATAATTGCTAATTTATTAATACGGAAAATTATTTATTTATTATGGTAGACACGTAGTTGAGATATGTCCTCAACATTTTAAAATGATAAACATGTCTAATATAAAGTGTGCTTAATGTTTATTAAGAAAAAAGTCATAAGAAACAATAATAAACGTTTTTTATTTGTTGTAGTTTCTTTTAAAATAGTATTTATATAATATTTCACATTTAATTTACTATTGAGACCACAAAATAACTTTATTATTGCGATTCATAAATGTATTTGGTAAAAAAAATATTGTCTTTGGCCGTTAATTGGTTTTTAGTAGCGTTCTCGGGCATGACCAAGCGTTACCGGAATGACAAAATGTACTCAATTAAATAATTACTAAGTAATAATTTATCTAAAAGAAGGTATTTTCGTTGGAAGGCATTTTTTGAGTGAATTGGAGGGCTTGACTCATCGAAAAAATTGATTTTCTATATAAATAACATGAATATATATAATTTTTTAATTTCGACTTGATTTTTTGTTTTTCGAGAAAAATGATTATAACAGTTTTGTTGGGCATCAAATTCTTAACAAAAAAGATCTTGAAGACAACTCAGTACGTTCAATAGCAGACGATTTATAGAGTTTAAAATAGTTCAGAATCATTCTGGGAACGCATGTAATAACTGTAGTGTTCCCGAAATGACTCCAAATGATCGTTCCTGAAATGACGTTTCTAGATAAAGATGAGTGTAAAATGAGTATTGGCCATTTTAAACGGTTTTTTTTTAATTTAAAACAAAGCAAGTCACATCAATCTTTGAGGGATATTGTGTTAAAAGCCTGTTGCTTATTTTTTTCCTATACATATTAGCGTGCCCGGGATGACGCTGAATAGAAGTACGCTGCCAAAAGTTCAAACTAAATAATGCTTATCTCTTAAATTTTTCACATATTTACAAAAAACACGCTGGGCAACTGTTTGCACTTAAGTGTTCCATATGATTACCAACTAGCGTTATTTTTGTGTTTCGCTGAAAATTTTTACATTGAAATATGTCTGCGTTACCGGAAATGACGCATAAATTGGCGGACAAACTTTGCACTAAATTTTCAGACGAAATAATATTGTATCAATTTGGGAATTTATAATATCATTTTATAATTAAATAAACTAGATTAACCAATACCTTTAAAACAATGAATAATTTTTTTATTGTGTGTTTTAGCTATGGTTGTCCATGGATTACTACTTAGGGACGCGTTCTCGAAATGACATTTTGACCTTGTTTTTTGTTAAATTATTGACAATTAGTTATTTTTGAAGTATATTTTTTAAAGTATAGGTATATCCGACTAATTACAATAGTTTCAAATGCTTATTTACTAAAATTCATACAGATTTTTTTTTTATGTGCTGCCAAAGCAAATTCACCCCCTTCGTGGTTTTGGGCCTTAACGTCCCAGGACCTTAATTATTGGTCCTGGGACGTTAAAAAAAGTAGCGGACTGTATAAAATAGGGCTGGTATATTCGCCGTGAACAGTCTAACCGTAAAAATATTTATACTAAAATAAAAGTCTGAACGCGACGAGGTCCCATGAAGCGAGTTGCGTCGCAGGCGCGCGGCTGCGTCTCCAGCCGCGTTCCCAACGTATGTATATGAGTAATAAACATGACGTTGATCCAAACGAATATTTTTGAAAAAAATATATGTAATAGAATATATAATATATCAAAATATGGTAGGTGTCGCTAACTCGCAAGTAAACTCGTTCTGCGAAACGCCTTTCAAAATTTTTGACATTATGAAGAGGTGTTTTTTTTAGCTTTTATTCGACTAGAATGGATTTTGTTAATATTATTGAACCCACTTCAATTAAAGTTTTTTTTTCAAATGCATGTTCTATACATAAACATAAACAATTGTAAATATAAAACATTGTACTTTTATTACCTTAGTATTGTTATTTACGATTATTTGTGTATCGTTTATTTATAAAAACATATCGAATGTTGCCTTTGGAAACTTAAAACATTTTTGCAGTAAGAAAAAACGCCTCTTCATAATGTCAAAAATTTTGGACGTTTCGGCAGCTATTCCGTTCCATCCAGACAACTTATTAAGAACGGATTTTCAATATTCAATATTAAAAAATAAACGTGTTATAATGATGAAGAGGTAAGTAATAAAATATGAAATATGTATATTTTTCGTATTCTTACATTAACAGTAGATATGTTTTTATGTTGATTACGACGTTTAAAGGAAACCAATATTAACACTCATCAATAAGTAGTCATGAATTGGAATACGTATAAATTTAAAAAAATTGGAAAAGTAAAAAGCACTAGTTCGCGAAGACCAACTTTTCGCACGATATACAGCTACGAAAAGTACCACTTTTTGAGCAACTGTGTTAAAAATAGTATTAAATAAAGTATAGTAGTAACACAAAGCTACAAATAAAAGCTAAATAAGAGTTAAAAAAGAAAAGGTCTCCGTGGCAAAGTAACTACGTTGCCCCAGGATGCTGCCAGCTCTGTGGTCACCGGTAGTTTCTTTCTATTAGCCTTTTGGAAAGTTGCTTAAAAAGGCCAATATGGCGCTGGGACCCCACGGACCAAGGGTCTCGACGCCGAAAGGAACAAAGTTATATTGTGCGCTGAGGCCTCTTATGGCTGAGGCCTATTATGTACTCAGGCTCGGGCCTGAAGAGCCAGCGCTTTAGTGAGAGCCGTGAAAATACATCACTGCACCGACTGAAAGTCTCCTCTTGATATTTCAACAGCGTACGCAACATTTTAATATCGTAATTTTGTCGTTTTCGTTTCGTATATGTTGTCGCGTTTCATTTATTGTTTAGTAATACAGTCCATTACTTATATTTTAGTCTGTTTTTAAACCCCAACGCAAAAAGAGAGGGGTGTTATAAGTTTAACGTGTCTGTCTGTGTATCTGTCTGTGGTACCGTAGCTCCCAAACAGGTGGACCGATTTTCGTTAAAAAAAAATTGTGTCAAAGATAATTTTATCCCGAGTGTTCTTAGCCATGATTCATGAAAATCTGTTCAGCCGATTGAAGATCATCAGCTCTTTTCTAGTTGATGAGGGGATCTGATTTTTTAATTCTTGAAATCTTCTATTGACGAAGTCCCTCCAGTGAAAATATACGTGCTTGGAGCCCGTTAAAGGTTTTGCTCATTGCTCAGAAGGTTTTTAGGCGCTGATATCGAGGGTTTTTAACACGGTTAGGTTATTATCAATCTCATTCTCGTACTTTTCCATACAAATAGGTAAAATGAAAATCCAATTATTCTTTGTCCATTGGCAACAGGTCTGTTTATATTATATTTTGCAATATCCATAACCACACAGGAGTTATCATTGAGGTTTTTAAAATTGTCCTTATTCGTGAAAATCTTCAGAATTACTATCGTTTTTCCTGTAGCTACAGTTTTGATAACACCGTTTCTCATTGCTTTGTCAATATTCGCTATAATTAAAGATGTTTGTATATATGATTCGGCCAAATTCGCGATTGGTGTGTTTTGGAATCGAACATTGTCAATTTCTCTAAGTACTTTATACCAAGTTTTATTTTTATTTTGTGATAATTGTCCGATGCGCCCATTTTTCTGACGGGGGCTGTCAACTTTGTGTACCTACATAAACATATCGCACCCCCAGTACAACACTGCACTAAGTCAAAATATTTCATGTTTTCAGAATCGATGAAAAATCGTTATCTCATGTTATATCAAAGCAATATAAAAAGTCGAATTTGAAATTTTTCGACATAATACAGTGTTGTACTGGGGGTGCGTTATATCGGTTTCATATACTAAGTAGCCCTTTTTTTCAGACGAATACAGCTTATGGAACGCAATACCAATATTTTTCCTAAGTAAAGTTGCAACCATCTTATGGAACTTTCAAGATTTGTTGATAATATTAATCAGTATAGGGCTTACTTCAAGGTATCACAGATTGAACTTGTGTGTTAAAACTATCCTGAGATCTGAGAAACGCAAAGTTTTAGAAAAGGTACGTATAAACTATCTACATAAGCAGACAAAAGATGCACAGATTATTAGTTAATTCGAATGCACGGACAACGGGAGCGAAGACCAGTCGTTGTGATTTCCTTAGTTATAATAATACCTCGAAGTTGATCCAAATAAACGACCACATCTCATTTTGTGTCCTATGCTTTCGTTTGTCAAAATAGTTTTTCAGATTATAGGTTTCAAAATTTCAACTATTTCTGAATTTTAAAATCGTTTACATCGGGTTCTTGAAAGTAGTCCGCATATTGCACTTTTAATTTTTAAATTCCGTCTTTTTCTCCCTAAATATTATATGCTTGATGATGATGATGATGATGATGATGATGATGATGATGGCTGAGGACGCCCGGCTGGAGCAGGCGGGCGGTCGATCGTTCCTACGGTCATTCCTCCCTGTCCCCCTTGGTTGAGCCGTAGGTTACTGGTCCGGCGACGCTCCCACCCAGCATGGATCCCATCTTCTTGTTTTCCTACAGAACAAAAGTACGTCCTGTAGGTTGATACTTCTTAATGCCTCTGTCGACAGTTCGTCCTCCCCGAATGTGCGGTATCTCAGTGACGAGTACATTACACACTTGGCTAGGACGTGTTGGCTAGTTTCTTCTTTGCCACAGTGTGGGCACTGAGGATCCTGCTTGATACCTATTATTGTTAGGTGTCTGTTGAGTGGACAGTGTCCTGTTATCACCCCTGCTAGTATACTAAGATTATACTTACCAAGGTTTATTGAATACCTGGTTCTGTTCTTGTTTACCCTTTCCATCATGAGTTTGGATTGTCTGCATCCTTGTGCCGTCCTCCATGCCTCGTTTGTTCTTGCCTCTATTCTTCTAGCAATGACTCCTTTCGTAACTGTTGCGGATATCGGTAGAACCGGCTCTGGGCCTGGGTATTGTTGGTCCGCTCCTGCTCTGGCTAGCTCGTCTGCCTTTTCGTTTCCCTCTGCTCCACTGTGTCCTGGTACCCACGCCATTGTTAATTGGGATGTGGAGCCCAGGTCATTCAGCTCATTTCTACACTCTTGTACCAGAGAGGATTTTACTTCTGGTTTCTCCAGCGCTTTGAGGGCTGCCTGGCTGTCTGAAAAAATTATAATGTTGCTTTCCGTTGTATTGCTTCTTTCCTTGAGGGCATATACCTCCGCCTGGAATACACTGGTGAAATTACCCAGCGGTAGTGTTGTGTGCTCATTCAATTCTTGATTATATATCCCTGCCCCCGCTCTTTTTGTCGATGACTTCCACGGGCCATCTGTGAAGCATGTGGTTCTTGGTTCCCGGATTTCTCGTTCCCAGTTATCTCTTTCCCCTATGTGGATTCTTTATATCTTGTCAAATATCTTCCTTTTCTTTATTAGGTCATTGTTTAACATGAGCATTTCCATGTGGTAGGAGAGCCGACTGCAAAATTTCGTACCGACTTGATACCGCGAAGAAATGCACAATGGTTTCCCATAAAAGTGGTGCTAAGTCCGAATTTAATAGTCTGCCACGGCGGAACTTGCCGAAAGTAAAAAAAATAAAGCCAATTCCGGTGCGAAAAAGGGGGTGTTACTTAACCCATCTGATACTAAAATAATAGTAATGGCATCAGTTAGAAATTTACTGGTAGATACAGAAAAGCGAAATCTGCCAGTATTTTTTTTGCCAGAAGTGCTTCGCAGACGCTCTCAAAGGTGACCATCGGGACCCCTAAATATACCCATCTGATACCACCATGAAACCAATTCCAGTCGGTAGGTCTGAACCCTCATTTCAGGAATATATAAGTCTGCCAAGGCTTTTCCTGCCGAAACACCTTGACAGACGAGATTATGTAAGCAACATCCGTGGAACCAGTATTTTGGAATTTTACAGATTACGGACATTTTAATTACTGTAGGCTTATTGTATTGCATGTATAATAATTATGAAGGTCTGTGTTAGGCAGTTAGTGATAAAAATATCTACAGGTGAGTTTTTTTTTACTAGTAGTAGGTATAGAAAATTTCTGAGACAAAAATGAACCAATCATAATCTCGATTTTAAAGACAATCATAAATATAGTGGGCTGCCGAATTTCAACTTAACTTTAAAATTTATAGTTTAAATATACCCATCTGCTACCAGCATGAAACCAATTCTAGTCGGTAGGTATGAACACTCATTTCAGGAATATATAAGTCTGCCAAGGCTTCTTCTGCCGAAACACCTTGACAGACGAGATTATGTAAGCAACATCCGTGGAACCCATATTTTGGAATTGTACAGATTACGGACATTTTAATTACTTATTGTATTGCATGTATAATAATTATGAAGGTCTGTGTTAGGTAGTAAGTGATAAAAATATAAAATTCAGCGCGACTGCTACTTTTTCAAAAAAGTTTTGCAACCTTTCACAATACAAAACATTTTTTAAATAAAGTAAAAACTTATAGTTCAAACACAATACCACCATGTTGGAAGACAATTAAACAGAAAATTCTGAGGCAACATATTGCCTCCATGTGGCATTATGCCACTCAAAAAGATTGTGTGAAACTAAGTGCCACCGAGTATGGTTGGACATTAAATAACGAGCAATACGAACCCTTTTGGTTCGACCGGGAGCCTACATATTACATGTCGATGATATAGTCATTAATAGTGAAGACGAAGGCAGTGACGATTTTACCTCCGAGATGATGAAAATTATTATTTAAGCTCTTGAGATAATTATTGTGATTTGTGCATCGTGTAATAATAATAATTTTGTTCGTTTAGGTAAATAAAGGATATTGTAATTTGAAATTATTTTATCATTTATATTATATAAGGCAAACCAAAAAGTTCAACAAAGCCGTAAGCAGGTAATTAATGCCTAATAAAATTAATTATTGTATATTGTGTATAATAATAAATAATAAAAATATTTTATTAATAAAATAACATATTAATATACAAATATAAGTATAAAGTAATAAATAAGCCTTAAAATGTCTATAATCTGTTCAATTCCGAAATACGGGTTCCACGGATGTTGCTAACATAATCTCGTATGTCAAGGTGTTTCGGCAGAAGAAGCCTTGGCAGACTTATATATGCTTGAAATGAGGGTTCATACCTACCGACTGGAATTGGTTTCATGGTGGTATCAGATGGGTATATTTAAACTATGAATTTTAAAGTTAAGTTGAAAATCGGCAGCCCACTATATTTATGATTGTCTTTAAAATCGAGATCATGATTGGTTCATTTTTGTCTCGGGAATTTTCTATACCTTACCTTACCTTACCTTAGTAATAACTAGTGAAAAAAAACTCAGCTGTAGATATTTTTATCACTTACTGCCTAACTCAGACTGTTAACGC
The DNA here is from genome assembly GCA_963241965.1 of Tortrix viridana. NCBI lineage: Eukaryota > Metazoa > Arthropoda > Insecta > Lepidoptera > Tortricidae > Tortrix > Tortrix viridana. The sequence goes on along the minus strand of OY725171.1, from coordinate 34,064,658 downwards.
TAGATGTCGTTGTCGCGGCCTTACCTGTAAAAGACACTTAGCATAGGAAAAACAATTAGATTTCATGTTTAAAAACAATAGAAGTTAGATTAATTAAGTTATAACTTACCTGTAGCGCCATCTGTTGTGATAGTTCCCTAAACCACTTAACTTTTAATAAAGAGTCGCATATATCCGCTCACGGTAACATGCATGTGTGCGCGCTGACCCAGCCAGTTCGTTTCACACATCAAAAGCGACCACGCACGTTTTTTTATAGATCGCACATAGGTTCGAAAATTGCCAAAAACATCGCCTTTTCTCATTTTCCCGCTTATCAGCTACACAGACCTTCATAATTATTATACATGCAATACAATAAGCCTACAGTAATTAAAATGTCCGTAATCTGTAAAATTCCAAAATACTGGTTCCACAGATGTTGCTTACATAATGTCGTCTGTCAAGGTGTTTTGGCAGGAAAAGCCTTGGCAGACTTATATATTCCTGAAATGAGGGTTCATACCTACCGACTGGAATTGGTTTCAAGGTGGTATCAGATGGGTATATTTAGGGGTCCCGATGGTCACCTTTGAGAGCGTCTGCCAAGCACTTCCGGCAAAAAAAATACTGGCAGATTTCGCTTTTCTGTATCTACCAGTAAATTTCTAACTGATGCCATTACTATTATTTTAGTATCAGATGGGTTAGGTAACACCCCCTTTTTCGCACCGGAAATGGCTTTTTTTTTCACTTTCGGCAAGTTCCGCCGTGGCAGACTATTTAATTCGGACTTAGCATCACTTTTATGGGAAACCATTGTGCATTTCATCGCGGTATCAAGTCGGTATGAAATTTTGCAGTCGGCTCTCCTACCAATGTCTCTCATTGACTCTCTTTGTATGCTTGCGTGTCTTTTGTCCCTCTCAGACCCTGTCCACTCTTTGCTCGTTTTTATTCTATACCACTGTTCTGTGGCTATTTTCTCTACCTCGAGGTGTACGGGGTTCAGTCCTAGCATTATCTCCAGTGCCTGTGTTGGTGCTGTTCTCATTGCCCCTGTTATCATTAGGCATGCTGGTCTTTGTACTTTCGTCAGTTCTCTATCTGCTTCTTTTATTCTCGCTCTGTGCCACCACACGATTGCTCCGTATAGCAATCTTGGTAAGACCACTGCCTTGTATATCCATTGTATTATGCGTGGTCTTAAGCCCCATCTCCTGCCTATTGCTTTCCTGCATTGCCATAGGGATATCACGGCTTTCTTGTATTGCTCTTTTATGTGTGTCTTGTATAGTAATTTGCTGACTAGTACTACTCCAAAGTATTTTATTTCCTTGATCATTTCTATCTCCTCACCTTTAATCTTTATAGGTGTAAATGTGGGAAGCTTTCTCTTGTTGGTAAAGAGTAGTATTTTCGTCTCGGTCGAGTTTAGGTCTAGCCCTCTGCTTTGACACCAGGTCAATACCTGTTTGATCCCTCTTATCATGACTTCTCTCATTAGACTGAGGATCTTACCCCTCACCAAGAGTACCCCGTCATCCGAGTACGCTTGCATATGTATCCCTCCCCTATTGGTTTCTCTTATAAGCGAGTCCAGCAGGAGGCACCATAGGAGTGGTGACAGGCACCCTCCCTGCGGAAAGCCCCTGCACGTCCTTATTTTTATTGAATCGCCCCCTAGGTGTGCTGGGATCGCCCTCCCTTTGAGCATGGCCATTACCCATTTTCTTATTTCGGGTTCTATGTCCTCTCTTTCCAGACATTTCTATATTGCATTGAAGTTGGCTCTGTCGAATGCGCCCTCCACATCGAAAAAGCATCCCAGTGCCATCTCTTTGTCTTCTATAGCTCTCTCTAATCTTGTTGTCAGGTTGTGTAGGGCTGTTTTTGTCGATTTCCCTTCTATGTAAGCATGCTGATGCTCGTGTAGGGGCAGTCTCCCTCCTTGCATGCTTGTCCTTTTCTTTACATCTTTGATCTTTTCCAGTGTTTTCAGCATGAATGATGATAGACTGATACTTCTGAAGGATTTTGCATCCTTGTAGTTCTTTTTGCCAGGCTTCGGCAGGAATACCACCTTCACCTCATTCCAGATAGCCGGAATGTATCCAAGTTCTATGCTTCTCTCGTATATTACTTTCAGGCTGCTCCAGATGAGTTCCAATCCCTTCTGTAACATAATGGGTATCACCCCATCTGGGCCTGCCGCCTTTTATGGGGAGAAGGATTTTATGGCCCATTCCCCTACCTCATCACTTATTATAACTTTCTTTATTGTCACTACTCCTCTAGTTACATCACTATTCTCCTCTAGTTCTTCAGGTGTGTCGTATTCCCTGCAGTCAGGAAAGTGCGTGCTTACCATGTGCTGCAGCTGCAACATTATATGCTTTGCTGCTGTCCGTTTTGGGAACAACAAAATACTACCTATTAAATTCTCTCATCAACAATATTCCAAAAGTGGGACCGGATTTTTGCCTTTAAAGTTTTGATAATTGAAAAATTTTGCTTATATGGGCATGGGGCATATTTTTAAGCATAATTTTGTAAAATATAGAGAAAAGTAAGAAAAAGATTTAGGTATAAATTAGGTATTTATATATTTATATTGCTTTTTAATGAATACTGAATTAGAGTGCAAAGTTTTAGCTTCATCGTTTATGATATGTTTGTCGCTGCTATTAAATTGTTGGATTTTTTTAACGCGACTTTGACAAACGAGAATTACGGCCGCACTCAGAGACGTCAATTAAGTTTTAAGTTTCATTAAAGTAGCTGCTGTCACTTTCTTTGCTATAGCAATAGAATAAGACAAAGCAACTTTAATGAAACTTAAAAACTAATTGACGTCTCTGAGTGCGGCAGTTAGTGTATAATTGTGCCAATATAGAGTTTGAAAAATCCACAACAATATTTAGTTTAATTTAAGTTTTAATTTTAATTTGTTTTTTTTTTAGTATCATTGTCATTTGGTTTGTGTTTATAAAGTTTGTCTTCTAATGCAATTTTCATATCAAATTCAAGATCAGTCATCGTCTGATAAACTATGAAATAAATCTAATAATAGATACAACTATATTACTCATTATTAATCCCCCATCATCATCAGTAGGTTGGATGTCAAAAAGTTTATGAGGCATCTAGGCAGACTTTCAAAAGAATGAAAGGGTTTTACATATTACCGTTTCTTTCCCGTGTGTGATTACCTTAACCGCCTGTTTCACAATCGTCAAGTGAAGCCTATCTTTTAAAATAAATTAAGACTGCTAAACAGAAGCGGTTGAGTTCAAAGAGGATTGGGTGATTCGCGTCTTCCAGCCTGCCCACCCAAGATTTCCATAGTACCTCGTATGTTCGTAAATTTTGAGACGAGAACAAAAACTCAACCTAATGAAAACAGTAACAATTTATTTTAATAAAACAAAAATAAGGCATTGAATAAATAAAAATAAAATAATCACTCGAAATGACCGCCTCTTTTTTTTATACAGGCCTTTAAGCGTGCTGACCACTCGTCAATAGCCGCACGCACCTTTTCTATAGCGATTCGCTTCGATTCTCTCACTAGTGTGCGTTTTAGGGACAGAAGGTTTAGATGTGACTTTCGGCATGCTCTAAGCTCCAATTCTGTCCACAAAGCGTAATCTAATAACGGGTTTAAGTCAGGGCTTGACGAAGGCCATTCTTCAGTACTAATAAAGCTTGGTAAATTCTCTTTTAGCCACTTCTGGGTAGATTTCGTTTTATATGACGGGGCCGAATCTTGTACAGTATTAGCCAGTGAATAGAGTTGTATTGTAGATAGGCCTTTACTTTAAGATCGTATTTAAGAATTATATTTACCTATTTTAGCCTTAACTGGGCTATAAATTATTTGGGCTTTTAAATAAAAAATAACACATCAGTTGCGCAAGACATCGGCGAGAAGAAGACCTTTATTTACCACAGACAGCACTAATAACGTATACACAAAAGGTATGAACCGGCGGTGTATCAACGTAACAATTATGTAGAATTGTCCAACATTACAACATTTAACATACTCCCCCCTCTTTAAAGGTAACAAAATAAACCCCAAAGAAAACTGAACTACGCAATCTACTTTACATGTTTGCAAGTATGGAACAATGATTTACAAGTTAAATATCGAGTTAGAACCTATAATGAGTACACATTAGAAATGAAAGAAACAATATTTGTGATCAATTTTGAAACATGCTACTAGAATTCTATTCGACAGCTCAATAATACAATTGTGATTACAATATCATTATGAAACGAAAGTACAAATTTATCAGAAATTTAAACGTCAGCGCAACCTTTAATAGTTACATATAAGTCTTACTTACAAAATAATAGCCGACCTTATATGAAGGTAAGCAAATGTAAATAAGTATATGTCAAGTCTTACATTACACTATAAACAATTGCTATCATTATAAATAACAAAGAGAATCATATCGAGAGAGAGAGAGAGAATGGTGGCTCTGTTCCCTTGGCATCATAGGCGACGCCTCTCGTCCACCATCACTATGCATCGAGGCCTACGGTAACAGAGCGACCATTTTAAAACCTACACACAAAGTGCATAAACAACGCAGTTAATTATAGTTACTAAGTTGCTCCATCAGTAACTGAAACAAAAATGTGTTTTTGTGTTAATAATTGTGTACAATAAAAATACAGAATTACATAGGCAGTGGTACAATTTCAGTAATTGGTCTTGTATATAATTTATTATTAGTTTTAATTGAAACAGCTCTAACATTATTATCTTTACCATGAAATAGTTGTACCACTCTACCTAGTGGCCATGACAATGGTGGGACGTTATCTTCCTTAAGAAGCACAAGAGTGTTTAGAGCTATATTAGCTTTATTTGAATGCCATTTATATCTCATTTGACGAGCATTTAAATAGTCAGTTTGCCATTTTTCCAGAAACTTTGTTTTAATTTTGTTATAAGTTGGTAAATTTTAAGCCTGTTGTTTAACAATGTATTCAGATGTTCATAGGACAGTACATTATTTCCCATGACACGTTTTAGGTGATGCTTTACCATTTTGACACCTGACTCCCATATACCACCCCAGTGGGGAGAAGAAGGAGGGATGAAATGCCATTCAAAACCTTCAATACTAGCAAAATCGGAGACTTCAATTTTATTATTGTTGAATAACTTGTAAACAGCATTTAATTCGTTGTTAGCGCCTTGAAAATTGGTACCATTATCGCTGAACATTTGTAAGCATTTGCCGCGATGGGAAATGAACCTTTTTAAAGCGTTAATAAATTCCTTGGTAGTCAAGTCGCTAACAAGCTGAAGGTCTATTGCTTTTGTAGACATGCATATAAATATACATACATGCCCTTTGTGAATAGTGGGCTTTTTACTGCGCCATTCCTTTACCTCTATGGGGCCCGCGAAGTCAACGCCGCTGAGCAGGAACGGTCTGGTGGGAGTTACCCGGTACTTGGGTAAATCCGCCATTATTTGAGACATGGGCTGACCTTTGAACATTAAACATTTAATGCAATTATGAATCAGAGTTTTTAACCTGTTGCGCGCGTTGAGCGGCCAGAACCGCGTCTTCAAGCTGGACAGAGTGGTCTCGACGCCAGCGTGCAGCAGACGCTCGTGCTCCTGCATCATGATTAAATCTGTAACATGATGTTTTGCAGGCAGCAACAAAGGATGCTTTTGATCGCGAGGAAGACTCGAGTACCTCAATCTACACGCAAACAGTTTGTGTCAACATCAATGAAAATGTTAAGATACTTAATCTGATTTACAGTGAATTTGCAGTGACCAGTATCAACTGCAGAAGTCAAACTTTCAAACTCCTTATCGAAATGTTCCTTTTGAACTGATAGCACGAATTTATGTGTCGAATTTTTTAATTCCTTTACAGATAATGGACCATTTAGTTTGTTGCTAGGGTGCCTGGCGTTATGTATGAATCGATAAACGAAAGCAAACGTGCGAAGCAGTCGCCACCATTTGGAGAACCTTTGTAGTACGGTTTCCATGTAAAAAAGGGACACTTCCTGAGTAGTCATCGCGACATGCAAGCGCTCGGCAGATCTCTTCGCCTCCTCGGGTATGGACGAATTCGCCTGGGGCTGAGCGGGCCAACGCTCGTCGCTTGTAGCCAGCCATTTTGGACCCTGAAACGACAAGGTGTTACAAACCAAATCTTGGGGCATGAGCCCTCTAGAAACAACATCAGCTGGATTTTCATTAGTTCTAACGTAACGCCAATTTTTTTTGAGCGTAACTTCTTGTATTTGAGCAACTCTATTTGCGACAAACACCTGCCATCGTGATGGATCAGCTTTAATCCAAGCTAGTGTGATCATGGCATCTGACCAACAGTAAACATCATTGCGGTCAATGTTTAGTGACACAGCAATGTTATTTATAAGTCGAGCTAACATATGAGCTGCACATAACTCCAACCTCGCCAGAGTGACCGTCTTGATTGGGGCTACGCGTGACTTTACGCAAATTAAGTGGACTGTATACTGACTATTAGGAAGCAGACATCGCGCGTAGACCACGCAACCAAAAGCTTTAATGGATGCATCGGCGAACCCATGAATCTCCAACTTATAGCATTCTGGATGCACCATAAGCCTGGGGACAGACACAGTGTTTAAGGTGGGCAAGTTAAGGCAGAATTCTCGCCAGACTTTCAAAATGTCATCGGGGATCTCATCATCCCAATCAATTTTGGCTTTCCAAATAGATTGCATTATTATTTTAGCTAAGACAGTGACAGGAGCAACAAACCTTGTGGGTTGAATATTTTGGCTATGTCAGCCAGTACTTGTCTTTTTGTACTTTTTACATCAGGACAAGAAACAGACAAACGATCACTTTCAGATTCCCATTTTATGCCTAGGGTTTTGACAGCAGAGTCCTGCTCGGAATTGAACTTAAAAGTGCACTTTGTGCGCTTTTCCAGAGGAATATTACTCAACACATCAGGGCTATTTAAGTACCACTTGTGAAGTTCAAATTTGCCTTTGCCTAGCAGATCCTTCAGTACGAGGATAGTCTGAACTGTCTTTTCTGCGCTGTCAGCGCCAGCTAACACGTCGTCACAATATGTGTTCTCTAACACGACCTTTGAAGCTAAAGGAAAGTTGCTACCTTCATCTTCGACCAACTTCAACAACGTCCGCGTGGCACGGTAACTGGCGGGGGCCGTTCCGTACGTCACGGTGCTTAACTGCAGACACTTCAGCTCCCCATCAGGATCACGCCACAGGATGCGTTGCAAGGACTGAAAATTTTTGATGTTAATTTGACGATACATCTTGGTCATATCACATATGAATGCATATTTATTTATGCGAAATTTAATTAAAATTTCAAACAGGTTTGCTTGAACAACTGGACCCACATACAAAACGTCATTTAGACTTAAACCTGACGAAGATCGAGCTGAAGCATTAAATACCACTCTTAGTTGAGTTGTAACAGCATTTTCTCTGATCACGGCCTAATGTGGCATGTAGAATTCAGGCTGAGACTCATCTGGAAAGTCTTTCACCCAGTGAGCATGACCTAGCTCAACAAACTCATGAATAAAATCAGAGTACCTTTTATACATTTCAGGATTAGACTGAAGCTTTTTCTCCAAACTTAAAAGACAACGCAGAGCTGTATGAAAGTCGACTTCATACCTGCCGGTTTCATCACGGGATACAGACTTGACAAACAGCTGTTCACATGCAGCATCAGCACACGACATGATATGCTGCGACGGGAGCTCCTCCATTTCCCAAAATTTGGTCAAGTTGTCCTGTAAAAAATTACACACAGAACTGTCTGGTAATTTAAAGAGCTGATCCTTAGTTAGAACGAGGCCACCACAAAAGATCCAGCCGAAAACTGTATTCAACAGCCCAGGGACATTGGGACCCAAATTCAGCTGGCCGCTTTGTAGACACAAGCGGAAATAATTAATGCCCAAAACAGCATCCACTTTTCGTGATACATTAAAATCAGGGTCAGCTAAGTTAACAGAACCTGGCCATTTAATAAGGCTTTTAGGAAAGTCTGTACTTGGCAAGGACTCCGTGATTGTTTTCAGGACACAAAAATCACTTTTAAACTTATGTTTAAAATCTCTTGTTGAGATTTGTAAATTTATTTTTGAATTTACAGAAGTGACCTTGCCACCTACTCCTGAGAGAGAAAACTTTACAGGGATTTGCTTACAGTCCAACTTCGAGACAAACTCCTCTGTTATGTAGTTCTTTTGACTACCACTGTCTAATAAAATTCTACAAAAATGGATCTCACCAGATTGGTCGATGACATAACACAAGGCTGTTGGAAGAAGTGATATTTCACATTTTTCTTCCACTGCAGTGTGAAGATTGAGTGTCGACTGCGGCTCAACTGCTGAGTCTGCCAAACGCTGACCCTCTTGCACTGGCGTCGGCACAACCACTCGGTCTGCCAATTGCTCAGTTGGAGGTTTACTGGAAACAATTAAATTGTTAGACGAACCAGGCACAGTATTCTGATGAAGCAATATGTGGTGCTTTTGTTTGCATAATTTGCAAACAAAGGACTGTTTACAGGTGGCAACAGAATGACCAGCAGACAGACAAAGTGAGCATAAATTAAATTTCTCAGAATTTTTTTTCCTATCCTCCACTGTGAGTTTTATATATTTGTAGCACCTGTTGATATAGTGGTTGTTATTGCAAAATCCACACAGCTTACCTTTGTTATCATGTTTACTACTTTCCTTGTTTGTAGTGAAGTTTGACACAGTCCGAGCAGCAGGCTTTTGGGGCTCCGAGATCATTTCCAATGCTTGGCAGCGCTGAAGAATGTGCTGTAAGAAATTTTCCAGCGATGGGAACTCTTTTGACTTCCGGCTAAGTTCAAAATCCTTTAAGGAGCTGTAATCAAGCTTTGAACTCAAAATATGGATTAGTAGCATGCCAGCAAGGTTTGGTACCTTTAAGGTTAACATTGAATTATAATGCTGTTTGAAGTCATTCAGAAAATCCTTTAACCCATAAGCACGGTTAACTTTACACAAATTCAGGATAGTATGTGTATGGTGGTTAGCTATCAAAACCTTATTGTCATATCTTTCATTTAAAACATTCCATCCCTTAACATAATTTGCAGCTGTGTGATCAATAGTTGATACTAAACGAGCCGCTTCCCCCTTTAAGCAAGATTTTAAGTAATACAACTTATTTATGTCATCCAAGTCCTTGTTATTATTAACTAAGCTGTTGAACAAATCTTTAAAGTTAAGCCACTCGTCGTAACTGCCACTAAAGGTAGGAAGAGATATTTTAGGAAGTAAAGAAGTGCCTGAGGGAACCCAATGCTTAGGCGGCGACGCGTTGAGCATGTCCATGCACCGTTGTAGTGCAATAAGCAGCTCCGTACACCGCGTCTCCAGCTGTAGACCTGATTCTTGCTCCGTAGGCTCAAGGCACTCAATAGCCATGTTGACCTCTTCAATTTCAGACAATATGTCCTTCAATTTTGCTTTGTGAAATGGAAGCTCGTCGTCCGGTGCAGCGCCGACTAAGTTGGAAATGTGCGTGACACGCCCTTTTAGAAATCTTCGTTTGTTTATTAGAGAATTAAGTTCAGTACAGCCACTTGCCGTTTCATGCTTCTCTTTTTCGTTTCCCGTGGTGTGGGATTCACGTACCACGTTGCCGGCACACTTTTTCAACCTTGCTTAATCCGCTTAAGTAGCGCAACAAGGATAATGTTTTAACGTATTTGCCACAAAATAAATTCTAATCCGGCTTCTAGGACCAATATTTTAGCCTTAACTGGGCTCTATAAATTATTTGGGCTTTTAAATAAAAATAACACATCGGTTGCGCAAGACATCGGCGAGAAGAAGACCTTTATTTACCACAGACAGCACTAATAACGTATACACAAAAGGTATGAACCGGCGGTGTACCAACTTAACAATTATGTAGAGTTGTCCAACATTACAACATTTAACATTACCGATATGCGTGATACTCGTATGTTAGTTTGAAGAGCCATCTTCTTCTGCGTGCGACACGGATTTCGACGGAGTCGTTCCTTGATCAATTTAATGTTCGCTGGAGTCCTTACCGATCGCGGACGGCCGGTTCTTGGACGATCATTAATTGATTGGGTCTCCCTGTACCTCTTCAAAGTATAATATACGAAATTGCAACTAGCTCCAATACTTTTTATCTGATTAAAAATCTCCATAGGTTTTGCGCCAGCTTCGTACAACGAAATCACCGTTGACTGTAATTGTTTCTTTCCCGCCATCTCGATAAAGAATGACAAATAATTGACTAATATTATTTTTTTCTAATAACAAGATTCCAAATTCAAAATTTGAAACACTCGAAGCAAGCTGCGGGCATGTTCTTATTTCAAATTTAACCAATTAAATTCGTCTCATAACTTATGAACACACGAGGTAATTTAAGGTGAAAGATGGGAATCATCCAGAGGATTTTGCTGGTTTATCCAAACACCTGCCGCATTTATATATACAACTCTTCTTATTCTTATTCTTATGAATAAGAAGAGTTGTATATATTTAAAAGAGCAAAATATGTTAATTTTCAGTTCGGTACAGAAAAATACACCCAAGTGCAAACATGGCGGCGGCTCAGGGAGGCGTACGTCTGCCAGGCGGAACTCGTGCGGAGGGTCGACGGCAAGCTCGGCGCTCTGATTCTACTTTCAAATTTAAATAACCTATATTTTATTTGCTTGCAACTATTTCTTGGAATAAAGTAAGCATTTAAATACAACTAATTTAAACTTCATAGTCCATTTTCTATTTAGGCGCAGCAAATAAGCTTAACCTGGACATAATTCGATAACCCGTTGATTTTATTATTTTATCGGATATTAATATAAAGTATCAAATATTAATTCGCTATATTAATAAAAAAATCTGCGGTCGTAACCGTATATTATAAAAATCATGAGATATTGTAAACTACCTAACTTTTTCCTAAAAGCAAAATAGTTAACCAAAATACTTTTTAGTATAATTTTGAGGTGCATTCAAATGCGATCACTTAATAGCAAAATTAAACTGAAACCAAAGGAGAATGCCAGAATCGCTATACAACTTTGCCCCATGATGTGCACAAGGGCCGTATGGAACGATTGTTCATTACTGATAGTAGAATGTATGTTTTTAAGCCTTTAAAACTGCAGGTTTATGTGTAAACCGAAAAGTAATGATTACGGTTACCTAATTATTTGGAACAGCAAAGATGCAATTTACAACAATTGCAGTGAATAAACTGTCAGGCGCTTATAATAAAAAAACATTGCAACACAAATTGCATATACGAGTATATATAAATTAAAAGCAAAAGAAGGAAAAGTGATAGCGATCGGACAAAATGTTCGATAACCATAATAAGATCATTTGGACTAGTGAACAGTTTGGTTTGGGTAGTGGGAGGGTTGGGGGGTTCAGTCAGTATTATATGAGATATAGTGACGAAGTGAATAAGAAAAGACATGATTCTAATTATCATTTTATTATTCCTCGAATGTTAACAGTACATTGTCCAAAAATGCTGCTGGTGTATCAATATTATTTTGATGCCGTGCCCAACCAAGATACCATATAATGGTCATTACATGGCAACAACAACCCACAGTTCGATTACCTAAGATACAACTGCAGCAGTAACCTAATATGGAATCGATGGCACGGTGACCACTAGGCTCTCTGTCAATTAAAATATATTATGTGAAATAGTGCCTTTGGCTGACGTGCCTCGATTTTATTTTGCCCTTTATTAATAACGGGTAGTTCCCTCCAATACGGGTCACCACCTCTGCTGAGTGGTCCATTTCTGGACACACTTCTATTAAATAGAGGCCATTTTCCCGCATGTGTTCACCATAGTAGGATCGGGCTTGTTTGATTTGATACGATCCTAAAGCTACAAGGATCAAATCATTAAGAGTTAAGACGGGAAACTCCTGCAGTTGCGGTAGATTTACATCTATTCTGGAAAAAATTGTCCTTTGTCTATTTAAATTATAATCAAGGGCAAATTGAGCCAAATGATTAGGCTCATGTAAAAATTCTAATGCTCTTGATATAATATCTCTAGCATCTGGCCGGTCCTGAATCAGTGGATGAAAACGATTAATCAAAGCTGCTGCAATCAGGAAATCATTCATTAGATGCAATGCCGCTCTGTTAAAGAAATCTTGTCTAAATATTTTGAAGTCACGTTTGAATCTACCATTGACAACTTCCACTACCCATCTGCACAAAGTTACGCAACGGCTCTTGTTAGCTTGTAACGTCGTTAAACGTCTTTCACCAGCATCTACTGATTCAGGCTTAAATACTTTATAGCCATAAGATTCAAGTACAGGTACGGCATCTCGAAATCCTCTATCTAGTATTAAAATATCTTGCTCTCTGAAAAACGATCTCATAGGCCCATTTTCATTTTCAAATAAATGCATCATAATTTCAGCATCTGTTTGCGTTGCTGCATATGGACCTAAAACATCTATGATGTGCCCATCGCAGGCCACTATGAGAAAAGGTTTTGTCAAATTATTATATTTGTGTAAGCTATAAGTTTGTTTCTGGTAAAAGTAATTGCTACTTTTTTGAATAAAAACATAAGTACCGTCGCAAATAACAATAGCAGGCATTTCTTGTGCTGTAACATTTGGGCTGTCAAAAAGATGGTTTGGTATCAATAAGTTCCGTTGAGCTACCTCTTGCCTCGTAGTATGCTGCAAGCCAACATGATTACGAACGAAATGTACCATAAAATAATTTCGCATTTTATTTAAATATGATTCCAAAGTGGAACGACACATTTTATACAATGATGACAGTCTATTGTCGCTTTCTCCCGTTCTAAGTTTATATATATATATATAGCTAAGCAAGTCTTTCCGTTGACGACATTTCCTAGTACAGATATTTCATTATATAACTCTAGAAATTCAGTAACAGTCAAGCCTGTCCAATAGTGACACATGTAGTTAGGCATCTCATGCACATTTTCAAAATCCATAAAATCTGCATTTCTTTCTGCAATACGGATCAAATCCTCTATTTGTTCAGGTGTGAAACTAATTGTCAAGTCGGTGTTGTTATTCAACAATGTCCATTCGTCCCCATATAAATGTGTCTCACAGATACGGCAATGAACCGGCACAAACAAGTGGTATTGCTTAAGAAGCATGACTTTAATAAATATTGGAACTAAATGACCCGATTGATTAGCACAGCCTTGGAAAATGCAGTGACGACATGTATTTGGTACACATTTATAATGGGGCAGAATTATACTTTCTTCAGCACGAATCATTGGAACATCAGCATTTTCTGGCATCGGAGGGGGTGGTGGAGATCGAGGCACCAACAATGGCTCTGGACCAACGGGTTGATGTTCTTGTTGGCGACTAGCACGCATCCAACACACATCGCTCACGATAGCTTCTCTTGATATCACCTGCAAGAGAATATGAATTATTTTAACTAGTGGAGTAAGTAGGTACTAAAAGGGTACATAACATTACAAGGGCATATTACTAGTACAGTCGAAGTCATAAATATGTTTACACTTTAGTACCTTGTCACTTTAATCGCTGTGACAATTCCATATGACAGTTTAAACACGACGTTGAATAGACAAGGTACTAAAGTGTAAACATATTTTTGACTTCGACTGTACAAACTTAGCTGAAGTTTGTACTAGTAATATGCCGCTCTACTGAATAAAGGCCTTAGAGTTACAGTAACTTAATACTGTACAGGCGTGGTAGACAGGCTCTTAAGTATTCTATATCAGTGATTTTTATCAGTTCTCATTAAAGTTTTTATACGTCATAACGTATGTGAAGAACAAATTATTAGGTAAGGTGTAATAATTATCCTTAGTGACCTCGTTGTTTGCATCCCATGATAGTAAAATAGGTAATAAAGGGTCATCGGTTTCAACAGTATGATATCTCATACGTCTTCTTGTGTTTAAAACAGATCGTCCACAGCCCAGACAAACATGCGTATGGCCCAATTCTCTTTCAGCATTCATATTTCCATTTTCACAATGCTGGTTAAGCCGCAAGTAGCACTCATGACACACTACAGCTTCTGGCGGAAACTAAATAACATAACAACGGTTAGTAGTAAGTGAGCATAAAAATCAAAATACATGACCTGATTTGACCATGACAACGGCTTTGACACAAAAAAAAACAATCCCGGCTCGCACCTCTAAGATTTTCGGATCTCGAGTATGGAATAGAATTTGATTTATACCATGAGCATTTTGGTGAAAAAAAACATCGTGAGGAAACTCTGCACACTTCTGCGAAGTAATTCAAAGATATATGTGAGGTCCCTGCCCAAGATGCTTCAGATGAGAGGAGGCCTGTGCCCAGCAGTGAGACATATGATGATGATGACAGTTATTTAATCACAGTCATAAAGTATCTTTATCGTATCGCATACGTAATGTTACAGTATGGATCATTGCAAACAGGCACGGCCCAGCTCCGTAACGTAAGATCTGGAGCAAAGTAACAGTCCAACTCATATTTGTGTTTAATGATTACTGATTTATGACCATGTCATAACGTAAGACTTTTTTCACACAGACAAGACTCAAAAAATTCACATTCAGTTGACTGTATAGATGAATTCCCCAAAATTTTCTTTCTCCAGTATTTTTAGTTCCATTCGCGTTTTTCCCCATTTTCTTTATTTCCTACACGGAACTTCTACCAACAGATCATTTCGTCACACACATTTATTCTACTCGTTATTTTTGCTACACGCATCTTCACCAATGCAATTTTTCACCAATCTGTTTTATTCACATGCGTATGCTTTACCCGTAGAATATATTTCCACTGATTTATTTTTGTCACACGTTTTAATGTCTAATCTTTTTTTTCGCTAGACGCATTTTTACCATGTTTTAGCATGAATACTAAGCGGGCTGGGCTTGAGCAAAAGCTATTAGTTGTAATTGATCCCACCAAAACATTTTCATGTAAAATATAGCAAAAACGAGACCATTAAGCCTGGGCCACACCGGATGCGTTGCGTAGACGTGCACGTGCGCGTTCGCGTTCCACTGCGTTGTGTAGCTGCGTCCTCATGTGAGGATTCATACTATACAACGCAGTGGAACGCGAACGCGCACGTGTACGTCTACGGAACACATCTGGTGTGGCCCAGGCATTAGGCTATGTCAAAAAGTTATCAGATGTTATGTAAAGATAAGCTTATAAATGTTAGGTATACCTACGCCCTAACAATAAAAGCCCTAATCCTATGAACTTATGTGTCCCGTCTCGCTACCGTCACTTTTCTATTATACAGTAGGAAGAACTATAGGTAGGTATTTATGGTCCTTAACCTGGATCATTTCAATTATTAATCCGTGGAAAGTAAAAGATAAGCAGTTAGTTTTATATTTATTATTAAAACACGGTTAATCATATACATGTACTTAGGACGAAATAAAACAAAAACTGTACTTTTGTTAACGTAAAAATAGGAACTTAGGTGTGCTATCAGATACGATAATGCAGTTGAAAGCCGGCCTATATTCGTCCTTATAAGAATCCAAACATAAAAATTGTAACAATATTTTCTTAATTAATGTTAATGTACTTAAATATAAGTTTTAGTTATATTTAAGTACAGATCACTCAGATCAGATCAGTTTTAGTTATATTTAAGTACCTTACACATTTATCTATGTTGGTAGATCCCTGGAGATCATTATTTACTATTCCCTCTATTTTTCTATCCATCGTAATATACATTCTATTGCGTTTTTGGAAAACATCAGTTCGCATTTCATTTTGAATGTTTACAAAATTAACTTCGACGGCTTCGTCTTTTAATTGTGATATAAAAAACAATAGGCTGGAGTTTTTATGAATACGATTATTCATCTTCTTGTGCCAGCTTTCAACTACATTATTTGTCCTGTGGCGGTGGCCGTAACAAGACACCATGTGAATCATATTAACTTTGATCCATTGTTTTAACATATAGTCATTAAAACTTAGGATCTCGTCAGTTCGGGGTGACATTTGAAACACAGACACACATAAACACTGACATTGACGTTGTCCAGATAATGATAATGACGTTGAGGTAATAGAACTCGTTACCTACTTATCTAAAGAGGTTTATTTCTAGTGCTTATTATCAGACCTATCTATAACTATAGAAGTTATAGTAGTTCTCACGACCCCGCCGCCCGCTTAGTATTCATGCTAAAACATGGTAAAAATGCGTCTAGCGAAAAAAAAGATTAGACATTAAAACGTGTGACAAAAATAAATCAGTGGAAATATATTCTACGGGTAAAGCATACGCATGTGAATAAAACAGATTGGTGAAAAATTGCATTGGTGAAGATGCGTGTAGCAAAAATAACGAGTAGAATAAATGCGTGTGACGAAATTATCTGTTGGTAGAAGTTCCGTATAGGAAATAAAGAAAATGGGGAAAAACGCGAATGGAACTAAAAATACTGGAGAAAGAAAATTTTGGGGAATTCATCTATACAGTCATTCAGTTAGCCTATTATCATAATTATTATTTTATATATCTCACGCTGTTCTATCACGGCGTTGGGCCTATAATATATATATACGTTTATCCCTTGTTCCTTTGAGGTAACCGTGGCCAGATAACTGGTTATCTATGAAGATTTTTTTTCCTCCAGTATAACTAGTTATCTCCGAGGATTTTATTTTCCTCACAGATAACTGTTTTTTTTAGCAGTTATTTGTAAAAAAAATCTATTCCTTGGAGATAACTAGTTATCTCCGAAGATTTTATTTTCCTCACAGATAACTGTTAAAAAGATCAGTTATCACTGAGGAAAATCTATTCCTTGGAAATAACTAGTTATCTCAGAGGATTTTGTTTTCCTCATAGATAACTGTTAAAAAGAACAGTTATCTCTAAAGAAAATCCATTCCTTGGAGATAACTAGTTATCTCCGAAGATTTTATTTTCCTCACAGATAACTGTTAAAAAGATCAGTTATCACTGAGGAAAATCTATTCCTTGGAGATAACTAGTTATTTCCGAAGATTTAATATTCCTCACAGATAACTGTTAAAAAGAAAAGTTATTGTAAAGACACTTTAATTGCGGGGAAGTAATAGAACGTATAACAACAAAACATATATTACTCGCCACTTTGTATAATTTCATTTGGTATAACACATACCTAGTTGATATAATGAACGAAACGTATAACAACAAATTATATATTTTAATAACGTATGATATGTTGATATAACAACATTTTAAATAACGGTCAAATGGTATAATATTCATATAATTTAATAATCAAATCAAAACCTATAATATTTATTTCATCTAACTACAGAAAACATAACGTTCAAAAAATATAACAATATAATGGTCTTTATATTTCGATTTCACAACATGCAAGTAAGGAAAAGAGCAAGTTTTTCTCGACTGCTACAAAAAAAAGACCTTACGCCTTCTAACCTAACCTATCCGAGTCGCTTCTGCCCCGGCTCATCTTACTCGCTCGCTCCGCTCGCTTATTACATTGCTTATTGTATGTTATATTTTAAGTTATTATTCCTTACGAATGTTATACCATATGATATTATAGCTTATAATTCATATACCTTGTGTATGTTATATTAAAACGGATAGCGGAAATAAAATAAAATCTATACATATAATAAAATCGTTAAGACCAAAAAGTCTGTACATTGAAGATTTAAAAAAAAACCGACCAGGGCGACTTAAAATAAGTAACTGAACATATTAAAACCATTTTTAAAATTTTTGTTTGTTTGTTTGTTTGAGTGAGCATCACGTAAAAACTACTGAACGGATATTGATCAAATTTTCATAAATCTATTTAAATAAAATCAGAATAACATTAAGGCTATAGAAATTTTGGAAAATGTTAGAAAAAAGGGGGTAAAAAGAGGGGGTAAAGTGCGTATGAAAAAACACATTTAGATTGTTCCAGGATCATAAAACTCAGAATAAATACTTATTAATAAAAATAAAGAAATACTTGTTTCAGAGTTTTTTTTTAATTTCATCCAAAAACGCAAAAAAGAGGGTTTTATGTTTAAAATTACTGGAATTTATACAACTATAAAATGAAAACCAATGAAGTTTGACCTTTGAAACTTGCTACATATACTAAAAACAACGGGTGCGCCAAAGTTCATATAAAATTGCAAAATAGATTATTGGAACTCCGAAAATGTATCTCATACAATTTTACAACATAATGATCATTGAACATAATTTTTTTTATTACTAACGTTCGAAACTCATAATCATCAGATTTCATAATATCACTAATTATACACCTTGTTTATACTAATATTTGTTTTCATATATTTTCTGATACTAACGATCAAAACTCCTAATCATTCTAATTTATAACGAAGGTCTCCATTAGGTACGACGACGAGCGAAGCGAGGAGGAGTGTTAGGTAGAATTGCGACCCTACAGCGCGCGAGCCGAGCGAGCGTAGCGAGCGTGCCGTGGTAGCGGCCGGCGAAGCGCCAGAAATGAACATATTTTTAACTAATACTACATATTGTAGACGATGAGCGAAGAATCACCCTTCTATTTCTAAGTCCCTGTTCCGTAGGTAGTAATAAAAATGTATGAACAAAAAAAGTATAAGGAAAAAAATTATGAAGAGTGATTATTATGAATACAAATGAGTATTAATAAAAAAAATATGATAACTGTCTGTTATGAGTTCCGTTGGTAGTAATAATAAGTTATGAACAAAAAAAGTATGAGGAAAAAAATTATGAAGAGTGATTATTAGGAATACAAATCGGTAGTAAAACCAAAAATCGGAATAAGAATTTTGTATGAGCCAATATGGACCCAAAAACAACAAATCAAAAAAAATAATTTTGGCGATTTTGGATAAACTACCCCTAAGGGGATGAAATGGGGGGTTAAAGTTTGTATGGGAGTTCGGTCGTTTTTCAAGTTAGAAACGTGGAAATTGCTATAGAGACTACTGTTATCAAATAAAAAACACTACTTTCGGTGATTTTGGATAAACTACCCCTAAGGGGATGAAATGGGGGGATTAAAAATTGTATTGGAGTGTGGTCGTTTTTCAAGTTAGAAACGCGGAAATTGGTATACTTATAGGCTACTGTTAAAAAATAAAAAAAATAACGTTCGGCGATTTTTGATAAACTACCCCTGAGGGGATGAAATGGGGGGTGGTAATTTGTATGGGAGTTCGGTCAATTTTGAAGTTAGAAACGTGCAACTTGGTATATTCTCTACTATTAAGAAATAAAAAAAACTTCCCCTAAGGGGCTGAAATCGGGGGTTTAAATTTGTATGGGGGTTTGGTTATTCTTGAAGTTAGAAACGTGGAAATTTGTATAAAAGGCACTGTAAACAAATAAAAAATAAAACGTTTGGTGATTTCCGAAAAACTATCCCTAAGTGGGTGAAATGGGAGGTGAAAGTTTTAATGGGAATGAAGTTTATGAAGTTGATGTTTAAGTTACTGCTTACAAACCAAGAGTACTTTCGGTGATTTTGGAAACACTACCCCTAAGGGGGTGAAAATAGGGTGGCAATTTGTAAGAGTTTGGTTAATTTTGAAGTTAGATATATGAAAATTGGTTTCTAAACTACTAAATTTAAAATACGTGTTTTCTGGAATCGGTAATGGAATCCCAGGTAAATTGACGGAACCCTTCAAATATTTAAATGACTCATACAGCAATTTTCAAACTTCTGTAAGAACATTTACGTTCCAAAAGCACCATTTGGCCAAGTGAAATTAATGACCAGACATAACCATCGGAACTCCTTAATAATAATAATAAGTATTTCACAACACGCTACTTCTGCCCATCATTTGTAAGAGGCTGTTTATTAATTACGTAAGACGATTTGGGGGGGGGAAGGTGTCTGAACAAGTCTTATTTTTTCTTACATGGGGTAGGATGTTCTTACGTAAGATCACAAAAGCAAGCAAAAATTAAAGTGTTTTATATTTTTGCTACTTTTTTTTGCAATTTTGGTAGATACTTACGTAAGATTAAAAAGGAGGGAGGGGGTTCATCCAAGTCTTATTTTTTCTTACGTAGAGGAGGGGGGGTCAGAAATTGGTTTAAATTGTCTTACGTAAAAGAAATGAACAGCCCTTAACGAATGTGGTGGTGTGGTGTGGTGGAGTTTCTGCGAGACGACGCTAAATATTATGGAATATCCAAATCTCGATCAAACCAAAATTTCACGGCAACAAATAAAAAGTTGGAAGATCTGGAGCGACATGCACGTATTGCAACAGCAATTTTACAGTTGCTTAAAAAACAAGTCACCGTTGGGCATTGTTTAGAAAAAGTATGCCCATATGCGTATTAAATGTTTAATTTAATAAAATTAGGTTTATTTTATTTATTTGTTTATTTTACTGACAGCAAGATACATATGTTTATGTTAAGTATTTAATTATTTAATTTCAAGTCGAAATAAAATGCGTTTATTTGTCCGTTTGTTTTTTAATGTACAGGTAACATATGAAAATTTTTAAAAATACGAATTAAAGTGTCCTCACAGATAACTGTTCTTTTTAACAGTTATCTGTAAGGAAAATAAAATCTTTGGAGATACCTAATTATCTCCAAGGAATTGATTTTCCTCCCTGTTAAAAAGAACAGTTACCTATGTGGAAAATAAAATCCTCGGAGATAACTAGTTACCTCTAAGGAATAGATTTTCTTTACAAATAACTGTTCTTTTTAACAGTTATCTATGAGGAAAACAAAATCCTCTGAGATAACTAGTTATTTCCAAGGAATAGATTTTCCTCAGTGATAACTGATCTTTTTAACAGTTATCTGTGAGGAAAATAAAATCTTCGGAGATAACTAGTTATCTCCAAGGAATAGATTTTCTTTACAGATAACTGATAAAAAAAAAACAGTTATCTGTGAGGAAAATAAAATCCTCGGAGATAACTAGTTATACTGGAGGAAAAAAAATCTTCACAGATAACCAGTTATCTGGCCACGGTTACCTCCAAGGAACAAGGGAAGTTTATTTACGTTTTCAATAAAACAGCAACTGTCAGCTCAGCACACCTACTAAATCAACTCTCAGTAATATGATATTATCTGTAAAACAAACCTGTTGCGTTGTCTCCTGTCTACGCACAGGTGACAATTTATGCACCTTAACATCGTAAACCAAATCGCAAGCAAATAATCAAAATCCATCGTTATCAGCACAATAGTCGTCGTTAGAGAAAAACAATAATAAAAAATAAGCAGAAGGCACAGCGCAGGCACAAAGTAAATACGAATTGTGAACAACAATTATCAATATGAGTGCGGGTAGTTCGTATTATAGAGCTACCCGTAAAAAATTAAGAATAATCTCTACACTAAACAGGAAATGGATTGATTTACTTATTTTAAATGATTTCTAAACCTGCAGTTTAACAGAAAAACAAATAATAAGAAAAGAGTTTAATATTTATGTAGTTTATTTCGATTCGTTTCATATCTTAGCACAAAGTGGGGCAGAATCTGGCATTCTCCGTCGGTTTTAGGGTTAGGTTCGCCGATTTTAATCGCGACAAAACGTCCTCCAATGCTGCCATGAATTCATCAAAATTTTCACAATAGACTAGAATATTGTCGACATAGACTATAATTTTTTTATATTTTATTCCCGCTAGGACATATCCATTACTCGTTGCAACATTGTTTGGCTCGTTTTTAAACCAAATGGTAAAACATTAAATTCATAAAGGCCAGAATATGCCACAAAGACTGTTATCTCTTTTCCTTGGCCCAGCGCAAGTTGCCAATATCCGAAATCCATATCTAAGTCGGCAAAATATTTTGCTCCTTGCAGACATTCCAATAAATCATCCGTTCTTGGAATCGGATACGAGTTCATTTCGATCTTCTTATTTAATGCCCTAAAATCAATACAAAATCTCGGCGGACCTTCAGCCTTAAATAAATATTTAACATAACTATCATAACTATTATATATATATATAATAGTTATGTTAAATATTTATTTAAGGCTGAAGGTCCGCATGCATATATATATATATGTATATATATATATATATATATATATATATATATATATATATATATATATATATATATATATATATATATATATATATATATATATATATATATATATATATATATATATATATATATATATGCATTGGCCTTGTATCTGGCTGTTATTATGTATAATGCTATTTATATAACGGATCAGGAATAAGTATAAAATGTAAATTGTAGGAAGGTACTTATTTGAAATTAGCCTGTGTGAAGTTAAATCTTTCGCGCCTTTAGGGGCCATCATCGCACACAGAAGCATTGGTTTATTATAAGTACACATATAGGTTTATAGGGTATGGGCTATTATTTTGCCGTCGCTTGGTCGATACCTCGTATTTTTACTTTTAATAGAAAATTATCTAGCACTCATTATAATTTCACATAAACACAACACAAAGCACACCATTTTTCGGCAGTTGTATTCAGCGGCAAAATGACAACTTAGGTAATGTTCTTATTAAAATACTACCTTTTGCCCGCCACTCCGTCCGCGTAGAAATCGTTTATCGGGTATCCCACGAAAAATCAAAATCTACCGAAATTTCATCTAAATTCGATCAGCTTTCGCATTTATAATTGTTAGAAATATTAAAAAAGAATATTGTCTATGGTATTTTCAAATGTTGATTGATGTCACAGTCAGAAAAGAAAAATAAGACTATCGTGTTTTTCTTTTGCTCACGTCTCTTGATATTATGTTTAATTTATTGTGTTTTATCTTTTAATTATATTCTGCTTATACTACTGCGTGCGTGTATGATTTATTACCTATTATATCAGGTTATGGGTTACTCAGCAACGAAAATGCAGAATGTCTAAAGAGTGCGGCGACTGTTCAACTCCAGTCATCGGCAGTAACACAAGTATTTCAAACATTGAAACCATGAGTAATTCAGTGACTATCGAAAAACTTGACGGTAATGCAAATTATTCAACATGGAAGTTTCAAATGGAGATGTACCTTATAGATGCAGAATTGTGGGAGTACACGAGTGTTACCCCTGCAGTTTCGGATAAAGAAGGTACGAAAAGAGATCAAAGAGCAAGGGCAAAAATTTGCCTGATGATCAAACCACATTGTCTGGTTCATGTCAAGAAAGCCACGACAGCCAAGCAGGCATGGGAAGCCTTACAGGCTGCCTTTGAAGACAAAGGTTTGAACAATCGATGTAGACTTCTATCAAGGCTAGTGAGCTACAAACTGGAACAATTCTCTACAGTGAGAGATTATGTCACAGCGGTAATGACGACGTCTCAGGAGCTGTCAGACCTTGGAAAAGAGGTAGACGATGAGCTGTTGGCTGCTTTACTGCTGCAAGGGCTAACCCCTGATTTCCAGCCGATGAGACTAGCGATAGAAAACAGCAACATTACCCTTACTACAGATTATGTAAAGACAAAACTTTTCCAAATGGAAGACACATTTTCAGCGCCAAGTTCAAGTGGAACTTCGACGACTTCGGCACTGCTATCGAAGCAAAAAGGCAAGAGCAAGCCGAAGACAAAGAAGAAAATAAAGTGTTACATTTGTGATGGTCTGCATAAAGCATACGAATGTCCGAATAAACCAAACAAGCAGAAAGAAGAGTTTAATGCTTTTGCATTT
The DNA here is from genome assembly GCA_963241965.1 of Tortrix viridana. Taxonomy (NCBI): domain Eukaryota; kingdom Metazoa; phylum Arthropoda; class Insecta; order Lepidoptera; family Tortricidae; genus Tortrix; species Tortrix viridana. The sequence goes on along the minus strand of OY725171.1, from coordinate 34,040,889 downwards.
GCCACAACTGGAGACCGTGAAGAAGAATGGGTCTTGGACTCGGGAGCATCCAGACATATGACAGGCAGAAGACAGTTACTTAAAGACTATAAGGGTATAGATCGTATCACTGTAACTTGTGCAAATGGTGACAAGGTGTATGGAGAAGGAAAAGGTACGGTACAGTGCGAGTCAACAGGGATGACTGTCAGCAATGTCATGTATGTACCAAAGTTATCAGCTAACTTAATGAGTGTAAGTGCTATTGCTGAAAAAGGGTATGTAGTAGTATTTTCTCCTAAGCAGTGCGAGATATTTAAAAGAGATGAATGCAAAATAAGTGGTAAAGCGATCATCAAAGGTGAAGTAGACAGAGGTGTATACAAATTAAACCAGTGTTGTTTACAGAATTCTGCACTCGCGTCGACAGCGGAAAGCAGTGAGCTCGACCTGTGGCATCGCAGAATGGGACATCTAGGTATACGTAACCTCCTTCTACTGAAAAACAAAATGGCGACTGGGGTAAGTTTTCCCAACTCTACCTCTTCGTTTGAATGTGTATCCTGTCTGATGGGAAAGCAAACTAAACTTCCATCAAAGAAAAGTGGTGCAACACGAGCAACAGAGGTATTAGGTTTAATACATTCTGATGTTTGTGGACCCATGAATGTCACTTCATTTAGTAAATGTCGATATTTTCTTACGTTTATTGACGATTTTACGCGAAAAACATTTGTATATTTTTTAAAACACAAAAGTGAAGTTTTTGGAAAGTTTAAAGAATTCAAAGCATTTGTTGAGACGCAAACCGGGAAGAAAATAAAGGCATTAAGAAGTGACAACGGAAAAGAGTTTGTTAATAAACAAATGGATGATTTTCTGAAAGAAAATGGTATTCAGCACCAAGTGACAGTTGAATACACACCGGAACAAAATGGCGTCGCAGAAAGAGCGAATCGTACAATCTGTGAGAAGAGCAGATCGATGCTGCAAGAGTCTGGATTAGAAAAGCAGTTTTGGGCAGAAGCCGTCCATCATGCAGTCTACTTGAAGAATAGATCACCAACTATTGCGGTCAGAGATAAAACCCCAGAAGAAGCATGGACAGGAAAGAAATGTGACCTGAACAACATCAAAGTTTTCGGATGCAAGGTTTTTATGCATATCCCAGATCAGAAGCGGACCAAGTGGGATCCAAAAAGCAGGGAATTGGTACACACAGGTTTTTGGGACAACGCCAAAGCCTATCGACTTTTAGATCCTCGAACTGGTCAGGTGTTTAAAGCCAAAGATGTGATTTTCTTTGAAGGGCAAAAACACAATCCCGAAAAGCATGAATCGGTCACAGAAGAAGTCCCTGTCCCTTCAAATATTCAATATAATGAGCATGAGTTTCATCCACTACCCAGAGAGGAAGAATTCCAGTCACCTCAGGTGGAGAGTGACACGAGGGAGGAACTTCAATCACCTCGAGTGGAGGTTGAAATGAGGGACGAAACTCAGCTGCCCATAGTAGAAAACGAAGAAGTCACGCTTGAGTCAAATGATGAAATTGAGGATCAACCACTAGAAAGATTTGACTATGAATCGGAAATAGATAACTTTATATCAGCTGACGAAGAAAGTGTAGAGCCTGAAACTGAAAGAAGGTATCCTTTAAGAGAAAGAAAACCTAGGCAGTTTCAAGACCATATCTTATACAATGCAACAGAATCGGAGAAGGAACCGAGTACAGTTCAAGAAGCTTTGACAAGACGAGATGCAGACAAATGGAAAGTCGCGATTCAGGAAGAGTTAGATGCCCTTAAGAAAAATCAAACGTGGACCCTAGTGAAGCCCCCTAAGACGTGCAATGTAGTTGATTCTAAATGGCTATTTAAAATCAAAGAAGAGGCGGGAAATAAACTAAGATACAAAGCACGACTGGTGGCTCGAGGCTTCAGCCAAAGGTGGGGCATTGACTACCATGAGACGTTCGCGCCAGTTGTCCGTCATAGCTCACTGAGAACGCTAATAGCGCTAGCCAGTAGGATCAATTTAAAAATTGACCAAATGGATGTGAAGACCGCTTTCCTAAATGGAGATTTACAGGAAAGAGTCTTCATGAAGCAACCTGAAGGTTTTGTAGACAAGACAAAAAAGGACTATGTTTGTCAGCTCAATCGTTCTCTTTATGGACTGAAACAAGCTCCACGAGCATGGAACAGCAAATTAGATTCTGAGCTAAAAAAACTTCAATTTAGACAGTCTAAAAACGAGCCATGCGTCTACATAAGGTCTAACGAGTCTAAGGTCATAATAATAGCGGTTTATGTTGATGATCTTCTAATCTTTTGAAATAACGAAAACGAGCTTAAGATTGTGAAGAAAGACCTTATGTCAAAATTTGAGATGAAGGATCTTGGTAAGGCAGATCTCATATTAGGAATGCAGATCACTCAAACGAAGGACGAGATCAAAATTGACCAAGAACGATACATAGAAAAACTGCTTAGGACCTTTCAAATGGAAAATTGTAAAGCAGTTGCCACACCGGCAGTCCCTGGTTCTCACCTAGAGAAATTGGAGAATGGACTGGAACCAGACAAGAGAATTCCATATCAAAATTTGATTGGATCCCTGATGTACCTTGCTGTGTGCACTCCCGACCCGATATCATGCACACGGTAAGCTTCTTGAGTCAGTTTAACAACTGTTACACAGAAGAAATTTGGACAGCAGCCAAAAGAGTGCTACGGTATTTGAAAGGAACCAAAAGCTATGGAATAGTATATTCTCTAAACAAAACATCTAGAATGCTTCAAGGGTATGTTGATGCTAGTCATGGTGGCAAGGAAGACGATAGGAAGTCTTGGACTGGTTATGTCTTCTTAGCTCAAGGAGGAGCTATATGTTGGCAAAGCAGCAAGCAGAAAACCATCGCTTTATCAACTGCAGAAGCAGAATATGTGGCTATGTCAGAAGCTGCAAGAGAGGCTGTATTTCTGAGGAGATTTATAGCAGAATTGACAGCAACAGAGGAAACATGTGTGAACATCCTCAGTGATAGTCAATCGGCAATAGCCATTGCACAAAACCCAGTACATCACCAACGTACTAAACATATAGACATACGTTACCACTTTGTAAGGGAAGCAATTGTAAATAAACAGATAGCTGTTAATTACATTGAGACGAATCGTATGGTGGCTGATGCACTGACCAAACCTTTAGTGAAAGGGAAGTTTGGATGGTGTACAAATGCAATGAGTGTGAGAGCATAAGAAAGATGAAAATGTAAAGTATTTGAAAATAAGGAGGAGTGTTAGAAATATTAAAAAAGAATATTGTCTATGGTATTTTCAAATGTTGATTGATGTCACAGTCAGAAAAGAAAAATAAGACTATCGTGTTTTTCTTTTGCTCACGTCTCTTGATATTATGTTTAATTTATTGTGTTTTATCTTTTAATTATATTCTGCTTATACTACTGCGTGCGTGTATGATTTATTATCTATTATATCAATAATATTATAGCTTTTGGTCCTCGACTTCGTCCACGTAGAAGTCTTTTATCGCTGCTCCCTCAAAAACTGTTTAATTTTCCGGGATAAAAAGTCGCTTATGTCCTTCCCCAGAACACAGACTGTCTCCATACCAAATTTCACCGAAATCGGTTCAGCGGATTAGCCGTGAAAGCTTTACAGACAGACAGACGCAAAAGTATGTCTACTTTCGCGTTTATAATATTAAGTACCTATAGCGACACGCCCTTGCTTCGCTTCGGTTATAAGTACAAGTTAAAATATAGCCTATGTCCACCCTGAAACTTGTAATATTGTACCTGCGATACTTGATTCCGTGTTCCTTTTTCTTTTGATTTGTAGCTTATTTTCATCTTTTTACGTATGTCCTGATCATCTTGCGAGCGCGATCTTCAGCCGCCGCCCATGATTTTTCTTACTAACGGTTATTTGGATTCATTTCGTAGTCAATTTATTCCTAAAATGGGTGTTTACATGAAACCGTTTGGTAAATATAACATACTAAATAAAACCGACCGACTTCGGGGGCTTTTATTTCTTATAAGAAATAAAATTGCGCGATGAAGCAGGCTTCTAGATTACTTAATATGTACTTTTTCCTCTTGGATTCTTGTTATTATAATATTATTTCTTAATTCGCAGCTGGTATTTTGCACTTTTTGTTTATTTTTATACATTTGACAATATTGTTATTTTCGTTGTCAAGACAGCGGGCAGAGACAATATCTTAGTTTTCATGCTGTACCATGGAGTAAATATAATTGTTTTGCTATAGAAATGCTACCTGGCATCTGTAATTTTGTAATTTTATGAATTTAGAATTAGTAATTAATAAAAGCTAGATCACCAGGGTATATAAACGCTGGCTCTGACTAGAGCGATCAGTTTTCTCTTCGGTTCCTGAAAAGGAAGTTTGAAATCGGCCTTGTGCGGGGCCAAGTAAGGCCCCGCGCCCTAAGAAGCCCTACGTCAAGAATTATCTACGTTTTGCTCTTCAAAAAAGTATCTCTACGCTCCGTACCTACTCCTAGTCATTCTACGTGAACTCGCACTACGGTTGACATCTCTGTCGTGTTAAATAAATTTCCTTTTCCTACTTTTTTGCTTTCTTACTTATTCTCTAAAGTTTTCTTCAAATTCTGTTACCTGATCTTCTGAGCCTTCGGAAGATCACGTAACATGACAGTTTAAGCGTTCTTCTCATTCTACGTTTGGCTCGAATCACCACTTGGCTTTGGTGGAAGAGTAATGAGAGGAATGAACTCGTTACTTATCGTCATTGTCGAGTCGTGTTTGGCATTACGTCAAGTCCATTTCTTTTGGGAGCTTCCATAAATTACCACCTGGAAAAATACACCGAAGAATACAAGGACACAGCCGAAAGACTGAAGCACTCATTCTATGTAGACAACTGCGTCACGAGTATGGAAACCGATGAAGAAGCGCTAGTGTTTATAGAGGAGGCTAAAAAGACAATGTTGGTTGGCAAATTCGAGCTAAGAGGTTGGGTGACAGCTCCTATGAAAAATCAAGAGATGACAGGAGAGGAACAAACCCAATCTGTTCTTGGCCTTGTATGGAATATCAAAAGTGATGAACTCTACTGTAGTGTTAACTTTCTTAACGATTTAAAAGATAAAGTGACTAAGAGGGAGTTACTGTCCATCACACAGAAAATATTTGATCCAATTGGGGTAGTTTGTCCTGTTACGCTTGTACCCAAACTGATTCCACAAAAAACATGGGATTTAAAAATAAGCTGGGACAAAAAACTACCTAACGATTTGCAAAAGGAATATCTTGTATGGCTTAAACACATAAACTCACTAAACCAATGCCGGATCCCACGAAGACTTACCTCCGATGCAATCGACAAATGCCGTAACAGTCTTCACATCTACAGCGACGCAAGCAAGTTGTCATTTGCGACAGCCATTTTCTTGCGAAGTAAACGAGATGGTAATGTTACTGTTCAGTTAGTGCAAGTAAAGTCGCGGGTGCCCCTATCCGTGAAGTTACCATACCGCGATTGGAGTTAATGGCAGCATTGATAGCAGCACGGCTGTATGTTGAAGTCAAAAATGCTCTACAGTTGTCAGACTTCAAAGTTTACTTTTGGACAGATTCGAGTGTGGCCTTGACATGGATAACCACAGACGGAGACTGGAACATTTTTGTAAAAAACAGAGTAAAGGAGATAAGACAACACACAGATCCGAAAGACTGGCTCCACTTACCAGGTTCGTTGAATCCTGCCGTCTTACCATCCAGAGGCTGCAATGCTAAAAATCTGTTTCTGAGTAAATGGTGGGAGGGACCACAGTGGCTGAAACCAAGTGAGAGTGAATGGCCTAAATACGAATTAAAAATTGACGAACAAGAAGTTAGCAAAGAAAAGAGAAAAACAGTGGCTGTTAATAACAATGTAGAACTAACTTCACTTCTACCCAAACTAACCTACTTTTCTAAATATACTATGACAGTTAGGATGGTAGGATGGATACTGAGATTCAAACATAATTGCAGGAACGCAAATAACAAACTGAAAGGAGAAGTGTGTTGCGAAGAGGTCCAAAGTGCGGAGAAAAATATCTTATTGATTGTTCAGGATGAAGCGATGATAGATGTCAGCACTAGTAAGAAAAATAGCTTACATCTGTTCAAGGATGAAGAAGTTCGCACTAAATTTACTCTAAGTGATGAACCAGATGACTTCGTCTGTCCAATTTACTTACCTGGAAGACATCCAGTAATCGAAAGATTAGTAGCTACGAAACACCGCCTGTTGAATCACGCAGGTTCTAGCACTCTTATAACTGTTCTCAGAGTGTCTTATTGGATAACCGGTGTAAGAAAACTGGTAAAGTCAACGATATCAAAATGTATACACTGTAAACGACAGTTAGGAAAGCCCGCTCAAACACCTGTATCACCACTACCTACAGACATAATAAAGCCGGCTGCTGCGTTTGAAGTCACAGGAATTGATTTAGCTGGCCCACTTTTTTTGCTGTTGGGAGGGCAAATCTGGATAGTCTTGTTTACCTGTGCAGTTTACCGGGCTATACATCTTGAACTGACAAAGTCGCTATCTACAAAGGCGTTCCTTATGGCACTACGAAGATTTATTGCGCGCCGTGGAAGAGTCCACACTATATACACGGATAACGGTAGAAACTTCCACGGAGCCAACAACCAGTTGAAAGCCTTAAATTGGGATGAGATAGCGTCATACTCCAGCGTGCGTAATATCAAATGGAAGTTCAATCCTCCAGCCACACCATGGTGGGTGGATGGTGGGAGCGTTTGGTACGTTCGGTAAAGGAGCTTCTTCGACGTAACTTAGGAAATAAAACTGTCAGTTATAACGAACTTCAAACTGTGCTCTGCGATTGTGAGGCACTGATTAACTCAAGGCCTTTAACATATATCGCGGACGACTCTGAAAATCTGAAACCTTTAACACCTGCCTGTTTCCTGTAAGGACAACCCAGCAGCAAAGTTCCTGACCTGGACCAGATCGATCGTGACTCTTTAGATAGGCACCTCAGATATTTAAAAGGCAAGATTTACGAGAGCAGTTTAGAAAGGAATATTTAAGCATGCTTGTACAGAAGGGAAGAGGAAGAGATGGGATTGCGAGAGTAGCACGGGTACGCACAAGCGACGGCGAGTACACCCGAGCATATCAGTGTCTGTACCCGCTGGAAGTTACAACGATTGGAGTGCAGTGAAGTGGTAAACGTTTGTGACTACGTCCCAAAGGTGGGAGGATGTTGCGAACTCTTTCGCTGAACTTATGGTCTTTTAGTTTTAAGATTTATATTTTAACTGATGTCATTTTTGATAGATAAAAAGTTCATACAGTAAACGCAACGTTTCTACAATTTTTATCAACTACATTAGTTGGTTCTGGGGGCACGGCAGTGCCCCCGCCAAGTCGAGCAAAAAAAGGCACGGCCGTACCATCCTTTTCCCGAAGCCATTCGGGCAATTTTCAACCCCCTGTAACTTCGTTGTGGAAATAACTAGAAGCCTAAATTTTCAGTGACCAAGAAAACATTACATAGATATATATATTTCCAAATTACATTAAATTTGAACCAGTAGTTTGAGAATTATTGCAAGTCAAAGTTCCTTAATTTTGTCACTGACTGACTCACCGATCATCAAAATTCTAAGGTACTTCTAGCAGACACACAAACTTCAAATTTTGCAATCAGGTAGTATTTAGCCTACATAGAAAGGAAAAACTGAAACATCCTGAAATTTCAGTCCCGTTTCCTTTGCGGTTGGTAAATTCACGTCTCCATATAAAGTCTATGAGAAATAATTTTGCGAACTGGACAAGTAACTTTGTAATCGTATTTTTAGGACTAGGTAGTGGATATAAAAGTGGACTACCTACAAAAAGAAATGAGATTTCGCGAACGTACTCGTCATTGACCTATGTTTGCAAGTGAGAGCCGCGTGGGGCGCGGGGGGAGTCGATGTTGATGTTCCGCAGTGAGGAACAACGACAACCGCGCTCATTAGCGCGAGCGATTAGATGCTGTTCGGAATTTCGGATGTGCCCCAAAACGCTACACATAAGTTTGCGGTTTTCGTCTAAAATTTCATTTGTTATTATTGGTTTAACTAATTTGTTTACTGATATTGTTTGTTAGCGATTTGGATGTTGTTTGAATAATTTTAGGATGTCGTCATCATCATCATCATCATCATATCAGCCGCAAGACGTCCACTGCTGGACATAGGCCTTCCCCAAGGATCTCCACGACGGCCGGCTTTATGCTACTCGCATCCATCGGCTTCCCGCGATCTTCACCAGATCGTCGGTCCACCTTGTGGAAGGCCTGCCAACACTTCGCTTTCCGGTCCGAGGCCGCCACTATAGAACATTTCCGCCCCGACGGCCATCAGTTCTACGAGCAATGTGCCCCGCCCACTGCCACTGCTTCGCAATTCGCTGGGCTATGTCGGTGATTTTGGTTCTCCTGCCGCCGATTTCCTCATTTCTGATTCGATCTCGCAGAGATACGCCGAGCATAGCCCTTTCCATTGCCCTTTGGGTGACCTTAAGCTTTCTTATGAGGCTCATTGTAAAGGACTACGTCTCTGTTCCATAAGGCATCACTGGCAACACACACTGGTCAAATACTTTCGACTTAAGACACTGCGGTAACTGGGACGAGAATATGTTCCGTAGCTTACCGAACGCTGCCCAGCCGAGTAGGATTCGGCGATTGACCTCTTTCTCGAAGTTGGATCTACCTAGCTGGATTACTCGTCCTAGGTAAACATAGCGATCAACAACTTCGAACGGGCTTTTAAAGGGGTGAGTGCAACATGGATATTTGACATAACTTTTGTCTTCTCCATATTTATTTTGAGACCCACTTGTTGAGAAACTCTACTGAGATCATCGAGCATTGTGCCCAGTTCCTCCAGGGTCTCAGCCATGACTACAATATCGTAAGCAAATCGAAGGTAAGTGAGGTATTCGACGTTGACGTTGATGCCAAGTCCTTTCCAGTCCAGAAGCTTGAAAACGTCTTCCAACGCAGCAGTGAACTGTTTCGGAGATATAACATCTCCCTGTCTCACTCCTCGCTGTAACTTCTTGAGTTGTCGGTGTTCATGGGCGGTGGTGATTACTTCCCATCAGGTAACCCGCGTGCTCGCTTGCCCCCTCTCTTATAAAAAAAAATTGAATGGGTTTCGAGTTCTGGTCAAGAAGGTGGACTGATATAAAAACACTTCAACACTTCGATGTACCGGTAGTCAATTTGGCACCGCTGGAGAGACTGTAGCACGGCTCAGGTTTCGACTGAATCAAAGGCTTTCTCATAGTCCACAAACGCTAAGCATAGTGGCTGGTTCAGTTATTCTGTCTTCTGTATAACCTGCCGCAGCGTGTGGATGTGGTCTATGGTACTAAAGCCTTTTCGGAAACCAGTTTGTTCGATAGGCTGAAAATCATCAAACCTGCCCGCGAGACGGTTCGTGATGACTCTTGAGAATAACACCTTATAGGCATGGCTCAGAAGTGTGATGTGTCTGTAGTTCTTCAATTGAGTGTTATCACCCTTCTTGAAGAACAGCACCACCACACCTCTATGCCATGCTCGTGGCGTCTTGCCCTCGAGTACGACGGAATTAAATAACTTCTGAAGAGCTCTCAGTACTGGTGTACCACCCGCTTTCAAAAGCTCAGCCGTAATTCCGTCATCACCAGGTGCCTTGCCATTCTTAAGCTGTTTCAGAGCCATACTAATCTCGTACAGGCTGATGTCCGGGATGTCGTCGGTAAAGTGTCGGGTCAACCTAGCACTCGGGTCTTTTGCTAGGTTGCTGACAGGTGACTGTGTCGTGTATATCTGTCCGTAAAACCTTTCGAGCTCCCAAAAGCTCGGGCTTCGACGATACGATTCTGCCGTCCTCGGTCTTCAGCTTTGCCAGCACGCTCTGCCCAGACAGATCTCGTGCAAACACTTTTGAGCCCTTGTTTCGCTCGATATCCTCCTCAATACGGTTAGTATTGTAGAGGCGTATATCGCGACTTTGAAATCTGCCTATTGAGCCGCCGATACTGGGAAGCATCTTCCGAGGAATGCAATGTTTATATATTTTTTAGGATGCAGTGTATATACACTGCATCCTATATATATACTCATTATACTTATACATATTGTACCTACCTACCTGAACTTCTTAGACTCATTAGAAATAGGTATCTAGGTATAATTTCGCTTGATTTTATTTGTTTGATGATTGAATGTCCTATTAGTTTGTTTACTGATATTATTTGCTAGTGATCTAAAAACTTGTGTTAACAATTAAATAGCGCAATGCTTAAATCTCTTCCATATCCCGAAATAAAACTTACAGCCGTAGATAGCATAGATTGCCCCCAAAAAGTAATGTTAAGACGAAATATTGATGTAAGTCTAGGCCTAGTTAACGGTTCTATCGGTATAGTACAAGGATTAAAGCTTGATCATGAAACTACATACATAATTTAAAAAACACGAAGGTATTAAATTTAATAATGAGCATGTGTACGAGTTTGGTCCGGTCAAAACTAAATTTGAAATTATTAATAAAGCTTATGCTCATTGCGAACAGTTTCCAATATGTATGTATGTATTACGATACATAGGTAAGAGTCAAGGGCTAACGGCCGCACTCAGAGACGTCAATTAACTATTAAGTTTCAATAAAGTTGCTGCTGTCACTTTCTTTGCTATAGCAATAGAATAAGACGCAGCAACTTTTTTTTTTTACAAATACAAATACAAATATCTTTATTTTGAAAAAAATGTGGTACAAAAGATGGCCTTAACATTAAGAGTTTCACACACTTCACCAGTAATTGGCATGCAAAAGTAATTTTTAAGTCTAAGATTGCACAAATACCTATATTAGCTACTAAATTATTTTAAAAAGAAAGAAAAAAATTACCCTCACATACATACCACCATACCATACATACGGATACAACCTTAAAAATTAACCAAATACACATAACGTAACACTCACATATATTTTATGATAAAATATAACATACATTTATTTAAAATAATCAAAATATTCATCAATAGAGTAAAAACATTCTTGTATTAACCATTTTTTAAGTTTACATTTAAATAATTTAAGTGGCAATTCTTTTATGTCATCTTGTAAACGGTTATATATAGAGATGGACATGCTATATGTGTTCCGGCTGTACAATTTCGTCCTCCTAGCAGGTATGATGAGTCGGTTTGGGTACCTTGTGTTAAATTTGTATGTATCTTTGTTGGTTTTATATAATGAATTGTGAACTTTTACAAATAGGCAAATTTCATAAATATACATACATGGCACAGTGAGCAGTTTTAGTTCCTTAAATAATGGTCTACAGGAGGTTAAAATGTCAGCGTTGCAAATTGCCCTGATACACTGCTTTTGTGCTATCAATGCCCGTTTGGCCTGGGACGCATTGCCCCATAAAAGGATGCCGTATCGAAGTAAGGAACAAACATAACCATGATAAGCCTGAATCGCAATATCGTTGGTCCCGATTTTCGTAAGCCGCCATAGAGCGTATGCAAATGAATTTATTTTGTTGCATAATTTATTGATGTGTTCATTCCAGGAACATTTTTCATCCAAGTGAATACCAAGAAATTTAGTTTGATTAGATTCATTAATCGTTTGATCTGAAAACTTAACAGTTAGAGAGTGTTTATTAGCATTTTTATTGATAAACTGTATGTAGGTCGTTTTACTAATATTGATATTTAAGTTATTTTCGTGTAGCCATGTAATAATTATTCTAATTGTGCTGTTTATTTTATCACTATAAATGCTGACATCACAACATGGTATCACAATTGATAAATCGTCAGCAAAAAGTGTGCTGTCATATTCTGTTACGTTTGGGAGATCATTTACATAAAGTAAAAATAACAACGGTCCCAGAATGCTCCCTTGTGGTACACCAACCCCGTTTATCTCAGTTGAAGAATTATGAATAGTAACTACATTATCAGAATTAATTTTGGTTATTTCTACAAACTGAGTTCTTAAACGCAAGTAGTCCCTGAGCCAATCATTTGCTATACCTCTTATACCGTAAAGCTCACATTAGGCAAGGAGTAATTCATGAGATACACAATCAAAAGCCCGGCTCATGTCGAAGAAAACTGCTGTAACGGGGGTGCTCTTATCCATATATCCCAGAATTTTGCCATAGTTGCGGCGTCATACAGACATCTCAACACTTGGATATATCGCCATTCTACTTGGCAACGTTGCAATGAATTTAGAACTGACCAGGTCTCGATAGAGTCAAAAGCCTTCTCATAGTCCACGAATGCTATGCACAGGGGCTGATTATACTCCTGGGTCTTTTGTATAATTTGCCGCACTGTATGAATGTGGTCTATGGTGCCGTAACCTCCTCGAAACCCGGCCTGCTCAGGGGGTTGAAATTCGTCGAGTCTTCGTGCAAGGCGGTTCGTTATGACTCTTGAAAACAGCTTGTAGACGTGGCTTAGGAGTGAAATTGGACGGTAGTTCTCCATTAGGGTTTTATTATCCTTTTTAAAGAACAACACGACAATGCTCCTACTCCACGCCTCTGGAGTTCTTCCATCAAAGAGAACAGTGTTAAAGATGTTCTGAAGCTCATTCAATACAGGTGTGCCTCCTGCTTTTAGGAGCTCAGTTGTAACACCGTCCTCCCCGGGAGCTTTTCCATTTTTAAGCTGTTTAAGAGCCATCTCGATTTCGTGTAGGCTTATCTCTGGCAAGTCCTCAGTATAGTGATGGGTTAATAGGGCTCTGGAGTCCTCATTTACGGGATCAGGTGGAGATGCGTGAGAGGCGTATAAACGGCTGTAGAAGTCCTCAATTTCCGAAAGAACTCCCGGCTTAGAAGTAACGATTACTCCACTGGCTGTGGTCAACTTCGTCAGATGGCTCCTCCCAAGAGACTGGACAAAAACTTTCGACCCCCGATTTCGCTCAATCGCTCGTTCAATAGAACATGCATTGATGCGTTATTTTAAGATCTTAAGTGGTAGATTGTTGATAGGAGTTGTACCTAGTTTGCCCAGGTGCATGATTAGCATGTGTTTGAGCGCATCACTCGCCAACAAACTGGGTAACAGTTTGGCGAGCATTTATTTATAATATAACGCATGTACCTTTTTTAAATAAATAAATAAAAAAAAAAAAGCATCGGAGGTCGCGTCGCACCAGTTTGTCAATCTTCTTGTTCAGAGCCCGACGTTCTGACGGAGTGACGGGTGGGTTTTCTCGTCGTTCCCTCATAAGTTCGAGAGCTTCAGTCGAAAATTTTGACTTCCTACCCCTACGCTGCATCGTGCAAAATTTAATACCTTCCTCCCTGAGGACTCCCACCACATTTTCGAGGGCCTCAATAATAGGCCACCACCTACCCACCACCACTACTACCACACCACTACTACTACCACATAGGAAACCACAAATATCAACGATATTTGTGGTTTCCACGGCAGTAAATCGATTTTCTAGATTTGACTGGAATGTTTCAGAAGGTGGTACAGGTTTATACACCGACCTCAGCACACTCGGACGAGGTGGTGGAGGATATGTTTGAGGACATATCAAAGGCCTTACACTCCACCACCAAAGCCCATTACAACGTTGTTATGGGGGACTTCAACGCTAAAGTGGGAGTACAGAATCGCAGTGAATCGGTAGTAGGATCCCACGGTTTTGGATGCAGGAACCATAGGGGGCAAATGCTTGTCAACTTCCTGGAAAAAGAGGGGCTTTTCCTAATGAACTCTTTCTTTAAGAAGAAGCCCCAGAGGAAGTGGACATGGCAGAGCCCCGACACTAAAACGAAAAATTAGATTTACTTCATTATAGCGGACAAGAGGCACATATTCAGAGACGTCTCAGTGATCAACAGGTTCAGTACTGGAAGTGATCACCGACTTGTCCGAGGCTCTCTGAATATCAACTTTAAGCTTGAACGTGTCCGTTTGATGAAGTCGAGGCTCCGACCAAACATGCACCAAACTATAGTGATAGTTTGGTGCATGTTTGGTCGGAGCCTAGACTTCATCAAACGGTCGGTGTATAAACCTGTACCACCTTGAGGCTATACCTCTTGGTCAGCTTTATTATGAGGTATGCAACCCTGTTCGACACACTCGAAATTTCCACAACGTTGTCAGAGGGGGCTTTATTGACCAAGAACCCTACGCCACCCTGGGATAGCTGGTCTCCCTCTCGAAAGTACATAAGGTGACCTGATTCAAGGGTTACAGTGTCCTCCTCTTCTCTTCGGACTTCGGATAACCCCAGAATGTGCCACTTTATCCTTCCGAGTTCTTCCTCGAGTTGTGCCAGGTGTTCGTCGAGCCGCAACGTCCGTCCGTTATACGTCGCCAAGGTCAGTTGTTTTTGGCGGCCATCCGTAACCCGGGGATTCTTCGCACCCCCTATCCTGCCGTTACCGTGACCGCCGCCGTGATCAGGAATAGCAGGGCGGCCGGGAACTGGGGGCCGTGGTTCGTGGTGTGCAGCCATTGGAGGGTATGCCCTAATCGCCACGCTGGGCAGGCGGGTTGGCGATCGCAGGGTATAGCTTTTCGCACCGGTGACGCTGCTGCCCGTCCCCGGTCTGTAGTACCTATTTAGCTACACCATTTCGATGGTTATACCGCCATATGTCGGTCGCCAGAGCCTCGTTTGTTGGTCGGCAGGATGCACCGCGGGCAGGTGAGGTTGGCTGGGAGCAGCAAGATGGTATTTGCTCCCTTACATCCCATCCCATCCATTATCACATAATAATTAAACAAACACTAAAAAGGGAACAAATGTTAGGAAACATTACAATTTTTTTGGAAAGTCTGTCCTTAATGAAATGAAATACGTACAAAATGAAAATTTTATTTGTACCTACCTACTTTTTAACGAAATTACTGACTCTCCGCAGACGAAGTCGCGGGCAGACAGCTAGTCTGGTAATATTGTAAAATATTTTTTTCTCCTTCAATCCTCCACGCGCTTCCGGAGTTTCGTTTTTTAGGGTCTTGTACTCAGTTTGCGTTGTATGACACCAATGGCAATGCTCTAATGAAAAGTCTACTACTTTACCCAATAAAATCGGATTAAAAAGATAATTATTAACTCATTAGTAATTAGTTATTAAGGAATGTTCAGTCAGCTTCATCAATTTCATTGAACGTTTTTCTATTACACAGCATGGCACAGGCATCGGCTCGCTGCCGGCTTGGATGCAATAATGCAGTAAGAAATGTGGGTCGTTTTAAAAAAAAATAAAATAGATTCTTATTTAACCCTTTAATTCGCAATGTCGTTTATAAACAACATTATAATAAAAAAAAATCCTGTTGGTTTATTTTTAACTATAACGGTATATCAGTTTGATTACTTAAAAAGTCGATATTCTGTGCATTAGAAATCAATGAGTTTATTGCTCTTGCGCATCCATGTGACATTTAGCGACAAGATAGCACCGACTCGACACGCAATGTCAGGAGGCCCGGTAAGAAAAAAATATTTAAAAATAGTTTTACTCGCTTTTTCTCGTTATTTTTTACAAAAACGCATTGAAAAATGTTCAAACTATGGATTATCATTTGTTTTATCACGCTTTGTGCACATACAGAGGCGCTATAACTCTTTGAATGTTGATGTTGTTTGTAAACGACATTGCGAAGCACTGAGTAAACGACTCGCTTGCGCCTATGTTGTTTTAAAACGACATTACCCATTTTCCAGACACTTAATTGTTTCACGAATCTTTGATGTTTTTCTCAATATTCTAATATGTAACTTTGTAAATGAAATGGTTTTGGGTGGTTTTGTGTGTTTCTTAACATATTAAGTGCCGGACAATTCACTAATTACCCTGGCTCCTAGGGGAATAAACGCAATGCGATGCGATTCCGACTGAGAATAATCACGTGGTGTGGTCTTCACTTCCTATGTTATATTTTATATTATTATATTTATGTTTTCCACTCTCCTATTTATCGTTTTTTATTTAGGAACTATTAAAAATATCCAGAAAAAATAATTAAGTACACATTCTCATTTATTTAGAGGCTTTATATATACATAATTAAGTATAATCTTTATTGAGTTCTTAGCGCTGAATTCGTTAAATATTATGGTTTGGCTTGTTTTGTTTTTGCATGTTTTGTTTGTTTGCTTCTTTCAGGGTAAAATAAAGCCCATTTTATTTTACCCATTGTATTGCAAAAATTACGGCTCTTGTGCCACCGAAAATTACTGATGCATCTAATAGTAGCAGCTCGGATGAAAAGCCTGACTTTCCGCCTCTACATAACATTCCCCATGACATTTACCCCCTACGAGACTCCGACGCTAGCTCCGACCCACGTTCCATTCCCTCATCGCTTGAGAGGCTTGGTGTTCTGGAGATTTCAGACGAACAATTGGTGGTCCCATGTGGCAGTCGTCGCTTTTCGGACATTGAAACCGTTCCACTAGTCCCTGTCGCGGGGCAATTGTTTCCAGATACAGACATGCACCCTACCCTCTCTGGATTCTGTCTCTTCCGTGCTGACGCCTCTCACTGCTTGTCCTGTAATACAAACTAGGTCGAAACGCAAAGCCAACACAGCACCAACCCCAAGACAAACTGTAAAGAAAAGGAAGTGTGTTTATAAGCCTCTGACATTCAATTAGAAACTTTTCAAAACTCAAACACAGACCTGAAATTGAAACCATCTCACTAAATATCCATCCAACACTTGAAGCCACCACCATTGAACGTGTGTCAGATGTTTATATACATGTTTCCTGCAGTGAGAGGCGGTAGCGCGGAGGGGGTGTAGTTTGGAGGAGGTCTATCTACCTTCTTACCCTCTCGTATCTTGAAGTGGTAGCCTTGTGGCAGGGATTGGTTTCAATGTCTGAAAAGCGTCAGCTGTTGTTTGTGATTTCCAATTCTTCGTCTGAATTCTCTGGAATATTGAGTTTCTCGTGTGATGGGGGTGTTGAGCGTGGTTCGGAGTACTTCAGAGGTATCGTCGGAGTCAGTAATTCGGTTCGGTTCGGTGAGTCAGTTCGGTGATTGGAAATCAGATTCCCTTTAGGAGCGTAGGTTCGTATCCTACCGGCTGCGCCATGATTTGTATGTCTGGGACAGAGGAGCGTCAATCATACACGGTGTTCTTGCTAAGTCTGCCTTTATTCACCTACCCTCACATGTACATATATTCTGATATTATGACAGTTGGGGTTTTAAATTGGATATTTCCCTGTCTTTACTACAGTTCAAGGCAGATGAAAATATTGCAAAAATGGGTGCACCAAGACCCAAGGCGTCCAGTGCGAACTCCGTTTGTGTTATACTCCTAATAAAACTGTTTCATCTTGTTTCATGTCGCCAATTACGTTTTTTATTGTAGTTTTTTTATTTTATTTAATCACCCGTTTCCTTCGCAGTGTGGTTTGTATACAACATACATGAACAATTGTTCTTTACTGAGTGTTGGGCAATGTTGTTTATAAACGACATATATTATTTCCGTATATACATATAGTAGATTTTTTAAATTATTTTTCTGGGCTCATAAAAATGCCAAATAACCAGTTTTTTTCGGAAATTTCTTTTAAAATTGGAAAAAATCTCCTCTGGTCATTAAAGGGTTAAAACAAAATCACGATCGCGTCCTAGGTGTAACGAAAGTTAGTCATACAAACTATATGGGTAACTTTCGTTACACAAAGGAATCAATTAAGTTTTGTTTTAATTAAAGCCCTTAACTATATACATTTTTTTTTAAAACGACCCATGTAAGGGGCGACGACAGCAGCAACGGCGCAAGGATCCATACATTTTTATTTATTTTTATGTTGCCATGCCGTTTGGTGGAAAAACGCTCAATGTTAGATCATATTATTCAATAAGTTACTTAATATTAATATTATGTCAGCTGGCTGATGCAGTATTACCTTTACAGCTCTGATCAAGGATCTCTCATTAATAAGGCCTACTACTTCTTATCCCTGAGTTGGCTAATACTGAGGGCCTGCAGTGTGGTGCTGGCTGCTGCCGATATCAATGTACACTCAAAAGGCGCATTACCGGACCTTCAAACTTGTTCATATAGAGCTTATAACATCGAGGTAACGTTAATAGATAGTATTTTAAGATGCCTGATGATTTTAAGGTGCCTGTGGACTACGGGCTTTAAATACCTAATTGTGCTTCTCAAAAAGCTTTTTTCTAAAACTTTATTTAATCTTTCTTTTAATATTGTCAAGAAATAATACCTGATCAAACAGTATTCAAAGCAAATAAAAGATTCAGTTAATTGAAAATACAGTTTATTTGGATTAAAATATTAAAATTAACATTAGAACAAAAGATATTTCATTTGAGGAGACAAGTCAATAAAAAAAATATTGCCCCAAGTTCATATGCAACCCGTATGTCGACTGCTGCCTGCGACTCAATTTGAGACGGATTCCTTTATCGTTGATCTGTACAAATAGTTTCATTTTCATCATTAGCCTGTATCGCTTTAAGATTAACCAAGTATCTCTGCAAAATCGCTTTTATCTGTTAACTACTCTGTGTTATAGCCAAAACGCACAAACAAAGACAAACTTTCGCTTATAGATAAGAATTATTTATTTATATTAAAAATAGGAGATTTTTCGATTGAATGTATTTTTTTGTTATTCATTTGAGGTTTTGGATATCTCAATGTAACTTTAATTTTTTAATGGTTTAGGTATTACTTGTATTTTAATTTGGTTGGTTTCAGATCAGCAGGCTTAAAACTCAGTTAATGCATGATTTCGTAGCTTTCAAAGGGATGGGACTTTTTGCTTTGGACCGGAAACTGCTACTAGAGGTAATGCGGTAATTACGGTGATAATTATAACGAGGATGATACAATCAAGTTCATAATAACACAAAAATGTTTAACAAAAAATAAAACTGTCTTCAAAAATCCAGAAAACAAGGTTAAATAATGATTACAAGACACCTAGGAATTGCCTATTTGGTGCCTAATAGATTCATGATTATACATTGTAATAGCCAAATAGACTTCTGTCCATTTTAGTCTATTAAAAGCAAACATTTAATAGGAAATCACCTGTTTGTTTGATCTTAT
The DNA here is from genome assembly GCA_963241965.1 of Tortrix viridana. Lineage (NCBI taxonomy): Eukaryota > Metazoa > Arthropoda > Insecta > Lepidoptera > Tortricidae > Tortrix > Tortrix viridana. Next base: position 34,021,718 of record OY725171.1, on the reverse strand, counting down.
AAGAGAGACGGACATTATATTTATATAAAACTTATTTTGTGAGTCATAATAATGGTTGTTGGGAATAATTTATTATTAGTTTGGAGGGTTATGAGATATTAATCTCATAACCCATAACATATAACTAAACTTTTCATATTGTATGTTCGTCTGTATTAACAGACGAACATACAATATGAAAAGTTTAGTTATATGGTTAATGTATATTAATAAAAGAAGAAAATAGGATTAAATATTCATATTCATATTCATTTATTCATAATAGTTTTTATATTACACGTCATCAGGGTATTTATAATTAAAAAAATATATAATAGCTATATAGATGGGTCCTACGTAAGTTATGGTAACTTGAAATACGCAACTTTACAGCAGAGTAGTTTAAAGTTGAAAATTGATGCCGTGGATACAATTTTTAATAGATCTTATTCAAATTTGGTACGAATGTCAAAAATAATTTTGTGTTTAAATTGATCTTATTAATATAAAAACAGACATTGGTTTAGCTGCAATTGTTCTTACGACACTTTTAAGTGGATTAAAGATTAAGATAACTATTGTTTGTGATACTAACCATGTTGTACGTTGGAATAGCTGGTCTATAAAATATCGTAAGTACAACATACCATAACACCCTTCAGCCGCATCATCCGTAAGTTAAATCTGGTTGCCGATAGGACAGATTTATTTTTTTGTAATATTTATGAATTTTTAAATGTAACTTTGTATGTATTGTCTAATGTTATTAGTTAAGTTATATATGTAATTTGATTAAGTTAATTTAAGGCACTATTGTCTTTGGGTGAACCTGTAAAAATAGTTGCTCAAATGAATAAATAAATAAATAAAAATAAATAAATAACTTACGTGGGAATAGTGCTATATACTACTCTGTCAAGAAAGTACCGGGAAAAGATCAATAATACACAAACTGTTTGTTAATCATCCAAATTTATTTTATCACCTTCAAAGTATGCTCCTTCAGAAACGATACACTTACGCCAACGAATAATCCAATCATCAAAACATTTTTTAAACGCTGTTTCCGGAATTGAATTCAGTTCTCGGCGCGAATTCTCCTTTATGTCTTCTACCGATTGAAAACGGGTGCCACGAAGTGGTAATTTGAGTTTAGGAAAAAGAAAGAAGTCGGCAGGAGCCATATCTGGTGAATATGGTGGTTGCTCGATGGTATTTGTTGAGTGTTTGGTCAAAAATTCTTTCACAATGATGGCCTTGTGCGAAGGCGCATTATCGTGGTGCAAAATCCAAGAATTTTCATTCCACAAATCTGGCCTTTTTCGTCGAATTTGCTCTCTTAAATGCCGCATAACGCTCAAATAATATTCTTTATTTACCGTTTGACCTTCCGGCAAGAATTCCGAGTGCACAACACCGCGATAGTCAAAGAAAACAGTCAACATGACTTTGACTTTTGATCGACTTTGGCGTGGTTTCTTCGGTTTCGGTTCAGTTGGAAGGCGCCACTCCGAAGCTTGTTGACTAGTTTGCATGTCAAACTCGTAAACCCACGTCTCGTCACCAGTAACAATGCGTTTCATGAATGTTGGGTCGGAATTGACTCGTTCTAGCATGTCCTCAGCGACTCTCATGCGATTGAGTTTTTGGAGAAAATTCAGGTCTTTTGGGACTAGCCGAGCGGTAACATGTTTCATACCCAAATGATTAGTTAAAATAGTACGGATCGACTCGTGAGATACAGAAAGTTCGGCGGCTATCTCTCTCAAAGTTGAATGAGGATTTTCAGTCACTATTTCCTTCACTTTTGCGATGTTAACTTCAGTTGCAGACGTTGATGGCCTACCAGAGCGAGGCAAATCTTCCATCACATCTCGACCGCTTTTGAACGCTTTGTACCACTCATAAACACGTGTTTTTGATAAAGTCGAATCACCGTAAGCCTTCTGTAACATTTTCAGTGACTCCGAACACGAAATTCCATTGGCGATGCAAAATTTAAGACAAACTCTTTGTTCAATGTTTTTGTCCATTATGAAATTCGCAATACACACTAGATATGATATAACTAAAAACAGCACTGTATTTAATATAAATAACAGATGCAACTCAAACTCCGCGCCAAAATAGAAAACAGTTGTGCCAATCTAACAACAACAAAAAAAACAAAAATTTGAATTTGGAACCATAAACAAATCATCCATTCTCGATACTTTGTTGACTGAATGTACTAGTGCGGTCCAAAAGTTTCTGGCTGGAGAAATATGGCGGGTTAAAAATAAAAACAAATGGTGTCATTGTGATTGTCATTTATTCTGCTTATTCGTGTATAGTTTTGAGATTTCTGTTGGTTGTGGTTTTGATTTGACGGCGTTTAGAATAATAAGAAGTCTGAAAGTTTTTGAAATGTTTAAATTGTAATATCGTTCCGTGATCAAGTTCCTGACAAACGAAGGGGTCAGCCCGACCGATATAAAAAAAAGGTTAGATGCTGTGTACGGGGATACCTCTCCGTCATTTTCCACCATTAAAGAATGGAGTAAACATTTTCGTTTAGGGCGGGAGTCCATTGACGACGAACCTCGCTCCGGCCGGCCTGTGGAAGCACTCACCGTGGACTGCGTCAAATTAGTGGAAGAGGAAGTTCTGAGTGATCGAAGACTGAAGACTAAAGAAATAGCGACAAGGACAGCGCTTTCAAAAACTTCAGTTCTTAGGATTCTTCATGAACATCTTCACATGAATAAAGTTGGTGCGAGGTGGGTGCCCAAACTTCTTTCAAGCTTGCAGCGAAGTGAGCGAAAAGCGTGCTCTCAAGAAGATTTAGACGCATATAGACGACACGGAGAGAGTTTTTTGGAGTCAATTGTTACGGGGGACGAAACCATGGTTTTGTACTATGATCCTCTCTCCAAAAGGGAATCGATGGAGTGGCGTCGTCCTGGTGAAAAGCCGCCTAGGAAGGCCAAGGTAACACAATCCATTAAAAAGATAATGGCTACGGTATTCTGGGATTGTCACGGAATACTACTGATTGACATAAAAAAAAGGAATACCACGGTAAATGGTAGCTACTACGCCACCCTTATTGAGCAGTTACGAGAGGCGATCAAGCAGAAACGTCGTGGAAAACTTAGCAGAGGTGTACGGCTTCTCCACGACAATGCACCCGTTCACACCGCTTCAATTGCCAAGGCTGCTGTTGCGAAATGTGGCTCCGAGGAAATTCGCCACCCACCTTACAGTCCCGACCTGGCCCCGAGTAACTATTATTTGTTCTCGAAACTTAAGGCAGACTTAAGGGGAAAAAGATTTTCTTCAGATGATGAAGTGACCCGTGCGGTTTACGCTCATTTTGAGGACAAAACTTCTGAGTATTTTTATAAGGGGATAGAAATGCTTATTAAGAGATCTGAAAAGTGCATTGAAATAGAGGGAGACTATATCGAAATATAAAAAAAGTTTGGTTAATATATGTACTTCTTTTCTTTGTTAGGCCGGAAACTTTTGGACCGCACCTCGTATATGTAGGACATACTACAATGTAGTACGGAAAGTTGAACCAAAAATATATAGTATCTTTTGTTGGCAACTCCAACAAACCATAGATTAAGACAAGCATTTAGTTTTTAAGTTTGTGTTAACCATTCGTTTATTCAATTTATTATTATTACACTCCATGTGACCACTGCAACATCTATTTTTATATATTAAGAAGATTCCTGCCTTCCACGCGAGAACAGCGCCCTAACAGTCAATTCAGCACGCTACATAAATGGTCCTTCGAAAGCAAGAAGAGGAAGAAAGGAAAAATCTGCGAACAATAATTTTCAAAGGCCCAGGCTGTCTAGTCTGCAACGTGGGTGAGTCACCGTGTTTAAAGCACGCAAAAAGGAGACAAGACTTGCGAGCGGCGCGACGCGAAGACATATCGTCGCATCGTACAAAAAAGTGCAATTTAATTGTGCAGATCCATCGTCCTACGCGATGCCTAGATATAACCCAGACAACCTAAAACATTCATGATCATTGTTTTTTACATTAATAACTGCCTTTTTATTCATTATGTCACGGGGTAATTCTATATAGGAAGAACCACGTAATGGGTTAAATTTATTTACATTGACATCTAGATAGTTGAATTTTACTAAAGTCCAACCACTATGTTTCTTCTCAAAGTTAGATAATCTTGTTAAAATTTCGTTAACTACAGACACAAAAATATCATTTTTATCACTACTAACATCCATTACATTGTTACTGAATTGAAGTCAAACGTATTATTTAAATGTTTGGTATCTTGAGTTAAATCCGCGTTAAGAATAAAGTTTACTTTTAAGGCGCAATGATCACTAAGTGACCGATCTAATAATGTAAAGATTTTTTCTTTATTATTTTGTAAAATTGTTTCGGGAGCAAATGGATTGTAAACATTTTCATTGAGCAATATTCTGTAAGTAGCAACGCTATTCCTAAATGCGTTTTCAATCGACTGTAGATTAACCCATTGAATATCAGACCTTAAAACATTATTTTTGTGGATATTACTATTCAAATGGTTGGAGAAGTATCTTTTGGATACATACTTATTACACACAGAACATTCAACTTTATCATTATTTTTTGTACTCACATGGCATCTAAGCCTGGTTCGGCTGATGTTGATGCTACATCGTGACTAGTTAAAGGTCGGTTTTTCTTCACGAGTACTCCTTCTGTCTCCGAAACTGTAGTTGTTCTTTTCACTCCACGGCCTACTTGAGTAGATCTATTAAAAATAAGAAAACATGAAATTAAACATGTATTACTTAATATCAAATACAATGTAATTAAAAAATTGGTTGGTTGGTTATACTAACTTAAATCTTGCTACATTGTTGACAATATGCTTGCATCTTTAAAACTCCGTCAATCACATCTGGTGACGATTTATTCAGTTTATTATGTTCCTTAATATGACCATCACATTGTGTAAAATATGGTCTAATATCAGAATCTTCTAAAAGCGCGGGAGGTAATTTATTTGATGTAAACCACAGCCGTATACTTCTGTGGAATTTAGCTAAAATAAACTGTTTACTTAAATATTCAATTTGATCACGAGTTAAAGTTAATCTAATATCATTGTAAGTGAACACCATGATGAATAAGCTAGCACTATGCACTTAGTAACACAACCACAGCAACCAAAACAATGAATGATTTCAACACCAATTACCTCACTTAAATAGGAGTCGACCCATACAACCATAACAATAAAATCAAGCCACAACACGTTAAAAACCCAACCTTTGTCAAGTACTGGACAAATGCTTTTAAACAGGTTGGAACAGGAATATTTAAGTTTTAAAATATTACTTACGCATCACTGTGAAGCCTTCCGGAACATTATGTTGAATTCTCATAATGTTGAATTCTCGAAATGTTGGATTCTTAAAATGTTGAATCTCAAAATGTTGGATTCTCATAATGTTGAATTCTCATAATGTTGAATTCACGAAATGTTGAATTCTCATAATGTTGAATTCTCGAAATGTTGGATTCTCAAAATGTTGGATTCTTAAAATGTTGAATCTCAAAATGTTGGATTCTCATAACGTTGAATTCTCGCGTACTCGCCGGCGGTGGGGCCAGTGCCTTAATTATTTCACCATTTTCCTTTTATATTTTACACCTTAGATTGTGTTATCATATGTGTTGTTTTTAGGTTTTCTACGTGTTTATTTATAAGCTTATATTTAACTTAGCATTTCGGTTTGTTAGTAAGAAAGAAAACCGTTGTCATTTAAAGAAACTTTACAAGGTTTCAACCTCTTGACCGCCATCGTCTCAGAGACAAAGTGACATTATGTATTATGTATGAGTATCACGCAGTTCAAACTTGAAAGTTACCTTTTTGACGTACGGCTGTTAAAAGGTTCACACACTATGTAGAATACAAAGAAATTAAAAACTATGTAGAAGTTAATGCATTTTAATATTAAATGATATATTTTTATTTAGGTAGTTAAGAAAACAACGTATTTTCTCTTATAAAAAAACAACACAAAATATATTTATTTTCTTCTGTATGGTACTTAATTACTTATTAGGTACTTAATTAACTTAAAATTAATTTTTAGTTTATAAAAACATTTTTTCCTTATTTATTTTTACCTAGCTTAAGCCTAGTAAATATTATATTTTGCAGAAACTTCAAAGGTGAGATTGACAGTTTGTCTAACTTATTCAATAGTTTTTTATACTTCCGGTCAAAAATAATATCCGTTCTTCTTCGATTTTTTTGGAACGGAAGAAACAAACCTCTTCCAATTTTGCTGTCAAAATAATGTGCTTCTTTTTGTATCGTATGCCATATGAGAAATATATTAGGTGTTTTTGGAAGTCTAGACTTCAATTTGCGATGATACCCTTCACATGAATTCGTAGTTCTATGGACATCATCTGCACAGCTTAATAAATTGTGGTCCTTATTATACCAGGTATCTCTAAAATATTTCATAAACAAATGCATCTTCGTTGTATTTGGAGCTATATCTTTAATCGCTTGCCAGGTCTTTTGCATATGTATGGAAGGCAGAAGAACAAAATAAGAGCATAATCTGACAATGTTTCTTTCAGATTTATTGACGACAAACTTGTTAGTGGTTTTCTGTTTCTTTTTGATTATCTCTATTTTTTTCGCCATATCCCAAATTGCTTTGTTATAATGATGATAACACCCTGTAATTTTCACATCTTCATATATCTGTTTTACAGCATTTATTGGGGCAATTTCGTAATCACACTTGAATAGTCTCATATTCACTTTGAGTTCATTTTTAATAAGTGAAAACAGCCGGGTATAAGTCCTCTGCGTTTTGTTTGGTAAAAAGGCATATATTACTGGATAAACGTGTATGCTTTTTTTATCAGAATAAACATCAAGATGTAAAATATATAACTGATAAAAAGGTCGCGGAGTAACGTGGAAAGTTCCGTCGCCGTAATATGAAATACTTTTGGCACAACGTAAAGTTTTCAACGATTTGCGGGAGCACATTATAATTATCTTTTCCTCATTTCCGTCTTCAATCACAGTACATTTTTCTCGCAACCCTTTTGGTATTCTGACGTCTTCAAGTTTCTTAAAACATAATGTATCTGAATCTAAAAACCGTTTCCTTGCTCTGTATAACGTGGGTCGAACCGACGAATATGTGGGTAAATCATACACAGGACAATCAGGATGACATTCTTTAAATTCTGTTACCATATTTTCGAAAATTTCTTGAACAGATTTCAAGTTATTACATACCTCTTTCTTAATGTTATTCAGAAGCTCTTTTATTAATAACGAATTGTCATTTATGTTACATTTATGAACTGTTTCACGTATTATTTTAGTTTTGTCCTTATTTAGTGTGACTGTTGCAGTACATACATTCCGATTAGTACATTTCCATCGTGTCGAGCCATCAAAATTAGTTTTTCCATCTTTGCTCATAGTATACTTTCCATTCAGTACTAGCATGTCCTTTTTCTTTTGGTTTTTCATAAAATGTATGACTTTATACGCATTCATGATTCTTTTATCAAGATTTAAGCAATTTATGATCAATTTGAGACGATTGACATCCGTCAATGCTATTGTGATTTTCCTTTTCATTATAAGTGGCCAGTATCAGCTAGATATGTAAGTAGTTATGCTAAGAGGTATTAAGTACCTACTCGTAAATATCAATCATATAGCTCATCGCTGGGCGATGAACTATAAATATATTTCTCTCTCTCTTTTATTTACACGCTAGCGATTATCTTTTGTTACATATGCATACAAAGTTATACAGATGTAGTGCAAAATGATTTTCCTTCGGGAAAACTCGGATCTCAATCGGAATACGATGGCACCCGAACTGTCAATCAATGATTGTATTAAATGAGTGACGTTTTCATGTCCATTAAAATGGAACTTTATTGTTTAGTGTCAAATGACAAAGTGACAAATGACAGCATATGGCACTGTATAATATAGAGATGTTACAACCACCTTCAATAACTTTGAAAATACTCAGTTTTATTGCCATTAGTAAACAAAACATTATCTTCACATTAAAACATAAAGTACAACAAAATAAAGCTTATTGGGAAATATTTACAAGAATAAAACTCAATACCTGCCTACTTAAAAACAGCATCTACTAACGGGGCTAGTATGAAAAAAAAAGTCATTAGCGTCCCTCTCGCACGTAAGTAAATAACCCGCGTGTGAGAGGGATGCAAACGACATGAAGACTTTCATACTAGGCCCGCTATGATGCTTATAGGTACAGTCACCGTCATAAATAAGTGATGATTTCTATACCTTGTCGCTTTTAATCGTTGGACAATTTCGTATTACATTTCAAACTGACGTTAAAGTGACTAGGTTCATAAATGATAACTTATTTATGCCAGTGACTGTACTTAACATTAATATTTTACCTACTGCATATTTGGGTCGATATTTTCAACATTTTCTATTTCACAATCTGAGTAACCGTCATCGATCATATCATAGTCAGATTCGTCAGTGCTTTCATTTACGTTAATTATAATCCTATCGATGTGATCATCCATCGAGTGTTCCTGTGACCGATATTCATTTTCACATTTCATGGCATGATCACAAACTTTCTTCCATTCATCCGGGCCAATCATATTTAATTTTTTCTTCAATCAATTTTTTTACTGTACCCATATTCATGTCTATGTTCCTTTTTGATACGTAACCTTTTATCTGTGACCATATATTTTCTATAGGGTTGAAGTCGGGATGGAATTTCTTGCGTGGTCTTCCCAGCTTAATATTGTTTGTGATGGCATCTTTATTTTTTCTATATTCTTCTTCCTGGTTCAAAAATTTTCTTATTGTAGGTTTACATATGCCTGTTGCGTCCGAAATTCGCTGTTGAACTTTGCCAAAATACTCTGAGTTATTGCTATTTTTGAATTTGCTATTTTCTGATAAGAAATACAGGTATATATTAAATATAATTCCTTGGACTGGATTTTTTAACCGATTTCGAGGTTTTGGCATGGTAATACAACCAATATAACCTTTTTATAAGTAAACTGTAAATATAATCAAAACTATAGCGAATATTTGAATTGCGTGTTAGCCACTCTATATATATATTCGTCTGCTGATGCGACTTACCCCTACGGCTGTAAGATGGGTACTGAAGCTAATTGAGAGAGCACGAGAATTCAACATTTTGAGATTTGAGAATCCAACATTTTGAGAATCCAACATTTTGACATTCAACATTTAGAGATTCCCTGTTGAACATTTTGAGAATCCAACATTTTGAGAATCCGACATTTTGAGACTCAACATTTAGAGATTCCCTGTTGAACATTATGAGAATCCAACATTTTGAGATTCAACATTTTAAGAATCCAACATTTCGAGAATTCAACATTATGAGAATTCAACATAATGTTCCGTAAGGCTGTGAAGTTGACTTATAATTCAACCGATCTCGTGCAGTTCTTGGTCTGCTTCAAACTCTTCACAGAGCTTGATGAGTTGAGAATCGTAGATATCGCAGTTCAGACTGTCCATTTTGAAATGAAAGCTAGAAATGATTTATCCTCTGCATTGATTTCTCACGTTTAAATAGACGAGGTGGGGGTCGTCGTGAGCTTTACAAATATTCAAAAGTATCAAATCAACACATGTTTTCTTTTTGCAATCCGAAAGAATACAAATCAAACTTAAATTAATACTAATAACGAATTACATTTACCTGCCTATCCTTAACTAGAGCTAAAAGTTAGTATTAATTCTACAAAGAATGTGTGAACTAAAATATGATTTTTATTTTTACATGTAATACAATAATAGGTAACCTTTTGTTAAATCTACACAAACACTTCTTATCACTGTCTCTTATTGTCAATAAAATATTTCACACAGAGCTTAAAGTAATTTAAGTTAACAAAAAATATGTAAACTAATATAGGATTTTTATTTTTACTTGTAAAGAATACAATAATAACCTTTTGTTAAATATACACAAGCTCATTTTATCACTGTTCCTTATTGTCAATAAAATATTTCACACAAGGTTGTCTTTAGAAGCTAATTGCTTTGTGATGTTAAATATAATATCACGTGAACTTTGTAGCTGGTCATCAATGTCATCATCTTCAGAACACGTGTAGTACTTTAATCTCACATCAGCGTGTTTCCAGTGCTCAGTGGGCGGAATGTTTTTAATTTTTTGCACGTCATATATCTCGATTTTAATCAAATGAGAAGCGTATGCCCCATCATCTTGCCCAGATGATAAGTATGCAACACCGTCAGGAGAACTTTGACTCACATTTGAAGACCGTTTCAATACTTTCTGTTTCTTGCTTTTAGGACATTCAAAAAAATTGTCAATACAATTAACTGGACGTCTCTTTGCAAGGGTCTATTTAACTTTTAAACCAGGCGTACCTTCTTCATCGCTAGACTCATCTTTATTTTCCGGGTAGTAATAGTTCTTGAAAGTATTTTCAGAGAACTGAAACAATATCAAACAATAAATTACACAACTGTTTACAATACACTTAACAAAAATACTGAAAACACATGTCAAAAATACACAATTTAAGTTATAATGTACTTGTACATACTCACATCCATTATTAGGCCTTTTTACAAACACTTCACTGCACGGAACAACACTATTATCGATATATATACTGCCACGTAGGTCAACTATTATGGAGCACTGGAGTCGACGACTGCTACGTAGAAAATACATAATCACACCCAATTGGGGATCACTGAAAAAAAAAGCTACTTGTTTTTATTTTTTTATTCGAAAGAGTAGACTTTTAGAAGCAAAAAAAAAATTAGATTTTTTGGTTGCGTCATATAATTATAAAAAATAAAAACAGTTTATTTAATCTGGGACGGACTAAGATGAACACTAACCTTTGTCAGTCACATAATTAAAAAAACAGTGACAAAGTGCCATTGACAGCTACCTTGTCATAAAATAAACAACATAACCTTCGCTTGTGAATTTTTTATGCCCGATTTTTGCTCGTACATCACATGAACTTCCAGTTCTTTTCACCTCAACATAGCCAACTGCACTCTCTACGTAAGACTGCCGTGATGACCTTAAAAGCAAAATATGTGGTTCTATTCATATTTTGCAGTTTTCAATTTCCAGTATCGGTTCAAAGTCGTCGTAGCAGCTATCAAGGTCAGGTTCAGGGTACAAAGCAAGACTTATCGTCGTAGTTATTATCGTAGGTAAGCAGTCGAAAAATAAAAAGAAATCCAGAGAAAATACCAAAAACTTAGAGAAAGACGCGGGAATAAAATCACAAGCGAAGGTTATGTTGTTTATTTCATGACAAGGTAGCTGTCAATGCAGGGGGGGCACACTTAGGGCCGTTTTAATAAACTCATCTCAACTCTGATCCCCGTCTCAAGATACGTCAAAGTAAACGTCAATCCATAGAAAACTGTCATTTTTGACGCATCTTGTGACGGGGATCATAGTTGAGATGAGTTTATTAATACGGCCCTTAGAATGGTTACCATTTTCATTGACGGCAGCGACCTCTGGAGTGTTGATGAAAATACAAAACGTCAACTGTCAAACATGTGTCAGTCCAATGTCAGTCAGTCAAGCGTTGTCTGTGCGGAAATTCGTTTCTGAGTTCTCTCATTATTAAATGTATTGCTGAATACTTTGTTCTTGTGACACCATAGAACCGCGTCATAATAAAGTGACATACTGAGAGGCGCAAAATGGATGTTACTTTATTATGAAACGGTTCTATGGTGTCTCAATATAATATTTCGGTGGTAAACTCTACGACACATGCCTAGGTACGTATATATATATAGTATAGCTTTAGTTCAACCACAGCTCTCTAGGTGGCAGCACTTGTCATACATGCAAGTTTGGCCATAGAGTTGCCACTCTTTCCCTCTATAGTTACTTTACTCTTTGTGTCAATGGCACATCTGTCACTGTTTTTTTAATTATGTGACGGACTAAGGTTAGTGTCCATCTTAATCCGTCCCAGATTTAATAAACTATTTTTATTTTTATAATTATATGACGCAACCAAAAAATCTGATATTTTTTTTATTTGCTTATAAAAGTCTATTCTTTTGAATAAAAAAATAAAAACAAGTAGTTTTTTTTTAGGTGATCCCCAATTCTCTCTCGCTTTTATACTGAAGTTAAACAGCTTTCAAAGTCATGTTTGAACCTTTAGTTCATGTACCGCACTGTTGTGCAGGCTCAGAAAGCTGTTGCTTTCTCAATCACGTTTGAACCGGTTCTCTAACGCGCAGATGACAAATTGTCATCCCAAAATACCCAAAATAATAAAATGTGCAAGAAACAATCGAAGCCCTTGTGACCAAAAAAAAAATAATGACGCAACCGTTATAACAATGCATTCAGCCAGGTCAGTACACAAAACTTGTAGTTGCAGGCTTTTACCAGATTGCGCGAAGCAAAAAAAGGGTAATATGTAAACTTTAAATCAAACCAGTTAACTATATGCGTTTTAGTTTACATACTACAGAAAATTTAAATTTGTATGTGAGGGCGATCCCTTTATACTAGATAACGTTATAGCATGCTAATCGCAGGTACATACGTAGGTTACATTGCACGTAACAACTGTATTTTTAACAAGATGAGTAAGTGTAGTTAATATGATATTAGATAAACTTCAGTATGGTAGGTTAGGTTAGGTTAGAGCAGCGATCCTTAAAAAGAGTAGGTATATTAAGTTAGCTTAGGTTGTAAGATGTTAGGTTAACTTCAGCAAGGTAGGTTAGGTTAGAGCTGCGACCCTTGAAAACAGTAGGTATATTAAGTTATGTTGTAAGATGTTAGGTTAACTTCAGCAAGGTAGGTTAGGTTAGAACTGCGATCCTTAAAAACGGTAGGTATGTTAAGTTAGCTTAGGTTGTAAGATGTTAGGGTTACTTCAACAAGGTAGGTTTGGTTAAGTTTGAACTGCGATCCTTTTTATCTAACGCGCAGATGACAAAGCCTTTAGCAATATCCAAAATAATCAAATGTACAAGAAACAATCAAATAATCTCTTGTGAGCATGAAACATAATAGGCGCATACCAACAATGCAATTTTACAAACACAGATAACTAATTCTGTACTAATACCCAAAATAATAAATTGTGCAAGAAACAAACGAGTCCCTTGTTAATAGTCAATAATAAAGGAAGCAAAAAAAGGTTATGAACGCAACGGCCGGCGCACGCGCTAGACAAAGGTATTCATTGCTCCGGGAACAAAGAGACTGGCGCTTGTGCACACAATAGCACCCCGTCTCGAAGGAACACTAAGAAGGGTCGGGTAAGCAATAAACATTTCTATTGACTAAATGGGCTATAGCAAAAGTATGCAAAGGAGTGGTCTAGGAGCTCCGGGGCCCACTCCAAACGCTCCACATGGGTGGTTAAAGCCGTAAATTGATACAACTCTTTTTTTTTTTAAGATTTTGACCCCGCCTCTCGCCCGTCGGGCGGTGATTCGGGGGCCGGAATCGGCGAGGCCAGAATCGGGGAATACTAACTACTCGCGGGTGGAAAGATATTCTAGTTATATATACGAGTATTTGTACTCAGTTTACGTTTATAAATCGGCTCTAACGATTTCGGTTTTAACCCAAGTGACGAAGCTAAATAATGTTGGGTTGTTTTTTAGTCACGCCTAAACAGTTGAACGGATTCGAATGAAATGGTCACACAGATAGTTGTTATCCTGGATTGGCGCCTTTTTTACCTCGGAAAATTTGATAGTATCCGGGATAAAAACGACAAACGACGAATTCGTGGGCAATAGCTAGTTAATTAATAAAAAAAATAAAAAACCAGAATGCTTTAAAAATATCAACTGAAAAGCTAAAAACAAGCCATAATCTAAAGAATATAACTTATATGTTGGAAAAGTAATTGCAGGCGGGGCGGGCTTGTTTTTAGCTTGTCAGTTGATATTATTTAAAGCAGTCGGGTTTTGCAGCCGTGTTATATATACGTCCCACTGCTGGGCACAGGCCTCCACTCACAACGAGACGGTTTGGGCTATAGTTCCCACGCGGGCTATAAAATACACACATATATATATATACACCCGACTGCCAAACACCCTGTATATATATATATATATATATATATATATATATATACAGGGTGTTTGGCAGTCGGGTGTAGAGGTTTTAAGGGATGATAGTTAGGGTCATTCTGAACATTTTTGACCACATTTACTATTATGCTAAGTTTCACGGTTTTTGAGATATTGTCATTTTTATTTTTTTTTGATAAATCACTCTGTTTGCCAGTTTTTTTTATTTAACACCCTGTATAGCCTGTATTGAGTAAATTTTTAGTGTTTTGCCTTTGCAATACCTTGGTTCTTCAAAATAAATTCAAATAATTACCTACTACTGCTAGATTGATTAAAAAAAACCGCTTTAGACATGACGATAAAAAACAAACTTTGCATGTCTACAAAAAAAAAGTTACAGCGATATAAATTACGAGCCCTTGTTGCGTCTCCGTCAGCAAGCCCGTACATAAAAATTATGTCTGCGTACTCGTGGTTGGAAAGCGACGTCATCGTGAAATTGTTAAATATTCAGGAACTGAACTTGAAAACTTAAATATCTGTAATTGAATTCACTATACTACCTTTGAAGCGAAACAAGCAAAATATTAAAACAGACTAATTGAAAAATAAGCAGAACTAGAACGTTCTTTATTTAAAATTTGAATTTTTTCTCACAAGGAGTGAGCGACTAATTTACAAGAACTTTCCAAATTCAAATTCAAAATACTGCAACTAACCAGCCACTACACTAAACAACGTATGGAGATAAGGTCTTTTTTTGGAAATACCTTAATTTTTTTATTTTTTTTTAGTTTTCTTATTTTAAATGGCACATGCTTAGAAAGCCCGTAAAGCAAAGAAGTTTATTAAGTTATTTGTATGCGTAAATCGCTGTTACTTTTATTTTTTGTAGACACGCAAAGTTACAAAATATTCAATTTTGTTTTTTATCGTCATGTCTAAAGAGGTTTTTTTTAATCAGTCTAGCAGTAGTAGGTAATTATTTGAATTCATTTTGAAGAATTAAGGTATTGCGAAGGCAAAACACTAAAAATTCACTCAATACAGGCTATACAGGGTGTTAAATAAAAAAAAAACTGGCAAACAGAGTGATTTTTCAAAAAAAATTATAAATCACAATATCTCAAAAACCGTGAACTTAGCACAATGGTAAATGTGTTCAAAAATGTTCAGAATGACCCTAACTATCATCCCTTAAAACCCCTACACCTGACTGCCAAACACCCTGTATATATATATATATATATATATATATATATATCAAATGAAAGCTTATAAATAGCCCATTTTCAAATATATATATATATATATATATATATATATATATTTGAAAATGGGCTATTTATAAGCTTTCATTTGATATCCATATTGTTAGATTAAAAAATACTTTTTTCTTATTCCCCCTCCATATTTTTTGCGCAGACGCCATATTGAAATATTATATTGACGGTCCCTACGTACAATCCCGTATGTGGTACAATTTTACATATTCAGTTTAGTTACTTTACGTAGGGACCGTCGATATACCCTATGTCACTTCGACAATTAAGACAAATCGAATGACACCTTATATGTTGAAATCCGTCAAGCCATTTAGGCTGAAGAGCGTGCCAAAGAAATAGACATACATACATACGCTCGAAAAACATAACCCTCGTTCAGACAGTCGGGTAATAAAGGCTTAAGTATAGTTATCAATGAAAATAGCGATGAGGACGATTGAGTTGAGACTTAGTTTTGTTATGATGCACCATTGTTTTAGGCTTGAATTAAATATATGTTATAGCCCATTAAAAGGGGTATTATTGGTAAAAAAATTGGAGGTTACTCTCTTTTAGAAGTTATAAAAAAAAACATCGAAACATATTTTCACATGTTTTTTTTTTATATGGAGTGTTAACCTGACTATAATGCCATATTGTGGGTCTCATCTAAGTGTACTATACGTGTATATACAGCACGATGAAATTCGTTAGACTATAATGAAAATTAATGAAGAATCATTTTTTTTATTTACTTTTTTTTTCAAAACTAAGAAGCGGCGACTGCTGAAATTTAGTATAGCACTTAATAATGACGTGGCACATCATCAAAAAAAAATCAGGCCGAAAAGCTATTAAGGCACAAGATGGTCCCTTATCCTGCCACGGCCTAAAACTAATAGTGAACAATAAAATTAAAAATAAATTTAAAAACGATTATTATAAATAATTTAAATTATGCAAAATCCTACCGGCAACCCTTAGACACAACACAAGTACTTATTGGCAGTTTATCAACATGATGCAATTGAGCCAAGAGCATGGCACCAGGCCAGTAGCCGTAAATATGCTGTACCCAGAGTGAGTAATTACTATGGGCACAACAGGCTTATGGAGAAGCGCTTGCCTTACATCCTCAACAGCTTACCTGCGGATATAAGTTTGGAGCCTAATAAAAATAGGTTTAAGAGAGCCTTGTTTAAGCACTACCTCAATATTATTTAAATTTAAGACAAATAGTGTTGTAATTTTTAATTTTATGTGATATATTATGTATACTAAGACTCGCGGATCCCACAGTCAAATTGTGAACACAGTTTCGCGGGACATTATTTTAAAATTAAGCCCGTTAATATCGTATAATAAATAAATAAATAATAAATAATAATATTAATAATAAATATGTCCAGGTTCAAATTAAATTGACCTATTCATAAAATTTGTAACGTCATATTTTTGTTAATGTAATAAAATTGTTCATCCGTTTCTTTAAGAGATGCAGGCAAAACGACTTGACTGCTTTTATAAAGAAGTGTATAGTTTTCATAAAATTTGCAGTGTCATATTTGTGTTAATGTAATTGTTCATCCGCTTCTTTCAGAGATGTAGGCAAAACGACTTGACTGCTTTTAAAAAGAAGCGTATAGTTTAACAGCTCCTTATCGCAGGCGTTCTTAAAGGAGTGTTTATTTTCAGGTTGCGGTTGCTATTTTAAAATACGAATTGGTTTTGATTCAGTTTGATAATTAAAGTCCAAGAAGACAGCTACAGTTATAAACGTGGACTCACGTGGCTTATCGGATATTATTTAATTACAGGACAATCCAAATTAAATTATATAGTTAAGATAGTAATCATGTCATTTACTTCGATTAAATTACCACTCATAAATTTGTTAGTAGTATTAATCCTAAATGTTAATAAATTGCACTTACACCACTTTCTGGGCTGGGACGGAATGTAAATCCGGTTTTATTCAATGCCGGTAAAAATTATACTTGTATTCGAATTATGAGTTTTTGTTGTCATTCCGCTTTTGTCTTGGTATGAGCGGCCTATTTACAATATGTAATCCCTGTATTTAACCTTTTCAACGCCATTGACGGATATATCCATCATTTGGGTGATGCGAGAAAAATAACAAAATTTGGATGTTTCAAAGAGTGTTTAAATATTTTTTTTCGTATACTACAATCAGATAAATAAACAGATGTTCATTTTAAAAACATACATTTGAAAATGGAATTCTCTATAAAAAAACATTCATTTGTTTAGTAACAGGACGTGTCCATATGTGATGTTCTCTATGCAAAGGGACCTTATGGCAGGTATTGAGTTATTGGTAGTTCCAAAATCTACATAAAATTCTCAATCGATCCACATAAATATCTCTCCACATATATATCCCTAAGTGCAGTAATAAAATATTGAATCACAAAACACTGAACTAGGTGTTAAGAGAAAAAACGTATTGAAGTTTGACGCTCAAAAAAAGTATGTTCCCGTTCGAAGTTACATAACTGTTTGGTTTTTTAGACAATATAGGATATATATTTTACGATAATATTAATATTTCATGAATAATGTCAGCAGTTTTGACGAAAAAAATATTGCAATCTAGGTATGGAACCAAAAACCTGTCCTATACAAATTAATTTATGTGACTTACTGTGCACGTTTCTGCATGATATTCTTTATGTTAACGTTAACAAGGGATATTTAAGAAGGTATGTAAATAAAAATAATAACAAAATACATTATTTTACTGCACTCATCAGTCACATTTACGTAGTGTTCTTACACCTATCAAAATTTTTAAAATTATTAACAGAAATCTATAAATTCGTAACAAACATGCTAATAGAGATCAGTTTTACATAATTTGAGATCAAAATCACTTGGTTACAGTACGTGGTTTCAGCTAAAATTACAATTAAAGTTTAGTGTAGGGGGTTACATATAAAGATCTAAAAAGGGACCTTAAGGAGTACCATCCAGTTTTTTTCAAAAATCTAGTGTTTTAATAATATATTCCAATATTTAACAATTTCAATTAATCGTTCTTAATTATACAAATAAATGATGTCATTACATGTTTCTCGCTAGGATACGTGATAACGTGAGAAATTGACTTGTTAGTTATTCTTAATGATTAAACGAACTTACCTTAAGTGAAGTTCTATCATAATTATACGAGCTGCTTCGTCCGAAGAGATTAGATATGAATTTGTAGTAACACGCATCGTGTTGCCATTCAACCACAAAGTAATAAGCATTTTTCCTCTTTTTTTTTTGTGCGGAAATCCAGCCATTACCCGGACCCTTGATCTAACTACGCACTCATTTAGTTGAAAGTCCAGCCATCCAACCAATATTTCACCTTTACTGGGCATGTCGACATAGGGTGGGAGGGATCTAATCTCTTCGGACGAAGCAGGTCGTATAATTATGATAGAACTTCACTTAAGGTAAGTTCGTTTAATCATTAATTATACTCCTGCTTCGTCCTCGAGATTAGATATGAATTTGTAGAATTTGAAAGGTAGGTGAAATATTAACAATATGGCTAAAGAATCAATCAAATTTAATGTTTTACATTTGTATCACCTTAACTGTTTATTGTATAGGATACATTTTTACTGAATTCTAATTTAAATGATTTAAAATCGAAACAGCAAATTTCGTTTGACTTTCTGATACCACATTTCTATCATAAAATCTACCGAATACTTGAGAGTGACCACTCCATCCGGCAGTCTTTCTAATCAAGACTATGTTGACCCCGGATCGACGTGCGGCGACGTCGCTGCATGCCGGGTGGAGTGGGCACTGAATATCGTCGTATCTATTCCGCTTTCTGTCAAAGTCTCTTTGATCCATCGACTTATACTTTGGGAACCCACCTGCTTGTAAGGTTTTTTTTAAAACTTATAAAGAAATTATCATTACCAGCAGGCCTTAATGTTTTTGTTAAATTTATATAAGTTATTAAAGTTTCAGCTGGGCAGACCTCAAGTCTTTGACTGAAAAACGGAATATTTAGACAAGGCTGCATAGCCCCAGATCGTGAAGTCTTGATCCGATCTGGAATTTTAATTATGATTTGATCGGAATAAACTTCAACATTATTTACACTTATCAGGGATAAAGTCTGCACCTTATGTGCGGTTATTAGTGCCAATAAAGTGACAGCTTTTTTGTCAAGTGTTCAATCTGTATATTATCATTGGGATAAAGATTTGATAGATAATCTAACACTATAGTTGGTGTTATATTATACTTAGGCAAGGATGGTCGAAGCCTATAAAATCCCTTAAATAATCTAACTACACGATCGTCTGATCCAATTTTAGACCCTAACACTAATGATAATGCTGATCGGCAACTGTTTAATGTGCCATAACTTGCTCTATTATTAAATTATTTTGTGAAAAAGTATATTATATTTGGGACAGAAGATTCAAATATATCTTTATTGTGTTGGGTACAGAAACGCGTCGAACGTTTTAATGCTGACCCATACTGTCTGATACAGTTTTTGGATAATGAGGTCAGCATTATCTCTAATGAAGCGGGTGGCACGCATCTTCTTAATAATGCCGTCCGGACAATTTCCCTGCAACCAGGTTGACTTTGGGATAGCTGTCGGACACAGATAATAAAACATCGTCGTGAGAGAAACTAATGACCTCGTAGCAAAGCAAACTTTGAAATAACGGATACCAAGGCTGCGCGCGGGCCATAGTGGTACAACTATGCCTTTATCGATGCTTTATCGTGTATGATCTTTCTTAACATCTTAAAAATAATTGCGAAGGGTGGAAAGGCATAGAAGAACATGCCGGTCCAGCTTATTGTAAAAGCATTATTCGCAAAAGCCTCTCGGTCTCTGTGCCATGATACAAAATTTTCGCACTTTTTATTAATTCTACTTGCAAATAGGTCGATCTTAGGACGACCAAATTTAGAAACGATCTGGCTGAAAGCATAGATGCTAAGTTCCCATTCGACATCTGGGTTTTTCTCGATTCCGCATCTGCTATCTCATTGTCTAGAGAGATTATGTATGCTGCAAAAACAAAAAATATTTCGTCTTTCACACCATTGCCACAGATCTTTCGTCACCTGATTGAGATGTGGGAATCTGACACCACCCATACGATTGACATATGAGATAGCAGTTGTATTATCGATCTTTAATAGAATCTGACATTCTCTGAGATTCTTGGCAAATATTTTCAGTCCGAAAAACGCTGCCAATAACTCTAAATAATTGATGTGGTTTTTTGCTTCATCTTTACTCCATAAACCACTGGCGGTCTCCTTTCGGCATGCCGCCCCCCACCCTTGTTTTTTTTTTTTTTTACTTGCATCTGAGAAAATCTCGACTCTGATGGAGTTGACAGATTCTTTTATGTTGCTTAGCCATATGCGTTCGTCATCAGATTCGGCTTCTAAAATGTTCATATTTATGTCCCCCGCCATTATAAGGCACGAACTTCGGCTGACGAGGTTGAGAGTTTGGTCCAGAGACGAAGTGAAATTCTCAGTATTAGCAAAAGACGGAGACCGATAAAGATCAAAAATTGTGAACACGTTCGGAACGTCTATCATTATGCAATTTGCGTCGGCTATATCAGGTTCAGATACGTTTGGTGACCAGTTGTTTTTTATGTAAGCGATAACTCCACCAGATTTATTTATGTATTTTTTCGTATTGTAAGATGTTTATCCCTCAATCTGTTTGATCGTAGAACAATCGTTAATCCAGCACTCGCTGAAGATAATTATATCAAAAGGAATATCTAATCTTGCAAAAATCAATAAGAAGTTATCAAAGTTCTTTTGCATACTTCTAATGTTTATATGAAGAAGTTTAAGTTCGTATTTCGTGATAATGGGACTACATTCTTCAGGGTTATATATTGTATGGCATTCAATATTATACGTATTATCTATTTCATCTATTAACTTTAACGCTGCCATTGAAAATGAAGTATGAAAATCAAAAACTTAAAAACTCTTAGAACAGAATGCCAAAAAGAAGTCCAGGCGTCCCATTTCAGTGCTAAGAAACATGGTTGAGGATTACTGGTGTATGTTGGAAGTCCAAGTATGCTTGTATTTACGCCAGAAGTGTGTGCTGTGGATGTAAGCGTGTAGTCGAGTGTGAGTGTGATTGTGAGTGTGTGTATTTTTCGTGTGATAGTTATGAAATTTAACATAAAATTATTTGAACAGCTTAATGAGATCATAATTAAAGTTATTAAAACCAAAATAAAACAGGATATAATAAGCCAAGGAGGCATCTTTTCCTTACTTAACTTATCCACCGCGTGTGTTCGACAACTTCTGTAGATCTTCATAGGATCGAATCTGAATAGGCGGGCTTCCATCACGACCTTCATGCTTCCTGATGTATATGTTTCCGCTGCGGGCCCAGCAGTATTTGAAGCCGTGGTCTTTGACCCAAGCTCGGGTGTCTCGAAACAAGCGCCTGCTTTCGCTAGTCAGGCGTTCGTTCACAAATACATTCCTCTCTGGCTCTGTTGGTACGATGTCCTTGCTGGTGAGCGAGCGCCTTTGTTTCGCTTGTTTCAGGAACTCCTCTCGTTTGGATCTTCGAACAAAAAAAACTACCAAGGGTCGTGGTTGGTCCTTGTTGTTTTCACCATTCTTACGGCGTGGGCCAGCACGGGACGCGTAATTCACGTCAAGCTCTTCGAGCTGCAGCCCTAATTTTGTGGCTGTTGATAAAATCATGTGGTATGGATTTTCATTTGGAGTTTCAGGGAGGCCCATTATTTCTATTTCCGATTTCAGCAATTGTTGAGCCTGTTGGTTCATTTGTTCTTGCATTTGGGCGACTTGCGCCTTGAGTAAAGTGTTTTCCTTTTCCTTCTCTTCTAGCCTTACTATACGGGTATCGTAGTCCAAAAGTTTTGCAGATAAACTCTCAAAACGGCTGAGGAATTCGGATTGGAGATTAGCCATATCTTGACGCAGTAAGCGAATTTCTGAAACCAGCGATTGTAGATCTTCCGTTGATTTACCAGGATCTACCTTATTTCCGTTCGGATTAATTGCTTTCTTTCGATAGGTAATATTTTCTTTTGACTGTATTGGAGTGGACGTGTTATCTCCACCTCTTTTGGCTCGCACTTGGCAGTCAGGACAGATCCATGCGGCCACTTGCTCCGGTTTAAAATGTTCTGCGTTTGCACAAGACAAATGGCACGCCTTTTTACATTTTTGGGATGAGCAAGCAATTAAATCCACTTCCGCAATAGGTTGAAGACAGCCGGAGCAATTCATGTTGACTCCTCTACGATGAGATTCGAGTTATCCTTGCGACAGTTTAGCGATATGCGTCGCTTATCGTCGCGTCTCGTGGTAGCGGGCGGTCGGCGCAGGCAAGCTGTTGGCGGCGGAGGAGGGGCGGTCAGCGGGCGGCGGGTGATGATAACGGGCGCTCGCGATCGGTGTTTAAAAAGTTCAACGTATTTTTTTAGTTTTAATATCAAGATATTACTTCAGGCGCACTTGTCACAGAAAAACTAAAACTAGCATTGTATAGCTGGTAAGTTAAGCTTTTTGTAGATATAAATTTCAAAGTAAATAACACAGGATTTATAGCAAATTCTGAATTTTGAATACAGAGCGAGTTAAATACGGTGTTGACTCGTATAGCTGTCGCGCAAAAAACCAATGTATGTATGTATGTATGTATGTTCATCTGTTCCCTCGTAACTTCTAAACTACTTATCATAATCTGACAAATGGGATATCGTTGGAAGCGGTTTGATGGTCCGCTGGTTATAGGCTATGTGACGTTACATTAAATTGAATACAGCGCCCTCTAGAGGACATAAAGTCAAGAACTAAAAAAATATTTCTTTTTAATCATGCCGTGTGGGGTGTCAAATGAAAGGGCTCTATTAACACATTTCAAATATAAACATATCGACGGTTAAAAGTCGACTTGATTCAAGCGCCATTTTGGAAGCTTTACCAGTTTCCATATATCTAACTTCAAAAATTACTTCACTCCCATACAAACTTTCATTCCCCATTTCATCCCCTTAGGGATAGCTTATTAAAAATTACTGTAAATCAGGACTCGGAACCGGTTTCTAAATAGCGGTTAATATCGTTCTAAAAACCGGTTTAATTTCGTTCATCCGTTTACCGGTTAATGAAAGGAACGGTTTAAAAAAGAACGAAATTATTTAGGTTACCGGTTAATAGGAAGAGCGAAATTGATGAACTTATTAACCGGTTAAACTCAGACTACGACCTTGATGTCGCCGCTTGCCGTACTGCGCAGTTACCGTGTCTTGCTACCTATTTCTTTTCCGTGCGTTTTGTTTTGTTTTGATCATCAGCTGACGCAGTCAGTCTAGTCTACCGCTATGCTGGCTGGGACGTGAAATTAGAGTAAATTGTGATTGAATCGGCTTCTTAGATCGTTTTCACAGAGGACATTTTTTCATAGTAGCGAATTTTCATTTCTCATTTTTTCATTCTCGTTAATTTTCTTAATCGCTTTTCTTCATGTAGCGATTTTTTAACCGACTTCAAAAAAGGAGGAGGTTCTCAATTCGACTGTATGTTTTTTTTTATGTTTGTTACGCGATTACTCCATCAATTGTGGACCGATTTTAAAAATTATTTTTTTGTTTGAAATGGTATACTTTCCATGTGGTCCCATTGTCACCAAGTCTGAATCTGATGATGGGATCCATGAGGAATCGAGGGAACTCCTCAAAAGTTATAGGCACACATATAGCGATTTTGGTATTACCTGCAAGACCTTAAGAAATTGCATTACATTAGCACCTTTTGGTGACGAGGAACTGATGATGAAGACAAGTGATGACCACTGGAACTCCTTAGTCGTAAGTGCAAGTGATGGTGAGGTACCGGGAGAACTCCTCAATGATTAACGGCCCTGCATCTTGGACAGCGACGTTTTGTTAAGGGTGATGAGAAATTGGTATTATGCTATTGTTTCTTAATGTGATGTTTATGTGCTTTAATTTATCACATAATAAAATTAGGAGCATCACTAAAAAGCGAAAAATTTAATTTTACAAAAAAATAAAACCGTCTTCAAAAACCCACTAGAAAGGGTGAAATAAAGACCGGCCTCCTAGGAGTCCTAGGAATTGCCTATTTAGTGTTTGATAGGTATATCGAAGTCGATGCCAAGAATTATTGTGTCATTGCTATTGTGTTTACCTACTTGACACCGGCTTGGATATATTTCATGTACCTATCAAATTTTTTAATTATAAAGCGATATTTAAAAATATCTTCTGTGAAAATTATCTAATAAATCAGTCGCCATCTTGAACTTTTTAGTTATTCGACCGATTGCTTCCGAATTCGATATCTGGGGATTTGTGTGGTCTCCAACAACGAATCCGTTGACAGAATGAGAAAACGTAGCCGCCATCTTGAACTGTTTAATTATTCGACCGATTGCTTTCTAAATTGATATCTGGGGATCTGTGTGGTCTCCAGCAACGAATCCGGTAACAGATTAAGAAAAAATAGCTGCCATCTTGAACTTTTTAGTTATTTGACAGATTTCTTCCAAAATCGATATCTAGGGATTTGTGTGGTCTCCGACAAGAACCCGTTGACAGAATGAGAAAAAGAAGCCGCCATCTTGAATTTTTTAGTTATTAGACCGATTGCTTTCAAAATCGATATCTGGGGATTTGAGTGATCTCCGACGACAAGATACTGCGTTTTAATTATTTTTATGAGTTATTTTTGAGGTTGTAAGCTATTACTTAATTTTCTGGTTTTGGCCAAGCATTTTTGTCCGTTAGATAGTCTCGACCCAATATAGTACGCTTTAGACATCAACGTCTTTTTCAAGTAATTTTGAAGTGGTGGAAGGGTGTTGAGAATGGACATTCAACACGTACTCTTTGACGGCTCAGGTTCAAAATAAAAGGTTCTTTAATTTAAAAGTGGACTAGACTGTATTAACTTCTTCGAGGTTCACAAATTAGAAACGGAGGGCTACAAAAATACTGAGGATCTAAGGTTCGGTTCGTTCTTAAGGTTCATGAAGTTCTTGAGGTTCAAAGGAGAAGTTTTCGTTTTCGTTCGTTCGTTGCTAGTTTTCGAAGCAATCGGTCGAATAACTAAGAAGTTCAAGATGGTGGCTACTTTTTCTCATTCTGTCAACGGATTCATTGTCGGAGTCCACACAAATTCCCAGGTATCGATTTTGGAAGCAATCGAACGAATAACTAAAAAAATCAAGATGGCGGCTACTTTTTCTCATTCTGTCAACGGATTCGTTGTCGGAGACCACACAAATCCCCAGATATCGATTTTGGAAGCAATCGAACAAATAACTAAAAAGTTCAAGATGGCGACTACTTTTTCTCCTTATGTCAACGGATTCGTTGTCGGAGTCCACACAAATTCCTAGATATCGATTTTGGAAGCAATCGAATGAATAACTAAAAAGTTCAAGATAGCGGCTACTTTCTCTCATTCTGTCAACGGAGTCGTTGTCGGAGACCACACAAATCCCCAGATATCGATTTTGGAAGCAATCGAATGAATAACTAAAAAGTTCAAGATGGCGGCTACTTTTTCTCATTCTGTCAACGGATTCGTTGTCGGAGATCACACAAATCCCCAGGTATAAATTTTGGAAGCAATCGGTCGAATAACGAAAAAGTTCAAGATGGCGGATTCTTTTTCTCATTTTGTCAACGGATTCGTTGTCGGAGACCAATCACATCCCCAGATATCGATTTTGGAAGCAATCGGTCGAATAACTAAAAAGTTCAAGATGGCGGCTACTTTTTGTCATTCTGTCAACGGATTTTTTGTAGGAGACCACACGAATCCCCAGATATCGATTTTGTAGTGTGTGTTACCGGATTCATTGTCGGAGTCCACACAGATCCCCAGGGCCCGGATATTGATTTTGAACTAACTAGCTAACTAAAAAACATTTTTTATCAATTTTACTAAAATTACGAGGACATCCTAACGCTCAACAAATTTGGTAAGGAGGTGTTTATTTTGTATTCTAGCGACCTGCCCTTGCTTCGCTCCGGGCACTATTATATTCAGCCTATATTCCCGGGACTCAAGCTATCTCCATATCAAATTTCATCTAAATCTGTTGAGCAGTTTTCACGTGATGCGCGTTCAAATAAACATATTTATAGCTTTATTATATGTATAGAATACTACTCTGTCAAGAAAGTACCGGGAAAAGATCAATAATACACAAACTGTTTGTTAATCATCCAAATTTATTTTATCACCTTCAAAGTATGCTCCTTCAGAAACGATACACTTACGCCAACGAATAATCCAATCATCAAAACATTTTTTAAACGCTGTTTCCGGAATTGAATTCAGTTCTCGGCGCGAATTCTCCTTTATGTCTTCTACCGATTGAAAACGGGTGCCACGAAGTGGTAATTTGAGTTTAGGAAAAAGAAAGAAGTCGGCAGGAGCCATATCTGGTGAATATGATGGTTGCTCGATGGTATTTGTTGAGTGTTTGGTCAAAAATTCTTTCACAATGATGGCCTTGTGCGAAGGCGCATTATCGTGGTGCAAAATCCAAGAATTTTCATTCCACAAATCTGGCCTTTTTCGTCGAATTTGCTCTCTTAAATGCCGCATAACGCTCAAATAATATTCTTTATTTACCGTTTGACCTTCCGGCAAGAATTCCGAGTGCACAACACCGCGATAGTCAAAGAAAACAGTCAACATGACTTTGACTTTTGATCGACTTTGGCGTGGTTTCTTCGGTTTCGGTTCAGTTGGAAGGCGCAACTCCGAAGCTTGTTGACTAGTTTGCATGTCAAACTTGTAAACCCATGTCTCGTCACCAGTAACAATGCGTTTCATGAATGTTGGGTCGGAATTGACTCGTTCTAGCATGTCCTCAGCGACTCTCATGCGATTGAGTTTTTGGAGAAAATTCAGGTCTTTTGGGACTAGCCGAGCGGTAACATGTTTCATACCCAAATGATTAGTTAAAATAGTACGGATCGACTCGTGAGATACAGAAAGTTCGGCGGCTATCTCTCTCAAAGTTGAATGAGGATTTTCAGTCACTATTTCCTTCACTTTTGCGATGTTAACTTCAGTTGCAGACGTTGATGGCCTACCAGAGCGAGGCAAATCTTCCATCACATCTCGACCGCTTTTGAACGCTTTGTACCACTCATAAACACGTGTTTTTGATAAAGTCGAATCACCGTAAGCCTTCTGTAACATTTTCAGTGACTCCGAACACGAAATTCCATTGGCGATGCAAAATTTAAGACAAACTCTTTGTTCAATGTTTTTGTCCATTATGAAATTCGCAATACACACTAGATATGATATAACTAAAAACAGCACTGTATTTAATATAAATAACAGATGCAACTCAAACTCCGCGCCAAAATAGAAAACAGTTGTGCCAATCTAACAACAACAAAAAAAACAAAAATTTGAATTTGGAACCATAAACAAATCATCCATTCCCGATACTTTGTTGACTGAATGTATACATAGATAGATATAATTATGTAGATGAGTAAAACTGGTAAAAGAAATAGCATTCGGTGCTATATCTGTATATACTGCAGCGTTAAGTCCAAATTAACCGGTTAATTTCGTTCTTCAGAACGAAATTTGTGAAAAACCGGTTTTTCAATTAACCGGTTTATATACCGGTAACCATAACCCAAACCGCTATTCATTAAGGTTTGGGGTCAATGGCCGAAACCGGTTTCAATTTCAAACCGGTTTTCGAGCCCTGCTGGAAGTGGTGATTTTTCATTGTTAACAGTAGCCTATATATCAATTTCTACGTTTCTAACACTACCATACAAATTTTTAACCCCCTATTTCACCTACTTAGGGGTAGTTTTTCTAAGATCACCAAAAGTGGTAATTTTTATTTGTTAACAGTAACCTATATACCAAATTCCGCGTTTGTAACTTCAAAATTGATCGAATTCCCATACAAAATTCCACCCCCCCATTTCACCTACTTAGTGGTAGTTGTTTCCAAAATCGCTATAAGTCATATTTTTTATTTGTTAACAGTAGCCTATATTCCAATTCCCACGTTTCTAACTTCAAAAAATTGAATGACTTCTATACAATATTCCACCCCCCCCCCATTTTACAATTTATTTATTTATTTTATTTATTTATTCAAAGCAAAGCATTACAGTAATACTAAGGCACTGTGAATTTTAGAATTTTAGAAGAAAATATAACAATAGTATAGACAGCGTGACAAAACAGTAAACAATAAAAATAATAGAACTTTAATAAATGATTTAGGAGACAGTTGAAGGCCGTGTATCCATCTTCACACAAAACCTCAGACATTCATCACGTACCATCGCCCATCTACTCGCAAGCACATCGACATTAGGAGTCACATCCAAAAACACATTCAGGAGTTGCAGAGCACGGACCAGCGGCGAATTGCGGCGGAACACGGTCCGTGCGGCCGGCACCGCCAGCAAAGGGTACTTGCGTTCCCGAAAGGCATATTTCGTCACAGGGGGAACTTGCAGACGCACCAGTTGGACTACTAAAACCGGACAGTCTGAGTCCCCCCGCAAGATAGCGCAAGCCATACACATCAACACTAAGTTTCGCCTTACTTCCAGGGAGAAGAAACCCAAGGTTCCCAAAAGGAATTTTGTTGGGTACAAGAACGGGTAGTACCCGTACACCTTTTTGTACAGGAAGCGCAAAAACGTTTTCTGAACTTTTTCCAACAGCAAGATGTATGACGCCTCATGGGGATTCCAAACAGCTGAGGCTGTCTCCAGCTTACTTCTCACGAGAGCGGTGTAGAGAAGCCTTATGGCCCTGGGATCGTCAAACTCCCTGGCGTTGCGGACAACAAACCCAAGTCTGCGGTAACAATTTGCTGCAAGCATTGTCATGTGCTCGTGAAAATTAAGGTGGGAATCTAGTACAACCCCCAAGTCTCGTATCGATGTGACACGGGCGATGAGTTCCGAACCCAACAGATAAGGTCTACACAGGGGACTACGCGCTCTACTGAAGGTAATAACAGCACACTTGTCAGCATTGAACACAAGTTTATTATTAAGACTCCACTCGTAAACCAAATCTATGTCCCTCTGCAAAGACTCCAAGTCAGAGATTCGCTGCACCCTGTAAACCCTGACTAACTCCGGAACGAGTGGGATAGGTACCCGATACAAAGCATCCGTGCTGCACATATTGCTGTCTGTCGCGCAGATAATTAGCAAAGAGGCGAAGCAGTTTTGGTGAAAAACCAATGCTGCATAGTTTGCTTAAAAGTACGTCATTATCTACGCGATCAAAAGCTTTTTTAAAATCGAAGTACAGCACGTCTACCTGCATTCCCCTATCCAAATAATCCGTAACAGAATCAACCAAGGTTAAAAGGTTCGATTCAACAGAACGCCGGGGCTTGAAACCGTGTTGAGCGTCACAAAGGAAAGGTTTCAATTGAGGGGCAATAATACTGTTCAAAATTATCTCAAACAGCTTGGGGACTGCGGAGAGATTAGCAATGGGACGGTTATTTTCCACGTTTACCGTATCACCTGTTTTAGGAATAGGCGTCACACGACTGACTTTCCATCGAGAAGGATACTCCCCGGTGTGCAGAACTTGGTTAAAAATGTGAGTTAACGGTGCTATCAACCACTCCTGGCATCCTTTCAAGATATAGGACGGAATTCCGTCGGGTCCAGGGGAACTTAGAGGTTTGACACTAGCTATGCCACGCATCACGTCAAGAGGTGTTATTTCATTAATATGAATGTAATTGGCATTGTCAGTAAGGTCCTCACGAGCAGTATTGAGAGGGTCAAGACGAGGCTCGCTCGGCAGGAAGACACTAGAGAAGAAGTTCGCAAATGCCTGAGCCGCATCGCGACCCTCATACCGCTCACCACCGAAGGCAACTCTAGACTCAAAGCCGCCCTTAGTTTTGAGACCACTGACGTGACGCCAAAAAGCGCGCGGATTACTAGTGACCTTGGCTTGAGTATGCTTAATATAATT
Organism: Tortrix viridana; assembly: GCA_963241965.1. Classification (NCBI taxonomy): domain Eukaryota; kingdom Metazoa; phylum Arthropoda; class Insecta; order Lepidoptera; family Tortricidae; genus Tortrix; species Tortrix viridana. The sequence continues at coordinate 33,991,259 of OY725171.1, read as the reverse complement.
GTCATAAGCAAGACTGGTTCGTGATTTGACATCTGCCATTAACTTAGCGAAACTGGCATAAACGTCGTGATCACCAGAACGTTTCCACTTGCGATGAAGACTGGTTTTCCGCGCAATATCCCTGATTAAATCAGCTGAAAACCACACCGGGTAACGTCTGCAGGGCTTATTACTTCGATTTTTTTTTGGGAAACACGTATCAAATAGCCCGTAAACGAGTTGTTAAAACAGTTCTACGGACACGTTGACATCGCAAGATTCCAGCGCTTCCGTCCAAGAGCTTTCAGAAAGTAATTGGTACAGTAGTTCAAAATTACCCTTACAAAAATTCCAATCACATCCGGAATCTAGATTGCTGGGCTCAATCAGCACGGCACCCTCTCTAGTGTTGTTGGTGAGTGGCACAGTAATCTCAAGTGGAGGGTGATAAGCATCACGATAAGGAGCTAAACCATCATCCTCCACCTCAGCAACCGTCACCCTGCCAGTTCGCTCGCGCACTAGCACCACATCCAGTTTACCGCCAAACGCATTTAGAACTTCATTCACCTCTTTCCAATTGCAAACCGTAGTAAAATAATTGAAGTAGCCAAAAATATTAACAGACGTGTACTTAGGATTCATGTTTAAGTCACCCACAATTAAGACAACCCCATTCAGGGTGTCAATGAAAGATTCCACTTTTTGAAAAAAGTTAATGTACACATTGTCTGCAGCATTAGGCGGAATATAAACCACAAACATGTGAAAGAGAGAACGTTGCACAAAAAACTATGTCCAAAGATCTTCACCATCAGATGTCTCGAACTCAGCTCTTCGTCTCAGAGCAATACCAGGTCGCGCAGCCACCAAAACGCCTCCCCCCTGTCGTCCAGTGGTACGATCTCGGCGTTGTACACTCCAATCGCCTTCCAGTAGTTCAGCGTCCTCAACAAATTGAGAGAGCCAGGTTTCAGTGACACCAATAATATCGCTTTGCGAAGCTAAGACTGCTTGTCTAAAAGTTTTTAGCTTGGTATTTAGCCCTCTGACATTTTGGTAATCCACATTTAATGAAGCGCCAGTATCTCGGTGCGATAGAGTTTCATGTTCGAGCTTATTGTTGTTTATTGCTTTGTCTCCGAAATAACCACATTTTAATCCTTGCATTATTGGGCCAAAGATCTGCAGACATACACTTATCAATGGAAGCAGCAGGCACACCTAATTTATAGGACTTGTAGTTGCCTTTAGGTTTAAGCTCTTCCACCGTGCACTCACCTCCCAAATTTAAACTCTGTAAGTATAACAGAACTTCATCGGCATTCGACGCCATATTCCATAGATGGATGAACTTACGGTCCTCCACCGCCTTGAGAGAAGTAATATTTGGGCCCGCTGTACCACGAATGGATGTAGAACGTCTGTGTTTCTTCATTTGGACGAGCTGATATCTCTCCTCAGCAAGGGAATCATGCTCAGCAGCTTGTGCTTTGGCATCACAATGACCAGGCCGTTGACCGTTGCTCGACCTTTCTTCTTGGTGGGGGGCCACACTAATGGGCGAGATATCCAAGTCGGGCCCTGTTTCATGGACACCAACCTCCGAGCGAACCGCAATAGCTTTCTCCTCTTCACGTGCTCCTTCATTAATCCGGCTTCTTTTTGGCCTACGCCCTTTCTTCGGCTTCTGTAACATCACGGACTCATCACAAAGGGTTGGTGGAGACGTTCCCACAGTAGGGAGGTCACGGTGCCCCACGGAATTCTCCAATTCACTCAGCTTTTCGCTAATGACCTTAAGCTTATCCGTGCATACAGTAAGCGCCGAGTGGTATCTACCCATAATGGAAACAGCGTCCGCAAGCTGTTCTGATAAAAAATATATTTGCTCACGCAGTAACTGACATCCCAGGGTGGCCAGCGGTGATGTACTAGCCTCCACAGTTGCCGAAGGACACACAGGTTTGGCAGGCTGCTTCCGCAGCGCTACATTCTTGATGTTGAGCGGTGTACCAACCGGGGTCTCACTATTACTGCCACCCTTCTTCGCTGCGCAAACGCATTCCGGACACACCCAAGTAGCCTTCTCTTCGGCCGACAAAGTCTTGTTGTTACAGGCATAGTGGTACACCTTGCCACATGCAACCGCCATACACTGCACAAATTCCTCACCCAACAGCAGCTCCGTTTGACACGCTCCACAGATCATTCAAAACCGAAGAATCCATAATTATTGTAGCCGATTACTTAACGCGTAGCGCAGATTGTGAGTTCGTAGTGGCGACTCGTCGTAGCACAGCGCCGCTCGTAGCACTACTTGCGCGGCGTAGCAGATACCGTAGCAGATAGACGTCACCTGCGCGTATAGCGATAACCTATTTCGTCGCGCAGATTCCACCCTTCGTGGTCGAGCGGCTCAGAGCAGCGACTCCGGCGCAGCGATCCCTGGTTCGAATCCCGGCACTTTCAAAAAAGTAGATCCAGTATAACTTAACGCCTGCCGGTGAAACGATATTTGTCTCACTCTAGGGCCGCCCAGTGGGAGGAGTCGGCAGGTAACAACACTAGAAGAGTGACAAGGAATTGAAAACTTCACTCTTGACCAATCACAAATTAACAAAGATCAGACACGACTAGCAGGTCAGATATTCGCAACAAACACGTCCGCACTCGACAAACGCAGGCGCGTCAATCCAACACACACCACGACAATAACAACTTGGGGGTTGAATTTCGAAAAATCCTTTCTTTTTCCTCGCTTACGTCTTAAAACCAACACCTGTGAAAAATTTCAGCATTCAAGGTCCAATGGTTTAGGCTGGGCATTTATGAGTCACCCAGTCAGGCCTTCTCTTTATATATATATATTGACGACGCGGTTAGCCTAGTTGGTAGTGACCCTGCCTACGAAGCTAGCGGTCTCGGGTTCGAATCCCGGTATGGACAAATATTTGTGTGATGAGCGCGAATATTTGTTCCTGAGTCATGGATGTTTTCTATGTATTTAAGTATGTATTTCTCTATATAAGTATGTTTATCGTTGTCTAGTACCCATATTACAAGCTTGGAGCTTAGTTTGGGACTAGGTCAATTTGTGTGAGATTGTCCCTTATATTTATTTATTTATTTATTTATATATATATATATATATATATATATATATAGAAAGCCGCGAGTAATAGCTAACTATATAATATGTATATATTTAAAATGTGCTAGTAAAGCCCTTTCATTTGACACCCCACACGGCATGATTAAAAAGAAATATTTTTTTAGTTCACGACTTTATATCCTCTAGAGGGCGCTGTATTCAATTTAATGTAACGTCACATAGCCTATAACCAGCGGACCATCAAAACGCTTCCAACGATATCCCATTTGTCAGATTATGATAAGTAGTTTAGAAGTTACGAGGGAACAGGTGAACATATATATATACATACATACATACATACATGCAATACAAACATACATGCATACATACATACATGCATACATATATACCGGTCAAAATCATAACCCTCCTTTTTGCTTCGCCGTAGTCGGGTAATAATAAAAACGTTCAAATTAAATAGAATTAATTATCTAAAAGTCAACCAGAACTCGCTTGCGCTTAAAATAATAAAATAGCTTGCACTTTTTGCAGTAGCAGCAGTAGGTACTTGCACAAGAAGCCACGCGTCACGCAGCCATACGTCTTTATTATTCCGGCCGGCGGCGGGAACTATGAACTAAGAATTATGTAGTGCAAACAACATTTTCATCTCAATCCCGTCCCAAACTTAAATAAAGTAAGTAGGCAAGTAACGTCAAGCTAGACAGAACATAAATCGCCCGAAATGCGCAAAAAAGAGAGAGGCGATCATTAGGGTTAATGCTCAGTGCTTAAATATTAAACTACCGAAACCCTAATGAACTCGGTAAGCTCTATGGAAGCGGTTAACTAGTTCGAAGGGGTTCCCCTAACGTTAAGGTAACACAATCATAGGGTAACTACATCGATTGGGTATCCAATGATAGGGTAAGCCTATCGATAGGGTTAATCAAATGAAGGGGTTTTCCGGTCCCTGTGGCTACGTTAAATACATTTAACGTCCTATCTGGGTTAGGGATTTATACTCATATATTTGGTTCCAATTCTCCGTCCAGGCACTACTTTGTTTCAGGGATGCTCTCCGGCAGCGCTTCCACCTCCCCAATCAGACTCGTTCAAAAGATCCCTATACTACCTCAGTTTTCGCATTTATACTCATCCCATTTCCCTCCCCCTTTCCATATTTTTTACTTTCTTAGCGACCAACATCATTGACCCTTCAGCAATAACGTCCTTCCATAGTAGCAATAGCGAAATTGACGTTTAGTTAATTTGTAACAATGAGCTTCCCTATCAGCAATAACGAGTTATTTCTGCAGCAACGTCGCAATAACGACTCGATATTCCTTGTTGAAATGGTCGCTGTAGATTAGCAACGAAAGTATTATATGGACAAGCCTGATTAAATTTCGAATACAATGTATGTAATAAACGCAGCTAATTTTGCTCTTTTATAATATCGCCATCTTAACTACCTAAACCTGTGCCAAAGTCCAGTATCTTTCCATGTGTTAAAATGTTCATATACTTGGTTTAGAATCAATCGCTTAATCTATACCACCTTGACAAATAAACGAACAAATAGTTGATAGTAGTAAAATAATCAATGGTAGTACATTGTACGCAAGTAATTTATCTATTTATACATTTCTTTATTATTTTAAATAATATTGTTCACTTATAATTTGCTTAGGTAACAAAATATACTTAGGACAATTAACGTGTCCCGATTAGTTGTTACACCATTGTACTAGTCCGATTATTTAATTTTCTAATTTGATATAAGTTAATTATAGTGAATGAGAAATATAAAAGGAAATTGTCTAAGCATATCCATACTAGGGATATTAATCTGATGTATACCCTCATTTGATAAATGGATTAAAATTATAACCAATTACAAATTAATGTCCTCTCAGACATTCATGTTGATGTTTTTGCTTCACTCAAAACCTCTACGAGTATATAACCCAAGTAGGTACCAGATCCCTAAATTATTCCGTGATTTATTTTGCTTTATTTATGTATGTAAGTAAGAATGTATGTATGTATGTATGTATGGCGACCATGAGAAGCTATCTATACTTCTATACTAATGCTAATATACTATAGTAGTTTATGTGACTGGCGCATAATGAGAGGCATTATGAAACGAGCCGACAGGCGAGTTTCATAATAGCATTACACGAGTGTTTTAATGCCTAATTATATACAGTTACATACACTATTTTATCTATATACATATTATAAGCTCTCTATGATGTGTTCAGGAACCACATGTTACGACCGGCATGGCCGGCATTGATCAATTATTAGAACGTCAAAAATGGCGGCAACACCATAGTTTTTTTTTTATTCAGAGACAATCTAGAGTCGGCCTCTACTATAATATCGTTCGATATCAAATTATCTAGTAACATACGAGATTTGTCAAAATTGTATGCAATTGACACTTCATTTCGAATTAAATGTCATCTCGAATGATATTAGAATTGAGGTCAAATAAAATTGTTTTGTTTTTCAAAGATGTTGGAAATTTGAAACTCATAACTTTATAAAATTTTATATCGTTATAAGAACATTATGTTACTGCTACAGATAAGAAAATTATCATACTTAAATTGATTGTTGTAATCATAGACTTAGCATAGTTTCGCTGCGCTCAACAGACCAACGAAGCGTGGGAGAAAGAAGTCTTATTGAAATGAACACCGTGCGAGAAAAAAGGAGATAACTGCAAAAGTACCTTTATGTCATTATTTTTACGAGTAAGAGGCCATAGCGTCCCAGCCTCTTGCGTGTCAAGACGAATTTTGCGAAATAATTAGTAATCTTAGTATTAAAACTGAAAATTGTATTTTTACTACAATGGTGTCTTGTTCAGTGAGTGGATGTGACGTTACAAGACGCAATAATCCGAGGCAGTATACGTTTCACAGGTAAATACGATATAATTCATTGCGTTGGTACTTTTCATATTTTGTCAAATTTGCTTTGGTAAATAGTTAAAAAAACAGTTTAAATCGTAGATAATGAGTTGTTCTTTTGATTTTCAACAGTATTTTATTGCCTTATGTAGAAATAAGCAATATTTTGTGTAAAATATAAATATATTAGATTACAATAGAGGTCGACCAAGTGACGACGTCATGAATATCGATAGTTTTTTAAGGGTCAATCTAGACAGGTATTTAACTGTAATAATTAATACATAATGAATGGGTAAAGAGCTGGTATTTTTGCTTAAAGTTGACTTAATATGTTTTTTTTTTGTTCTTTTAGGTTTCCAACTAATCCTTTGTTACGACAAAAATGGTTATTGGTTATAAACAGAAATGAATGGACTCCTAACAATAACTCGACTGTTTGCAGTAAACATTTTGAATCAAACCTATTTATACAAAGAAAACATCGACGTGTTTTAATGAAAGACTCAGTTCCAACTTTATATGTACCTGTAAGTATGATATCCAGTGATCGGAATAGGTAGAGTTAATTTACCTAAACTTGACGCATGTTCATTCATGCGTGAGTGAGATGGGAACACATTATTGAACGAACATGCATCAAGTTTAGGTCAATTAACTCTACCTATTCCGATCACTGATGATATTAAAGGAACAAGGTAAGAAATAAATAATTTAGTCAGCATCTTTGCTAAATACAATTCGTTTTTTTTTAAGGTTCAATTGAAAAAAAGAAGACAAGTGACTTCCTACGTATATAGAAGCATTACACCACCGTTTGTGGAGCATTCGCCTGGGCCGTCAAGTCAAGTGTTATCTCCAAGAAAAAAGAAACTTATCAGCAAATGTACTCAGCTAAAGAAAAAGATTTCGAAAAAATAGAGTCATAAGAAATTTGAGAGCCAAAACAAAAAGAATGACGAAACGGCTGTTAGACCTAAAATCAGTTGTAAAAGAATTAAATAATAGGCCAGGGCTTCGAGATCACAGAAATGACATAGAAATCGCTTGTAGCAACGACTTACTGCAAAAATTAATCAATAGGGTAAATGGAAAAGCCACAGGAAAAATCACTCACACGGCTGGATATGACGAAGAGCTTAGAAAGTTCGCTCTAACAGTACATTTTTATAGCCCAAGGAGCTATATTTACATCAGGGACAAATTTGATCTTTGTTTACCACACATCAACACTTTACGTAAATGGTATTCACGGTTAGACTGCGAGCCGGGTTTCACTTCTGAATCTTTTAATACCATTTCAGAAATTGCAAAAACTCAGCCTGTTTTTGTAAGTCTTACGTTCGACGAAATAAAAATAAGGGAAGAACCTGAAATAGTCGGAAAAAAACATTATGGCTACGTTAATGTAGGTAACGATTTGCATGGTGACGAGGTAGAAGTCGCCAAAGAAATACTTGTTTTTATGGTAGTAGCTGTAAATGGATATTGGAAATTGCTTGTTGGATTCTTCCCAGCAAAAAGTTTTACAGCTTCAGCAAAATCTAGATTATTAAAAATATGTCTAGATCTTTTAAAAGACGCAAATTGTCACGTGGTTTCAATTACTTTTGACGGCATTGCGTTGAATTTGAATATGGCACAATTACTTGGCGCCTCCTTGACATCAGAGCCTTATAAGCCTTACTTTTTCTACAACGGCCGAAGGTACAATATTTTGTTTGACCCGTGTCATTTTATTAAACTAATTAGATTTTTTTTCGCAGATAGCAAAGTATTTTATGACGGTCTTGGCCGAAAAATTGAATTTAAATTCATTGAACAGCTACAAAACTTACAGCAAAGCGAAGGTCTACATCTCGCAAACAAATTATCTGTGCGACATGTTAATTTCAAAAATCAAAAAATGAAAGTTAGATTGGCTGCTCAGTTATTAAGCAGGTCAGTCGGTGTTGCTATCGATGTTTGCAATAAGGACCTTGAAATTTCTGAGTTTCAGAATTCTGAAGCAACTGTGGAGTTTCTTTTGTATGTAAATTATATTTTTGACATATATTTAACTCCCGGAATTTGAATAACTTTGGTTTCAAGAAGCCTTTGTGTCCAAGCAATAAACCAAGTATATTTGACAGGATCGATAAAGTCTACGATTATTTCCGATCAATAAAATGTGAAAACGGTAAACTTGCTGTAAATACTTCAAGACGCTTGGGTTTTTTGGGATTTTTGATCAACATTATTTCATTAAAATGGATGTATATCAATTACATCGAAAAAGAGTATTTAAAATTTTTTCCCACTTACAAATTGTCACAGGACCATCTAGAGACGTTCTTCGGCGCTATTAGGTCCAAAGGGGGATTCAACAACAACCCCACTGTAAAAAATTTCATAGCCGCTTATAAAAGACTGCTTTGCCATTGAGAAATTAAAATCAGCGATAACGGTAACTGCTTGGAAATAGAAAAGATTGCAATATTGTCTGCTGGTACCGCGTCTGGCCTTGACAAAATCAATAGTTCATCAAATTATAATAAAATCTTTAATGAATTGCTGCAAAACAGTAATGACGCCAATGTACAAAATGAAGATGAAAATTATTTTGACAATGAAATGGTACTATTAGATAATACTGCTAGTTTATCTCAAGTATCTGTGATGATTGTCACATACGTATCTGGCTATGTAGTGAAAAAAATTACTAAAAGAATCAAATGTGAAGTCTGTGCAAATAGTTTATTGTCAGAGCCAACAGCCATGTCTCATAATTCGTTAATTGTGAGACGGGATTACTCAAAAACAGACGACTGCTACATGACGTATCCATCTAATGATGTTGTCGGACTCTGCAGTATCGCTGAAAAACATTTCAGAGAAAATATGAAGAAAAAAAGCATGGATGACCGTATATTTGCCAAAAACGTGCTACAAATTCTGCGAAACAATCAATCTCTGTTTCTCGGTTTAAAATACCATGTTTTGGACCAAGAACCATTAAGTGATCATAGGTATCTGCTTATGAAAACCATAATAGAAATCTATTTTCTGCTCCGACTAAAGCATGAAACCAAATTGATAAAATTCAATAAGGAAACCTAAGAATGCACTTAAATAAAACTGTAATATTTAGAGGTCAATAAATAATAAAGCGCCATACTTCTACACTGGAATATTAATTATTACTAGTATCCTTCAGCTAGCTTATTTATTTCATTATATTAGGGTGAATCAACTTTTAAGGTACTGTAAAGCAACAAGTAGTTTTGTATGTAGAATTGTAGAACTTGTTGCTTTATGTATGTCAGTTTTATTCTTAATTCTTTTGAAATCGAATAAAGAAATTAAGAATGGAACAATAAAAAAACAATAGTAGTGGTGTGTAGAGTCGCCTCGCGGCATTCATGGTGCAAACACCTATTCTTGTACATTATTTCAAATAAATTAAACTCAAACAAATAACAGTCTATTGATATATGCGTCACCACCCTTACATGGTGGAGGTACCTGGAGAAGATTTACCCCACCTTCTCGCTGCCAAAGGAGATGAGCGAGGTGCCAACCGCAAGGAAGCGGAAGATGAAAAACTAAGCCTATCCTAGGGCATTTTCCGAAGAGGACGTAAAGGTCGTGGTTTGTAAAATATATATTGCTTCACTGAGTAACCGTAATTTGTGTGATTTCTTTTTTTTTGTGTATTTCCCTGTAATATATAGCGATATAGTGCAAAATGGCAGCCACGAAATTTAACGGCCTCTCAGACGTTGGAGATTTTATTATGCAATACAATGCTATTGCCATTATTAAGGCATGGACGGAGGAACAAAAAAAATATGCCATTGCAGCATATTTAGAAGGGCCAGCGCTCTCATGGTATAAATCAAACTTTGAGGATTTCACTACTTATGATGAGCTAATTAATAAATTGAAGGCACAATTTCCTAATCAGACGGATTTTGCACAAAAATTCTATTACAGGAAACAACAGCAGAATGAAAAGCTGTTGGAATATTATTATGCATTAGATAATCTAGCATCTAAAGCGGAAATAAAAGAAGACGCAAAATTTGTAAAACATTATATTAGCTCTGTAAATCAAAGGTATCAATGGTTACTTGCCTCAAAATTATTTGCATCTAAAGAAGAATTGAGAAAAACTCTCATGCAACTGGAAGAAATATATAACGAGGACACGTATACACAGACTGTAGAACTTCCGATCTTCAATCCAGTTTTGAGATTAGAAGACATAAAGAGGTTGGGAGATCGCTCGTCGAATATTGTTCCGTCTCCTACGCCACAGCCTGAGTTTGTTACTCCGTTCCGAACGCCAAATCCTATGGCGACGCCAGGCAGAGCGCCATATGAACAGCAAACGCCACAGCGACAGTATAATATGCGACCGCGTCCCTGGAATCTACGAAGTACTCCGGGTCAGCAAGATTCCACACCTTCGTCTTCGAGGCAGCACCCAAACTACAATCCACGTCGACAGTAGACCGGGAATCGGCGATGTGGAGAAGTGTAAATCCGGTCATGCAACAGCAAGACATTCTTGTGAATAATAGTTACTTGGATAATTGTGTTCCCATTATTCCCGTACAAATTAATAATTTATTTTGTGAAGCTCTTGTAGATACCGGCGCATCAATATCGTGTATTTCCTTAGCATTGATGAAAAGCTTGAAGCTTAGTTTTCGGGAAAATGCACAAGTTCCGTTACGAGCCGTCGGGGGCTACGCGATTAACGTAGTAGGCACTGTTGAGCTAGGATTAATGGTCTCGCAGGTTTATCTTCGGCAAAATATGCTTGTAATTTCAGATCCCGCGCGATTATTAATTTTAGGGCAGGATTTTTGCCGCAAAAATGGCGTAATTGTTAATTTCAAAGAAGCGACATTATTTGTAAATGACAAGATCGCGCTGCGGTTTAAAACAATGTCAGATCGTGACGAGGAAAAAATAAATTTCTCGATACAAACAAAGGAGTTTGTATTTAGCGATTCGAGTATTAAAAAATCCGATTATGTTTATTTTACGCAGCTAGCACAAGAGAATAAAAAGTATTTATTAAATTTCTCAGAAAAAAAAACGGTTGTCTTCGACATTAATAATGATTTGACGGACGATCAAAAGTTAGATTTGGAGCATTTATTGAAAGGGTTCCGTACAACATTTTCGTTCGCAACGCATGAATTAGGATGCTACAGAGATTCCTTGATTACCGTGAAGACAGTAGATGAAGAAGCAGTCCATAAAGCGCCATATCGGGTGTCGGAGAAACAAAGACAAATTATAGATGAGCAGATATGTGAAATGCTGGAGAATGGCATTATCCAGGAATCAAGAAGTCCGTATGCGTCACCAGTCGTGTTAGTTGATAAACCTGAAGGTCCGCCGAGATTTTGTATTGATTTTAGGGCATTAAATAAGAAGATCCGAATGGATTCGTATCCGATTCCAAGAACGGATGATTTATTGGGCTGTCTGCAAGGAGCAAAATATTTTGCCGACCTGGATATGAATTCTGGGTATTGGCAGCTTGCATTGGGCCAAGGAAAGGAGAAAACGGCCTTTGTGACGCATTCTGGCCTGTACGAGTTTAATGTCTTACCTTTTGGTTTAAAAACGAGCCAAGCAATGTTCCAACGAGTAATGGACAAAGTCCTGGCAGGAATAAAATACAAAAAAGTTATTGTCTATGTGGATAATATTTTAGTCTATGGTGAAAATTTTGCGGATTTTATGGAAGCATTGGAGGATGTTTTACGGCGGTTGAAATCTGCCAACCTAACCCTAAAACCATCAAAATGTAGATTTGGATATCAAAAGGTGACTGTGTTAGGGCATGAGGTATCTGCGAGTGGGATTGGACCAGATATTAAGAAAGTGGAAGCAATGAAGCGCATACAACCGCCAAGAAATGTCAAGGAAGTCAGATCCGTGTTGGGCTTGTATTCGTATTACAGAAAATTTATTGATAATTTTGCACAGATAGCCTTGCCAATAACGAGTCTGACGAAAAAAAACAGAGCATTTATTTGGACAAATGAAGAACAGAAAGCCTTTGACGAGTTGAAAAATAGAATATGTGAGGCACCAATTTTAGGTTATTTTTCAAGTGATGAAGAAGTGGTGACCAGGGTGTACGTCGACAGTTCAGAAAAAGCATTGGGATGTTGCTTGTTTCAAGGAAAAGAAGTAATGAAACCAATTGCTTACGCCTCAAGGAAGTTAAGTGATGCAGAGAAGCGCTATTCAGTAACTGAGAAGGAGTGCCTCGGTTTAATTTGGGCAATCCAGTATTTTAAGCATTTTTTATGGGGACTTAAGTTTCAGGTCGTCACAGATCACAGGGCTCTGGTCTGGTTGAAAAGCAAACGAGATATGAACGGCAGACTTGCGAGATGGGCATTGTCAATACAGTCATGGGATTTTGACATTGTGTATTGTCAAGGAAAAGATAATGTGGTTGCTGATTTCCTAAGCAGGAATCCCTTGATCGAAAATCCGGACCAGAAAAGTATAGAGAAAATTCCTGAACAAGAAGATGGATTTATTCTATATGCTCTGAATAGCATCGATATGAAAACAGCGCAGCAATCTGATGCATTTTGCAACAATATATTAAGTCAAATGCGGCAGAGTGGCAGCCAAGTTTATCAAAATTATTTAGTGCGGAATGATTTATTATATAAGTCAAGGAGTATTGGTCAGCAATCAAAGGAGTTATTGGTGTTACCAAGGACGTGTTTTCAGGAATGCATGTTAAGTATACATGATGATCCGCTGACAGGAGGTCATTTTGGACTATATAAAACTTATGCCAAGTTTAATGAGAGATACTTTATGGATAAAGCAGAGAAGAGAATAAATGAATATGTCAAGTCCTGTCATCGATGCCAAGAAAGAAATATTAATAAAATAATAGCGCCATTAACCTCAATTCCAGTTACAGATTTGTACCAGAAGGTGGGTATAGATGTGATAGGTCCGATGCAAACATCAGATGTGGGAAATAGATATATTATAGTGGCATTGGAGTATTTGTCCAAGTATGCAATATGTAAAGCTGTACCCAGGGTAACAGCTGAAGTTATAAATAAATTTATTATAGATGAAATTTTGTGCAGGTTTGGTGGCATACAGCAGCTGATAACTGACAGAGGCTCAGTATTTACTTCGAACATCATCAAGGAAACGGCGCAGTATTTCGGAGTGGAAGTATTGCATGCGACGACCTTCCATCCACAAACAATGGGCTTAGTGGAGCGGTTCAATAGGACGTTATTAAGTATGTTGTCTAAATACGTGTCAGAACGACAACATAACTGGTGCGTATTTTTGCCGTTGGTATGTTTTGCATACAATTCCGCAAAGCAAGGCAGCACAGGGGTTTCGCCTCATATGATCATATTTGGGCGAGAGCCGCAATATAGATCTGATGCTGAGTTGGGGGTTAATAGGGTTGTTTCAGAGAGCCTTGCCAATAAAATGACAAGTATGTCATTGTTGGTGAATAAAGTTGCTGAGAATATTGATCTGGCTCAACAGCGGCAAAAACAATATTATGACCGGAAAGCCAAACATATAATATATAATAATGGCGATCTAGTTATGATGGATTCGCCGAAACGAAAAACCGGGCTAAGCTTCAAGTTGTCGAAAAGATATGTAGGACCCTATCAAGTTGTTAATATTCTACCTAATAACAATTATAAAATAAAGAAATTGGGTAGTATTACTAAATATGTAATTGTTCACAGGAATAGATTGAAAAAATTTTATAGTAGGATTATAACTTAGTGTGTAAATATAGGGTTAAGATTAGGATTTAGTTGTATATATTTATTTAATTGTAAATTTTATTTTACAGACTTGTACAGTTGAAGCAAGCATGAACAACCATGGAAAGAAGGGTGAATAGGTCAGGCTACATTTGTGGTGCAGGCATGTTTCCATGATGGCGCTTGTCTTTGTAGTGTGATGGTAATTCCCTTTAAGCCTATAAGGTGGGAAGAGACTTGGTTGGTCTCAGCCGTCATAGTGCAGGGCATGTGTACTTCGTGGTTGACAAGTCGTGCGTTACGAATTTCGCCGAATAGTGGGGTTAAGGGAAGCGATATCGTATGAAAGCTTGTTCATACTTGCTACTTATAAAATATGTGTATAATTGTTTTAATGTGTTTATTTAGCTGTGTTTTATTTTTCATATATGCCGAGCTGAGAACTTGTGAAACCCTGATGACCATAAGCAGAGATGACTGATGTGAGACATGGGCGTGCATTCCTGCCACATGTATTCTGGAAGCAGTAGGAGGCTGCTACCTGGACTTGATGTCGTTGTATATAGTATCATAATGAGATATTCCCTTTGATCACCATGATGAATTTTACAAGCCATGGTGCAGTGAAAATTGGTCATTAGTGGTTATTTAATAAAAAAAATAAAGCTATTCTTATAATGAGGTATCTTATTGCTTGTGTTTTCGCTACTAGGTGTCTTTAACATTTGCATCGTTTCATGTACACTTCTGAACGAGAGCAACAAGCTGCGCAGGAGGATGGAGCTGCGAAGTCTGGTGCTGCAGTCACTTGGCTGCACCATCAGAAGAAATGCAGTTCACCATCACTCTGCGAAGATGCTGTGACCATATCTCAGGCCGAGATATGTGACACATGCATACTATTTCATTGAAATGTATAAGTTATGAGTAGTTTAGTATTAAATATGAAATATAGCTAGAATAATAATGTTGCGTACTGGGGGGGGTGAAAGTGCTTAGGTAATTTATTTCATACGAGTATTTTTTCCTTAGAACCTACTGAGGCCCATTTCGTTAATATAAAACGAGATAACTTATTAGTCAATAAGAATTGACACTTTGACAATTTGTCCCTTTTTTGATATATATTGGGTCTTAGGAGGTTATGGATGATAGATTGATTAGTCAAAGTCGGACCCTTAACATATGCCTATGGGGCATGGACCCATATGTCACTTCTGTGACATGTTAAGGGAATGACGATGACTTGTCAATTCATTGTCAGATGTCTATGGACATAAAAATACCATCTCGCCTCTTTGTAAGCCTAGTACACACCACCATGAAACCTAGTTAGGGGTAATTATTTTTACATATGTCATATACTCTTAGTATAGCATGACTAGTTATCTGTGGTGCGTGAAAGGTACGAGATGGGTAGATAGGGAATCCACTGTGATTTTCGTTTTTCGGAGGTTTTTCCGAAAGTCGAAATTTCACTGTACAGTTAAGTGTTGTTTGCGTAAGAAAGTTCCGTTCTATAGTATTATTGACATAACTGTACAGGAAATTATTCCCTAGCTGGGAACAGTGTGGCTTTGTAAGACCTGCAACTCCTCCTTAGGTAGATATAAATTATTAGCTAGGCGTTGCTTTTTTCAAGAGGGGCGAGGGATGTAAAGCAACAAGTAGTTTTGTATGTAGAATTGTAGAACTTGTTGCTTTATGTATGTCAGTTTTATTCTTAATTCTTTTGAAATCGAATAAAGAAATTAAGAATGGAACAATAAAAAAACAATAGTAGTGGTGTGTAGAGTCGCCTCGCGGCATTCATGGTGCAAACACCTATTCTTGTACATTATTTCAAATAAATTAAACTCAAACAAATAACAGTCTATTGATATATGCGTCACCACCCTTACAGTACTCCTTTTCTTTTGCGGCACTAAAACTTTCCTGATGACTTATGTTTAATAATATCTAAATATTAAAATCAGACCTACAAATTTACAGATCCCACATGTTGCCTAGACACCTCCAATATTTCTTAATTTTCAAAAAACCCTGGTAACTCAGGGGAAAATGCACATTTTTCAAACAAACCCTGGGGACAACATTATCCCTTGCGTTACCAACTATATTATTGTTTAAAATTTTACTATTTTAGAACGTTTTTTTCAATGTTAGTCTATTTGTCTGATTTTATAAACGTGTAAGCCACAACGTTAGCAAATAAACGGTTTTTCTAAAAAAAAATATTATGTGAAACATCTCGAAAAATGGGGAGTACCTTAAAAGTTGATTCACCCATTAATGCTAACTAAGCGAACGTTTACACTGGCGTATCCTTTACGCGCGCTTTGGCGTTGGCGCAACTCACACCTTCCCGAACCAACGGATTTCCCGTCACTTGTCGGTATTGGCTTGGCGCACCACGAGTTTCGGCGTAAAAAATACGCGAATGTGGGAACACATGATGGGAAGTCCGCGAGTTCGAAAAAGTAATTTGCGCGAACTACGAAACGCGCGTAAACCACACGCCCGGCTCATGTAAATGATGCCAAACCATTGCAATGATCAGGCAATTATGCAGATTTAATAATCGATATCGATAATGCACATAGAGTGATTGCACCACTATTTCACTCACACATTTGCATTTTATTTTTGATAACACTTTTCAGCTGTCATTGTTCGTCTTGTACATCCTATGTCTATGGTTATTATCGTTAGATAAGGCCAAAGACTAAACAAACATGTTTGAGTGTTACTAGAACGCAAAAAAATGACTATCAAATTAAATTGTGTCAATCACTACGCGGATGCAAACACAATTACGATTTTGCCAATATTTACGTCAAACAACATCAACGGTGGACATGTTTCCACGATTCGCGTTCACGTTCGTTCACTCATTCAGCACATTTGACGATCATTAGATGACAACTGCCATTTTTTATCCAATTATAAAAATATAATAAATTTGACAAGTTTACATTATTTCACATTAATTATTATATATTATTTGATACTCTTCGTTAATATTTAAAAAACGAAGCGAAAAATACCACAAAACTTCGATCGAGCGAGAAAAAAAACCAAATGAAATGTCAATGTCTCATGTCAAATTTCAAAATTGAGTTGGCGCTGAAACAACACGCAATAACACGATCGTGGTAAGTTTGTGCTTAGTTTTGGTAAGTATAATTCATATTTGTGCAAACCTTTATGTTGCTCTCGATGCTTATTATTCAAAGTCAAAGTCAAATATTTATTCAGTAAATTGGCCACATACGGGCTCTTTTACACGTCAGTAATATACAGGGTGACCTCGAATTGGTAATACAAATTCAAAGTACTACAGAGAGCTTCCCTAAACCAATCGCTTCTACGAGGTCTCACGCTTAATTTTAAAACATAAGTACTTTTTTTTAAGTTTTCTAATTATCCCATTTTTTTTTGCTTAAATTGGTTACCCTACCATTACCTTTAAAATGAAAGAGGTTTAAAGTATTTCAAATGAACACTTTCCTCTTTGGTTCGTTATCTGACACATCATTTATGATAATAGCGTATCTTGATTAGTAAATTGTCACTTGTCTTGTCAAAGAAAGTAAGAATTTTCGTATTTAATTAAGATAGTAATTAAACAAAATGCCCCGAGCTTATCCTTATACGAATATTCAGCGAATGGATATGTTATCTTTTTATTTTACGTCACGAAGTACTGTACGAACTCAAGCATTGTTTCATGAATGACACCCTGACTGCCCAACTCCTACTCGTGTTCTAATAAACTCCATTGTCCAAAACTTAAGAGATTTTGGACAGTTTACTGTCCCAGTGCACGCTCAAGCTCCGGGCGGGCGGCCGCGGTACTCGCAAACGTTTCGGAGACGAGTTCTCGATTATTTTAGCCACCACCCAGAGGCGAGCTCAAGGGACGCTGCCGCAAGATTCGGAACGAGCCAATGGTTTATTTGGCGATTACTGAATGCTGAAGGAAAGTATCCGTTTAAATTCCAAAGGGTGCAGGATATCATATTAGCCAATTATCCTAGAAGAGTGCAATTTTGTCGTTGGCTGCTGCAAAATCTACACTTGAACATTTTATGGACCGACGAGGCAACATTTACAAGAGTAGGCATGTTCAACGTTCACAATGAACACTGGTGGTCTGATCGTGAAGCAAATCCTCACGTAACTCGCAGGGACTCCTACCAGACACGTTTCTCGGTAAATGTTTGGGCAGGAATACTGAACGACTGTTTGATTGGTCCTCATTTCATTGACGGAAATTTAAATGGACCGAAATATGAAGAATTCCTGAGAAATGTGTTACCGGTATTGCTACGAGAGGTGCCGCAGCAAAATTTGGAGGCTCTGTATTACCAGCAGGATGGGGCACCAGCTCATTTTTCCCTGCGTGTGCGAAGCTACTTGGACCAAGAGTTCCCTGGGAGATGGATTGGACGCTGTGGCCCAGTCGCTTGGGCTCCTAGAAGCCCTGATCTCACACCTCTCGACTTCTTTTTGTGGGGCGAAATAAAAAGGAGAGTGTACGCACGGGAAACAGATACTGTGGATGAACTTCGCCAAAAGATAGTTGAGGCATTTAATAATGTAAAAACCAATGAATTTGTTCTCCACAGATTGAAAGACAATCATAGGCGACGGGCAGAGTTATGTATCCAAGAAGGCGGGGGCCATTTTGAGCACATTTTAAAAGTTGTTTAAGTTTTACAATTTTGTATTTTGTACTGTACGTTATTCAACAATAAATTATTTTTAATAATTCACTCATTATTCAGTTATTCACTTTATCAGATAATTTATTAGGGTACCTACTTAAAACTAAAGGGTTGGATGGATATCAGCACCTAGTTTATTAATAACATCGAGTGATAGATACAGGAATGGAAATTGAGACACATTTTGTTCCTTGTCGCTTTGGGTGGCAGTGCGTCACGTTGAATGTCCACTGTCATTATCTCCATCGTTGTTGTGACAGAGTACAAAATGGTGCGAGAATCAATTTCCTTGTCTGTACGACAGATATGCATGACGTCATGTAGGTTAACCACACTTGGGATTTTAAATTATTTTTATTATTTTGTTTTGTTAGAAAATTAACGATAATTAAGGAAAGCTAACTTTAACAACTGAGTTAATGCAATACACTATTAGTGATTAACTGAATCATAATCAAGTATTTTGTATTACCAATTCGAGGTCACCCTGTAGAGTGAATCTACCAGCGCTTCGGACAAGACCATCATTGCGGAGAAGAAGCGCCGCAAGAAACTCCAGCAGCAGGTCATTTTTTCAAATATAAAATACAATAATACTTAAAAGTAAGTTACATTACAAGGTAATAAAGTAACAAATATTAATTATTAGAACTAGCACAAATGAAAACATTACAAATGTAAGGTCAAATACGTTACACTAAATGTAATGACTAGGAGAACAACACGACGAGGTCTCTTCGTCAAAAGCCATAACTGGAATAATTAACTGAACAAGTCCTTGCAGACGTGAACAGACCGGACCCCACAAACAGCACCCGTTCACGAGTATGACGCGTATCTCAGCCATTACCATGGAATCAATATTTAATGCAGTTATTTTGAAATTATTACCTTGATCTTTTCTCTGTAGGTTTAAATAATATCATGGAATCAAGCCAAAGAAGATTACGTCTGTAAGACAGTTAGCACTTTTAATAATGTTTATGGATGAGCACCGTGACTTAGCCCTGGGACATGTCCGAGCTCGTGAAGCCAGGGCTCTGGCGAAATGTTTGTGGACGGAGTGCTCAAATATTTTCAATGCAGAAGGCGTCGAAAGAAGCCCTAGAAGGACTAGTCAAAAGTAAGTTTCATGACCAAGTTAAATGAATCACCTTGGTCTCGGTATCGTTGCCATCTGATCGAAGACTTACAGGCATATGAACACTTATTTCATCAATTTATGATAACGCCAGATCCTTGGACAGCCTGTAAGTTTTGATAAACTCACGATCCGTAAGATCGAAAGAAGAATTTCGTGTCTTTGTCGATAAATTCCTTCTTCGAACTTTTCCACTGTCCACAACATTAGCAATATCAAGGTATTCTTAATAGTACACCATGATTTGACGGAAAATAATAATTTTATTGAACGATCGATCCACAAAAAGTAGCCAATATCGAAGTTTATCCCAACCGCTAATTATAACAGATGAGACGCTGGGGTTCGGTTGTGTTCCGATCGACGTGCGACTGACATGTGTCAAATTTTTAGTAGAATAGTGTTTAACGTTCCGTTTAAGTTCTCGCCATCGAAAGTGTATTGCAACTGCAAGTTACTAATAAGTATGAATAGTTTTTTGTTTTATTTCCTCGCATTAGTTGAGAACAGCACTGTCTGCCTCGGCAGAAAGTGCAATTTTTGGAATCGTGCACTAGATGACTCGTCCAAATAAATGACTCGTCCAAAAATCGCTTACTTTCTACCCTTGGCAACAATGTACTATTGCATTTTTGTAGCCGGTCTTTTAGAATACGGCTCGTGGCTCGTGCACTGCTGAGCTTTATTTGTTTCTTATCGCAAAGAAAACATTAAACGTATGTCGCGTCGAACGTTTGTGTTTGTTTTTATTTTACTGTGTTCGGTGGCTCTACGTAAGTATTACATATTTTAAAATGTATTGATTTATTAGGGATTAAAATATTAATTTAGTAAAAAGTAAAACATATTTCGGCCCGCGTGTTTCGGATGGGAAAAAAAATATTATATAAATATGGTAAGAACTTCAAAGCAAACGCAATCCCATCCGGTTGCCTCATCGAAAAAATTTACGTTTACAACATTTGTTTTTTTTTATTATAATAGTTTTGATTTAAGTAATGTATGTAAAACTACTATGTTCGTTAGTGGCAATAAATCTATCACTTTAAGATCCCGATTACCACTTGCCATCCGGTTGCCTCTCCGATGAATTACAAGTGCCTTGAATATTATGAGTAATAATGCGATTGTTAAGGAATCCGGGCGCCGAGAATTCGGCACACTGGGCAAAGTCCCGTCAATCTGAAATCTGAAGGAAGCTGCGACTCAGTCTGCAGAGACCTGCCCGTGGATGACTTGCAACCGGTTTGCATGATGTTCAGTCGCTATAAAAAAGGATACCTCTTCTTCACAAATCAATGCCACGCCAGGCGATCTATTTGCAAAGAAAATCTCAGTAAGTTAAATTTAAGAATATATTTCCCTACAGTGTTTCGTTTTAAAAAATAATACGATATTTTAATAAAATCATTTGTGTTTTACGTTATTTTCTTCTGACAGCTATGTAGGTATTGACATAGAGGGGACCGCTAGAGCGTTGTCGTCGCGCACTTAGCTAATAAGACCAATTAAACAAGGCGTTCCATTACTCCCCGACCTATGCTTTCGTTATGTCGTAATAAAGTTGCGAGAAGATTATTGCCTCTACACTACAATGACCCATTAAGTAGCAATAAAACGATATTTCTCATAACGAATACATAATAGGTACCGAGTGTGTAATTAGATCTTTTATTCGGTTGAACGGATCTGGATGAAATTCGGCACAGAGATAGATTATAGTCTGGAATAGCACATAGGCTACTTTTATCCCGAAAAATGGATATATGCTAAGGGAGCAGCGATAAACGACCATTATAGCTTTTTTCTGCGACTCCGTCCGCGTAGAAGTCGTTTATCGCTGTTTCCTCGGATATTGTCAATTTTTTGGAACTTTAGAACTTTTATAAGAACTTTTTATCCCGAAAAGTGTAATAATTCCCGAGGGAATAGCGGTAAACGACATCAACGTGGACGGAGTTGCGGGCAAAAAGCTAGTCATCATATAAAACAGGCTGGTGATCAGCAGAATACAGTTAAGTCATTAGTAGGTATGTATATGATTTATTTACATTTCTTTATAACTGTTTGCTTATTGTAGGAATAAATGACAAATTAAAGTTAGAAGGTCTTTTGCTGGGTTATTTACAAACACTTAATAAAAAAAAAACAAATAAAATGTCTCTTTTGTTACAGTTCTAAATATGGTTCATCCATCAAGATGCTACAAGACTATGCAATACTTTATGTCAATTTCATAAAGCAAGTAGGTACCTAATACAATTATTGATAAACATTGATTGTTATTATTTGGCGCCCACTGACTCTTAAAGGGTCTATACTACTCTGTCAAGAAAGTACCGGGAAAAGATCAATAATACACAAACTGTTTGTTAATCATCCAAATTTATTTTATCACCTTCAAAGTATGCTCCTTCAGAAACGATACACTTACGCCAACGAATAATCCAATCATCAAAACATTTTTTAAACGCTGTTTCCGGAATTGAATTCAGTTCTCGGCGCGAATTCTCCTTTATGTCTTCTTCGTTTCGGTTTCGGTTCAGTTGGAAGGCGCCACTCCGAAGCTTGTTGACTAGTTTGCATTTCAAACTCGTAAACCCACGTCTCGTCACCAGTAACAATGCGTTTCATGAATGTTGGGTCGGAATTGACTCGTTCTAGCATGTCCTCAGCGACTCTCATGCGATTGAGTTTTTGGAGAAAATTCAGGTCTTTTGGGACTAGCCGAGCGGTAACATGTTTCATACCCAAATGATTAGTTAAAATAGTACGGATCGACTCGTGAGATACAGAAAGTTCGGCGGCTATCTCTCTCAAAGTTGAATGAGGATTTTCAGTCACTATTTCCTTCACTTTTGCGATGTTAACTTCAGTTGCAGACGTTGATGGCCTACCAGAGCGAGGCAAATCTTCCATCACATCTCGACCGCTTTTGAACGCTTTGTACCACTCATAAACACGTGTTTTTGATAAAGTCGAATCACCGTAAGCCTTCTGTAACATTTTCAGTGACTCCGAACACGAAATTCCATTGGCGATGCAAAATTTAAGACAAACTCTTTGTTCAATGTTTTTGTCCATTATGAAATTCGCAATACACACTAGATATGATATAACTAAAAACAGCACTGTATTTAATATAAATAACAGATGCAACTCAAACTCCGCGCCAAAATAGAAAACAGTTGTGCCAATCTAACAACAACAAAAAAAACAAAAATTTGAATTTGGAACCATAAACAAATCATCCATTCCCGATACTTTGTTGACTGAAGGTATTAATAAAACGCATAAATTGAAATGTCATATTTCAATATCACATAACAATTATACGCATAATTGAAAATTCACAATTTCATGTTCCTATTAGGCACTAAATAGGCAATTCCTAGGAGTCCTAGGAGGCCGGTTTTTATGTAACCCTTTTGGTTTTTGAAGACGGTTTTATTTTTTGTTCAATTTTTTTTTTTTCGCTTTTTACCCGACTACGGCGAAGCAAAAAGGAGGGTTATGATTTTGACCGGTATGTATGTATGTATGTATGTTCATCTGTTCCCTCGTAACTTCTAAACTACTTATCATAATCTGACAAATGGGGTATCGTTGGAAGCGTTTTGATGGTCTGCTGGTTATAGGCTATGTGACGTCACATTAAATTGAATATAGCGCCCTCTAGAGGCCATAAACTCATGAACTAAAAAAGAAAATTTATCGTGACGTGTGGGGTGGTGTCAAATGAAAGGGCTTAATTAGCAAATTTCAAATAAATATATATTATATAATTTGCTGTTACTCGCGGCTTTCTATATATATAAAAAGATTGGGTGACTCATAAATGCCCTGCCTAAACCCTTGGACCTAGAAAGCTGAACTTTTTCACAGGTGTTGTTTTTAAGACGTAAACGAAGAATAAGAAAGTGGTTAAAAGGGGAGGAGGTTTAATATTGTATAAAAGTCATTCATTTTAGAAGTTAGAAACGTGAAAATTTCTATATAGGTTGTTAAAAAATAAAAAAAACTATTTTCGGCGATTTTGGATAAAATACCCTTAAAGGGTGGACATGGGGATTCAAGTTTGTATAGGAGTTTGGTCGTTTTTCAAGTTAGAAACGAGGAAATTGTTATAATTGGCTACTAAATAAAACACACTGCTTTCGGCGATATTGGATAAACCGGGGTGGTTTACGGGGATCAAAATGGGGAGGGTTAAAGTTTGTATAGTTTGCATTGTAGGCTTCGTGTAAGAAGGGATTTTTCGAAACTCAACCCCCAAGTGGTAAAAATGGGGGGTGAAAGTTCTAATGGAAGTCATTCATTTTTGAAGTCAAAGACCTGAAAATTGGTACATAGGCTATTATTTACAAATAAAAAACAGTTCTTTCGGCGAACTACCCCTAAGGGGTGGAAATGGGGAGTTAAAGTTTGTATGGGAGTTTGGTCGTTTTTACCCGACTACGGCGAAGCAAAAAAGAGGGTTATGATTGTGACCGGTATGTATGTATGTATGTTTATCTGTTCCCTCGTAACTTCTAAACTACTTATCATAATCTGACAAATGGGATATCGTTGGAAGCGTTTTGATGGTCCGCTGGTTATAGGCTATATGACGTTTCATTTAATTGAATACAGCGCTCTCTAGAGGACATAAAGTCATGAACTAAAAAAATATTTATTTTTAATGATGCCGTGTGGGGTGTCAAATTAAAGGGCTTAATTAGCACATTTCAAATATATACATATTATATAGTTAGCTATTAATCCCGGCTTTCTATATATATTGGTAATATCTTGGTTTTAATACGTTAGCGAGGAATAAGAAAGGATTTTTCGAAATTCAACCCCCAAGTGGTGGTAAAATGGGGGGGGGGGGACAAATAAAAAATATGACTTATAGCGATTACAACTACCACTAAGTAGGTGAAATGGGGGGTGGAATTTTGTATGGGAATTCGATCAATTTTGAAGTTAGAAACGCGGAAATTGGTATATAGGCTACTGTTAACAAATAAAAAATACCACTTTTGGTGATTTTGGAAAAACTATCCCTAAGTGGGTGAAATGGGGGGAGGTTTAAATTTGTATGGGAGTTCACTTAATTTTTAAGTTAAAAACGTAAAAACGACTTTAAGTGATTTTAAATAAACTTACCCTAAGGGTTTGAAAGGGGGGGTAAAAGTTTTTATGGGAGTTTGGTCGTTTTTCAAGTTAGAAACGTAAAAATTTATATAAAGGCACTATAAACAAATAAAAAATACTACTTTCGGCGATTTCGGATAAACTACCCCTAAGGGTATGAACTGGGGACTAAAAGTTTGTATGGGAGTGAAGTCATTTTTGACATTTTTGAAGTTAGTTATATGGAAATTGTTTTTTAGACTACTGAATATGTAAAATGTGAGTTATGGCGTTTTTCGAAAATCTACCCTTAGCAGGCCGAAAAAGGTTTGAAAATTTGTATGATTCAATGTTTCTATCCCTTCATGACACGTAACGAAAACTTTATCTTACTTTTTAACGAAAATACTGACTCTCCGCAGCCGAAGTCGCGGGCGGAAAGCTAGTCATACATATTTTAAAAGTGTTAGTCATTATTTACTCATTATTGCATAAAAGGTCGATTATTTAATTTTAAATCAAAATTATTCACTTACAGTTTTGTATAGTAGAATTTATTTAAAATGCCGGAATCCACTTGAGAGCTTATCTTCCAATGAATGGCTTTGTTATCTATTGTGAAGCCCGACCGCTAATTAGCAGTGCAAAATGAAACGCACAAATAACAAAAGATTTCATATGAATAGCAACTTTACCGCTTAAAGAAGAAGGTTCAAATTGCAATAGCAATGCATTCGAGATAGTACTGTTTAAAATTTGAAGGGGCAGCCAGGTACTATTTTGTTTGTGTCAGCTACAGGGTGATTCAAGGATAGCTTTCTTATCGTAGTACAGTACGCAAGCACGTCACACAGTGTTGCCGCGGTAGGAAAAAAACCAGAAAATAAAAAATGTAGGTAGATCAAATAAAAACATTATTTATTTAACTTGTTTTAATAATGTATCATATATGCCAAAACGAGAGTACTTTCTCACAGAAATTATTATCAAGACACTTCACAAAGTTTTACAGTTTATTTATTAGACGTTTAAGTGATTTCGAGTTGGGTGTTTCAAATTACGATTTTGTGATATAAACTATACTTGTCATCAAATTTGCAATATCGATTCTGTAGACCAAGGTATTGTCTTGTAAAAATGTACTATCTAATTAAAATATCACTAAAACTTTACACAATACGGAATATTTAAATGCACAGCTTAATTGCAGGTGGAAAATTTTCTTCTATTGAGTTTTAAGTATAGTGTGCCATTTCGTGCCGCGATAAAATGTTAATGACAGCGAAGTATTGACCTTATATTACTGGATTATAAAACCCAAAGTTGCTACTTTTTGCTAACTTTAATTTGAATAATAATTGTTTACTGCAGGGCACATTGTGGGATAAAGCCGTGATGAGCTTGTAGCGGTTATATTTCGAGATCCATCGAAAAGTTTGGACAGAAAATATACAAATTTACTAAAATATGTGAAGCAGAAGTAACTAATTTAAAGTTACATATTAAATGGGGTATAGATGGTACAGTCGCCATCATATATATTGCAGCAAACAAGGTGGTCACAAATATCTGAACACGACTCTATTGTCAAGGCGTTAGAGTGCATGTTCAGATATTTTTGACCACTCTGATATGTACAGATATATTTGATGGCGAACTGTACATCTGGTTTTACAGAATACAAACAAAAATTTCAGGAAACTTCATCTAAAGACGGAAGCATGATTGTTACTTTCTCTGTCCTTTATTGTCCTTTAAGATTGGTTGGTGATACAAAAAAAGAAGAAAGTGTAGTGCTGTGGCAAAATAGTCGGCCTTCTACGCGATTTTGTCGACCGCTACATCTTCAATATGAGCATGAAACAGCAGATTTAATAAGATAAGATATATCGCGTGAAGAACTGGAAATAAGTAACTATAATATCTATGGTCATGTAATATTAATAAAAGTGGGTAGGTGCAATTTATATTGTACTATACTGCTTCTGTCTGTATTTCGATAATTTGTTATTATTGGTTCGTATAAATAAAATTTATATTAACATGTCTAGCCAAGAAGACAATTCAAGACCTTCGTCGCCTAGTATACTGAGTTGTTTACCTCCTCGTGGTAAAAAAAGTAAATCTTCAAAAGAAGAAGATGAATTTCCTATAAAAACATATGCAGACAAGGGAACTCAGGTAACCTCTGATCAAATTGTTGATACTACGGTCTATAGCCGAAGTAGATGGGATAAAGATTTAGTGAAAGTGAATACGTCTGGAATACCTGAGGTAACCTTTGACCAAGTGGAACCCACAGATCCCCGAATCAAAGAATTTGCAAGACTTATTTCTTTCGAAATGGAACGTGTTGCACCAGAGAAGCAATCGAAGACTTTTGCAAATATATATTATCAGAAGAGTAAGTAAGCAAGACGATTTGGATGATGTGAGCCTACCCAGCTGCGAAGAGTCTGAATAATTTTTTTTTCTATTAGTACGTTAATTTTTCTTAAATTTCCCAAAATATAGTGCCTAATATACATTAACTTAGTTTTTTTTATCTATAATTCTTCATTCCCTACCATATAAAGTTAATAAGTCAACAAAAAACCTAAGAAATAATTTAGTCCGCTACCTACTATGGAGCGCCAACACTGTGCGTCAGCATAGTTCTCAGTCGCCACCAAGTAACGACACAACAAGTGTAAATCATTATACAGGATGTTTTTTTATTCGTCTTAAACATTTTGGGGGTTAAATCAGTAAGTCATACTGACCAACTTTCACTATGGGACCAACCCCGAAATCGCGAAAAAAAAATTGACCATCCCATACATTATGGCTAGTCAGCTGACAATGTTTTGTATAGGAGGGTCAAATTTTTTTTCCGTGATTTCGGGGTTGGTCCCATAGTGAAAGTTGATCAGTATGACTTACTGATTTAACCCCCAAAATGTTTAAGATTAATAAAAAAACACCCTGTATACCTATTGTTGTAATACCTATATTACCATATACCATACACAGTTAAAGACAAAAAAGGATTAATAAAATATAAGTTTAAAAACTAAAACCCGACTGCAAAAAGAACGAAACAAGTTTGGACGTTTGTAATGTTAGAACCACTCCTAGTCCTCGTATGATGATGTAGAGTCCAAATTTAGGAAAATCCAAGACATGGCAGCAGGGTTCGAAAGGATAATTATCAAAGATAATTATCGCGATAATTAATACGATAATTATCGTGATAATAACAGGTGGATAATTATCAATTGATAATAACAAAAAATTGCGCCCGTGACTTAGAACTATATTCTAAGTATCCAAACGCGTATTTCCGCACTTGTTACGTCTATCCGAACGCACGTCTAGCCACGACACGGGGATTCCCCCAATTCACAAAATATATACCATCGATATTTCTTATAAAACAATTTAACAAATGATCTTTTAATACTGGTGATAATTATCGGATAATTATCCGATAATTATCACGGCTCGTTATTATCTTGATAATTTCGAACCCTGCATGGCAGCAGGCATCACCTGTGGAACTCCATCCATTGCGATCGTCATCCTGTCTGCTTTAGTTTTTAAATTTTTTTTTATTAAAATTATTTTGGGGTTATAACTTTAAGATGGAGCAATTGCAGATCCGCTTTATATTTTTTAGTTTAAGTTTTATTGTTTATACCGACTGCATAGGTAGTTGATAAAGATACAAATAATAATTCCATATTATTAAATATGTATTTTGGAGAGCTTTTAGGCTTACATCTGAAGCGTGATGTTTTAGAAATTATTCTCATCTAGCTTTCCGCCCGCGACTTCATCTGCGGAGAGTCAGTATTTTCGTTAAAAAGTGCAGATAAAGTTTTTGTTACGTATCATGAAGGGATAGAAACTTTAAATCATACAAATTTTTAAATCCTTTTCGCCCTGCTAGGAGTTGATTTTCCAAAAGCGTCAAAACTTATATTTTATATTCAGTAGTCTAAAAACCAGTTTCCATATATCTAACTTCAAAAATTACTTCACTCACATACAAACTTTCATTCCCCATTTTCTTCCCCTTAGAGATAGCTTATTAAAAATTACTGAAAGTGATATTTTTTATTTGTTAACAGTAGCCTATATACCAATTTCCGCGTTTCTTACTTCAAAATTGATCGAATTCCCATACAAAATTCCACCCCCCATTTCACCTACTTAGTGGTAATCGCTATAAGTCATATTTTTTTATTTGTCCCCCCCCATTTTACCACCACTTGGGGGTTGAATTTTGAAAACTCCTTTCTTATTCCTCGCTTACATCTTAAAACCAATACCTGGGAAAAATTTCAGCTTTCTAGGTCGCCGTAGTCGGGAAAAAACGACCAAACTCCCATACAAGAAAGCCGCGAGTTATAGCTAACTATATAATGTATATATTTGAAATGTGCTAATTAAGCCCTTTCATTTGACACCCCACACGGCATGATTTAAAAGAAATATTTTTTTAGTTCATGACTTTATGTCCTCTAGAGGGCGCTGTATTCAATTTAATGTAACGTCACATAACCTATAGCCAGCGGACCATCAAAACGCTTCCAACGATATCCCATTTATCAGATTATGATAAGTAGTTTAGATGTTACGAGGGAACAGATGAACATACATACATACATACATACATACATACCGGTCAAAATCATAACCCTCCTTTTTGCTTCGCCGTAGTCGGGTAATAATAAAAACGTTCAAATTAAATAGAATTATTTATCTAAAAGTTTACCAGAACTCGCTTGCGCTTAAAATAATAAAATAGCTTGCACTTTTTGCAGTAGCAGCAGTAGGTACTTGCACAAGAAGCCACGCCACGCGTCACGCAGCCAAACGTCTTTATTATTCCGGCGGTGGGAACTATGAACTAAGAATTATGTAGTGTAAACAACATTTTCATCTCAATCCCGTCCCAAACTTAAATAAAGTAAGTAGGCAAGTAACGTCAAGCTAGACAGAACATAAATCGCCCGAAGTACGCAAAAAAGAGAGAGGCGATCGATAGGGTAATACCCAGTTAATGCTCAGTGCTTAAATAGTAAACTACCGAAACCCTAATGAACTCGGTAAGCTCTATGGAAGCGGTTAACTAGTTCAAAAGGGTTCCCCTAACGTTAAGGTAACACAATCATAGGGTAACTACATCGATTGGGTATCCAATGATAGGGTAACCCTATCGATAGGGTTAATCAAATGAAGGGGTTTTCCGGTCCCTGCCTGTGAGTGGAACTCCATCCATTGCGATCGTCATCCAGCCTGTTAGGAAGCTATTCAAAATATTGTTCGTAGTCGAAGGCCAGGAATTATTATAGCAACGTGCATCACAGTTTGGCCTTCGACCACGAACAATTTCTTAAGGTCTTGCAGGTACTTAATACCAAAATAATTAAATTCACTTAAATTTAATACATTTCTGACGTCTTAAATAAATTTCGTGACTATTGTGTTATCTATGGTTT
This sequence comes from Tortrix viridana, assembly GCA_963241965.1. Lineage (NCBI taxonomy): Eukaryota > Metazoa > Arthropoda > Insecta > Lepidoptera > Tortricidae > Tortrix > Tortrix viridana. The sequence continues at coordinate 33,960,997 of OY725171.1, read as the reverse complement.
TATTTTATTATGGTTTTAGTTTAATGTAAAAAGTTTTCCGTGCTAGTTTAATATATTTAGTTATGTGATGTTTACATATAATAAAACTCAAATAAAATTCTTCGTTCAATTAAGCTTCAGTGAAACAGCGGGCGGGGCGGGACGCTGGCGGGTCGTCGGCGTGGCGTGCAGGTCACACTGCGGGCGTGGCACGTCGCGCCGGCGTCGCGCCTCCGTCCCGCCGAGCTCAGCGTGATTTCTCGATCATTAGGAATCAAGATGTCAAGAAGTGATTCGAACGTGGATAAATCAAAATAAAAAAGTAGTAGCCGCCATTTTGAACTTTTTTGTTACTGAACCGATTGCTTTGAAAATCGATATCTGAAGCTCCGCATTGACTCCGAATACGAAACCGTTGCCAGAATTAAAAATAAGTAGCCGCCATTTTGAACTTTTTTGTTACGAACCGATTGCTTTGAAAATCGATATCTGACGCTCCGCATGGACTCCGAATACTTAATATTGAACTTTTTTTATTTTGATAACGGTTTCGTATTCGGAGTCGACATGAAGCCCCAGATATCAATTTTTAAGCAATCGGTACATTAACTAAAAACTTTAAAATGGCTGCCATTATTTTTAATTTTTTTAACGGCTTTGTATTCGGATTCCACACGAACTCTCAGATATCAATTTTCAAAGCAATCCGTTCAGTAACAAAAAAAGTTCTAAATGGCGGCTAATTATTTTAAATTCTGGCAACGTTTTCGTTGTTGTTACACAAATTGTTACACAAATTATTTAATTACCCCTCATCACTAAGTAAAATATATCACATACAAAAATAGAGCAAGGTTACTTGTTACTTAAATCTTAGAAGTCAAGCTAAAGCATGACCTAAAGGTGGCGCGCAGAATTACAGATGAGATAGATTTAAATTCTGTAATTTAACGTTTAGGATAACCGTCCGAATACCAAATTGGCATGTATCTGTAAATTTTATAGTTTATAAAAGTCAAATTAGGCGTATGTCTAAAATTAGAGATTTTTAATTTTATATTAGGAATTGTCGAATACGGATTGCATTTAGAACTGTCAAAATCGAGTTTGACGTTTATAAATTTACGTTTACTGATATTTAAATTTACAGACCACTGTTCCGAATTGGACCCAGTACCTACCAAAATTTCATCTAAATTCGTTTAGCGGTTTAAACATGAAGAGGTAACAGACAGATTGAGTTATTTTCGCATTTATAATATTATACCTTTTGTCCGTGACCTCATCCGTGTAGAAGTCGTTTATCGCTGCTCCCTCGGGAACTGTTCAGTTTTTCGGGATAAAAAGTAGCTTATGTCCTTGCCCGGAACACAAGCTATCTCCATGCCAAATTTCATCGAAATCGATTAAAGCCTTAGATGAAAACAAAAAGAGGAAGATACGTGACCAGCACGCGGGTTTGAGCACCTTAATAATAAAGGCGCTGGGCGCCTATGTTTGAGTCAGTTTTTCAGCAGTCACCGATCTGTCAACACTTGCGACGTCATCATTATTGTGAGACATACGGCTGTCTCACTTACGCGCACGACGTTAGTCCATCAATTTATCTCTATTGCTCCTTAGTGCATGTTTACAGCTGTGTGTGTGTAATTTGCGAATTAAGGTGTCGCGGCACGCATTATGTCAGTGTCTTGTATGCAGGGACCGGAAAACCCCTTCATTTGATTAACCCTATCGATAGGGTGACCCTATCATTGGATACCCAATCGATGTAGTTACCCTATGATTGTGTTACCTTAACGTTAGGGGAACCCCTTTGTACTAGTTAACCGCTTCCATAGAGCTAACCGAGTTCATTAGGGTTTCGGTAGTTTAATATTTAAGCACTGAGCATTAACTGGGTATTACCCTATTGATCGCCTGTCTCTTTTTTGCGCATTTCGGGCGATTTATGTTCTGTCTAGCATGACGTTACTTGCCTACTTACTTTATTTAAGTTTGGGACGGGATTGAGATGAAAATGGTGTTTACACTACATAATTCTTAGTTCATAGTTCCCGCCGCCGGAATAATAAAGACGTTTGGCTGCGTGACGCGTGGCGTGGCTTCTTGTGCAAGTACCTACTGCTGCTACTGCAAAAAGTGCAAGCTATTTTCTGGTTGACTTTTAGATAATTAATTCTATTTAATTTGAACGTTTTTATTATTACCCGACTACGGCGAAGCAAAAAGGAGGGTAATGATTTTGACCGGTATGTATGTATGTATGCATGTATGTATGTATGTATGTATATATGTTCATCTGTTCCCTCGTAACTTCTAAACTACTTATCATAATCTGACAAATGGGATACCGTTGGAAGCGTTTTGATGGTCTACTGGTTATGTGACGTTATATTAAATTGAATACAGCGCCCTCTAGAGGACATAAAGTCATGAACTAAAAAAATATTTCTTGTTAATCATGCCGTGTGGGGTGTCAAATGAAAGGGCTTAATTAGCACATTTTAAATATACATTCAGTCAACAAAGTATCGGGAATGGATGATTTGTTTATGGTTCCAAATTCAAATTTTTGTTTTTTTTGTTGTTGTTAGATTGGCACAACTGTTTTCTATTTTGGCGCGGAGTTTGAGTTGCATCTGTTATTTATATTAAATACAGTGCTGTTTTTAGTTATATCATATCTAGTGTGTATTGCGAATTTCATAATGGACAAAAATATTGAACAAAGAGTTTGTCTTAAATTTTGCATCGCCAATGGAATTTCGTGTTCGGAGTCACTGAAAATGTTACAGAAGGCTTACGGTGATTCGACTTTATCAAAAACACGTGTTTATGAGTGGTACAAAGCGTTCAAAAGCGGTCGAGATGTGATGGAAGATTTGCCTCGCTCTGGTAGGCCATCAACGTCTGCAACTGAAGTTAACATCGCAAAAGTGAAGGAAATAGTGACTGAAAATCCTCATTCAACTTTGAGAGAGATAGCCGCCGAACTTTCTGTATCTCACGAGTCGATCCGTACTATTTTAACTAATCATTTGGGTATGAAACATGTTACCGCTCGGCTAGTCCCAAAAGACCTGAATTTTCTCCAAAAACTCAATCGCATGAGAGTCGCTGAGGACATGCTAGAACGAGTCAATTCCGACCCAACATTCATGAAACGCATTGTTACTGGTGACGAGACGTGGGTTTACGAGTTTGACATGCAAACTAGTCAACAAGCTTCGGAGTGGCGCCTTCCAACTGAACCGAAACCGAAGAAACCACGCCAAAGTCGATCAAAAGTCAAAGTCATGTTGACTGTTTTATTTGACTATCGCGGTGTTGTGCACTCGGAATTCTTGCCGGAAGGTCAAACGGTAAATAAAGAATATTATTTGAGCGTTATGCGGCATTTAAGAGAGCAAATTCGACGAAAAAGGCCAGATTTGTGGAATGAAAATTCTTGGATTTTGCACCACGATAATGCGCCTTCGCACAAGGCCATCATTGTGAAAGAATTTTTGACCAAACACTCAACAAATACCATCGAGCAACCACCATATTCACCAGATATGGCTCCTGCCGACTTCTTTCTTTTTCCTAAACTCAAATTACCACTTCGTGGCACCCGTTTTCAATCGGTAGAAGACATAAAGGAGAATTCGCGCCGAGAACTGAATTCAATTCCGGAAACAGCGTTTAAAAAATTTTTTGATGATTGGATTATTCGTTGGCGTAAGTGTATCGTTTCTGAAGGAGCATACTTTGAAGGTGATAAAATAAATTTGGATGATTAACAAACAGTTTGTGTATTATTGATCTTTTCCCGGTACTTTCTTGACAGAGTAGTATACATATTATACAGTTAGCTATTACTCGCGGCTTTCTTGTAAGGGAGTTTGGTCGTTTTTACCCAACTATGGCGAAGCAAAAAGGAGGGTTATGATTTTGACCGGTATGTATGTATGTATGTATGTATGTATGTTCATCTGTTCCCTCGTAACTTCTAAACTACTTATACTGCAGGAAAGTAACGGTCGCTGGTATGGTGAAACGGAAATAATTTATAATAGCTGATTTTTCTTGTATATCGGATATATTATAATTCTGTTAATTAGGTAAAAACATAATCCAACTAAATATGAGTCAATAAGTTATTTAAAAAAAAAATTAAATTTAAAAAAATCCTGAAAATTTTGTTAAAAATAATTATAAACATTTTTTTTTCATATTGCTTACTTCATATTTGATCTATAATATTCAAGATGAATCGCACAAAAAATAATTAAGGATGTCTCATTTATATTCGATTAGCTAGAATATTGTTTTCAATTAGCATATTTCTGTATTTAAAAATCGTAATTGGCTATAGTTTTCTTAATTCCTTGTTGATAACAAAAAATATAAACGTTGCAAGCAAATCATACACAAAATAAATAATACCGGAAGGTGGATTTAATGGTGGTAAATAATAATTCCTTATAAATAAATACAAATTGATCAGTGTATTTTAACAGTTATAAATAGTTTTATGTAATTTTTATCAAAACACTACTTATTACTAACTTTTTCTATCATTTAAGGGTATATATAACAGGAGCCGTGTATTTTGCTGATTTAGTGGCTTTCCGTGTAAATATTTTGTTAAATTTCACCTTCTATTAATTATAGACAATAATATTATTATGCTTAGACACAAAAAGCTGATCAAGTGCGAGTCGGACTCACGCACCAAGAGTTCCGCACAAACTTGTAGGCATGTAAATAGTTCGTAAATCACGGAAATACAATATAAACAAAGTGATGTAACAACAAATGAACGGTTTTCGGATTTTTTCCTTTACTTGTGCTATAAGACATAGCTTCTTGCAAAATTTCATGATTCTAAGTCAACGGGAAGTACCCTATAGGTTTTGATTCCCTTGAGATTCCCTTCAATATGCGGCATAAACGGTCGTATCTTTTGATTGCATTGACTTAGATGTTTGATTTTTTCATTGATCCAAGGGGCTGCAGACTTATGTATTTGATATTAATTTCAACTTGATACCTCCTCGCGTTCCTGAGAAAAAGGGTCTTGACAGACACACAGACAGACGGACAACAAAGTGATCCTATAAGGGTTCCGTTTTTTTCTTTGAGGTACGGAACCCTAAAAATTACAATTACGATTTTTAATTTAAAAGAAAAAGGATTTTTTAACAGTATATTTATAAACCTACTTCCGGGTGGAAAGTTTGTTGGATTCATGAATATAGTGTCTTAAAATATCTTATAAAAATGGAATAAAAAAAATTAGGCTATTATAAATTAATGTTTTAAAAACCGTATCTTTCCTGGAGTATTATCATAATCTGACAAATGGGATATCGTTGGAAGCGTTTTAATGGTCCACTGGTTATAGGCTATTTGACGTTACATTAAATTGAATACAGCGCCCTGTAGAGGACATAAAGTCATGAACTAAAAAAATATTTCTTTTTAATCATGCCGTGTGGGGTGTCAAATGAAAGAGCTTAATTAGCACATTTTAAATGTATACATATTATATAGTTAGCTATTACTCGCGGCTTTCTATATATATATAAAGAGAAGGCCTGACTGGGTGACTCATAAATGCCCAGCCTAAACCATTGGACCTAGAAAGCTGCAATTTTTCACAAGTGTTTGTTTTAAGACGTAAGCGAGGAATAAGAAAGGATTTTTCGAAATTCAACCCCCAAGTGGTTATTGTAAAATGGGGGGGTGGAATATTGTATAAAAGTCATTAAATTTTTTGAAGTTAGAAACGCGGAAATTGGTATATAGGCTACTGTTAACAAATAAAAAATACCACTTTTGGTGATTTTTGAATAACTACCCCTAAGTAGGTGAAATAGGGGGTTAAAATTTGTATGGTAGTGTTAGAAACGTAGAAATTGGTATATAGGCTACTGTTAACAATGAAAAAACACCACTTTCAGTAATTTTTAATAAGCTATCCCTAAGGGGATTAAATTTGGAATGAAAGTTTGTATGGGAGTGAAGTAATTTTTGAAGTTAGATATATGGAAACTGGTTTCTAGATATTCAATAAAATATAAGTTTTGACGTTTTTGGAAAATCTACTTCTAGCAGGGCAAAAAGGATTTAAAAATTTGTATGATTTAAAGTTTCTATCCCTTCATGGTACGTAACAAAAACTTTATCTGCACTTTTTAACTAAAATACTGACTCTTTGCGGACGAAGTCGCGGGCGGAAAGCTAGTTGAGAATAATTTCTAAAACATCACGCTTCAGACGTAAGCCTTAAAGCTCTCCAACACAGGGTTCGAAATTATCAAGATAATAACGAGCCGTGATAATTATCCGATAATTATCACCAGTATTAAACCAGCCACCAGTATCACCAGTACCAACAGACATTTTTTGTGAATTGGGGGAATCCCCGTGTCGCGGCTAGACGTGCGTTGCGATAGACGCAACAAGTGCGGAAATACACGTTTGGATACTTAGAATATAGTTCTATTTCACGGGCGCAATTTTTTGTTATTATCAATTGATAATTATCCACCTGTTATTATCACGATAATTATCGTGATAATTATCGCGATAATTATCGTTGATAATTATCCTTTCGAACCCTGCTCCAAAATACATACTTAATAATATGGAATTATTATTTGTATCTTTATCAACTACCTATTCAGTCGGTATAAACAATAAAACTTAAACTAAAAAATATAAAGCAGATCTGAAATTGCTCCATCTTAAAGTTATAACCCCAAAATAATTTAAATGAAAAAAAGTTTAAAAACTAAAGCAGACAGGATGACGATCGCAATGGATGGAGTTCCACTTACAGGTGATGCCTGCTGCCATGTCTTGGATTTTCCTAAATTTGGACTCTACATCATCATACGAGGACTAGGAGTGGTTCTAACATTACAAACGTCCAAACTTGTTTCGTTGTTTTTGCAGTCGGGTTTTAGTTTTTAAACTTATTTTTTATTTAACCCTTTTTTGTCTTTAACTGTGTATGGTGTATAGGTATTACAACAATAGGTATATAATGATTTACACTGTACAAATATGTAAGTAAATAATTTTGATTTAAAATTAAATAATCGACCTTATATGCAACAATGTTTAAATAATGACTTACACTTTTAAAATATGTATGACTAGCTTTCCGCTCGCGCCTTCGTCTGCGGAGAGTCAGTAATTTCGTTAAAAAGTAAGATAAAGTTTTCGTTACGTGTCATAAAGGGATAGAAACTTTGAATCATACAAATTTTCAAACCTTTTTCGCTCTGCTAAGGGTAGATTTTCGAAAAACGGCATAACTCACATTTTATATATTCAGTAGTCTAAAAAACAATTTCCATATACCTAACTTCAAAAATGTCAAAAATGACTTCACTCTCATACAAACTTCTAGTCCCCATTTCATACCCTTAGGGGTAGCTTATCTTATTTTTATCTTAGCTTATTTTTAATTTGTTAAGAGTAGCCTATATACCAATTTCTACGTTTCTAACTTCAAAATTGACCGAACGATCATACAAATTTCTAACCCCCATTTCACCCACTTAGGGTAGTTTTTTCCAAGATCGCCAAAAGTTTTAAGTAAAACAGTAGCATATATACCAATTTATCTGTCTCTAACCTTCAAAATAACCAAACTTCTATACAAATTACCACCCCCAATTTGATCCCCTTATGGGTAGTTTATCCAAAATCAGTGAAAGTTTTTTTTTAATTTTTTAAGTAGCTATAATACCAATGGTTACATTTCTAACTCAAGAAACGACCAAAGTCTAATACAAATTTGAACCCCTCTTAATAATTTTATCTCATTAGGGGTAGTTTAACCAAAATCACCAAAAGTATTTCTTTTATTTGTTAACGAAAGCCAATATAGGTACTAATTGTTACGTTTCTTCTAACTTCAAAATCGACCAATCTCCCATACAAACTTTAACCCCCCATTTCATGGCATAAAATCGCCGAAAGTTTTTTTATTTGTTAACAGTAGTTAGCCTATAAAAATACCAATTTCCACGTTTATAACTTCATAAATTACCAAATTCCCATACTAATTTAAGCCCCCATGTAATTTAAGCCCTTAGGGGTAGTTTATCCAAATTCACCGAAATAGTTTTTTTTATTTGGTAACAGTAATCCCACATTTCGAACTTCAAAAATGACCAAACTCCAATACAAATTTTTAACCCCCATTTCAACCCCTTAGTGGTAGTATATCTTAAATCACTAAAAGCATTTTTTATTTATTGGAAGTACCCTAAATACACATTTTATATGTTTCTAACTTTAAAATTGACAAAACTCTAATACAAATTACCACCCTCATTTCATCCCTTGGCCTTTAACAGTAGCCTATATACCAATTTTCACGTTTTTGACTTCAAAATTGACAAAACTCTGATACAAATTTCCACCCCTCATTTCACCAACTTAGGGGTAGTTTTTCCAAAATCGCCAAACATTTTATAATTGTATTTGTTAACAGTAGCCTATATACCAATTTCCACGTTTCTAACTTTAACATTGAACAAACTCCCATACAGATTACCGCCCGCCATTTCATCCCCTTAGGGGTAGTTTATCCAAAATCGCCGAAAGTAGGCTTTATTATTGGTTTATAGTGCCTTTATATCAATTTCCACTTCCAATAAAATTTTACCCCCCCCTTTCAAACCCTTAAGGGTAGTTTATCTAAAATTACTTAAATTAGTTTTAACGTTTTTAACTTCAAAATATAGTGAACTCCCATACAAATTAAAACCCCCCATTTCACCCACTTAGGGATAGTTTTTCCAAAATCACCAAAAATTGTATTGCTTTATTTGTTAAGAACCCTATATATAAATTTTTACTTTTCTCACTTCAAAATTGACCCCTTAGGGGTAGTTTATCCAAAATTGCCGAAAGTATTTTTTTTTGTTAAGTGTAGCTCATATACTGATTTTCACAGTTCGAACTTCAAAAATCACCAAACTCCTACCCAACCCATTTCAACCCCTTACGGGTAATTTATAATAATTATTTAAAAAAAAGGCCATAATCATTTAAAAAAAACGCCTCTTCATAATGTCAAATTTTTGACAGGCGTTTCGGTAGCTATTCCATTCCATTCAGACAACTTATTAAGAACGGTTTTTCAATATTCAATATTAAAAAATAAACGTGTTATAATGATGAAGAGGTAAGTAATAAATTATGAAATATGTATATTTTTCGTATTCTTACATTAACAGTAGGTTTTTATGTTGATTACGATGTTTAAAGAAAACTTATAATTAAAACTCATCAATAAGTAGTCATGAATTGGAACAAATATAAATTTAAAAAAATTGGAAAAGTAAAAAGCACTAGTTCGCGAAAACCAACTTTCCGCACGATATACAGCTACGAAAAGTACCACTTTTTAAGCAACTGTGTTAAAAATATTTTCTTAGTTCATGACTTTATATCCTCTAGAGGGCGCTGTATTGAATTTAATGTAACGTCACATAGCCTATAACCAGTGGACCATCAAAACGCTTCCAACGATATCTCATTTGTCAGATTATGATAAGTAGTTTAGAAGTTGCGAGGGAACAGATGAACATACATACGTACATACACTTACATGCACACATATGCACACACATACACACACATGCACACACATACACACACACATACACACTCATACACACACATGCATACACATACACACACATGCACACACATGCACACACATACACACACATACACACACAAGCATACACATACACACACATACACACACATACACACACATGCACACACATACACACACATACACACACGCGCACGCATACACACATGCACACACATATACACACATGCACACACATGCACACACATACACATATATACACACACATGCACACACAGGAACCCACATACACACACATACACACACATGCACACACATACACACACATACACATACACACACACGCACACACATACACACATGCACACACATATACACACATGCACACACACACACACATGCACATAAATGCACACACATACACATACATACACACACATGCACACACAGGAACCCACATACACACATGCACACACATGCACACACATGCACACACATGCACACACATACATATACATACACACACATGCACATACATACACACACAGGAACACACATACACACACACATACACACACATGCACACACATGCACACACATACACACACATACACACACATGCCCACACATACACACATACACACACATACATATTTACATACATACATACAGGTCAAAATCATAACCCTCCTATTTGCTTCGCCGTAGTCGGGTAAAAACGACCAAACTCCCATACAAGAAAGCCGCGAGTAATAGCTAACTATATAATATGTATATATTTGAAATGTGCTAAGTAAGCCCTTTCATTTGACACCCCACACGGCATGATTAAAAAGAAATATTTTTTTAGTTCATGACTTTATGTCCTCTAGAGGGCGCTGTATTCAATTTAATGTAACGTCACATAGCCTATAACCAGCGGACCATCAAAACGCTTCCAACGATATCCCATTTGTCAGATTATGATAAGTAGTTTAGAAGTTACGAGGGAACAGATGAACATACATACATACATACATACCGGTCAAAATCATAACCCTCCTTTTTGCATCGCCGTAGTCGGGTAAAAACGATCAAACTCCCATACAAACTTTAACCTCCCATTTCCACCCCTTAGGGGTAGTTTATCCAACATCGCCGAAAGTACTTTTTTTTATTTGTAAATAATAAAAGATAAAAGATATTTATTCAGTAAGTAGGCCGCACGGGTACTTTTACACGTCAAAATCTACCAGCGCTTCCCAAGAGGAGACCACTGCTGAGAAGAAGCGCCGCAAGAAACTCAACAGTTAGTCATTTTTTAAATGAAAATATAACAATGTCACTACTTATTCTAACATTATATAAAACTGTAAAAATAATATTAAATATCTGCGTAGTTTTGCAGGAAAATATGTCAGAATGACTACGAGAAAATTTATATATATGTCGGAGATAGTCATTAGTATAGGAGCTCAACGAAACCGGAAGGCGACACCAGCGCCCTCTACAACCTTTTTGGCGCGCTCGACAGAGCCTGGGTGGTCGCTCCAGTGCGACGGCAGCACACTTCTATTTGAGAATCCGTCCAATGAACACTGCTACTTGAGAGTCCGTCCAGTGAGAACGTTTGCTTTAGAACCATCCAAGAAACACTTCTATTTGAGAATCCGTCCAGTGAACACATTGAGATGGAGCTGTTTCAAGTTACGTTTGTAGGGAGTGAAGAAAGTGCGCGTGAGAATGAGCCTAAGCAAGTATTGCGCGCATCTCCCGAGATTCGGTCTGTTATGCCGCGAGGCAGGAAGAACCATGGGTTGGTGGTGGGACTGGTAGGGCTACACTGTTATTACGTTATAGTTGACGTGTTACTGTTAATTAAAGTCAGTGAAGATCAAATGTATCGAGCTTAATGTCCATCAAGGAAATAAACCTACCTACGTCTATTTTGTGTTCTCTTTGCTTCGACCCTCACTCAACTAGAGACCAAGATATCTGGCCATATCCTGAAGATTCCTGACACATCTAGCCGCAGCCGCCTCGCAGCCACCGCCCCCTGTCTCCGACATATATATCACACAAAACAGTTTTGACATGTCTTCCTACATAAACCGTGTCCCCTAGACAAGATACAGCGTTTACATGATTTTTATGAGGTATGTACGAGTAGTAGGTAAGCTATTGAACATTAAACATTAGTTAATTTTCTGGTTTAGGCCAAGCATTTTTGTCCGTTAGATAGTCCTCGACCCTATAGTACGCCTTTGACATCAACGACTTTTTCAAGTAATTTCTATAGCCTATGTACCAATTTTCAGATCTTTGACTTGAATGAATGACAAAATGAATGACTTCCATACAAACTTCCACCCCGCATTTTTACCACTTGGGGGTTGAATTTCGAAAAATCCCTTTTTAAACGACGCCTACAATGCAAACTCAACCCCCCTCAAAATTTCAAAGTTCTATCTTTAGCGGTTTGGGCTGGGCGTTGATGAGTCAGTCAGTCAACCGGACATTGCCTTTTATATAGTATATAGATATAGATAACCACAGTGGCAGTTTCATTAAATAATTAACCTTATACGGCCGCACTCAGAGACGTCAATTAACTTTTAAGTTTGATTAAAGTTGCTGCTGTCACATGCTTTGCTATAGCAATAGAATAAGACGCAGCAACTTTAATCAAACTTAAAAATTAAAAATGCTAATCACAAAGAAAGTGATACATATCGTAGGCAAGTAAACAAACACTTCACGCCGAAATAAATCCACCGAAGTCAGCCGAACCTATAGCCGTCAAAACAAAAAACAGGTAAAGTCAATCCTAAACAAAACAATGTACATTTTGTGCTAACGATGAAAGGTTTACTATTGTCTGACGAAGCGAAAAGTGCTGCTCTATGACAAAGCCTCGGCCGCCTTCGGCACACTTCGGCTCGCTCATCTCTCCGTCTCGCGTGAGCGGCTACTTACTTGCCGCTACCCATTCAATTGTTAGGTAGTACAATAATCATTCGAAACACTTGCGCATAGGGATTAAGACAGCATGAAACCGTTCGATTAAGTTTAAAAGGGGTAACAGACGATAGGGTATTGGGATTGGGTTAGCGCTTAGTTGAATTAACTATATCGTTTGGTTACCATTTTATTGGACTAAGTTGACGATAGGCTTAGCGCATCTTTCGAGTTTGTAAAAACAACCCTATCAAATACCCTATCGAAAACCCTTTTAATGCTAAGCGGTTCCGGTCCCTGCTTGTACGGCAATTACTTGTACGGAAATGTACCGCAGCTACCTTAAATATTGGAAATAGCAAATTTTACGCAATGGAGACTTACTTTTATTTTAGAAAATAATAAATACTGCATTCGTTAAACGTTTAGGTAATGATAATTCACAATACAAGTAATTCTTAATTTTCACGGTATTTATTTAATTCATGGTATGTATTGTAAACTATCGCTATGAAAGACCCTTTCGATAATTGTCTTAAAATACGGCATGTTATTTCTGTCATCTTTTAACCTGTTCGATTCCCGGTTAAGTCAGACGATTTTTCAAAAATCCATAAATGCAGTATTTATTATTTTCTAAAATAAAAGTAAGTCTCCATTGCGTAAAATTTGCTATTTCCAATTTTTAAGGCAGCTGCGGTACATTTCCCGTGACGGGTGAAAACAAAGTTAAATGGTAATCGCTAGTATTCATGGCCTTCCGTTATTTTGATTGTGTTTGTTATTTAGTGATAATTGAACCATACCGGTAACCCTTTCGATCTGCATCATAAAATACGGCATGTTATTTTACCGCATTTGACCGGTTCGATTCCCGGTTGAGACAGACGATTTTTCAAAAATCCATAAATGCAGAGTTTATAGTTTTTAAAAATAAAGGAAAGTCTCCTTTACACAGAATGTGCTATTTCCAATACCTATTTAAGGTAGTTGCCTTCTATGTGGCATTCGAACTTTCCACCCTATATAGAAAAACAAGACCAATGTAATCCACACTTATCGCAAATAAATACTATTCTATTCTATTCTATTCTATAGCGACCCGCCAGTGGGAAACGTAGTATGGGCGCGCGGAAATAAGTCTTTACGGCTGTTTATTACTGTTTATAATTAGTTTTATAATATTATTATGATAGGATTATGTATTATTATGCTGAAAATGGACGTTACTTCTATGTTACTTTCATGATGTGACAGCAGAAAATGAGTATACACATATTATTCTACCTTATTTTAATGTTTTTAATTACTGTCATTAAAGAAGAAGGTAATGTTCCATCATTAAAGAAGTTTTCGCCAACATGCATTTTAACAGGAGTTATTTAGGCTAATTAGTTGTAATTATGATATCTCTTAAAATCGCACTTTTTCACAGCTAAAAATCAAAAATATTGATAGCGAAGACTTCAAAGAATGTTTTGATAACAATTCACTGCTAGGCAATGGATGGTTAGACAATTACAAACGATTATTTTTCAAAAACCTGTCGAAATTCGACAACCACATAAAAATGATAATTTAAAATAACAAGTGGCCTTTCACGAAACTAAATTTACTTTTTCAATAGTACTAAGCTTGGCATATTATTGGAAACATTTTTTTGTTAATATCGCCTTACTAGCAGTGATTTCACATTCTAAAATAACCATAAAATTTCGTATAAAAGGCAAAGCGCGCAGTCAAGTTCTTATAAGTAACCTGTTGGATAAATACTTTGTAATTAACTTAGTTAAGGGGTCTATTTCACAAACATAATTTAAGTCATAATTTAAGTATTTGATAGCAAAATCAAACATATTAACTTGTATTACTTCGTATTTTACATTGTTTTCATAACCACTCGCAACACTTGTTTACTACATTTTCTGTCTATTATTGAACGTAAGTATAAAATCCAATATTCAGCACAAATCATATTATATTGCGACGTTTGCTTCCCGTGCCCGGCAAGAACGAAGAAACAAGTCGTAAACGAAATACAAAACGTGTAATAAACCACAAATTATTACAATACTAAATACCTGAAATAATATGTCTGGCGTAACCTTTGGATAGAGAATGGGTCTATTTTATGGAGCTGAAGGAAACAAGTTAGTAAGTTGAACACAATATTTATTCCTATAGGTAGTTTCTGTTTTACATTCAAGAGTAATTGCAAACCATTACTTAGTCACAACGACCAGACATGTGAAATTCATAAATTAGTTAGCTCAGTGAAAGCATGGGTCGTGCTTAATATCCTATGGTTCTTATTATAGGTTCACAATTATTTATTCTAAGTTGGTTAGTCCCTAAGAACCTAATGCCATCAATTCCAATATTTAATTTAAATCCTACTTCCCTACATGTGAATCTCAAGGAGATTAATTGAAATCCTACTTCCCTAATTAATAAGAAATTATATAACCGACCTCGCTCTGTAGAAACCTTCCCGCAAAGGCTGTCCGGCTGCAGACTGGATCATGACAGTGTGAGTCGAAACGCGAAGCTCCGGGCGTTGGCTCTATGCAAGCTCCAATCGCAAGCCACACAGGAAGCACGTGAAGGGTATGTTCAGGCGGCGCAAGCACAATGATGTATTGAAAATTGTTGAGCTTTAAGAAGTTTGAAGCAGAAGGCTAATTGTCATGGACTTGCTACACAAAATGGCGGCTAGTAAAAGGTACCTAGCCCGCAATACTAAATTACACAAAAATCTAAATCTCTGGTGCACAAAATGAGATATACTAAACATGTGCTTATTTCTTTCAGAGCTCAGAAGAAAGGAAGCTAAACATGAGAGCCCTAAAGATAACTAAACTTGCAAAGTCCACAAGGTGTGCAGCTCAAGTTGATTAATTATTGCATTATGAATTTCTTAAAATTGGTTTATTAATTCATTCTTTGAATTGAATTTACTTTAACTGAATTTATTTAGATTTTATAGAAATCAACTTAATTTTACAGAAAATGGAAATCGAAATAGAAATCAAAATCTAATCAAAATCTAATAATCAAAAATAATCCCATTCAGCTGGAAAGAAACAAATTGCTTCGATTAGAATATGCACATGGCAGAAATTAAGCGGAGAGCAGAGCAAAGATGATTAAAGGATCCTTACCGGAGACCATCCAATAGAGATTATCTCAAACGCTGTCTTTCCCTCCATCCCGGCATGTAAAACCTCTTGAAGAGCTGAAATTTAACCACGAGGTTAAGAAACTAAACTGAGATGATGCACTTGCATTTCCCGAGGAAACCTTTACTTACGATTTTGTTACTGCCACAAAATATAACTTAAATCGGCTGCTCCTCAACCAAATCAGCCACTGGAGATGTCCATCCAGACATGGACCTCCGTCCTGCACAAGATAATTCAAGCTCCTTCATGCACTCATCACGGAGCCCTAGATATAAGCTTTTTGACTGCTATGGTGGCCGGAAGCTACGACAGGAGCACCCTCGGATGAAGAAATTTACCCTAATATTTACCCTAAAATTTACCCTGAAATGACTTAATTTCCAAATGTAATTTTTGATCGATACCTAATAATGATTCAATACAATTATCGCCGAAACCCTTTACTTGTTATTCCTGAAACCGAAATTCATTCAAAACTATTTCAGCATATACCTACTTCTCAATATCTATTTAAATAAGTTTTATCCAATGGAACTCAAGTTAATTTTATTACATTAACGTCAAGCAGAACTTCTTAGGCTGACAACCCTAAAGCAAAACCAGAACGAAACGTCATTCAGTTACCAGCCCTTAAAAATACTACAAATTATTGCCATGTCTCAAAGATTGGGTTTGTTTGAGTAAATGATAAAAACACAACGTGACAATACTCCCCTTCCCAATGAAAAGGTTCAACGTAGGTGAACCGTACGCTGCCCTCAGCGTTAACTTCACCAATACAAAACCAAACTCAATCTTCAAAACCTGTAAATCTACTAAATTCCAAATTATATTCTAAAACGTTACCTAACATATTAAAAATATTTGCTCGACTCTTAATTAAACAAACGAGAGAAAACAGTATGTAACACTCTACCAACAGAACTATCATACCTTACAAAACCTTGTGTTACAAACCTGAAAAAACTCTCCCAAAACTAAACCTAATCATTCCAACCATTTAGAAATCTTATCCGTTTACCTTTCCAGCACAACGGCAATGTTGTGCTGAAGAGGTAAATTGCCAGCAGCCAGGACCGATGTTCAGCATTCTTACATGTATCCCCTCCTTGTCCGGGCGAAAATTGTAGCAAAATTACTAAAACCGAAACTCCTTATAAATTTCCAAAACGTTTTTCCAAATGTCGAAACTCCTCTTAAAACTCCTCCGAACACTCCCAAAACTCCTCCAAACTCCTACTGAAACTCCTCCCTTAAACAACACAACCTCGTCAAACACTAATGCAAATGCACTTTGTGTTTGACGGATAAAACATAAACCTCCCTGGGCAGCGCAATGGCAAAGCCATATACGTAAAACACCCCGAGGGTAAAATTTGTTTCGAACACACGCGGTGTCCGAAACCGGAATACCCCAGACACGTCTGTCTGAGCGGAAAGTATCTCTGACAACCTATGCCAGAGATAAACGGAATCACTCAGTCAACTCCTGACTGAGCCAAAATAATATCTCAAACACTATGAACCTATGTCCAATCGTCATGTTTGAGAAACCAAAACATCCCTAGCTCTAGTGCAATGGTATCAAGACCAACAGAAATGCAACTTGCGCTTGCGGGGAACTACACAAAATGCACAACAAATGCAACATCCTTAACCCTAGTGCAATGGTATTAGGACCAACAGAAATGCAGCTAGAGGTAAGGGCTCACTTAAACAAACAAAACAACACAACGAAAATACCTAACTTTGTAAACACCCTGAGGACTGCTCCGTTGGAAAATGAGCTAAAATCATAACGTACCTAATATTCATTTCATAATCATCACTTTCATTCCTACATCATTCTTTCATATCCTCGAACATAATTCATCTCATAGAAGGTTGTAAGTGAGCCAGCCAGTTCCCTGTTCACCACGCTCCAAACAGAATCGTGATCAAATATCTAACGCGATTTTTGACACTCTAAACGAAATAATCTTAAATGTGTACAAAAGCCTTAACTTCCTTAAATTAAGTCCTCATTGTGCCAAAGCCGGATACACAAAACCCTTTGCACACTGTAAATTTTGAAAAAAAATGTTTGTATAAACTTAAAGATTTGTAAGTGTGCAGCAACCTTAATAATTTTGTAGTCCATATCGGACCTTAAATATGTTTGACACTCATCATAACATTAAACTAAATTATCTAATCTGTGATCATTCGGTATTCCATCCATTTGAGCAAATTATCTGTGTCAAACAAAACAATAACAATCCCTGAGTTTACCATGCAGTGATAATAAAAAACGATGGTGATGACTAAATTTAACAAACGAAATCACGAAATTGCACTGCAAAGCAAAACAATTATATGATGTACTTGAGGCTGTGAAACTGCAGAACATGACTTTGAATTACTATTGGAACCCTTGGCAGTACTAACTGAAGTGAATTAACATTCTTGGAATTCCCTTTGTACAGTCACCACACGGGATTGTTGAGCCACCATAGAACCCTGTCATAATGACAACGTCAAGTCACTCAAAAGAAATTACGTCAAAATTTTCCGTCGACTTTCTGTGAGAGGGTTCTATAGTGGCTCAACAATCCCGTGTGGTGACTGTACATAAAATCACTGCCCAAAAATGTTTGAAGTCGACTTTGGTTCTGTGAAATTCTCGGTACGCTGCCGAGCTGCCTCGATATTACGACAATGCTGCTTTAATTCAGCTACTGAAGAAACATTCACCAACGCAAGCTGTTGTGAGAAATGCGGTCTAATATTATGCTGCAAAATCTCCAATTTCTCTTCCTCAGACAACGGTGTACTACGACGCTCGAACATACAACTCATAATCGCGAAATAAATGTGAACTGGTTCATCAATACCCTGAGTCCGTGACCTAATTTCACTCATTAACCTATAATCATAATCTGTGGGATCAAACTCCTGCAATAATATTGCTTTCAACTCCTTCCATGAAGACACCTGGTGTTTGATACCATGAAACCATAATAGACCTTTATCCACAAATAGTTGAGCCGCTGAATTGAACAACTTAGTCTCAGAAACGCCAAATGCTAGCTTAAGTTCATCTACACGTTCCAAAAATGACCTGAGATTAGTTGTGCCATAGAACTTCAACCCCCATTTTGAAATATTTTTATCCCCGTAACACTCAATTTGTAGATCACCTTGTGATACATCTGAACCTGAAGAAAGTGCCTGTCTGTTGTCAACTACACTAGAAGAAAGCTCCGAAGGTTCAATTTTTACCAAAAGTGACTCAAGCTTTAACAAAAGTTCTGCCTTAATTGCAAATTTGGCCGTGTTAACCTTTTTTTTTTTTTTTTATCATATATGGGTTTGCGTTTGACCTCAGTCTCACCTGATGTTAAGTGAAGACGAGGTCGAAGATGGTACACGCTTACCCAGAAAATGCCTATTCACTCTTGCCTTGAAAACACCAAGGTTATAGGATTCCGGGAATACAGACGCAGGGAGAGCATTCCACTCCTTGGCAGTGCGAATAAGAAATGACGCAGCAAACCGCTTCGTCCGAACTGATGGAAATTCGACTACATGAGGATGGAAGCCCTCCCTGCGTCTGGAAGACCGACCTGAACATGAATTCGTGTCAATCTGTGAAATAAATGATACCCCAGTGCTTTTGACCTATTAAATGAGTACTTGTCTTGTGTCTGTGTGTATCTATCTACAACTGTACCCAGTTCAGTTAACTTATTTGTCACAACTTTTAATTCCGAGTCGACTGAGAAGTCTGTTTCCAAAATTGCCTCCGACGGGCATTCCTCACTTAAAATTCTCAATTGTTTTCTCAAAGAGTCAACTGTAGCTGATGGTGTTTCAGATCTAATTGTAACCTCATAAATCAATTCATCTTTTAAAAGTGAATGAAACTGTATTTGCCTGTCCATAATTATGAATTTTTTCTTGTAATTGGAATTAATGGCTCACAAAATCATTAAAATTAGCTTTTAAATCAATATTCTTGTAACTCTGTAGCACTAAATGAAACAATTGTAAATGCACAGTAAGGTACATGTACAACTGTTATTACCAAAATTTCTAATTATTACTTAATATTTGTACTTTTTTTTCTCTTAATATCATGTAGCCTTAGTAATTGTTACTGTAACTGTACTATGCAATTAAATTAATAAAATGTTTCTATTTTTATAGACTAGTATTTTATTTTATAGGTATGCAACCATAACTTATTAGAACAGTCTATGACATAATTTCCGTTGCAATAATTACAATAAAGTGTTTGCTATAAGACTTGCAATACTGAATATAATTAATCTTTTTTTTCTCTATTTCCAAATAAGTAAAGTATGAAAATTTGCATAAACTTTTTACCTAGATGTTATTAAAAGTACAGTATCTGAAAAATACACAGTTACGTTTTTTTTTTTTTTACTATTTCCCGCTTACACAATATATAAAGACAGTAGTGTACTACAGATTCAAAATCACATGGTTATTTGTCACTTTCACTTGTCAAAATCGGAAAGAAAGTTGAAGAAAGTGATTTGAGGTTATAAAACTTCTTCTAATTGTAAATATTCAAAATATAGTTCATCACATAAGCGAAACTGTGGAAACGAACGTGAAATTGTCTCAAAAGGCTAAATTACACTGAAATCAAGCACAATATGGTTTCCACCTGGCAAACAAAGTGAAATAAATGGACTTTGATGGCATAAGATTATCTGTACGAAATAGACCCAATTTCAACCAAAAGTCACTCTAAATTAACCGAAATAACAAAATAGATGGGCGCCATTGCGACGTTTGCTTCCCGTGCCCGGCAAGAACGAAGAAACAAGTCGTAAACGAAATACAAAACGTGTAATAAACCACAAATTATTACAATACTAAATACCTGAAATAATATGTCTGGCGTAACCTTTGGATAGAGAATGGGTCTATTTTATGGAGCTGAAGGAAACAAGTTAGTAAGTTGAACACAATATTTATTCCTATAGGTAGTTTCTGTTTTACATTCAAGAGTAATTGCAAACCATTACTTAGTCACAACGACCAGACATGTGAAATTCATAAATTAGTTAGCTCAGTGAAAGCATGGGTCGTGCTTAATATCCTATGGTTCTTATTATAGGTTCACAATTATTTATTCTAAGTTGGTTAGTCCCTAAGAACCTAATGCCATCAATTCCAATATTTAATTTAAATCCTACTTCCCTACATGTGAATCTCAAGGAGATTAATTGAAATCCTACTTCCCTAATTAATAAGAAATTATATAACCGACCTCGCTCTGTAGAAACCTTCCCGCAAAGGCTGTCCGGCTGCAGACTGGATCATGACAGTGTGAGTCGAAACGCGAAGCTCCGGGCGTTGGCTCTATGCAAGCTCCAATCGCAAGCCACACAGGAAGCACGTGAAGGGTATGTTCAGGCGGCGCAAGCACAATGATGTATTGAAAATTGTTGAGCTTTAAGAAGTTTGAAGCAGAAGGCTAATTGTCATGGACTTGCTACACAAAATGGCGGCTAGTAAAAGGTACCTAGCCCGCAATACTAAATTACACAAAAATCTAAATCTCTGGTGCACAAAATGAGATATACTAAACATGTGCTTATTTCTTTCAGAGCTCAGAAGAAAGGAAGCTAAACATGAGAGCCCTAAAGATAACTAAACTTGCAAAGTCCACAAGGTGTGCAGCTCAAGTTGATTAATTATTGCATTATGAATTTCTTAAAATTGGTTTATTCATTCATTCTTTGAATTGAATTTACTTTAACTGAATTTATTTAGATTTTATAGAAATCAACTTAATTTTACAGAAAATGGAAATCGAAATAGAAATCAAAATCTAATCAAAATCTAATAATCAAAAATAATCCCATTCAGCTGGAAAGAAACAAATTGCTTCGATTAGAATATGCACATGGCAGAAATTAAGCGGAGAGCAGAGCAAAGATGATTAAAGGATCCTTACCGGAGACCATCCAATAGAGATTATCTCAAACGCTGTCTTTCCCTCCATCCCGGCATGTAAAACCTCTTGAAGAGCTGAAATTTAACCACGAGGTTAAGAAACTAAACTGAGATGATGCACTTGCATTTCCCGAGGAAACCTTTACTTACGATTTTGTTACTGCCACAAAATATAACTTAAATCGGCTGCTCCTCAACCAAATCAGCCACTGGAGATGTCCATCCAGACATGGACCTCCGTCCTGCACAAGATAATTCAAGCTCCTTCATGCACTCATCACGGAGCCCTAGATATAAGCTTTTTGACTGCTATGGTGGCCGGAAGCTACGACAGGAGCACCCTCGGATGAAGAAATTTACCCTAATATTTACCCTAAAATTTACCCTGAAATGACTTAATTTCCAAATGTAATTTTTGATCGATACCTAATAATGATTCAATGCAATTATCGCCGAAACCCTTTACTTGTTATTCCTGAAACCGAAATTCATTCAAAACTATTTCAGCATATACCTACTTCTCAATATCTATTTAAATAAGTTTTATCCAATGGAACTCAAGTTAATTTTATTACATTAACGTCAAGCAGAACTTCTTAGGCTGACAACCCTAAAGCAAAACCAGAACGAAACGTCATTCAGTTACCAGCCCTTAAAAATACTACAAATTATTGCCATGTCTCAAAGATTGGGTTTGTTTGAGTAAATGATAAAAACACAACGTGACAATATTATATACACCAAACTAAACAAGATGTCGATTAATATTAATTATCAAAATGCACGCGGATTACGTACCAAGACCAACGAGTTCCTTCGTAACGTTTTATGTAATAATCGAATGACGACAAGTACTCCGATTGGTGTGAACTCTCCGCTGGTGTTCCCCAGGGCGGGGTGCTCTCCCCTCTTCTTTTCTTCATATTTATTAACAGTATCTCGCAATCTCTTCGCTCTTCCTATCATTTGTATGCGGATGATTTGCAGATATATTCATCTGCTGCTTTTGATGATTTCCCTCCCTTGGTGGATCAAATTAACAGCGATCTTGAATCGATACGGTGCTGGGCTGAGAGATTCGGTCTACAAGTGAATGCCAAGAAGTCGCAGGCTATCGTTCTTGGTAGCCCTCATTTTATATCAAGGCTGTCTGGGACCGTGGTACCTAATGTTTTCTATGATGGGACTCCAATCCCCTTCTCCTCGACAGTGAAAAACTTAGGTGTCACTATGGACCAGACACTATCTTGGTCAGCTCACATCAATTGCGTCAGTCGCAAACTCTTTGCATCGCTCCACTCCCTGAGACGCTTGCAGAATTTTCTCCCCTTCCCAACAAAGGTTACACTTGCCCGTTCCCTATTACTTCCTCTTATTGATTACGACGACATTGCGTTTTTGGATCTCAAAGAGGAACTGCTTGACAGGCTAGAGCGTCTGCAGAATGTTTGCATTCGGTATATTTTTGGCCTAAGAAAGTACGATTGCGTGTCGATGTTCCGTGAGCAGCTAAAATGGCTTCCTATCCGTCGTCATAGGGATTTACATGTTCTCTCACTCCTCTTCAATGTCCTCTTCCTTCCTTCTTCCCCTCCCTATCTTTCCGAAAGATTTAGCTTTTTGGCCTGCGGCAGCGGTCATCGTCTGCGTTCCAGCGCCAATCTTTCTCTTGCTGTTCCGCCTAATAAAAAACATGTCTATTCTAGATCCTTCACTGTCCGTGCTGTCCAACTATGGAACGAGCTTCCATTGTGCTTAAGAGAATCACCTTCTGTTAACTCTCTTAAAAGAAATTTAAAAGCGTTGTGGCTGGATGAATCGTGAAACCAAACTCCGTAGTGCTTATTTATAGGTTATCTATTAGCTGTTTGTGCTCTTAGTTAGTTCTTATTTAAGTATATATATATATATATATATATATATATATACTTAAATAAGTATATGTAAGGTATATGTAAGTTTGCGTTAGTATATGTATTTATTTATATGTTTAATATTTATGTAGTTAGATGTATTATCAATATTTCTAACTGCTAGTTTAATATTTTGAATACTTTTTGCTACTTTTTGTGCAAAACTTGTATGTGTCTAACCCCATGCATTGTCCTTACTCATCTACTTCAGGGTTAGCTGGAAGTGATCCCATTTAGGGATAAGTTCGCCTTTGTACTTTAAATTTACGATGTCAATGTATTATTTACTTATACTTTTTGTGCAATAAAGAGTTTACATACATGCATACATGTCAGACTTACGGTCAGTCTGGTCACCGCTCTGGCACGAACAATGCTAATCTAGCTTAATAGATCCCACAAAATCTCCCATTAGAAATCTTCATTTTAGTCCAATCTAAATTTTAATAAATAAGCAACGCGCCAGACACAAATGACAACTAATAAAACAATCCTGGCATCCTGAAAATGTACACAGAACAATACACACACAGTGAAATGAAATCAATAAAGTCAAGAGATAAGAAACCCATCCATAAATATAAATTATGAAAAACGAACCCAATGCACGCACGCAGAATCCAAGAAGAAGTATCCCGATTTTCCCTTTGACGTCCCCTTTTATGCTTTTTCTATTTACTTTTTCCACCATGCGAATCACGCCACTTCTTACAAATACAAGCAATTTTAACTTTTATATCCTTTATCCAAAGTACATTCCCTAATACATACTTTTTCCACAAAACGCCAACTCCCGCCAAATTAGACCAATAAAATTTCTGATTCTAAACCAATCAACGTCGCTTATCAATATGCATTGCAACCAATACAGAGCCACGAAACATCGATAGTAACAAACCATAGTTTGATAAACTTATTGACCAATGGCATTCGCTAAATCACTGTATTATAACCAATCACTTGTATTTGTTCGATAAACATTTCGTTTAGAAATGTAACAAAATTATAATTGTTCAGAATCTAAAAAAATTGCAATAATATTTTATAAGAATGATTATACTTAAACACGTGAAATAATACAAGTACTTTTTCCTAAATTCGAAATATAACTATTTTCAGGCGATAATGATAAACATTTCAGAAATCAGAATGTGGGTATTCACATCGATGGTATAGGTATACTACCCTCAAAATATTGATTGGTTTGTTTGTTCAGAAATTAAACTAAGTCGTTTAGAAATTATATTGTACTGATATAACATCTAAATCAAAATCAAGTAATTGTTAATAATTTAAATGTATGTTATAATAAAAAAATGGAAGGATAATCAAATATTGTTTCATGTTAAAAGTTCCGTTTACAGTCAAGTGTTACGCATAACTTCCTTCTCTGTGCAATTACTATTAACCAATTAACAGACGCTTTAGCTTTAGAGTTTAAAAATATTAAGTTTGTTATTAAATCTCTCGCTAGAGCCTAATCCGGAGCTGAAATATGTTTGTGAATTGTACGGGCACATCCAGACCGTTACAAGATGCGGCCGGAAGCTAACTTCTTAAATAAGGTTGTATTCAATTTCGTATTTAACGACATATTGTTACGCCGGTGGATTAAGGTGTTTAACTTCAATTGCAATTTTTGGTGCTTTGGAAGCGTTTTCAGCAGGCTGAAATGTCGTTTCAGTCGGTTTTAGGGGTAGCTCTATCACATACCTGATTATCAAAATTTCGACCAAGTTGCCGTTGTTTTCAGGCGACTGAAACATGTTTTCAGGCCGTTTCAGGCCACCCTCTACCAGATTACGCCATAACCTAAAAACCCGTTTTCAGGCGTTTTCAGGACCCCTTATGGGCCTTTGAAGTCCATTTCAGTATTTCAGCATTTTCGAGAAAGAGTGAAAGAAATAGCATGATTAGAAAGGGATAGCAATACTGAGACCCTTCCAGAAGCATGTGAAAGAGATGACACGAATAAGAAAGAGATAGCAAGACATGGAACCTTCCAGAATCGTCGCGATCTAAAACGAGACAGCTATACATAGAACTTTCCAAAAACGTCGCGAGCAAGAACATTCCCGCAACGACTACTAGAACATTCCCGACGCGGATCGAAGTACGTCGAACATTCTAGAAAGGCCTTCTGGAATTGTCTTGGACTGGGGTATATAAGAAGACCAGCCCGAGCCGTCAAGCAGTCTTACTTGGAAAGCGATACGAGTGATACATCAGTGAATTAGAAGCGACTACGAGTTTATTGTGCGATTATTGTTTGTAACGGCTTAGTGAGTGCGTTAATAAAGTCTAGCTCTTAATTATCGATTTAATTGTGTATTTCTATCAGTTACCTACCCCCACGTACGTAACAATATTTATTGAATTGATTTGTATTTACTAGCGAATGTAATCATTTAACGATCATGGCCTTCGAGTTTATTCTCAGCAGGGCGGCTGAGGACTAAATGACTATCCAAAATTGCATGTCGTACTATACCAATTATATTGTATATTTCAATCCAAAAAACATTAATTCAATTTATCTACTACACACATGAATAATAGCAATGTTTCAAAAACCAAATTAAAAACATTTAAACTTACTTTGTAAAAATGTAGCGCACTATTTTTCTCACTAAATTAGACACAGATCCACATAGCTTGAATTGCGTTGGTGCACTGACGAGACAATTTAAACATTACTCGTTAATACATTTTAAGGAACATTTTAGGAGGCGTTTCGTGAATTTATGGGACTACATTGTTTTTTTGAATGAGTAAGGTAAACTTTTCTTATTATTATCGTTTTACTACTTAGTGGCCGAGAACGGGAGGTGGCCGGTAAACCGGCTAAGTTACCATATGTAAAAAAATATTTGCTGCTTTTTTTATTCGTCTTCTATGCGTTCATTATAGCAATCCATCAGATTACGTTGAACCTTTGGTGAGTCGTTGAGCAAGCGTCACGAAATTTTTTAAGGCGTCTTGCACGGCACGGCTAAATCAAAATTTGGTAATCGCGGTAAATATTTAGCAAAAATATTAAAAGATATACATTAAAAAGGATAACTGAGGTGTATTACATTAAAAATCTACTGTATCATATAAACCTATGCGTATACCATCCTCGTTCTGTAATGTCAACCAACGCATTTCTGGATTTACTTTATCTAGCTGATGTGTGTTCTCCGCTATTTTTGCTTCTCGCCATTGCGACTCTTCTTCCTTGAACAGAACACAACTTTTATTAGGCTTTGTTAATTATGAGTAGTTTTTTTAGGATGCGTTTGGAATGTTTAATATATTTTGTATTAATTTGTTTCAGATTTAGATAATATTTTTTGCTGAGTGATAATTTATACATAGGTTCATAAAATAACACTGACCTATAAAACAGTAATCGGGAGGGACACGGCCAAAAGTTCTCGACAGTTTCATTACATTTCGGACTACAATAGGGAATATGCATGACTTTTTTTTGCTTTCACAATAAAGTCATTCATGTTACAAACAGTAGAGAAAAATGATTTATCGAATAACTATTAAATAACCAATATATAAGACATTTAAGACTTGTTTCTATCTCTTTCTAGCAAAACATAATTTAACATGGAGTTTATACGGCCGTAGTGCACGCTGACGTCATAGATCATGTCGGATATCTCAGTCTAATTAGTAGGTTTCAAAAGCTCATTATTATCTATGTTTTTAATGCGATTAAAAAAATTCACTCATATTCCCTATTTATTTCTAGTTTCTGATTATGGGGTTGATTTCCAAGCGTTTCAACCGCCGTCATCACCGTTTTCAATATATTGACGAAAACAATGACACCTACCTATAGTAAACTGACTTCACTCAGTAGTTTATCCAAAATCACCGATAGTAGTATTTTTTATTTGCTAACATAATAGTCTATATACCAATTTGCACGTTTCTCACTTTATTTTGATTACATGTAGCAAGTTTCAAAGGTCAAACTTCATTGGTTTTTATTTTATAGTTGTATGAAATTCAGTAATTTTAAACATACAACCCTCTTTTTTGCATCTTTGGATGAGATTTAAAAAAATGCTGAAACAAGTATTTCTTTATTTTTATTAATAAGTACTTATTCTGAGATTCATGATTCTAGAACAACTTAAAAAAAATATACAAACTTTACCCCCTCTTTTTACCCCCTTCGTCTAAAATTTTCCAAAATTTCTATAGCCTAGATTTGATTCTGATTTTATTTAAATAGAATTATGAAAATTTCATCAATATTCGTTCAGTAGTTTTTACGTGATGCGCGGTCAAACAAACAAACATTTTTAAAACGGTTTTAATAATATGTTCAGTTACTTACGAGTATTATAAGTCACCTTGGTCGGTTTTTTTTTGTAATCTTCAATGTACAGACTTTTTGGTCTTAACGATTTTATTATATGTATAGATTGTACTTCTATGGCATCAATAGTTGTTGGGCGTGTTTAAAATCAGTGTAACCTTTTTGGACAATTTAATTTTAATTGGATAAGTGCAACAGGGAAGACCATGGGCTTTATATTAGTCATAAAATATATTTTTATTTAAACATTTGAAAACAAAATGGCGGGTTTTGTAATAAGTCGTACTGGTAGGACCATGGTACGATATGTCTACACAACTGTTGAAAGAGCTGGGTCTGAATAACAAAGGTAATTCGTACCTTGGGTAGGACCTTGGGCCGCAAGAGTTTAGGGTGGTCTACTTTAAAACGTGTAAGTAATAATGAGAATATGCGATATTACAGTATTGTACACTCGAGTTCATAACTATGTGTACACGGTTACTACCTTGTCACTTTAATAGCTGTGACAATTCATATATGGCAATTAAAACATGACATTAAAAAGATAAGGGACTGAAATGTACACATATGTATGAACTCGACTGTAATGTGTCCCGGTACCATTCTACCAACTGTTTAGCTTACACATTGATATTGCGGATGAACTCAAATTAATCTTTCTCATTTTTCATTATACGGGCTTTCTGAGAAATAATGCGCTTGGATCGCCTTCTTTCCGGGCTTAAGCTGCTTTTCCACCGGCAAGGCGAGGCGAGGCGGGGATGGGACGGGAGGGAATTAAAATTTGTGTAGCAAAATTTCCCACTCGGCTGCGGTGGTAATAGTCTGGATGGGCGAGACGAGAATCGAAATATTTTTTGTTAATATTGAACCGTATTACTATAACATAAAGTGTTTATGAACACCGCAACGAAAACAAAAGCGCCGCGATTTTCCCGCCTCGCCTTGCTTCGCCGGTGGAAAACCACCAAGCATTAAAGTCGTTGCTGACGGACCTTGCTCCGACCTAAAGCCCGTGAACGCGCTGGTGTCTCGCAAGAATGGGTGATATCTCCCATTCTAATCTTTCTACATATCAATGACATGCTGTAAAACAAAAGCAGCTGACATACAAACTATATTTGTATTACAAAAAAGGGCCATTCGCTCTATATATAACTTAAATTCCCGTGATTCATTAAGAGAACTTTTTAAACATATTAATATTTTAACAGTAGCATCCCAATATATTTATGAAAATATTATGTATGTTAGTAAGAACCTAGACTCTTTCGTTAAAAATTCTGATATCTAAATATATAAAATAAGAAACTGACTGACTGACTGACTGACTGACATATCAACGCACAGCCCAAACCGCTGGGCCTAGATATTCCAAATTTAGCACGTAAGTTCCTTATGAGGTCTAGGGGTGCACTAAGAAAGGATTTTTCAAAATTCATCCCCTAAGGGGGTAAAAAGGGGATTGGAAGTTTGTATGAAAGTCATCCATTTTTAAAGATAGAAACGTGGAAATTGGTATAAAGGCTACTATTTACAAATGAAAAATAATACCTTCAGCGATTTTGGATAAACTACCCCTAAGGGGTTATAATGGGGGGTTAAAATTTGTACAGGGGTTTGGACATTTTTGAACTTAGGAACGTGAAAATTGGTTTATAGGCTACTGTTTACAAATAAAAAAAGTACTACCGGCAATTTTGTAAAAACTACCCCTAAAGGAATGAAACGGATAGGTGAAAATGTGTATGAGAGTTTGGTCAATTTTGAAGTTAGAAACGCGGAAATTTCATAAAGACTACTGTTAACAAATAAAAAACAACTTTTGGTGATTTCGGATAACTACCCCTAAGGGAATGAAATTAGGGGTGGTAGTTTGATGAGAGTTTGGTCATTTTTGAAGTTAGAAACATGGAAATTTGTGTACAGGATACTGTAAACAAATAAAAAAAACTACTTTAGGTGATTTTCAAAAACTACCCATATGGGGATGAAAAGGGGAGGTGAAAGCGTGTATAGGAGTTTGGTAAATTTTGAAGTAAGAAACGTGAAAACTGTTAAAAAGACTACTTTTAACACATTAAAACAACTTACGGTGATTTCGGATAACTACCCCTAAGGAAATGAAATTGGGGGTGGTAGTTTGTATGGGAGTTTGGTCATTTTTGAAGTTAGAAACATAGATATTTGTGTACAGGCTACTGTTAACAAATAAAAAATACTACTTTAGGCGATTTTGAAAAAACTACCCGTATGGGGATGAAAAGGGGAGACGAAAATGTGTATAGGAGTTTAGTCAATTTTGAAGTTTTAAAACAACAAGGAAATTAAATGGGGGGTGGTAGTTTGCATGGCAGTTTGGTCATTTTTGAAGTTAGAAACGTGGAAATATGTATAAAGGCTACTGTTAATAAATAAAAATACTGTTTTCGGTGATTTTGAATAACTACCCCTAAGAAGATGAAATGGGGGGTTAAAGTTTGTATGGGAAGGAGGTTTGGCCCTTTTTGAAGTTAGAAACATGGAAATTTGTGTAAAGGCTAAATGAACAAATAAAAAATACCACTTTAGGTGATTTTGGAAAAATTACACCTAAGTGGGAGAAACGGGAAGGGTGAAAGTTTGTATGGGCGTTTGGTCATTTTTTAATTTAGAAACGTGGAAATAGGTATATAGGCTACTTACTGTTAATAAATAAAAAACACTATTTTCGTTTTGAAGTTAGAAACGTGGAAATAGGTATATAGGCTACTGTTAACAAATAAAGTAATACAATTTTCGGTGATTTTGGATAACTACCCCTAAGGGGATGAAATGGGGTTAATATTTAGTCAATTTTGAAGTTAGGAACGTGAAAATTTATTTTGGCTACTGCTTACAAACTAAAAGTATTACGTTCGATGATGTTGGAAATACTACCGTAAGGGGGTAAAATTGAGGGTGTAGATTTGTTAGAGTTTGGTTATTTTGGAAATACGTTTCTAGACTACTTATTATATAAAATATGAGTTTTCGCGTTTTTGGAAATTCTGGCAGAGCATATACCTTTAATAACACCTGTGTATGTTCTCGCAAAATAAATAATTTTAACTTCAATTTCAATTTATACCCCTAGGCAAGGTGAAAAGGGTTAAAAAAATCTTATGGTTCAAATTTGTTTCTATCCCATCATGCATGATACGTACGATAATGAAAACTTTATCTGTACTTTTTAACAAAGGTACTGGACTCTCCGCAGACAAAGTTGCGGGTGGAAGGATTACGTATATATAATATATTTGTACTCAGTTCACGGTCTCGGAAACTGCTCCAACGAGTATGATAAAGATTGCGACATGAGGGTTTACGGGGGCGAAAATTCGATCTAGCTAGGTCTGATGTCTGGGAAAAATCGTTTTCCCCGTGTTTTCACGCAAAAAAGAATTATCGCGCAATGGTTCGTAATTACGGGGCGGCTGCTTCCGTCTGAATAGGCTGATGGTTAAAGCGTTGGCCTACTACGCAAAGACTGCGGGTTCGAACCCCAGCTATAGACCGTTTTTTTTGTTTTTGTATAGAAATTCGATGAAAAATCGGTTGCGACCCCAGCGACGACGCTAAATAAAGTTTGTATGGATGTTGGGATGTTTTTTCAGTTACGCCTAAATAGTTGAACGGATTCGGATGAAATTGTCACACAGGTAGTTGTTATCCTGGGTTGGCCCCTTTTTTTATTCCAGACAATTTGATAGTGTCCAGGGTAAAAACGATAAACGACTTACATAAGAAGAGGAGAAAGAGGTACTTAATAAGTTTGGATGTAGGGGGTAATCTCCGAAACTACCCATCCGATTGTAACATCCTCAATCGGCGACCAGGCATGAGATCTTAGAAGAGGGCCAGCGGGTTCATATGCCTGAGAGCAAGCTACCTCGAATTTAGAAATAGAGGCGCCCTGGGTAACTTACTACAAACAGGAATGGTTCCTTGTGTGAAGTGAAACAACAAGTATTGTTCTCCTTGATATATTTAACACCTTTTACATCATGTTATTCATCCTCAGTACATTTATAGAGGTCGGCTATAGCGAGAGCCGCTCTAATGAAATTTGGTAACAAGTAGGTTCATATGCACCATAATAATAAACTAAGATATAGAAAGGTCACTTATCTAGGGTGAAGTGTGCGTGAAGCCAGGTAAGTAGGTGATGTGAGGGTGAATGGCAAGCGAGGACTCAAACACTAGGATCTAAGCGAAGAGGCACGTTAATGCACCGAGCCTCCCTAAGTCGCAACACGTGGCAAGCAGGCCACGCCCCTGCGGTTCGAGTCTGCAGCCCCCTCACGGTCAAATCCGGTAGTTGAAACTAGACATAAAAAAAAAAAACCCTGCAACAAGAATTGCAGTTGTAAACAAAAGAAATATAAATTGAAAGCTAACCTATCAGCCCTAGCCATAAGGTAAAGATGTGCACTTACCACAGTGTGGGTTTTCAATGTTTTCATGTAACTTTATAACGTGAGGCTAGTTGAGACCGGCTAAAAGCACGGTGCCTCCCTGTGACGTGGCACTGACTGTAAGCAAACATAGCTTGTTAGAACAAAGTTAAAATAGCGGAACTTGCCGACAGCAACGTGGGCTCTCACGATACTCACTTGAATCAGGCACGTATGCCACCTAGTGACCCTGTTTTACAAGGCAGGAGTCATCGCTTGGGTTTCGGAACTGCCTTAGCTATAACAAAAGAGGTTACGTAAGTCGACACATCAATCACACAACACCTTTAATAGGGTTGGACGCAGGAGTTACTTACATTGGTGGTATTTGTAGCGGCCTCTAACTCATATTAAGACGGCGACACAGACTTATGCCCTGCTCTGATGCGCTAACATGTCTTCGAGTAATTCGCCTGAAACAACATGACAAATGTCATAATAACAAATTCCACTTGGGTACGATGGCAAGACGCATCGAATGAACACCGTAACTCACCGCTGAAAGCCCCTTTATATGGGTTATTTAAATAACTTGGTCGACGGCTAAGCAGCCATATCCAAGAGCGAGAACCGATTCAACGCTGATGTGGCGAAGTTCATACGTCATTCCGGGCGCACGACTCGTTTCACTCTTCAATGCCGACAACATTGTACTCGTGCGCTATTTAACAATTTAGACCTCAAAACAACTATAATCTTTCCCAATTATTTTCCTACAGACACTCTATAAATCCTGAAACAATATAATTTTACATGCCGAATAGTAACACATGATCCGAGTCTCGTCTATATGTCAAAACGCAAGAACAGTGAAACGTAACGCTCAATCGGAAGCCGTATTTGCTCCATCCCGCTCACTCTCAATGGGCAGCTGTAGGGAGTGAAAAGGACAGAGTTGGTTTGTATTCGATCCTCGTTTTTGGCGCAGAGGCCCGCCAGCTGTAGTGTTGCTATATGAAAAAGCTTAACAAAAAAACGGGTGTTACACGATTTCTAAAATTCTTTCAGTGATATTCAGAATGAGGTTTCAGGGTGGACATAGGCTATATTTTAACTTATAACCGAAGCTAAGCGAGGGCGGGTTGCTATACTTGATATTATATAAACACGAAAGTAGACATACTTTTACATCTGTCTGTCTGTAAAGCTTTCCCTGCTAATTCGCTGAACCGATTTCGATGAAATTTGGTATGGATATAGCCTGAGTTTCGAGGAAGGACATAGGCTACTTTTTATATCAGAAAATTGAACACTTCCCGAGAGAGCAGTGATAAACGACTTCTACGCGGACAAAGTCGCGGGCAAAAGCTAGTACATAATATAAATACTAGGAATAAAAATAAAATTGCCAAAACAAAGTTTCGTGTCTGTAAAGTATATAAATCATTTGTAGGTCAATGCATTCATGTTTATAATAAATTACCCGACGTAGTTTTAGAGTTACCCCTTCCAGCACTTAAAAATTACTTGAAAAAGTCGTTGATGTCAAAGGCGTACTATAGGGTCGAGGACTATCCAACGGACAAAAATGCTTGGCCTACACCAGAAAATTAACTAATATTTAATGTTCAATAGCTTACCTACTACTAGCACATACCTCATAAAAATCATGTAAACTCTGTATCTTGTCTAGGGGACACGGTTTATGTAGGAAGACATGTCGAAACTGTTTTGTGTGATATATATATATGACGGAGGATGAGGTATTTCTTCATTGATAGAATTCATAGTAGTTTTATATTACAACAATTTAATGTCTTACACACTTTAATTACTACACTAAGAACTACTTTATAATTGTCTTCGGTAATTGTCTTTAATTATCAGTGTTATCACTATTTTTTATCAGCTACTAAATTATGAATTAATGGACACTACGAAACGTGAGACAGTTTCTCGGTACACGCCACGCGACTAGCTTGGGTTCCATCCAGTCTTCCACTGCTACTGCCACAGCGGCCGTCCGAGACTCTGCCGAAGCAACACATAGCTAGATGTATGTGATGCTTGCGTTTGTAGTACCATGACATATATATTTATTTATTTTCTCGTAGTCATTCTGACATGTTTTCCTGCAAAACTACGCAGATATTTAATATTATTTTTACAGTTTTATATAATGCTAGAATAAGTAGTATCATTGTTATATTTTTATTTAAAAAATGACTAACTGTTGAGTTTCTTGCGGCGCTTCTTCTCAGCAGTGGTCTCCTCTTGGGAAGCGCTGGTAGATTTTGACGTGTAAAAGTGCCCGTGCGGCCTACTTACTGAATAAATATCTTTTATCTTTTTTAACAACAACTGAACATTAATTGCTGTACTGGTGATGGACAGTACTCCCTTCATCCTAATATTTCTCAGGAAAATGTCACTGAGAATTGGAACAACTTGTGTCTGACATCGAGAAGTGACAACGTTAAGTCATGTCTCAAAATGGCATCGACTAAATTTAATCCATTGTTATAACTCCAAGATAAGTTAGCGCGTTTACCGCCAAAAACGTCCCTTCGTCGTAGCTCCTAATTTTGAAGAAACTCCTCTTGATGCCAAGCCGACTTTTGGATTCCTGGGCGTCGGCATTTCGAGTGATGTTCAGTTACGCAGTCATTACAAGGTAAAGCTAAATTGGCTTAAAAAAACTGGATGCGATCAATAGAGCGGGACAGTATTTTACAACGACCCATATCGCCTGTTACTTGACAAGGCACAGGTCAGACTTCATATGGAATAATCTCTGGGCTGGAGCGCCCCAGTATCAACGCCTTCCATCCTGAAATTAAACGGTGGCCTGATGACTACTTTGAAATTTTTAGTTTACTGAAGGAGTCCCACCGACTAAGCTCAGTTTTGCGGGTAATTGCAGGAAAATTACCTGTATTTGGAGACGAGGGATTCAAGAAGTGTTCCTGTGAAAAATCCAAAGCACAGAGGTCGAGAGGCGTAGGCAGTCTGCTCTCGTAGATTCAGTTGAGGAAGTTACATTGTCAGAGTCAAAGAGCTAGTTAGTGATAGGGCACGTCCGAGCCGGCATGCAAAGGGTGTGAACGGGTGTGAACTATGATTAAAAGAGACAATAATGTCATTTACCTAGTTGAGTAACGCTTATTCGGTTTGGCAATGGCCTTGTAAAAGAAATGTAAAGGATGTTATTGTACCATAGTATCTAGCAATTGTGTTGCGATTGCATGTTACGGATTTTTAGTATCGAAACGTGCACCAAAATAAAGCAGTAATAGCTTTTGCTGTCCATCTCGTATTTTTAATGCATTTCAAAACAACAGTATCTCACTTTACAAAATAAAATTCGTCAATCCAATAAAGTAAGAAGTCATTACCAATTTTTTTGTTTTCCCTTGTGACAAAGAATAAAACCTTATTTTTTTGTAACTCCCTGAATACTTTAAATAAAATTCTGTTAAAAATTGAGGTGATGTATAACCTGTAGATCACGAAAATGCATAAACATTAAAAAGCAGGTAATAGCACATTGCGTCTTTGTTCTGCGGGGCCGGCGAATAAATGTTTCCTAAGTTGTGAAAGACGGCTGTCTTGGAGAGACTTACAAATTGAGCTCATTCAAAATAATCTGCAGAATTAATTCGATATTTCTAAATTCATTTATAATATACATTGAAGTATTAAAAGCAGTTATTATTTTTATACGAGTATTACACCTCTACACCCCTACAATACCGATGTAATAATGTCAATCAAATGGTGTAGGAGCCATGGGGAACCAAAGGAAGGAGAAATTACATTACTTTTTTTACAATGAAATTCTCTCATACGAGTACTCAAATAGTAGATTGTACAACAAGTGCATAAAACGCACAATTTTACGCGAAACGTTTATCCATCCAAGCGAGCTTGCGAGCGAGGATGGATATAAAGTCGAGTGTTAAATGGGTTTTATGGACGAGTTGTACACTCTACTTTTCACTTCGATGGCGAGGAAATGAAACAGCAATATGATAAAAACATTAATAATAATACATGCGACGAAATAAAAATTAATAGTTTATTTCATCAAGCTTTATTGTGTACTTTGGCTGTTGGTATCCTTGCCTTGGTCTTAGAATACTAACGAAATGAAATAAAATAAAGAGGTTATTCTATGAAGTTAAAGTTGTTCGTGTGGTTGGACCGATTGCCTAGGTTTTCCTCTAAGATTTTACTTTATGCACTAGAGCATAAGAAGCGACTTTATGTCTCCTACGCACGACATAAAGACGAACTTTTAGAGCATGAGAAGTGAAAAGTGTTTTTGACTAAACATATTCTGGAGCCTGTGACCGAATCCTGGATCCGCCCTTGGCCCAACATCCTTATATGGATTAAAGGGATGTACTTAAAATACTTCGCACGCTCGATGTGAGCAAGGCCAGCGGTCCAGATGGGATTCCTGCCGAGGTGCTGCGGCATTGTGCTCCTGAGCTGCCTCCTGTTCTGACACGCCTGTACCGCCTCTCTCTAGAAATGGGGCAAGTTCCTAGATCGTGGAAGCTTGCTAACGTGCAACCTATGCCCAAAAAAGGAAGTCGAGCTGACCCTGCCAACTACAGACCCATAGCAATCACCTCGCTACTTTGTAAATGTATGGAGCGTGTACTAAACACCAAGCTCCTGGCGTACCTCGAAGGCAACAGTCTGCTCAGCGATCGGCAATACGGTTTTCGCCGAGGACGATCAACTGGTGACCTCCTTGTGTATGCCACTCACTTGTGGGGTGAAGCCATCGAGAACCGCGGCGAGGCTCTTGCCGTGTCTCTCGATATCTCCAAGGCATTTGACAGGGTCTGGCACGATAGCCTTATAAGCAAGCTTCCATCTTTCGGGATTACCACTGCTCTGTGCGACTGGATATCTGACTTCCTAAATGAACGGTCAATTAGAGTGGTCTTAGATGGCTGCTCTTCCAACCTAATGGCTATAAATGCCGGTGTACCTCAGGGGTCGGTTCTCTCCGCAACGCTTTTCCTGCTGCACATCAATGATCTGTTGCGCCCAGGTATTTTTGGATACGCAGACGACAGTACCGTTACGGAAAGATACCTGTCCAGTTCGCGCGCAAGTGGTGCTGAAATTGACTCATCCAGAGAGGCCACGGTTGACCGGATGAACGTGCAATTGGGGGCGGTGTCCGACTGGGGCGAAGCCAACCTCGTGCAATTCAACGCCAACAAAACGCAGGTGTGTCTTTTCTCTGCAAAAAGGAGTAGCTTCAACAAGACTCCTACTTTCCAGCTATGTTATTCTGTTAACGTTATGTCATTCTGTTCGACTCAGCCGAACTCGACCGAATCGAATGAATAGCCGGCAAATTTACGACGTCCGTCAAGGTGGGTAGATGACATTCAACTGCCTGCACATTCATTTAGTTGCTGGTTTCACAGACGAACAGATCGTCCCTCAGATCGCCCTTGACACTCACGGTATTCTGTTACATCACACGCGCACGGTCGATCTCAAAGGCGAGTTGAGTGACAGAACTTATAAAGCTGGCTACATAATATGCTCATAAAATTACGATGTTGTGTGGTTATTCAATAAACACTCACCTCTTTTATACCTTGAGAAATAATTTGACAATTAAAAAAAAATCTGCCAATTGGTGACGGAGTTGTCATAAAAAATATTTCGCTATTTATTTAACATTTCAACTAAAAATGCCTCCGCTTATCCCTATACTCACATTCGGCGTTTAGATATGGTGGTTTTAATTACACATCGCGTAGTACGTGCGGACTCAGGCATTATTTAACGAAACATATCTATCCGGAGTCTCCAATCCCGACTCGCCGTTTAATAAACGACACTGTCCAAAATTTAAGGGATTATGGACAGTTTACAGTTACAGGACATGCTCAAGGTCGAGGGCGGCGACCACGCTACTCGGAAGCGTTCCGTACTCGAGTATTCAATTATTTCCACCGCCACCGACAAGCAAGCACAAGGGAAGCAGCCACACAGTTTGGAACATCTCAATTTTTTATTTGGCGGTTTTTGAATGCCAAAGGGCTACACCCGCTCCATTTCCAACGAGTACAAGATAATTGTTCTTGCGGATTACCCTAGAAGAGTACAGTTCAGTCAATGGTTACTAGAACACTTACATCTCAACATCTTGTGGTCAGATGAAGCAACTTTTACCAGTAGACTGTTTAACATCCACAACGTGCACCGGTGGAGTAATGAATACCCGCACGTCACACGCAAGGATTCATTTCAAACACGTGAAATTTCTTTTGTGCTTGGAAAACTCAAAGATAATTTAAAACGGGGTGCAGAGCTATGGTGACAGGAAGGTTGCGGTCATTTCGAGCATTTATTGAAGTATGTTTGAGAAGCACTTTTCTGTTTTTTCTATTAAATATTTTTATTAATATTTTGTTTCTTATTTATTTTGTACCAGAATACATAAAAGCTAGGAGTTTGAGTTAACTTTGGTATTGATATTATTATCAGAAATTATTCATTAGATGTTATTCGCCGTGATTAAACTTACGAAGTGTCAAATGTTTTGAATTAACTTTTTGTTAGGAAATTATCAATTTTTAATTAAGACAAATTTTAACAATCGAGTTACTGCCGCACTCAGAGACGTCAATTAAGTTTTAAGTATCATTAAAGTAGCTGCTGTCACTTTCTTTGCTATAGCAATAGAATAAGACGCAGCAACTTTAATGAAACTTAAAACCTAATTGACGTCTCTGAGTGCGGCAGTTAATCTATTACATTGTCCTGCATCACCAGAGCAAGAAATACCTAATTTGTATCACGGTCGAACTGTCACCCTGTATAGTATTTTTAGTATTTTGCCTACCCTATCCTACTAATATTATAAATCTGAAATGGGGACCAGTGCTCCGTTTCACGAAGCTACAAGTCACAAATTACAAGCGGAAGTCTCATTCTAACTCCTTTTACTACAAAGAGAGTTCCGCTTGTAATTTGTAACTTGAAGCTTCGTGAAACGGTCCACTGAACTCTACGCGGACAAAGTCGCGAGAGCAGCAGCTAGTTAATAAATAAAAAGCATATATGTACTGTATCATATTTTTATTGAATTTCACTGAAATAAAACATATAAACCTTCCGGAAAAAAATCTAAATTATCCGTTATGTTTTTCAAAACCTGCGGCTCCAATCCAACTTGTCCCCGTTTAAAGATTTGCTAATGTCTTTTAACAGTTTATTTTCTCTTGGAGAAAGTCTCTTCACCAATTTCTTTTCTCTTGGGGATAATATAGCTAAAATGAAAAAAAAAATATAATAGAATCACAAAAAAAAAGAAATCATAGAACCCTAAAAACATTGATAAATTCAAATTTTTTAGGCTCAGTAATTTTCAACTTAATCGATCCAGTACATTCAGAGCAAATTGGCTGTGACAGGCGGACGGACAGACAGACAGACAGAAACACAGACACACAAGTGATCCTGTAAGGGTACCTTTTCCTTTTGAGGTACAGAACCCTACAAATATTTATAAATTCAAAATTT
The DNA here is from genome assembly GCA_963241965.1 of Tortrix viridana. Classification (NCBI taxonomy): domain Eukaryota; kingdom Metazoa; phylum Arthropoda; class Insecta; order Lepidoptera; family Tortricidae; genus Tortrix; species Tortrix viridana. The sequence continues at coordinate 33,921,074 of OY725171.1, read as the reverse complement.
TAGGCTCAGTAAATTTCAACTTTAAGGGTCCATTATATTCAGAGCAAATTGGCTGTTACAGACGAACGGGCAGACAGACAGACAGACAGACACACGAGTGATCCTATAAGGGTTCCGATTTCCATTTGGACGTACGGAACCATAATAAGAGCAAATGTAAAAGAATTCCCGTTCAACCAAAACCAAAATTAAAAACTATCGAATTCACGGAAATAACTAGCGCCTAGTCTCGACTTCTAAGCACCAAGATTTTTTTCTTTTGAGGTAAGTACGGAACTCTAAAAATGATAGGTATAATAAAAATAACATCTGTTGCATTCAATAGCTTTTTTTTTAATCCAATATGGATAGGGAAATCCTTAAATAGTTCCTCTCGTAGTGGTGGACATCCCTACTAATATTATAAATGTGAAAGTAACTCTGTCTGTCTGTCTGTCTGTTACCTTTTCACGCTTAAATGCCTTAAACCGCTGAACCGATTTAGATGAAATTTGGTATGGAGATAGTTTGAGTCCCGGGGAAGGACATAGGATACTTTTTATCCCGAAAATCATCCTTTAAAGGGGTGAATAGGGGGGTGGAAGTTTGTATGGGGAATCAATTATTTCTTAGGTAAGGTATATATAATTTATTATGGAGATACTTTGAGTCCCGGGGAAGGACATAGAATACTTTTTATTTCGGAAAATAGGAGTTCCCGAGGGAGCAGCGATAAACGACTTCTACGCGGACGGAGTCGAGGGCAAAAGCTAGTAGGCTATATTTTAACTTACAAAAGTACTGATTCTCTGCAAACGAATTCGCGGGCGGAAAGATAGTAAGTTATATTATAAAGAATGACTGACAGTTGCGTTTCTTGTGGCGCTTCTTCTTAGACTTCTCTTGGGAAGCACTGGTAGATTGTGACGTGTAAGTGCCCGTGCGGGCTACTTACTGAATAAATATATTTTATCTCATGTTATCATAACCTTTTATAATGACCTTTTTATAACCAACTAGCTTTTCCCGTGACTCCGTCCGTGTAGAAGTCGTATATCGCTATTATCGCTAGAACTGTCCTATTATCTATGATAAAAAATACCCTATTTATGTCTCCGAGCTATAAACCATCTCTTTACCATAATACACATCTATCGCTTGAGGCACTAGACCGTGAACAAGGAACCAACAAACAAACACTTGACTTGCCACGCAGACTTTACCTTTCGACTATGGATATTGCTGCTTATGCGGATCTTAACTTCGTGTCGTAAGGATAAGTATTTACCTGAGAACATGCCTCATGCAGTTACGAGTCGTAGTTTTGCATATCTTCCTTTGGGTAAAACAATTCTATTGGATCATGTGGGCCGAAGGTGTGGTGGACCGAGTCCGAGGAGCACACTAGAGTCGCTGGACAGCTCGATACGAGAAGCATAAGACCGAAGAGGGTGATATTCACATATTCCTATTACGTCTAAAGTGAACCATTATATAACAATATCCTCTGCCACGGCCATCGCTGTGATACTGCATTGCACTGAACTTAACGTGGAATAACAAAAACTGTTGCAAATTTCTCAATTTTCTTAGAATCATTCTGTTTATTGTTTGTTTACATATTGTCATTTTGACAGCCATTTTTGGGCGGCCATTGTTCGTCCCTGAAATTAGGGTCCGTTTCCACTTAAATGGAGTGAGCAAGTAGAAGTTGTAGGAGCGAAAACAACCAATCAGATTGTGACGCACACACACACACGCAACAACCTAATAGGTTATTTTCGCCGTTCGTCCGAGCTGCTTTCGAGTGAAAACGCAGCCAAAGGCTCTTCACCGAGTCATGGGGCAGCTTTTCAGCTGACAGCTGGAAATGTGATATAATGACAGGTGTGAGACGATCGTCTGACATTATTATTGTAACAGAATACCGTGATACAAAGGTGAGACGAACAGAAGTTACAACTAAATCCGTCATCGTCTGTGAGCGCTAGTGTCGATTTTACTGTTAAATTCTCAATATTTAGTTGGATATTATGAAGAGATTAAGAACTGTAAAAGGTAAAATCGACGTGTTTCAGTCAATTTTATTCATATACCGCCGTAAAAAGCTGCATAAGGAATTTTATAAAGCCCTGAAAGATAGAAAAATAAAGCCAGAATTAGAGCAATGTGCGACAAGCTTTAGCCCGCCCTTGGGATCGCCCGTGAAATGTCAAATGATCGACCGTGAAATGTCAAATAGACTAAAATGACACTTCAAGGGCGATCTCTGGGGCGATCGCTGGGACGATCCAATTTGACATCTCATCGACGAACTGTGTTTTAACAGAATCACACTGCAGAATACACCTTTACCGTTGATCGACCACCTCGAGCTCCTAGGTATGGATGTTTCATCTAACCTAAACTTCGGCCGATCTATAGAGTTAAAAGCGAAAACCGCTGCCAAAAAACTTGGCATCCTTTTTAAGGTTCGGCGGTACTTCACACCGAATCAGCTGCTCTACTTATATCAAGCACAAGTTCGTTCGTGTATGGAGTACTGCTGCCACCTGTGGGATGGCTCTGCTAAATATCAGCTGAACGCGTTGGACTCGGTGGACCGAAGAGCTAGGAGACCCATAGGCGACGATTCGCTCGTGAAAACCGAACTTTTAAGTTTGGAACATCGGCGTAAAGTCGCTTGTCTTTCGATATTTTACAGGGTGTATTTTGGAGAGTGTGCCCAGGAACTACACGACCTCATCCCACCCTCCACTTTCTCCAATCGGTCTTCCAGACGCAGGGAGGGCTTCCATCCTCATGTAGTCGAATTTCCATCAGTTCGGACGAAGCGGTTTGCTGCGTCATTTCTTATTCGCACTGCCAAGGAGTGGAATGCTCTCCCTGCGTCTGTATTCCCGGAATCCTATAACCTTGGTGTTTTCAAGGCAAGAGTGAATAGGCATTTTCTGGGTAAGCGTGTACCATCTTCGACCTCGTCTTCACTTAACATCAGGTGAGACTGAGGTCAAACGCAAACCCATATATCGATGGCCCCACCGAATAAACGTGCATGTGAAAAAAGCTAATTTTACAGGAAAAAATAAAAACGTTAGAACTGTGATTACGAGCAAATGGGACAGAATTGGTATATAACATGTACATAAAATAGATAGATTTTAAAATAATCTTTCTATTAACTTTATAATACATTAAGTATAAATGCTAGTTTTCAAGAAAATTGAGAAAAAGCATGTTATTTTTTTATTCTAGTGTAGATAAGCGCAGATAGAACATGCTTTAAAAACGTTTACACGTTTTTTCGTGTTATAAGGTCCGACTATTTTAAATGTAATGCAATGTTGCGTTATTTTTTGCGTAGAATCCAGACTACTGCTGTGATGGGTACTAAGCTCTCGCATGCTTTTTTAGGAAGAAATACACTATTGTTAATATCAGTTTTAAACAGTAACACGCTTACTTGTGCAAGATTGCGTAAGACAATTTTGTGCAAATATTCTTAACAATAACTAAGGCGTTCTTGTTAATGCTTTGTAACTAAAACTGTCTTCTTTTTTACTATTTAAACTTAATATACCTTTTGTTTTTTTGTGTATTTAATAAAAATTTGGTTAATAATGGATTTGTAAAGTAAACACATACAGTAAACACGGGTTACTTTAGCCCTGGGGGGTAACATTGCCCACCCAATAAAAATTCTTTACTTTTTTTTTTTTATCAAAATAGATTATACGGACTTTCACTACGTATTCTAAAGAAAGTATTTGTTACTTAAAATTGCAAAATATACGAAAAAAAGCTGGAGATATAGGGCATAAGTTAAAGTTACCCGTGTTTACGGTACTCACCTTGTAAAAAATTTAGAACTGGTGTCAGATTTAAGCACCGAAACGTTTTTTGGCAGCTCTTAAAAGAATAGGCGCTAGACGAAGCCTACCCCTACACATCTACAGTGACAACGATATCTATTTTATTATTGCGGCAAAGGTGCTGGCACAAGAAAAAGGAAATGCTCTTAAACGTTACATCAACACCGAGATCATGGATACACTGGGCCAGCTCAAACATTGAATGGAACTTTACCGCGCCCGCATAGCCTACAGATAATGGAGAGTGGGAGATTGCAGTTAAGACCACCTACGACAAGTGATTGGTGAACAAAAACGAACACTTAAAGAGTATTTACTCCACCCTCCTGGCATAAATAGAGAACTGTCTCAACTCCAGACCTTTAATAGTACACCTCTAACAGAGGGCATAGGTGACTTGGATTACCTCACTCCGGGGCATTTCTCCCTTTTCGCCAGAAACAGAACCACGTAACCTTCGAACATGGTGGCAACTAACCGGAAAACTGGCTGAATACCTGCAAACACTACAGACCCGGAGTAATAGACCACTGTCAAAAGAGTCTTGAAAGTCGGAGACATGGTCTTAGTGAAAGAGAATAACTTACCTCCGGCGAAATGGTTACTAGGAAGAGTTACGGACACCCATCATGCAAGTATTCAAGTTTAAAGCCTGGGCCACACCGGATGCGTTGCGTAGACGTGCATGTGCACGTTCGCATTCCACTGCGTTGTATAGCTGTGTCCTCATATGAGGTTTCACACTATACAACGCAGTGGAACGCGAACGCGCACGTGCACGTCTACGCAACGCATCCGGTGTGACCCAGGCTTAAATGGGCACCAACGGTGGTGCTATTATATTAATACAACAACACAGCACAACACAACTACAACATGACTTGAGAAAATTGGAACATTATATCGTATAATTATCGGCTGAAAATGGATCACACGCTAAAAGAACAAGACGTGGTCTTATTAACGGCGTGGGTTAAGTCGCAAACTCACTTTCTGGCGTACCGGACGAGAGATTTCCCCAACAATATGACAGAGATATCCAACTTACCCGCAACAACGAAAATCATACTACAGTTGTAGGTATAAAAATCACACGTCGATAATAGAAGGTGAATATAGACTTCTACAAAGATATGAGCAAGTCATGAATCAACAATTCACGGATATTAACAAACACTTAGCAGAATCAGACAAGATTGACCGCCAAGACAACAGTATACGACTGCCACAGCACTCGCCGCAGGGATGGACATGGACAACCTGCGGCGTCCACAACAAAGGCTACTACTGGACTTGATAAATGATGCCAACCTTCTAAAGCCGGAACAATTCGAGGAACGACTAAATAAATCGCTGGACAACTTCCTAGCGAATTATCACTACCCTGCGTCAATTCTGTATTCCAATTCCGCAAATCGTCTCGGACACCACTCAGCGAGTCGCCGTAACATCGGAATACTTAGCAGTCAACCTCGAAAAGGAAAGGCGTGACGCCACTTTTGTTACAGGGCACAGGAATCATTACGATAGAAACGGGAGCACCATGTTATCCATTCTCATACCAACTTCCACAGTGACATCACAATCAACGACATGTATATACAGCAATCCGTAATAAATAACTGTGGAGAAAAACTACCGCTTCATAATTCAAGACTATGGAGAAGCTATAGACAGAATAAAGGTCAGCTTGAGGCGGTAAAAGGACAACAGAATGCATTCGAAGTCAAGAAGAAGAAGTCATCCTATCAGACGCATCACTAAATCTTCATCGCATTTATCGTGGTTTGCACGATCGCCACCACCACCTATCTGTATTGGAATATACCTTCTACATCTGGCGCAGACTTCGGCACACCGCTGGCTGGTGAAGGCGTTGCTCCGGAACAATTAAGGATCCAATGAAAACATTTCATTTCGTTACTTTTCTCAACCGCGGATCTCCGACAGCGTCAAAGAGGTGATTGTGCGTGATCCAAAACGTCTGGATAAGATAACCTCACCGTAATAATCTTAAATTTTCTTTCACTTTCTTAAATTTGGCACCATGTACGAGCACGCTCGATAGTTTAGAATTAAGCCGACAATGCACCTAGTGCGCGTTGCAAACGTTTACTAGCTAGTCTTGATGTCACGCGCCACTCCCTGTCCCTCTCTTTCTTCAACTAAGCAGCCATTGCTGTATAACAGGTGCAAAGAAAGTCTAAGCTCATCAAACGAAATTTGACGCGTAGAATATTATCAGTGAATATTCGTATTTTGAATTATTACAATATTACGTAGAGAAATTCTATGCTGCAACCGTTATTACACAATGTGAGTGTTATTTTATTAAATAGCAAACAGTTGTTACTATAATTTTTATAGCGACTTTATACTGCAAGAAGCGATACTCTCAAAATTCATATCGTTCATAACACCAAAAAGCGTGCATCAGAATAATACACAAATATAAAATTTAGTAAAGTTTTGAACAAAAATGTTTTAGACTCACGCACGTTTGTTCGAGTTTAGGCGATGGATTGTAATTTGTGTAACAAGTGAGAATAACACTATTCGTGTGGTCTCGCTGATTATATTTTCCGTAGAATAAAAATATTTTCTTTAATAAATCGGAAAATAATAAGCGTGGCCCCCTCAAAAAAATAGGGGGGGTGTATTACAACATGGGGAATCCAAATCGGCAAAAAAATTTTTTACTGTATTAACCTTTGCACGTTTATTCGGTGGGGCCATCGATATGATAAAAAAAAAAAATATATAGCGAGCATGTCAAAATGCTTATATTACGAACTCCAATGTGGACCTACTGCTACTAAGCTAAGTCACTGTTCGTCCGGATTTTAGGACCATACGCTAACTGGACAAACAGCGACTTTGACCAAATGCGTGTAGGACGGTCGGCTAACAAATCGTTCAGGAAATTAATTTAAAATAGATTGCAAGTACTCAACAGACAAACAAGAAAGTGACTTAATAAAAACGTAAAAATATCGAGAAGATTTTCCGACTTGTGCCTACATTATTTACCTCTTGGTTCCTATATTTTACTTCTTCTTGTATATCCTTCGTCTTTCTGTAGTTGTAGTTTTTGTCATCTTCTCCCAAAACTCGCCTTCCTAATTCACTTAGTGGTATAACTTCCCTTCTTTTCACAAAAGCCGCATTTTGAACATCGTCAAGAGCCCAAACTCGCAAAAACTGTACAATATAATAAAAAAAGGTTAATATTTTCGATCGAAATGGTGATCGTTCCATTGTTTTATTCGAATAAATTTGCAGTTAAATATTTATAGTTTTGTTGTGTAACTTTTATAACCCAATTTAAAAAATAACTATATTTTTTGTAACACCATTATGGATGCATATGTGTTATAATTATAAAGTCCACCAAAAACATGAAAAATAAGCCAATTTCTCATGTGCCACCAAAATGAGTGATATCTAAAAAGATGCTAAATTTGACACTAGATTGGTGACAGTCAAACCAATTTATTGCGACTAATCGTCACTACTTTAAAAAAAACTCGTATCTGAAAATCATCAAGTTTCTAGGAGGAACAAAAAACATCCTGTAAATTATTGTGATTGATCAAAAAGTTCTTGTTAGTTTCATGAGATACTTTGATAGCCAGTCATTAATTTTAAAAATATTCGAATAACTCACTCAAACACTTTTTATTAAGTTTACAGTTATTCGTAAGATACAAGATTTATGTTTTAGTACTATTGACTGAAAGTTGTAAGTTACGATAATTTTGCTTTAAATTTTATGGTACAAAATGAAACTAAATGTATGTTTTTATGTTTATTAAATGAACTAAGTAAACTCTCTTAGAGTAACAATAGACGAACTTAAATAACAACGTGTCTCCGTAAAAAAAAGATCGGGTCGAATTATTTTTTCTCAACTATACATGCAATAAACTATCGTAAAATGCATGAAAGTCTTTTGGCAAAATCGGCTTTAGAGATTGCAAATCATCGTACTTTCGTTTTTTAATAGGGACGGTTCCAGAATATAGCTGAGGAATCGCTTGATCTTCTGAACTATCATGGAATCTTTGAGGTAGAACAGTCCAGATGTCATCAAAGCGAAGTTTAAACTCAATCGGACTGTGAGGTGTATATTTTAAAGCCCTCGAATCTACCACACATGGGTCACCTGCTCTCTTTCCAGGTCTAATAGATGTATAGTGCTTAAGTAAGTGTGGCGTAGTTTTTGAAAAAACTCCAGTGTGTAGTGTGTATTTTTAACCGACTTCAAAAAAGGAGGAGGTTCTCAATTCGTCTGTATGTTGCTTTTTGTATATTCGTTACGCGATTACTCCGTCAATTGTGGACCGATTTTGAAAACTCTTTTTTTGTTTGAAAGGGTATACTTCCGAGGTGGTCCCATTGCCACGAAATCAGAATCTGATGATAGGATCCATTAGAAATTGAGGGAACTCCTCAAAAGTTATAGGCACACATACAGCGATTTTGGTATTACCTGCAAGACCTTTAGAAATTGCATTACAAAAGCACCTCTTGGCGAAGAGGAACTGATGATGAAGACCAGAGGTGACCACCGGAACTGGCTTAGTCGTTAGTGATTGACGCCAGCAATGAGATTTCTTAATTAAGACTATGAAGCTAGTTTTATACTCATTATAACACATATGGTGAAGTGCAACTGATGGTGAAGTACCGGGAGAACTCCTCAATGATTAACGGCCCTGCATCTTGGGCAGCGACATTTTGTTAAGGGTGATGAGAAATTGGTATTCGGCTATTGTTTCTTAATGTGATGTTTATGTGCTTTAGTTTATCACATAATAATATTAGGTGCATCACTAAAAAGCGAAAAAAAATTTTTTTAACAAAAAAATAAAACCGTCTTCAAAAACCTACTAAAAAGCGTTAAATAAAAACCAGCCTCATAGGAGTCCTAGGAATAGCCTATTTAGTGCCGAATAGGTACATAGAATATATCGAAGTCGGTGGCAAGAATCATGGTGTCATTGCTACTGTGTATACCTACTTGACACCGGCTTGGATAAATTCTATGTACCTATTCGGCACTAAATAGGCTATTCCTAGGACTCCTATGAGGCTGGTTTTTATTTAACGCTTTTTAGTAGGTTTTTGAAGACGGTTTCTACATTGTACTTTTTAATCAAAGATGCCTCTGTTATTACTTTTACAAAATCGGCAGGCACATGAAGTTCTCTGGTTTTTTTACTTTTCTCTATATGAGAATACACAGTGTCACATTCCATCTGTGTGTGGCCCTTTATAAGATATTTTTGATAAACAGTACAATTATTAGAATTACAAAAGTCCTGTAGCGTATTTGATAGAATTACATTTCTATTTTGGGCTGTACAACCATCACTGTAGATAATAGATGGTATAGACTTATCTGGCACATGATTTACCAGATAATCATTAACCAGTACCAAATAGTCATGTAGGTAGGTACCCATACTTTATGAAAAATAAATCAGATACGAGTTTTTTGAAAGTAGTGACGATAATTTGTTTAGATACGATTTTTTTGAACTAACAAATACTTACTATAATGACGATTTATCGACGTTGGAGTTTGTGCATCATACGAGGTGTATTTTTATTAGTTTAATGCGTAAATAAACGAAAAAATTTAAAAAATCAGATACGAGATTTTTTTAAAGTAGTGACGTAATGCATTTTGAGCTAACTCAAGCAAGTCTTCTAAAGAATATAAAAATTGATTGATTGACATTGATTTCCGACAGTAAAACAGTATGTACTATTTGGTAAATCTGACAACAATTTAATATTCGACATGAAAATTAAGAAATAGAAAGAAATAGCTAAAAAGTTGAAGGAAATGGGTATGTATGACAAAGACTGGAAATATTTAAGAGGCACGACGTGGCAAAATAGGAGGAAGAGAACTATATTGCCGTGTCGTGACAAAGTGATGTAACTCAAATCACCAGGGTTTTCAGCAATCAAGTTTAATGTTTAAATAGTTTTTGTTTCGTAATTTTGAGACCAGTTAGTCAGATATATGAAGTTTTATTCTAAACTAGTGTAATAATAGTTTGTTTTAACCCCCAACCAATTTAACCCCCAAAATGTTTAAAACGAATAAAAAAACAGCCTGTATATCGTAAGATGCCTTGCTATAATATATATTAATATACCAAAATATAAATTATAGCTCCGTGTCTGACGCGCTTAAAGTGAGCAAATAACCATAGAGAACTAATGTCACTGTCAGTGTTATTGTTCCTCGAGAAACGGAGAAAGTAAACAAAGAATTGAACTTGATATTACACTTGCATTTTTTATACATAATTTACAAACTACGTCAGCAAATGAATATACAATGATCCAAGTTTTTATTGACGACTGTATTTTTTTTCACTGTAATTATAAAAGTATCAAGACCAAACTAAAGAGCCCAGTTCAAGACCAAACTAAAGAGTTCAGTTCAATTAAACACAGGGAAGTAGATGAAAAATGGTCTGCAAATTTTGAAATGGACAAGTTACTTATTATTATTTACATTGGAACATTGCAAGTTAAATGAACACTTGTAAAAAAAGGAAAGTAGGTAACTTTTACTGCCACATGCTTACAAATACAAATACAAATATCTTTATTTTGCAAAAAATGTGGTACAAAAGCTGCGAAATTGAATCGATATCGATATTATTATTGACTCAGCAACAACACTATCGTCGACAGATTCTTGTGACAACACGAAGGAAAACGAATGAATACATGTTAGGACATCTCTTTTTAACTCGTTATGAATGCCATAAATAGAAAAAGATCAAATACATGTCTTTTGCTGTTTCTTATAGTCCGGTTTCTATGCAAGGTACTTATTCTTATTTTGTATTAAGGCTTATAATGGCCATGTGTTTACTCTCTATGGTTGCGTGATCTTCTCCGAACAGCTTAATTGATTTAAACGATTTATTTCATTACTCTCACCACTCCGGATAAAATTCTCTGACACGCTTAGTAATAAAAGGTAACAAAAGTCAGAACGGGACACTTTTATCTAAACCTTAAGCGTTTAGTCTTACGTTAGAATATGGAATTGATGTATTAATTTCCTTAACACCTGTCAAATTTTATCTGGCTCAAGCATGCTACGGCCCCAGAGGGACGATGAAGCTCGGGGTCCGCTAGCTTGATATCACTAGGTATTTGCAACCCCTGTCTATCTACCGGTGCACTCGGTAACATTCCTGTAATCATAAGCACAACAAGACAGTTTACAGTTGTAATAAAGGAATTATAGACTGAACCAATCTTCAAATAACATCACTGTGCTATGTCAAAGGAAATGTTATTAATACTCGAAACGCATATTGGATCAATAGTTTTAGTATAAAGGTTTAATATTTTTTTTAACTTTTTCGTTATATATGATGACTGACTGCCAGTGTCTATTAGCGCCCGAGCCGTATGAGTTTCTTGTGTGCACTCATTAAATATGCGTACTGTAGCCGTGCACAATAGAACTTGGCCGACGGAGACAGTGGACAGCGTCACAGGTAAATTTGGTGCAGGCGAGGGCTCAGGCGGCGACGGGAGGGCGTTCGGTGACGTCGGAGTGGTCACAGGTAAGCTAGTGTTGACATGTCTTTTAGTATTATTTTGTAAGCGCAATAATGAATTATGTTTTTGTTTACAGTGCTTACAAAAGCCTTTTAAAAAACAATGAAACGCATTGTGACCCTCTCTTAGACAGTTTTTGCATAGTTTTAAGTCAGCTGCTAATTTAAGCCTATCACTAACACTCATTTGTTTAAACTCAGAACATTCAAACACCCTGTGCCCTTGTGCATTACAGCACAAACACAAATATTCACTGACATTTTCAGTAGAAACGGCAAAGTCATTTAATTTTCTAAACTCTTTATTAGGTCTCACTGTTGAATGAAACCTAATATCCAATTATTATTCTTGTTCAAGTTTGAACTTTCAAAATTTTAAAAATTTTCTTTTCCATTTCTATTCATGGTGGAAGTTTCCAAAATGTCTGCCCTACTACGAATAAACTTATGAAAATCATCTAGACTAGGAATATCAGGCAAGTTATTTATATGTTCCTCCCACTTCCTATGAGTGGTTGGATCTAACTTAGATGTCACCATAAAAATTGTTATCGAGTCCCAATAGTCCCAAAAGTCCCAAGTCCGTTCGCTGACCAAGAACATTTAATGCATGCGAATTTTTCGAGACAAGATCTATTACAAATCTCAGTGAATTATAGCACTCACGATTTACTTGCTGAATGCTGAATAAAGCCTTTAAGTGGTTATTAATTAATACCGTTTTATTATCATAGCGGGTACATAACAGGTCCCATGCTATAGAATAATTTATTAAGGTACACTAACGAATCTATTACTTGCAGAGCACCGCCTTTTAGTGACGACCTCAAATAATGATATTTGTTAATATCTGGCAATAAATCATTTGTGTGAATTAATTATTGGAAAGTATCTCGAAACTCTAGCCATTCCAAATAACATCCATTAAATTTTGGAATGGTTATAGTAGGCAATTTCACAGACTGTAACCCATGTGAATTATTTGAACAAGTTGAGGGCTGTGGTTCCAAATCTTGTTTATGTTTATCTATTATATCTTGCATAACTGACATAATCATATAAATTGATTTTCAACACCTTCACATAACATCTGTTCATCTATATATGTATCTTCACAGTATTGTTCTTGTGGTGGGAAGGACCTTTATTTCTGAGAAAGGACTCTCATGCTTCGCCTCATCAGCCAAACACTACCATTGAATAGCCCGAGCTTAAAGTTTATGTCACAGTAGGTGCTGAAAAGGATTCTCATAAAGATCGACCTATAGATTTCAGAAAGTATTAGAATTACAATTTTCTAATCCGAGCATTCGCTTATGTCTTGAGATTTATTCATAATAGTAAAGAAAATAATAAATTAACACATACGTTACAGACTGAAGAAGTCAACAGAGCCAGTACTGCTCTTATTAAACTCTCTCATATTGAGTCGTTTGAATCAGAGGTACGAGCGCTCACTAATTCAGAGGCTTTACCCAAAAAATCAAAACTCCTATCATTAAATCCATTTATTGATTCAGAGGGTGTGATGAGAGTTGGTGGTAGATAAGAAAGGTCAAACTTCGAGTTAAGTAAGAAACGTCCTATTATTCTAGACAGCAAGCACCAATTTACCATATTGCTTATGAGATAATTATAAACACTCACACCTGTTTCATGCAGGTCCCCAAATTCTTCTTTCTTCTGTGCGAGAGGAGTATTGGCCCATCGGAGGGAGAAACTTCGCGCGAAAGACCGCTCAAAAATGTGTAATATGTGTACGTTATCGTGGTGAGACTAAGAACCCTATAATGGAACATTTTCAAATCTACTCGTATAATACCGATGAGATTGAAACAGAAAGCTTTTGCTATTACACAATATTACTGTATGGATGTCAAATGGTCACTTACTAGGAAAATAATCCATAAACTTCAAGTGTGCCAAAGAACTATAGATAGGAGCATGCTGGGCTTAAGACTTAAGGATAGGGGTCCGATGTACAGAGATTCGAACCAGAACGGGACTCAAAAATGCAGCGGACCTAGCGTGTAGAAGCAAATGGCGGTGGGCTGGACATGCAGCGCGCAATGCGGACGGTCGCTGGAGCGAGTGACGACATCGTACAGGTGGCTGGAGGGACATGGACGAGAATGGCTAGAGATAGACGAACTTGGATAGATATGGAGGGAGCCTTTGCCCAAAAATGGGCTAACCAAGATTAATCCAAACATTCCGGTATCTGATACATGAAATCGTAATTATAATCTAATTGAATTAATTGATATAATGTATCTAACTAAATGAATATTAATGTTATGTTATGCTAAGTTTGGAAAAAAGGCTATTATTAATAGTATTATTATTGTAGCTACAACCATTTTCTTATCAATATCCAACAAATAAACACTTATTTACTACCTGATACTAAGTTAATGATTTGTGTATTCGTAAAACTTAGTAATTTATAAAAGTCGATAAAAGTCATTAAACGCCACTCGTGTTGACTTTTTATGTACGTAAAAACATCCAAACAAAAACAAGTGATAGTAATCAACTATTAAGTAAATATTGCAGTATATTAACTAGGTTAAAAGGTATGACTATGCAATGTACCTACTGCTAATTGACGGCTATTGAACGGTTGTGCAGTTTTTATTACAAGACACGTGTATTGCTGAAAATTAAAACATGGTTTTAGTGAATTGACTTATCTTATAAAAATATTTGTTCAATGTTAACGTCATATCAAATTCGACTGTATAAAGGTAAACGACCGTTTTTAAGAGTAGTAAGAGTAGCTTTGTATATTATTAGGATATGATATTTCAGAATTACCATTCTTCAAAAAGTTAAATGCTAACAACGTAAATAGTATGACAAGTCATACTAATTCTAACTTACATCAGTACGGTGCCTTCACCGTATTTCAATTTAAGTTCTACAATTTTACTAGTAATTTCTTAATACAATATGGTGACAGTTTCCTCGTGTAATCTATCTATCTTCTAAATATACAAAAGAAGAAACTGGCTTATTGACTGACAGACTGACTGACATATCAACGCACAGCCCAAACCGCTGGGTCTAGAGATTTCAAATTTGGCACGTAAGTTCCTTATGAGGTTTAGGGGTGCACTAAAAAAGGATTTTTCAAAATTCATCCCCTAAGGGGGTAAAAGAGGGGTTGGAAGTTTGTATGAAAGTCATCCATTTTTGAAGATAGAAACGTGGAAATTCGTATAAAGGCTTACTATTTACAAATAAAAAATTCTACCCTCAGCGATTTTGGATAAACTACCCCTAAGGGGTTAATATGGGGGGTTAAAGTTTGTATAGGGGTTTGAACATTTTTGAAGTTAGGAACGTTGAAATTTGTATATAGGCTACTGTAAAGTACCGCCGGCAATTTTGGAAAAACTACCCCTAAGAGAATGAAATGGGGGTGGTAGTTCCTTTGGAGTAATGGTTGGTCCTTTTTGAAGTCCGAAACTTGAAAATAGCTGTAAAGAATACTGTTTACAAATAAAAAACGACTTAAGGCAATTTTGGATAACCATCCCTAAGGGACTGAAATGGGGGGTGGTAATTTGCATGAGAATTTGGTCATTTTTGAAGTTAGAAACATGGAAATTTGTGTACAGGCTACTGTTAACAAATAAAAAATACTACCTGCAGCGCTTTTGGATAAACTACCTCTAAGGGGTATAATGGGGGGTTAAAACTTGTATAGGGGTTTGGACAATTTTGAAGTAAGAAACGTGAAAATTGTTATAAAGACTACTGTTAACAAATAAAAACAACTTCCGATGATTTTGGAAAAACTACCCCTATGGTGATGAAACGGGGTTGAAAAATTGTATGGAAGTTCGGTCAAGTTTGAAGTTAGGAACGTGAAAATTGGTTTTGGCTACTGCTTATAAACTAAAAGTACCTAGTACGTTTGATGATGTTGGAAATACTACCCTAAGGGGGTGAAATTGTGGGTATAGATTTGTAAGAGTTTGGTTATTTTGGAAATACGTTTCTAGAATACTTCATATATAAAATATGAGTGTTCGCGTTTCTATCCCATCATGCATGATACGTACGATAATGAAAACTTTATCTGTACTTTTTAACAAAGGTACTGGACTCTCCGCAGACGAAAACGCGGGTGGAAGGATTGCGTATATATATATATTTGTACTCAGTTCACGTTCATGAAAACGGCTCCAACGGATTTTGATAAAATTTCGACACGGGGGTTTACGGGGGCGAAAATTCAATCTAGCTAGGTCTCATGTCTGGGAAAATTCGTTTTCCTCGTATTTTTACGCAAAATTCTCGCACAACGGTTCGTAATTACGGGGCGGCTGCTTCCGTCTGAATAGATTGATGGTTATTGTATTGTATTTGTATTTGAAGGCGGGCTGGTTTCCGCAACTCGACGTCTAGCGCCTATTTTGCGTGTGGGTGGGATTACCATTTTACTCTAGCCATCCCAGCTCCTCGAGGAAGCCCACCAGACCTTTAATGTCGATGGTTACCTCGGGGAGACACCTCATCGGACCGAGGTGTTTAGCCCTGTATTGCGCCACCTCGGTGCAGTGTAGTACGACGTGGGCGGCTGTTTCTTCTGTCTCCATGCACGCACGGCACAGAGGACTGTCTGTGACACCTAAATTAAAAAGATGTTTGTTAAAAGGTCCGTGACCTGTTAAGACACTGGTTACCGTCCTTAGTCGAGATTTGCTAAGACGGAGGAGTGCCTTGGAGAGTCGACTGTTAATGGTAGGCAGTGCTTCCCTCGCCTGCCTGCATTTATCGTGACTCACCCAGTATTCATTGTGTAATCTCTTGGTGCGGTTGAGCAGCAGAGATCGAACTTTGCTAAAGGGCGTTGGGATGATCGGTTCGGGGCCCATGGCCGTCATTTCCGATCCTCGCCGGGCCAGTTCGTCCGCAGCATCATTACCTCGAGATCCACTGTGGCCCTTAATCCATTGAAGGGTTAGTTGATTGTATTGACATACCTCCATAAGTCGTTTGTGGCACTCGTAGATTAACCCTGATGTGACGGTGTGACATCTCAGGGCTTGTAGTACTGCCATGCTGTCAGAGAGGATCCGGATGGAGGTTCCAGTTACCTTCCTATCAATAATGGCAGACGCCGCATAAATGATCCCCATACATTCGGCCTGAAAGACTGTGTTGTGGGTGCCAAGCGGTGTGGCAATTGACATGTTCAGGTCTTCAGAGAACGTACCAGATCCTGTGCCATTGTCAGTTTTGGAACCATCAGTGAAGATCCTCAGCTCCCTAGGGTTAAGACCTTCGTAGTTGTCATCTTCATGTAATTGAATTTTGTACCTCTTATCGAACACCATTCGTTTGGGAATCCTATCCGTACCTGCCCTAAGCAACGGAAATTCTTCGTATACTTTGTCTAAACTAGCTGCGTGTTGAGCTCCATGGTTGGACCAGAGGTTCAGAGTTCGTAACCTTACCGCAGACAGGGCAGCCTCCTGTTGAACATGGAGGTGAAGCGGAGGTAGATCAAGCATTGCCTCTATGGCGGCAGTCGGTGTTGTCCTTATACCGCCGGTGGTGGCCATGCAAGCGAGTCTTTGAAGCCTTTGCAGCTTGTTTTGGACGGTAGCGAGGTTTGTTCTTGGCCACCAAACCAGCGCCCCATAGCAGAAAAGAGGTCGAATTACTGTTTTATATAGCCAGAGGATGACTTTCGGTGAGAGACCCCACCTGTTGCCTACCATTCTCCTACATTGCCAGAAGACGACCCCTGCTTTTTCTATTCTTTTGTTAATGTGATTACTCCAGTTTAGTTTGCTATCAAGTGTTACTCCTAGGTACTTTACCTCAGGTGACAGTTGAAGCTCTGTTTGTAGTAGTTTGGGTTTGGTAAAGTTGCCAAGAACTCTTTTTTGAGTAAACATTACCATTTCTGTTTTGGCTGGGTTGACTGACAGGTCGAATTCCTTACACCATCGCTCCACCACCTGGAGAGCGGTCTGGGTTAGGTCACAGACTGTACTGGCAAACTTACCTGTTATTAATATAGCTAAGTCGTCGGCATAGCCTATCGTGTAGAATCGTTCAGCGTTGAGCTTAGTGAGGAGGTTGTTTACCACTAGATTCCACAGGAGCGGCGAGAGAACTCCCCCTTGCGGGCAGCCCCTTACCACAGCTGCGGCCTGTGACTCCCCCGCGAAGCGCACGATTCGTTTGTTCAGCATGTTGGTGATCCAGTTAGTTAAACCAGGTTCCACTCCATGGTTGCCCAAGGCGGTACCTATACTGGTGAAATGTGTTTTGTCGAAGGCGCCCTCTATGTCAATGAATGTTCCAAGGCACATTTCCTTGTTCTTGATTGCTCCTTCAATCCGGCTAACAACCATGTGGAGAGCCGACTCTGTAGATTTACCTGCGCTATACGCATGTTGATTGCCGTGCATTGGTATGTCTTTCAACGCCCGATCTCTCAGGTCTCTGTCACACAGTTTTTCCATCGTCTTCAGAAGGAAAGATGTGAGACTGATTGGCCTGAAGGATTTGGCGTTTGTGTAGTCACTCTTACCTGGTTTCGGTATGAATATAACATTGACATCCCTCCACTTCCTGGGTACATATCCGAGAGCTAAGCAAGCCCTCAGTAGCTTAGTCAGCGTCATCAGAATATGTTCCAGTCCCCATTGCAGGAGAGCAGGAAAGATCCCATCGGGACCTGCTGCTTTGAAGGGTTGAAAACTGTTAATGGCCCACCTTAGTTTGTCTGGAGTGATAACCCTTTCAGCAGTGCGCCAGTTAGATTCTGTTTCGGTGTATTCCTCCTCCTGCCACACTTCATTGGTCAGCATTATGCTGCCCGGAAAGTGTGTTTCCAGCAGGAGCCGTTGGGTCTCCGCTGGGGAGGTGGTGTATGAGCCATCGGGTTTTCGCAGCGTACCCAACTGTGACGTTGATTGGCGCGATAGTGTTTTCCTTACCCGATTGGCTTGATCTAATGTTTCAATGCCACTGCAGATTGATGGTTAGAGCGTTGGCCTACTACGCAAAGACTGTGGGTTCGAACCCCAGCTATAGACCGTTTTTTTTATTTTTGTATAGAAATTCGATAAAAAATCGGTTTGACCCCGGCGACGATGCTAAATAAAGTTTGTAGGTATAGATGTTGGGATGTTTTTTACAGTCACACCTACATAGTTGAACGGATTCGGATGAAATTGTCACACAGGTAGTTGTTATCCTGGATTGGCACCTTTTTTATCCCAGACAATTTGATAGTGTCCAGGGTAAAAACGATAAACGACTTACTTAAGAAGAGGAGGAAGAGGCACCTAATAAGTTAATAATGATGTAGGGATTAATCTCCGAAACTACCCATCTGATTTCTAAAATTCTTTCACTTATATTTAGAATGAGGTTTCAGGGTGGACATAGGTTATA
Organism: Tortrix viridana; assembly: GCA_963241965.1. Classification (NCBI taxonomy): domain Eukaryota; kingdom Metazoa; phylum Arthropoda; class Insecta; order Lepidoptera; family Tortricidae; genus Tortrix; species Tortrix viridana. The sequence goes on along the minus strand of OY725171.1, from coordinate 33,902,194 downwards.
TTTTAACTTATACTTATAACCGAAGCGAAGCGAGGGCGGGTTGCTATACTTAATATTATAAACGCGAAAATAGACATACTTTTGCATCTGTCTGTCTGTAAAGCTTTCACGGCTAATCCGCTGAACCGATTTCGATGAAATTTGGTATGCAGATAGCCTGAGTTCCGGGGAGGGACAAAGGCTACTTTTCATCTCGGAAAATTGAACAGTTCCCGAGGGAGCAGTGATAAATGGCTTCTACGCGGACGAAGTCGCGGGCAAAAGCTATATTATTATAATCTTCCTCTGTAGTATCATCGAATTTCTGTAAAATAGTGTTGTTTTAACAGGACAGCACTATATTTTATCAAAATGGTAATATTATATTCGGTGACTATAAATTCGATTATTTCGTTATATGGTTGAATTCTGGCGTTGTATTTACTAACGATCACTTTATTTTAGTACTAGCTGTCCGCCCGCGACTTCGTCTGCGGAGAGTCAGTAATTTCGTAAAAAATTAGGTAGGTACAAATAAAATTTTCATTAAGTACGTATCATAAATGGACAGACTTTATATAGTAATGTTTCCTAACATTTGTTCGCTTTCTAGAGTTTGTTTAATTATTATGTGATTATGTATTACATGCAGCACATATACACTACATTCATGTCATTAATGCTTAACAAAATGGGGCTATCCAATATGCAGGGACATTAATCGTTGAAGAACTCTCCTGGTACTTGGCGAAACTTCCATCTCACCACATTCATTAGGGGCTGTTCATTTATTACGTAAGACAATTTTAACCAATTTCTGACCTTCCCTACCCCTACGTATGAAATAATAAGACTTGGATGAACCACCTATATATCTACCAAAATTGCAAAGAAAAAGTAGCAAAAATATAAAAACGCTTTAATTTTTGCTTACTTTTGTGATCTTACGTAAGAACACCCTACCCCCATGTAAGAAAAAATAAGACTTGTTCAGACCCCTTCCCCCCCAAATCGTCTTACGTAATAAATAAGCAGCCCCTTACAAATGATGGGCAAAAGTATCGTGTTGTGAAATACTTATTATTAAGGAGTTCCGATGGTCATGTCTGGTCATTAATTTCACTTTACCAAATGGTGCTTTTGGAATGTAAATGTTCTTACAGAAGTTTGAAAATTGCTGTATGAGTCCTTTAAACGTTTGAAGGGTTCCGTCAATTTACCTGGGATTCCATTGTCAAAAAACCCGTATTTTATATTTAGTAGTTTAGAAACCATATATCTATCTTCAAAAATAAATAAACTCTCTTACAAATTGCCACCACCATTTTCACCCCCTTAGGGGTAGTTTTTCCAAAATCACTAAAAGTACTTTTGGTTTGTAAGCAGTAGCTTAAACACCAACTTCTTTGACTTCAAGAATGACTTCATTCCCATTAAAATTTTCACCTCCCATTTCACCCACTTAGGGATATTTTTTTCGGAAATAACCAAACGTTTTATTTTTTATTTATGAACAGTGCCTTTTATACCAATTTCCTCGTTTTTAACTTCAAGAATAACAAAACCTCCATAAAAATTTAAACCCCCCATTTCAGCCTCTTTGGGGAAGTTAATCCAAAATCACTGAAAGTGTTTTTTTTATTTTTTAATAGTAGCGAATATACCATTATCCACGTTTCTAACTTCATAATTGAACAAAACCGCCAGAAAAAATATTTTTATTAGTTAACAGTAGCCTTTGTTCCAATTTCCACGTTTCTAACTTCAAAATTGACCAAACTCTCATACAAATTACCACCTCCCATTTCATCTCTTTAGGGGTAGTTAATCTAAAATAGTCGAAGATGGTATTTTTAATTTGTACACAGTAGCCTTAATACCAACTTTCGCGTTTCTAACTTGAAAAACGACCAAACTCCATTATAAACTTTAACCCCCCATTTCATCCTCTTAGGAGTAGTTTATCCAAAATCGCCAAAATTTTTTTTTTGTTAACCTATGAGTATACCAATTTCCACGTTTCTAACTTCAAGAATGACTAAAGTCCCATACAAATGTAAGCCCCCATTTCATTACCTTAGGGGTAGTTTATCCAAAATCACTGAAAGTTATTTGTTAACAAGAGCCTTTATACCAATTTCCACGTGTCTTACTTTAAAATTGACTAAACTCCCATACAAATTTTAACCCCCCATTTCACTTAGGGGTAGTTTTCCAAAATCACCAGAAGTTGCATTGTTTTGTTATTTAACAGGAGCCTATATATACTAATTTCCACGTTTCTAACTTCAAAATCGACCAAACTCCGATACAAATTCCCACCCCCCATTTCATCCCCTCAGGGGTAGTTTATCCAAAATCGCCGAACTTTATTTTTTTTCATTTGTTAACAGTATACCTATTTCCGCGTTTCTAACTTGAAAAACGACCAAACTCCTATACATACTTTAACCCCCCATTTCATCCCCTTAGGAGAATTTTATCCAAAATCACCGAAAGAAGTGTTTTTTATGTGATAACAGTAGTCTCTGTAGCAATGTACACGTTTCCAACTTGAAAAACGACCAAACTCCCATACAAACTTTAACCCCCCCTTTCCACCCCTTATAGGTAGTTTATTTAAAATCGCCGAAAGTAGTTTTTTTTTTGTTATTTTAAGCATATGTAGCAAATTTCAAAGGTCAAGCTTCGTTGGTTTTCATTTTATAGTTGTATAAATTCCAGTAATATTAAACCCTCTTTTTTGCGTTTTTGGATGAGATTAAAAAAAACCTATGAAACAGATATTTCTTTATTTTTATTAATAAGTATGTATTCTGAGTTTGATGATCCTAGAACAATCTAAATTTGTTTTTTCATACAAACTTACCCCCTCTTTTTACCCCCTTCTTCTAACATTTTCCAAAATTTCTATAGCCTAAATGTTATTCTGATTTTATTTAAATATATTTATAAAAATTTCATCAATATCCGTTCAGTAGTTTTTACGTGATGCTCAGTCAAACAGACAAACAAACAAACAAACAAACAAAAATTTTAATAATGGTTTTAATATCTTCAGTTACTTATTATAAGTCGCTCTGATCGTTTTTTTGTTTTAAATCTTCAATGTACAGACTTTTTGGTCTTAACGATTTTATTATATGTATAGATGTAGGTATAGATAATTAATCACATTCTAGATCAATGTAATGATAATTTAAAATGAAGCCAAAACGACATTTTTTTTTTTTTTTTTTAATCATATATGTGTTTGCGTTTGACCTCAGTCTCACCTGATGTTAAGTGAAGACGAGGTCGAAAATGGTACACGCTTACCCAGAAAATGCCTATTCACTCTAGCCTTGAAAACACCAAGGTTATAGGATTGCGGGAATACAGACGCATTTTTCTCAGTGTACGCAGATACACACTTCAAACTTATAACACCCCTCTTTTAGCGTCGGGGGTTAAAAAGGTATATTTTTGAAATACGGACTTAAATACGGAACCCTCGGTGCGTGAGTCTGACTCGCACTTGACCGGTTTTTATTACACGGCAACCGCTTGCATCAGGTGCTCCCGCGTGGTTCTAGGACGTGTCGCGCGGTGTCAGTATTTGATAATATTTTTTTATATTTTATTCAAATAAAAAGTGTATCGAATTTAAGGTATTAAAATGGCCCATTAAACTGATATTATATGTCCACACCTTTAGAAAGCGATGACATGCAGATTCGTGATCAACAGATCATGCCGATTCCAACGATACCACTTTTGGGTATAATACTGTTCAGTCGTACCAAAATCGTATTTAAGCGACTTTTTGCAAGTTCGCTTCTCTATACCTACTAATAGTAGAACCACAAATATAAGTAACATGGAAAATAGTTCTGGCATAGAAAAAAGTAATATACTTAACGTCCACTAAACGAATCAAGTAACTTAGGAAGCGGTGAATATTAGATATTTAACTACTGAGTAATTTTTTTGTTATTATTTGCTTCGTTTAGTGGACGATTATTTTCCATGTTACTTATATTTGTGGTTCTACTATAACGTCCTTTGAAACGTAATTCGAATTTCGAAGTCAAAACCGGTACTTATTTATTTTACACAGATGGATACCTACTTTCATCCACTGATTCGATCCATTCCAAATGACCTATAAGTAAGAATTATATTTGCAACTTACGATTCTGAACAATATCATTGTTGTTTCATTTTGATTTCTATAAGAGCTAATATAGACCTGAAAACTACTTCTCCTTTTACATTTTCTTTTACCACGTCTTGTCATCCATTTGAATGGTAATTTCGCATACCTATGTTAGCCGAATGGCGATGTAATGTTATTCGGCTAGTCAGATTACGGAGTATGGAAGTAAAAATATTTTTTTTTGTAAAAACCCATGACGTTTAAAACGTAATTAAAAAAGGATAAAATCATTTAAAAACCCAAATCCGTCCGGAGCTGTCATTAAATGAACTAGTTTTGCAGTTTTATAGTAACGTGCATAACCGGAGATATTTTATTACTATAAGTACTTATTTATATTTATGTTGAAATTTCCCCTGACGGATTACCTTGGGTTTTTAAATTATTTTATCCTTTTTCAATTAAGTTTTAACCGTCGTGGGTATTTTCAAAATTTTTAATTTTGTTTTTTATTCCAAACTTTTTAAGAGAGCATAAGTATGAAGTACATTGTACTACATATCGATATAGTTTATTTAATAGTAATAATATATAAGTATTTACAACTAAACTTCTTTAATATGTAGTAGCTAATAAAAAATATATTACTGTAGTGCCCCCTAGTGAGTAAGTAGCGTAACACCTATTTAAGAACCTTCACTAATCAGCCACAAACCTATTACTGAAAACCGCATCAAAATAGTAGTAGTTTTGGTTTTGCACAAACAAATGTTTACTACAGCGCCCCCTGGTAAGTTGTAACCGTAACACATCTCTAACGTGTCGTGTCATGTTGTGAACATGCACCAATCAAACCCGAGCCCATCACTGAAAACCGCGTAAAAATCGGACTGGTAGTTTTGGAGATAAATGGCAACATTCGGGTGCACAAACAAACAACCTCTCACCCTAAATAGTTAGGGAGGCGAATAGGGGAATTTTCGGTAATACTCGAGCGTGGCAGTTTAAGATATGAGAGATACCTTAGACCTAATAGAACAACCTTGGAAAGTATTTAGCTCTATATGTAGTGACGCACGCCTAGGATAGACGATCAGATTAGTAAAAAAAAATCGATAGTCTGAAATACTCGAGCGCGTCAGATTAAGATATTGGGGGTTGATTTTAGTGTTTTAAGACTAAATTTAACTAATCTGACGATAAGTCCTTGACGCCGCCGAGTTATAGGGTCGCGAACTTGTAAAAAAAAAACGTTAATCCGGCATTCTCGAGCGCGATTTTTTTTTATTTTATTTTGAAGAATATAATCTAAAACTTACTAAAAATACAAAATCTGCCGGTTTCCGCATGACCGGAAGTGTGGAGCAGCCATTTCGTCTTCCGAAAAACACGTTGCGGCATATAAGTCGCGAAAGATACATTTTACCAAAAAAAATTTTAAATAAACAAAAAATGTAATTTTATTTTACACAAAAAAGGTCTCTTTACATTTTTGTCCAACGTTAAAACTTTTTGACTTGAAGCATCATAAAAACTCAAACTCCCGGTTTTTTGAGTATATCTCGAAAACTGAGGGTGTTAAAAAATTGATATGAAATAACGATGATTAAATTATGTGACTTTTATTATATCTCAATTTTTTTTTTTTCTAAAGCTTCTCGACCTTTTTCGGTCAGATTAAGAGAACCCACCAACATTTTTGTCAGATTAAGAAAATATGCTTTCAGGATACCGAGATAAACCTCCTCTATGAAAATCTGACGCACTCGAGTATTTCAAAAAAACTTTTTTTTTTTGCATTTTCAAAAATTCATCGTAACTTATCGTCACGCCGAAATCGTCAGTTTTTTTAAAGGGAGCTTCCTTGGGGCCTACTTAACACCCCTTCCGAAAATCTGACGCGCTCGAGTAAATTTTTTTTTTTGCATTTTTGACTACTTTATATGCCTACCCCCACCACGCAAACCGGCAGATTAGTATACCGTTGTTATCAGAGGCACTTGGGGCATACGTAGTATGAATATCTGACGCGCTCGAGAATGCCCAAGTAACTGTTTTTATTAACATTTTTGAAAAACCGTACACGCCGAACCCACCGCTAAAATGGTTTTTACCATACGAGCTTTTCTTTTCGAAATTATTTTATCTTTCGATTTTGATAGGTCTCCACGGCGCCGTTGAATTACGCCATTTAGCTACCTCGCCTCCCTAACTAAAACGTATAATACAGTCTCAGTTCCGTCGCGGGTAATAAATAGTCTTAAGTATTTTTTGTTCAAGGTAAAATATAGCTTCACTTGGGGATCTCTAAACTGGCGACATGAAATGAAGGGTGTAGTAAATTACCGCCATCCATTACACCAATTACAAGTCCAAAAACAAATGGTTTTAGTAAATAAAAATAATGCCACTTGTATACATACGGTAAAGCCTGAAGTTATGCCCAGAGTTGATGTTGTAAAGAAACATTATTCATCATGGATATCAAAAAGTACGAATATATAACATGAAACGATTATACTGAGAAGTTTTATTTTAATTTTAATAGTATATTTTTTTTAGAAAATAAAGTTCACGTTGCTCAAAGGAAGCCAAGTAATATGCCCGCAACTTTTCAAGAATCGTTGCGAGCTACGTTATTGATCGGACAGGCGTTCGGCTTGATTCCTGTGGCCGGATTGTTTAGAAACAATGAACGAGGCGTAGTAAGGTGAGTATCATACCATTCATAACCATATTTTAATTTCGCTCAAAATCAATTTTGTATTAAATAAAATCAATAATCCAATTTCGAAATACGGTTCCATTAAAAGAAAGTGCTTCGTACTTTTAGTATAATATTTTCTATTTCGAAATAAAGATCAAAATATTCTTAACCATAACTTTATACGTCTTTTGACACAGCACGGAGCGTTTATTATTAAACTGAATCGGTCGAATCAAACCGGTAAACTCAACTAAAGGAATTATATGAATGCTAAAATAATAGGTCGCGCATACCTAAGTGTTTTCGTATTTTGAGCGTTTAAAGTTATATCAAGCGGTTATCTGCCACGGCACATGTATCATTTGAGGAATTGGCTGTACGATTTACAGGAAGGTCTTAAAATGAATATCGCAAATAATTTCAATCAGTTCTTTTTCGATACCCCCAAACCCCAAATCAATTTACTTTGGTAAATTTTATTCTGTAGACGAATATTTTAATAATTCTGACGAAAATGTAATAACCTGACATTATTGGCATTAATTATTTTCATAATCTCCATAATTAATAACATTATTAAAATTTTATAACCAACCTCGCAATTTCCTTAATTAATAACATTAAACTTGATTTTGTAAATTCAATAGGACAAATAATTATTTAACATATTTTACGTGCAGCTTTAGCGGCAGAACATGTGTTACCTACCAATCTTATAAGACCCACCTGTACACCATGATGTAATAGTAGATTGTATTACAAGGGAGCAAAATGCAATATTTCATCGAGGGTTAGCGTGTTGAATGCCGAACGAAGTGATGGATTCTAATATGGAATCCTGAGCGTAGTGAGGGATTCAAACCGCCACGCCCGAGATAGAAATAATTTTGCTACCGTGTAATACACTCTTCTTTTCACTTCTCCTATGAGAAAAACTATTCATCCAATAAGTAAGTAAAAGGCAATAAATCATTCCAATAAATAAGTAAGTAAAAGATCAATCATACATTAACTTTTAAAAAAATCAAATAATTACATAAAAATAAACAAAAAGTATATTGATACCATATTTAAAAACAATGTAGGTATACATAAATACATCGTGTGATGCAGTAACGCGTTCAATGAGACAATGAATTTTATTAAACCTTCAGCGCTTAATGAAGAAAAATAGCGCGCTTTTTGAACTCCTAATGAAGCGCAGTCACCTTGAACACCGTTCTAAAATTTGTTTTTTTTTTTTAGTGTTCTGTGGTGTCTCTGGTGTATAGAACCACAGAATAAGTACCTGCATAGAAACCAATTGAATTCATTCATATGACGAAAAGCTGCTGTCAATATTTTTATTTTAGGACAAGTTTTTATTGACAACTGTAATTTTTTCACTGTCTTGTCAAATTATCATGACCAAAAAAAAAAAATGAAGTTACTTATTTTTATGAACATTTGAACATTGCAGGTTACATGAAAGCTCGTAAAAAAGGCAAAGTGATAACTTTTACTGCCAGATGCTTTTATTTGGGAATTAGAAAAATCAGCCCTTAAATCATTAGAACAAATTACAACTGCGAAATTGAATCGAATATTATCGACTCAGCAACAACACTGGCGTTGACAGATCCTTGTGACAACACGAAGGAAAACGAAAGAATACCTATAAGGACATCTCTTTCTAAATTGTTATGAATGCTATAAATAGAAAAAGGTCAAATATGTATACGTCTTTTGCTGTTTCTTATTGTCCGGTTTCTAAGCAGGTACTTATTCTGTGTGTAGAACGCTTATATGTCATATTTTACGTTTTCTTATATCTATGGTTTCACTAAATAAGGGACTTGACAATGGCTTAAAGGACTTAGCATCCAGGCCATAATCATCACTTGACAGCAGGGAGCAAAATCGATTTTGCTCCCTGTCGGCAGGGCAGAAATAAAAAATTAAAAAATATAAATTAAGAGGGAGCAAAAACGAGTTTTGCTCCCTCTAAATGGGCTACAAAAGCCTTTTTTTCGAATAGGAGAAGTGAAAAATAAAGTATTTGATTATTTGATTGAAGGGACATGCTACAAACAATTCAACCGCACGAATAATATAAACGAAGACTGGTAGAGCAAAGTAAAAAAGCTTAAAAAACCAAAACGTTTCGTCTTTCTAATACTACTACATATTTCTATTACAACGGTTAGTAAAAAATGCACTGAGGGTTCCGTACACATTTGGCAGGTTTTCAGTATTTTTTGTTTTTCTATAGGGTTTGTTCTATAATCATACCAAAAGGAAATGCTTATCTGCCCTACAAAAAATGCCTGAGGTGAACAATACACCAAAATATGCTTTGTTAATGCAAGTTTCGAAAACACTTTCAGTAATTACTCAAAAAGTTGATAAAAAGCTGTTGAAACAGACAAAGATAATTTCATCTTCAATTCGTTGAAAACGAATTACGACGTTAAGTAGATGTAGGTACCTACTCGTATACAAACAAAGCATACATACATAGGTACGGAACATAAAAACAGTAGTGGTATCATGACCGGTATAGAGCGAGAGTGGCGAAGGCGTAAAGAGTGAAGTACATAAACAAAGTAATTTTAAAATTCTATTGATTTTCATTAGTTACAAATACTTCATCCATAAACTGTTCAGAAGGATAGATATTAGTTTGGTACCTAGCCCTACTTAAGTACCATATTATTGACATAAGCACACGTTTCTACTGTTCGATACCCCACAACACAATTACAAGTATAAAAAGTAGGCTGCCACGTACCGTTTGTGGTGTTTAATTCATTATTTTGCAACGATAAATTTTAATGATAGCGCGATAACCAAATAGAAACAATACACGGTGATTTTTAATCGGTGATCAGGTACCAATTTTTCTAATTCAGTAATTTATGGTGATCACGTTAAATTCGCAGTTACATGGAACTAAACGTTTTTTTCTGTAATAAGTTTTAATTTGAAAAAAAGATAAAGTTAAAATATATTTATTCAGTAAGTGCACCGCACGGGTACTTTTACGCGTGAAAATCTACTGGCGCATCCCAAGAGGAGACCACTGCTGAGAAGAAGCGCCGCAAGAAACTTAACAGTTAGTCATTTTTTAAATAAAGCTTATGAGTTTTGTGACAATAATATTATATTCTAGCAATATATGAAACTATAAAAATAATGTAAAATATCTGCGTAGTTCAGCAGAAAAACGTGTCAAAATTATTACGAGGGAAAAAATAAATATATACATCCAGTACATATTTCATCCATTACATTATTTTTAGTCAGTGCGCAAATTTTTTTCAGGCAATCGGTATCGTTAATAGAACATTTTTAACGAAAAAAATATGGAATGTTTAAATGAATTTGATGTTATGTTTAAATGATTTCCAGTTAAATTGATATGTATGGTTTTTAAGTATTTATCTAATTTAATGTCTTTAAGAGGGTAATCCAAGGGTTATATAGAAACTAAACCAATTGTGTAGTATTTCAGGCTGGTTTATTTGGCCCCGCCCTTCAAAACTAGGGTTTAATAGTTAAATTATTAATAGAAGGTTGTTTTGGACAGTGGTAAAAATGTTGGTCGATTAAACGATTCCCTACTACAGTTTAAATAGTAAAATAAGTTAGAATTGGAGTGGACTCAGCTGTGACAAGCAGTGCGGGTTCGCCTCGGTGAGCCGAGCGGGGTGGACAGAAGCAAATTCTGTCTTTTAAGCTCAACTGGTGCAGTAAGATGGGAAGTAAGAAGCTAGCCCGTGCTAAGTGCCCGTGCTATGTGCCCGTAGAAGTTACCCGTAGTAAGTTACCCGTAGCAAGTTACCTCCTGGAATTGGCCAGTATAACATTTTAGGTCATCCCGGAGAACATAATTTTAGAAAAGATGGGAAATATCGGTACAATCACGCATATAGTAATGTAAGAGCCTTCCCGAGCAAGTGCAAGAAGGACATACAGGCGATGAAAGAAGGATTTGGCATGATAATGGAACACAAGTAACATAATCTCAAAAATATGAAAATCTCTAGCAAAATTGTTTTTAATCTTACCTTTTGGAGGAAAATAACCCTGCCTATAGGTGTCTATTGGATAATGTCGACTCCGGAGCAGGTGCACAGCCCATGCAAAATGGTATTCTCAAAGCAAGACGCAATGACGTAGAGTGAGGCTGTAAAAACACAAAAATTAAGCAAATGCTTATTTGCACAAATCGCGGAGTGGTCCCACGATGATTATTACTCACTTTCTTTAGAAAATCTCTTTGCCGACGTGACACAAGAAAAGGCCACGTCCTGGGTATTTGGCAAACACGTAATAAAACTGGCTGGACTGAAACAAAAACAAATTGTATTTTAAATCAAAGCTTCCATGCAGCGACGACCTGATGATCAACCAAATTTCAAAATACTTACGGAAAACTGGTATTACAATAATATTGGCAAATTAAGCGTATCGAACGCAGATCGAGAGTAAAAGGCTCGAATATTCTACGATCATTCTGGAGTTGACAAAAGACGGAGTGTTACCTGCATTCGCGCGGCCTCCATCACTATGGTCAAAATATAGACATCTTGATGATAATTGATTCGATAAAATATGCAAACAAATTCATGGAAATCCTGTATAATATTAGGATTGAAGAAGCAAGCAACGAAATTAATCCTGAGTCATAACTCACGACACGATTTAGTGGTAAAAACCTGAAATAAAATATGAAAACAAAAGACGTTGTCACAAACTGTCAGTTAAATAATTTTGGTTAACCAGCGATAGTTCAAATCCAAATTTAGAAGCTCACACTAATGCAATATTGAAGATAACTATTTAAAATTACCCCAAAAGTCAGGTATTAACAAAATTTCACTTGCAACACTGTTATACCGTCGTGTAAGTCGCGCTTACTTAAGTCGCGTTCACAAGTAATCCAGCAAATTTCTAGCCATAGATAATTTATATATTACAGCCTAAGAAAAGTGCCTTATCCATGTGCCATTTCTAAACACTCGCCATTAAGAAAAATACTAGAATTTACCGGTTTAACATTAGGCAAAACGAACCTAACACATTTAGTTTTCTTAGCATTGAGTAGTAAGTTGTTACTCGTAAACCAATTAAATTAAGTACTTTAACAAGCCCGGCGTTTATCCTACTGTAGTCGACGGATTTTCGGTCTACCTTGAAAATTAGTGATGTATCATCAGCAAATAGTACAGTATCACGAAGTGTATCTACTATGGGTGGTAAGTCATTTATATAAACCAAAAATAAGAAAGGAACTAATATAGAGCCCTGGGGCACACCTAATTTAACTGCAGCGCCAGCAGACTGCGTATTGTTTACAACAACCGTTTTTGTTCTATCACTGAGGTAAGAAGACATAAGTCTTAGAGCACTATTTGATAGACCATTATGTTCCAATTTTAAAATAAGGGTCGCATGATCAACACAATCAAAAGCTTTCGAAAGGTCACAAAATATTCCTACTGCATCATAAGATGTCTCCCAGATATTATATATATATTTAATAAGAACAGATGCTGAATCAGTAGTGGATCGTCCTTTGGTGAAGCCGAACTGATTACTGTCAAGCAGTTTATTTCTATTGAAGTGACCTAACATATCATTCAACATTAACTTCTCAAAGACTTTACTTAGAACTGGTAGTAAAGAAATGGGGCGGAAATTCATTAAATCACTCTTCTCGCCCGACTTAAAAAGGGGTATGACTTTACTATATTTCATTAGATTTGGAAAGATCCCCTCAGATATGCAATTATTTTAAATTAATGCTAAGTGGGGTGCAATTACCTATATGATATGATGGATAACTTTAACTGACATTCCCCATAAATCCTCGGTTTTATTAAACTGAGAGAATTAAATGCCTTTACAATAGCAACAGAATCTACTTGACTAAATTCAAAGTTTATATTACATTTACTGACATTATTACAAACTAAAGATTGAGCGTCAATCACGGATGATTGAAGACATTTAGTTGTATTAATTGCTATGTTAGAAAAAAAATCTTCGAAAGCTAAGGCTACGTCTGTATTTGACGTGATTTGTTTGTCTCCCGTGTTTAGTATGATTTGATTATCATGAGTTTTAGATTTACTCGTTTCCCGATTTATGATATTCCATACAGTTTTTACCTTATCGTCAGAAGCTTTGAGTTTTAAACTAAGGAAATTTGCCTTAGCAGTTAAGCAAACTTGCTTGAAGGTCCTCGAATATTTCTTAACGTAATCTAGGAAATCAGCGTTCTTGTTCTCCTCCCTCTCTCTATACAGCTCATTAAGTCTATTCCTACTCCTATGAATGCCTAAAGTAGCCCATTCACTAAACTTGGTTTTCGACCCAGAAATAGTTTTCATTTTGAAATTGGTATTAAATTGATGAAGAATTACGCCAAACAGTTCTTTATAAATACTATTAGAATCATTCTGTGAGAACGGTAACGCACAGAGATCCCTCTGAACTTTATTTTTGAATAATTCCAAACGATTACTGGTTATGGGTCTGTATGGTAATAGTCTGTGGAATTTGATTAAAATAATTAAGGAATTAAGCCTTTTGACCACTGTGGTCGGAATGAAAGCAATTAAATATTTGCTTATCCAAACATTCGCAATTACAAAAAATATTATCTAAGCAAGTTGCACCACTAACACCTACCCGTGTGGGTTCAAAAAACAAATTAACTAAGTTAAAAGATTGAAATAAACTAAGTAACTTAATAGTATTATTTGACAATTCCAGTAAGTTAACATTAAAATCTCCACATACTATAACAGGCTTTTGACTATTACATGCTAATTTCAACACATTTTCCATAGTAGATTCAAATGTGCAGAAATCAGCCAATGGTGGTCTGTAAATACATATTATTATATAGTTTTCTAATTCTGCGCAGGAGATTTCTACAATCCTTTCTATTGACAGCTTTACAATGTCCTTCCTATCTTTAGATTTAAGAGTACTTTTAACAATGATAAAGGAGCCACCACGAATAGCGGATTTTCTGACATAAAAACTAACTAATTTAAAATTAACAAAATCAAAAATCAACTGGTCTTGTCTCAGCCAATGTTCAGTAATGCACATAATTTGTACATTTTCATTATCCAAAAATAACCCTACTTCTAATTCTTTGCTGGAAAAACCCTGAATATTTTGGTGAACTATAGTTATATTCAGAGGTGTTTCCGCTGTCTTATAATTTAGTTTAAAAGAGGTAAGGCATTATTGCCACGATTGGCGTGTTAGGGCCTACTTATCATCTTATTATTTGGTTCTATATTATAAGCCAAAAGATCTACCAAAGTCAAAATATATTTTTTAGGCAAATGAAATTTATCTGATGTTAATGTGAGGTGTTTAATACATTTATTCAAATCAAGGAAATTATATTTATTATTACAAGCTAGGGCATTATACATGAAAGAATTAAAGCGTGCTATTTTATTGTTATAATCATATGGCATGCTTTGTGAGTATGGGAGTGCACAAAGTATAATTTTACCTATACCGGACTCTTCAATAATTCTTAAAGTTGACATTAATTTATCTACACTAGACCTATCTACACTGAATCTATTTCCAACTAAAATGACTAAAGTAGTAGTGCTGTCAAAGTTTCCCTTTAGGAGTGAGTCACACAAATGCATAAGACATGTATTATGAAAACAATAATTTGTCACATGTTGTATTAATTTATTATTTAACTTGGAACCTATTCCAGACCCAATCTGGTCAGAGTAAATAACAGTTTTCTTATTTCTAATTTGTCTAGGGGACTCACTTATGACTACTTTTAAGGCACTTGGCTCTGAAGGTTCAAGAGCCACCTCTGGTTGAACCACAGCAGTATGTGGAGTTCTCGAACAATTACAATTACAAAAACTGCTGTTAATTAATGAGTTAAAACGCTGGGGCCTTAGCAAGCTAGAGCCAGATAAAATTTGACAGGTGTTAGGGAAATTACATCTCTTAATACATCTCTTCCATATTCTAATGTAAGACTTGTCGTGTTTCGTGATCTTCCGAAGGCTCAGAAGATCAGGTAACAGACGTTGAAGAAAACTTTAGAGAAAAAGAAAGTAAGCAAAATAATAGGAAAAGGAAATTTATTTAACACTTAGTACGTATGTCTATGTTTCACAGAATTACCGGTAAAATATAAACTAAAATAATCTAACACGAGAAATCACCAGGGTTAAGGATTAGACGGAAGTAAGAAGGAGAAGGGAATGTCACGTAGGTGGGCGAGTGTCCATAGGGGTGCCCAGGATGAACACCAATGAAGCAGCACGAAGATAGGAGCCCGCGACTTGGAGCTCAGGCACAGGAGTAGGCAGGAGTGGAGTCTTTTCTAGAGTTGCCAACCGAAGTGCGAGTACACGTAGAATGACTAGGAGTAGGTACGGAGCGTAGAGATACTTTTTTGAAGAGCAGGACGTAGAGACTTCTTGACGTAGGGCTTCTTAGGGTGCGGGGCCTTACTTGGCCCCGCACAAGGCCGACTTCAAACTTCCTTTTCAGGAACCGAAGAGAGAACTGATCGCTCTAGTCAGAGCCAACGTTTATATACCCTGGTGATCTAGCTTTTTTAATTACTAATTCTAAATTCATAAAATTACAAAATTACAGATGCCAGGTAGCATTTCTATAGCAAAACAATAATATTTACTCCATGGTACAGCATGAAAACTAATAATATATTGTCTCTGCCCGCTGTCTTGACAACGAAAATAACAATATTATCAAATGTATAAAAATAAACAAAAAGTGCAAAATATCAGACGTAAACGAGGAAATAATGGCACTTCACCGAGTCATGGGGCAGCTCATAGAATAAGTACATAATAGAAACCGGACTATAAGAAAGAGCTAAAGACGTATATTTGACCTTTTTCTACTTATGGTATTCATAACGAGTTAGAAAGAGATTTCCTTATAAGTATTCTTTCGTTTTTCTTCTTGTTGCCAAAAGCAAATTTGAATGGACCGCTATTCTCCCGCCATTTATGCGAACCTCCAGTACTACCAAATTAAAAAGTCGATACACCAATAGTAAATTTTGTGTCAGGGTGACTTTTACATTTAGTAGCTTTATTATATGATATTTTCAGATTTCCAAGAGATGAGAACTTGATAGCAGAATGGATTCGGCGAGTAGAAAGGGAAAATTTGATACCGAAGAGATACAGCAAACTATGGCAAAGGAACAGACAGTCACGCGAGTGGTCTTGTAATCCCTTTTTTGGTTGGTTTCTATCCCCAATATTTTAATTAAAACATGTTAAATTATTGAACTTATTTGAAATATCATTGACCTGTTTTGAACAAAAAACTTCAAATACCTATAACTTTAAGCTGCTAAAGTTTAGCGTAACGTAATTGTTATGTTTAAGGGCCGAATTAATTAGAAATTATTATTATCAGATTAGAAAAATCAGCCCTTAAATCCTCTAGTTTCAGTAGTTCGGTTGAGGAGTCCGGCACCGAACTACTGCTACCATTTTCGTCTCAGTAGTTCGGTTATGACGTCAAACCGTACTGTTGATACGTGAGGTGTAGTTCGGTTATCCGTTTGGAGGTATTTAATTTTCTTACCCGTCAAATTCTCCACGTAGTTCTTGTAGATCTTGAAAACAGTAAGAACCTCGCTATTCTTACTTAATAAGTAAACTTCACACCATCGCGTACTACAGTCAATAAATGTGACAAAGTACTTCGCACCACCTATCGCTGTATTTTGCATAGGTCCAACCACATCGGAATAAACGATTTTAAGTTTCTCATCACACGGTCCGCTAGATTTTGAAAATGAAAGAGCAGTCATTTTCCCCCTCGCACAAACATCGCAATTATACAAATCACTCATATCTGATAATTTTAAATCCTTACCAGCTATGTTATTCTGTTAAAATAACGTCATTTAGTTCTACTCAGTCGATGAATAGCCGGCGAATTTACATCGTCCGTCAAGGTGGGTAAATGACATTCAACCTGTACTTTCATTTAGTCGCTGGTTTGACAGCTGGTCGTCTGTGAAACCAGCGACTAAATGAATGTCCTTCACGATTTTATTCTGCTTAATATATATTTATGTGATCGAAAATGGGTGAGCATTCAAATTCAATTGTAAAGATAGAGATGCTGAAAGGCACTATCAACTATCGGGATTGGGCATTTGAAATGCAAAACATCTTGATTTTCGAGAATTGATGGCATATTGTAACAGGAAAAAATGCGACCGCAGACGGTGACAATGCTGAACAGAAGTTGCGTAAAGAGGAGAAAGCTCGTGCGAGACTATGTTTGAGCGTTGACAAGTTGTGCTTTCCTCATATTGTACAGGCAAAGACGGCCAAAGATGTATGGGATACCTTAAAAAAGGCTTACGACGACACCGGGCTGCACAGAAGATTGTCATGTCTTCGTACTCTATGTTCGATTAAATTAGATCAGTTTGGAACTATGGAAGCATGGACAAACCTTTGGATGATGAATTTCTTGCTGCTATAATGCTGCAAGGATTGCCTCAAGATTACGAGCCTATGATTATGACTTTGGAGCACTCAAGCATTGATATAACGACAGATATGGAGAAGACCAAATTACTTCAAGACAAGCGATGGAAAGGGTGCACTGGTGGTGAGAATGACTGCTTGTATACACGTTATCGTGGAAATAACAAGGCCAGTACCCAAAGTAGCAATAAACATGCTCCAAGTACATCGAAACATGCTAGTTCCTCCTCGGATACAAACAAGAAACTATGGTGTTGGAAATGTCGAACAAAAGGTCACGCAAAGAAGGATTGCCCTCAAGTGGACAAAGTATCGAACTCTAATCTTGTTTTGACTGCACGTAGTAGTGTTCAAAGCGACCATTCTTGGGTCATTGATTCGGGTGCTACCGACCATATGTCCGGACGTCGAGATTGGTTCGAATTGCTCAATCCATCACAAACCAAAGAGGTTTGTATAGCTAACGGCAAAAAGTTAGTAGTAAAAGGTAAAGGCGATGTACATTTTACAGTTTATTTTAAAGGAAATATGTTAAATATGTTAAATAACGCATCTGGCAGACTAATTATAGTTTTAGAATCATCGTTGCATGTCGATAATCTTACAGTACCCTTACCTTGGATATTTGTGCTCGAATTAGTCGCTAAATTTAATTTACCGTTCGCAGGCAACAAGGTGTCAACAAATTTTCGTGCATCATTACACAAATGAGATGTACATCCGCTATCAATGATCCAACCTCCATTTTCTTTGCAAACAGCATTACATTCATCTGAAAAACAACTAAATGTAATAAAATTGAAATCAAAACTAGCTACATCATTATCTTTACGTACACACTTTACAGTTTCTTGACATTTCTTCTTTGCCTGGGTACATTCAGATGCTTTATGACCAAACTGATGGCATTTGAAGCATTTAAACTTAAACTGCGACTTTAATTCCTTATTATCCGTGCTAACGTTCTTTTTCCAATAAGGTTTTCCTTTTACTAGCAGGACCTCCGATTTTGGATGGTGTCTAGAGTTGTACTCCTCCAAAATCTTAACTTTGAGTACATCTGGATCAGGTAATTCAACTCTCGATTCGATCGCACAACGAAAATTCTCAAAACTCGCTGGAAGACTGTACAACAACATGATCGTAAGCAAATCCTTGTGAATTTCCACTTCCACCTCATTCAGTTTGTCTTTAACTTCAAAGAATTTCGTCATATGTTCATCATCACCTTCGCTCATCTTTTGTAATGTCAACTGTTTAAGCAACGTGGCTTTCCTAGCAGGTCCTTTCGATGCATGAATTGAGTTCAACTTTAGCCATACATCCCTGGAAGTCAGACAACCTCTTACGTGTCTTAGCTCGCTTGGACTTATAGAGAGAATAAGATCAGCTTTTGCTTTAGAGTCAGCAGCCTCCCAAATCAAAGCCTCAGCTGGCTCTGCCGGCTTCATCTTCTTCCCATTTACGTAATCCCAAGCATCATTTTTTATAAGCAATGCTTCCACCTGTAGTCGCCAACTCTCGTAATTTTCTTTAGCTAAAGATTCAATACGTACGGTACCCATGTTGATTCCTTTTCGTGTCATCTACGCCTTTTTCTACGTACAACACTCACTTACACTAAATCACTTTACTTTTCGCTTTAAACTTTACACTCAACTAATATAACATTCCTGGGCCCATAACCATTGTTATGGGTCATATAAAATAAGTAAACGCAGTGCTAGCAAAGAATAATATATAATTTAGATGTAAACAGATGGACGGTGAAAACAATGATTGTTTGGAAAACAAAACATTGACATATATTTCTATTCTAATATTCTAGATACAAATTACTACTTGTTCATACAAAAGAAGCTTTATATTTCACACGAATCACTGAGTTAACAACTCGCTTGCGCCTATGTTGTTTTAAAACGGCATTACCCATTTTCCAGATACTTAACTGTTTCACGAATCTTTGATGTTTTGCTCAATATTGTAATATGTAACTTTGTAAATAAATAAAATGGTTTTTGGGTGGTTTTATGTGTTTCTTAACATATTCAGTGCCGGACAATTTACTTATTACCCTGGCTCCTAGGGGAATAAACGCAATCCTATTCCAACTGAGAATAATCACGTGGTGTGGTCTCACTTCCTATGTTATATTTTATATTATTATATTTATGTTTTCCACTCTCCTATTTATCGTTTTTATTTGGGAACTATTAAAGTATCCAGAAAAAATAATTAAGTACCTACACATTCTCATTTATTTAGAGGCTTATATACACATAATTATAATCTTTTTGAAGTTCTTAGCGCTGAATTCGTTAAATATTGTTATTTGGCTTGGGTTGTCTTTGCATGTTTTGCTGGTTCGCTTCTTTCAGGGTAAAATAAAATGGGCTCGTATTTCAAAAATTATGGCTCTCGTGCCACCGAAAATTACTGATTCATCTAATAGTAGCAGCTCTGATGAAAAGCCTGACTTTCCGCCTCTACATAACATTCCCCATGACATTTACCCCCTACGAGAATCCATCGCAAGCTCCAAACCACGTTCCATTCCCTCATCACTTGAGAAACTTAATATTCTAGAGATTTCAGACAAATAATTGGAAATCCCAAGTAACAGTCGTCGCTTTTCAGACATTGAAACCGTTCCAGTAATCCCTGTCACAAGGCAATTATTTCAAGATACAGACATGCACCCTACCCTCTCTAAGTTCTATCTCTTCCGTGCTAACGCCTCTCACTGCTTGTCCTGCAATACAAACTAGGTCGAAACGCAAAGCCAACACAGCACCAACCCCAAGACAAACTGTAAAGCAAAGGAAATATGTTTATAAACCTCTGACATTCAATTAGAAACTTTCAAAACTCATACACAGACCTGAAATTGAAACCATCTCACTAAATATCCATCCAACACTTGAAGCCACCACCATTGAATGGGTGTCAGATGTTTATATACATATTTCCTGCAGTGAGAGGCAATAGCACGGAAGAGATAGAATTTAGAGGGGGTCTATGTACCTTCTTACCCTCTCGTATCTTGAAATACTTGCCTTGTGACAGGGATTGGTTTCAATGTCTGAAAAGCGTCAGCTGTTATTTGTGATTTCCAATTCTTCGTCTGAACTCTCTAGAATATTAAGTTTCTCAAGAGATGAGGGTATGGAACGTGGTTCGGAGTACTTCAGAGGTATCGTCAGAGTCTAGTTGGGGGTTAAATTGGATATTTCTCTGTCTTTACTACAGTTCAAGGCAGATGAAAATATTGCAAAAGTGGGTACACCAAGACCCAAGGCGTCCAGTGCGAACTCCGTTTGTGTTATACTCCTAATAAAACTGTTTCATCTTGTTTCATGTCGTCAGTTACGTTTTTTATTGTACATGGTTTTTTATTTCATCATCCGTTTCCTTCGCAGTCCGGTTTGTATACAACATACATGAACAATTGTTCTTTACCGAGTGTTGGGCAATGTTGTTTATAAACGACATATATTATTTCCGTATAGTAGATTTTTTTAATTGTAATTCTGGGCTCATAAAAATGCCAAATAACCAGCTTTTTAGGACATTTCTTTGAAAATTGGAAAAAATCTGCGCTGGTCATTAAAGGGATATATCAAAAATGTTCAAAAAATTACTGTTCCTCCCATTATTTCTGAAGTTTATGAACTGAAAATTTGAAATACTTATCTATAAGTAAGAATTTTTTTAGATTTTTCAGTTCATATTTTATGGGAAATATAAATCGAACTGTTCAAAATTTATAGATTTCGAGAAATTGACAAAAAACTTTAAAGATCATTACTAAAATTTAGGCAAGTCAAAATGCATACAATTAAAGTACATAAAAAGGTATATTTTTGAAATTCGGACGGAGTCCGACTCGCACTTGACCGTTTTTTCATTTTATTTTAGAAGTCCAGTAATTTTAAACATAAAACCCTTATTTGCGCCTTTAGATGACATTTAAAAAATACTGAAACAGGTACATCTTTCTTTATTTTTAATAATAAGTATTTTGTCTGAGTTTTATGATTCTAGAACAATCTCAAATTTTTTTTTACAAACTTTCCCCCTTCTTAAATTTTTCAAAATGTCTAAAACCTAGATGTTACTCTGATTTTATTTAAATATATTTGTGAAATTTTCATCAATATCTGTTCAGTAGTTTTTACGTGATGTGCAGTCAAACAAACAAACAAAATTTAAAATATGGTTTTAATAATGTTCAGTTACTTCATTTTTAAACTTCAATGTACAGACTTTTTGGTCTTAAAGATTTTATTATATGTATAGATCTCTGTACATTCCAGGCATTTTATGGGCATTCTCCTTTGACGCTTGTATGTAATACCGTTTTTACGAAAGAACAAATACAAAAAACGTTGAATAAAAACGTTTCTTAGAGAGTGACTCCCCTTATTATTTAACTTTTTGTTTTTTTTTTTTTAATTTGTTAGAAAATTCCCTGTTATATCACATATTCCGCAAAAAAAATCAACGGGCTATCTTTTACGGTTAAAAAGATACAGCTGTTGTAAGTCAGTACAGACGGACGGATGTACAGCGTTGGCTTATTAATAGGGTCCCGTTAGGCACCCTTCGGGTACGGAACCCTTAAAACAGGTCTGCAGTCAGAAACTTAAGAAAATAGTATTTTGGAGCAATATATTTATTTATTATTTAGTTTATACCTATTTGCAGATTCGATTGGATATCATGGAGGTGCTTGCATTCATATTTATTATTTTGTGGGCAATTATTTATAACCTTCATGTGTATTTACAACATGAGTCAATCGGAAACCTCTCTTAAAGCGACAAGTAGGTAACTATAATAAAAAACCTGTTATTACGTGTTATAAATCTAAATTTTATTTTAAGTGCATACTGTAGTTATAAACCAAGCCAAATTGATTTTTATTTATCCGTCTTCTTATTTATTCTTCTTCTTATTTGTAAAATAGATATACTCGTAGTTTCTAAGTTTAAATTTCAAATTAAGTTAAAAAGAACGACGATCACACAATCACTGGTGACATCAGTTTCGTTCGGTCCATGCATCCTAGCTCTTATAAAACTACCTACCTATATCTATTTTTCGTGTATCCTTCCTTTAAAATCGACCGTAGTATAATTTCTAAAATCGAAATACCTAAATAAGATAAACCTCCGAAAAAACAAATTTCTAATGTAAAAAATTCCTAAATATGTCCTACATTCAGTTGACATATGTTTAAAATGTCTAATGTGCAAAATTTCGAACGAAACCTAAAGTTGAACTTAGCTTAAAGGGTACGTAACCATTATTTTATTTTATTCCAATACAAACCACATTCGCTGGGATCTAGACACGCGGCAGCGTGTCCATCTAATTTAAAAGAAAAAGGAACTGGCAACGCAGCATTACACGAACCATTTCGAGCTACTTTTGACCCCTTCACAACTCGAAACCTATTTAATTCCTAAATAATAAATTTGGCACATTTATTAAAACTCCTTAGCTTGTCTAGAATCCAAAATGTCATAAATGTAGCTCAAACAGTTATTGATATATTAAAGCTTTCGGCACACCAAACGCGTGTCAGGCGCGACGCGCTTCGAAGACAAACCCGCGCGTGTTGTAATACAACAAAGCAAATTGAACCCGGCACACCAAAAAGTAACGTGTGCGCGGCGGGCACGCTTTCGAACTGCTTTGCGCGCGCGACGCGTCGCAGTCGCTGCAGACAACTCGGGCAGCGCGGCGCGTGGAGTGCGCGAAGCAGGCGTATCGCGCGCGCTGGCACGCGAAGTTGTATTAAATATGGCCGCCATGTTTACCGGCACACCGCTTTCGCGACGCGTCAGCGCGGCGTCGACGCGACTACCTAATCGTATTTTTTTACAAACGCGTGGTGGATATATGCGCGCGTAGCGCAACACGTCACACGGAACGCAGCCGCGAGGCGTGAGTAACGTGGGCACGCGTTCAAAATGCGTTGAAGCTGCCGCCCGCCTGCGGTGTGCCGGGTGCCGCTTCGCTCATGCGACGCGACGCGATGCTTACGACACGTGTTTGGTGTGCAAGCTTAATGTTTAAAAACCGGCATTTTTATGACTGACTGACTCATTGACTTATAGGTCAAAAACCTAACCCACTTTCAGTTAACCTAGTAACTTGATATTTGGCATCAAGGTTATATTAGGCGTATATAAAGGAAATATATATTAGGCGTATATAAAGGAAAAAATTTGAAAACTGAAAATTATTGATAATTAGTATCAACAAAGTAATAACAACGAATTATATATGTAGCATTACCGCTTCATTTAAATCGTATATCCGTGTCATTGTCAACCTTATTTTAAAATTATAACCTACTTTCATAGTCTTACCTGGCCGGCTATATGGTTCGCTTTTTAAATTTTTGAATTTCAAATTGAATTGTGCGTTTATTTGTGTTTGATTGTTTTCGAATATAACATAATGAGTAGTGTGTGAATGGTGATTTTTCTGCAAAAATGATTATAAAATAATGTTTTTATTAATAGTTAGTTCCTACATTGTAAAGTTCAAATAACGTAATAATTTGTGCAGTGTTTTTAAGAGCTGATGAACGTCTTATCGGGTATGGTGTTTTATTCCTTTTTTTAGTTAGTATAATTATTACAAATTCTTGAATTTGTCTTTATTCAACAGCAAAACCGTATACATTGTAAAATTACATCCATTGGTCCACTACTTCAGAAGCCTTTTATTGGAAACTACACGTGTATTGTGCGATAGAGATTAATTACCCAATTTCATCGGGAATTAATAAAACAATTAAAAATACTGTGATATGCGGGTCTCTAAGTGGCTCACGAACTATAGACGTTGTGAAGTAATACCCGGATATGGACAAACTGAGATAAATTCAACCCTTTTTTAGTAGTGATAGTAGTTCTGTATTTTGCAATTCATCATTTTCAAATTTCAAATCATCATCAGCAAATAATACAATATCACAAAGTGTATCTACTATGGGTGGTAAGTCATTTATATAAACCAAAAATAAGAAAGGACCTAATATAGAGCCCTGAGGCACACCTAATTTAACTGCAGCGCCAACAGACTGCGTATTGTTTACAAAAACCGTTTGTGTTCTATCACTAAGGTAAGAAGACATAAGTCTTAGAGCATTATTTGATAGACCATAATGTTCCAATTTTGAAATAAGGGTCGCATGATCAACTCAATGAAAAGCTTTTGAAAGGTTACAAAATATTCCTACTGCATCACAAGATGTCTCCCAGATGCTATATATATATTTAATAAGTACAGATGCTGCATCAGTTGTGGATCGTCCCTTGGTGAAGCCGAACTGATTACTGTTAAGCAGTTTATTTCTATTGAAGTGACCTAACATATCATTCAACATTAACCTTTCAAAGACTTTACTCAGTACTGGTAGTATAGAAATGGGGCGGAAATTCGTTAAATCACTTTTCTCGCCTGACTTAAAAAGGGGTATGACTTTACTATATTTCATTAGATTTGAAAAGTCCCCCTCAGATATGCAATTATTGTAAATTAATGCTAAGTAGGGTGCAATTGCCTCTATGATTTGATGGATAACTTTAACGGGCGTTCCCCATAAATCCTCGGTTTTTTTATACTGAGAGATTTTATTGCCTTTATAATAGCAACAGAATCTACTTGACTAAATTCAAAGTTTATATTACATTTACTGACATTATTACAAAGTAAAGATTGAGCGTCAATCGCGGATGATTGAAGACATTTCGTAGTATTGATTGCTATGATAGAAATTTTTTTTTCGAAAGCTGAGGCTAATTCTGTATTTGACGTGATTTGTTTATCTCCCGTGTTTAATATGATTTGATTATCACGAGTTTTAGATTTACCCGTTTCCCGATTTATGATATTCCATACAGTTTTAACCTTATCGTCAGAAGCTTTGAGTTTTAAACTAAGGAAATTTGCCTTAGCAGTTAAGCAAACCTGCTTTAAGGTCCTCGAATAATTCTTAACATAATCTAGGAAATCAGCGTTCTTGTTCTCCTCCCTCTCTCTATACAGCTCATAAAGTCTATTCCTACTCCTATGAATGCCTACAGTAGCACATTCACTAAACTTGGTTTTCGACCAAGAAATAGTTTTCATTTTGAAATTGGTATTAAATTGATGAAGAATTACGCCAAACAGTTCTTTATAAAAAAAAAATCGAATCATTCTGTGAGAACGGTAACGCACAGAGATCCCTCTGAACTTTATTTTTGAATAATTCCAAACGATTACTAGTTATGGGTCTGTATTTTATAGTCTGTGGAATTTGATTAAAATAATTAAGGAATGAAGCCTTTTGACCACTGTGGTCGGAATGAAAGCAATTAAATATTTGCTTATCCAAACATTCGCAATTACAAAAAATATTATCTAAGCAAGTTGCACTACTAACGCCTACCCGTGTGGGTTCAAAAAACAAATTAACTAAGTTAAAAGATTGAAATAAACTAAGTAACTTAATAGTATTATTTGACAATTCCAGTAAGTTAACTTTAAAATCTCCACATACTATAACAGGCTTTTGACTATTACATGCTAATTTCAACACATTTTCCATAGTAGATTCAAATGTGCAGAAATCAGCCAATGGTGGTCTGTAAATACATATTAGTATATAGTTTTCTAATTCTGCACAGGAGATTTCTACAATCCTTTTTATCGACAGCTATACAATGTCCTTTCTATCTTTGGATTTAAGTGTACTTTTAACAATTATAAAGGTGCCACCATTAATAGTGGATTTTCTGGCAAAAAAACTAACTAATTTAAAATTAACAAAATCAAAAATCAACTGGTCTTGTCTCAGCCAATGTTCAGTAATGCACATAATTTGTACATTTTCATTATCCAAAAATAACCCTACTTCTAATTCTTTGCTGGAAAAACCCTAAATATTTTGGTGAACTATAGTTATATTCAGAGGTGTTTCCGCTGTCTTATAATTTAGTTTAAAAGAGGCAAGGCATTATTGCCACTATTGGCGTGTCGGGACTTTTGGGGCCTACTTATCATGCTATTATTTGGTTCTATATTATAAGCTAAAAGATCTACCAAAGTCAAAATATATTTTTTAGGGAAATGAAATTTATCTGATATTAATGCGAGGTGTTTAATGAATTTATTCAAGTCAAGGAAATGATATTTACTATTACATGATATGGCGTTATACATTAAATAATTAAGGCGTGCTATTTCATTATTATAATCATATGGCATGCTTTGTGAGTATGGGAGTGCACAAAGTATAATTTTACCTATACCGGACTCTTCAATAATTCTTAAAG
Organism: Tortrix viridana; assembly: GCA_963241965.1. Taxonomy (NCBI): domain Eukaryota; kingdom Metazoa; phylum Arthropoda; class Insecta; order Lepidoptera; family Tortricidae; genus Tortrix; species Tortrix viridana. The sequence goes on along the minus strand of OY725171.1, from coordinate 33,875,494 downwards.
TTGACAATAATTTATCTACACTAGACATTATTTCTACAACTAATTGTTACTATTAAAAAATATTAACTTCTTACTGTCCTTATTATCGTTACTGCCTACCAGCTCTTGGTGCAGGTTCTTTGTAACTGAAGGCTCATAACGTGCTCGTTCTTTCCGTAAGTCAAAATCAATCAATTTCAAACTCTGATTCACTCATTTTATAAGCAAATTTTTGAAAACTTAAGATTGGTAAACAAATTCGTTGTAAGTTCGATCTTTCGCAGTGAATATTTTTGACATTATGAAGAGGTGTTTTTTTTAGCTTTTATTCGACTAGAATGGATTTTGTTATTATTATTGAACCCACTTCAATGAAAGTTTTTTTTCAAATGCATGTTCTATAAGACATAAACAATTGTAAATATAAAACATTGTACTATTATTACCTAAGTATTGTTATTTACGATTATTTGTGTATCGCATATATATAAAAACTATCGAATGTTGCCTTTGGATGCTTGCAGTAAGAAAAAACGCCTCTTCATAATGTCAAAAATGTTGACAGGCGTTTCGGTAGCTATTTCGTTCCATTCAGACAACTGATTAAGAACGGTTTTTCAATATTCAATTAAAAAAAAAAATGTCTTATAATGATGAAGACGCAAGTAATAAAATATGAAATATGTAAATTTTTCGTATTCTTACATTAACAGTAGGTTTTTGTGTTAATTACGATGTTTATAGGAAACTAATATTAACACTGATCAATAAGTAGTCATGAATTGGAACAAGCATAAATTTAAAAAAATTGGAAAAGTAAAAAGCATTAGTTCGCGAAAACCAACTTTCCGCACGATATACAGCTACGAAAAGTACCACTTTTTGAGCAACTGTGTTAAAATAGTACATTTCGATGCTAGTGCGAAAAGTATGTCATTACTTCACGAGTACCGAGATATCTTGCCGCGAGCCGTAGGCGAGTGGCAAGACTCGGGACGAGTGAAGAATGACATTTCCGCACGTGTATCGAACGACGTTTTTTAACACAGTTGCAAAAAAATAAATAAATTTCAAACTCTGATTCACTCATTTTAAAAACAACTTTTTCATTTGACATTATGAAGAGGTGTTTTTTTTTAGCTTTTATTCGACTAGAATGGATTTTGTTAATATTATTGAACCCACTTCAATGAAATTTTTATTTCAAATGCCTGTTCTATAAGACATAAACAATTGTAAATATAAAACATTGTACTATTATTACCTAAGTATTGTTATTTACGATTATTTGTGTATCGTATATTTATAAAAACAGTATCGAATGTTGCCTTTGGAAACTTAAAATATGCTTGCAGTAAGAAAAAACGCCTCTTCATAATGTCAAAAATTTTGACAGACGTTTCGGCGGCTATTTCGTTCCAACTTATTAGGAACGGTTTTTCAATATCCAATATTAAAAAATAAACGTGTTATTATATTGATGAAGAGGTAAGTAATAAAATATGAAATATGTATATTTTTCGTATTCTTACATTAACAGTAGGTTTTTATGTTGATTACGATGTTTGAAGGAAACTAACATTAACACTCGTCAATAAGAAGTCATGAATTGGAAGAAGTATAAATTTAAAAAAATTTGAAAAGTAAAAAGCACTAGTTCGCGAAAACCAACTTTCCGCACGATATACAGCTACGAAAAGTACCACTTTTTGAGCAACTGTGTTAAAAAAGATCTTTCTCTGTTTTTCTCTCTCTTTTCACTTAATGCAATACATTTTTTCCGCAATATTATTACTTTGGAGGAGTTTCATATGATCGTCGTTTTGTCTAAATTTTTCTCTATAGCACGACGGTGCGTGTACATCTTGCAGTATTAGATTCAATAAAACATTTTATAATCAATCCGTCGTTACTACTCTTAGTATTCTTGTTGGGGATAATCAGCATTGTTGGGCTAAGATGCTAGAAAAGTTATGTCACAACGTCAGCGACTAAATAATAACCAGATTCAAAATCCAAGTTTGAATTTGAGTCGGGTTAGTCACGCTGAGAATTTGACATCACTTCGTGAGATTTATGATGCACTGATTATAGGTTTCCAACGGAATGCTCGTAATTACAATAAGAATAGGGTTACAATATCGTATCATGTTCATGATATTGTTTGGCGCCGCAATTTTGCTCGCGGGGGTCCAGACGAATTTTTAGGCGGAAAGTTTGTTCCGCGATATGTTAAATGTAGTCACAAAAGTTATATCTCAACAAGTCGTAGAGTTACAGGATGTTGACTCAACACATTTAGGCACTTACTATGTAAAAGTCGCCTTCAAATGTTTTTTTTTAACGAATTCGGTTCATAAGTAAGATTTTGGTGGTTGTTTTCTTGGTTTGCGTTCTCTTCGTAAGAAAAATGAATTTTGTTGATATCATTATTCAGCTATTGGTACTTTTACCTTATTCCACTTCACTAGTCTATTTAGTATATATTTTATGGACTTTACTACTTTTATGAATTTTCCTAACCTGTTTTTTTCTTGGTGCTGAAATCAAGTAATTTCTATTACATAATATGTCAGTGTCGCTATCTAGTACATAGTTTGCTAAACACAGATAGGTTCAAAAAACGAATGTGTAAACATCCTCTGTCGGTGATTAGTTGTACTATGTCTCTTCATTACACAATGTCAATGTTTGTTGTTACCACTACTCAACTCTAGATGGAGTATTTATCAATTTTTGTTGGTACCATAGGAAAATTGAAATTAAATCTATAATAGGACTTTTTTCTATTGGATCTGTTGCTTCTTCGTTGTCAAGTAGGTTTTTTGATGTCAACGGGAAAATATTGTCGCGATGATTTTTTCTCAGTGATAATCATAAAACTTTAACAACTAATGGTGGGATTGTGTGGAAGTGTAATCATTTTAAATGTTTCTTACAATATAAATAAAACAATATAAAATGGAAAAATGTCGGTCGTATCGTTAAAAGACGTTTACTAATTGTCAATTTCGTGGTCAAGATATTATTTTTTTCTGTTTGTCTATTTGATCAAGTACAGTAAATTGTGCTGTTTTAGCCTTTTTGTCAGTAACGGTTTTGTCCGGAAAAGCTTATTGGTAGAGGAACTTAATAAAGTAATACCGTTCCGAGGTCTTTCTAACGGTCCATCGCTGATTAATTATGGCTTTGATCCATATTCTTTTTCCGTATATCTTTGACAGATTGAATTCGTGAGTTTTCAATATATGTGTGTTTGTCGGTACGTATTATGGTTCAGCTATGACCTTTTTACGATAGTTTCATTCGACAAATGTTGTATAATTCCTGCTGATAGTTAAACAAACGTATTGTTACGTACTTGGGCGTAGGTAACTGATAAAAATACACAATTAAACCGATAATTAAGAGCTAGACTTTATTAACGCACTCACTAAGCGGTTACAACAATAATCGCACAATAAACTCGTAGTCGCTTCTAATTTACTGATGTATCACTCGTATCGCTTTCCAAGTAAGACTGCTTGACGGCTTGGGCCGGTCGTCTTATATACCCCAGTCCAAGACAATTCAAGAACAGGGCTCGGAAACGTTATTTGAAATAACGTTTTTAAAACGTTTCAAACGGTTCTTTACACAACATTTTGTTCGGAACGAAAACGAAACGAGAACGTTTTCAAAAAACCGGTTTAATCCACAGGACACGGCGGCGCCTCGCGCAGCCTTTTTTGCCATCCGAAACACGCGGGCCGTTTTCTGACTAGTGAATTGAAAAAAAAATAGTTATTTATGCAACTGGCACATAATGAAGTCTCTAAAGGTACCTACCTACTTACGAGTGCATGATGATGGTAATGACAGGCACAAGTATCTTTAGAGCTAATTATGTATCGTTGCATACATACGTTTTTCTACAAGCTTAAAATAAACAATGGCTAACTTTTTTCTTATGGGTCAATTTCAACAGTGCACGATTTTATGCCAATTTCGGTGGCGAGATGAAAAGTTTTTTTTTTAAGAAAAATGTTTTGCTGATAATTTGTTAAAAATATTTGAAATTGGAATATATAATGGGATGTTATTATTCGTAAAACTTTAGAAGATATTGAGAATAATAATTTCAGCTGACCACTTGATGTGCACCTCAATTTAAACGCCACCTAAATTAGTTTTTATAACATAATCTAATTTTGGATATTATTAACTACTAATCATATATAAAATAGTTCAATCAGTAGTTACCTTTTGTTTTTATTGATCATGTGCAAAATGAAAATGAAAAAACCGTGTACACAGTATTGAATTATCTTCTTTTAAATTAAATTTTATACGTAATTACCAGAGCCCGGAGTTTCGTAGCAGTTTTGAATTATCATAGTGAGTTCTCATTTATTGCGTTCCGATATACGTATATCGATACAACACTGAATAAATTTTAAAGAAGATTAAAAGTAGAGGTTAACGTGTTTTAGGGCCGTATTAATAAACTCATCTCAACTGTGATCCCCTTCACAAGATGCGTCAAAAATGACAGTTTTCTATGGATTTACGTTTACTTTGACGTATCTTGAGGCGGGGATCAGAGTTGAGATGAGTTTATTAATACGGCCCTTAGTGTCCCACTGCTGGGCAAAGGCCTCCCCTTTTTTCCGCAATTCTAAAAATAATTATAAACTATATTTTTTTTCATATTACTTACTTAATATTTGATCTATAATATTGAAGATGAATCGCACAAAAAAATATAAAGAATGTTTTATTTATATTCAATTAGCTAGAATATTGTTTTCATTTTGCATATTTCCGTATTTAAAAATCGTAATTGGCTACAGTTTTCTTCATTCCTTGATGATTACAATAAATATAAACGTTGCAAGCAAATCGTACATATCGTGGTAAATAGGTAATAATTCCTTATAAAAAATACAAATTGATCAGTCTATTTTAACATTTATAAATAGTTTTATGTCATTTTTATCAAAGCACTACTTATTACTAACTTTTTCTATCATTTAAGAGAATGTATAACCGGAGCCATGTATTTAGCTGATTTAGCGGCTTTCCGTGTAAATATTCTGTTAGATTTCATTTTCTACTCATTATAGACAAAAATATTCTTGTGCTTAAAAAAAAAACAATTAACTACGATTTTTTATTAAAAAAAAGTCATTTATTTGACAGTATATTTATATACCTACTTCCGGGTGGAAAGTTTGTAGGATTCATGAATATAGTGTCTTAGAATATCTTATAAAAATGGAGTAAAAAAAATCAGGCTATTATAAATTTATGTTTTAAAAACCGTAAAATGACTGGATTATTATCATTATTTCGATTGGCGTTAATAGTTTGTGAATTTTACTATTAAATGTTTACAAATTTCATGCAAATTTCAATACTCTAACAGTTCCAACAATTTATTATAAAAAATGGAATGCCAAACGAAACCCCATTGTTGATATCCATATTATGCATATTGAGCGTAACCATGGTAACCAAACCACAGGTCGATGATTGCTGATATTCATATTATTAAGTGTAACCATGGTAACCAATAACAAGTCAATGAATATTAATCATCTTTTCTTAGGGCCGTATCTATATCATCTCAACTGTGATCCCCGTTTCAAGATACGTCAAAGTCAACGTCAATCCATAGAAAACTGTCATTTTTGACACATCTTGTGACGGGGATCAGAATTGAGATGAGTTTATTAATACGGCCCTTAGTAATTGAATAAAAATGTAATTTCAAAAACATTATTATTCTCGATAACAATTTTGTTTTTAATCTACGTCATTTCAATTGTTATTAAGATCATTCTAACGATTTAATATACAAATTAGAAAGTCAAGTGTTCACTAAACGCCAAGACCCGGAATTATGGTAATAACAATGCTATAATGGTTATAAAAGAACAGTTATTACTATGGCAACGCTCATTATAGAACCGTTTTCACGCGTTGGTTACACTATGGGTAGCATTTTGATACTGTTAACGATGTATATATTAGCGGTTTATAGTACGCGAGTAGAAAAAAGTTAATAAGCAACCTCTCCAAAATTGTCGAGATTATTTATTGGTACCACCATAATGTTGTAAAAAAATGCTATCTGATCCTGCTGGGCAGTTTCTGAGAAACAAGTAAAGAAAGCCGCGCGGCGTGGCCGAGAAATACTAAATAAATAATTGACTGAATGAAATTCTTAATATTCGTAGTTTCGTACCGAACAACCCAGTAAATGGAAAAAAACGGTTAAAAACGTTTTATTGAACAAAAACGATAAAAAACCTGATCCTGTGCAAAAACGTTTTCCATAACGTTCCGTTCGAACGAAACCGAAACAAATCGGTTCTTAGGTATTTAAGACGAAACCGTTTCGAAAAATATAACGGTATCCGAGCCTTGTTCAAGAAGGCCTTTCTAGAATGTTCGACGTACTTCGATCCGCCGTCGGGAATGTTCTAGTAGTCGTTGCTGGAATGTTCTTGCTCGCGACGTTTCTGGAAAGTTCTATGTATAGCTATCTCGTTTTCAATCGCGACGATTCTGGAAGATTCCATGTCTTGCTATCTCTTTCTTATTCGTGTCATCTCTTTCACATGTTTCTGGAAGGTTCTCAGTATTGCTATCCCTTTCTAATCATGCTATCTCTTTTACTCTTTCTTGATAATTCGCCATATACTGAAATGTACTTCAAATGCCTTATGGGCATAAGGGGTCCTTAAAACGCCTGAAAACGGGTTTTCAGGTTATGGCGTAATCTGGTAGAGGGTGGCCTAAAACGGCCTGAAAACATGTTTCAGGCGCCTGAAAACAACGGAAAGTTGGTCGAAATTTTGATAATCAGGTATGTGATAGAGCTACCTCTGAAACCGACTGAAACGACATTTCAGCCTGCTGAAAACGCTTCCAAAGCACCGAAAATTGCAATTGAAGTTAAACACCTTAATCCACTGGCGTAACAGTATTTAACTTTTCATTGATGACGGTTTTGACTCGTATCGCTCATGATAATACTAATTGTTCTTGTTTGATGTTAGTTATTAGTACGTTGTATAACGTTAGATTTAATAAAAAAAGTTTCATATTAGTGTATAATAGCGAATTTTAGAAGCCTTATATTGGAAACTACACGTTTATTGTAAGATATAGATTAATTACCCAATTTCATCGGGAATGAATAAAACAATTAAAAATACTGTGATATGCGGGTCTCTAAGTGGCTCACGAACTATAGACGTTGTGACGTAATACCCGGATATGGACAAACTGAGATAAATACAACTCATTTTAATAGTGATAGTAGTTCTGTATTTTGCATTGCATCATGTATGTGGTTGTTTAGATTATTAGTTATTATCAAATTTATACAACGCTCTGTATTTGGTATTTGCGTATTTGGTACGACGGTGTAGTTTTAATGAACGTTCATTAGACTCATCGAAACCTATTTAACCTAACCTAACCTATCGAAACCTGTACGGTCGCAGTGACGTTACGGTTCAAACGGATCACAAACCGTTGGAAGCGCTATTTATTAAGGCGTTAGCATCCGTTCCGGCGCGACTCCAGCGCATGATGATGCGAATACAGGGTTACGACGTGCATGTTGTATATACTCCTGGCAAGTTTATGTACATAGCAGATACTTTGTCGCGAGCGCCTCTGTCTGAACGTATGCTCGAGCGAGCTACGGACGAGGCCGACATACAAAGTTGTTGTTTGATTGAAAACACTCAGGTGAGTGACAAAAAATCGAGTTGATAAGGCAACATACGGCTCTCGATAAAGATTGCGAAATAATAATTAATTATATTCGAGACGGTTGGCCCAAAAACAGGTGGGAAGTAAAAAAAAGCGTACGTGTATTTTGGTCATACCGTGACACATTACATTGTATAAAGGGGTTGCTGTTTAAAAGTGAGTTATTGTATATTCCGAGTAGTCTACGTAAGGACATGTTGAGCAGGGTGCACGAAAGACACTTGGGGATCAACCGGTGCAAGCGACGCGCGCGCGCGGTGATGTTCTGGCCGGGGCTGGGTGGCAACGTGGTGCGCGCCGTGCGCGGCTGTGGGGCGTGCGCGCTGCAAGCGCCGGCTCCGCGCCGCGAGCCTCTGTTGTTGCATGCGCTGCCCGACCTGCCCTGGTGTAAGCTGGCGAGCGACTTATTCGAGTATCGGAAAAAACATTACATAGTTTTAGTTGATTATTTCTAAATAAATTAAATAAATTAAATTGGCTAAGTAAAGTTTTTGGAAGAGATGTAAATTATATTTTTTTTCGATAGTCCTCATCCTAAAGATCAAGGAACTGCGGCTCTTTTATTTTTATTTCCTCTAATATTTTAGAAATATTTTTTTAGTAATTAAGTTGACATTTGTAAACTTTAATGACCGACAAGCTTGTTGCCTTCATACTTATGAAAGAGAAAAAAAAAATGGCACTTCTATATCTGTCATTGTTAAATCAAAGTAAACAAACGATTAAATTCAACGGCTCTTTTCTTTTTGCTTGCGTTTCATGTGATCAGTGTTTTTAGAAATATTTTTAACGAACTCCAGTCTTTCGATTTTGCCGCTTACTCTATGACCTTTGCACGATATTTGGACTTGAATAATAAATTAGTATTGAATCGTTTGTTTACTTGATTTGACTTGACAATGACAGATATAGATGTGATAGTTTTTTTTCTTTTTCATTAAGTACGAAGGCAACAAGCTTGTCGGTCATTAAAGTTTACAAAGGGGTGGTTACTGTCAATGCCAAACTTTTTAATTTTAGTTTAACTTTTTTAGCACCTGCAATATTCTATGGTACTACATGTATTACAATGGCAATGTTTTTGCAAGTCGCATCAAATTTGCCTACATTAATTAAACATGTCATTCAAACGGAAGACCTAGACCCTAATTTCGACACGAACCTTACATTAAAATGTAACACGACTTGCGCTGTAGTCCTCACATTGGCTTTGTGTAAGTATTGGAATTTAATTTTTATCTTGTGCAAAACAAAACTGCATATTTTTATAACATAAATATTTTTAAGGTACTTATTCAAATCATTGTCTTGACCGACCGTCTTTAAACCAGAATTTATAAAACAAAGTCAATCAGTCTAATTGACATTTATGTATTCACAGTAAATTATATTCCTTAAATACCTTTTTAATCAAAGCGACAATATAATAAAGTCGTTAAAATTCTAGAAAATAATTTTATTTATTGAGTTTTATCTGCGTTTAAGCAATTGTCAAGGGTGCTTGATATTATGGGACCAGGTATAAATTCCAGAAAGTAAGTCTTGTAAGTAAGTTATGGGAAGGTTGCTAAAAATGTCATTAAGGAATCGGGGATCCCTTTGTTACCCATAAAGTTGTTGTATCGAATTTTGAAAGTCAGAAATTGATTGTCATACTATTTATGCTCATAACTATCGATAGTCATAAAAATTGTAAAGCATAACGCTTAATAATGCTAAAGTGAATAGTCCATAATGTTAAGGATTATAATTTTCATATGTCACAAAAATTATATCTATAACATTCAAAGGCATATTGAAGATTAAACAGAAATATGTTTAAGCATATATTTTAAACTACTAATTATTATTATTCATACCGTTTCATTGTCTTAGTACATATGTAATTTTTATGACTCCAAATGTTCTTTCTTTTTTAATTTCAAATTGATATTATGAATATGATGTAGATATATAAGGAAGGTCTCCATTAGGTACGACGACGAGCGAAGCGAGGAGGAGTGTTAGGTAGAACTGCGACCCTACAGCGCGCGAGCCGAGCGAGCGAAGCGAGCGTGCCGCGGCAGCGGCCGGCGAAGCGCCAGAATCGAACATATTTTTTAACTGATACTTACAAATACTCGTAGTAGGCAAAACTTTCTATTTTAGTTTTATGATAAACAAGTTTGGACCTTATAATCACTATGTCAAGCAATATTATTACCTTTAACATTATGAGGTGTAATACATTATGATGTAAAAAGTTATGAATAAAATTTTTATGACTTTCGACAAATATGACCAGGAAAAATCGGAAATACAAATTATACCCTCAAATATTATGACAATCAATATTATGACTAACAATATTTATGACTAAAAACGTTATGGAATCTTAAAAACGGAACTAAAACTTTATGGAAGACAATATAGACCCAAGGAATCGTTTTCTATACTGGCTATTTTCAGTTTTTGGCAGGAATCCAATTATCTCATAAATCCAATTTTTATAATCGTGTTTACATATTTTCGCATGATTTCAACTTATTTACGAGTATTCTATGCACTAATCGATCTGAATGGTACAGTTGGGCCTGTTGGGCACATAAGGCGTAGGTAACGATAAATATGTGCCAGGTGAAGTTAGCAATGGAATTTAAAAAACAACAATAATAATTTAGACAACTTTGTAATTTATTTTAAAAGTTGAACTTATTGGACAAAATTGATCCTACAACTTTCTAATTATGTTAATCACAAGCAAGCGGATCTGTTATATGAATTTTGCGAACGCATTTTTCAGTTGCAGCGAATTTTAGGGTCGTAATTTTTTAGCTTTTTAGCATTTTTTTATTATTTTCCATGGCACTTGCAGTCTTATGCATCTCGGGTGCGGTATTTATGTTCCCATAATTTATTATTAGATGAATTACGAAACCTCCTTTTTTAGTTGAAGTGAATTTCAGAGTTGCATTTTTTAGCGAAAGCTTTACTTATCTTCTTCTTCTTAAATATATAAAAGAAGAAACTGACTGACTGACTGACTGACGGACTGACTGACTGACTGACTGACTGACTGACTGACATATCAACGCACAGCCCAAACCGCTGGGCCTAGAGATTCCAAATTTGGCACGTAAGTTCCTTATGAGGTCTAGGGGTGCACTAAGAAAGGATTTTTCAAAATTCATCCCCTAAGGGGGTAAAAAGGGGGTTGGAAGTTTGTATGAAAGTCATCCATTTTTAAAGATAGAAACGTGGAAATTGGTATAAAGGCTACTATTTACAAATGAAAAATACTACTTTTAGCGATTTTGGATAAACTACCCCTAAGGGGTTATAATGGGGGGTTAAAATTTGTACAGGGGTTTGGACATTTTTGAACTTAGGAACGTGAAAATTGGTTTATAGGCTACTGTTTACAAATAAAAAAAGTACTACCGGCAATTTTGTAAAAACTACCCCTAAAGGAATGAAACGGATAGGTGAAAATGTGTATGAGAGTTTGGTCAATTTTGAAGTTAGAAACGCGGAAATTTCATAAAGACTACTGTTAACAAATAAAAAACAACTTTTGGTGATTTCGGATAACTACCCCTAAGGGAATGAAATTAGGGGTGGTAGTTTGCATGGGAGTTTGGTCATTTTTGAAGTTAGAAACATGGAAATTTGTGTACAGGATACTGTAAACAAACAAAAATACTACTTTAGGCGATTTTGAAAAACTACCCCTATGGGGATGAAAAGGGGAGGTGAAAGTGTGTATAGGAGTTTGGTCAATTTTGAAGTAAGAAACGTGAAAACTGTTAAAAATACTACTTTTAACAGATTAAAACAACTTCCGGTGATTTTGGATAACTACCCCTAAGAAGATGAAATGGGGGGTTAAAGTTTGTATGGGAAGGAGGTTGGTCCTTTTAGAAGTTAGAAATATAGAAATTTGTGTATAGGCTAAATGAACAAATAAAAAATACCGCTTTAGGTGAATTTGGAAAAACTACACCTAAGGGGGAGAAACGGGAAGGGTGAAAGTTTGTATGGGCGTTTGGTCATTTTTTAATTTAGAAACGTGGAAATAGGTATATAGGCTACTTACTGTTAATAAATAAAAAACACTATTTTCGTTTTGAAGTTAGAAACGTGGAAATAGGTATATAGGCTACTGTTAACAAATAAAGTAATACAATATTCGGTGATTTTGGATAATACCCCTAAGGGGATAAAATGGGGGTAATATTTGGTCAATTTTGAAGTTAGGAACGTGAAAATTTATTTTGGCTACTGCTTACAAACTAAAAGTATTACGTTCGATGATGTTGGAAATACTACCGTAAGGGGGTAAAATTGAGGGTGTAGATTTGTTAGAGTTTGGTTATTTTGGAAATACGTTTGTAGACTACTTATTATATAAAATATGAGTTTTCGCGTTTTTGGAAATTCTGGCAGGGCATATACCTTTAATAACACCTGTGTATGTTCTCGCAAAATAAATAATTTCAATTTCAATTTATACCCCTAGGCAAGGTGAAAAGGGTTAAGAAAATCGTATGGTTTAAATTTGTTTCTATCCCATCATGCATGATACGTACGATAATGAAAACTTTATCTGTACTTTTTAACAAAGGTACTGGACTCTCCGCAGACAAAGTCGCGGGTGGAAGGATTACGTATATATAATATATTTGTACTCAGTTCACGGTCTCGGAAACTGCTCCAACGAGTATGATAAAGATTGCGACATGGCGGTTTACGGGGGCGAAAATTCGATCTAGCTAGGTCTGATGTCTGGGAAAAATCGTTTTCCCCGTGCTTTCACGCAAAAAGAATTCTCGCGCAATGGTTCGTAATTACGGGGCGGCTGCTTCCGTCTGAATAGGCTGATGGTTAGAGCGTTGGCCTACTACGCAAAGACTGCGGCGAACCCCAGCTATAGACCGTTTTTTTTGTTTTTGTATAGAAATTCGATGAAAAATCGGTTGCGACCCCAGCGACGACGCTAAATAAAGTTTGTATGGATGTTGGGATGTTTTTTCAGTCACGCCTAAATAGTTGAACGGATTCGGATGAAATTGTCACACAGGTAGTTGTTATCCTGCAATTTGATAGTGTCCAGGGTAAAAACGATAAACGACTTACTTAAGAAGGGGAGAAAGAGGTACTTAATAAGTTTGGCTGTAGGGGGTAATCGCCAAAACTACCCATCCGATTTCTAAAATGCTTTCAGTGATATTCAGAATGAGGTTTCAGGGTGGACATAGGCTATATTTTAACTTATAACCGAAGCTAAGCGAGGGCGGGTTGCTATACTTAATATTATATAAACACGAAAGTAGACATACTTTTGCGTCTGTCTGTCTGTAAAGCTTTCCCTGCTAATTCACTGAATCGATTTCGATGAAATTTGGTATGGATATAGTCTGAGTTTCGAGGAAGGACATAGGCTACTTTTTATCTCAGAAGATTGAACAGTTCCCGAGAGAGCAGTGATAAACGACTTCTACGCGGACGAAGTCGCGGGCAAAAGCTAGTATATACATATACATATATGTCGGGGACAGGGGGGCAGCTGGTTGGCGGCTAGATGTGTCAGTAATCTTCAGGATATGGCCAGATATCTTGGTCTCTAGTTGAGTGAGGGTCGAAGCAAAGAGAACACAAAATAGACGTAGGTAGGTTTATTTCCTTGATGGACATTACACACGATACATTTGATCTTCACTGACTTTAATTAACAGTAACACGTCAACTATAACGTAATAACAGTATAGCCCTACCAGTCCCACCACCAGCCCATGGTTCTGCCTTCCTCGCGGCATAACTGACCGAATCTCGGGAGATGCGCGCAATACTTGCTTAGGCTCTTTCTCACGCGCACTTTCTTCACTCCCTACAAACATAACTTGAAACGAAGAGCAGTTCCATCCAGAGGTGTTTACTGGACGGTTTCCCAAGTAGTAGTGTTTCTTGGATGGTTCCAAAGCAGACGTCCTCACTCGACGGACTCTCAAGTAGCAGTGTTCTGCCGTCGCACTGCAGCGACCACAAAGGCTCTGTCGAGCGCGCCAAAAGGTTGTAGAGGGCGTTGGTGTCGCCTTCCGGTGGCACAGTTGTTCCGTTGAGCTCCTATACTATTGTCAATCTCCGACACGGCCATCCTGCGACGACACACGTCCTCGTGTGTTAATCTGAAACAATACAACGCCAAAGCAGTACCACTCGGCCTACCTGACCTCAAGGGTCTGCATGATACGACATCGAAAATGTCTCAAAAATGCCGAATGTCATGTTCCCTTTACTTCAAGGTAAAGAAAATAGTAAGACAAAAATCACACTCTTAGGCATAGCATGTCAGCCCGGGGTTTACACGAACCCAAACTATCATAGAGCCAACAAGACTCCCGGGTCGCTCTATACAACCAAATAAACTAATCTCCAAAGAGTCCCGAGCCCTCGCTGCATCAAATACTTTCAGAAAGCTTTTAATATCACAAACATCGTATTCGTATTACTAAAACCAATCGTTTTTGATTGAACAAAACATGTTATCAGACTTGATAGTGCCACTACCTACCAACTATGTACAAACTAATCGGTTAAACACGCAACCAACGTTTATTCACTGGTAATCACACATGACACTTAAAAACCACACCAGTCCATCGGCATGTTACGATTTGCCAGTCCTTCGGCACGTGCCAGTCCATCGGCAGTAACCCATCGTCAGAAGTTAACCATCTCAGCCGCGTAAGTGCTACTCCTCGCAAAGAGCATATTGCACATAAAAAGCAGTCAACGTGCACCTCTTACATGCTCCGGCACTTCTGATGCGGGTACAACAAAACACCCAGTCCATCGGGCATACTTTCAGTCCATCGAAAGCATTGCAACAAAACACCCAGTCCATCGGGCATACTTTCAGTCCATCGAAAGCATATCACGTGTCAATAGTGAATCCAGTTACTTCAAAATGATACCATTATCGCAGTAACACACAATTAATTTGAGTAAGTGGCATTATCAATATCGACACATACAATATCTAATTCAGAGGGAACCTGTTATTTAAGGTTTTTTTTTTTTATTTTTTTTTTTTTATTTCTACCATCAAAATTACCATGGTCGCATCTCGGACCTTACAATCTTATTATGAAAACCATTTAGTTTCGTTCAACTTTACTAATTACATAGAAATTTTACACATAAACGTAACCAAACAATACTCAACTCATCACAACAGTTGTGTTGACAAAATCTCGTAAATATCAAAATAACAAGGCTCAAAACAATGCATAGCTTGATTCACATTCGTGACTTCCATCCAGTCATACGACAACAACAGTGACCTCCATCCGGTCGCTGCTCAACAACAGGTGATGAGTATTGTTTAGCGTTATAGAATGTCTATACTCTTCATTGATTTTTAAATGTAATGATCTCCCTTCCAAACCCTTCGACTTAATTTCTCTCAAATCACTAGTTACAATTATCAAGTTTCTTTTTTTTTTTACTGTGTACAAATCATCCTATTTAACCAAGTACCTTTGACAATAAAACGAAATTCAACAGTAATCACTACTGCACACAATAATAGTCACAAAAATGATAATATTTGGTATCTCGTTAATATGGCCTTGGCTACGTCTCACCAGCAAGACACACACTTGCTCTTACGTACACCCAGGTACACTATCTCAGTGTCCAAGTACGCACACGCGTCACACTCACACAGAGTGTCAGAGTCCACAACAAAGTTCTCCAATGAGAACCAACCTCCGTCAAAGCTATTCGCTTACAGCTCACATAGCATCTTAACGGTTAACCATTAGCCGAACCGAGAACCAACTTTAGCAAAAATACTATTCCAGTCGACTCAAACAACTAAATTTACGTCAAGTGGTACTTAGTTTTATCAAAACGTAATTAACGTTGACGGCCCAGTACCTACCGTTATTAATGTGCAACGCCAGTAAGTGTTATTTTTTATAACAACAGAAATAATGCGGGTAGTTAGAAAACCGGTAGCAAAATAGCCTCAATAACCTCAATAACTTTTTAAGATGATAATAAGATCCGATAACGATTATTTTCGTATGAAATGTGGGTAGCATTCAAAAATAATGAACCAGTCTATTTCAAATCATTATTGTGTTCACGTCATGGTGACAACGATGGTAAAATAAATTTAAAATTGCAGTGTAATGTAACTGTTTAACGCTAATTCGACATTACGATAGTTTACTGTACTTCTGTGGTATTACAACAAAATAACACGCACGGGTGCCAGCCAAACCACCTTTATAAGGAAAGGAAGTCGGGCGAATTGCGCAGATGTGTAACGGAAATGACTTCAACAATTCAAAGTGTTCTTAATAGTGTCACGAGTGTACAAATTAATCAGTTCGAATGCGGCGTGTTTACTACACAAGTCTACAGCAAAAACACAGTGTCGATGTTACTTAATTAATTGAAAAGTTTGATAATCACTTCGGAATCAAAACGAACACGTTAACACACCGTGTCCATATCAAAAGAACATTAGTACTGGAATCATAATAAACATTGTACGACTCACCAAAGTATTAGAGTGTTCCTGACGGTGGCTGTACTATGCAGTACACAGGTTTACACGGTGCTCGGCCTGTGGTGCAGTGCAGTCTCCCGCAATACAGAATGATGCAGTGTGCAGGCGCCTTGCCCTTCAAGCATACGATTGCACTGCCGCTGGTCTGCTGAGATTGAATGGCGCTAGCTGGAACCGACGTTTACGGCGCTTTCTTCATATTCTTGCTTCTCAAACAGCTTTCAGCCTGCTTACGTGTGTTTATGTTTCAGTGTCTTGAGCTTAATAAACGATTTTATTTCTTCCTATGTTTTCTTTCTTCAACGATGCGTCTACCCTCATTTATGTCGAAGTTCACGATCTTCGCAGTAAATACGTCTCATTTGCTCGACCACATGTTCTCGGTATTCCCATGTGAGGCATGCTGATACAATCCCACTTCTGATGTCGGGGACAGGGGGGCAGCTGGTTGGCGGCTAGATGTGTCAGTAATCTTCAGGATATGGCCAGATATCTTGGTCTCTAGTTGAGTGAGGGTCGAAGCAAAGAGAACACAAAATAGACGTAGGTAGGTTTATTTCCTTGATGGACATTACACACGATACATTTGATCTTCACTGACTTTAATTAACAGTAACACGTCAACTATAACGTAATAACAGTATAGCCCTACCAGTCCCACCACCAGCCCATGGTTCTGCCTTCCTCGCGGCATAACTGACCGAATCTCAGGAGATGCGCGCAATACTTGCTTAGGCTCTTTCTCACGCGCACTTTCTTCACTCCCTACAAACATAACTTGAAACGAAGAGCAGTTCCATCCAGAGGTGTTTACTGGACGGTTTCCCAAGTAGTAGTGTTTCTTGGATGGTTCCAAAGCAGACGTCCTCACTCGACGGACTCTCAAGTAGCAGTGTTCTGCCGTCGCACTGCAGCGACCACAAAGGCTCTGTCGAGCGCGCCAAAAGGTTGTAGAGGGCGTTGGTGTCGCCTTCCGGTGGCACAGTTGTTCCGTTGAGCTCCTATACTATTGTCAATCTCCGACATATATATAGTCACAATGCGGTTGTGACGATACTCACTTTTATGCTACAATAATGAACACAACTTTTAACTTCACGACTATAACGTTAAATCATCACAATATCTTCTGTTTGTTTTGATTGTCAGTTGTCAATGTCACTTCTTGCGTGCTATTTGAGCTATGCTAACAAAGGCTGATATAAGTTCAATAATGACGTATGTTAGCTACCTTTTCTCGAAAGATGGCGTTACTATCGTCAATCTTTCTTTTCAATTATTTTATTCTAAATTACAATAAATAGCCTTAATATTGTTTAATAAATTTATATTAAACATAATAATGTCATTTTAATAAATTCGTAATGCTTTAATTAACTTTTTGGATGCAGTTAAATTATATCGAGTAATTGTCGGGTAGATGACACTCGCGTTGTGAATTTTAACGGGGGTATGTGAGATCACGTATTCACATTCGCGAATGTAACGGTTCAGGCTGCAAAGCTTATAAAAGGGCCGTGATATCACAGTCCTGCCTTCTTTGTTCGCTGCCTACTATGTACCTAGAACCAGGTGCCTAAACACTTGCTTTTTTCTACGGTACATTTCCCCAAATCGGGTAAGTGCTAGTGCAACGAATTAATATTCTCTTTTCTTGTGTAGATTGCTGTGCTATGTAAAATCTTTCTTGTTTTCTTGTTAGTTGTTTTAAATATTATTTTCCGTTAGCTTCTATAGCTAATAGGATCGATATCTAAATAGAAATAGCGTAAGTTTATTTTTTTCAAAACAACCGGGTTCGATTCCCGAGCTGAGTACAGGTTTTTTTTTAAATGTATGAATGCAGTTTTTCTTCTTATTAAAATCGATGACATGGTTCCTAAGAACAGATTTTCGTATGTCTTATACTTTCAGACTTTCCCTTACTGACCGATTTAAATGAGACACCCTGTATATATTTAATAAGTACAGATGCTGCATCAATTGTGAATCGTCCCTTGGTGAAGCCGAACTGATTACTGTTAAGCAGTTTATTTCTATTGAAGTGACCTAACATATCATTCAAAATTAACTTCTCAAAGACTTTACTTAGAACTGGTAGTATAGAAATGGGGCGGAAATTCGTTAAATCACTCTTCTCGCCTGTCTTAAAAAGAGGTATGAGTTTACTATATTTCATTAGATTTGGAAAGACCTCCAGGTATGCAATTATTGTAAATTAATGCTAAGTGGGGTGCAATTACCTCTGTAGCGGTTGTAAGTGGCTACACTAAATTGATAATAATGATGTACGAGTTCCGGGCGGCAGAGATGATAGAAAACAACTGCGCTGATTGAAATTGTTTATTGAACTGAACTTACAATACTTTCATATGACCTACATAATAATACATATGATTCATGCCTAAATTAGGTACGGTTCTCCGTACATCTTGCCCACTTAAAGAAAACTACACTGTAGCCGAGTCAATTTTGCTTGCTCGGGGCATCTCAAATTTTACTCTGTTGGTCATGGGGTTGGCATGTAGTAAGCCATTGTGGTCCTTCCCACCACAGTTTCTCCTGCAACTTTGTTGATGTCCATCCTCTTGTGGCGCAATCAGCGGCGTTATCTTCAGACCTAACATGACGCCACTGATGTGCTGGTATAATTTCAGTAATTTGCCGTACTCTGTTGGCCACAAATTGCTTTCATCTTGATATATCACCATAAAGCCACCCTAGTACGACCATGGAGTCAGTCCATACATGGATAGTAATATTTTCAGCTGAGGTAGACTCTATGACCTTCTTTACAAGTTTTGTCATCAACAAACTACCAAGTAGTTCAAATCTTGGTAATGATAATTGTTTACTTTGCGGAGCCACTTTTGTCTTCGCGCCCACTAGACTTGATGTGTACTCGCCTTTATTGTCCATAGTCACTACGTAGATAGCGCATGCGTAGGCCTTTTCTGACGCGTCACTAAAGCCGTGAAGTTTATATGCTTTTTTATTGCCTAGATATCTTAATATCTTTATTTTTGCTATGTTTTTCAAATCTTCTCGGAATCCTTTAAGGACCGTATCGGAAAGAAAGTAGACAACTTTAAAATTATATTATTTTTATTCTGTGTGAAAACTGATAATGAAACAAAAAGAAACTGAAAAATAAGGTCTTTATAAAAAACTTTTTTTAAATGATTTCGTCATATTATATCTATTTTGCCTGCAACCTAACTTTCTTTTTAATGTGTCTCATTAAATTCTGGACGACCACTTTTGATATATTTTAGATGCCCTGTTCCACTTTTTTTTTAAGTCGTCAACTGAGGTGGCAGCTTTGACGTTTTTTGGTGGTATCGTTTCACGTTAGCCCAATATCGCTCAATTGGACGAACTTCTGGGCAATTGGGAGGATTCATCTCCTTATCCACTTATTGGGAACAAGAAGCGAAGTTCGGCCAAAATCAAGTGCTAATCCTGTGCTTCTTTATGAGTGGTAGTAATATTTTCTGTAAGCACTCGGCACGGTTTACGAGAGCGTTCAAAGTCCCTGTAGTGAAAAAGGATTGCGATCGCGTACCGCATTGACAAATCGCTTGGCAAACTAATATTTTGTTTCCGAATTTCGTGATGTTGATGGCCGTATCTTTTCGAGTAACCTTCTTATTAGCCGGCACCGTAATAAATTGAGGTCCTGGTAAGGCTTTAAAGTCCAATTTGCAACAGGTCTCGTCATCCATTATAATGCACTGATTTTTCTTGGTCAATATACGGTCGTATAATTTCCTTGTCCGTTTTCTGACAGCTGTTGTTTGATTTTCATCTCGCTTTGGTTGTTTTTGTTTTAATAGGTTTTTAGGTTGCATCTTAGTTTGATTCTTTGTATCATAGCCGAAGAGCCGCATCTCGTATTGAAAGGGACGGATTTCGTTTAAACATTCTTACGACTTTCTTTTCTAGTGCCAAGTCGGTTGTCCCGGTTTTCTTCCAGATTTAGGCAAATCTTCGAGAGTACAGAAGTCACTAAATTTATTTATTATTTTATGCACACCCGCGGGACTTAACTCGTACTTTTTAGCCAGTTTTCTAATTGTCATACCTTTTATTTTGCACCAATCGTCCAAAATGTTTTTACGAACGTGTAAGGTAATTCGCCCCATGTTGAGAGTTTGACAAAAATAGCAATTGCTTTTTATTGCAATTTAAAGACAAGGATGTAGTTCAGTATATTAAAAAAAAAATATGCCTTTTTTACGTAAGTGCCAGTTTTTAGAGACGCCTAAAGTTGTCTTCTTTCTTTCCGATACGGTCCTTATCCGCCATTCATTTAGCATTTCCTCGGGAAGCTGTTCGTCCCATTGAATGTTATTTAACCAGGTCCTTTGAAATAATATTTTCGCCTTGATAGTGATAGGAGAGAGCCAGCCAAGGGGATCGATATCTGATAACAGTTGCCTCTTAATGTGTCTGCTGCAGTTGTCTTGATAATTAATTGTATTTTTAAAAGTGAAGGTATCTGATGGTGGGTTCCATTGGAGTCCCAACGTTTTTCTGGTTTCAGTGTCTTTGAAATGGAAGGGTGTGTTCAACTGTTTTTCTGGTAGATCTTTCACGAGTTGTGGGTCATTGCTAGACCATTTCTGTAGATTTAAACCTGCTCTATTAAGAACCAGTATTAGTTGTGACTGTAATTCCTTCACTTGTTCGAGTGAGTCATGTCCTGTCATGAGGTCATCTGTATAGAAGCAGCTCTCAAGTGATGATGCAGCTAGAGGGTACTGAGATGAATTGTCCCTAGCAATTTGTCTTAATGTCCTCATCGCGAGAAAGGGCGCAGCTTGGGTGCCATATGTTACAGTTGTAGGATGATATTCACGAAGAGGCTCTTCTGGCGCGTTTCTCCATATTATAGTTTGGAGATGTTGATCCGCTTCTCTGATAAGAAACCGGAGAAACATTTTTTCCATGTCTGCTGTCACGACGTATTTATGCGTCCTCCACTTCAAGATGAGCCCTTGCAGATCTTGCTGTAGATTTGGTCCGCATTCCATCAAATCATTAAGGCTGTAGCCTGATGATGTTTTTGCGGAGGCATTAAACACAACTCGTAATGCAAGTGGCAGAGTCTAATTTCAATACGCCGTGGTGCGATAGGTAACAAGGTGACTGTGATGTCAGCGAGTCAGCGAAGCTAAGATAAAAATTCATTTATGAATACGAAGCGTTGGAACATATGCTCCAAAGCTTCATATTCATAAATGAATTTTTATATGATTCTGATAACGTCTCGTTTTTGGACATCCTTTTCTCTAATTGTTTAAACTGCTATGTGGCCTTTGTTTTGGATGATCCGAGGTTTTCTTCATAGCCTGGCTTCATTGCGAGGGCAACTTCATATCTGCCGTTTTCCAGACGAGTTGTTGCTTTATAAAATTCTTCACAGAATCGTTCTGACTCCGTCATGGTTGAGGGGGACTGAGTGATATCTTTAACCTCCCAGAACTTCGATATATCATCGGTTCCCTTGATAACCACGCTGCTGTTAAACGTTTTAACATTGCCTGATAATATCCATCCATCCGAGCTTGGTTTTCTGGGCAATCGGCGCTTGCGGCGAACCCTTGATAAGTCCATTCATGATAATCTCCGAGTAAACGCTGGCCTCTAAGAGTAGATCGATGGGTTTAGTTATATTATACTCAGGGTCGGCGAGATTAATACTTCGCAGATGAGGCCAGGAGCGCTTTGTAAATGAAGGGTTGGGTAAGTTACTCATTACTCATGTGATAACCAGTGCTTCTCTCTTAAGCTGATAATCGCCATATATAGATTCGCATTCCAAGGTTACTTTTTCGTTACTCTGTGTGGATGATACTCCAATACCTGATACGGCTGCTTGGAAAGCGTTGTCGTTGCAGGCCTAATATTTGAGCTGCATTTTCTGATATCAGTGATATCATGTCGTCGCGAGCATTGCTGGCAAGCGGACGTGTGCACTTCAAACCTGTGACAATTTATTTTCTAAAGTTTCTTAAATTGGTGATCCTAAATTCGTGATTGGCTGAGAGTGTGAATTGCAGTTCCTTATTACTCATGTGGACCCTTTATACACTTGCCCCGCCTTTTGGGCGTGACTAGAAAGTGATAGTTGTTTTTTGTCGGTGGCTGCGGAGATTTGAAGCTGCGTAGGCGGAGTGCAAGGCGAGCGCTCTCCCATTGAGCCACCGGAGCGTTGAACGAGGTTGGCGAATATCGGCTACGATTAGCGTATTGATGACGTAATCGTGTGCTACGAACGTGCTACGAACAAAGTGCTACGGCGATCTTGCGTAGCGCTCAGCGACGCATTGTGGTCTGCTACAGCCCACGGAATTATAGTTGGTTCTAAATAAGCTGACGAAATTCCACTTGAGACCGTCATTAGCAACAACAATAGCTATTATGTGCACTCAGGTAATTTTTTTGTAAACACTTGCAATGGGCGGGCTTCTAACTATCTTGATACTTTCTCTTTTCTCATTTTTAGCAAATTTAGATATTACTCAATTGTTTTTTTTTTATTTTGAGGTGTTCAGTTCAGTATTAATCAAAATGTAATAAATTTGGGAGCGACTCGGACACGGAGACAAGCCCTAAATCTAAATAACATGTTATTAACCTTTCAGTAATATCTCTTATCATTATAATTATATTTAATGATTTTATTAATAAATAACATAACATAATATTGTATTTTATGGCTGCGACTTGAAAAACAAACTAATCTCAAATAAATGTATCCATAATCATTGAAAAGTATCAAGATACGGTGGTAGTTATAGCGTAGTACAAAACAAGATAACGCCAAAACACCTCGCTTCAAAATACAATAGTTTTATGAGGCTCTAGTTTATTATCCCTATTGTTTTCGTTTAAGTGGAATCTCGTCAGCTTATTTGGAACGAACTATACCGCCGCTGACCCAAGAACGACGATTTCGAATTGTTTATGCGCGGTGTTGTGATACGCTGGCGTATTGTAGTAGCTGATTAGTGATTAGTAGTGTGACAACGGGCTGCATAGTGGATCTGTATCCTTGGGGATTTGGTTATTATTGTGTTATTTATCTATTGACTTTTTCTGACGACAAATATAACAACAAGATGAGTGAATGTTACGCATGCAATAACCCCATTAAGATAGGTGAAAAAATTACATGTGTGAAATGCGAAACAATCTATCATTATGGGTGTGTAAATATTACTACTGCAAGCTTCAGGAAGCTTTTGAAAGCGAAAACTCCCTGGACCTGTCCCAAGTGTCAAATAGCCACTCCTAGACCAAGAGACAATGCCAATATCCCCATAGGCCAGTCGCCAAACGTAGAATTAGACACTGATGACGAGTCCTTGAGATCAGTAGTCAGAGATGAAATAAAGTTTGCGATCAAGACCGAATTGCCGGGAGTCCTGCGGAACATCATTAAACATGAGTTGGCGCCACTGAGGCAGGAAATAGATGAGCTGAGAGAGTCTGTAGCGTTTATGAGTAACCGACACGATGAATTTATTTCCATAGGTACTTAATAACGCAACTGCTGATACTAAAGAGCTGAAGGTCCGATATGATTAAATGTCGGCCACAGTCCTTAAGCTTACCGGTGAACTAAACAATCTGCAACAGGAGCTCCGTGAAAGTAACATCGAGATAAACGGAGTACCGGAAAATAACTCGGAAAATGTCGTTAAGCTCGTCCAACAGTGTGCTCGTGCTGTTTCGCATCAAATGGAGGATTCTGACATCTTAAAATGTACTAGAGTAGCGAAGTTCTCTCTACTCTAAACCGCGCGCAATCATCACAAAACTGAAAAGCCCCCTCTGCAGAGACCAATTTTACTCAGCAGTAGCCAGATACAATAAACCTCATCCAGAAGACAAACTGAACACAGCACACCTAGGTATTGGAGGAGATAAGAAGCCAGTTTATGTGAGCGAGCATCTTTCACTATACTTCAAGTCTGTGCACGCGGCGGCTCGCCTGAAGGCGAAGCAACTAAATTTCAAGTTTGTGTGTGTGCGTGGCGGGCGCATATACATGCGTAGGGATGAAAACTCGCGGGCAATTCTCATAAGGAGCCAGGAGGTTCTGAACCTAGTACATTAAACTTATTTAAGTGTTAATAGGCGCAGAGAATAAGAAAAACCTGGACATAATTCTATAACTGTAATTTTCTTTTTCTATGATATAAAGTATTGTTAGTTATAGTTAAAATAAAAAGAATTAAACATTTTAAGTCTCCGCGTCAATGTAAAAAAAACAAAAAACTAAATTTTAAACACATTTTGATTTCATAAGTACAGCATAATAGTTAACTTTGTAAAAGTACCTCTATTATGTTATGACACCTGCATTCCAGTTAAAGAAATCAAAATTAAACTAATTAATCAATCGGGACTATCATTAATAAAGAAGATTCAGTAAGTTACACATTTTCTGGCTTATCTTACCAGAAATTATAGATAACTGTAATTCGACAATTTATTCTGAATAGTATATTATGTGTGTTGATAAATTATTAAAAATTAAACAGATTCTCTTTGCGGATCTCCAAAGTGTAAAATATTGGTAATTTTTGGAAAACCAAAATACATAACTACTTCCAAAGTGTTTAATTTATGCCGTCAACATATTATTAGTACTGTAAGAAACAAATTAAACAAAAAATATCCACGGTTATTAATTAATTGATATGTTTCCTTATTTACGTTTCAATATGAACGTTATTTATTGCAGAATAAGGTCTTCATTTCTTTGTGCCTCAACTCCCGACCGTGCTATCGCGAGTCGCAAGCGATTCTCGTCTAGTAGTCGGGCAATTCTTTGAGCGTTTCAACCGCCCTGATTCCCGTGGCCGCATTAATGTCTAAATTCCTGTAGCTTTGGATGCTATTTTCGGTTATCTTGTAGAGTTCTGACTTCTACAAAGTTTAACTGAAAATGCTTCCAAAGCTACAGGAATTTAGAAATTAATGCGGGCACGGGAATCAGGGCGGTTGAAACGCTCGAAGAATGGCCCAGTCGTCTCGTGCATTCATTTATTATACTCGTAGGCTTTTATAGTCAATGATTGTCAAACTTTTATAAACACGTGGGGTGCACCACGGTTCGGCTAGGGCGGCGGAGATGTATTGACATATTGTGTTCATTAGATCGATAATAACTAAATTGTTCAGGATGAGATAAATGATTGTCGTGAAATCACGTTTACCTATTTATAAGCTCTCAGTTTTCTGTACAGAATGATTTAAATAAAAACATGTTAGGAGTCACGACGACGTGTCGTGAAACGGTGCCGCAGCGGTGCTCAATTTTTTGCCGCATGCGACGTCACAGGTAAAGGCAAACTTTTTAAACTTTTGCAAACTTTTTTAAACCAAGCAAAAATTTTTTTACAACATTAAATATTTTTTAAAATTTTTACTTTACGATACTTAGCTTTAAATATACCATTAGAGGAAATTGATGCTTATTAAATGTTTATACCTACCGGAAATCAGGTAAGATAACTTTAACTAGAAAAGTTGATAATCTCCAAAAAACAATTACGATTAAATTTTACAGTACAATACGTTACGTTGCGTTACGTTAATACAAATTGGTCACACGTCATACTCAATCGGTTATAGTGATTATGATTAAAAAATACATTTTAAACGATTTTTAATCTTAATCTACTTTTCCCATCACTAGTAAACTCATCAAACTATAGACAATATCAATATGGCGCTTTGTTTACATCGTTCACAAGTTCTATAGATGGCGACTTTAGTTCTAAATTTGAATTCAGGAAAAATAAAATAATAGTTATGATTATTATCAGTGCTAGTCATAAATATCCCGGAAACTAAGCATAATAAACTTATCTCCATGCATTTGCACGTGCGACGTTAAGATTTTGTACAAAAGGTTGGCGAGGTAAGACTCGAAAACTAAGATAAGGATTATCAGCGAATTTCACATTGTCTTTTGTAATTGCGGCAGCCGTTGTTCGCACCTTCTGTTTTTTTAACAATAGAGTGACAAATACATATTTAAAGTATTTTCCACTGCGATACCTAGAGTATTCTTTCGCTAAAGTACTAAAACTCCGTCATCATCATCATCATCATCATCATCATCATCATCAGCCTATATTAGTCCACTGCTGGACATATAATAATAAATACTGATTCCGAAAAAGCATTAACTTGAACGTAAAGTCGGTTGAAAACTTAAATTCAATGATTTTCTCAATAACTTGTTTAATTATGAAAGTCAATAATACAGAGGCATAAGGGATAGTGTCTACCCGTCGCGTATAGCTCGACTTTATGTAAATACTTTTCTATTTAGCCACAATAAATTAAAAACTAAAAAAAAAAACACCTCAACCGCGACGGTTGAAAATCAGTAGGTTAATTCCCTAAACATGAGTTAATCTACAAGCATCCATTTTTGACGGCGAATAATTACTTACTCTTTCTTAATTATCTTTTAATTAATTAAGTTCAGTTCTCTTTTACAATAATATCGGCCATTGAAGTATGCATCTGAAGATAAATACTGATTTCTGAATAGTTCGTACCAGGTACAAGAGTAATGGAAATTCATAAGAAATGTACTTCTTCGTTTTAGTTAGTACTTGCTAATTTTGAATATTTAATATTTTTTGATAACTATTGTACCTCATTAGATAGCTAGTACCACCAAGGAAGTTTTTCCAGTGATTTGTACGCTGCATGTCATACATTTATTTAAAAAAAAACACTGTCTTTTAATGAAGTAATTACTTTTTTGAGTCTTTTTATTGGAGTTTTATTAAATAACATGACATGTAGCATTATGTGATTAGGTTTTTGTCATTAAAGAAAAAAAGAAAGAAAAAACGTTAATTTACATACATCTAACAAAAGTACAGAACATAAAAAACACAAATGGACAAAAATAATAAACACTGCACTAATGCCAGATGACGCAAAACGGTTCCGGCTCAGCGTGGTACTGGTTTTGAGGCCAGAGCTGGTCTTACGCCGGAACCATTTGGTGACACCACGGCAGGCCACACAGCCAACACAAATAAAAAATAAAAACATAAAAGAACAGAAAACCCAAAATTATCACAACAAGAAATATTAATATTATTATTACCGCTGACATTTTAGCTTTCAGAAAATATATTAAAGTACATTAAAAAACGGCAAATTATTTTTTTATATCTTTTTTTCCGAACATGTTCCGCAATTCCGAAAAAAACTAAGATCTCAAATATTTCCGAAACTAATAATTTTCGGCCAGGGTACTATAGGTAAATTACTTTCGAGACGTTTTTGCATTTGTAGTAGTATTTGTATATTTACAGGGATCCTAAAATTTTAATTTCATTCTACAGTCAGAAAAAAAAGGTTCGTTACATTTTGAAGAAGAAAATATAATATATATTGCTCTACTATGGCTACTTAAAAGGATTGTATCGAATATCCAGTCACCCTGTATATCTGTTTTTTTTTTATTGTAATGTATTATATTAACGGTACCAAATATTACAATTTGTGCACTGATTAAAAAATTACCCTGTATATTTTTGTTATACAAATATAATATTGTTTACCCAAAACACTGCATAATACTATCCATTACCACGTGGAAAGAAAGCATAACTTAAATTGAATGCAAATAGGAATGAACCTTATGCGCAAGCATTAAGGAATAAAATTCGCACTTACAAATTATGAAGTAACTACATTGACATATTGAACAAGATTTACGTTACGTGGCCCATCACATCACAACACGATGTCGTGATAAAAAATATTGACTAAGAAGTTTTTATGGCTATTGCAACTTTAGCTCTAAAAAGACACATACATTCGTAAAATTATGTTAAACTGAATATACAGAATTAATAACACATGGCATTTGTACACAAAAATAAGAAATATTTTTGAATAAAATCATCTCTCGGGGAGCTATTAGCAAATGAGTGTTAACGACACGTTGTCGTGACCGGCGTCTCGCGCACGCTCTGCGATCACGACAACGTGTTGTGGGTTGCGCTGAATGGGTTAAGTTTGTTCCAGTTTAAACTAATACTATTAATAATTATAAATTAATATTTATTGTTTGTTTTGATATCGGCATCGGCTTGCAACCGTTTATTGACAGCAATTGGAACTTTTGAACTTATTTGAACTCACATCCTCCAAATGAATGTAAAAAAAAATGCGCTCACTGATTATTTATTGTTCGGGCTCTATGCAAATTCTACAATTTACTTCAAAAATTGAGCTCTGAAAAATTATATGATTGATGATATTAAATGATATATAATTACATGAGTAAAAGTTTAATTTTATAGGAAAACCTGCTTTTGTCATAAAATCGCAAACTTTCGCTAAATTAATTATGCTATCGAAATGATTATGTGATTGTTTAAGTGGCCAAACAATTGAAAGTGGCCAAACAGTTTTTGCTATGTTTACTGTCTATACTGGGTGGACGCAGGAGTGGGTAATCCGAACAATAAACATTTTTTTACGTGAACGAACCCTTTTGGTTGCACACAAACAAACATATTTAGAAGTTATCGCTTTTGGGCCCAAGGTTACGTTCAGACGATTATCGCCCTAAAGGTGGAACACCGCGAACGCAGGCGATAGTACATAATTGAAATGAAATAAACTCGTTATGACAGGGGGGAATAAAATAAACTTTTAGATGGTTCTTTGTCTATGATATTTGAGGTTTGTTCCGTCAACTTCCGTCCAAAGAGTACATACCTAATAAAGACGTTTTGATTAATTTGGCAGACAAAATGTCAAAACATACTTCTAATGATAGAAATGAAAACGAATGGTGTGGACCACTCGTTTTTAATTTGTTTATCTCTCGTGCTTCAAAAATACAGTTTCACTGTTTTTGCTCACTTTCGAGTGAAACTTTCGAGCGCTTGAATGTCAAAAATCGCCCCCCGTCCGCCGTATCTCGCTCGCCGCTGGCTGGCGCCCCGCTCTCTCCCCGCCCCGCACCCGCCGCATGCATCCCGCTCCACGACAAGTTCGCGCGTATTTTTAATTAAATTTTCAATTTCTTAAGCGTGACATTAACATGTTTAATTTTGATGAAAACATGATTATAGTACACAAAAACCTATTAATAAACAAAAATTTCACAGTTACGATTTTTAGCTACTGAGTAATTC
Source organism: Tortrix viridana (assembly GCA_963241965.1). Classification (NCBI taxonomy): domain Eukaryota; kingdom Metazoa; phylum Arthropoda; class Insecta; order Lepidoptera; family Tortricidae; genus Tortrix; species Tortrix viridana. The sequence continues at coordinate 33,845,983 of OY725171.1, read as the reverse complement.
AATATTATTAAAACGTTAAAAATAAATGTTTAATTTTTATCTTAAATGTCTTATAAGACGCAATATAGTTTAAATAGATACAATTATCATGGTTACCATTTTTGCTTATCTAGATATTGAGATCAGATGAAAACTGTGAAAAAAAACGTACATGCAGATTTGGTTTCAGTTTAATTTTGCTATTAAGTGATCGCATTCGAATGCACCTCAAAATTATACTAACAAGGTATTTGGTTATCTATTTTGCTTTTAGCAAAAAGTTAGGTAGTTTACAATATCTCATGATTTTTATAATATACGGTTACGACCGCGAATTTTTTAATTAATATAGCTAATTAATATTTGATACTTAACATTAATATCCGATAAAATAATAAAAACAACGGGTTTTTGAATTATGTCCAGGTTAAGCTAATTTGATGCGACTATAAGCGATACTGGTAAGGATCTCATAATATTAATTGGCCAATTTAAGTATATTTTATCAAAATGTTAGAGGTATACGAACAAAATCTCATGATATTTATGCTACAATTTTAAGTTCGGATTATGATATTATTTGTTTATGTGAAACTTGGTTGGATGACTCTCTTAACACAAGGGAATATTTTGATGATAGGTATACAGTTATTCGTAGAGACCGCGTGTCGTCATTTAAGTCCAGATTCGGTAAAGGCCATGGAGGCGGAGTCCTAATAGCAGTATTAAAAACTCTTCACATACAGCATAAGCCTGAGTGACAGACGTCTGTGGAGGATCTTTGGGTACAAATTAAGCTGGCATCGGGTGTATTGAATTTAGCGCTGGTATACCTGCCCTCCTATATTCCTGACGATTTGTTTGGAAACTTTATGAGTAAGTGTGAAGAGGTGAGCTTACATCAGAATAACTGTACTACCTTAATTATTGGGGATTTCAATCAGCCGGGTCTCGGGTGGAAATCGTGTCAAAATAGGCTTCTACCTGACGGATTGAATAACGTCGAAATTACTGAAATCATTGACCTGCTAAACACATGCAATATCCAACAAGAAAATGGAATTAAGAACACAAATGGTGTCATTTTGGATCTTGTTACGTGCAGTGTGGATTTAAATTTAAGGGTCTCGAACACTCAGCCTATCAGTAAAATAGATCCACATCATCCACCACTTGAAGTGAGAGTTGATATTCCTAGTCCCGTCCTGTTAAAAGTGATTAAATGTAATTCTCGTTATCAGTTCAGAAGGACTGATTTTAAGTCGTGTATCCATGATCTTAATCAGGTTGATTGGGAGTCGTTTGAGAATCTTAGTTGTAATGACTTGTTGCAAGTACTTTATAATAAAATTTGGGCAACTATTGATAAACATACTCCAAAATATAGGAACGAACATAATAACTACCCTCCCTGGTATAGTCACTCTTTGATAAAATTTACAAAGGAAAAGTTAAAGTTTCATGCACGATTTAAAATGTATGGAAACCCGCGTGACTTTGATACTTATGCCAGATTAAGATAAAAAATACATAATGTCTATAGAAAACTCAATAACTACAAATATAAAAGCGTTTTGGAGATATACTAAGGACAAGAAATCTAATAACGATATCCCTGACAGTATGCATTATGATAATAAAACTGCTACTAATGGCCAAGATATTGCCAATTTATTTTCAAGATTTTTTGCTTTAGTATACGACTCCTAAGCCTCCTTGTTGTCTACAGTGGAACCATCGAATCACACTTTTGCCGCACCTAGTTTCAGTCTGTCTCATATTCCAATAGATGCTAACACAGTCCTAAAACACCTAAAGATGGTAGATATTAGTAAGGGAGCCGAACCAGATGGTCAGCCTCCCATATTTATCGGAACGTGTGCACCAGCATTAGCTAAACCATTGCAACTTGTCTTTTTGAAGTCCATCTCGGAGCGTATAGTTCCAGATTTATGGAAAATTGGCAGGGTAGTACCTGTTCATAAAACGGGAAATAAACGAAACGAAATTTCAAAAAAGTACCAGCCTTCATCACTATGGAGTATATATTCTATGCTACCATGCAAAACAAACATGAAGTTGAAATGAAAATAGTAGATTGTTCAACAAGGGACTAAAGTAAGCCAGTATGACACGAGATATTTATACTTATGGATTAACTTCGAGAGTCATTATGGCTTTTTAGTCTCGAGTTAAACACTCTACTTTTCACTTCGAATGCGAGGAAAAATAACGACGTTCTATACAAAATTACAATAGCAAAAATATTTGTTCCGCGGTTTTCAATTTTCTTTTCTTTCATAAAGTGACGCTTTAAATGCTTGCATATTTAAGCCAACAGATTCAAACTTGAAAACTATTTTTCCAAAACGAATCAAAATTTATTATGCATGGTCCATGCATAATAAATTAAATTCATACTTAATATAATTAAATTGATTAATTTTCGTAGTCATTAATCGTGTTTCACGAAATTAAATAGTTTTTTTTGTATTTTTGTACATTTGTCATTTTGAGCTTATTTCCACGCCCTAAAATTGTCTTGTAGAACCTTTTTTAAGTATAGTATAGTATTTTACCTTGCACGATGGGGGATGCCGACACAGCGCGGTCATCCAAGTCATCATTTTCATGGATCCGCCGCTTAATTTTCTTCTCAATTCTTTTTATTTTCTTTTGATAATGACCCAAATCTTTTTCTCTCGTTCTTTGAGGCATTTTTATCACCGAACTAAATTATTTTTTGTTTATTTTGTAAGAAGCCGTTGAGTTACCGCGCAAACGTAAAAGAATGACAAATGACATAAAGGACCATAGATAAGACACGGTGTGTTCAGTTTTTTTACAGGGTCTCTAAAAACTGCGTTGGTAACTGACGTGCGTCAAAGAGCTGCTTGGTAAATATTATGTCGAGAATGAAACCGAGTATAATGTATCTTTGATGGTATCCAACTTAGGATTAAAACATTCCTATATATAAGTTGGATATCATCAAAGATATATTATTTCGTTCAAGAAAAAAGGCGTTGAAAAGACGATACAAGACTTTTAACGATACAATGGAAGTTGTTGAACCCGATGTGCTCAAGGATTTCTTAATAATAGAAAATGGTGATCCTAAAATTTTACTTTTTGCATAGTCTTCGGTTTTCGAGAGTGTACCAAACATTAAGCACTTTTTTGCGGATGGAACATTCTTTGTAGTACCGTTTCCCTACTACCAACTTTATACGATACATGGAGACCCCGGAAGCACTGATGATTAGACGTTGAAAATACCGTATTTTTTGCTCTTTTGCCGAATAAAAAGCAAATTACATATGAAAGATTAATCAAATTACTACAAAGTCTGTTAGATTATCTACAATGAGATTGGAGCTATGAACGCAGTAAAATCTACGTTTTCTACAACGGAAATTGGCGGCTGCTTTTATAATTTTTCAAAAGCCGTATGGCGAAAAGCTAAATCACTTGGTTTAACTTACACTAAAGATAAACGTATATACGTAAGTCGTTTAAGGGCAATTTTTCGAGCGTTTCAACTGCCGTCAATCCCATGGCCGCATTAATATCGAAATTACTGTAGCTTTGTAAGCATTTCTAGTTAATTTTTTACAAGATAAGCGAAAATAGCATCAAAAGGTACAGGAATTTCGACATTTATGCGGCCACGGGAATGACGGCAATTGGCTAAGTAAAGTTTTTGGAAGAGATGTACATTTTTTTTTCAATAGTCGTCATCCTAAAGATCAAGGAACTGCGGCTTTTTTATTTTTATTTCCTCTAATATTTTAGAAATATTTTTTTTATGTATTAAGTTGACATTTGTAAACTTTAATGACCGACAAGCTTTTTGCCTTCGTACTTAATGAAAAAGAAAAAAAACTGTCACTTCTGTATCTGTCATTGTCAAGTCAAATCAAAGTAAACAAACGATGCAAACGGCTCTTTTCTGTTTGATTGCGTTTCATGTGATCAGTGTTTATAGAAATATTTTAACGATCTCAGAACGAACTCCGGACTTTCGATTTTGCCACTTTGCTCTACGACCTTTGCACGATATTTGGACTACGATTTATTTTCGACCCCTTTGGCACTGTTTCTTGGACACCGATTTCTTCCTTTCACGGCGACTCTTGCCCTGCTTTTTGATAGCCACGAAAGCACGTTTGAATCGTATAATCCACGCAATGAAAAAAGAGCCGTTGAATTCAATTCAATTCTTTGATAAATATGGCTACTCTCCAGTGTGAGCCGTTGATTTGAATCGTTTGTTTACTTTTGATTTGACTTGACAATGACAGATATAGAAGTGACAGTTTTTTGTTCTTATTTTTCATTAAATACGAAGGCAACAAGCTTGTAGGTCTTTAAAATTTACAAATGTCAACTTAAAAACTAACAAAAATAAGTCTAAAATATTAGAAGAAATAAAAATAAAAGAGCCGCAGTTTCCTTGATCTTTAGGATGACGACTTTAGAAAAAAAAAAATTACATCTTTTACAAAAACTTTACTTAGCCAATTGAAACGCTCGAAGAATAAGCCTTAAAATAGCTTTATCACATCTGCCCGTAAACTATACGCCAGAAGGTTTTGTCGCTGTTACTCAAAGTTATTAAGGTGAAGATATGAAAGAGTTTAGGTAATGAGTACTTTTACAATCAATGGTTGAGCCCGAAGAAAATCCAGACTAAGTTCGAGAATAAATAAAATTTTCGGGAGGAAGCCCAGTTTATTTCATTTCATCAGCCTGTTGAGAGATGAAGCTGAACAACAGGCTCTTTACTTGCATTGCAGTGGGTTAACTTGCATGCGAAACCAAATAGGAAGATGTCGAGACGCAATATTAACATTGATTTACGCATACGAGAAATAGTACTTAGATCATTTCGTACAAGAAGAAATCGATTTGTTCCTGATTCGTCATATTCCTAATTGGACACTTTCCTAACTGGTCATATTCCTAACTCGTCATATTCCTGATTTGTCATATTCCTAACTCGTCATTGTACAGTCAAATGAAATCGCGAACACGTGCTTACAGGATTAATAATAATAAGTATTAGAACAGGATTCTACTAAGTAGTTATACTTTGTACGACGGTTATTAGACAATAATTTAATTAAAAAGAAATGACAAATAATGTAAACAAATTTGTATGAAAATTTTTAGGTTATATATGTCAAACCTAAACTTTTGTCAAACTTTTTATAACTCAAATAAAATTAACAGATATTTTAACGTAAATGGGCTAGCTATTAAAACTGTAAGCTGTTGCCTCGTATAAGATAAAACGAAAATATTATGAACTTAGATTTATTTCTTGTTAAAATATTTTTTAAGATTTAGACTGAACCTAATATTAAAGGCAAACACACATTAAATAAGTGACAATGACATAAACTTCATGATAGACAAGTAGCACTCATCTATTAATGATCTAAATATGTCCTTATGATTTACCACAAAGGATTTCAATAGTAAGTTTGTGCAGGCGAATGTACATGGTATGACTAGTAAGGAATACGGCGAGTCAGGAATATGACGAGTTAGGAATATGACCAGTTAGGAAAGTGTCGAATTAGGAATATGACCAATTAGGAATATGACGAATCAGGAACAAATCGAGAAATCGATGTCTTAGTTTGTTTGAAACGTTTATGTCTTTTAAAATAAATAAATAACTCGATTTAATTTTTATTGGTTTAGCTAACAGTGTGTAAATGCGAAAAAATACATTAAATGTAACTATTTAAAATATTCTGGCCTCTTTGGAAATCATCTGTACTGTAGCATAAATCCTGTCAATTAAGAAGCGCTAATTTTTGTATGACGATGTAAAAAGTTGGATTTATTAAGTTCGATTTCTGCTAAAAATGTTTTTTTAAATGCGGTCATTGTGATCCGAATAAGTAAGAAACATGTAAACTAAGCTGTGTTATTTTTCTAGTCGAGCACATCTTATCACTAGTGTCTGCATATACTGGTGCAATGGTGTGTTACCCGGATACTCACATGTACGAAGGATTTGTCAAACAATCTTATCCATGGATTTTCAAATTTCTGCCCTATTCTACTGCTTTAGGAATTACTACTCAGGTGAGTTTCTAATTAACCGTATCTACTATTTTTAATGTAGTTTACCAAAAAGTGTTTGCCTGTGATTCCAACCGCTATTTCCAACATACTCGTATCCATTGTGTTCATCGATGATGTTTAACATGAACTATTACTTTTGAGCCAGATTTCATACGAACCCGTTGAGCCATTTATACGTTAGTACGTTTTATCCGCCTTAAATGTCGTTTATCGGTTTACCTCGGGAACTATCAAATTTTCCAAGGAAAAAGATGTGTCAGATGTGTGATAAGGACTATCTGTGAGCCAAACTTCACCCAAATCCGTTCAGTCGTTTAGGCGTGATTGCAACATAAACATTCGAACATTGATACAAACTTTCGCATCTATATATATAAAAATCAATTTCCGGGTGTATGTAAGCGCATAACTTGAGAACGGCTTGACTGATATGGCTGGTTTTTTTGTTGTGTTTGTTATTGTCAGGTTAAGGTTCGTATAAAAGATTTTTTTGGATAATACCCGTGCGAAGCCGGGGTGCGTCGCTAGTTTATAACGTTATTAAGATTATACAATTAACATCTTCACAAACTACCACTTTTCATGATATTGGTAGGACAGGATTAGTGAGATACCAACTAAATCTTAAATCTCATTTTGGTCGAGTAGTCGATCGATACGCATCATGTCGTGTGTGTACTCGTACAATTTGCCACCTAATCATTGATTTTCCAGCAGCGATCGTAATCCCATTAACTAGATTTGTTACTATTTAGAGATTTTTTATGTCTTTTTTCAGTTTCTGCATTTTCAAGCAACATTTATATGGAACTTCTCGGATTTGTTTGTGATTACCATGAGTTATTACCTAACTTCACGTCTTGAAAATGTAAATAAGAAGTTGCTTATGGCACAGGGCAAGGTAAAATGATTTAAGTTCTAACGATACTAAAAAAATCTTTAGGAATTAGAATTAAGAATTTTTTATTTCTCAAATAAACAAGTTTACAATATCGGTTGTAAGCAGCTGCATTAGTCATAGACTGTGTCGCAGTGTTTACGCCCTCCTCAGGACCTTATATTCTAACATAGTTTTATTCTAACGTTTTATTATTATTAAATTTAAACATGTGCGTGCGTGTGTATGTGTGTGTGTGTGCTTGGGTGAGTTTAAGTGATTGTATGTGTGGGTGTATGAGTGTGTGTATGTGTGTATGCTGTGCATGGTTATGGATAACTACTTAGTTGTTACACGTTACCTGTGACAGAATTTTCAGTCTCGTCATATGTGAGGTTTTGGAGGTAATTGGTCATTTTAATTTTGCATTCCCGGTACGGCAGTGAATATATATTAATAACTTTATTTATTTTATTGTATAAGGTAGCTGCAAGGTACTCATGATGGCGCCTCGCAAGAGCTACCTGAAATCTTGTTATCGTGCAGACGCGCCCAGCCCGTCGAACATTACTATTCATATGCGTTACATAGGATAAATTTATATGCTTGCGCAATACTATGTTGACTATATAAAGTTGTCTCACAGTTAAAACTTTAGTGGTTGCATACAGATCTGTGGTAGGAAAACGAGTAGGTTTGGATAACATAACTTGAAGAATGACTCTTTGAGCCCTTTCTAGTTTAAGGAAACTAGTTTTTCCAGAGCCACCCCAGACTGTTACGCAATATGAGAGAACAAATTGTGCAAAGGAGAAGTAGATAATCCTAAGAATTTGCTGGTCAACGACCACAGTTTTAAATATATAAATTAGCTTTCTAACCCTCGCGACCGTTGCCTCTACCTGCTGTTTCCAGGACATTAAGCCATCAATAAAAACTCCTAGGTATTTAACGCAATATGAACGAGTCAGTGCAGAGCAGTTACAAAAGTCGTCATTCAAGTTGCATCCATGAGCGCGTACGGAAAATGTTTCATGAGGCAGAGATGATGACTTAGGAGCGAAAGTAATAAACATAGTTTTATTCAGGTTAATAGTCAAAAGGTTATTGTTTTCATGGCGGCTTCAGCATGTGCACGAGCTTAAGTCCAAGTTGCAGCATGGACAAGAAGGGCTGTATCATCCGCATAAGCCAAGACTTGGCAGTTGCTTAGTGAAAGATTACACAGATCATTAACGTAAATCAAGAATAAGGTAGGACCCATGTAATTGCCAATTTTGACTCGCTGCGTTCGACCGCTGAGGTAGCTCTTAAAAATATCGTGTACAAGACCCCGTACCCCGATCAGCTCAAGCTTTTTCAAGAGGATGGGGATAGAAACAGTGTCAAAGGCTTTTGATAAATCTAAAAAAATACCAATTGTTTTACATTTACTGTTAAAGTTATTAATAATAGTGTCAGTGAGTTTAAGTACGGTATCCTCTGTGGATCTGCCACTTCGAAAGCCAAACTGGTTTGAGGCAAGAATAAAATTGAGTAAGCATTTAAATATTTTGTTAACCTATTGTTTATTATTTTCTCAAGAATTTTAGAGAGAGCTGATAGTACGGATATGGGCCTATAGTTAGTGATACTGTTTCTATCTCCACTCTTGTAAATTGGATGTACAAGAGGATTTACTTGTGAACAGATGGAGTGAGTTGAATGAGCATTATGGGTGGTGGGATTATTAAATTGAGAGGCTAGCTCCATTCCAATGTTACTGAAATAGTCATTGACAACGTTAGTAGAATGCTCTGGAGTGATCGCTGTAGATAAGAGATCATCGGCTGTAGATGTGTTACGGTTAAGATTAGTCATATTTTTAATAAGCTTCCAAGTAGCTTTAGAGTCCTTTTTGGCTTTTTGAAACTTAATTTGTTCATAGGCACATTTAACTTTTTAAAAGAGGTTTCCGCAAAAATTTCTATAACGAGTACATGTAAGTCAAGCAATTTGGCTATCGGGTTGTCTTTTAGATAGTCTATACAAATGGTCTCGGTTTCTAATACAACGCAACAGGCCGGGTGTCATCCAGGGTTAAATTATTCGTTTTTTACTAGTAATACTTACGGAGCGCGATTTCTTTTTATAATATTTGTTATCATATTAACCAATTCATTTGCAGCTGTTTCAGCTTCAGTTAAATATAAAATATACGATAAATTATTGCTTTCAAATTCAGTAACACAGGCAGATTCATCGATTATTATTTTATGTTTTGCAGCTTTACGCATTTTCATTTTTCTGTTGCAACAAAAAATGACAGGTGCGTGGTCTGTTATAAACGAGTCAACAACCAGTGTTACGCATGTTGAGTTCGTTTTTTTTCTAGTAGGGAAGATATGAGCGGGCAGCATAGCGTGTGAGGCAGCAAAATCAAGTATGCGTCTGCATTCGGGTCGGTACTCCCAGGCGCTATATTAATACATATTAATATCACCAATAATCACGATAGTTGTAAAACGATTTAGTGACTGTAGAGTGTTATTAAGGGAATCTATAAAGTTAGAGGCATCGCGAGTCGAGGGTGAGCGATAGAGTGCTATTAATGCTATTTCATTAGATAAGTTCAAGATGAGACAATTGCTGTCATTCACTGTTGGTTTGACCACTGTACAGGCTAAGTCAGTCTTGACATACGCAACCACACCGTCATTTTGGTTCGTAAATCCAGTTTTAAATGACGCGTACCCAGGTAAGTTTGGTAAATAGGAACATTTGCTGAGCCAGCATTCACCCAAAACCAAAATGTAAAGATAAAATTTATACGTGTCAGTAGCACCTGCAGCTCATTAAAGTTGCATCCAATGCTTCTAATGTTGAGATGCAATACTGTCAACGAGTCATTTATACATGGGAAGTTTACAGATGCAGATACAGACGTACACCTGTTCACCTGTAAACTGTGTAAATCACCTCCCATGTATTAAATATCTATTGAACAGATCCTTGTGACAACACGAAGGAAAACGAATGAATACCTATTAGCACATCTCTTTCTAACTCGTTATGAATGCCATAAATAGAAAAAGGTCAAATATGTCTTTTGCTGTTTCTTATAGTCCGGTTTCTATGCAGGGTACTTAATCTTATTTTGTATTAAGGCTTATAATGGCCATGTGTTTACTCTCTATGGTCTCTTGATCTTCTCCGATTAGCTTAATAGATTTGAACGATTTATTTCATTACTCTAGCCACACCGGATAAAATTCTCTGACCCGCTTAGTAATAAAAGGTAACAAAAGTCAGAACGGGACACTTTTATCTAAACCTTAATTAAGCATTAAGTCTTACGTTAGAATATGGAATTGATGTATTAATTTCCCTAACACCTGTCAAATTTTATCTGGCTTAAGCATGCTAAGGCCCCTGGTCGGTTTTTTTTGTAATCTTCAATGTACAGACTTTTTGGTCTTAACGATTTTATTATACATATGTATAGATTAGAGGGTTTAAGACCAATCAGGGTAACAAATACTAGAACATAACCGCCGCTAGAGCGACATATTAGGCCGAATAGAGACGCGATCATGAGGGGATAGATTGACGATTCTTTTGGGTAGTTGTATGTTATGTAAACCATGAAAAATATAAATGCAATAATTATGCGGAAAACCTAAAAATAATCAAGAATATAATATACTTAGGTAAAAGTAAGACATTTAAAATATATTTGTCAGGAAAGTAACGTGAACCGATATTTATCGATAGTAAAATAACATCACGGAAATAGGAAGTGGGAAGGTTGGTAGGAAGGAAGAAAAAAGAGAAAAGAGAGGACACGAGATCGGTTTTGGGGGAAGGACGCGCGTCGGTGGAAAAGAGGGTTGTTTATTGTGATCGTGAGGAGAGGATGCTGGCAATTGAGGAGGTGATGGAGCCCTGTCGGATTAGGAGACGGACAACGTATGAATGAGGGTCCCGTAGGAAATAGGGAATGATAGCGAAGCGACTTGGAAATCGAAGCTTGAAACATCAGTTTTAAGCTCCAGGTATTTTAGGAACGGTTAGGCTGTTATGAACACCTTCAATACCAAACAATTTTGTTTCTGCTTTTAGAGGATTCACCTTGGTTTTAATTTACCATGGTTTTACTTTGTCAAGGATTATTTTAGTACGTGAGGCGGTAATGGCGGCTGTAAAGCTATAGGGAATTTGTTACTCAACCATCGATTCAAAGTTGGTATGAATATCTAATCGTAACATATTTTGATGAACCTTTTTTACGTATACTACAACATATCAGATTACACATTCTCTCTCGCTCTAAACTCATTTACTACACGTCATTTACTACTACACACTTCAACCTTATTTTCTGTACCTGAAGTAACCAGTACGTAGACATTACCTACTATACTCGTATTACTTCAAAACATCCATACTTATAAACATCCTATGTTTATATAAAATTGAGTTTTATTGTAGGGAGTTTTATCAGGGAAGTTCTTTGGAGAAACTGGAGAGGATTCGCGAATTTGGCCATTGGCGAATGTGTATTACACATTTATCAGAGTTAAAATCAGTCGTTCAGTTGAAGAGATTTCATTTCTTCTCAAAGTCTACTTACTTGAACGTTGTGTTTGTCTGTTTGTCAAATTATTGGATTATATTCAAGAATTTGATGTCAGAACGACACTGGCAGTCATTTTGAATTCTTCAGGCAGAGTTCTTGTCAGAATTTAGAATTTTCTATATTATGTAGGCATTCAGCGGTCTCACTTTACTATCCACAACACACTCCAATTCACCAAACGTTTACATTTACTAATTTCCTTGTATTAAGGTTGATAAAAGAGGTTTTTTAAGAGATAAGTCACCTAGGGCGGTTTACTTGTTTCCCTGTTATACTATTATAGTTAACATTCATACTTACTTATTTACTTTCATATTCACTTCCAGTTACAATAAACGAAATCATAGTTAACATGATCATCATCATCATATATTATCACTTATCAGTAACATGATATCTACTACTGAAGCTCTTAACAAGATCTCATATTTAGCATTTCAGTATTACTTCATATTAGCTAACCCTAAACTATTAATTACTTACAATTATTATAATAAAAGTTTAACTTGTTTTAAATCTAAATTGAAAAAATATTTACACGATCACCAATTCACTCAAGAAACATTAAAACACGACACGAGCGGAATATGAGCGATATTTTTTCTATAATCGTTTTTTGTACGAACCGGTATTTTATGTCCCATGCGCAATGCAGATGATACATGTTGAAAATTTGTTGTATTTTTTCTGTTTTCCATTGCTTCGTTTAGCTACGGCGAACCCACCAGTTGTGGGTGGTTGTGAGCTGTTCTTGTTGTTAATGTCACCATGTCACCGTCTGATTATTCTTAAAAGTTAGAGATATTTATGCGAATTGAATTGAATCGTTAAAATGAGTGTTGGTTATTAGTACTCATACAGAATTTGGAGACAAGTTGCGAATAAGTTGATTTTGTAACCACTTTTCATAATTTACATTACGTGTTCATGGCATCGTGATAACCACCGGTCTTATCAGTAGACTTGTACATAAGCAGAGCAACCGGAACAAATCCTTTGGCACTACCTGCATGTACGTACAATAATAAGAAATTGGCCTTTTTAAATTAACTGTTTCACTCCTTTATCCGTGGAATCCACCCAGCATTTTCCTGTTAAATGGGATGTATGAACATATTTTGTGTTTCGTCCGTGTACACAATATCTCTCCCTTCAGATCTATACTTTCTTATTAAGTCCAGATACTTTACTCTTTTTAGTCTTACGTCATCTTTTCCATCAGCATTCTTCTATTGTTTGTAATTTTCTTGAATCGAAAACCCATTTGGCGAAGTATCTTTCTTAATGTAAAATTACAGCCTTTAAAATTCATCGTTTCCATCAATTTGGACTTTAGGGCCTGGATCGTAGGAACTAGTTTATAAATCAGATGGAAATTATAAACCATACGTCGTATTACTGCGTAATCAAAGTCATCAAGATCTAGACAGAAAATTTTGCGTGGTCTACCTAACCTAACATTATTTGGATTAGAATTTTTATTCTTTTTGTTTTCTTCTTCCTTGTTTATTACTTTTCTTATTGTTGGCCGAGAAATGCCCGTTGCATCTGAAATTCGTTGTTGAACTTTGCCAAAATATTGAGATTCATTGCTATTTCCGAATTTGCTATTTTCTACTTAAGTTAATTGAGAGAGCACGATAAATATAAACTTTTCCGATAAAACACAATAGAAACTTATGATGCACTACGTCTGTATACCCAATTTTAGACAGTTCCGATAACAGAAATCGTTCAAAAGTTTCTTGCAAGCCTAGTTTCATTAATACCGTTCTAAGTTGAGCCCGTGAAGTAAGACCTTGAACCAGTTAATCACTACCTGTTAATACCACCTTACAGGTTTAGATAACCACTTACTTATATTTCTTTTTTCATCAGTATTTCTCCGAGCTGTTCTGGCGAACAACGCGCGAGGATTATGGCCGCGCCACACAGCTAGTGCGGAAACTCGACGAAGTCATAAGCGGGATAGTATTTATTTCATTTTCGAACAACCTTTTTTTCATTTGTCTTCAACTTTTTAACACATTAGAGTGAGTATCCGCTTGTTCAGCTTACCGGTATTACAAAATTATATTTAAAACGTTGATGAATCTCTATACTGACAGTTTTTTAAGCAGTTACAGTTACTTTGATTGTTTAGTCTTGTTGATTGTTTAATGTAAAATTAGTTTTTAAATTTATTGCCTATGCTTCATACCGTTATAGGTATGAAAAGAAAGTTAAAAAACCGGCCAAGTGCGAGTCGGTCTCGCATACGAAGGGTTCCGTACCATCGTACAAGACAAGAGAGAGAGAGAGAGTAAAGCAAAAAACGCCGAAAAAACCACGTTTCTTTTTATGGTCCCTAACAGCAATAAAAATACACTATTTACACACTCGTTGTAAATTTCAACTATCTACTTATTACGTTGACAGACAGACGGATGGACAGCGGAGGTTAAGTTATAGGGTTCCGTCAGCACCCTCTGGGCACGAACCCTAAAAAATCGGCGGACCACTAAATACTACAACTATTCCCAATTTGTTCAAAATCTTAAAGCTATCATATTTTCAGAGATGGAATAAAAGGAACGGGGGAGTGTCGAGGAAATCATGAAAGGTTTGGGTTAGCATCTTTAATTTTACTTACTACTTACGTAATAATAATATTATAGTCAAGGCACACAAATCAGCAATATTTATTCAAGAACTGCAGGAGATTAATGAGTATGTCGTTCTTATTACAGAAAAAGACCCTTCGGTGGCTACGAGGCTGCGGCGTACTTTTTATTCTCACTTGTTTACCTGATCAGTCGCTCTATAGCCGTATCACTGATCGCGTCGCAAGTGAATACTGCGTCTACAGTGCCTGCGCCTGTGTTGTACGATGTTCCGTCGCCGGTATATTGTATAGAGGTAAACAGATTTTATAATCTCAATCGCAGTTTTAAAAAAATACAAAAAGACATCAAAGAATTATTCTACTGTTTTGTACGTTTTTAAGGTTCAAAGATTTATTGACCACGTAAATGGAGAAAAAGTTGCTCTAAGCGGATTGCAATTTTTTACGGTAACTCGTGGATTACTTTTGACAGTGAGTTTACTTATAATAAAACACTGTTTCGATTTAAAATAAAAATAATGTTGCATACTTGTAGGTACATTATTATCATAATTTTGACCTCGCTAGGAGTATTTGGTATCTGCATCCAATTTAGTATGTAACCGGACCAAAATCAAATCTTCAAACTGGTAGATGGTTAAGTTGTGTATAATTGTAATAACGCACTTTTCGTTAGCATCAATAAAATCACTTCTGCAGTTTTTTTTCTAGAAATAACTATAAATCCAATCGTAAGAGGTGTCATAAAAAATATTTTATAATATCACTGTGACACTGGGTGGGTCAGGGTTCCATTTTGCGAATAGTATAGTATCTCTTCTTTGCATACGGTTAACTTTCCTTGTAACACCCTGTGTAGCCATAATACCAAGAAATATTTAAAGGTTGCGAATTAAAACTCTACTTGGCGGTTAGTATGACGCACTCTCACAATTTTATGGGTTCCACAGGGTGGCTTTTCTCGAAAACTATGAAACTAAATAGAAACAGACAGAAGAAATTTGAAATTTGGTTCTTTATAACACTTAAACACATCGATAGTCAAAAAAAATAAAAAAGTACTTTAGCTTAAAATCTTTAGCTTTAGCTTAAAAAGTACTTTAGTAATTCAGCTTCATCCGCAGAAAAAACCGGTCAAGTGCAAGTCAGACTCGCGCACCGAGATATACTCGTAGATAGATTTAGATAGAGATCTAAATCTATCTACGAGTATATCTCATAAAACTCTCTTTTGCCAAGGGGCTATTCATTTATTACCTAAGACGATTTGGGGGGGAGGGGGTATGAACAAGTCTTATTTTTTCTTACATGGGGGTATGAGGGGTTGTTCTTACGTAAGATCACAAATGCAATCAAAAATTAAAGCGTTTTCGCGTTATGCCAATTAAGCAGAGTTGCGTACAATACTTTATTTACACTCATATTATAAATCATCTATGAGTATGAACAAAAAAATATACAAATAGGTAATTATGTTGTTGACATTTCATCTTGATTGATGCTTCATCTCGAGTGACGTGAGAAAATGTCGCTAAATGAAATTGTATCGTGATTCGAATAAATTCGAAATTTGAAAACCATAACAGTATCGGCAGCGAACTCGTAGAATGAACCTTACATTACAACCACTACATAAGATTTTACACCGCGACAGCAACACGCGACAGCAACACGCGACATCAACACGCGACTGCGACTGACGTAAAGCTAGTTATAACCTACCTACAGTTTCTGAAAACGTTGTAGATGTTTTACGATATGGGTGTAGATAAAGACATTTCATAAGAGCTATCCATACATCATTAACTTAAATTTTCGATATTATGTTATTTGAATCTACAGTTCCGTATTATACAATGGCTACTTATAGCCATAGTAACAAATTATAGCACTGAAAAGCGCTTCCTAAAGAAATATGTCTAGTCGTTATTGGGGCGTGTCTCATATTTCTGCCCATCCTCATTTGTTGCATTTTTCTGTTTTTTTTTTATTTCTAGCCGAAATATAATTATCAGCCACAATTTTAATATGATTTAAATTTATGATTTTTTGGATCCATAACGCATGTCTGATGATGATGGGATTTTATGGATCCATAACGCATGTCTTTTAGCAATGTCACAACACTATTATTTACAGCTGCTATTTTCGCTTCTTCATTACCTTCTTGCAAAGGAAGTCTGGCTAAAACTTGATTGCAATCCAATGGGACATTGCCACATTTTCTAAATCCGGCTTTAATATTTTTTTCAGCATTCACACTTAGTTCATCCATTAACAATTTTAGCAACGATGGAAAACACCCCTTTGGGACACAGGCTTGCATTCTTCCACCTTCGCTTTTTTTCCATTTGTCCAATAAGTGACGCCAAATCATTTTCATGGGTCTGAATACTGCCACGTCTAAGGGCTGAGTAAGGTGCGTCGAATTTGCGGGAAGAAAAATAAAATTGATGTTTTTTTCTTGGCACAGTTTTATAACATCAATTGATAAATGTGACGACAAATTGTCACCTATAAAAATTTTCTTACCATCTTTCTCTTCCAAAAAAGGTATCACTATTGTTTTAACCCAATCCTCAAATATGTTGCCATCAAACCAGCCAGATGAAGACCGGTTATACCTTGCATTATGCGGCCCCCTCGTTGTCCACGAATCGTATAAATAAACTGCCTTGTAAACGACATAAGGCGGCAGGAAATTACCATCTGCTGTGGCTGCCATCATTACAGATGTTGAACCTTTAGAATGATTGATGACACGTTCTGGATACTTGCACCCTCGTTTTACTATTTATTACCTTCTTACGACCGGGATCATCAGTAAGGTTCGTTTCATCATAGTTAATTATATTTTGGATTGGGACGTTCTCTAAAGACTTTGCCAATTCGCCAAAATATTCTTTTACCGTGTCTGAAGAGATAGCCGCCCTAGATCGTTTAATGTTCTGACATATTCTTTGAGATATTTTATCTGCATGTCTCTTCAAAAATCCGTTAATATAGTCTATTCCAGGGATGTTATTTTTGAATATTGTGTGCTTGATATTCATTGAGTCTAGATACATTTTTATAATACATCTAAGCTCTGCTGTATCTAGCGGGTAGCCCCAGTCGCCGCAGATATTTAAATTTTCTACTATTATTAGCTCTTCTTCTTTGGTAAGTGCCGTTGGCCTACCATGGGGTTTTATTTCACGGTTTTTATGGCGGCATAGTACTGATTTTGATATGTTATATTTTTCAGCTACATAATTAAGCTATTATTGGTAGATGCTATCTCGTCCAGAGCTTGTTCTATTATTAGATTGTCGTATTTTTTATAACGTTTAGCTCCTGGTTTGGCTACGTAGTTGCGAGGCATACTGAAAAACATTAAAACATTAACCTTTTTGATCAAAAATGTTATCAACGCCCGTTTGAACAAAGAAAAAATCAAAAACAAAAAAAAAATACATAAGACAGTATTTATTTAAGCGACTACTTATTAAAGCAGATTAATATGAATTTTCCATTATGCAGGTAGTTGACCATTAAGGAAAAACATGCCTTATAGATTTTACCTTATAGAACAATTATATTTTCATGTCCTATATTTATTTTGAACGTATACATTGTAAACTTATGCATTTTGAATGTATTTATTATGATATGTACCGAACAGTTAACATAACAGTGATAATTACATTAGCCATAGAATACCTAAATGAAAGGCTATAGCCGGGTTTCCATAGTAAGTCGGCCCTTACATCAAATGGGCTCGAGGATTTTTTTGTGAGTACCTCTTGTATTGAAAAATATTTTAGTCGTGTATGAACATCCTACTTGTAAAAGTTTTTGACTTATGATTTTCCCAAGTTTTCTTTAATGTTTGTTTTTTCCGAATGTATTCAAGCGATTTGCTTCAAATTTTGAAATAATGTTCTTTAGATAGATTTGCATCGCTACCCAAAAAACGAATACTAGTTACTTGCTACTTTCCAAATAAAGGGTCTGGCTGAATATGAAATATTCTTATGCACGTTTATTTGTCTTGTTATTATTGGTTAGGGTGATTAATAAGAGATTATTTAAAGTGAAATAATATTTATTATATTATTACTTAGGAGAGTCGTGTTCTCAACTAGACTGTGCGATCGATACGGGGTGTCCCGGAGAACTAAATATAAGCAAACATACTGGCTTAGATGAAACGCTTATGAAAAACAAGGAACACTTGAGACTGTAAATTATTATCCATACGAGAGAAAGAGAACGTCTAGCTAACTACTAGATTGAGTAGGACAGGTTTATTTTTGTGAATTCCAACAGTTATAAGATATAATTTTACCGAATATTAACCCTTAACTGCTTCACCTTTCACCTAGTCACCTTTCTAACAAAAAGGCGGTCAAGTGCAAGTCGGGTTCCGCACAAACTTTTAGGTATGCAAATAGTTCATAAATCACGGGAATCGAGTCTCAAAGATTTTTCCCTCTTTTTCCAAGTTTTCCCTTGGAGCTGTGAAAAAGTCAAAAACAAAGATTACTTACTTAAAGATACGGCCGTTTATGCCGCATATTCAAGGGAATCTCAAGGGAATCAAAATCTATAGGATACTTCCCGTTGACTTAGAATCATAAAATGTACCAAGGAGCAATGTCTCAGAGCACAAGTCAAGGAAAAAATCCGAAAACCGTTAATTTGTGGTTATTTTACATAATAAATCATGCCCAGTATTAGCTGACACTCACTTAGTATGAGGTACGGAACCCTAAAAAAAACTACATAAATCAAAATTGGTCCATCGGTTTAGGAGCTACGATGTTACAGATAGATACACAGATACACACATACATTTTTTTGCGTCGGGGGTTAAATATAAAAGTCTGAACGCGAAGAGGTCCCATGAAGCGAGTTGCGTTGCGGGCGCGCGGCTGCGTCTCCAGCCGCGTTCCCAACGTATGTATATGAGTAACAAACATGACGTTGATCCAAACGAATATTTTTGAAAAAAATATATGTGATAGAATATAAAATTATATATAATATATCAAAATATGGTAGGTGTCGCTAACTCGCAAGTAGTAAAAAAAAAATAAAAAAAACTTAAATAGCAAAATTTGTCTAGTTAAAAAAACCTTAGGAATCAAATTTTTTTTTATTTAATGTATTTTAAATATACTTGTAAAATATCCAAATAACAAGTGAATCGGTTTAGTAGTTTAGGTAAAAAAAAAACTGTTTTTTTTTTTTAATTTTTCCCAAACCGCAAGCAGATAAGGGTTAATATTCGGTAAAATTATAACAAGACAAATAAACGTGCATAAGAATATTTCATATTCAGCCAAGGGCGATTTTACTATGGCAATCCGGCCAGACCCTTTGATTCGACAAATGATCGAAACTTACGGTCCACAGCAGATTCATCGTTCCTTACCAGAACCTTGTAATAATAATCCGCTCCGCTATGTACCGCCTAAAATTATAAAACAAATGCCACATCAAGGCGAAAAATACAGACGATGCAAACAATGCAGTACACAAAAAATTCGGAAACAAACACGAAACATGTGCAAAGCATGTAACGTGACTTTGTGCGTAACGCCATGCTTTGAAAATTATCACAGCGACGCATAAATATTAAGCTTCCTCTTTAGTTACTATATTTTTTCTAGTTGAAAATATTCATTTATTTTAAAACAAAACTCAAATTGTCATTAAAGTCATTGTAATTGGTAATTGAGCGTGAAGATAAGAAATTATTTCAAATTTAGTTTATTTGAAGATGAATAATTATAAGAAAGTATTAGAGCGATTATTTTGTAAAACAAAAAACCCGGAACGTCTTAACAGTTTGTGTTTGACAAAGCTTATTCAAGACATGAGACCATATGTCGACGTCCTTTTGAGAAAGAAGGAAATCTCATTTTTGGACAATGTAGGGTAACAAGAGAATAATATTTACGAGTACCTCCCAAGCCTTTGCTCGATGCGTCAGTATGCACTTCTGTCTGAGCATACGGATCGTAAATCCTCAACACTGGTCTTTGTGTAAGTATCTCCTTTATTTGTCGAAAAGCTGTTTCACACTCATTGATCCACACAAAATCAGTGTCTTTTTTTAACAACTCATAAAGTGGACTAACCTTAGTGGCAAAATTGTCAACAAATCTTCTAAAATATCCCGCCAGGCCTAAGAACTGTCGTAGTTGTTTCACCGACTTCGGTACTAAAGCCTTTGTCAAACATTCGATTTTTGGATTGCTGGGCGTCACCGTGCCCGCGGTAATTTCTCTTCCAAGATATTCGATCTTTGTTTGAAATAAATGGCATTTGTCAAGATTTAATGTCAAACCAGCCTTCAATAATCTTGACAAAACAAGCTCTAATCTCTGAAAAGCTTGATCTTAATTTTTTGCTGATATTAATATGTCATCGATGTACACTAATACTCCTTCAAGTTCCGCTAGTACAGTATTGAGCGTTCTTTGAAACACTGAAGGTGCATTTGCCAATCCAAAAGGTGTCCTCAAAAATTCATATTGTCCGTCAGGAGTCACAAACGACGTTTTTTCGATTAACTGTTCCTTCACAGGCACTAAGTAAAAACATGACTTCAAATCAAGTGTTGTAAAGTAAATTCCTTTACTCAAAGTATCAATATGATCTTCTATCCGTGGAAGGGGGTATCGATCTTTTACGGTGATATTGTTTAAGCCACAAAAATCAACACACAATCGATTTTCTCCCCCTTTCTTCTTAACAAGCAAAATAGGACTCGCATATGGTGAATTACTTGGTCGTATAATGCTAGCTTCCAGTAATTCACTTATTATCTTTTTCACAACTTCTCTCTCTGTTTGAGCAAGTCTTCGAGGTCTTGTGAACTGCGGATCGTCTTTTGTTAATTTGATAAAGAGCTTTGACACATTAGAACAACCAATGTCATTTAATGACGTAGATACACAGCCTCGGTATTTTATCATTAATTCCTTAAATTGTTCATGATGCTTCACAGAAAGAGCTCCAGTTTCAATATGTCCCAGCTCTACCGTTGTCATTACAAAGTGCCGATCAGCTTGACACTCTGCCTCATAATTAATTCGAACGCCTTTTCGGTCCGCTATTATCTTTATCCCCGAGCACTTTAATAAAAAAGCCGTGGTAGCCTAATGGTTTGAAAAAAGCCGTGGTAGCCTAATGGTTTGACATGCCGATTCTTATGCATAGGGTCGTGGGTTCGAACCCGGGCTCGCACCTCTAAGTTTTTCGGAATTTATGTGCGAAATATAATTTGTAAATTTACCATGAGCTTTTCGGTGAAGGAAAACATCGTGAAGAAACCTGCAAAACACCTGCAAAGCAATTTGACGGTGTGTCGAAGTTCCCAAACAGCACTGGGCCCGCGTGGGAACTATAGCCCAAACCCTCTCATTGTGAGTGGAGGCCTGTGCCCAGCAGTGGGACGTATATAGGCTGGATTATTATTCCAATGCTACTTGGAGCGTTTTTATAATTCACGCCTAAATAGACGCCTTTCAAAATTAATTTCAGAAAAATGTTTCAACCTACTTGGATCACTACTATGATTTAGCCATAAAAAGAAATAGTAACGTTCCATGCTTCTTAGAACGTTTTTGTGAATTCAGCCCTAAACGGGTGCCTTTCAAAATAGATTTTTCAAAAACGTTCCAGGCTACTTGAAACATTTTTATGAACACTTCCGATCTCTCCCGATAAATGTCGAGAATTGCCGAGTGTCAAAGTGGAAATAAGTAATCGTACTGTACCACGATCGTGTTATGGTTTCAGCGCCAACTCAATTTTGAAATTTGACACGAGACATTGACATTTCATTTGGTTTTTTTTCCTCGCTCAATCGAGGTTTTGTGGTTTTTTTCGCTTCATTTTTAAATATTAACGAAGTAAATTAAATAATATATCATAATGAATGTGAAATAATGTAAACTTGTCAAATTTATAATAAAAATGACACAATTTAATTTGGTAGTCATTTTTTTGCGTTCTAGTAACACTCAAACATGTTTGTTTAGTCTTTGGCCTTATCGTTATTTTTCTATTGTGGTTCAATTGCGTTTCTATTTATATTAAGGTATTGTTTTGTTTATAAGATAGTAGAATGGCTTATTTGTCCACAGTAGAAACTGAACGAGAATAGTATATTGTTACGTACGTAGGGGTAGGTAACTGATAGAAATACACAATTAAACCGATAATTAAGAGCTAGACTTTATTAACGCACTCACTAAGCCGTTACAAACAATAATCGCACAATAAACTCGTAGTCGCTTCTTATTCACACTTGTATCACTCGTAAAGCTTTCCAAGTAAGACTGCTCGACGGCTCGGGCCGGTCGCCTTATATACCCCAGTCCAAGACAATTCCTGAAGGCCTTTCTAGAATGTTCGACGTACTTCAATCCGCCGTCGGGAATGTTCTAGTAGTCGTTGCTGGAATGTTCTTGTTCGCGACGTTTCTGGAAGGTTCTATGTATAACTGTCTCTTTTATGGTCGCGACGATTCTGGAAGGTTCCATGTCTTGCTGTCTCTTTCTAAATCGGGTCACCTGTTTCACATGCTTCTGGAAGGTTCTCAATATTGCTATCTCTTTCTAATCATGCTATCTCTTTCACTCTTTCTGGAAAATTCGCCATATACTGAAATGTACTTCAAAGACCCATAAGGGGTCCTGAAAACGCCTGAAAACGGGTTTTCAGGTTATGGCGTAATCTGGTAGAGGGTTGCCTGAAACGGCCTGAAAACATGTTTCAGGCACCTGAAAACAACGGCAACTTGGTCGAAATTTTGATAATCTGGTATGTGATAGAGCTACCTCTGAAACCGACTGAAACGATATTTCAGCCTGCTGACAACGCTTCCAAAGCACTGAAAATCGCGATTGAAGTTAAACACCTTAATTCACCGGCGTAACAATATTTATCGAATCTTAATAGATTCTTAAAATATGCGCATTAGTAGAATTGAACCCCTGGATAGGGCTTACTAGTTCGCTTAGCTGTCATATAGCGACGAGTAATAACCTTGCTATTCAGCGCTAGATGGCGCCAAAAAGGTTCTATATTGTAGCAACATTCGTGCCACATCCTTTATAATTACATAATTTACTTAAAACGTTGATATTAATGTTAGAATAGAATATTTTATTTATTTATTGGTATTGGGTTTGCTCTTGACTAACTCTTGCCCTTGGAGGACGAAGATTCAGTCTACAATGTAGCGAGCCCACCCAGAAGATGCCTATTCACCCTAACTTTAAATAGGTTCAGATAGTATGCACTCGGAAATACAGACGCCGGAAGCGCATTCCACTCTTTTGCAGTACGCATTAGGAAAAATGATGCAAAGCGCTTCGTTCAAAAAGGCGGAATTTGAACCAGGTACGGATGGCATCCCGCGGTGCGCCTGGAAGTCCGATGGTAGAAAGGAGACGGCAGTATTAGCTCGTGGAGCTCCTGGCCACACTCCCCGAAGTTCAGTCTGTACAATACCGACAAGCAGGCAACTTTCCGGCGGTGAGCTAGGCTGTGAAGTTTAGCTTTTTCAAGAAAGTCGTGGCCGATGAGTCTCTTAGCTCTGCGTTACATCGAGTCAAGTATGGCTAGTTGGTATTTAGCTAGTGACTGCAGTACTCCATGCCTGATCGGACCTGAGCTTTGTAGAAGGATAAAAGCTGTCCAGGCGTGAAGAACCGCTTCACCCTATTTAGGATGCCCAGCGTTTTGGCCGCGGTTTGCGCTTTGTACTCGATGGTGGCACCAAAGTTGAGATTGGACGTCAAGTCCATGCCGAGAAGCTCGCGACGGTCGGTAATAGGCACAGATGTACTTCGGAAAGAAGGGGTCATGCTGAAAACATGCTGAACTGACTCGTTTTTGGCAGTGAATAGACACGCCTGTGTTTTGGTGGCGTTGAAACTGACTAAATTTTTGTCACCCCACTAGGAGACAAGATTTAAAGTCAGATCCGTTCACTTTTATCTGTCACTAAATCTTCTTCAATGAGCATTACATACATTTTTTCATACTATGTATGCATATGAGGAAACCTATAAAACTAGTTTTTCTACTGCTTTTAATAACAAGAGTTCCATCGATAGGCTTCAAAGAATTTATGTAATAGGTATTTAGTACTGCTCAAAATATTGAATCATCATCATCATCATCATCAGCCGTAAGACGTCCACTGATGGACAAAGGCCTTCCCCAAGGTTTTCCACAACGACCGGTCCTCTGCTGCTGTCATCCAGCGGTTTCCCGCGACCTTTATCAGATCGTCGGTCCACCTTGTGGAAGGCCTGCCGACACTTCGTCTCTCAGTTCGCGGTCGCCACTCTAGAACCTTTCCGCTCCAACGGCCATCGGTTCTACGAGCAATGTGCCCCGCCCACTGCCACTTAAGGTTTGCTATTCGGTGAGCTATATCTGTTACTTTAGTTCTCCTGCGGATCTCCTCATTCCTAATTCGATCTCGCAAGGAGACACCCAGCATAGCTCTTTCCATCGCCCTTTGAGTAACCTTGAGCCTTCTTATGAGGCCCATTGTAAGCGACCATGTCTCAGATCCATATGTCATCACTGGCAATACACACTGATCAAAGACTTTTGTCTTGAGGCACTGTGGTATTTGGGACGAGAAGATAGTGCGTAGCTTACCGAACGCTGCCCAGCCGAGTTGGATTCGACGATTAACCTCTTTCTCGAGTTGGACTTACCTAACTGGATTCTTTGTCCTAGGTATACATAGTCGTCAACAACTTCGAGAGCAGAGTCTCCAACTTTGACAGGAGTCAAAATCAAATATTTATTCAGTAAATTGGCCACATACGGGCTCTTTTACACGTCAGTAATATAGAGTGAATCTACCAGCGCTTCGGACAAGACCATCATTGCGGAGAAGAAGCGCCGCAAGAAACTCCAGCAGAAGGTCATTTTTTTTTATATAAAATACAATAATACTTAAAAGTAAGTTACATTACAAGGTAATAAAGTAACAAATATTAATTATTAGAACTAGCACAAATGAAAACATTACAAATGTAAGGACAAATACGTTACACTAAATGTAATGACTAGGAGAACAACACGACGAGGTCTCTTCGTCAAAAGCCATAACTAGAATAATTAACTGGACAAGTCCTTGCAGACGTGAACAGACCGGACCCCATAAACAGTACCCGTTCACGAGTATGACGCGTATCTCAGCCATCGCCTCCCTCAACCATATGTTCGGGAAGGTGGCGACCCGAGTGGGTACGACATGGACATTTGACATGATTTTCGTCTTGTCCATGTTCATTTTAAGACCCACTTGTTGAGACTACTGAGGCCATCGAGCATTGTACGGAGGTCTTCCAGGGTCTCAGCCATGACGACAATATCGTCGGCGAATCGAAGGTGAGTGATGTATTCGCCATTTATGTTGATACCAAAACTCCCCCAGTCCAGAAGCTTGAAAGCGTCTTCCAATGCAGCAGTAAACAGTTTCAGAGATATTACATCTCCCTGTCTCACTCCTCGCTGCAATTGGATAGGCTTCGAGTTCTGGTCCTGAAGGCGAACTGACATAGTGGCGTTTCTATACAAACACTTTAACACCTCGATGTACCGATACTCGATTTGGCACCGCTGAAGAGACTGCAGTACAGCCCATGTCTCGATCGAATCGAAGGCTTTTTCATAGTCCACAAACGCTAAGCATAGTGGCTGGTTATACTCCTCGGTCTTCTGTATAACCTGCCGCAGCGTGTGGATGTGATCTATAGTGCTAAAGCCTTTTCGGAAACCGGCTTGTTCGGTAGGCTGGAAGTCGTCAAACCTGCGTGCGAGACGATTCGTAATGACTCTAGAGAACAGCTTATAGACATGACTCAGGAGCGTGATGGGTCTATAATTCTTCAGTTGGGTATTATCACCCTTTTTGAAGAAAATAACCACCACGCCCCTGTGCCATGCTTGCAGCGTTTTACCCTGGGCTATGACGGAATCAAATAGCTTCTGAAGAGCTTTTAAAACCGGTGATCCACCTGCTTTCAGAAGCTCAGCCGTAATTCCGTCATCACCCGGTGCCTTGCTGTTCTTAAGCTGTTTTAGAGCCACTCTAATCTCGTACAGGCTAACGTCCGGGATGTCTTGGGTGTAGTGTCGGGACAACCTAGCTCTTGGGTCTTCTGCTAGGTTGCTGACAGGTAGGCGTGTTGTCGTGTACAGCTGTCCGTAGAACTTCTCTATCTCTTCCAAAAGCTCGGGCTTCGACGATATGATCCTGCCCTCATCGGTCTTCAGCCTCATCAGCTGGCTCTGCCCAATAGACAAATCTCTTTTAAACACTTTAGAGCCCTTGTTTCGCTCAATAGCCTTTTCAATACTATCGGTATTGAATCGGCGTATGTCGCGAGTCAGGGACTTAGAGATCTGTCTATTGAGCCGCCTGTACTGAGAAGCATCTTGTGATGACTGCAGAAGCATGGCACGTCTTCTCTATATTAGCTTTTGGGTAGTGTCAGAGATTTTCTTAGTTCCTTTTGAACGGTGAGTTTTGAAAAATTTTGACCCAACCGTTTGGACAGTTTCCACGAACCTGCTGCAGTAATCATCCACGTCTACGCATTCGCCTAGGCTTTCGAAGCGGTTTTGGAGTTCGAGCCGAAAGTTTTCGGGGTTTTGGATATGGATTGGTGCTGGACGGAGCGTAGATTTCATCAGGCGTGACCTTTCCAAGCGTACGTTAATATTCAATGTGCCTCTCACCATTCGGTGATCGCTCCCGGTTTTAACCGCGTTGATCACGGATACATCATTGAATATTTGCCTTCTGGTCGACATGATGAAATCTATCTCATTTCTGGTCTCACCGTCGGGACTTACCCATGTCCATTTGCGGCATTCACTCTTCTTGAAGAAAGAGTTCATCATAAAGAGTCCCTCTTTCTCCATAAAGCCCGCCAGCATCTAGCCACGGGAAGTCCGACTTCCAAACCCAAATTGCCCCACTCTCAACTCATTGCCGCTTTGTTTACCCAGCTTTGCGTTCAAGTCTCCCATGACAACGGTGTAGCGAGTTTTGGTGGAATGTATGGCTCTGGAAATATCCTCATATATTACCTCCACCTCATCATCGGAGTGCGTCGAAGTTGGAGCGTATACCTGTATGACTTTCAGCGAATACCGTTTGGTGATTCTGAGTATAAGGTAAGCTACTCTTGACGACACACTCTCGATCTTAACAACGTTGTTCACAAGAGCCCTGTGGACGATAAACCCGACACCTCCCTGGACTGTTGGTCGCCCTCCCGGAAACAAAACAGGTTACCCGACTTAAGGGTTATCGTGTCCTCCCCCTGTCTTCGGACCTCTGATAAACCCACTATGTCCCAGCGTAACCTGCTCAATTCTTCCTCAAGTTCCACGATCTTCTCGTCAGTCCTCAACGTGCGTGTGTTGTAAGTTGCCAGGGCCAATGGGCGTCGGTGGTGGTAGCCATCTCTCTTCCGGAGATTCTTAGGACCCCCCACCCCGCCGTTACCGTGACCGCTACCATAGCCAGGAATAGCGGGGCCGCCGGGGACTGGGGGCCGATTCCTATGTTGTGCTTCCATCCTTGTTTTTTCTCCTTGGGGAGAAAATACCATAATCGCCATGCTTGGCAGGCGGGTTGGCGATCGCGGTTTGTTGTAGTAATGTTCAGAAGGACGCTGCTGCCCATCCTCTGGTATGATTCCTTTAGTCGCTTTCTACGACACCCACGGGATGAGATGGGGTGGTGCAATTCTTGCCCGGACACCACACGGGTGACCACACCAGCTGTTTTTGAAAACAGCTAGCCGTAATGAAATACGGCGGATTATACTATCCGGCTGCGACATATCCAAGCCGCTGCAGTCAGGAAAACAAATGCAATGTATAGGTATAATATTTCTGTTTTTCTTCGGCCGCATTTGCTTGACAATATATCGACGGTAAAAAGCGTAAACGCTGTAACCCACAATGTACCTAAAATTTTTTTTTTACATATTCGGAATCAGAAAATTTTTCTGCGTCGAATGCTCCGGGTCTCGTGGCTCTAAGATGATTAGAACATTTTGTACAGCGTTGAAATTGTATGTACTTTTTTTACGAGTGGCAAAATTAATTGCTGTAAATAGCCAAAAAATAACTCCCTTTTTTTCATTTGTATTTACGACAATTCATCATTCTTACAATTACATTAGCTCTGTAGTGACTGCCTGCGTAAAATTGTTGTCGCCGTTGTTTACGGCGTTTTCGCGTATTGGAATAAAGTGTGGCGGCAAAGTTACTACGTTTTTAAAAAAACATCTTGAAATGATTTTGACATACTAGGTTTCATACACAAATAAATATATAAAGGCGTATGAGTTACACCAATTATAATTGTAGTGTGCGAAATTATTATTTGCTGTTACTTCGTTTCTAAACGTACGCTCTTGAGGTGAAGGTGGGGTTTACCGCCCAGGTCCATCAGCCTGCGACTGCTGAAGGGGCATGTTTTCTATGCTTTAAGTCATTAACTGAGTGAGTATGGAATTAAAATAATGTAAAAATAAGTATTTCGTTTAACCATCATAAACATACGTTATGGTGATAGGGCTAAGCAAGTCCCCTCTCACTGATTCATTATGATGATGAGATTATAAGTTAGTTATAACAATATCTGTACCTCGAGCTGGACGAGGGCTTTTAGATAATTTTTGTAGAGTTAGAATGACAAATGGGCTTTGATAAATCTTAATAAGATCTTTAGGAACCTGTAGTTTACTTAATGCACCTGGTTTAATTCACCGAGACGTATAAAAATTATAAGTAGTCTTTATTACCCAGTATCACTTTGGGATAATTAAATATACTTTCAGTATAAATGCACTCTGGTTCACCTATGAGTGCATCAACTTTACAAAAGGTATACTGGATGCACCCGTGTCAAGCCCATAGGTGCATCACATTTACTGAAGGTACAATTAATGCACCCGTGTCAAGCCCACAGGTGCATCACATTTACTGAAAGTACAATTAATGCACCCGTGTCAAGCCCATAGGTGCATCACATTTACTGAACGTACAATTAATGCACCCGTGTCAACCCCATAGGTGCATCAAGTTTACTACAGGTACAATTAATGCACCCGTGTCAAGCCCATATGTGCATCACATTTACTGAAGGTATAATTAATGCACCCGTGTCAAGCCCATATGTGCATTACATTTACTGAAGGTACAATTAATGCACTTGTGTCAAGCCATAGGTGCATAGAGTGTACTTTAAGTAAACTTTATTCATCCAATAGGTGCATCAAATTTACTAAATATACACTTAGTGCACTCGTGTCAAGCCATAGGTGCATAAGGTGTACTTTTAGTAAACTTTATTCATCCAATAAGTGCATCATGTTTACTGAAGGTATAATTAATGCACTCGTATCTCACCATAGGTGCATAAGGTGTACTGTTAGTTAACTTTATACATTTAATAGGTGCATCAAGTTTACTGAAGGAACACTTAATGCATAAAACATTTAGTCAACTTTAGTCATCCAATAGGTGCACAACAATACACCTTATACACCTAAGGCTTTATACAAGTGCATTAAGTGTACCTTCAGTAACCTTGAGCACCTATTGGATGAATAAAGTTGACTAAAAGTACACCTTATGCACCTACGGCTTGACACGAGTGCATTTAGTGTACCTGTAGTAAACTTGATGCACCTATTGGATGAATAAAGAAGACTAAAGGTGCACTTTATATACCTATTGCTCGACACGAGTGCATTAAATGTACCTTCAGTAAACTTTATGCACATATTGGATTAATAAAGTTGACTAAAAGTACACCTTATGCACCTTCAGCTTGACCCAAGTGCATTAAGTGTACATTCAGTAAACTTGATGCACGTATTGGATGAATAAAGTTGATTAAAATTACACCTTATGCACCTATGGCTGGACACGAGTGCATTAAGTGTACCTGTAGTAAACTTTATGCACATATTGGATTAATAAAGTTGACTAAAAGTACACCTTATGCACCTTCAGCTTGACCCAAGTGCATTAAGTGTACATTCAGTAAAGTTGATGCACGTATTGGATGAATAAAGTTGATTAAAATTACACCTTATGCACCTATTGCTCGACACGAGTGCATTAAATGTACCTTCAGTAAACTTTATGCACATATTGGATTAATAAAGTTGACTAAAAGTACACCTTATGCACCTTCAGCTTGACCCAAGTGCATTAAGTGTACATTCAGTAAACTTGATGCACGTATTGGATGAATAAAGTTGATTAAAATTACACCTTATGCACCTATGGCTGGACACGAGTGCATTAAGTGTACCTGTAGTAAACTTGATGCACCTATTGGATGAAAAAAGAAGACTGAAGGTGCATCTTAGACCCGTCGATATTATGTTTAAACGAAGCATGTGTTGCGCACGAGTATCTGCTGAGTATGTGTTCGTAAAAAGACTGCACGTACATTTAAATTTGAATGAACCGAAATTTCACCGAATGCACTAAAAGATAATGGCGTTTACAATGCGTTCGGCATATAATGCTCGTTGTAACCAAAAACAGAAATACCTGATTATTGCCACCCGACCCGGCTTCGCAAGGATAGCACTAAGATAATAAATTATAGCCTATAACCTTACTAGATAAATAATGCCTCTTTCTATTGGTGAAAACTTTATTAAATTTCGTACAGTAGTTTCTGAGATAAGCCCGAACAAACACAAACTGAGTGCGGCGTGGGAATGTAATTTATAATATTATATAGTGATGACGATGTCATGTCAGTTTACGTCATATTAGATGCAGGTACCAAATAGGCTATAAGTATCAAAAGACCAGTCTTTATTTACGATTTCTTGTGAGTGTTTAAAAAAGTGTAGTCCATCATATGAAATCCAAAATTATATATATATATATATTATATGTCGGAGGAGTCATGGTACTACAAACTCAAGCATCACACACATCTAGCTATGTGTTGCTTCGGCAGAGTCTCGGAGGGCCATTGAGGCAGTAGCAGTGGAAGACTGAATCGAGCCCAAGCTAGTCGCGTGGCGTGTACCGAGGAACTGTCTCACGTTTTGTAGTGTCCATTAATTCATAATTCAGTAGCTGATAGAAAATAGTGATAACACTGATAATTAAAGACAATTACCTAAGACAATGATAAAGTAGTTCATTGCGTAGTAATTAAAGTGTGTAAGACATTAAATTGTTGTAATATAAAAATGAATATCAATACTATCAATGAAGAAACACCTCCTCCTCCATCATCAGAACCAGACCAAGAAGATGACCAACTTGACTTCCGATGGCAACAAATGTTTAAAATGCAAAATCAGCAAATGTGTGCATTAATTAAAACACTGAAGACGCCGCATGTGAGTACACAAATCACGTTACCTGAGTTTGACCCTGACAAAAGAGATACAGATGCTAAATCTTGGTGCGCAACCGCTGATTTATGTTTCAACGACAACCTACTTGAAGGAAGCCAACTCGTCATAACTATAAGCAAGGCTTTGAAAGGAGCGGCATCTACTTGGTTCGCCCGCTTCATTTATCCCGGCATAACTTGGGAACAATTCAAGTGCCTATTCCTTGAGAGATTTGTTACCACTGAAACCGTTGCCGCTACTTTAATAAATTTAAGCACTGATAAGCAAAGTGATGGTGAAACTTATGCTGCATACGCAAATCGTTTAGTATTATCTTTAATGACCCAATCGAAAAATATAAACTCGGAACAGATCATCATTTCTGTTGTATCACATTTGGTAAGAATGGACACTCGTCTACAACGCATGGCGTTCACAACGGACATAACTACGCATCAAAGCTTGCAGAAGTATTTTCATATATAAAACATAAGATTGAAAACATTCAAGACAAAAACTGGAATGACAATAAGCGGATGCGTTTTACACAGCCCAATACAATTAAATGTTACCACTGCGGGAAGATAGGGCACAAACAAGCTGAATACTGACAGATAACCACAGGTTTACAAAAGAAGACTTCAACATCTACGAGGCTGATTTCACCACCTACAAAAAAAAACCTACAAAACGAGAGGGACCCCAGCGTTCAATTATTGGTTCCATAATATGCTACTAATGTGGTGCAGCGGGCCACATCGCATCACGATGCCCAGCCGGCAGCAGCTACGGCGCGGCGGCCTCCTCGCGCGGCGGCGCAGCAGCTCACGCGGAGCGGCGCGTGGACGTGTGCACGGTGCAGCCCCTTACAGAAAAACTTGACTAACAAGATGTGTTGTATGATTTTCATTTTGATTTAGGAGCTGAGTGTTCGCTAGTAAAATAAAGTTTGGCCTCAAAATGGTCAGGAAAGAGAATTAACAATATAATTTAATCGTGTTATTATGTGTTATTTTAACAGCGCAACGAAATTTACATTGTCGATATGTAGTTTTGTGCATACAGTAGTATGCCTCGGTCAGCTGTCTGAACAATTTTACGTGTTAATCCTAATATTTCACACGAAAACAAATGTAATCGGATCTTATTATCGTCTTAGAACGTTATCTCCATACTAAAGAGCAGGTTCTAATGATATTTGACCCGCAATATTCCGTAGAATGCTACGCTAGTGCCAACGGTTATGGCAGTATTTTATTCCAAATCAAAGGCGGCAAACGTCACGTAGTTTCTTTTTACAGTAAACGAACTTCGGCAGCGGAGTCAGTCGTAACAGACTGTAATTCATTGAAGTTTTCCCCTAAGATGATTGACTTAATACCGCGTGTTCACCGTTGGTGGGCATTTTTACAATCATTTGACTGATATTGTTTATAATGCAAAGTAAAAAAAACGTTTTGATAAAACTAAGTACTACTTGTCATTAATAAGTAAAGAGAATAACTCAGAGTCGACTGGAATAGTGTTTTTGTTGTAAAGTTGGTTCTCTTTGGAGATCGTGGTTGTGGACTCGGACACTGTATGAGAGTGTGTCGGGTGTGCGTACTTGGACACTGAGAGAGTGTACTAGTGTACGTAAGAGCAAGCGTCTGACTTGTTGGTGAGACATAGCCAAGGCCATATTAACGAGATACCAAATATTCTGATTTCTGTGACTGTACAGTTGTAATAACTGTTGAATTTTGTTTTATTGTCAAAGGTACTTGGTTACTAAATTATGTGTACACAGTAGAATAAGAAACTTGATAATGTTGAGACCGAAATAGATTTACCCTCAGTAAGTGATCAGGCACCGTGCAATATAGATAAAGCGGCTGTTTAGGATAAACAAAAATTTGATAAAAATAAAGCAAGACTTAATAAATTTTCTATAGGTGATTTTGTATTGCTAGAAAATGAGGAATGAAAATTAGATCCTAAATCATCAGGACCATTCAAAATAATAGAGGTTTTAGATGGTGATCCATATACTTTACAGGCTTTAAATTCTAAACGCACATGATAAGGTTAAAATAATACCTGGTGATCAAAAAAACATTGACGAATCTATTACAGAACGGAATCCAGAGAACAAGGCCGATTAGTTAGAGCCTCAAATTAATGAATAGCTTGCTTTCTCTGAAATTAAGTGATGGTGATGTGCCAGAGGTATTCCGTAGCCATAGCTTAAGAGAAATTGGTATCTACTTTTGTAGTCCGTGAGTACGCGGTACGCGGTTGCCCTGGTGGAGGTTGGGATTGCGATTTCATGTGAAAATGCGCAGATGTGATTAAGAGAGAGAGCGAGGAAATTGTTATTTCCTGGGACTTGAGTTGAAGGTCGGGTTGAGAAGACAGAGGTATTGCATTGTTGTGGTTTGAAACTAATTGAAATGAAAAGTTGATATGTAAATGGTTAATACTCAATAGAGTTACGATCAATGGTTCTTTGAAAAGGTACTTGAAGTTTCAGCGACCAATGGTTATTTGAAACGTGGCGTGTACCGAGGAACTGTCTTACGTTTCGTAGTGTCCATTAATTCATAATCCAGTAGCAGATAGAAAATAGTGATAACACTGATAATTAAATACAATTATAAAGTAGTTCATTGTGTAGTAATTACAGTGTGTAAGACATTAAATTGTTGTAATATAAAAATGAATATTAATACTATCAATAAAGAAACACCTCCTTCTCCGTCATATATATATATATATATATATATATATATCTTTTTTAATTTACTTATACTTTCTTATTTTATGTTCGTTCATTTTGGAATTTAAGAATGTAAAAAACATGAAATGTGTTGAATTTATTTTTAGGTCGCGGGCACAATTGTCACCTACGAGCTAGTGATGTTTCAATTCAAGACCCCTCAGCAACAAGCCGTCTTACCGTCATCGTCTAACATGACCGTGGAGTAAATAAATAAAAATATTTGGAGAAATCAAGTATTTTCAGAAAATTATTGTGATTCAATTATAAAAATATTTCCAGATATACTTTAACCGCATAAACTATTCCGTTGTCAATGTCTGGACCACCCGCCGCCCGAATTGTCTGGTGCGTCTTTAAAGATAAACAAGTCCACTCAACATAATTCATTTAAGTCCCTGTACTTACTCATATTAATTATATTGATCATTTCGTAATATCTAACTATACAGATTCGACTAAACTTGTTTTCCATCGAAAATAATTCCTAAAGAAATGAGTAAATAAATAAGTTGAGTTTGGTCTCAGTAAACTAAGGTATTTTTTTTAACTCCTACCAATAAAATAAAGTCGGAACGGTGGCGTTAGAAAGACCTTTTCTCAACACTGTTTAAAAATATGAACATTTTTGGTCTGGTTTGGGATCAGAAACCACCACACAAAATCAATTAATACACAATAAGATAGTATACGCAAAGAAATATAAAAAAAGGTATCATTTTCCTGATCGCAAATAAAAAAGCTATTAATGTAGAGGTCTTAAAATCAAAAAAATCAACCGATTAGAATAGACCAAAACTTGGTTAATCGTCCACTAAAGGGAATTCTAACCTGGAATTAGGAGAAAATTGTATTTAATTATTAGTGTAGTCTAGGTACCTATGAAGGAAATTACTTTCGCTCACGTAAAACCCTGACCATAATAAATAACACTAATGTCATGCTACAGGCTTGAAGGTACGGTAGAATTCAATCTAGTTATTAGGAAACGATTAATGTAGATAAATTTTGAAAAAGGTTATCTTAAAGAATCCTGGAAGGGCGTCGTGTAGAACTTCCACTCGTGTCACCGCTGACGACGACGCGCTTTTTGCGCCTTGATGTTAATCGCAGATAGATCTCATTCTGAGTGTGGCGATACTTTTCCCAAAATCGTTTTTTTCCGGTAGCAATCTTTCCATTCGCAAAATTTACCAGTCTTCATTTTTTTCTGTAGCTTATTTTACCGAAGATTATTTTGCCGGAATTGATCTTTACCGTAATCGATTATTCTATTCGCATATTTTACCAATATTTTTTTCTAACAATAGTTTAGTTTTCTTTCGATAATTTTTCGAATATCCTTTTTTATTCTGTTATTTTCTTTAAAGTACATTTTAGTCAATTCATTTTGTGAAAGCCATTGACTACTTCCTACTTAAGTTATTGTAATTTATAATCAATTAGGTCTAATCATTTATCATTCACTAGCGACCCGCCCTCGCTTCCATCCCTTACATTATGGCTAGTCAGCCATACAGACGATGTTTTGTATGGGAGGGTCAAATTTTTTTTCGTGATTTCGGGGTTGGTCCCATAGTGAAAGTTGGTCAGTATGACTTACTGATTTAACCCCCAAAATGTTTAAGACGAATAAAAATACACCCAGTATATAAAAGTGAATTAAAAATAATATTCGTGAAATATTTTTTGAAATCGGATGAGTACTTCGGGCGCCGGCCAACAGCCTACCGTTTCGTTGAGAGGATTTTTAGGTTGTGCATAATTTTAAATCTGTGATAATCTTCTATAGTATTTATGACATATAGGTAGTGTAAGTGTAACGGCAAGTTTAATTTACATTAAATGGCCAAGCTAATTAACGTATTTGTTTGGATATGGATTAATACTGAATCGGAGAAAATAGCTTCGCAAATAACCCAATATTTTAATTTAATATTTTAAAAATAAAAATGGTTACTCTGAGTCAACCGTAGGAGATAGACATTGAAAATGCCCTCGCGGATTTTTCTCTAGGCTTTTTGAAGAACTACAATTCTTTTACATTATTTTCATGTTTAGCCAGCGTAAGCCAGGTAAGCGCCCGAAAATCGATTTTTGACGACTTGATTAGAAAACATTGAATTGTTTCTACTATACTAAAACCTAATTAGAATACCTAAGATACAAACCTTCTGGAAGAAAATCTCTAAATTGTAGTGAAAACCGTATCAAAACCCGTTGCGTAGGTAGTTTAGAAGAAGATAGCCTAGAAACAGACAGACAGACATGGACCGATATATAATAATATAATAGTTGGCCTGACTCAACTAAAATCCTTCATTAAAACGAAAAATTGGCTGTTCGTTCTCGTCGTTTTAGACTGAATGTTTTAACAATGTCTCAATGTGGGAAGCATTACATTGCGAGACATGACATTTTTGTCAATTTTAGGTTTTTATGGGATAAGACATTTGTTAAAGTGTAAACCCAAGTTAATATATACCTAGTATATTATGTAAACTTACCCAAGTTTAACACTATTTATAATTATTTTAATACTAGGTATATTAAAATAATGTTGGCGAAAAAAGTTATATACCAAAATAAATATAAGATTGGAAAATTATGCAAACAGAAACAGGGCTTTTAAGAAAAAAAGAGAACGGGAATATTAACTATTCAGAAAAATAAAGATTGGGAAATTGTGAGAATGGAATTATTTCTAATGAGAAAATAATCTACGGTAAAATAAGCTACAGAAAAAAATGAAGACTGGTAAATTTTGCGAATGGAAAGATTGCTACCGGAAAAAAACGGTTTTGGTAAAAATTTCGCCACACTCCTCATTCTATGTACGGCACCGCTGGTGGCGACGCGCCTCTAGCGCCTTGATGTTAATCGCAGATAGAACTCATTCCATTCCATTCAATTTTTCATGAGGAAGATTAAATAGTTAGCTGGTACGGTACGCTGCAAATTAAAAAAGCACAACCTATACATACTGAACCCTACGCGACCCTAAACAGAAAAAGAGAATAACCACCAAATTTACCCGATTTAGCTGGATAATCGGCGGAAACTGCTTTATAAACACTTACTGCCAACTAGTATTATATTAACAATGAAATAGATTTTTAATCTTTGTATTGATATCGCACCACATTCGATTGCGATCAGGAAAATAATGACACAACTTCAATATACTCGCGAACCCATCAAGAAATTTGAAATTCAAATTAAAAGAAAATAATTAACCTGCCATGTATTAAACAGGCAAAACGGTCAAGGAAAAGTTGCAACCATAAAAAGGAGGTTGCCAATGGCTAAGAATTAACATAAGCATAGAAGTGAAGCTTCATGTAGCTATAATGCTACAACTTGTAATATTAGTTTCCAATCAACAAAACGTCTTAGTTTTTTAAAAACAAATATTAATTTACGAGTTCTATTACCTAAAGCTTCGATATGGCTTTTTATCCGATTCCAAACTGGCTTAATGTCTTTACCAACTTTTTCTAAATCTCTTTTTTCGTAGTTAATTTTTATATTTTTTAAGAGATTATTGCAAAAATTTCGGTACCTTTTATACGAACGTTGTATTATAGAGTTTTCTGGGTTTGATTTAGCCTTCACATGTAGTTTATCTCTATGACGCGTACAGCGGATTAGCCCCGGGGTGATCCAGGGCTTTATGTTGTAATTTTTCTTATTTACTTTAACATTCCTAGTATTATTTGATATTGCGTTTTGAATGTTTTCTATTAAGTATGCCATTGCGGTGTCAGCGTCAGCGCACTTGTAAACTGGGTCGAGTTCTATACCACATAAATCGGCGTTACAGTTTAGTAATCTTTAGATTTAAGGTTAGTAGGACGGCGTTGTGGTCAGTGACTGATGAGTTAGTGACCAGTGTAAGCGATGACAGGTTTGTTTGAGCATGACGTGGTTTAAGCAGGATCCGCTTTGGTGTGTCGGGAGAGTATGGGCAGCGAGTAAACCATGGAAGGAGCACAAGTTTAGGTAATCCTGGGTAGCAGCAGCAGTGCAGTCTTGGAGAATATTTATATTTATGTCACCGGTTACAACAATATTTTTGAAAGCTGTTAGCCTTTGAATAAGGAGATCTAATGAGTCGAGAAATCTATCTATTTTCTTAAAAGATGGAGGTCTATACAAGGCTATTATTGCTACATCTGTACCAATTTTGATAAGTAAGCGGTTGCATTCCTGCAGGTTCACTTCCTCGACCACAATGTCTAGGGACTTTTTTACGTAAACTACCACGCCATAATTTTGGTTAAAAGTGACTTTGCTGCTGAAAGAACTATAGCCTTCCAATGAAGGGAGATAGTCATTTTGGTTAACAAGCCAACATTCCGTTAGTACGAGAACATCACAGTCGGTATTTTGACGTTCTAGAAAAATATTTAAACTGTCGAAGTTCTTATAGATAACACGGATATTCTGTGTAATTATTGTTAGTCGGTTTGTGTAGCGTGAGAGATGCTGCTTGCAAAATTCAACATCACAGGATTTTGACTCGGATAGTTCGGATACAGATAAATTATCTAATTCGTTAATTAATTTAGTGGTCATTACAATGATAAATAAGTATAAACTTATAAAAGATCAAGAAACTATTACCTATGGGCGGCGCTTTCAAGCGCCTTTATAATCAATTGTGTTAATGTACCTTTGTTCGGCCATTTTTTTAGCAGGACATTCCAAATCCCCAGTTTTGTGGTTGTTGGGCGTCATAAACAGTCTGCATGTTGCACATTTCAGCGATTCACCTTTCTTTGTGCACTCTTTGAACGAGTGACCTACATCGCCGCAGAGGCCGCACGTGTAGTCTAGTTGCTTGCATGTCTTAGCGGCGTGACCAAACTGCTGGCATTTGAAGCACCTAGTGACGATCGTGAAGTCTCTCACTGGACACGAGGCCCAGTTAATGAAGACTCGGTTTTGAGAAATAAGGGCCTTACGTATAACAGCTGGCACCTCCACAACAAAATTACAGATCTCAGCATCTTTCCTTCCTGATTTATGGCTCAGTTTAATAGAGGACAAGAATTTCTCCCGTGAAAAGTCCTGTAGTTTGTCGGCTAAGTTTTGCTCATACATGCATTTATAGACCTCTTGCTCCTGCATGGATGATGGAACTCCAACTATTTCTATTCTGGGCCTACGTTTGTGGGGTTCGTCTATGGTGAGGTCCGAGGGTGTTTCCTGGAAAGACCGCTTAAGTTTCACGATGTCGTCTTTGGAGTCCGTACTGATGATGACACCGTCATTTTTAATTTTGCGGAACGCTCTGACGTGCAGCTTCATTTGCCTTGGACTTATAATTTTTTGGACAAGGTTTTTGTGTCCTCGCTTGTCTTTAATTTGTCATTGGGGTAAATTGCAACTGAGCTAAAGTTGGTAGGGTGAATCAATGACTTATTGCTGCTTTTCACCATGTCGGCGAAAGATAAGGGCGATGTTGTAGTTGGGTTTGCAGAGTTTTCTATGGTTTGTTTGAGGGTTTGGAGACGTTCTGACAGGTCTTGTTTTTCCTTAAAGGCGCGGAGGGAGGCATGGGTAAGAAGAGCTGTTTGCTTTAGACACTGGTACTGGACAGCCATTTGTGTCGTTCCATGGCATATTTTTCGGCAGAGACTATGGACTCTCACTTTTTGGTCAGAGTTCAGTTTACCTTCTGATGCGATGCTGCCGATCTCATTAAGGCACTGCTCTATTGATGTTATCCAATTCTGGATTTCCGGCGTCGAAATCGTTTCCGGAGCATCGTCTCTATCCCTGGTGGGGCCCGGCGGTACGGAATCTTCTTCCCTTGTCATCGACGGTTGGGGCGTTGGCGGAGGGCTACGCGGGATTTTGGCACTTCGACCAAATGGATTGTTTGCTATTGTTTAGTTGCACATAATTAAAATAATAGTTTATAATAGCACTCACAAACAAAAGCAACGCGTGACACCGATTTACACTTCACACTTAAACCAGGTCAATATTTTTTCGCACGATTTTATTTAGCGAACAATTTACAGATACGTCCGTCCGACTCGTCAGACGAGTAGTAAGTATTAAAAGCAAATAGGAGTTTCTTTTCTTGCTTTTTACAAATGGTCCCAAATGGTCGATGTGGATTGTATGAAAGGGACAATCAACTTTCTGTATCGGATGTAGCTCACCAGCCTTTTTACCAGCTGGTACTTTAGCATGAGCACATTCTAAACATGAGTCGACATATTTTTTAATGAACTTTCTCATCTTTGCAAACCAGAAATTACTTTTAATTTTCTCAAAAGTTTTATAAAATCCAAAATGACCAATGTCATCATGGTTAGCCTTCATCACCTGCCACCTAACACCTTTCGATGGCCCCACCGAATAAACGTGCATGTGAAAAAAGCTAATTTTACAGGAAAAAATAAAAACGTTACAACTGTGATTACGAGCAAATGGGACAGAATTGGTATATAACATGTACACAAAATAGATAGATTTTAAAATAATCTTTCTATTAACTTTATAATACATTAAGTATAAATGCTAGTTTTCCAGAAAATTGAGAAAAAGCATGTTATTTTTTTATTCTAGTGTAGATAAGCGCAGATAGTACGTGCTTTAAACGTTTACACGATTTTCGTGTTATAAGGTCCGTCTATTTTAAATGTAATGCAATGTTGCGTTATTTTTTGCGTAGAATCCAGACTACTGCTGTGATGGGTACTAAGCTCTCGCATGCTTTTTAAGGAAGAAATACACTATTGTTAATATCAGTTTTAAACAGTAACACGCTTACTTGTGCAAGATTGCGTAAGACAATTTTGTGCAAATATTCTTAACAATAACTAAGGCGTTCTTGTTAATGTTTTGTTACTAAAACTGTCTTCTTTTTTACTATTTAAACTTAATATACATTTTGTTTTTTTGTGAATTTAATAAAAATTTGGTTAAAAATGGATTTGTAAAGTAAACACATACAATAAACACGGGTTACTTTAGCCCTGGGGGGTAACATTGCCCACCCAATAAAAATACTTTACCTTTTTATTTTTATCAAAATAGATTATACGGACTTTCACTACGTATTCTAAAGAAAGTATTTGTTACTTAAAATTGCGAAATATACGATGAAAAGCTGGAAATATAGGGGCTAAAGTTAAAGTTACCCGTGTTTACGGTACTCACCTTGTAAAAAATTTTGAACTGGTGTCAGATTTAAGCACCGAAACGTTTTTTGGCAGCTCTTAAAAGAATAGGCGCTAGACGAAGCCTACCCCTACACATCTACAGTGACAACGGTATCAATTTTATTATTGCGGCAAAGGTGCTGTCACAAGAAAAAGGAAAGGCTCTTAAACGTTACATCAACACCGAGATCATGGATACACTGGGCCAGCTCAAACATTGAATGGAACTTTACCGCGCCCGCATAGCCTACAGATAATGGAGAGTGGGAGATTGCAGTTAAGACCACCTACGACGAGTGATTGGTGAACAAACACGAACACTTAAAGAGTATTTACTCCACCCTCCTGGCATAAATAGAGAACTGTCTCAACTCCAGACCTTTAATAGTACACCTCTAACAGAGGGCATAGGTGACTTGGATTACCTCACTCCGGGGCATTTCTCCCTTTTCGCCAGAAACAGAACCACGTAACCTTCGAACATGGTGGCAACTAACCGGAAAACTGGCTGAATACCTGCAAACACTACAGACCCGGAGTAATAGACCACTGTCAAAAGAGTCTTGAAAGTCGGAGACATGGTCTAAGTGAAAGAGGATAACATACTCCGGCGAAATGGTTACTAGGAAGAGTTACGGACACCCATCATGGAAGTATTCAAGTTTAAATGGGCACCAACGGTGGTGCTATTATATTTATACACCTACACAGCACAACACAACTACAACATGACTTGAGAAAATTGGAACATTATAACGACCTAATTATCGACTGAAAATGGATCACACGCTAAAAGAACAAGACGTGGTCTTATTAACGGCGTGGGTTAAGTCGCAAACTCACTTTCTGGCGTACCGGACGAGAGATTTCCCCAATAATATGACAGAGATATCCAACTTACCCGCAACAACGAAAATCATACTACAGTTGTAGGTATAAAAATCACACGTCGATAATAGAAGGTGAATATAGACTTCTACAAAGATATGAGCAAGTCATGAATCAATAATTCACGGCTATTAACAAACACTTAGCAGAATCAGACAAAATTGACCGCCAAGACAACAGTATACGACTGCCACAGCACTCGCCCCAGGGATGGACATGGACAACCTGCGGCGTCCATAACAAAGGCTACTACTGGGCTTGATAAATGATGCCAACCTTCTAAAGCCGGAACAATTCGAGGAACGACTAAATAAATCGCTGGACAACTTCCTAGCAAATTATCACTACCCTGCGTCAATTCTGTATTCCAATTCCGCAAATCGTCTCGGACACCACTCAACGAGTCGCCGTAACATCGGAATACTTAGCAGTCAACCTCGAAAAGGAAAGGCGTGACGCCACTCTTGTTACAGGGCACAGGAATCATTACGATAGAAACGGGAGCACCATGTTATCCATTTTCATACCAACTTCCACAGTGACATCACAATCAACGACATGTATATACAGCAATCCGTAATAAATAACTGTGGAGAAAATCTACCGCTTTATAATTGAAGACTATGGAGAAGCTCTAGACGGAATAAAGGTCAGCATTGAGGCGGTAAAGGACAACAAAATGCATTCGAAGTCAAGAAGAAGAAGTTATCCTATCAGACGCATCACTAAATCTTCATCGCATTTATCGTGGTTTGCACGATCGCCACCACCACCTATCTGTATTGGAATATACCTTCTACATCTGGCGCAGACTTCGGCACACCGCTGGCTGGTGAAGGCGTTGCTCCGGAACAAGGATCCAATGACAACATTTCATTTCGTTACTTTTCTCAACCGCGGGTCTCCGACAGCGTCAAAGAGGTGATTGTGCGTGATTCAAAACGTCTGGATAAGATAACCTCACCGTAATAATCTTAAATTTTCTTTCACTTTCTTACATTTGGCACCATGTACGAGCACGCTCGATAGTTTAGAATTAAGCCGACAATGCACCTAGTGCGCGTTGCAAACGTTTACTAGCTAGTCTTGATGTCACTCGCCACTCCCTGTCCCTCTCTTTCTTCAACTAAGCAGCCATTGCTGTTTTAATAACAGGTGCAAAGAAAGTCTAAGCTCATCAAACGAAATTTGACGCGTAGAATATTATCAGTGAATATTCGTATTTTGAATTATTTCAATATTACGTAGAGAAATTCTATGCTGCAACCGTTATTACACAATGTGAGTATTATTTTATTAAATAGCAAACAGTTGTTACTATAATTTTTATAGCGACTTTATACTGCAAGAAGCGA
Organism: Tortrix viridana; assembly: GCA_963241965.1. NCBI lineage: Eukaryota > Metazoa > Arthropoda > Insecta > Lepidoptera > Tortricidae > Tortrix > Tortrix viridana. Next base: position 33,802,191 of record OY725171.1, on the reverse strand, counting down.
TACTCTCAAAATTCATATCGTTCATAACACCAAAAAGCGTGCATCAGAATAATACACAAATATAAAATTTAGTAAAGTTTTGAACAAAAATGTTTTAGACTCACGCACGTTTGTTCGTGTTTAGGCGATGGATTGTAATTTGTGTAACAAGTGAAAATAACAATATTCGTGTGGTCTCGCTGATTATATTTTCCATAGAATAAAAATATTTTCTTTAATAAATCAGAAAATAATAAGCGTGGCCCCCTCAAAAAAATAGGGGGGGGTATTACAACATGGGGAATCCAAATCGGCAAAAAAAAAAATTTACTGTATTAACCTTTGCACGTTTATTCGGTGGGGCCATCGTTTTGACCAAGAAGTTATTTTTAATAATAAATAATAATAATAATAAATCTTTATTCAAAGCACTTTTTTACAATCTTTAACTATGTACTAAACAAAAACATAAGAACTTATAAATGACATGCCTGAACTAGGATGCTCCTGTATCTCAGGCGTAAAAGGACTTAGACTAACTTAAAACAATTACATGCAAAATGTAGTTAGTTATTTAGAATTTATAATGATTTAAAATATCTATATATATTATTGAAATCAACAACAAAATAAGTAATACAATGATAACAGAAATATATGGACGCCTATACGAATGTACCTAAATCGTATTTTGCAAGCTAGCTTGTAGGACATAATGCAAATGTCTGTGTCGTCAAAAATTATTAACTGGGTTGTCAATGTTGCATAAAATTAAATATTGATCATGATTACAATTACTGATTTGTTTTAAAAATATTTTAGTGCTTGCTAAAATTATGTAAATTGCTGTTTAAGGTCAGTAGGGCAACATTGTGATCGGTATTGGCGAGGTAGTAACTAATGACTTATAATAATAAAAGGAATAAAACAAAAATATTTAGGGGCGGCACGCTTTTGGCGCTCTTAGGCGCCTTCATAATCTACAGAGTTGATATATCGTTTTTCTGCCATTATTCTAACAGGGCACTCAGCATCGCCCGTCTTGTGATTGCACGGTTTCTTGAAGTGCAGGCATGTAGCACATTTCGGTGGCTCGGCTTTCTTTATGCAATCCTTTTGCATGTGCCCTGTCTCTCCGCAGTGTCCGCAGATGGTGGCTTCCTCTCGGCACGTCTTGGCGGCATGGCCGTACTGCTGGCACTTAAAACACCTCGTTACAAGGGTAAAGTCTCTAACTGGACATGATGACCAATTAACAAATATTCTCTCCTTCGCTATTAAGGCCTTACGAAAATGTGCCGGAACTTCAATTACAAAGTTACAGTACTCAGCATCCTTCTTTCCCGACTTGTAGCTTAATTTAATTGAGGTCAAAAACGTCTCGAGAGTCACTCCTTCAAGTTTATCGGCTAAGTTTTGCTGATAGATGCAGTTAAAAACCTCGGTGTCTTGCATGGACGCGGGCACGCCGACTACCACAATCCTCGGCTTGCGCTTGTGCGGCTCGTCCACGTTGAGCCCCCAGCTCGCCAACTGCACCGACTGCTTCAGCTTCTTAACGTCGGCCTTGGTGTCAGTGCTTATGATGACCTCTCACTTGGAGTTTCATTTGTTCGGGCTTTATGATTTTTTGTACCAGAGTTTTGGTCTCCTCGCTAGATTTTGTTTTGTCGCTGGGATAAATTGCTACCATGCTTATTTTACTGGGCTGGACAAAATTATTAGTGTTCCTTTTGATGACATCGGCGATGGAAACTGGACATGCGACAGCCTTGGAGGATTCCGCAATAGTCTGTTTGAGGCCTAGTAGTTGCTGCGAGAGGTCTTGCTTGTTTTTAAGGGCTTGAAGGGAGGAATGGATCTGGACAGTTTTCTGCTTCAAGGACTGATATTGCACTGCCATTTGTGATGTTCCATGTCCTAATTTTCGACAAAGGTTGCTGATTCTCAGTTTTTGATCGTTATTCAGTTTTCCTTCCGAGGATATAGTGCATACCTCCTGCAGGTACTGCTCGATAGAGCTCATCCAGTTCCGTTTTGATCACAATGTTCTGGATCTCTGGGGTGGACACCATTTCAGGAGGGTCGTCGTCCGGCCTAGCGGGCGCGCGGGTCGGCGGGGCGGGCGCGGGCGGCACTGGCGTGGAGGGCGGGCTACGACGCGTCATCCCACTCCGGTTAAACGGACTGGCCATTATTTTAATAACTATACACTATAATCACATTTCATTATAATTAACACATTAAAATCAATTCTAAATCACTTGAGACGAGAATTCGATGACCCAGATACGAGTAGGACTAATAGAGCGGAGAACTAGGTCGCAATTTTGCAAGCAATTGTTTATTTTATTATGATAATTAGTCGACACGTCCGATCGCTTCGGCGGCTAAAAAGATATCTCGACTATCGATAATATCGACTATCTGATTGCTTTCGTTATCATTGTGTACGGAAATTATTCTTTGTAATTCAGAATCGCTGCGCTGTACCTTTGTTATCCAATTAGAGTCAACACTTCTAACTTGAAGTGTGAAGTGAGAGGCTAGAATCGGCTTCTGCGGGGTTGCGACTTAGCGCGTCAACATGTGACATAGTCAAACCGGGTTTGTAAACGATGTTAAAATCGTATTCCTGCAACACACTCCACCAACGGGCCACTCTTGGCAACATATCTTTTTTGTCGAAGGTAGCCCTAAGTGAGTTACAGTCAGTTACTATAGTGAAGGGAATACCTATTAAATAAACTCGAAAACGCTGAACAGCTGTTACAACGGCCAAGGTTTCCAAATCATAAGAACTGAATTTAGCTTCTTCGGGTGAGGTCTGCCGGCTTTAGTACGTGACTACCATGAAAGGAGAGTTTTTATCAGATCTTCGGAGAAGCATACCGCTACCCCCATTTTAGAAGCGTCTGTATGCAAGTTTCGTATTTTGAGTTATAAAATGAAAGCACTGGTCGTTTAATCAGCTCATTCTTTAATATAGTAAAGGCTTTTTCTTCCACGTCACCCCACGTCCATTTCGTGTCTTTCTTCAGCAGTTGCTTTAGCGGTTTAGCAATAGTTGAAAATCCCTTGATAAACCGGCGGAAAAAACTGGCAAGACCTACAATTTGTCTGACTTTGTGCTGGTCGGTAGGTCTTGGAAACTTTTCTACTGCTTCAATTTTATTTTTGCCAGGCCTAATGCCGGTCGCACTACTTTCAAATCCAAGATAATTGATGGACTGCATCAAGAAGTGACATTTTTTTACATTTAACGTTAATCCAGAAGCTTGGAATAGTTCTAAAACTTCGCGTAATTTGCGAAAACCCTCTTCAACGGTCTTCGAAGGAATATTAACTTCGTCCATGTATGCTAGTGCGTCTTTGAATCTTGCATTACCTTAAATATTATTAATTGCCTTTTGGAAAGTAGCTGGTGCGTTAAATAGTCCGAAGGGCATTCGAGTAATCTCATAATGCCCGTCGGGCATCATGAATGCTGTCAGGTGTTTTGAGGCATCAGACATGGGTATTTGATAATACCCTGACGCTTAGTCCAAAGTAGTTGCGACGTTTGCTTCCTGTACCCGGCATGAACGAAGAAACAAGTCGTAAACGAAATACAAAACGTTTAATAAACCTCAAATTATCACAAAACTAAATACATGCCTGGCGTAACCTTTGGATAGAGAGTGGGTCTATTTTATGGAGCTGAAGGAAACAAGTTAGTAAGTTGAACACAATATTTATTCCTATAGGTAGTTTCTGGTTTACATCCATGAGTAATTGCAAACCATTTACTTAGTCACAACGACCAGACATGTGAGATTCATAAATTAGTTAGCTCAGTGAAAGCATGGGTCGTGCTTAATATCCTATGGTTCTTATTATAGGTTCACAATGATTTATTCTAAGTTGGTTAGTCCCTAAGAAACCTATTGCCATCAATTCCAATATTTAATTAAAATCCTACTTCCTGACATGTGAATCTCAAAGAGATTAATTGAAATCCTACTTCCCTAATTAATAAGTAATTAAATAACCGACCTCGCTCTGTAGAAACCTTCCCGCAAAGCCTGTCCGGCTGCAGACTGGATCATGGCAGTGGGAGTCGAAACGCGAAACTCCAGGCGTTGGCTCTATGCAAGCTCCAATCGCAAGCCACACAGAAGGAACGTGAAGAGTATGTTCAGGCGGCGCAAGCAGAAAGATGTCTTGAAAGTTGTTGAGCTTTAAGAAGTTTGAAGCAGAAGGCTTAAAGGAAAATAGTCATGGACTTGCTAAACAAAATTGCCGCTAGTAGAAGGTACCTAGCCCGCTTTACTAAATTACACAAAATCTAAATCTCTGGTACAAAAAATGAGATATACTAAACATGTGCTTATTTCTTTCAGAGCTCAGAAGAACAAAGCTAAACACGAGAGCCCTAAAGATAACTAAACTTGTAAAGTCAAAAATGTGTGCAACTAAATTCCTAACTTGATTTATTAATTCATTTATTGAATTGAATTGAAATAAATCTAATTTAAATTTATAGAATTTAGTTTAATTCCCATTCAGCTGGAAAGAAAAAAAATGCTTCGATTAAAATATGCACATGGCAGAAATTAAGCGGAGAGCAGAGCAAAGATGATTAAAGGATCCTTACCGGAGACCATCCAATAGAGATTATCTCAAACGCTGTCTTTCCCTCCGTCCCGGCATGTAAAACCTCTTGAAGAGCTGAAAGTTAACCACGAGGTTAGGAAACTAAACTGACATGATGCACTTGCATTCCCCGAGGAAATATTTTCTTACGATTTTGTTACTGCTACAAAATATAACTTAAATCGGCTGCTCCTCAACCAAATCAGCAACTGGAGATGTCCATCCAGACACGGACCTCCGTCCTGCACAAGATAATTCAAGCTTCTTCCTGCACTCATCACGGAGCCATAGATATAAGCTTTGTGGCTGCTATGGTGGCCGGAAGCTACGACAGGAGCACCCTGGAGCACCCTCGGATAAAGAAATTTACCCTAATATTTACCCTGAAACGATTTAATTTCCAAATGTAATTTTTGATCGATATCTAATAATGATTCAATGCAATTATCGCCGAAACCCTTTACTTGTTATTCCTGAAACCAAAATTCGTTCAAAACTCTATTTCAGCATATACTTCTCAACATCTATTTAAGTAAGTTATTTTTATTACCCTAAAGTCAAGCTGAACTTCTTAGGCTGACAACCCTAAAGCAAAACCAGAACAAAACGAATGGGCTACTGTTGTAGGCAGGTAGGAATAGACTTTATGAGCTGTATAGAGAGAGAGAGGAGAACAAGAATGTTGATTTCCTAAATTATGTTAAGAATTATTCGAGGACCTTCAAGCCGGTTTGCTTAACTGCTAAGGCAAATTTCCTTAGTTTAAAACTTAAAGCTTCTGACGATAAGGTTAAAACTGTATGGAATATCATAAATCGGGAAACGGGTAAATCTAAAACTCGTGATAATCAAATCATATTAAACACGGGAGATAAACAAATCGGTATCCCTTCATTTTTCATAATTTCATTTGCACTAATTTCATTTGTCATAATGGTCACTGGCTATAACCTTCATTTTCTCTAATATCACATACCATAATTTTTGAATGCCATAATAATCTAGTGTCATAATGTTCAACCTCCCTAATATCAGATACCATAATAACACTTTCCATAATATTTACTTTCTATAATGTTCATAATCCCTAATATTATATGCCATAACACTTCATTTGCCATATTTTCGGAAAAAACAGTGTTTCAGTGGGTATATAATTAAGTACTGGTATAATCTGGATTACGTACTACTATTATAATAACTTACCAATTCTAACCTACCTCTCAGTTAAAATCTCCGTTAGGTACGACGACGAGCGAAGCGAGGAGGAGTGTTAGGTATAACTGCGACCTTGCAGCACGCGAGCCGAGCGAGCGAAGCGAGCGTGCCGCGGCAGCGGCCGGCGAAGCGGCAGACCCGTTTTTTTAAAGTACCTACTATACTTCGACACAACCAAAAAAAAACAAGAAAAAGCGGGGCTTCAACAGGTATATAATAAAACGCTTTCTGGATGTTTTATGCCAAATAATTATTATGGCGTTTAAAATTTAAAGCATGCAGTTTTATAACGCTTGATAATAGGGAAAATGAAAAGTATGGCATACGTATCGTTATGGCACCTAACAATTATGTCAAGTGAAAATATACCAAATGATCATTATGGCACATGATTCGTTATGGCATATGAAATTATGTCATACGAAATTCGGCCAAATGAAATAATTGCATATGAAATTCGGTCAAACGATAGAGACCCAAACAAATCACGTCAAATACAGACGTAGCCTCAGCTTTCGAAGAATTTTTTTCAAACATAGCAATTAATACAACTAAATGTCTTCAATCATCCGCGATTGACGCTCAATCTTTACTTTGTAATAATGTCAGTAAATGTAATATAAACTTTGAATTTAGTCAAGTAGATTCTGTTGCTATTGTAAAGGCATTTAAATCTCTCAGTTTAAAAAAAAACGAGGATTTATGGGGAACGTCAGTTAAAGTTATCCATCATATCATAGAGGTAATTGCACCCCACTTAGCATTAATTTACAATAATTGCATATCTGAGGGGGTCTTTCCAAATCTAATTAAATATAGTAAAATCATACCCCTTTTTAAGTCAGGCGAGAAAAGTGATTTAACGAATTTCCGCCCCATTTCTATACTACCAGTACTGAGTAAAGTCTGAGAAGTTAATGTTGAATGATATGTTAGGTCACTTCAATAGAAATATACTGCTTTACAGTAATCAGTTCGGCTTCACCAAGGGACGATGTACAACTGATGCAGCATCTGTACTTATTAAATATATTTATAGCATCTGGGAGACATCTTGTGATGCAGTAGGAATATTTTGTGACCTATCGAAAGCTTTTGATTGCGTTGATCATGCGACCCTTATTTTAAAATTGGAACATTATGGTCTATCAAATAATGCTCTAAGACTTATGTCTTCTTACCTTAGTGATAGAACACAAACGGTTTTTGTAAACAATACGCAGTCTGTTGGCGCTGCAGTTAAATTAGGTGTGCCTCAGGGCTCTATATTAGGTCCTTTCTTATTTTTGGTTTATATAAATGACTTACCACCCATAGTAGATACACTTTGTGATATTGTATTATTTGCTGATGATACATCACTAATTTTCAAGGTAGACCGTAAATCCGACGACAACAGTAGGATAAACGCCACGCTTGTTAAAGTACTTAATTGGTTTACCAGTAACAATTTACTACTTAATGCTAAGAAAACTAAATGTGTTAGGTTCGTTTTGCCTAATGTGAAACCGGTAAATTCTAGTATTTTTCTTAATGGCGAGTGTTTAGAAATCGTAGATAAGGCACTTTTCTTAGGCGTAACTATAGACAAGAATCTGCAATGGAGTCCCCATATTGCAGTACTATAGGGGTGGTGGATTAAAACTTCTTCTATCTTCAAGTGATATTATTTTTATTTAAACTTTCAATATAACAATGCAAGACGAGATGTTCGCATCTCAAACGCCGTGAGGCGACTCTACACATAACTACTGTTATTTTTTTATTTTTCCATTCTTAATTTCTTTATTTGATTTCAAAAGAATTAAGAGTAAAACTGACATACATAAAGCAACAAGTTCTACAATTCTACATACAAAACTACTTGTTGCTTTACAGTACTAGCACGCAAATTGAGTTTGGCAGCTTACGCCGTTAGGTAAATTAGACAACTCACCAATGTTGAGACAGCTCGCTTAGTTTATCATAGTTATTTTCATAGTGTTATGTCGTACGGTATTCTGGTTTGGGGTAAAGCAGCTGACATACAGATTATATTTGTGTTACAAAAAAGGGCTATTCGCTCTATATATAACTTAAATTCCCGTGATTCATTAAGAGAACTTTTTAAACAAATTAATATTTTAACAGTAGCGTCCCAATATATTTATGAAAATATTATGTATGTCATTAAGAATTCTGATATACATAATTTAAATACCTACTAGGAATAAAAATAAAATTGCCATAAAAAAATTTCGTGTCCGTAATAGTACATTATTGCCTAGGCGCGGAAAGTAAGGGATTGCCTGACGAGGTGGTTAGCAGGCCGAGCAATAGCGAGGCCTGCTAAAATACGAGTCAGGCAATCCCCCAGTTTCCGCCGAGGCATATATAATGCTTTTCTCAAACATGTGAGGAAATGATACAAATATATTTGTAAAAAGTAAAATTAATATTAAAAGTGATGTTAGTCATATTAGGACAATTTGTAAACGAAATTGTTATGGGTTTTCCAGGAACATTTATGTTTGTCTGTTGAATTTGAGATGTTGATATTTCAGGGCTTGTGGTAGACAAATTGACGTAACTTAGGGAAAAGGATCCAATTCAACCATTTCACACTTGTAGAATTTGACATAATATTGACAGCAATAGAATTCAAATTTAATACCGTGAAGTGCCGAAGACTTGATGTTTGTAGCTTTTACACAACAACAGTAAGTTCTACGTTTAAATTTCAATAAGGTTTAGTTTTTAATTTTTTTTTCTAACCATAGACAATTTTAAAGAAATTTAATAAGAAGAAAACACACGCACTGTGCTACGAAAACGAGCAGTTGCCTTGGCTGTATGAGATTTATTTCTTGGTTCTTTCTATTTTGTATGCATTTGACAGCACTTTAAATAAAATATCTCACCGGACAAAAATGGGTTTTCATACGTTTATTTTACTCCTAGGAAGAAAATGAGGCCCTTCGCGTCTTCGTTTTTCAAAAGAAATGCCATCCTTTCTGAGCATGTTTGAGAAAAATATATAAATCATTTGTAGGTCAATGCATTCATTTTTATAATAAATTACCCGACGTAGTTTAAAAGTTACCCCTTCCAGCACTTAAAAATTACTTGAAAAAGTCGTTGATGTCTAAAGCGTACTATAGGGTCGAGGACTATCTAACGGACAAAATGCTTGGCGTAAACCAGAAAATTAACTAATAGCTGCTTACTACCTCACAAAAATCATGTAAACACTGTATATTGTCTAGGGGACACGGTTTATGTAGGAAGACATGTCGAAACTCTTTTATGTGGTTACATAAGTGTAGATATATATATGTTTACTTATATACCTGTGTATGTATATATATATATATATATATATATATATATATATATATATATATATATATATATATATATATATATATATATAACTGTTGAGTATATATACATTTATTATATGTTGAGAATAAATATCTTTTATCTTATCTTTATCAGAATTTAAGATAAGGTTTTTTTTTTATCACACCAATGGGCAATTTGGTTAAAATCTGAATTAATCCGGTTTACAGCTATGTTGGTACCTATATAATTGAAGGTCATCTGCATAATTAGAATATTGATATTTGTGATAATTAGAATATTGATTTTTTAACTATATAAGCACTATACAAAATGAAAAGTAAAGGTCCCAAAATAGAGCCCAAAATAGAACCCAAAATAGCCTTGCGGAACTCCTCTATCCACCGACGCGGTCGATGAACTAGTTTCGGTACCACTTGCATCGCGTACTTTGACAAACTGTTTTCGTCTGGTGACAGAGCTCAGAGCTCGCAAACCATTTCAACGCACATGCATCAAAACCATAATAAGATAATTTAGATAGCAGAAGGATCGTAAGTTCGCGAGAAGTCAAGCAACACTTAAATGGTCCCTTCACCATCATCCTGAGCTGCCAGGATATCATCAACTATATCTAACAAGGCAGTAGTAGTGCTGCGAGATTTCCTAAATCATTATTGTTTTTTTGGCAAAATAGTATTGATCTCGAGATAATGTACTAGCTGGGAGCAAACAACCTTTTCAAGGATTTTAGATAAAAATAGCAAAATACTAATAGGGCGTAAATCTTTAAAGTTTTGAGGATTTTGATGTTTTGGTTTTGGTTTAATTATAGCAATTTTCCATAGCTCAGGAAAGATACCGGTTATAATAGATTTATTAATGATGCTAGTTATTACATGTAACGTGTAGGGAAGGGTTACGAAGAATCATTTTTAAAGTAATACCATCAATACCTTCAGCGTTTGTGGTAATAGATTGAATTATCTTACACACTTCGGCTTCGGATACAGGCTTAAGCGAAAATATAGAAGAACTAAATTTATCAAACTCATACTTGGACAAGAGCGAAATACTGACATTATTATTACCAGGAAGGTCAAGAATCTGTTGATTGATGTTATCAGGATTATTTAAATGAAATTGAATTGTTTCATTTAAAGTCGGCCACATCTTTTTTAATGTCTTTCCACAATAACCGCGGGTCTTTTATCTTAGTATTAATGTGATGATTAAAGTATGCGTTTTTTTTCCGAGTGAACTGCTGAAATTACAATGCTTTTAAGTTCTTTGTAATATTTTTTGTGTGCGTGGGATTTAGTCAATTTACTACCAGCGAGTGCGTCATCTCTTAATTTCATCATTTCTTGAACATTGAAGGTTATCTAAGGATAGGATTAATTTTTTAACCAAATTATTTTTTGGAAACAGTTTTCACATAACAAAGGAATCGCTACCAGCTATACGTTACCTTATAATCCTCAAGGGAACGGGCAGACAGAGAGATATAACGGTATTATATGGAAAACCATACAATTAGCATTGAAGACACGTAATCTTCATATTACTAAGTGGCAGCTCGCACTTACAGCGTCTCTCCATGCCATCCGATCACTTTAATGCACGGCTTTTAACTGCACGCCGCACGAACGCATGTTTTCCCATCCTAGACGCTCCGCCAACGGCCAATCGATGCTATAGTCGCTGACCAGCCCAGGGCGAGTCCTAATGCGAAACCACCAACGTACCAGCAAATATGAACCCATCATCCAGGAAGTAGAATTGTTGGAAGCCAACCATTCTAGAATTCGATTAAAAAATGGACGAGAATCCATTATTTCCAATCGCCACCTAGCACCAGCAGGAGACAGAACATCCGATGAGGAGGAGGAGGATGATGACGTGTATGGGGACGCTGAGTTAGCAGAGGGGGAGCAAGTGAACCCACCGACAGCCAGCCCACCGACAGCCCTACCGTCCGCCGCTCTTCCCGGCCTCGCCGTCGCCCGGCGCATCTCGACGACTACATTACTACCACCAGTGCTTAAATGACGCTGAGGAGAATGTGGTGATTATGAAGAAATGCATTGTCACTGTCATTCTATCAATAAATATGATTTCTGTACTACGTGTGCATTTTTGTCGAATGGAGGCAGATGACAAGCCAGCTATGAAAGCATCTCAAACATACTCACTCTCATTCAGTTCCGCCGACACTGTTTTGAATGCACAGACTTTTGCCAGTAGCTTTAGCTCTTGAACGTACTTGTATATTGTTTCTCCAGGTTGCTGATGGCGTTTAGTAAGTTTATATCTTGAAAATATCTCGTTTGGTGGTTTTAAAAAAAATAAAACCGGATTCAGAAACCTACTAGCGTTAAATAAAAACCAGCCTCCTAGGAGTCCTAGGAACAGCCTATTTAGTGCCTAATAAGTACAAGAATATATCCAAGCCGGTGTCAAGTAGGTATACACAGTAGCAACGACACCATAATTCTTGCCACCGACTTCGATATATTCTATGTACTTATTAGGCACTAAATAGGCTGTTCCTAGGACTCCTAGGAGGCTGGTTTTTATTTAACGCTTTTTAGTAGGTTTTTGAAGACGGTTTTATTTTTTTGTTTAAAAATATTTTTTTTCGCTTTTTAGTGATGCATTTAATATTATTATGTGACAAACTAAAGCACATAAACATCACATTAAGAAACAATGGCCTAATACCAATCTTTCATCACCCTTAACAAAATGTCGCTGCCCAAGATGCAGGGCCGTTAATCATTAAGGAGTTCTCCCGGTACTTCACCATCAGTTGCACTTCACCTTATGTGTTATAATGAGTATAAAACTAGCTTCATATTCTTAATAAAGAAATCTCATTGCTGGCGTCAATCACTTACAACTAAGCAGTTCCGGTGCTCACCTCTGGTCTTCATCATCAGTTCCTCTTCGCCAAAAGGTGCTTTTGTAATGCAATTTCTTAAGGTCTCGCAGGTAATACTAAAATCGCTGTATGTGTGCCTATAACATTTGAGGAGTTCCCTCGATTTCTCATGGATTCCATCATTAGATTCTAATTGGGGACAATGGAACCACCTCTAAAGTATACCCTTTCAAACAAAAAAATAATTTTCAAAATTGGTCCACAATTGACGGAGTAATCGCGTAACAAACATACAAAAAAAAAAAAAACAGCAACATACAGACGAATTGAGAACCTCCTCCTTTTTTGAAGTCGGTTAATAAAAAGTGCGTCCAACTTCTTTATAGCTGCATCGAATATTCTTTCATTTTAAATATGTTCAGAGAAAATCGACTTGTGATGACGTCACATCTACCTGGACCGGCTATAAAAGGAGGAGCAACTGTCAGTCGCGCTCTTCTTGCTGCTGGAGCGCTCAGACGGACTGGTTGTGTGCTAGACTAGACTGAATTAAGGTTTACCCTTGAATCGCCGACACTCATTTTATCGAATTTCATTTCAAAGTTAACGTTTCACGTATTTTCATTTCATCGACAATTCAGTTCGTCGAAATGTCAATACAAGTAATTTCATATCACGGATTTACAATTGGCGGATGAGTCATTATATAGATGTATTATTTAACCGAATTATGATTCGTAATTTATTGTTTTTAATGTTTTTAAAAAACATCAAAGTTACTTCACGTAATATCAATTTCAATATAAAATATTTCGCATGTACACAATTATCGTGTTCATTACTATTTGTTGCGTAATTATTATATTTTTATTATTGTGAAGATGAGTGATATGGTTTTTTATCCCCGACGCAAAAAGAGAGGGGTGTTATAAGCTTAACGCGTCTGTCTGTGTATATGTGTATCTGTCTGTGGTATCGTAGCTCCCAAACGGATGGACCGATTTTCATTTAGTTTTTTTTGTGTTATAGATCATTTTATCCCGAGTCTTCTTAGCCATGTTTCATGAAAATCTGTTCAGACGTTTGAAGATCATCAGCTCTTTTCTAGTTGATGAGGGGATCAGATTTTTTAATTCTTGAAATCTTCTATTGACGAAGTCCCTCCAGTGAAAATGTACGTGCTTGGAGCCCGTTAAAGGTTTTGCTCATTGCTCAGAAGGTTTTTAGGCGCTGATATCGGGGGTTTTTAACTCGGCTAGGTTATATCGTTAAATAAGGGACTTTAAATTTTAAAGCTGTTTTGTTAAAATTTCTTTAATGAGAGCATATTATTATGTTCCTGGATTAGGTTTATTTATCATAACATTCGTTTTATGATGCCATGCTTCAGCAGAGTTCTGGGTTCGCGGTATTTTAATTGTAGGTATTAGTTAAAGAATACTACTGTTTTATTACTGTTATATTTAGCTACTGTTATATTTTGGCTTCCAAAAATCTAATTTGACAGAGTCGACGGAGCTCCGCTGAGCGGAGCTCCTATTTCTGGGTTGTTTTGGCCCTCCGGGCCTGATATAAAAACGAACCTAACCTAACCTACCTACGTATTACGATGTAATTACTATTGGGAAAATTTGTGATCTATAAAGAAAGAAGGCGTTCGGATTTTTTTTTACAAGAAAATAAATATAACAGTAACAAAACAGTAGTATTCTTTAATTAATACAGTGAAAATACCGCGAACCCAGAATTCTGCTGAAGCACGGCATCATAAAATGAATTTTATGATAAATAAACCTAATCCAGGAACGTATACTCTCATTAAATAAATTTTAACAAAACAGCTTTCAAATTTAAAGTCCCTTATATAAGGATAAAACATCGAATATCAATGAATATTTGGATTTAAAAAATATATGTGTATTCGATTATTTAAAAAAATAAATAATAAAACGTCGAATAAATGAATATCGATGTTTTGTAATTCCTCCATTGAAAAAATCTACGAAAAAAATCATCGACCAAATAATATTCCTTGAACAGTTTTTATAAGAATTAATAAAAACTTAAATGAAATTGTCGATTAAACAAGATTACACCAAATGAAAATACGAAAACTAACAATTCGTTGAAACGTTGTCGATGAAATGATATTCGGTGAAAAGTTTGTCGGCGAAACAAGGGGCACCCCTGAATTATAGAACGATACATTGTCAAATTGTGTACCATTAATAAAACAACTTCAAGTTTGTTTAATTTTTATTAGTCATTTCTTATCGGATTTAGAGTTTGCTAACATCAGAACCGGGATTCTCACTCATTCCCACATTTTGTAAATAAAAGGGTAGATTTTCTTACGGAAATAGATTAACACATTTTTTCAGTAAGCCGCAACAATCTGCCTTACTATTTTCAAATATTATTACGAAATCCTATATGATTGATATGCCTATAAGGTCCATTCAAATTGAAATCACCAATTTTGAATAGGTAACTGCATCTGGTATAACTTAACTACGCAACTACCGTTAGCCATCAAATGCTCAACTACCTACAGGTAAACTGCGCGAGTGAAGAAATGTGTTATTAGAATACCCACTTACCTAGTATCTATTTCAAAATAATTGCACTTCCTCCGATTTTATTATTAGATTGCTTTATTTGTTAACATGGAAATGTAATCCGTATTCACACGAAGAGTAAACACTTTACTTTATACTTAGCGGCGATTAGTCAAATACAACAACACAGCGGCTCATAGTTTTAATGGGGTAATGTTGATCTTATTATTTTAAATGACTACTAGTGGTTAGGTAAGGCCGAGCGTGTGCCGAAATTGACAATATCGGTAGCATAGGGTAGGTACCGATATTCAGAACTGTCAATAAGACCACTCACAATCAACAAAATATGATTGTCGTCATAAACACAGAATGCGATGTTGTCTCCCAGTTTTGTTTGCAGACGAGTTTATGGGCGCAAGGCGCGTTCATAGCACACAATTGTGCGCACGGCTGGCACAATGAAGCGCTCCTGGACCCAGGTCGCACTCCTAGTGAGCTGCTGGCTCAGCTCTATTGGAAAAGGCGCGTCAATAATGCGTTATTGGCGTTATTATGGCAAGTTACTGCTATCGGCGCGTTGATGCGCGTTTCTCTCGGTGAGATCTAAACATGCATTTACTTCACGACTATGTTTGTGCGATTGAGGAGACTCTCTTATTAGATTTGTCATGCAATTTTGTGCGGCTGAGGTGACTTGACGGGATCAGTGGATTCTCACAGGATGGGGCACTTGTCTCAGGTGACATTGCCGGCATTCTTAGTTACAGTTTTCAAAACTGGTCAAATAGCAAATCGTTGCCCAAGATG
This sequence comes from Tortrix viridana, assembly GCA_963241965.1. NCBI lineage: Eukaryota > Metazoa > Arthropoda > Insecta > Lepidoptera > Tortricidae > Tortrix > Tortrix viridana. Next base: position 33,786,786 of record OY725171.1, on the reverse strand, counting down.
TCATCACATCATTTATCAGTAAAGTTTCACCTACATACCTAGTTGCATCTGTTCACTACTTTCAAGTAAAAATTTATTATTTCACTGCTTTGTAAATACCCGCAGTGTCTAATAGTTATAATAGTTGAAGTCTGTTACATAGCGTGTTACTTACTTCAACAGAACTGCTGATGTTGGACATTGAGTATTTTGGTAACATGAACACAGTTGTTGTTTCGTGGTTTTATTTATATTATAGATATGTTGGCTACACTGGACATGCCCGCGCGCGGCTTGACGAGCGCGACTACAAGCAGCAATGGCGCGGTAAAGCGTTACTATAGCGGCTGGCGCGTTGCAGCGCTGCTGTTGCGGTAATACGCCACTACGCGCGGCGTGACGCGGTCCTGGCGCGGCGGTGTGCTGCTGTCACGGCTATGGCGCGCTGATGGCGGCTATGGGGCGCTGATGGCGGCGATGGCACTGATGGTGGCTATGGCGTGCTGATGGCGGCGATGACTCGCTCCTGGCGCGATGGCGCGCTCCTGGCGCGGGGACGCGCTCCTGGCGCGGTGACGCGCTCCTGGCGCGGTGACGCGCTCCTGGCGCGGTGACGCGCTCCTGGCGCAGTGACGCGTTGCTGGCGAAACATAGGAAATTGTGACAGTGTTTGCTTGCGTTGGTATGAATCTGACCTAAATTAATTTAATTTCAGAGATTTAACATTTTTTTATTGATTTGTGTATGACGTGAAAGGTTATCTTGCATGATAATGACTTAGTGCGTACAGACTTTATCATGCAAGAACTTTGTATGGTTTCTCTCAGGTGGTGCTCAATATTTGATTGGTTGTAAATGGTTGCAAATGTTTTCTCTGCTTACAGCCAATGGGCACCCTGATTACGACAGCAGCCCCCCTAAGGACCAAGCGGACGAGGGCGTCTCGCTGTCAGGAGAGGCCGTGTTACGAGAAAATCGACTTGTGGTGACGTCACATCTACCTGGACCGGCCATAAAAGGAGGAGAAACTGTCAGTCGCACTCTTCTTGCTGCTGGAGCGCTCAGACGGACTGGTTGTGTGCTAGACTAGACTGAAGTATAGAACGATACATTGTCAAATTGTGTTCCTTAAATAAAACAACTTCAAGTTTGTTTGTGTAATTTTTATTAGTCATTTCTTATCGGATTTAGAGTTTGCTAACATATAATTATATACGTTTGGAGCAACATAATCATACATCGTTATCGCGGGAGCAAAAACAAATCAGTCGAAGAACACATATAACAAAGGTCAAGCAAATTTTAAGTATATTGTTTAAATGATTACTTACCTAGAAGGCAATATGTTTTTACTTGATATATATTAATAATAAGCCAACAGTGTGTGTCATATTTATTAACATGTATTTACTTGTATTTAATTTGGTTTTCGTAATAGATTATAAAAAAAATATTTAAATTTTCAACAGTTAATTTGCGGCGTCGTGCAGAAAATATCCATTTCAATTGACTAAAGAAGATTTTGATTTTCCACTGAAGATTTTGTTTGACGGAAACTAACGTTGCACTTAGAGCAATATAATTCTGTATCGCGAGCACATAATTCCGGATAATCCTTTATCCACAACTCCACAAATTCATTGCACGTTTTCTTCCTTTTCGGCATTTTTAAAAGCACTCCGTAATTATTTTGTGAACACAGTTATTATTACGAATATTTAATAAAATAAATGACAATGTCAAACAGGAAAAGTGACAGAAGAGTTTGCGTTGCGATTGCGTAGGTAATCTTTACTATGTACTAGTAATCAAGTCAAGTATGGAGGTCTGATATTAGAAATAAATTTGATACATTTTGAACTCGTAGGCATAAATGTTGCTCGATATAAGTGTCACTTCTGTTATTGCTTATTTGTCATAATCTTTCAGTACTGTCAAATCGTTTTTGCTCCCGCGATGACGATGTATGAATAGGTATATGATTTACCAGTAATTGATATGTTGCATCGTTTTCGGGCACTTATTTATTGTACAGATATATGTGGCCTTTTAGTTCTTATTATTTTAAAGACTTGAGCAGCAAAATGAGCTTCTCTTCGTGCTGCCATTTTCAGCAATACTCCAGAAAAGATACGATTTTCAAAACATTAATTTATAATAGCCTGATTTTTTTTTACTCCATTTTTATAAGATATTCTAAGACACTATATTCATGAATCCAACAAACTTTCCACCCGGAAGTAGGTATATAAATATACTGTCAAAAAATGCCTTTTTCTTTTAAATTAAAAATCGCAATTGTAATTTTTGTGTCTAAGCATAATAATATTTTTGTCTATCATGAGCAGAAGGTGAAATCTAAGAAAATATGTAAACGAAAAGCCACTAAATCAGCAAAATACATGGCTTTGGTTATATATACCCTTAAATGATAGAAAAAAGTTAGTAATAAGTAGTGCTTTGATAAAAATGACATAAAACTATTTATAAGTGTTAAAATACACTGATCAATTTGTATTTTTTTATAAGGATTATTATTTACCACCATAAAATCCACCTTCCGGTATAATTTTGTGTATGATTTGCTTGCGACGTTTATATTTATTGTAATCAATAAGGAAAGAAGAAAACTGTAGCCAATTATTTTTAAACTAGCTTTCCGCCCGCGACTTCGTCTGCGGAGAGTCAGTAATTTCGTAAAAAAGTAGGAAGGTACAAATAAAATTTTCATTAAGTACGTATTATAAAGGGACAGACTTTCCAAAAAATAGTAATTTTTCCTAACATTTGTTTGCTTTTTAGTGTTTGTTTAATTATTATGTGATTATGTATTACATGCAGCACATATACACTACATTCATGCCATTAATGCTTATTGCCAATTCTTCATCACTCTTGACAAAATGGGGCTATCCAATATGCAGGGACATTAATCGTTGAAGAACTCTCCTGGTACTTTGCGAAACTTCAATTTCACCACCTTCATTAGGGGCTGTTCATATATTACGTAAGACAATTTTAACCAATTTCTGACCCCCCTCTCCCTACGTATGAAATAATAAGACTTGGATGAAACCCCTCCCTCCTTTTTAATCTTACGTAAGATCAGAATCTACCAAAATTGCAAAGAAAAAGTAGCAAAAATATATAAACGCTTTAATTTGTGCTTGCTTTTGTGATCTTACGTAAAAACAACCCCCATGTAAGAAAAAATAAGGCTTGTTCAGACCCCCTCCCCCCAAATCGTCTTACGTAGTAATAAATAAACAGCCCCTTACAAATGATGGGCAAAAGTAGCGTGTTGTGAAATACTTATTATTAAGGAGTTCCGATGGTCATGTCTGGTCATTAATTTCACTTTACCAAATGGTGCTTTTGGAATGTAAGTGTTCAGTACAGAAGTTGAAAATCGCTGTATGAGTCCTTTAAATGTTTGTAGGGTACCGTCAATTTACCTGGGATTCCATTATAAGAAAACTCGTATTTTATATTTAGTAGTCTAGAAACCAATTTTCATATATATAACTTCAAAAATAACAAAACTCTTAAAAATTGCCACCCTCATTTTCACCCCCTTAGGGGTAGTGTTTCCAAAATCACCGAAAGTACTCTTGGTTTGTAAGCAGTAGCTTTAACACTCCATTAACTTCAGAAATGTCTTCATTCCCATTAAAACTTTCACCTCCCATTTCACCCACTTAGGGATAGTTTATCGGAAATCACCAAACGTTTTATTTTTTATTCGTTAACAGAGCCTTTTATACCATTTTCCACGTGTCTAACTTCAAGAATGACCAAACCCCCATACAAATTTTAACCCCCCATTTTAGCTTCTTAGGGGAAGTAAATCTAAAATAACTAAAAGTGTTTTTTTTTTATTATTCCTTAATAATAGCGAATATACCAATGTCCACGTTTCTAACTTAAAAAATTGATCGAACTCCTATACAAAATTCTACCCCCCATTTCACCTTTTTAGGGGTAGATGTTTCCAAACACGCCAAGAGTAATATTTTTTATTTGTTGAAAGTAACCTAAATACCAATTTCCACGTTTCTCACTTCAAAATTGACGAAACTCTCATACAAATTAACACCTCCCATAACACCAACCAAACTTCATTATAAACTTTAACCCCCCCATTTCATCCTCTTAGGGGTAATTGATCCAAAATCGCCAAAAATTGTTTTTTTTCTTAACCTATAAGTATACCTAATTCCACGTTTCTAACTTCAAGAATGACCAAACTCCCATAAAAATATTAGCCCCCATTTCATTACCTTAGGGGTAGTTTATCCAAAATCTTACTTTAAAATTGACTTAACTCACCCACTTAGGGGTAGTTTTTCCAAAATCGCCAGAAGTATTGTTTTGTTATTTAACAGTGGCCTATATACTAATCTCCACGTTTCTAACTTCAAAATTGACCACACTCTCATACAAATTACCACCCCCCATTTCATCACCTCAGGGGTAGTTTATCCAAAATCGCCGTACGTTATTTTTTTTCATTTGTTACCACTTAACATTAGCCTATAATTATACCAATTTCCGCGTGTCTAACTTGAAAAACGATCAAACTACTATACAAACTTTAACCCCCCCATTTCATCCCCTTAGGGGTAGTTTATCTAAAATCACTAAAAATAGTGTTTTTTATTTGATAACAGTATTCCTATAGCAATTTCCACGTTTCTAACTTGAAAAACGACCAAACTCCCATACAAACTTTAACCCCCCCTTTCCACCCCTTAGGGGCAGTTTATCGCCGAAATCGCCGAAAGTAGTTTTTTTTATTTGTTATTTTAAGTATATGTAGCAAGTTTCAAAGGTCAAACTTCATTGGTTTTTATTTTATAGTTGTATGAATTCCAGTAATTTGAAACATAAAACCCTCTTTTTTGCGTTTTTGGATGAGAATAAAAAAAAACTATGAAACAGGTATATCTTTATTTTTAATAATAAGTATTTATTCTGAGTTTCATGATCCTAGAATAATCTTAATGGTTTTTTTCATACAAACTTTACCCCCTCTTTTTACCCCCTTTTTCTAACATTTTCCAAAATTTCTATAGCCTAAATGTTATTCTGATTTTATATAAATAGATTTATGAAAATTTCATCATTATCCGTTCAGTAGTTTTTACGTGAATCTCAGTCAAACAAACAAACAAACAAACAAACAAACAAACAAACAAACAAATTTAAAATGCTTTTTATATGTTCAGTTACTTATTATAAGTCACCCTGATCGGTTTTTTTTTTAAATCTTCAATGTACAGACTTTTTGATCTTAACGATTTTATTATATGTATAGATACGGAAATATGCAAAATGAAAACAATATTCTAGCTAATCGAATATAAATGAGACATCCTTAGTTATTTTTTGTGCGATTAATCTTGAATATTATAGATCTAATATTAAGTAAGCAATATGAAAAAAAAATGTTTATAATTATTTTTAGCTAAATTTGCAGGATTTAAAAAAAAAAAAATTTTTTAAATAACTTATTGACTCATAATTAGTTGGATTATGTTTTTACCTAATTACTAGAATTATAATATACCCGATACATTAGAAAAATCAGCTATTATAAATTATTTCCGTTTCACCATACTAGCGACCGTAACTTTCCTGGAGTACAAGCCCTTGTTGTTCAGGTAAGGAGTAATGCTCGACCGTTTGGGTATGGTATAACAGAACCTGGCGCATGCGTTTTGGACGCGCTGTATGGCACGCGCGGTTTTTGCGAAAATTCTAGGTCCGTACACAGTATCGCAATAATTGAAGTGAGAAAGCACTAGAGCTAGAGCACTCTCATGCCATAAAGAGCTCTTAATCTATAAAATGCATTTCTTATCTTATCAGTTACATGCTTTTCGAAACGTAACTCGCTGTCCATCATAAGTCCTAGATTTTTTACATTTTCTACTGGTTGTATGATTTGTTGATCTATTTTAATGGTCGGGTCCCTCTTTTTAACTTTCTTAATTTGTGTAGCTGTACCCAGTATCATATATTTGATTTTAGAGGGGTTCAATACTAGGGCATTATTCCGCGACCAGTCATATATTGCATTCAAATCTCCGGTAATAACTTGTTCGGCAAGTTTTGTATCCTCGTCATTAAAGGAATAGTAAACTTGTGTATCATCCGCGTATAGGTGTAATGTGCAATCTTTGACACAGCTCAGAAGATCTGTTGTAAATAAAATAAACAGGATAGGACTTAATATTGAACCTTGGGGCGTGCCCTTTTTTAAACTTTTAATCTGCGATCTCGTGACCTCTCCTTGATCATTTTCGGTCTCCACGTACTGGGTCCTAATTGTTAAGGTAGGATTTAAACCAGTTGCAAGCTGGTTCCAAGATACCGTAGTAGCTCATTTTGGCAAGTAGTAGGTCCGTATCTAGGCAGTCAAAGGCCCGAGAGAAATCCAGCAGCACAAGAATGCTTGCGCGCCCAGCATCAGAGGCGGCCAGGATGTCGTCCGTGACGTGCGCGAGAGCGGTCGCCGTGCTGGGCCCCGTGCGGAATCCCGATTGAATGTGGGGCAGTATTCTTTCATTTTCCAAGTATCTCGTCAATTGTGTGCAAACATCCCTTTCCACAATTTTAGATAAAATAGGGAGAATGCCAATAGGTCTTAAATCCTTATATTCTTCTATAGCGGCGCTTTTAGGGATAGGTTTCACTCGAGCACGTTTCCATTCAACCGGGCAAACACTGGATGGATTTGTTGACCATAAATGTGATGACAGATAAAGTGAAGGGCAGGGTCATGCGCACCATGTCAATAGTGAAACCATCAAAACCAGAAGCACCCGTTTTTATGCTATCTATGATTTTTTGAACATCATTTTCGTTAGTGTTTTGAATTGTGAATTCGCTACTGGTAAATTTATTACTTCTGTAGAATTTTATTGTATTATGATCGGCGTCCACGCTACCAGGAAGGTCCAAGAAAAAATTGTATATACTATCTGGATTATTAAGATGGTCGAGTATATTAGGTACAGGCTTGCCACCCACCACCGAATGACGCTTCAAATGGTTCCACATATAAGCAGGCTTTCTAATATTCTTGTTCACATAAAAATAAAAATAAGCAATCCTTTCTCGTTTTAGAGAAGCGTTTACCAAATTACGAAGACTCTTGTAGTACATTTTGTGTGCATCAACGCCAGTAGCGCGCGCCCGTATCTGCGCTGAGGCCCTAAGCGACATGATAAGCTTTATGTTGTCCGTGATCCATGGATATATTTTCTCTCTAATGCGTACTCGCTTATATGGGGCATGTTTATTAAATTGTTTAACCATATCATTGATGTCTCTGTCGTCAGCGATTCCTTTCCATGACAGGCTTCGGAGATCATTTTTAAAAGCGTCTCGATCGATTTTGTCTAACGACCGTTTATACATGTACCCTGCAGCTTTGACTGGGCTTAGAATTTTAAATTCCGCAATAATAAGCGCGTGGTCACTTAGCGGGTGATTATAATAAACACAGTCATTTGTACATAAGTCTGGCGAATCGGAAATTATAAGGTCGAGAAGTGTACTAGAATCGCCATGAACTCTAGTCGGGTCCTTTACTAACTGTTCAAAGTTTTGTTGTGTAAGAAAGGAAAATAGCTCACGAGCTGACATTGTATTTGGCTTCATGAGATTGACATTAAAATCAGTGAGCACAAAAATATTGTCGCAATATCCAAAAGTACTCACCGATTCGCTGAGCGCGTCAATGGCTTGAGTCACGGGTATTGATTCTGGACGATATGCCATGCCGACGGCGACGCGGCGGCCACCCGGCAGGCTCAGCTCCAGCCACATTTGCTCCAGCGCCGCGGCCGGGTGCGGGCGTACGTGCGCGCGCAGCTCGCGCCGCACGAAAAATCCAACACCTCTCCCTCGCGCGCCACTCGCTCTTGGCTTATGCTTGAATACATACCCTGGTACCTGAGGCGCAAAGCAGTCTTCACCGTCCCGCATCCACGTCTCGTTTAATGCTAAGACATGCGGCTCATGTTCCTGCATACACGCCACTAATTCGTCGCGCCCTGTATTTAATGATCGTACGTTTAACAGTCCTAGCTTTAAACGGTATGGCTTTTTACGGTTTCCTATTTAAGTTATCCAAAAAAAAAACACCATTAGCGTTATACTGTACACAAACCAGGCATCCCGAAGAGGGACTGACCAGTTACACTTCAATGTAATAATAATGAACAATCGACACGACAAACTCGTAAATATTAAAAAAAAAAAAAAAAAAAAAATACAACCCATAAAAACAGGTTTTTCCCTAACAATGAATTATAGTTGTTACTTAGAAAAATTACAAAAATATAAAACTGAGAACCACATAAATATTGGAACTAAACACAAAGGGCTAACTCGTTTCGTAGTTTTAGTGTTTTGCAAGTTCAACCGCACTAACCGTAAAAATACGTTCTAGGTCGTTTTCTCTATAGATTCGACGCGCCTTCTGACCCTCGGCTATTCGGACCATAATTCTGCCGTTGTGGGTCCAGGTGTACTTCCAATTTTGACGCATGGCCATTTCTTTTGTCCTACCAAACAGGCTTCTGTTGGCACGTGTGAGCCTCTCGTAAATATAAATAGGAACAGCATCACCTGATAGGTCCAAATCTCGAGTGTTAAGTGAGCGGCGCACGCGCGCAGCCCGCAACAGCGCGTTGCGCACGGCCCGGCGCGAGCAGCACACCATGAGCAGCGGCTTCGCACGCCCGCGCTGCGCTGGCGCCGGCTGGGTGGCGTCCAGGCGCCGTGGCCCGGCACGCCATACTTCTACCACGTCCCGTTCACGTCACGCAAAATCAAAATCTAACAGATTTTCCGGGATAAAAATCTTCATACCTACCAAAATTTCATCTAAATTGTTTCAGCGGTTTAAGCGTGAAGAGGTAACAGTCCGCGACTTCATCTTCGTAGAAGTCGTTTATCTCTGCTCTCTCGGGAACTGTTAAATTTTCCGGAATAAGAAATAGCATATGTCCTTCCTCGGAACAGGCTATCTCCATATCAAATTTCCATGCTATTTCCATCTTATTCTCGCAAAAACTTAATTAACTATGATAATCTTTGTAATTAAGTTATTATCACAACAAAATAACCGCCTTTAATCAATAATTAATAATAAGTATGATTTATTTAATTACCTTTCGTTAGTAATTCTTCGACGTTTCGCACGTTGCATTATGTCGACAGATCCTTCAAGACCATGGACGTAAAGCGACGTCCAAAACATCGAGGAATTACTAACGAAAGGTAATTAAATAAATCAAATCATATTTGTAATTTATATAATGTATAAACATTGTGTTAGTAATAAAACAATATTTAATAGACTATTGGTTGAAAGTATCTTTATTAAATTTAATTCGTTACTTGTTTTATTATGCAGATGATATTTTCACAAGAAACACAGCCGCAGTTGCAGGTAATTTTACCTATGCACATAAATATATTTGGTTTTACCGATAGTTTACTCTGCCCTTAAAAATCTATCTAATCTAAGGGCTATATTATATACTAGCTGTCCGCCCGCGACTTCGTCTGCGGAGAGTCAGTAATTTCGTTAAAAATTAGGTAGGTACAAATAAAATGTTCATTAAGTACGTATCATAAAGGGACAGACTTTCCAAAAAAATAGAAATGTTTCCTAACATTTGTTCGCTTTTTAGGGTTTGTTTAATTATTATGTGATTATGTATTACACGCAGCACATATACACTACATTCATGTCATTAATGCTTATTGCCAATTCTTCATCACTCTTGACAAAATGGGGCTATCCAATATGCATGGACATTAATCGTTGAAGAACTCTCCTGGTACTTTGCGAAACTTCCATTTCACCACATTCATTAGGGGCTGTTCATTTAATACGTAAGACAATTTTAACTAATTTCTGACCCCCCTCCCCCTACGTATGAAAAAATAAGACTTGGATGAAACCCCTCCCTCCTTTTTAATCTTACGTAAGATCAGTATCTACCAAAATTGCAAAGGAAAAGTAGCAAAAATATATAAACGCTTTAATTTGTGCTTGCTTTTGTGATCTTACGTAAAAACATCCTATCCCCGTGTAAGAAAAAATAAGACTTGTTCAGACCCCCTCCCCCCAAATCGTCTTACATAGTAATAAATAAACAGCCTCTTACAAATTATGGGCAAAAGTAGCGTGTTGTGAAATACTTATTATTAAGGAGTTCCGATGGTCATGTCTGGTAATTAATGCCACTTTACCAAATGGTGCTTTTGGAATGTAAATGTTCTGTACAGAAGTTTGAAAATCGCTGTATTAGTCCTTTATATGTTTGAAGGTTCTCGTCAATTTACCTGGGATTCCATTATAAAAAAAACTCGTATTTTATATTAAGTAGTCTAGAAACCAATTTTCATATGTAACTTCAAAAATAACAAAATTCTTAAAAATTGCCACCCCCATTTTCACCCCCTTAGGGGTAGTGTTTCCAAAATCACCGAAAGTACTCTGGGTTTGTAAGCAGTAGCTTTAACACTAACTTTATTAACTTCAAAAATGTCTTCATTCCCATTAAAACTTTCACTTCCCATTTCACCCATTTAGGGATAGATTTTCGGAAATCACCAAACGTTTTATTTTTTATTTGTTAACAGTGCCTTTTATACCATTTTCCACGTTTCTAACTTCAAGAATGACCAAACCCCCCATTTCAGCCCCTTAGGGGAAGTTAATCCAAAATAACTGAAAGTGTTTTTTTATTATTTCTTAATAGTAGCGAATATACCAATTTCCACGTTTCTAACTTGAAAAATTTACCGAACTCCTATACAAATTTCTACCCCCCATTTCACCTTTTTAGGGGTAGATGTTTCCAAACACGCCAAAAGTAATATTATTTATTTGTTGACAATAACCTTTATACCAATTTCCACGTTTCTCACTTTAAAATTGACGAAATTCTCATACAAATTAACACCTCTCTTTTAATCCCTTTAAGGGTAGTTAATCCAAAATAGTCGAAAGTGGTATTTTTTATTTGTATACAGTAGCCTAAATACAAACTTTCACGATTCTAACTTTAAAAACAACCAAACTCCATTATAAACTTAAACCCCCCCATTTCATCCTCTTAGGGGTAGTTTATCCAAAATCGCAAAAAATTGTTTTTTTTTCTTAATCTATAAGTATACCAAATTCCACGTTTCTAACTTCAAGAATGACCAAACTCCCATAAAAATATTAGCCCCCATTTCATTACCTTAGGGGTAGTTTATCCAAAATCACTGAAAGTTATTTGTTAACAGGAGCCTTTATACCAATTTCCACGTTCCTTACTTTAAAATTGACTAAACTCCCATACAAATTTTCACCCCCCATTTCACTTAGGGGTAGTTTTTCCAAAATCACCAGAAGTTGTATTGTTTTGTTATTTAACAGTTACCAATATACTAATCTCCACGTTTCGAACTTCAAAATTGACCACACTCCCATACAAATTACCACCCCCCATTACATCCCCTCAGGGGAAGTTTATCCAACATCGCCGAACGTAATTTTTTTTATGTGTTACCACTTAACAGTAGCCTATAAGTGTACCAATTTCCGCGTTTCTAACTTGAAAAACGACCAAACTATACAAACTTTAACCTCCATTTCATCCCTTTAGGGGTAGTTTATATCAAAAATCACCGTAAGTAGTGTTTTTTATTTGATAACAGTATTCCTATAGCAATTTCCACGTTTCTAACTTGAAAATGACCAAACTCCCATACAAACTTTATCCCCCCATTTCATCCCCTTAGGGGTAGTTTATCTAAGATCACTAAAAATAGTGTTTTTTATTTGATAACAGTATTTCTATAGCAATTTCTACGTTTCTAACTTGAAAAACGACCAAACTCCCATTCAAACGTTAACCCGCCATTTTCACCCCTTAGGGGTAGTTTATCCAAAATCGCCGAAAAATTTTTTTTAAATGTTATTCTGATTTTATATAAATAGATTTATGAAAATTTCATCATTATCCGTTCAGTAGTTTTTACGTGATGCTCAGTCAAACAAACAAACAAAACTACGGGGATCCTAAGGGAATGTTTTTTTGTAAATATCCATAAACTGTGTAGCGTTTGGATTGTTGTTGCAGCGGCCGTGGTTTCGAATCACTCCAAAAAGTAGTTTAAGGTGATCTTGACTAAATTTGTAGGGCAATATGAACTAACTCTTGTTGCTTTTCAACGAGTTATGTAAAAAGCATCTTTAAACTTTCGATACATACATATAAGCAGTCCTAAAAAACCAGTTTTGGATTGGGTTTTTGTTATTACATTTTGCGTTATAGCATCTTCAGTAAATTTTTGACCGCGTATTTTTTTTGTTTTCTTTATTTGAACATTGATTTTTAGCCCTTTGATATAAGCAATAGCTTTATCGAGAAATTGAAAACGATGGTCTTTTTCGTTAATTGAGAATGGATGTTTGAGATCATGGCTATCCAGTGATCTCGAGTTTAGAACGTCAAATAAATCGTTCATATCTTCTATGAAACTAATTGTTGCATCTGCATCTTGAAAATCAGGCATGTTTAAATCATGAGCACACAACTTAAGTGCTGACGCAACACTATGACTGAGCGTTTGTGTGGCCAATTTTCCATTCATTATATTGTTTCCGGACTGTAAATGGCGTTCAGATAATTTATTGGCAAGATGTAGTCCAATATTGTCATGTAGGAGTTTCAAATTTTGTAAGTTTTTCCATTGTACTGTAAAGCAACAAGTAGTTTTGTATGTAGAATTGTAGAACTTGTTGCTTTATGTATGTCAGTTTTATTCTTAATTATTTTGAAATCAAATGAAGAAATTAATAATAGAACAGTAAAAGAATAACTGTAGTTATGTGTAGAGTCGCCTCACGGCATTGATGGTGCCAACACATGTCTTATTTTAATAATATATAATATCTTCACATCAAGAACCAGTTTTTATTTAGAGCGACGTCTCCACCCCTACATGGTGGAAGAAAGCGGGCTTCAATAACGAAAGATTTGCCCCACCTTCTCGCACGACAAAGGATAAAAGCGAGTTGCCAACCGCAAGGAAGCGGAAGATGAAAGACTAAGCCTATCCTAGGGCATTTTCCGAAGAGGACATAAAGGTCGTAGATATATATTTTTTTTATAAAAGCGCGTTCATCTTAAATTATTCGTATATAATTGTTAGCATGCTGAGAAAAATGGCAGCCACGACGTTCAATGGCCTGGAAGACATCAAGGGCTTGCGAAACCAGTCCGCGAATGTTGTTCCGTTGTGTATTCCGCGATTGAAATTCATTATTTCGTTTAAAACACCGAACACAGTTGCGACATCGAGAGAAGCGCTGTATGAGCAGCGAACATCGCAGCGACCGCGTAATTTGCGACCGCGTTCTTCGTTTTTATAAAATGTGTGTAGCTAGCAAGATGCGACGTCTTCATCTTTAAAGCAGCATCCAAGCTACAATACACGTCGATAATGCACCGGGATCGAACGATGTAGAACTGGAGCATCGGCGGGAATCATTTTTTATGTCGTATATATTTTTTGTAGCTTATTCATTTTTGCCAAACAATTTTTATTTGTAAATTGATATTTGAAATATAATTTGACATCATTGACAATTAAATAATTGTTCAATTTATAATCAGCCAGTTATAATTACAATAGCCTCTTTGTTAATCGAAACGAAATGCCGTCGGGAAAAAATGTTCACGTCAATTTACGTCAGTTTTGACTAATATTAAATGCAAATTTATTTTCTTCTCAACATCATAACATAGGTATGAAATAGAAGGGAGAATGGAATAAGTAATGTGTGTGACCAGACCGTAAATGTGTGAGAAACGGGTGCTAAGGATGAAAACCCTAACGATTTCATAGAAATCAGGGGAAAGGTTGGTTGCCTTTCATCATCCGCAACGGCAAACGTTTCGCATGGGGATATTTTGTATATACAATGGCATAGGTCGAACCCATATGAATCCATACGTAGATTCGGGCACTCGCCTATAGCAATGGTAATTTTCTAGGGAACTGGGGTGTTAGGTTTTGTAATAATGAAGGTCATTGGTCGTACATAGAGTGTAATATACGAAACGCGAAGAGATGAGCGGGATTACGTGATTTTACTTATGATGATGAGAGAAATTCAAATTTTTATAGATGTTAGCTGATTTGAAATTGATGTCTTAAATTATATTTCAAATGGATTCAATGTGTTGATAGGATTTTAGGCGTTATTTTAAATGCTCTGATTAGCGTCGACGTGAAGACAGCACAGCAATATGATATATTTTGTGGCAATATTTTAAATTCAATTGTGGCAGAGTGATAGCCAAGTTTGTAAAAAAAAGGTTCGACATATCTTACGAAACCCTATCAAATTGTTAATATTCTACCTAATAACAATTATAAAATAAAAAAATTGGGTAATATTGCTAAATATGTAATTGTTCACAGGAATAGATTGAAACATTTTTATAGTAGGATTATAACTTAGTTGTGTGTAAATATAGGGTTAAGATTAGGATTTAGTTGTACATATTTATTTAATTGTAAATTTGTAATTTACAGAATGTAATGTACAGTTGAAGCAAGCATGAACAACCATGGAAAGAAGGGTGAATAAGTCAGGCTACATTCGTGGTGCAGGCATGTTTCCATGATGGCGCTTGTCTTTGTAGTGTGATGGTAATTCCCTTTAAGCCTATAAGGTGGGAAGCAACTTGGTTGGTCTCAGCCGTCATAGTGCATGGCATGTGTACTTCGTGGTTGACAAGTCGTGCGTTACGAATTTCGCCGTATAGTGGGTCTAATGGAAGCGATATCGTATGAAAGCTTGTTCATACTTGCTACTTATAAAATATGTGTATAATTGTTTTAATGTGTTTATTTAGCTGTGTTTTATTTTTCATATATGCTGAGCTGAGAACTTGTGAAACCCTGATGACCATAAACAAAGATGACTGATGTGAGACATGGGCGTGCATTCCTGCCACATGTATTCTGGAAGCAGTAGGAGGCTGCTACCTGGACTTAATGATGTCGTTGTATACAGTATCATAATGAGATATTCCCTTTGATCACCATGATGAATTTAACAAGCCATGGTGCAGTGAAAATTGGTCATTAGTGGTTATTTTATAAAGGATAAAGTTATTCTTATAATGAAGTATCTTATTGCTTGTGTTTTCGCTACTAGGTGTCTTTAACATTTGCATCGTTTCATGTACACTTCTGAACGAGAGCAACAAGCTGCGCAGGAGGATGGAGCTGCGAAGTCTGGTGCTGCAGTCACTTGGCTGCACCATCAGAAGAAATGCAGTTCACCATCACTCTGCGAAGATGCTGTGACCATATCTCAGGCCGAGATATGTGACACATGCATACTATTTCATTGAAATGTATAAGTTATGAGTAGTTTATTACTAAATATGAAAAATAGCTAGAATAATAAAGTTGCGTATTGGGGCGGTGTGAGTGCTTAGGTATTTTATTTCATACGAGTATTTGTCTTTAGAACCTACTGAGGCCCATTTCGTTAATATAAAACGAGATAGATTATTAGTCCTTAAAAATTTACACTTTGTCTTAGACACTTAGGAGGTTATGGATGATTGTTGATTGGTCAAAGTCGGACCCTTAACATGTGCCTATGGGGCATAAACCAGTATGTCACTTCTGTGACATGTTAAGGGAATGACGATGACTTGTCAATTCATTGTCAGATGTCTATGGATATATATTTATATGGTCCCCTTTATTCATAAACTGACAGCAAACCTATTTTGGCAAAAAGTAGACCATACTGTTAATGATGGTGGTGGTGAAATAATAAATATCTTGACTTGGTACTGAGTTTAATGCCTATTTGTATGTTGCAATTGTAAATAGGATCGGAGCCGCAGCTTAGTTGTTAGCGTGTTGAAGTAATGTAAGAGAATGGCGGCCGGCTGTCCGTCTCCTGATTGGCTCTCCTAGTGCCGCGGTGTTGCCATTGCTGACGCTAGGGATGTGGTCGAATCGGTAACACATAATACATGCATAATTTAGTTTTGTTGTGGTTAAGAGTGGAGTCGTAGCCTCATGTCATTGCCGAATGGCTATGAGCCACAGACTCATTATAGTAAGTCGCTGTTATGACATGGCATAAGACTGACGACGTTGACTTGTTATGTACTAGATGTAGGTCCCTGTCTCATCTATTGTAAGCTTAGTAAGAGACTCAGTGTGATATCATGACATATAGTATGTAGTTGAAAAATGGGATTCGAAATCCATTTAGAAATGATAGTTATATCAGGCACCTAATGGTCATATTTGGATGACATGGGTGTATGAGCCGGGTTAACGTACGTCATGATTAGATAACTGGAGCTCTTAAAAAGTACGAGACGCATAGCTAGGGTCGCAAACGCGGAGTTTATTTTTGCGGTGGTTTTTTAAACCTGAAGTTTCCATGTGGTAGGTATGTTTTTGTCCGCGAAAAAAAGAGTTTCGTTCTGTAGTAATATGGCATAACTGTTACAGGAAGCTATTCCCTAGCTGGGAACGTTTGCGTTGATGTAAACTCCACCTTAGGTAGATATAAATGATTAGCTAGGCGTTGCCTTATTAAGAGGGGCGAGGAATGTAAAGCAACAAGTAGTTTTGTATGTAGAATTGTAGAACTTGTTGCTTTATGTATGTCAGTTTTATTCTTAATTATTTTGAAATCAAATGAAGAAATTAAGAATAGAACAGTAAAAAAATAACTGTAGTTACGGCGTTTGAGATGCGAACATCTCGTCTTGCATTGTTATAGTGAAAGTTTAAATAAAAATAATATCACTTAAAGATAGAAGAAGTTTTAATCCCCCACCCATACAGTACTTTGTCTCCATTTTGATCAGTTATAGTTTTTTTCGCTTCAAATATGTTTCTTACAAGTTTGAGCATGTGGCAAGGATCTAAAATAAGGACCACAGGTTTTCCAGTCGAAGGATAGTCAAAATGAGTCTTTAGATTACTGGGATCTTCAAAATTACATCCCAAAAGTTTGGCGGTAGCAAAATTGGAGGAACACCCATCAAACTTCAGGCTAACTACTTCCGCACCTGCGTCATAACATCTTCCTAAACACATTTTGATGATATTTGATCTTTGATCTGCCGCCAATCCATTGACAAAGAAATATCCTAAAGGTAATTTGAACGAATCGTTCAGCAATACTAACATCAAAACGTAGGCTTGGGTTGCTATATCTACATCACCACCGAAAGTGCCATGGCCGTCAAAGTCATTGCCGTTAAAAATCCTTTGCTGTCTTATGGCCATTTCGTCTACCATTAAGCAAGCGAGTCTTTTATCACTCAGAGCGTACTTTAACTTAAGTGCTCTAAAAGTTTCCTTAGTGAAATCCGGTCCACCTTCGATAGATTGATACCATTTTTCTAGTGTAGATGGATGCGTTAGGCATAAGTTTAACTGCCTTCTTATGTATTTGTACCCAGCTGAAGAGTAATAGTTAATCGTAAGAGCAAATTTTTTTTATAGCCGGCGTGAATTTGTAGTAATTCTTATTGCATAAAATACTAATAATACTTAAAATTAAGTTAGTTACATCACACGGTAATAAAGTAATAAATAATAATGATTAAAACTAACATACTAAAATAATCATTACAAATGTAAGGTCAACAACATTCAATTAAAAATAATGTATAGGAGAACAATACGACAAGATCTCTACGTCAAAAGCCATAACTAAAAAAAAACTTGAATGAAATGCAATTAGGATTTCACGCGATTGTAAATAGATACATACCTAGCAAAGTAATTTTTAAATTAAAACTCACCAATTTATGTTTACGTAACGTACGTACGTAATTTATCCTTTTCAGTCCCAGGCTCTGCTTTTACACCAAGCTTCATATAAGATTTTGAATTATCCTTTGAATAGAGTAATTTAGGCCTAATTGAAAATATTACGGAAAATCTATACATATAATAAAATCGTTAAGACCAAAAAGTCTGTACATTGAAGATTTAAAAAAAAAACCGATCAGGGTGACTTATAATAAGTAACTTAACATATTAAAACCATTTTTAAAATTTTTGTTTGTTTGTTTGACTGAGCATCACATAAAAACTACTGAACGGATAATGATAAAATTATCATAAATCTATTTATATAAAATCAGAATAACATTTAGGCTATAGACATTTTTGAAACTGTTAGAAGAAGGGGGTAAAAAGAGGGGGTAAAGTTTGTATGGAAAAAACAATTTAGAGTGTTCTAGGAAAATGAAACTCAGAATAAATACTTATTAATAAAAATTAAGAGATACTTGTTTCATAGTTTTTTTTTATTCTCATCAAAAAACGCAAAAAAGAGGGTTTTATGTTTCAAATTACTGGACTTCATACAACTATAAAATAAAATCCAATGAAGTTTGACCTTTGAAACTTGCTACATATACTTAAAAAAACAAATAAAAAAAAAAAAAATTTCGGCGATTTTGGATAAACTACCCCTAAGGGGTGAAAATGGCGGGTTAACGTTTGAATGGGAGTTTGGTCGTTTTTCAAGTTAGAAACGTAGAAATTGCTATAGAAATACTGTTATCAAATAAAAAACACTATTTTTAGTGATCTTAGATAAACTACCCCTAAGGGGATGAAATGGGGGGATAAAGTTTGTATGGGAGTTTGGTCATTTTCAAGTTAGAAACGTGGAAATTGCTATAGGAATACTGTTATCAAATAAAAAACACTACTTACGGTGATTTTTGATATAAACTACCCCTAAAGGGATGAAATGGAGGTTAAAGTTTGTATAGTTTGGTCGTTTTTCAAGTTAGAAACGCGGAAATTGGTACACTTATAGGCTACTGTTAAGTGGTAACACATAAAAAAAATTACGTTCGGCGATGTTGGATAAACTTCCCCTGAGGGGATGTAATGGGGGGTGGTAATTTGTATGGGAGTGTGGTCAATTTTGAAGTTCGAAACGTGGAGATTAGTATATTGGTAACTGTTAAATAACAAAACAATACAACTTCTGGTGATTTTGGAAAAACTACCCCTAAGTGAAATGGGGGGTGAAAATTTGTATGGGAGTTTAGTCAATTTTAAAGTAAGGAACGTGGAAATTGGTATAAAGGCTCCTGTTAACAAATAACTTTCAGTGATTTTGGATAAACTACCCCTAAGGTAATGAAATGGGGGCTAATATTTTTATGGGAGTTTGGTCATTCTTGAAGTTAGAAACGTGGAATTTGGTATACTTATAGATTAAGAAAAAAAAAACAATTTTTGGCGATTTTGGATAAACTACCCCTAAGAGGATGAAATGGGGGGGTTTAAGTTTATAATGGAGTTTGGTTGTTTTTAAAGTTAGAATCGTGAAAGTTTGTATTTAGGCTACTGTATACAAATAAAAAATACCACTTTCGACTATTTTGGATTAACTACCCTTAAAGGGATTAAATGAGAGGTGTTAATTTGTATGAGAATTTCGTCAATTTTAAAGTGAGAAACGTGGAAATTGGTATAAAGGTTATTGTCAACAAATAAAAAATATTACTTTTGGCGTGTTTGGAAACATCTACCCCTAAAAAGGTGAAATGGGGGGTAGAAATTTGTATAGGATTTCGGTAAATTTTTCAAGTTAGAAACGTGGAAATTGGTGTATTCGCTACTATTAAGAAATAATAAAAAAACACTTTCAGTTATTTTGGATTAACTTCCCCTAAGGGGCTGAAATGGGGGGTTTGGTCATTCTTGAAGTTAGAAACGTGGAAAATGGTATAAAAGGCACTGTTAACAAATATTTGTTTTAGAAAGCTCCTTAGATATGCAATCATACACATATAGTCACATCCCATTCATCGATCTAGAAATCATAAAAAAAAAACAAGAATTGAAAATTAGGTCGATATTATTTTGGCCGCTAAGTCATATCATCTAAACCAATCGAGGTAGAGATGTACAAAAAGCTGTTTTAGAAAGCTGCTTAGATATTCAATTATACACATATAGTCACATCCCATTCATCGATCTAGAAATAATGAAAAAAAAAATAAGTATTGAAAATTAGGTCGATATTATTGTGGCCGCTAAGTCATATCGTCTAAACCAATCGAGGTAGAGGATTAACAAAAGCTGCTTAGGTATGTAATAATACACTTATAGTCACATTCCATTCATCGATCTAGAAATAATGAAATAAAATAAGTATTTAAAATTAGGTCGATATTATTTTGGGCGCTAAGTCATATCGTCTAAACCAATCGAGGTAGAGATGTACAAAAAGCTGTTTTAGATCTAAGTCATATCGTCTAAACCAATCGAGGTAGAGGTTTACCAAAAGCTGTTTTAGAAAGCTCCTTAGATATACAATAATACACATATAGTCACGTCCCATTCATCGATCTATAAATAATGAAAAAAAAAAGTATTGAAAATTAGGTCGATATTATTTTGGCCGCTAAGTCATATCGTCGAAACCAATCGAGATAGAGGTTTAACAAAAGCTGTTTTAGAAAGCTCCTTTGATAGGCAATAATACACATATAGTCACATCCATTTATCCATTTGATACACATACACACACACATTGATAGGTATCAAACAAAAAAAGAATGATTGAAATTGGTCCCGTGAGTCAAAAGTTACGTGTGAACATACATAAAAGAGCAAAAAATTTAATACATACAGTCGAGAACTCTACTCCTACTTTTTTGAAGTTTGTTACAAAACATTTTTGAAACTTAGGCTGCTAAGTGTTCTCAACGATTTAGGTACTTTACGACAAACATCAGACACCTGGGTAGCCCAAGCCACACAGATGTTAATAATCAGATCCAGGTCCTTCACTTCAGTCGCAAAAGGAACTATTTGTTGATATGTTGAAACAGTTTGTGATAGAACTTCTTAATTTGGTAGGGTAAAAGTTGGCGGCCGATTGGCTCCAACATTTGGCCGCCAACTTTTGGCCGCTAACTTCACACCGGTCCATGTACAGACTTTTTGGTCTTAACGATTTTATTATATGTGTAGATAGATGTATAATAGAACAAGATAATAATTATATAAATCAACGAACTGTAAAATGTACTTTTATCAATAAATGATCTGAATCTGAATCTACTGTAAGTGGCGTATTTAATTTAAAATATAAACATAATTCTTACTTACTTTTACTTCGAAAAGAGTTACCCTTGTTCCTCTCTTAAAGTAGCAAGGGTACCGGGTTCCAGGGTTGATACATAAGTCACAGGGATTGTTTAACTTTGGAAAACAATCATCATAAAAACTTGATTTATCATCGCTTGTTATAACAAGTACTTAATGTGCACCACTCACGCACATCTAGATGTCAAAAATCGACATTTTAGATCGATAGCTAGCGTATTCTTCAAGTCATCCGCGTACGAGTTTATCTCGATATTCTACTGCAGAATAACGAACAGAATGCCTGTCAGAAGTGACACTTGGCTAGCCATTTGTATGAGGTTTGTCAATGTTACAACACTTAGCGTATTCTGATCTATAGGGTAATAAAAAGATCATGACACTTGGCTAGCAATTATCTGTTCGCTTAGATAAACCACGTGATTAACTTGTGTCACTAGATTTACCAGTGACGCGAATGGTTTAGACGAATTGAAATGCTAGTTAGCGAAAGCATCTTGGCTAGGGCCCCTGTGCCGTAAATAAAGGCCTCGTTATACAGCCGGCTTGGCGCGGCGCGGTGCGACAGTAGCGTGGCGCGTTCCTCGCGTGGAAATTAACATGGAGTTGTATGCAGGCCGTCACACATGTTTACAAATTTACAGTGTATTCGTGACCACGGATGTAGAAATTTTTATATATTGTGTTAGAGAACGTCCAGTTCTATATGATTTGGGCCATGAAACTACAAAAAGTGTGACTGGAAAAAAGCGTTCGAAATGCGCTGGGAGCGCGCCATCGCCACGCTGCCGTCGTGCCGCGCCGCACTGGCTGATTTACAGACGAAGCCTTTAAAGCAAGCAAACTTTGATTCGAATTATTGGCTTGTGCAACGCAAAACACAAATGATAAATAATTTATGTTTAGCAATAATTTTACTCAATATCGCAAGTAATAAATATTTTATTTCTTAACAAGTTGAATTTTACACTGGAGTTCAATTCTGTAAATAATGTAAAAACGGTTATCTAATTTCTCTTTAAGACGCCAGACATAATAAAATTACATTAAACATTAAAAATAAACATTCTAAATTTCATCTTATAAAATTCGTAGGTATCGTAGGTAGGTATATAAAATTCGGCGTCGTAGTAATTGTATCTTTAAATGTTCACTGCCCATGAATTTTCACTGCCTAGTGCTGTGGGGCTGATGCAATACTAACTGTCAAGAGTTGCCGGCATGCTAGCGGCCCCACATACAATAGTTCAATTTTACACTTGCTTGCTTTTACAGTATGCTTGAAATATGGTTTGTACTTATCTGTCATTGTGACATTTCAATTTGACAGAAAGTGACAAAGCATACTTAAACTAATAACAAAAAAATAAAACCGTCTTTAAAAAACCCACAAAAAAGGGTTAAATAAAGACCGGCCTCCTAGATCACTTCTTCACCGACTTCACGATCAGTTGCACTTCACCACATGCATTATAATGAATATAAAAGTAGCTTCATGTTCTTAATAAAGAAATATCATTGCTGGCGTCATTCACTTACGACTAAGGAGTTCCGGTGGTCATCTCTGGTCTTCATCATCAGTTCTACTTCATCAAAAGGTGCTTTTAGGATGTACATGTTTTAGATCTTACATAAAATACAAAATTCGCTATATACTTGCCTATAATTATTGAGGAGTTCCATCGATTCCTCGTGGATTCCATCATCAGATCCTGACTTGGTGAATAAAAAATAATTTTGAAAATCGGTCCACAATTGACAGAGAAATCGGTAAACATACAAAAAAAATACGAACGGTGGAACATTAGAACCTCCTCCTTTTTTGAAGTTGGTTAAAACGGGTTAAGTGTACAATTATGAATAGGGATCGGAAATTCGGATGCTTTTATACCTACAACTAGCAAATTCCCGGAAAAGGCTCAGCAAGTATGGAGTCGGCTTCTTAAAAATATTATTTTAATTATTTAAGTTCTGGGATTCCGGGATTGTATAAAACATCAGGAAATAGTGATAACTGTCAAAATATTTAGGTTATGACTATTTTCACGCTGGTAAACAGTTTTAACTACAGACAGGGTTCAACAAAAAAATTGTGGTGAATCGTTTAAGGGCGTAATGTTTTGATTATGGAATATTAGGAGAAACTCTTTTCAAACGTAAAAACATTTTTGTTTTGTATGGGGCAGGTACGTCTTCTCATTTCAATGTAATTTTTTATGCAATTTAGTTTTCCTTATTCTTTTCTTATCAGAAAACGATCGACCACTACTTTTGTTACTATACGAGATATAGGTATTCTACATCTCGAACAAACAAATTAAAACCATTTCATTTTTCAATCTATACTATCTATACTAATATTATAAATGCGAATCTATCTGTCTCTCTGTCTGTTACCTTTTCACGCTTAAACCGCTGAACCGATTTAGATGAAATTTGGTATGGAGATAGTTTGAGTCCCGGGAAAGGACATAGAATACTCTTTATCCCGGAAATCATCCCTTAAGGGGGTGAAAAGAGGGTTGGAAGTTTGTATGGAGAATCAATCATTTCTTCAGTGAAGTATATACAATTTATTAGTATGGAGACAGTTTGAGTCCCGGGGAAGGACATAGGATACTTTTTATTCCGAAAAATTGGTGTTCCCGAGGGAGCAGCGATAAACAACGTGGGTTTTATGATACATAATATCAAATGTGAGGTTATTTGGCTATCGTGATTTTTGGTGCTTTGGAAGCGTTTTAAGCAGGCTGAAACATCGTTTAGGTCCGTTTCAGAGGTAGCTCTATCACATACCAGTTTATTAAAAATGTCAACCAAGTTGCCGTTGTTTTCAGGCGCCTGAAACATGCTTTCAGTCCGTTTCAGAGGTAGCTCTATCACATACCAGTTTATCAAAATGTCGACCAAGTTGCCGTTGTTTTCAGGCGCCTGAAACATGTTTTCAGGCGCCTGAAACATGTTTTCAGGCTGTTTCAGAGGTAGTTTCATCACATACAAGATTATCAAAATTTCAACCAAGTTGCCGTTGTTTTCAGGCGCCTGAAACATGTTTTAAGTCCGTTTCAGAGGTAGATCTATCATATACCAAATTAACAAAATTTCGACCAAGTTGCCGTTGTTTTCAGGCGCCTGAAACATGTTTTCAGGCCGTTTCAGGCCACCCTCTACCAGATTACGCGATAAATTGAAAACCCGTCTTCAGGCGTTTTCAGGACCCCTTATGGGCCTTTGAAGTACATTTGAGAATATGGTGCATTTTCCAGAAAGAGTGAAAGAGATAGCATGATTAGAAAGAGATAGCAGTATTGAGAACCTTCCAGAATCGTCGCGATCAAAAATGAGACAGAGACAGCTATAGAACATTCCAGTAGTTATACTTAGTTATATTTATATTTGTTATAATTTGGTGATTTAACAAAAATACTAACGTTAGTACCATTAGTTTTCATAAGAATAAATATGTAACATAAGAAATTTAATTTAATTTGATGTTACAGAATAGTGTAGGTACTGTTAGTCAAACAAACCACATATTTTGGAAAAAGAAACAACTAAAATACGTTATTTGAATACTTTAGTACGTATGTGTATATGTATCTTAATTTCCGGTATTCCGGGAAATCCCGGGAAATTTATTAGCAAAATTAAATTGAGTCCGCCTCCATACTACTTAACATCAACGCGGAGGCCGAAGTTTAGGTATAAAAGCATCCGAATTTCCGATCCCTAGTTATGAATAAGGGAATAAGGGGGTTCATTTTTAAATAGCTTGATGGATTACTACTTAGTACTGCTTGTTAGCTCAAAAATATATAAATATCGGTCCCATCTGGCAGAAATCACGAAACTTGGCATGCATGTAGCTTTTATATGTGCTTCAATATTGAAGTAGGAACACGTTAAGAAACTTTTTTTTACCACCCGCCCACCCTTTTAGTGTCCCCAACCACAGTTTTAACATATGAGTATGACGTAACATAACTTCCTAAATGATCCAAATGATGATTTTCCATGCATTTACAGGCTGTGTTACTGTATCGGGATTCAGTGGAAAGGGAAAGAAGTCGTTTTGGAAAGCATGGAAGTATTTCCTTGAAGTCACCGAAATATTCAAAGAATTGGGTAGGTAAAGTTTTTGGAAGAGGTGTAAATTATATTTTTTTTCGATAGTCGTCATCCTAAAGATCAAGGAACTGCGGCTCTTTTATTTTTATTTCCTCTAATATTTTAGAAATATTTTTTTTAGTTATTAAGTTGACATTTGGACACTTTATTGGCCGACAAGCTTGTTGCCTTCGTACTTAATGAAAAAGAAAAAAAAACTGTCACTTCTATATCTGTCATTGTCAATCAAAGTAAACAAACGATTCAATTCAACGACTCTTTTCTGTTTGCCTTCGTTTCATGTGATCAGTGTTTTTAGAAATATTTTTAACGACCTCAGAACGAACTCCGGACTTTCGATTTTGCCGCTTTCCTCCAGCTTTGCTCGCTTTGACCTTTGCACGATATTTGGACTATGATTTATTTTCGACCCCATTGGCACTGCTTCTTGGACACCGATTTCTTCCTTTCACGACGACTCTTGCCCTGCTTTTCGATAGCCACGAGAGCACGTTTGAATCGTATACACGCAATGAATTTAAGAAATCCCACACGGACTTTGGAAATGGAGTATTACAAAGATAAGAATTGAATCGTTTGTTTACTTTGATTGACAATGACAGTTATAGAAGTGACAGTTTTTTTTTCTTTTACAATAAGTACGAAGGCAACAAGCTTGTCGGCCAATAAAGTGTACAAATGTCAACTTAATAACTAAAAAAAATATTTCTAAAATATTAGAGGAAATAAAAATAAAAGAGCCGCAGTTCCTTGATCTTTAGGATGACGACTATCGAATAAAAATATAATTTATACCTCTTCCAAAAACTTTACCTACCCAATTATCACAGCCATTAATGCGATTAAAAACCATCATTTGGATACTTAAGCAAGATAATATGTTAAGTTAACGTTTGTTAAAACAAGTGACGAAGAAGACATCAACCAAGCGAGGAAGGCACTATTTATTAAGGGACGGGCCATGGATAGGCTACCACCTATATTTGGTGCTCTTTTAGAGCATACAAAACGGGCATGTGTGCAAGAGGGATTCAACTAGGGTCAGCGATTTTGAAAAAACTACCCCTAAGGGGTTGAAATGGGGGGTTAAAGTTTGTATGGGAGTTTGGTCATTTTTGAAGTAAGAAATGTGGAAATTGGTATAGAGGCTACTGTTAACAAATAAAAAAGCCGGTCAAATGCGAGTCGGACTCGCGCACCGAGGGTTCCGCACAAACTTGTAGGTATGTAGATAGTTCGTAAATCACGGGAATACAACAAAGTCCAGTAAAACTGACACCCAATAAGTATGCACTTTCGTACTTAGTGAGTGTCAGTATAAACTGGACTCGTTTTTTATGTGATATAACTACAAGTTAACGGTTTTCGGATTATTTCCTTTACTTGTGCTATAAGAAATTGCTTTTTGCCAAATTCCATGATTCTAAGTTAATGGGAAGTACCCTATAGGTTTTGATTCCCTTGAGATTCCCTTAAATATGCGGCATAAACGGCCGTATCTTTTGATTGCGTTGACGTAGATGTGTGATTTTTTCACCGATCCAAGGGATTGCAGACTTAAGTATTTAATATCAATTTCAACTTGATGCCTCCACGCGTTCCTGAGAAAAATGGTCTTGACAGACACACAGACAGACAGACGGACAACGAAGTGATCCTATAAGAGTTCCGTTTTTTTCATTTAAGGTACGGAACCCTAAAAATAAAACAACTTTCAGTGATTTTGGATAAAAAACCCTTGGGTTGAAATTGTGGACGGTAATTTTCATGGGAATTTTGGCGTTTTTGATGTTAGAAACAAGGAAATTGGTTTGATTTTGAATAGTAGGCGTCCGTAGGATTTTTCGAAATTCAACCCCAAAGTGGTTAAAATGGGGGGTGGACGTTTGTATAGAAGTCATTCATTTTTGAAGTTAGAAACGTGAAAATTAGTAAATATATATAAATACAACTTTCAGAAGATTTTGGAAAAACTACCTCTAAGGGGTTGAAGTTTGTACGGGAGTTAGGTCGTTTTGAAGTTAGATTTAGGCTACTGTTAAAAAATAAAAAAAATTACTTCTGGTGATTTTGTAAAAACTACCCTTAAGCGGATGAAACTAGGAGGTAAAAGTTTGTATGGGAGTTTGATCAATTTTGAAGTTAGAAACGTGGAAAGTGTTATAAAGACTACTGTTAAAAAGTAAAGTGAAATGGAAGGTAGTAGTTTGCATGGGAGTTTGGTCATTTTTGAAGTTAGAAACGTGGAAATAGGTATATAGGCTACTGTTAAAAAATAATAAATACTATTTGCGGTGATTTTGGATAACTACCACTCAGGGTATGAAATCGGGGGTGGTAGTTTGTATGAAGGTTGGTCCTTTTCGAAGTTAGAAACGTAGAAATTAGTATATAGGCTTCTTAAACTAATAAAAAATACCATTTGAGTTGATTTTGGATAAACTACTCTTAAAGGGATGAAATAGGGGGTAAAGTTTGGTCAATTTTGAAGCTAGGAACGTGAAAATTGGTATTGGCTACTGTTTACAAACTAAAAGTTTACCTATCAATGATTTTGGAAATACTACTACTAGTAAGAGACTTGGGTTTATTTTGAAGTTAGACAGTTGGAAATACGTTTCTAGACTACTAAATAAATAAAATATGAGTTTTGGCGCTTTTGGAAATTCTACCTCTGACAGGGTGAAAAGGGTTTAAAAAATCGTATGGTTTACATTTGTTTCTATCCCATGATGCATGATACATCACGTACGATAATGAAAACTTTATCTGTACTTTTTATCAAAGGTACTGAAAAATAGTGTATATGTATTTGTACTCACCTTTTCGAAAACGGCTCTAACGATTTCGATGAAAATTGCGACATGGGGGTTTACGGGGGCGAAAATTCGATCTAGCTAGGTCTC
This sequence comes from Tortrix viridana, assembly GCA_963241965.1. NCBI lineage: Eukaryota > Metazoa > Arthropoda > Insecta > Lepidoptera > Tortricidae > Tortrix > Tortrix viridana. The sequence continues at coordinate 33,758,548 of OY725171.1, read as the reverse complement.
ATATCTGGGAAAATTAGATTTACCCGTATTTTCACGCATAAAGATTTCCCGCGCAATGGATCGTAATTTCGGGGCGGCTGCCGCCGTCTGAATAGACTGATGGTTAGAGCGTTGGCTTACTACGTAAAGACTGCGGGTTCAAACTCCAGCTATGTATCAGTTTTTTGTTTTATTTTTTTGTTTTTGTATAGAATATCGATGAAACCTCGGTTTCGACCCGAGCGACGACGCTCGGTCTCACAGGTACCTATAAATAAAGTTTGTATGGATTTTGGATTTTTTTTTCAATCACGCCTAAACAGTTGAACGGATTCGGATGAAATTGTAACACAGATAGTTGTTATCCTGGATTGGCACCTTTTTAACCCGGCAATTTGATAGTGTCCAGGGAAAAAACGATAAACGACTTCTACGCGGAAGAAGTCAAGTAAAGCTAGTTTTATATAAAATATTTTATTTCTTGACGGTTTTTTCCTAGCTTTAGCCGTTTTCAATAAAATAAAAAAAACAGTGATTGGGGACACAGAAGAGGAGGGAAGGAGGGGGAAGTTTTTTAACGTGCTCCTACTTCAATATTGAAGCACGTGTATTATAAAAGCTACATGTTTGCCAAGTTTAATGCTTTCTGACGGATGTGACCGTATTTCAGGTTAACAAGCCGCACTATAGATACACTGAAACTTTGCTAATATAAAGCGACGAAAATCTAGATCGGAAGTTTTGTAGGTCATGTATTATGATATGTGAATCAAATCATACATCAATTTAACGATTTTCTTAATTTTTATCTGTTTCATACTTTATCCCTGAAATAAAATTTCCGGCATGGATAATTGTCATTCTATATAACAGCAAACTTTAATATAGCATACCGTTTAAAAATTAACGCTACAATACGTATATTTGTAGTAGAGCGCGAATTAGAGCGAGCATACTGTACCTGTCTAGACAAGTTGCATTCGGTGAACGTTATCAACTATACGTTGGAAAATTGTACGGAATTGACATTAGCAGCCGCCGCGGTAGATTGACAGCTTACGTCAACATACCTTCAGTCAACAAAGTATCGGGAATGGATGATTTGTTTATGGTTCCAAATTCAAATTTTTGTTTTTTTTGTTGTTGTTAGATTGGCACAACTGTTTTCTATTTTGGCGCGGAGTTTGAGTTGCATCTGTTATTTATATTAAATACAGTGCTGTTTTTAGTTATATCATATCTAGTGTGTATTGCGAATTTCATAATGGACAAAAACATTGAACAAAGAGTTTGTCTTAAATTTTGCATCGCCAATGGAATTTCGTGTTCGGAGTCACTGAAAATGTTACAGAAGGCTTACGGTGATTCGACTTTATCAAAAACACGTGTTTATGAGTGGTACAAAGCGTTCAAAAGCGGTCGAGATGTGATGGAAGATTTGCCTCGCTCTGGTAGGCCATCAACGTCTGCAACTGAAGTTAACATCGCAAAAGTGAAGGAAATAGTGACTGAAAATCCTCATTCAACTTTGAGAGAGATAGCCGCCGAACTTTCTGTATCTCACGAGTCGATCCGTACTATTTTAACTAATCATTTGGGTATGAAACATGTTACCGCTCGGCTAGTCCCAAAAGACCTGAATTTTCTCCAAAAACTCAATCGCATGAGAGTCGCTGAGGACATGCTAGAACGAGTCAATTCCGACCCAACATTCATGAAACGCATTGTTACTGGTGACGAGACGTGGGTTTACGAGTTTGACATGCAAACTAGTCAACAAGCTTCGGAGTGGCGCCTTCCAACTGAACCGAAACCGAAGAAACCACGCCAAAGTCGATCAAAAGTCAAAGTCATGTTGACTGTTTTCTTTGACTATCGCGGTGTTGTGCACTCGGAATTCTTGCCGGAAGGTCAAACGGTAAATAAAGAATATTATTTGAGCGTTATGCGGCATTTAAGAGAGCAAATTCGACGAAAAAGGCCAGATTTGTGGAATGAAAATTCTTGGATTTTGCACCACGATAATGCGCCTTCGCACAAGGCCATCATTGTGAAAGAATTTTTGACCAAACACTCAACAAATACCATCGAGCAACCACCATATTCACCAGATATGGCTCCTGCCGACTTCTTTCTTTTTCCTAAACTCAAATTACCACTTCGTGGCACCCGTTTTCAATCGGTAGAAGACATAAAGGAGAATTCGCGCCGAGAACTGAATTCAATTCCGGAAACAGCGTTTAAAAAATGTTTTGATGATTGGATTATTCGTTGGCGTAAGTGTATCGTTTCTGAAGGAGCATACTTTGAAGGTGATAAAATAAATTTGGATGATTAACAAACAGTTTGTGTATTATTGATCTTTTCCCGGTACTTTCTTGACAGAGTAGTATACTTATATAGAATAGTATTTTGACAGTTTTTTAAAATCGTTATCGTTAGCGTTATATGTATCTTATTAAAGGGTTGTCGCTCACGTTAGCACGTAACCGAAACGGCACTTTTACTGCGGAGCGACACTGCGCTGACGGCTGGGCGACGGACGACAGGTTGACGACTAGAGGTTGAGGACTAGAGGTCGACGACCGCTTACTTCCAATATTATAGTGAGTGAGCGAGAGAGACAAGCAGGCGCTGGGCGCCAACTAGCCCGAAAACCATTCGATTTCTCTCTATGAAGATTCAACAATATATAGATATCAGTATTTTTTTTAATCAAATATAGATTAGCTAGTTTATATTAGTATTCCTTAATAATCCACCTACATTTATGACCGCGATGGTGAAATAAAATAAAAATAAATCTATTTAAGTTAATTCCGTAAAAATCAGGCAAAATGAGTTCACACTTTTACAACTTTTATTAATGTTCTTTCGTATAAATATAAAATCCATTTATTTTTGTTTATGCAACACAATTATTTCTTCTCAGAAAAGTCTTTAGGAAAAATTCAAAATTGTGTTAGATGAAGGAAAACAATGCTAACAGTTTAGTTTTGTTTAACCTACTTGGCGTTTTCATAATTTACCTGGACTGTTTTTTTGTCTACCTGGCATTTTAATAGTACATTATTGCCTAGGCGCGGAAAGTAAGGGATTGCCTGACGAGGTGGTTACTTATACTTTTTGTGCAATAAAGAGTTTACATACATACCTACATACATATTTGTAAAAAGTAAAATTAATATTAAAAGTGATGTTAGTCATATTAGGACAATTTGTAAACGAAATTGTTATGGGTTTTCCAGGAACATTTATGTTTGTCTGTTGAATTTGAGATGTTGATATTTCTGGGCTTGTGGTAGACAAATGGACGTAACTTAGGGAAAAGGATCCAATTCAACCATTTCACACTTGTAGAATTTGACATAATATTGACAGCAACGGAATTCAAATTTAATACCGTGAAGTGCTGAGGACTTCATGTTTGTAGTTTTTACACAACAACAGTAAGTTCTACGTTTAAATTTATATAAGTTTTGTTTTTTTTTTTTTTTTAACCATAGACAATTTTAAAGAAAAATTAAAAAGAAGAAAACACACGCACTGTGCTACGAAAACGAGCAGTTGCCTTGGCTCTATGAGATTTATTTCTTGGTCCTTTCTATTATGTATGCATTGGACAGCACTTTAAAAAAAACATCGCAGCGGATAAAAATGGGTTTTCATACGTTTATTTTACTCCTAGGAAGAAAAATGCCAAAGAAATGCCATCCTTTCTGAGCATGTTTGAGAAAAAGCACTTAAAAAAAGAAAGTAAAAGAAAACAAACCAGTCAAGTGTGAGTCAGACTCGTGCCACAGAGGGTTCCGCCTACCTTACATGTATTTTATTTATTTATTCGATTTGTTTGTAGGCCACATACATACACGAGAGGCACGAGAGCTCGTTTAATTTCGAATTTGATTACCATTATTGGTTTTATGGTCGGACTTTTAATTCACTGCAGTAAAATTATTTATTATTTATTTTATTAATTAAAGTACATATAAACATTTACAATAACACAGCCAAATGTCATTCTGTGAAACAATGATATCACATTTATTTTAATAGTGCTGGACACGTTCACTTAATGAATGATTTGATCAAAGAATGAACTAAATATTTTATGAATATTTCATGCTTCGCTTTTATATTATTATATTTATCTGATTCTTTTTGTTTGCAACAGAATATTAAAAATTGAAGCGAGACACGAGTAAGCCACAGATTATGCAGACAAAACCGCATTGATATATCAACATATTTATATATTTTTTTTTTTTATGTTATAACATAAAAAAACTAAACAAACATTAATTCATAAAGATTGTGATTATCTACTTAAATCAAGGTCAGCCAAGAGCTGTAGGTAAAATATTAAACAAAAAATGTCGGATCACTTTCATATACATTTTTAAAGTAATCAGTTGGTTTACGCGTGCTAGCCTCTAGACTATTTCGGCGGCATTCTTTTTATCATGGACATATTTATTCATTTCCATTTTTAGGGTTCCCTGCCTCAAAGAAAAAAACGGAACCCTTATAGGATCACTTTGTTGTCCGTCTGTCTATCTGTCTGTCTGTGTGTCTGTCAAGACCCTTTTTCTCATTAAGGCGTAGAGGTATCAAGTTGAAATTAATATCAAATACTTAAGTCTGCAATCCCTTGGATCACTAAAAAAATCACACATCTACGTCAACGCAATCAAAAGATACGGCCGTTTATGTCACATATTGAAGGGAATCTCAAGGGAATCAAAACCTATAGGGTACCTTCTTCCCGTTCACTTAGAATCATGAAATTTGGCAAGAAGCAATATCTTATAGCACAAGTAGGAAAAAATCCGAAAACCGTTAATTTGTAGTTAAATCACATAAAAACAATGTCCAATATAAACTGACATTCACTAAGTACGAAAGCGCATACTTCCTGCGTGTCAGTTTATACAGGACTTTTTTTTATATTGCATGAAATTCCCGTGATTTACAGATGTAGTGCAAAATGATTTTCCTTCATACTTTATCGGAAAATTTCGTATTTATCATGCTCTCTCAATTAGTTTCACTACCCATCATACCACCGTAGGGGTAGGTCGCATCGCATTCAGCAGCCAATATAATATATAGAATGGCTATTACGCAATTCAAATATTCGTTATAGTTTTGGTTATATTTACGGTTTACGTATATAACATTTGTATTATCATGCCGAAACCACCAAATAAAATAAAACACTAAGGTCCTCCAGTCCAGGAAATTATATTTATCAGAAAATAGCAAATTCGGAAATAGCAATGATTCTCAATATTTTGGCAAAATTGAACAACGAATTTCAGACGCAACGGGCATTTCTCGGCCAACAATAAGAAAACTAATAAACAAGAAAGAAAATAACAAGAAAAATAAAAATTCAAATCCAAATAATGTTAAGTTAATGTTAACGCAAAATTTTGATGACTTTGATTACGCAGTAATACAACGTATGGTTTATAATTTCCATCTGATTTATAAACTAGTTCCTACGATCTAGGCCCTAAAGTCTAAATTGATGGAAACGATGAATTTTAAAGGCTGTGATTTTAAATTAAGAAAGATACTTCGCCAAATGGGTTTTCGATTCAAGAAAATTACAAACAATAGAAGAATGCTGATGGAAAAGAATGACGAAAGACTAAAAAGAATAAAGTATCTGAACTTAATAACAAAGTATAAATCTGAAGGGAGAGAAATCGTGTACACGGACGAAACATACGTTCACACATCCCATTTAACAGGAAAATGCTGGGCGGATTCCACGGATAAAGGAGTGAAACAGTTAATTCCAAAAGGCCAACGTCTTATTTTTGTACATGCAGGTAGTGCCAAAGGTTTTGTTCCGGATGCTCTGCTTATGTACAAGTCTACTGATAAGACCGGTGATTATCACGATGCCATGAATAATGTAAATTATGAAAAATGGTTACAAAATCAACTTATTCCCAACTTGTCTCCAAATTCTGTATTAGTAGTGGATACTGCTGCTTATCACAATAAATATGTAGAACACCCACCCAAATCTAATACAGCAAAGCCGCTAATGATAAACTGGTTAGAAAAATATAATATTCCCTTCGATCTATCATTAACCAAGGTACAACTATATGAAATTATTTGTCGTCATAAACAAGACTGTAGAATATTCAATAGACAAGATTTTACATCAACATGGACACACAGTGTTAAGGTTACCGCCATACCATCCCGACTTCAACCCAATTGAAAAAATATAGTCCCAGATAAAAGGTTACGTATCAAAAAGAAACATATACATGAATAAAGAAATTGATCGAAGAAAAAAATGAAGATTGGCCCGGATGAATGGAAGAAAATGAAAATGTGAAAATAAATATCGCTCACAAGAACACTCGATGGATGATCATATTGATAGTATTGTCTATCACGTCAATGAAAGTACTGACGATGACACGTCTGAGTGTAACTCAGATTGTGAAATAGAAAACGTTGAAAATATTGATCCAAATATTCAATAGGTAATATTAATATTTTAATAAGTAGGTAATGTTTTAAGTGCGTAGCGTCAATATTTCAAAATACGTATGCGTTATTTTGCTGCATGTTATTTTAACGTAACGAGAGTTATACCTATGAGTGTATTTCTAAGTTTCTTAGGGTGGTTATAACATCTCTATATTATACAGTGCAATATGCTGTCATTTTTCATTTTGACATTTGACACTAAACAATAAAGTTCCATATTAATGGAAAACGTTACTCATTTAATACAATCATTGATTGACAGTTCGGGTGCCATCGTATTCCGATTGAGATCCGAGTTTTCCCGAAGGAAAATCATTTTCACTACATCTGTACGAACTATTTACATACCTCACAGAATACGTACCTGCATAGAAAACGGACTATAAGAAACGGCAAAAGACGTATTTGACCTTTTTCTATTTATGACATACATAACGAGTTAGAAAGAGATGTCCTTATAGGTATTCTTTCGTTTTCGATCGTGTTGTCACAAGGATCTGTCAGCGCCAGTGTTGTTGCTTAGTCGGCAATAATATCGATATCGATTCAATTTCGCAGTTGTAATTTGTTGTAATGATTTAAGGGCTAATTTTTCTAATTTCCAAATAAAAGCATCTGGCAGTAAAAGTTATCACTTTCTTTTTTGTGCGGAACCCTCGGTGCGCGAGTCCGACTCGCACTTGACCGGCTTTTTATTATTTGTGTTGGTGTCCTTCATTTTAAATTATCATTGAAGTAATTATTAAAGACCCACGAGTCAAACTTAACTACCAACGCAGTACTACCTAAAATTACCTACGATACGATCTAATGGTTGATATCAATCTTTGTAAACAAACGCGAGCTATTTTAATATCGGCCCCACAGAATAAGTACTTACAATCCGGACTATAAGAAACAGCAAAATACTTATGTTTGACCTTTTTCTATTTATGGCATTCATAACGAGTTAGAAAGAGAATATGTCCTTAAAGGTATTCTTTCGTTTTACATCATGTTGTCAAAAGGTTTGAATTGGATCTGTCAACGCCAGTGTTGTTGCTGAGTCGACTATAATACCATATCAATTTCAATATGCCTTTGAAGTTGAACCACATATGGCAAAAGCCACTCTTTTTGAGTTGCTAGATAGTGAAAAAAAAACTACGATGAATACGCTGTGGACGAGGTGGCTGCGCAGTACGGAATAAAAATTCTAAGACTGCTCCCTTACCACTATGAACTAAACCCCATCGAGCTGGTATGGGCGCAGGTGAAGGGGCATGTCTCTAGAAATAATAAAACGTTTAAGTTACAAGAAGTAAAAACTTTACTTTGTTCCAAGAGGATCTTAATGGCATAGCACTGACTAAATGGAGCGACTGTGTGTCTCATGTTTTAAAGGAGGAAGACCAAATGTGCCGTCTCGACCACATAATGGATGAAGTGTGTGATAATTTCATGATACGTGTGGATAGTGATAGCAGCAGTGATTCTGACTCAGAATCACTGCTCAGGAATTCTGAGTCTGAATAATTAAAAATATTACTATGACGCTCCTGTTTTATTACCCGACTGCCCATATGAAAATTTTTAGTCTGGTTTGGGGTCGGAAAACATCACTTATAAGAACAAACATTGGACAGGACAACAATGTTTTTTTCGATAACATTGTTGTCCAACCTTAGAACTAATGAAAATCATTCAATATTTTTTCTATTACAGAAAGAATAAAATCGACCAATCAGAACCGTTTTGTATCGTAAAATGTTAGGTGTATTTTTGCTAAAATATACAAAGACTAAAAATAATGTGCCTACTTTTTTAAATTTCATACCCACTTGGGTTCTATTTTCGAATCCACAGAATAAGTACTTGCATAGAAACTGAACTATAAGTACTCGTTATGAATGCCATAAATAGAGAAAGGTCATATATAAAGCACTATGTGTGCCTCGGCAGAAAGTGCCATTTTTGAACTCGTACACTAGAGGGCTTCAACTAAGTTTCGAACCTCTATAGGTATGAATCGTTCAAAAATCGCTTATTCTACCCTTGGCAACAATGTACTAAATGTATGAAAACTTTTAGTTCCTCCTTTGACCACTTTCTATTCTTCACATGAAATTTGTGTACTTACTAAAATAAAAAATCTAAAAACTCGAATTCTTCGAAAACTACAGAGTTTCAACCCCTGGTTGACTGGGCTAAAAACATTGCAAATAAGCCCTAGTATAACCCCTTTCAAGTAATAGGTCAAACTACCAGTCACCCAGTTTATTACAGTAGTGAATCACTCAAATTAAGTACATTACATTCGTTCATTTTTTCATTCACTCAATAAGTAACATCACTATTTTTTATACACCAAAAACTGACAACTGGTATAGTAGAATTTCTATGCTTACACTCCAGTTTAAAATGCCTAACTTTAGTTAAGAGGAGTTAAATTTAAAGAACGCTGTTTCGAATCGGACCCAATACCATACCAACTATTCTGTTAACAAAACTATAATATACTTAAGTGCTGAAAATCTGTAAGATAGATAATAACTATATACACAAATTTAGAACAGGAAGCAGGCATGTCTAAAGAATACGGAACCCTACATTTGGGCAAGGTCCGTCATGCACTTGGCCGGTTTTTTAGGGTTAGTTTTTATTGTAAACCTGGGCGACAGGACTATTATATAACACCCCTCATTTTGTCCCGAGATAAAAATCAATGAAAATGTTTAAAGTTAAGGTTATCAATATACCTATGTTGACTCTCTCTACGATGAAAGGGCTCAATGATGCCAGGTGTGTCATAGTGATGTCATATGACGTAAATATAACCTTGAAATTTTGACCGGAAGTGAAGGATTTTCTCAAACTTCCGGCCAATTTTAGGTGCGATAATCTTTTGATCCTCGCTCAGCACAACTTTTCCGACCATGTACCATGCATTTTATCGTGGTGTCACATGACGTAGGCAATTTCGGAGCGGGCTCAGGGACTAGAGCTACGTAAGAATCATTTTGTACGGCACCAACATTTATATACTTATTCAGTAACTTACCTACTTATCAATCCTGCCTACTCCATACACAAGAAAGATTGATTTTCTGGTGACTGTGACGGCACGGCTTCATTATAATACCTACTTACATTTTTACTTCCCCGGCCGGCGCCAGAAAACCTGCCTTTCTTGTTTATGGAGGCAGGTAGGATAGTGTTACGTACGTGGGGGTAGGTAACTGATAGAAATACATTATTAAACCTATAATTAAGAGCTAAACTTTATTAATGCACTCACTAAGCCGTTACAAACAATAATCACACTATAAACTCGTAGTCGCTTCTAAGAAGCCTTTGTCTGAGTGTGTCTTTTCTCTGTGTTTTTGTGTCTGTGTATGTATGTATCTGTCTGTCTGCTTTATATTATGTATATATTTTACTCGCCATAATGCTGACGTACTGTGTACTACTTAATAACATAATTTTCAGGTCCTGCAACGAATTCAAAAAGTCAATTTACTCCAAGAGGAGGCTAGATATCATAGAAGGGTTAGTATCTATAAGTCTACATCGCGATTTGACTAGATCTCAATATGACTAAATCTCAATTGGACTAGATATCTATAAGCCCAGATCTGATGTCTTGCGGTATTTTTCAATCCAGTTAGGAGAACCGCAAAAAAGAGAGGACGGCCTACATCAACGGAGATTGATAAACAGATGTCACAAGTATATAATTGAGAATCATGACGACTCACAGCATACAATAAAAACAGAGAGTATTGTGTTTTGCCTCAACATGCGACGAAGTTCTACGGGATAGCTGGTACGCAAACAGGAACAAGGACGATAAAATTGAAAAATTACGTATAGTTCAGGTAGCTGGAACTATTATTAGAAAAGAGATTAAATCACAAGTATATGAACCTTCCACCTATCCTGATCCAAATGCCTTTTTGGACGATGTTGAAAAATCTGTACCAAAGAGTTTAACAGTTTTACTGAAATCATTGACAAATGAAATGGAAGGTCAAAGATGCAATTTACAGAAAAAGATTGCTGTATCTCATTCAATTATATCCTTACTTCGACCCAAAACCTTTAAGTCCCCTTTGTTGTTAGGGCTTGGGTCCTTGCTGCATCATAAATATCCATCTAGATATTTAATAGATATGCTGTCTACTTTAGGATATTGTACGAATTACAAGGAAGTTTTACGTTTCGAAACATCTGCAATTGTCCACCCACAACCACAGCACTTATCAGTGTTCGTTCAAAAGAACGCAAACTTTAACGTGCGGACATTATATGGCCTTAGGGTGAATTTCACGGCGTTTCAACCGCCGTCATTAGTTTCACAAAATATATTGACGAAATCAATGACACCTACCAGCAACTCCTGATGTAGACAGAAGCAGACCCGGGGATGTAGTTTCTATTAGCATCAGAAGTTGCTGTTGTGTCATTGATTTCATGACACTAATGACGGCAGTTGAAACGCCCTGAAATTCACCCCTTAATACTTTTCATGTCATGGGAGGCATACAATGCAACACTTCAGTAACGGAAGATACTACGTAACCAATTATTCGTATCAATAAAATTCCAACGGATAATGTTAAAGGACATTATACTGACGTGCCACTAAATCGCTTTAATAAAAAACCATAATATGTCCCAGCTCAAGAACAAAACAATTCAAAATTATACTTGCAGTGACTTTATTTTACCAAGTGCCGCGGACTGTTTGTAGCTGCACGCAAAAGCTCAAGAATTCCCCGATACTTCTGGCTGGAGTAATTTCATGGAAAAGGTAACGAAAACGTTTTTTTTGTCACTGAAATTGAATTTCTTCCCTTTATCAACGCTCCGTCTACAGAATATGACACAATATATACTGAGTTAAAATGGTTGTAGAAAAATCGCGACAAGCTGGTATGGAGTCATGCATAGTTACTTTAGACCAGCCACTTTATCAAAAGGCACAAGAAATCGTCCACTGCGCTACAGATGATGATCTGAATCACGTTATACTAAGACTTGGTGTGTTTCATGCGATCATGTCATTTATGGGTGCTATAGGTAATATAATGAAGGATAGTGGTTTTAAAAGAACTTTGGAATTGTACATATGCTGCAAATTCATTAGACAAAATATTAGCCGGACATTCGTATTCTAGGGCAGTGCGAGCGCACGTATTAACAAATGCAGCCTTGTTCAAAATTTAGAATTTGAAAACTTTCTATAGAAAATTTTTCTTCTATAGAAGAAAAAATTTATATTGAGACTGCAATACATAACATAGAAAACGATGATGATTGTCAGCCATTACATTGTTTCCTCAGAAAATTGATGATGCCTTATGCAAACTTCAAATTGGACCATATCCAACCGCTGAACTTTGTGTTCAATATTTTGAGATGACAATCATAGTAAAAAAATTATTGAGGTGGAACGCTCAGGAAAATGGAACTTACATTTAGAAAGCCTTAAATTAATTTTACCGTATTTTAATTCTGCCGACCACTTCCATTACGCAAAATCTGTATCGATATATCTAGATGATATGTACAATCTACATAAAAAGATGTCAATTGAAGAACACAGGAAGTTTACAAATGGCTTTTTCACGATTCGACGGACAAATAAATTCTGGTCAGGTGTTTGGTCTGATATGACCATAGAATAAACACTTATGCAATCTATGAAAAGCACAGGCGGTCTTACACACCGAAAAATAAAATGAATAACAGCGTACTTTCGAAATGGATATTAAGTTTATCAGTAGTCCAAAAAGTTACGGAGAAAGTAGAAGAAATCTGCGGGGTTGAAGCAAAAACTAGCGAGCAGCATATGAATTCTACACACTCTAGGATTGTACGCGATAATTCAGATATTATTAAGCTATTCGAATGGCTCACCACTCATAATCCTTTTCGTCATACAGAAAAATTGGTTGGTCTCAGTAAAGGTATTGTTGGAAACAGTGAAACAAACTGTTACAAAGCACGTGATGTCGGAAATGCTATAATGCAAACCAAAGTTGGACAAATTACAATGACGTGAAATATTCCCGCAAAGACCGAGTTCTCCCTCTTCAGCACATGGCAACATCTGTTCAGGTAAACAGCAACGAACGGTTATTCATAGACCCGGAATCAATAATGAGAAGAATCTGTTTTACTAAAAAAAGTCAACAGGAGCTGAAAACCTACTTTAACTATGAGCTTAGTCCGTATCTACTTTTTCTCTTCGATGGATGTGGTATGAGAAAAACAAAGAAGTCCTCATTTTACGACTTGTTTAGGCCACTTAATAATGTTCCAGAATCTAACGATAAAATATATGTTATAGATAGAGGGTATTTGTTGCGCAAAGTGGTTTGGCAGAGAGGAATGACTTTCCGGGGCATTTACGACAGATATGTCAATTACGTAAAACACAATTTTGGCAATGCAAGTGTAGTTTTTGATGGTTATAGTAATATAATAATAATAATCCAGCCTATATACGTCCCACTGCTGGGCACAGGCCTCCACTCACAATGAGAGGGTTTGGGCTATATAGTTCCCACGCGGGCCCAGTGCAGATTGGGAACTTCGCACACACCGTCAAATTGCTTTGCAGGTGTGTGCAGGTTTCCTCACGATGTTTTCCTTCACCGAAAAGCTCATGGTAAATTTACAAATTATATTTCGCACATAAATTCCGAAAAACTTAGAGGTGCGAGCCCGGGTCCGAACCCACGACCCTCTGCTTAAGAGACGGCAGGTCATACCATTAGGCTACTACTGCTTTTTTAGGCTACCACGGCTTTTTGGTTATGAGAACAACAAAAATAATACGAAATACGCAGAATGACTACGTAGAACACAAGCGACCACTTCTTTCGAAATTAATTTTGACGACAACACGTTAGCGACTATTACGCAAGATAAATTCTTAGGCAATGACAAAAACAAGGCAATGTTGATAGCAATGCTTAAAACGCGATTTGATAAAGCTGGAATCAGGACGTACCAAAGTGATAATGATGCTGACACACTGATTATATCTACAGCTAGTCAAGAAGCCGCTAGCTATGAAGTCGTTTTTGTGGTGGGAATTTTAGTTATTTTATAAACATGCACACATTCCCATATATATTTGATGAAAACTGGCAGAGGTAAAACGCCAACAAGACTTAACGACTCAAACAGTTTTATTGACGCATCACTGAAAGATTACATTTTGTTTTTACATGCCGTGTCTGGCTGTGATACAACTTCAGCCTTGTATCGTATCGAAAAAAAAATGTGTTACAGTGCTGAAGAAAAACATCGAGTTAAGACAACTCCTTAAAATTTTTAATGACCCAACAGCGAATCCTCAAAACATAGCAGAAGCTGGTGAATTTTTTTTTATGTAAATTATGGTGATTCATCTAGAACATTAAACACAATACGTATGAGCGTTTTTCACAAGCAACTTTAAAAACATCATTTAATATGGCTAGCCTCCCACCGACAAAAAATTTGGCAACACAACATTGCTACCGAGTTGCTACCAGGTTTAAACATGGCTAGGCGATCACAAAGTTGCTACTGAATGGGGCTGGACAATGCAGGAAGGAATATTAATACCTATTCAAAAAACGTTAGAAGCAGCCCCAGCTCAAATTTTAGAAATTATTTCTTGCAGATGTAAAACATCTTGCAGCCGCAACTGCACATGTAAAAAGTGTGGCTTGAATTGCACCGACTTGTGTGTCAATTGTTCAGGAAATGAATGTCATGGCCATTGCATATCTACTAATGTTAACTCTTCAGATTCATATGACAATGAAGCTGCAAATGTGTTTATCAATAAAATTTTTGATAATCAAATTACTATACAAGATAGTGTAGAAGATGACAATGATGCATCATCTGAGGCAGAATCAAATGAAAATCGAAATAATGCATAGCCTAATACAGAATTAAATGAAAATATAGAAATCGTTACTGAACCGTGGGATTCTGCCACAATGTCTACTTAGTTGCCATATCGACTTTTTTAATGTAATTAGAAAAATGGGCGTTAATTATAAATATACTGATTGCAATACTTTCATTGAGTTGGTTGGTTGGTTGGCGTTTCACTAATAAGCAAAATATCGCGGTTTAAAGTTGCAAAATACGTTTTTTCGGTCTCCTGTAAACCTCTGTTTTTTAGTTACGATTTTACTCGAATCGACGGTCGATTTGGAACCGTCTGAAAAGTATGGCATGGTACTTTGTGTAAATGGCTACTCGACGATGATTAAGTAGCAGTGCAAAAATTAGCCTGGTACAAATGGTTGAATTGTTTTTTTTTAATTAATGTGTCCGCGTCGGTATGGCGGACTGTAAGTTACACCGGAGAAGTATGGCATTACGCTACCGCCTACTTCATTTTTATGGACTATCGGAAAATACAAGAATGTTTGTGGAACAAATCGTTCGACAATTTATCCGACTCGTTCGACTAACGCCCACGCGATTGGGCCGCCTGTACCAGCGCTATGACCATAACTTTTGTTTTTGTCATTACGTAATTAGACCCCTGAAGAACCGCCATACTGGTACAAATGATCTAATATTTTGTGTCACCATCTTCCGCTCTAAGATGCGGGCTAGCAAGTTATACAACTATGCCATATTTCAAGTTAATAGTTGCTGAAAAAAGCTGCTGTGACATACATACAGACAGGCAAGGAAAACTCACCATAAGGGTTCCTTTTTTACCATTTTGGTACGGAACCCTAAAAATCGTAAATAAAGGACGTAAAGGTGTCTGTATGTCACACCCGTTAATCTCAGCAACTACTAATGTTATCAATTTGTTTTAGTTGCAATTAAAACAGTTATAGCTTATATTCAAATTTTATTGAAAACCGGCCAAGTACCTACATGTCGGACGATGCACAAATGTAGGGTTCCATACTCCTAAAGGGTTTTTGCACATAGTTTATCAATTTTGCGCAATTAGCTATTCCTTGTTTTATTTCATAGGTAGAATTTAAAAGGTTCTCCAGGTTTGTTTTTAATAGATGGGTGAATTTCAGTGCGTTTCAACCGCCGTCATTAGTGTCACCAAATATATTGACGAAATCAATGACACCTACCAGCAACTCCTGATGTAAATAGAAGCAGAACAGGGGATGTAGTTTCTGTCACCGTTAAAACCGTTTTCCGCTTTTTACAGATTCGTATTCTCCATATTTTATTACACCTTTTGACTTTTTGAAAAAAGGTAAAATCTTAATTTTGACAAAGTTATAAAGGTTTTAATTTTGGGCGCAACTGTCTAGGCACTATTTATTCCGGCGAACTGAGTCGCAAGGGGCATAAGGTCCTTTCTCCGCACGGGATCAGGGTGCGGGGTGGTCGCAAGCGTGGAACAAAGGCCCAAGGTAACATTGCGTTCTCTTTCCGCGGACTCAACATCAGCGCAGGGTGCTATTTAGGTGCTGCGTCGTGGTCATTACGTCTGTATTCGTCGGAAAAAGTAATAATTTGTAATTTTCAAAGCAATTACCTTTAAAAAAAACAATTTGTTATAAAGTAATAAACACGAGACTCATCATTGGTTTGAAATTGTTTTTGGTTGTATCAAAAAATTACGATTTTTTTTGTTTTGAAAAGGCTTGGGTAGGCTTGGGTAATTGCTGTAATTATTGTTTGTTTTAAACTTTCGCAATATTCACACATACCTGCCGTTAATCATTGACAACGGGTCTTAATCGCGTGTACACATTATAATTACCTCGACGTTTCAACCGTGTCGCAACGGTCGTGGTCACGAGTAGACTGGAGAAGGCCGGTGCTTATTTACGTACTATACGTGTTTACCAACTACCCGCACTTGGTCTAGATTTTTTGTTTTATCGGAGGTGCGGGTATCGATTGATGATTTTACTAGACATTTAATAATTATTAGCAATCTAATTAGTTTATGAATGATTGTGTTAGAATTAAAAATAACTGTTTGTGTACATTATCACTAAATTGGATTGAGGTCTGTGCCTAAGATAAAAATATTGTTTAATTAATGCAATAATTTATTTTGTTGTGAAAGGTTCACCTTTTTTTAGCATATTTTTGTAAGTAATAATTCTTTGTGGCATAATCTATGTAGCCATATTAGGCTTTGCGCATAAACTGTTGTCGCAGAATCTAAATCCGCATAGTTTGATTACGAATAGTTACGTCCGAATATTATTTGGTCATATTTTTTATGCTCCGAGTCATATTTACGCATAAATGAAATGAGCATAAAATTGTTTTGCCGAAAACTATCGTTGCAGAAATATGTTTTATTATAAATTCTGCTCAGTAATTATCTGATTTTTCTGGTAGCAGTTAGTTTTTGATGAGGTTACAGTTCTAACCTAACCTAACCTACTTTTCTAGTAGCTGTTCGTTTTTCTTATGGTCGCAGTTCTAACCTAACCTACTTTTCTGGTAGCAGTTAAGTTTGTAAGTATGCCAAGTAAGTTTCGGACAATCGATAATATGCCGAATAAAATTATGCTAAACAGAATTATGCGTAAAAATTCTCGGTTATAATAATAGTATGCGAACTTAATTTCAGACTAACTCATTTTTATCTCAAAAACAAATTATGCCAAATAAGGTTTCTGCCACATTACCATTCGGCGAAAACAGATTATGCCAAGTCTGTTATGCTAAAACAGTTTCGGACAGTAAAAGATATGCCAAATAGAGGGAAACTCGTTGTAAAAATATTAAGAAGTTTAGTATTTTTTTGTATCGTATGTTAAGTGGGCATTATATTAATGAATTGATATCAAATGTAATATTAATATTATTTAATCTTACTGCTTAAACAGTATTTTATGTTCTCTTAAGAAGGTTCTTTGTTCAAGAATAAAACAAAATAATTAGGTAGTCTTACAAATAAAACAAAAACATTGATTTTTTAGGAAATTAAATATTATGAACCACGAGTTAATATCTACGTAATATCTAATAACATTTCGATTTATTTTGGTTTGTAAAAGATTATTTGCATTAAAAATTAGTATTTTTTTAAAGAAAGAAAGAATAACGTTTATACACATAACATACATCTAAGAAAAGGATAGAAAACAAAATACAAAATTAATTATTGACGATGCTCATCTCGTGTTGCTGGTTTTAAAGCAACCGCTGGTCTTCCACTGGGACCATTATAATGTATTTAAATAATATAAAACTACACCTAGTTTATCCATTCGGCAAATTTAAGCACTTAATCTTAAATCAAAACGCTTTAAAAAGCCCTTAGTACGGTTACGGCCCAGCTTATTCCGATGAATAAGGTCTTAATGGCGTTAATTCCGCGAAAAATTAAATAGTCTATTTAAATTTCACGTGGAAGAAAGATTTAAGAGACATATTTTCGTATTATAATGGAAATAAAACAAAAATGTGACTACCAATAGTTGTCTAAGTACATTTAACATGTAACTTGTAAGTTTCACGGCAAACACTTTGCTATTGATTTTTTTAAACACAAAAAACCTTCTCCTGTAAAATTGACTTTTTTTAGTTGCGCCCTTATTCCTAGGATACGATGATATCTGAACTTTTAATCTCACGGAAAAAATGTAAACAAAGATACGTCACAATCAAAGTGACATTTCAGGCGATCTTAAAGTATGGGCGGGTAAATTTCAGGGTGTTTCAACCGCCGTCATTAGTGTTTTCAATATATTGACGAAATCAATGACACTTACCAGCAATTTATGATGTAAACAGAAGCAGAACAGTGGGTGTAGTTTCTATTAGCATTAGAAGTTGCTGTATTATTGGTTGGCCAATTATTATAAACGTGTTTAAATTTTATGTGTTTTCTCCATCTCCGATAAATAGCAAAGACGTGGTCATTTCTTCACAGGAGACAACAAGAAGACGTCTTCCTTTGACCGAGAAGTACTCGGACCAGGGTCCATCCTTCCACACAACAGTGAACGAAAAACAACGGAAAACGTAACACTGAACCACTTAACAACAATATAAAACGTAACAACAATAAAAATTTAACAGAACAGTCACTACAAGCGATTACGGGATCACGGGAGCATTCAATCTCGAATGTTAAGTGGAGCGAGTGACGTCTCACGGTAAGCGGCCCGCAACTTTATGAGCCGGGTGTATCGAGACAGTGATACCAGTGCAATAAATAAATGATGCATACGAAAACAGTATTGTCTCTTTAAATTGATATCACAAAGAGTTTATGTCAAAATAAAGTTTGCCATCAACAAATTAAATTATTTTATCTTGATTAATATACATTTTATTTATACAAAGTCGATTTCTTAAAAATATGCTAAGTATAAATATCTTGAATGCTACAATTTTTTTTCGTTAACTGCAGCACCTTTGTTTACATTTTTTCCGTGAGATTAAAAATTCAGGTATAGGTACGAGTACCTACGGCGTTCCGGCACGAAGTAGCGCGGCGCCGGACCTGCATGCCTACTGCTATAGAGCGGCACACGAAAAATAGTCTCGATGATCTGTGTGCATTCTAAAATGACACTAAATAGTCAAGCACTAAAGTCCAAATCAGTTTGCACGCGCATAATATTGTTGTTACATATTTAAATAAATACATTTCGAAATTAATGATATTTTGTAGGCTTAAAACTAAAAGTCTACCAAAATTTATAACTGCTACTTTTTTGCTGTTCGAGATAAGTTGATTGCAGTGATGTTACGTTTGGGTTCCGTTTATCTGAAGACGAAATACAAATACTTAGAGAATTCTGTACAAAGTTTACTCGATCTGCAGTTAAGAGATGGCAAAAAAGTAACCGGAATACGAAAGACTTCAGAAAACACTACGAAAGTTGGCTTCAAGCTGATGTTGATTGGCCCAGCTGTGTACAAACTAATCTACTCAGCCCTGGGCTACTTCAAGATTCTTCGTGTTCTGAGCCTTTGGAATCGTCAACTGCGACTGATTTTACTTTACCAGAATGTTCGACACCATCTACTTCAATTGCAACAATGACCGTGCGATCCAGAAAACCATTTGAAGAACTATCAATCAAGCAAAAAAAGAGAAGATTCGACAGTTATACAGGAGAAGACTCAACTGAATTAGCATATGCAGCGGTAAAACTCTTGAAAGAAGATGGGCGTGAAGATATAGCATCCGTAATTGAGTACATGCTCAAAAATCCTGAAGCAGCAGCAAACATACAAAAAATTATCAAGAAATCAAATACTTCAGTTACATATTCACCAGATAAGGCACTCGGTATTTACGTGGCATTAAAGCTGACTAAATGGCAACACATGACCTTGAGGGAGTCAGCTATTCAAGAAGGAGCCGAAGATCTTTATCCATAATACTACAAGATTCAGTCAGCAAAATTACAAAGCTACCCTCCGAAATCCGCTATAATCATAACGGATTCATCAGCTGAAATTCAACTTCAAGCTTTACTGGATTTGACTACGAAGAGGATTCTAAAAGAATTACCATCTAATATTGAAGACAAAGAGTTAACGCTGATATCGAAATGGGGTTTTGATGGTGCTTCCAGCCAAAGCAAATATAAACAAAAAATGGATGGCGAAAACGACGACTCGAGCATATTCATGGCATCATTAGTACCACTCAAATTGGTTTGTGGTGAGGACATTTTATGGACGAATCCAAAACCCTGCTCACCGTCTTATTGTCGCCCATTGATGTTCCGTTTTGTTAAGGAAAGTAAAGCCGTAGTTTTGGAGCAAAAATCAAAGTTCGAAGAAGAAATTAAGGGTCTACTTCCTACGGAATACAATACAGCTAAAATAAGACACCTTTTGAAGATGACCATGATTGATGGTAAAATTTGTACTTATCTTTCGGAAGCTAAGTCAAATGCTACGTGTTACTTGTGTTTGGCTAAGCCTACCGAAATGAATAAGTTAGATTCAGTTGTAGTGAAGCAGATTTCGACAGAATTATATGAATTCGGGTTATCTTCACTACATGCTCGTATAAATTCAATGGAGTGCCTGCTACACATTTCTTACAGACTGACGTTTAAAAAATGGGCTGCATAAGGCGAGGAACATAAAAAAATCATGGACGAGACGAAAAAAGTTGTTCAAGACCGATTCAAGGAAGAGCTCAACCTTTTGATCGATAATATAATAAAGCAAGGATCGGGTACCACAAACGATGGCAATACAGCAAGAAGGTTCTTCGAGTTTCCTGAAAAAACTGCAGTAATAACGGGATTGGATGAAGAACTTGTTCGTAGATTTGCCGTAATACTGCAAGCAATAACATCTGGAGAAGAAATTGATGTTATGAAATTTAAGGAATATGCCTTTAAGACTGCTCAAAAGTACATAGCAATGTATGATTGGTACTATATGCCGTCAATTGTGCATAAGCTATTGATTCATGGAGCAGACATCATCGCTAGCAACGCCATTGTTCCTATCGGAAGTCTCTCGGAAGAGGCTTCCGAAGCTAGAAATAAAGATTTTAGGAAGTTCAGGGAGCATAATTCTAGGAAAAGGAGTAGGCAAGCTTGTAACGAGGATATACTGAATATGCTTCTATTATCCTCCGACCCTCATATTACGGCAATAAGACCTAGTCTGGATAAGAAGAAAAGACAGGCATTTTTTGCCGAAACTAGGGCTTTATTTTCGGTTCAGGAAGCCGAACTGGAACAAGAGATTTCAGATCCGTGTGATCTATATCAAAATGAGTCAGATATAGATCATTCATTAGATATATTAGCCTAATTAAAAATAATATGTATCATGTTTATTTTAGTCACATTATGGTTAGTTCATTATTTTTTTACATTTATTTATATATAGTTACACTGAAAAAATATTATTCTATTACGATTTTTTTTATTTTACTTTTTATTATAAATATTTATATATGTAAGAAGAGTATTTGCATTCCTCTACCTCCACCCTCTTTCATAAGTTGAAAAAAAATAAACCATGAACTAAAAAAAAACCAAAAAAGCATCGATTTAAAAAAAAAAAACCGCAGCTGTGACTGAAATATGCACTACGCCAAAAAATCACAAATAATTACTTTTATTACCATCTGCGAGGATAAAACAGTTTCTCTTGCGGTTTCAGAGATATTTGGACTTTTTCATGCCGTCCCATACAAATTTTAACGAAAAAAATTATAACTCAGCAGTTTCCAAATGCAATCGTCCCAGAATAATATTTTAGCATAATAACTGCAAGTGAAACCCATCCTTATTAAAAAGGTTTAAAAATGAGAACTTCGATTTCTATGTCCTCTAGAGCCAATTTTCGTCCCACAGTGTGCCGATCCGGTGCTATACGTGTGCGACCTTTAACTGACTGAGTCTGCATCACATATTATCGACCGAGCGAAATACGGTCTATCGGCCTGGCCTCGACTTTGATATATGTAAGATGCTTCATGCGACATTCTGCGACTAGCGGAAAGTCAAGCGGTTCGGGGCAAACTACTAGTGATATGTCAATTCTGGACGGGGATAAATAGCTCGCCATGTTGGCTGTATTGTGTCAATATTAAGATAAACATAAAATATGACGTAGCGTAGCGAAAGTCGAAGTAAGGTATTTAACGTACTTTACCGAAATAGCTCCACTCCTGTTTTTTTATATTTTGTGGCGGAAATATTTCTGTATATTCTGGGGCGTATTGTTCCACTTTTATGTGATCGAACATATCCTAAAATATACACGTTACAGTTTAAATTCATGAAAGCCGACTGAAACTTAAATACTTGAGGCTTACCTTGATAGTATGACCTCTATTACCAGACTACCCAAAACGGAGGGTATTGCTTTTCGAGTGTATGTATTTATTATAAATATTTATTTGTGACCTCTAGCAGGCTAAACGCGTAAAAGTGCTTTGTTGGATTCGTATTAACCCAAGAAGTGTTATAAGATATATTAAAACCTCCTCAGCCCTGATTCTGCACAGGTAGTTGTGTTTTCAAAGCTAGCTTTTGTCAGACTTAATTGTTGTTTTTTTGAGTAGTACCTACTAGATAGCATGATCATTATTGACGAACTGATCTAACCGTAGTAATATCAGTTATTTTGTCTGTATAGTGTGCTGTAAATTTTGCATACGGAGCAGGTGTACCAAAACGAAAACTAATTTTACAAAAAAAAATGGGTAGGCTGTATCAGGGACGCAGCCGCAGTGGAGTAGATACGTGAAACGTCTAGTGCGTGCTCAATCATCTGGTTGGAGTTCCTGCGCTTGGCTCAATTTAACGCGTTTCCTGTGGAAACAAACACGTGCCAAGCTCAAAGCGGGTCGTTGAGGGCCGGAATCTCTCTCTCTTGCTACCCGAGCTCTTGTATGCCAGTTTTGTACATTATGTATCGCACGCGGGGGCACCATAGTAGAGCAGTCGTCAAATTTCCGTAAAATACCATGCATTGTTGAACTCTACAACTTCTAATGGTCACAAGTATGAGTTTTATGTATCACACCTACTAAAACATCGCGATTTCTTTCAATCACGACCACTCCCGCTCGAATCAATCAATGTAATCACTAAATAATCACAGCGCAAGATGTTAAATATAGTTCATAATGCGCCATACTTTGCGCGATTACAGCGCCATTTACGCCAGCGGCATATGAACTATAAAGTAATGGCTTCTTTCCTGTAAATATTGGTAATAAAATATTGCCGCTGGGTGCTGTACTTGTATAGTTATAAGCGTTACATTTGTTTTTTTGCAATTGAAGGGATGTTTACAAAAACAACATAACTAACACTTTTGGCGGATTTGAGTAATTGGTATCATAGTGTTTGTCTAAGAAGGAGCTACAGGTGGTGCAAAAGATATTGTCCAAAAATGACCCCATTTGTCGAAAATCGTTCCCTAAAAATATACCCATTTTACAAAAACTACATAACGAAGTACATTATTTTTTACAAAAGGAACATAACTGTATGGGTTCACGTAAAAAACTTGACCTTAAGTACGAGTACCATATTGTATACCCTTTTAGTAGATTGGGTAACTGGCAATTAAAAAATTGAAAACAAAAACATTACGATTTGTTTACGTATCCTGAAGTCACGTTTACACCTTAAAAATGGGTGGAAATCATTCATCTCCAAAATCCTTGAAAAATATTAAACATGCTTATGCGTCTTCACTTTCCTTAAATCCTCACAAAGTACGCGCTTTGAAGAAATTGATGTTTTTTAGTAAAGCCATAAGGGTATCAATTCTACCAATCCATTCTATCTCTAACAACGTGTCAAGGATTGTCGTCTCTGGAGATACGAGTAGATAGGTAATTATGACAATAGCAGCGGATGTGAGGATAACAATAAGTCCCCATAATGAAGTAAAATAAGCCTGTATTTCTTAAAATATGCAGACAATTTCTAGACAAAGGGTATAACCGTGTAAGTATGGGGATCGGCCCTAGACGCCAAATTGATTGTCGTTTTGCTGATTTATTTTCCCAAGCATAAGATGCTATTTCACCAAATATTGAGCCTAAAATGCCACAGGTCATGCAACCTGTGGCATTTTAGGCTCCTCAATTGCAATGAGAAAAAAGGAGATTGTAAGAAAATTATTATTAATGCAACTCATATTGAAAAATACTGTTTCCCGCCTTTCTTTTTTTTTATTTCGTGGTACTCTACAACCAAGCTGCATACAGCTTATACGGCCAATAATAAAATAATCCATCCTCTTTAACAATTTGTCACGTTCTAAATTCAAATTCGTGCGACGGCGGTCGATATGGAAATCCCGGTTGTCGTATCTATTTACATACACATGGTATTCTTACCCTGTTGATTTAAGTGAATGTTTTTGAAAAAAATATATGTCATAGAATATTAGTTTATACATAAAATATCCAAAATTGGTGGGTGGCTATCTCGGAACAATTAAAAAAAAATGAAAAGTAAAAATTTCACTATTTACAAATGCATTTGGGACTTCATTTTTTTTAAATAATACATCTATATTACTAGCATAATATACTTAAGTTACAAAAAAATCGGTTCAGTTGTTTAAATAAAAATAAATAAAAACCGATTTTCTTTTTTTTTTATTTACTCAGAAACCTGTGGCATTTTAGGCTCAATATTTAGTGAAATAGCATCTTATGCTTGGGAAAATAAATCAGCAAAACGACAATCAATTTGGCGTCTGAGGCTGATCCCCATACTTACACGATTACACGGTTACGGTAAACTAACAAAGTTTTACAAAAACCGTAAAAGTGACGAAAAAATCTCCCAACTATAATCCTTAATGGCAATTATGGTCCAAAGACCCTACTATACTTGGGTATTCACCCTTCAAATATACTGCCATCTAGTGGCAAAGTGCGTTATTACATGTGTCGCTACCAATAACGCCCTTCAATTTCGTATGACACTTGCTTAATAGCGACGCCATGTTGCAAATCACATCGCAGTGAAGTTCGTGACAGTTTTCGTATGCAACGGAGCTCTTCAAACTTTCAAACCTACCCGCAATAAATTCTTGCTTTTGAGATAGTTTTGTGGGTTGATGGCAAAGGTAAGTTATTATTTAAGTGAAATATGTCGAATTAAAAGATGTTTTTTGTATATTATGTAATTGACGTAATAAGATCAAAACAATCATACTTGGACCTTAACATTAGTCCTACTATTTTTCAGACTCATACTACTCAGATTTAGACTCAATGATTGAAAATAAGGAAGATAGGGCCGATAACGAGTCAAAAAATGACGTCAATCGACCAGCTGCTAAAGACGACTATGTATTTGTAAGCTGCGAAGGTGCCAGCTGGCCAGGCCAAATCAAAGAAAACAAGGATGGGGCATTTGTAAAATGTATGACCAGTTGCGGAATGGCTTGGAAATGGCCACCAAAGGAGGACTGTAGATATATTTTACACTTGGAAAGACATCATCTATCCAATAAGCGTCCCAAAGAAAATTAGTTCGAAACGCGAATTTTCATTTTCATATTCGGGAACTGGAAAAAGAATGGGGCTAGACCAAAAAATAAACTTTTTATTTTTATTTTCATTTAAGTTGATTTCATTTAAATTGATACCTAGTTTTCTAATTATTACTTGGAGTATTTTTTAAATTTAATTTGGAACAATTTTGTTACGTTTTTTGTTGATTATTAAAATAAATATGAAAAAAATTATTAAACTGTTTTTTTCATGTTTTTAAATGTAACTATATATGAAAATGTGTATTGTAGCATAACAAATTCTCAACTGTAATCCAGTCCCCAGTTATCAGCGGGTAAATATAGCGGGATTCTAGTTGCGAGCTCCTTACAACAACTATAGTCCAAGTTTGACTAAAAAAATTGCATTCATATGCAAAATACCAAAACAGTTATTTTACAGTTAAAAAGTACATATTATGAACTATACATAATATATTTACATTTTTTTTTGGACAATTTGTTTTAATCCGGGCTTTCTCACGGCTGTTGGAGGAAAGTAAAAATAATGAGCAGCGTTTTTAACTCATTAATTAACAGCAGTTTTTGTAATTGTAATTGTTCGGGAACTCCACATACTGCTGTGGTTCAGCCAGAGGTGGCCCTTGAACCTTCAGAGCCAAGTGCCTTAAAAGTAGTCATAAGTGAGTCCCCTAGACAAATTAGAAATGAGAAAACTGTTATTTACTCTGACTAGATTGGGTCTGGAATAGGTTCCAAGTTAAATAATAAATTAATACAAAATGTTACAAATTATTGTTTTCATAATACATGTCTTATGCATTTGTGTGACTCACTCCTAAAGGGAAACTTTGACAGCACTACTACTTTAGTCATTTTAGTTGGAAATAGTTTAAGTGTAGATAGGTCTAGTGTAGATAAATTAATGTCAACTTTAAGAATTATTGAAGAGTCCGGTATAGGTAAAATTATACTTTGTGCACTCCCATACTCACAAAGCATGCCATATGATTATAACAATAAAATAGCCCGCTTTAATTCTTTAATGTATAATGCCATAGCTTGTAATAACAAATATAATTTCCTTGATTTGAATAAATGTATTAAACGCCTCACATTAACATCAGATAAACTTCATTTGCCTAAAACATATATTTTGACTTTGGTAGATCTTTTGGCTTATAATATAGAACCAAATAATAACATGATAAGTAGGCCCCAACACGCCAATAGTGGCAATAATGTCATACCTCTTTTAAACTAAATTATAAGACAGCGGAAACACCTCTGAGTATAACTATAGTTCACCAAAATATTCAGGGTTTTTCCAGCAAAGAATTAGAAGTAGGGTTATTTTTAGATAATGAAAATGTACAAATTATGTGCATTACTGAACATTGGCTTAGACAAGACCAGTTGATTTTTGATTTTGTTAATTTTAAATTAGTTAGTTTTTATGCCAGAAAATCCGCTATTCATGGTGGCTCCTTTATCATTGTTAAAAGTACTCTTAAATCTAAAGATAGGAAGGACATTGTAAAGCTGTCAATAGAAAGGATTGTAGAAATCTCCTGCGCAGAATTAGAAAACTATATAATAATATGTATTTACAGACAACCAATTGCTGATTTCTGCACATTTGAATCTACTATGGAAAATTTGTTGAAATTAGCATGTAATAGTCAAAAGCCTGTTATAGTATGTGGAGATTTTAATGTTAACTTACTGGAATTGTCAAATAATACTATTAAGTTACTTAGTTTATTTCAATCTTTTGACTTAGTTAATTTGTTTTTTGAACCCACACAGGTAGGTGTTAGTGGTGCAACTTGCTTAGATAATATTTTTTGTAATTGCGAATGTTTGGATAAGCAAATATTTAATTGCTTTCATTCCGACCACAGTGGTCAAAAGTCTTCATTTCTTAATTATTTTAATCAAATTCCACAGACTATTAAATACAGACCCATAACTAGTAATCGTTTGGAATTATTCAAAAATAAAGTTCAGAGGGATCTCTGTGCGTTACCGTTCTCACAGAATGATTCTAATAGTATTTATAAAGAACTGTTTGGCGTAATTCTTCATCAATTTAATACCAATTTCAAAATGAAAACTATTTCTGGGTCGAAAACCAAGTTTAGTGAATGGGCTACTTTAGGCATTCATAGGAGTAGGAATAGACTTAATGAGCTGTATAAAGAGAGGGAGGAGAACAAGAACGCTGATTTCCTAGATTACGTTAAGAAATATTCGAGGACCTTCAAGCAAGTTTGCTTAACTGCTAAAGCAAATTTCCTTAGTTTAAAATTCAAAGCTTCTGACGATAAGGTAAAAACTGTATGGAATATCATAAATCGGGAAACGAGTAAATCTAAAACTCGTGATAATCAAATCATACTAAACACGGGAGACAAACAAATCACGTCAAATACAGACGTAGCCTTAGCTTTCGAATATTTTTTTTCTAACATAGCAATTAATACAACTAAATGTCTTCAATCATCCACGATTGACGCTCAGTCTTTACTTTGTAATAATGTCAGTAAATGTAATATAAACTTTGAATTTAGTCAAGTAGATTCCGTTGCTATTGTAAAGGCATTTAAATCTCTCAGTTTAATAAAACCGAGGATTTATGGGGAACGTCAGTTAAAGTTATCCATCATATCATATAGGTAATTGCACCCCACTTAGCATTAATTTAAAATAATTGCATATCTGAGGGGATCTTTCCAAATCTAATGAAATATAGTAAAGACATACCCCATTTTAAGTCGGGCGAGAAGAGTGATTTAACGAATTTCCGCCCCATTTCTATACTACCAGTTCTAAGTAAAGTCTTTGAGAAGTTAATGTTGAATGATATGTTAGGTCACTTCAATAGAAATATACTGCTTAACAGTAATCAGTTCGGCTTCACCAAGGGACGATGTACAACTGATGCAGCATCTGTACTTATTAAATATATTTATAGCATCTGGGAGACATCTTGTGATGCAGTAGGAATATTTTGTGACCTATCGAAAGCTTTTGATTGCGTTGATCATGCGACCCTTATTTTAAAATTGGAACATTATGGTCTATCAAATAATGCTCTAAGACTTATGTCTTCTTACCTTAGTGATAGAACACAAACGGTTTTTGTAAACAATACGCAGTCTGTTGGGGCTGCAGTTAAATTAGGTGTGCCTCAGGGCTCTATATTAGGTCCTTTCTTATTTTTGGTTTATATAAATGACTTACCACCCATAGTAGATACACTTTGTGATATTGTATTATTTGCTGATGATACATCACTAACTTTCAAGGTAGACCGTAAATCCGACGACAACAGTAGGATAAACGCCACGCTTGTTAAAGTACTTAATTGGTTTACCAGTAACAATTTACTACTTAATGCTAAGAAAACTAAATGTGTTAGGTTCGTTTTGCCTAATGTGAAACCGGTAAAATCTAGTATTTTTCTTAATGGCGAGTGTTTAGAAAGGCACTTTTCTTAGGCATAACTATAGACAATAATTTGCAATGGAGTCCCCATATAGCAGTTCTAGCAGGCAAATTAAGTAAGGCCGCTTACGCCGTTAGGAAAATTAGACAACTTACCAATGTTGAGACAGCTCGCTTAGTTTATCATAGTTATTTTCATAGTGTTATGTCATACGGTATTCTGGTTTGGGGAAAAGCAGCTGACATACAAACTATATTTGTGTTACAAAAAAAAGCCATTCGCTCTATGTATAACTTAAATTCCCGTGATTCATTAAGAAAACTTTTTAAACAAATTAATATTTTAACAGTAGCATCCCAATATATTTATGAAAATATTATGTATGTTATTAAGAACCTAGACTCTTTCGTTAAAAATTCTGATATACATAATATAAATACTAGGAATAAAAATAAAATTGCCATAAAAAAGTTTCGTGTCCGTAAAGTATATAAATAATTTGTAGGTCAATGCATTCATTTTTATAATAAATTACCCGACGTAGTTTTAGAGTTACCCCTCCGGTACTTAATAAAAATTACTTGAAAAAGTCGTTGATGTCAAAGGCGTGCTATAGGGTCAAGGATTATCTAACGGACAAAAATGCTTGGCCTAAACCAGAAAATTAACTAATGTTTAATAGCTTACCTACTACTTGTACATACCTCATAAAAATCATGTAAACGCTGTATCTTGTCTAGGGGACACGGTTTATGTAGGAAGACATGTCAAAACTGTTTTGTGTGATATATATATATATATAAATTTTCTCGTAGTCATTCTGACATGTTTTCCTGCAAAACTACGCAGATATTTAATATTATTTTTACAGTTTTATATAATGCTAGAATAATTAGTGACATTGTTATATTTTTATTTAAAAAATAACTAACTGTTGAGTCTTGCGGGGCTTCTTCTCAGCAGTGGTCTCCTCTTGGGAAGCGCTGGTAGATTTTGACGCGTAAAAGTGCCCGTGCGGCCTACTTACTGAATAAATATCTTTTATCTATCTTTATCTTTTTTTAAATAAAAGCCCCTTCGCACCCTGTGCCGACCGACGATCGGACGCACGCGCCTGTGCCTTATGCTAAGCGCCAAATCCTAGACAATCGTCTAGTAAGAGAAAAATTGCTCGCAACCGACTTTGAGCAACTGTAAACCATCGAGTGCCCTCTAGAATTGTATAAATCCTTGTTAACGCCAGCCACCAGAGGGCCGAAGATAGCCACGATTCACGCCGCTCGCGAGGCCCGTGTCGCGCGGCTAACTTCACGGCATTGCTATTAAGAACTCGTCATGGAGCGCACGCACGCTCAGTTTCCTTTTTCATATATTTAAGTATTAAGAAGCTGTATTGCATTATAATATCTTCAAGCCATCGCCGTTGTTATTATTTAAACATGCTTCGAGCCGGATCCTTCAGAGTCGACGAGGAATAATCGTCGGGTTAACCATTTGCGACAACGAGGGCGTGGCACACCACGCGCCCACGCCGTACGAGAAGAACCCAGCGACGATCGACAAGGAAGATAGAAACCGGACGGCTTCTTGGAGCTTTTATGGACGAATCTTCGATCCTACAAAAAACGATCATCTCGAACGACTGCACAATGTCTTACTAAGGAGATTTATACCACGTGGGGAGTGAAATTTTGGTGAGTTCGTTCCATTACGCAGTCCCTTTCTCCAATGTAAACTCAAATTTAGTTCCAGGGCACCGCCATAGGTGTTTCGACAGCAAACATTTCTATATTACCTCGCCATAGAGGTCAAACATCTTTGAAAATACTTCAATGGCCACAGTAGCCTAACCTTACTTTTCTTTCATAAGGCACCTGCCATAGGGTCCCATTAATTTCTCACAGGTTTTCGCCATAGGAACCTATTACTTTGCTATTTCACATAATTTGTGCATATTTTTAATAGTCCTATTAAATTCCTAGTTACTTTTCAGTTGCCTAGGTTTCGTATATCGCTCTGTCTGCCCAACAATCTAGTCATACTCCTACCATCTGCTTTAAATTTTCGTATTTCTCCGCATTCCAGAACGTTCTATTCGACACTGCGGGCTCTCGCGCCTTCCGCTGACGGGGTCAATGACTGCGCCGACGCGTCTTGATCGCTGTGCTTGAGTGCTTGTTTGCTTGCGTGATTTTCTGCCTACATTTAAATTTAAGTGTAACCTATTATTTCTTCTTGACTTTAACTTCATTATTTTTCGTTTCGTTGCACATTTCATCAGCTTTAATTTAAGAAATGGACATAAAGGCGTTGAGAAAATCGAGAGGCATGCTTAAATCTAAACTAACATTATTTAAACAGCATTTAGATACTCTGTCATCATGTGACAAGCTAAGCAGTTTGCAGACTAGACAATTATCGTTACGCTTGGACCTAACAGAACCGATATATGACGAGTTTAATAATGTGCAGACTGATATAGAATCATTATGCCTAATTCCAGATGATGATACACGAGAACTGATGGAAAGGGGCAACTTTGAAGATGATTTCTGCTCTGCAATAGCTGTGGCAGAGGAGTTGCTGAGCAAAAATAAAATTCGGACTGCATCTGAGGGCGACGACTCGTCTCAGGTGACGGGCTCTGGTACTGCTATCGCAAAAGGTGGGCCAACATTAAAATTACCAACTATACACTTACCGTCCTTTTCTGGACGCTATCATGATTGGTTGGGATTTCGAGATACATACACATCTCTTATACATGAAAATGAATCCATCCAAAAAATACACAAATTTCATTATTTACGTGCGTCACTTAAAGAAAGTGCAGCCTTAATTATCCAGTCTCTGGACTTTTCTGCAGACAACTATGATATTGCTTGGCAATTGCTTTGTGATCGCTATCACAATGATCGTGTACTTATAAATAATCACATCCAAGCCTTATTTAACATTGAACCCTTGACACGAGAATCGGCAAGGTCATTAAGAAACATGATGGATACCTTTACTAAAAATCTTAGAGCTTTAAAAACCTTAAAGCTACCTACTGAACATTGGGATATTTTAATAATACACATGGTTACCAGCAAATTAGATCCCGTTACTGCTCGAGAATGGGAAGAAGAACGCAATAGAATTAAAACGATTCCCACTTTAGAGAATTTATACACTTTCATGAGAGATCGCGCTAATCTACTGGAAACCATGGCAGACTCACGACACCAACAACAGCCACAACACTCGCGCGGCCCATCGCGCAGATATAGTGACACTACACCAAATAATAATCGCCAAAAAACATTTATTGCGTCACCTACTACGTCGAAATACCTGTGTCTTTTATGCAAAGGCAACCATTCTATATATCAATGTTATAGGTTCAAATCATTTCCACTAGAGAGTAGATTAGAGAAAGCAAAGGAAATGAAGTTATGCCTTAACTGTTTGCGTAAGGGACATGACACAAGCGTATGCACACTCTGGTCCGTGTCACATTTGTCATAAAAAACATAACTCGTTGCTTCATATGGAAGAAAACCATAAACCTAAGGCAAGTGCATCGCTGCCGACGACTTCTAAATGTGTGGTTCTGCCTGCGTCAGAAAGTGTAATTCAATCAGAAACTCACACATCTACACAAGGAAACGTGACAATGTCATGTACACATCAATCAGCTGTCTTGCTGTCCACTGCTATTATAGGTGTCGCTGACGACAGTGGTAAAATTCATCAAGTGCGTGCTTTACTCGACAATGGTAGCACTTCCAGTTTTATAACTGAAAACTTATATACAAAATTAAATATTCCTGCTCATAAAACACAAGTGTCAATACAAGGTCTTTATAACCAACATTCACAAATCACTAAACGTTGTAATGTGAATATTTCATCACTGACAAGAAGTGGATACAATAAGAGAATTGGTTGCTTTATTGTGCCTGCCATTACACAGTTGTTACTAACACATAAAATAGATCATACCATAATTAACATCCCTGATCACATCCAATTTGCAGACCCTACGTTCTATATGCCGTCGGAGATGCAGATGTTATTGGGGAGCGACCTCTTTTGGGAGGTACTTCAGAATAACAGCATTTCCTTAGGGAAAAATAAACCAACTCTAACCGAAACAATGTTAGGCTGGTTAGTATCAGGTGCTGTACATTCGCCTTCGAATACTCGCACAAAATCAGTTAGTAATAAAAAACATTCATGCAATTTGCACAATTTGTGTGAGTGTTCAAGCGAAGTTACACAATCTTGTAATAATAATAATTACCAAAATACAGTCCATTGCCATTTCCTCAACTATTCGGATACTGAGCTACAAAATAAATTAGACAACTATTTTGAATGTGAATCGTTTAATGACCCGCGTCGTCTTTCCAAGGACGAACAGGAATGTGAAAAAATATTTAATGAGACCACTTTTTACGTCAACCTGACGGTAGATTTGTGGTTAATATTCCCCTGAAAGAATCTCCCAAGGTTCTAGGTAATTCATATGACATGGCGCTTGCTAGATTCTTTGCCTTAGAACGCAAATTTAGTCAAAATTCCATATTCAAACACAAATATATTGAATTCATGAACGAATATATAGATCTAGGCCATATGTCGGAAAACTTGACATTTGTCAACAACGAAGTATCTTACTTTTTGCCGCATCACGGCGTGTTACGAGACAATAGTTTAACCACTAAACTTCGCTCTGTTTTTGATGCCTCAATGGCTACCAGTTCGAGAGTATCACTTAATGACATACAGCTGGTTGGCCCAACTGTACAAGACGATCTTTTAAGTATATTGCTACGATTCAGACAGCATAAATTCGTTGTAACTGCTGATATAGAAAAAATTTACAGAATGATACTTATCAATTCTGATCAAAGGTCATTACAGCAAATATTGTGGCGCGATGACCCTACCGAAAAAATTAAAATTTACAAGTTAAATACGGTTACTTACGGAACTGCCTCAGCACCATTCCTAGCAACAAGATGTCTTGCTCAGTTAGGACATGATTACATGAACACAGCCTCACCTCTTTTTGATGAACCTTTTAATTTCACAATGTCTACACACAATAATGACAAAACTATACATACATTGATTAGAAAGTCAATCTTGCATGACTTTTATGTCGACGACCTGGTGACAGGCCATGATGATAGGGAGGTATTAGTGGCCATTGGCAAAGGCATTAATCGTCAACTCGAGGCTGCTCATTTTAATCTAAGAAAATGGAGTTCAAATTACACAGACATTTTACATGACATACATGACGATGATGAGAGTAAACGTGATCCTTTACTAATGGTTAATAAGGAAACAAATTCAAAAATATTAGGTGTAAATTGGAACTGTCAAAATGATCATCTTTTATTTTCATCATCGGTATCAGATACAGTCACACATAATCAACCAACTAAGCGTTCAGTACTGTCTACTATCGCTCAGATATTTGATCCTCTCGGACTCATCAACCCATGTTTATTGCAAGCTAAGATAATACTCCAAAAACTATGGAAAAATAAATGTGCATGGGATGATGAACTCCCACAGGAACTTCAAATTTCATTTAACAAATTCCTTGAAACCTTGCCTTACCTGAATCACATTCAAATACCACGCCGAGTGTTATGTGATTTTCCTGTTAAGATAGAACTTCATACATTTAGTGATGCATCAAAACATGCATATTCGGCGTGCGTTTATGTGCGCAGCGTATCCATGCAAGGCAAAGTTCATGTACACCTACTTACTGGCAAGTCTCGAGTTGCACCCTTTAAAAAGAATATGACAATTCCCCGGTTGGAGTTAGAAGGGGCATTATTAGCCACTCGACTTGCAAAAAAGGTTAAAGCTTCACTGAGACTACAATTTCATTCTGAATATTACTGGTGTGACTCCACTATTGTATTAGGTTGGATAAGAATGTCAAAATCAAAATTGAAGCAGTATGTGTTTAATAGAGTCACTGACATTACAGATTACACAAATTCATCCGCCTGGTACCATGTTCCCACGGACATGAATCCTGCTGACATAGGATCACGAGGATTAAACGCTCAGCAACTAAAAATCAGTTCATTGTGGTTTCAAGGTCCCAGTTTCCTTCAGCATACTGACATTATGATACCAACTCAACCAGATGGTAAAACATCATATAACAAACTACCTGAAACTAAAATAAATTTAAATTTCCTGTTAGGTGACACAAAAAACAATGATGTTACTAAATTCTCTAATTATTCTAAATTGCTACGTGTTTATGCATACGTTCACAGATTCATACACAACTGCTGTCATGCATCTAGCAAACGAACTGGTCATCTGCAGATTTTGGAATTGAACAAGTCAGAAACAACTTTGTGTAAAATAATACAAGTTGAGATGTTCAACAAACAATACTCAATTCTCAAAAATAAAGATACGTTAAATTCCAAAGATCAGCTACTAAAACTTAATCCTTTTATGGATTCTAATTATCTCATTAGAGTAGGGGGAAGGCTTTCTAACTCTAATTACTCTTATGACGTAAAGCATCCCGTCATGATACACGCAAATCATCACATAACACGCCTGCTAGTTCAACATTATCATAAACTGTTACTTCATGCTGGTTCGCAGCGAATGCTAGCTACATTACGTCATAAGTATTGGATTGTCAGTGGACGTAATTTAGTTAGAAAAACTGCACGTAACTGTACCACTTGCTGCAGGTTCGCAAACAAAGGTATTCAACCAATCATGGGAAATCTACCTAAAGAGAGGCTCCATGCTGATTTTCCCTTTCAAAATACAGCCGTAGATTATGCTGGACCGATCATGATAGCGGATAAAAAAGGGCGAGGTTGCAAGCTACTAAAAGCTTACATATGTGTATTTGTTTGCCTGGCGGTACGGGCAGTCCACATATAGCTTGTCACCGAGCTCAGTACTAACGGTTTTCTTGCTTGTTTAAACAGGTTCGTCGCCCGCAGTGGTAGGCCTGAGAACATATTTTCCGACAACGGAAAAAACTTTGTAGGAGCCTGTAACGAATTATCTAAATTTCTTAGATTGAACTCTGATGAAATGTCAAAATTTGCAGCAGAAAATCACATTAGCTTTAAATTCAGCCCAGCATCGACGCCGTCGACGACAAGACACCAATTAACACTCTTACGAGATATACTATAGGGTCGAGGACTATCTAACGGACAAAAATGCTTGGCCTAAACCAGAAAATTAACTAATGTTTAATGTTCAATAGCTTACCTACTACTCGTACATACCTCATAAAAATCATGTAAACGTTGTATCTTGTCTAGGGGACACGGTTTATGTAGGAAGACATGTCAAAACTGTTTTGTGTGATATATATATAAATTTTCTCGTAGTCATTCTGACATGTTTTCCTGCAAAACTACGCAGATATTTAATATTATTTTTACAGTTTTATATAATGTTAGAATAAGTAGTGACATTGTTATATTTTCATTTAAAAAATGACTAACTGTTGAGTTTCTTGCGGCGCTTCTTCTCAGCAGTGGTCTCCTCTTGGGAAGCGCTGGTAGATTTTGACGTGTAAAAGTGCCCGTGCGGCCTACTTACTGAATAAATATCTTTTATCTTTTATCTTTTATAAGAGAGTCGAGTGTTTAAAGGCTCATTTCTGGAAAAGGTATTATACCGAGTACATTTCAGAGCTGCAGAAACGCAACAAGTGGCGCCAAGGCAGCGGAGACCTGCACCTGGATCAAATGGTGATCGTCAAGGACGACCGCCTCCCGCCCAACCGATGGATGCTTGGAAGAGTCACACACCTGTACCCCGGCACCGATGGAGTTGCACGAGTTGCCGACGTACTCACCAGTTCCGGGACGCTTCGGAGAGCCTCCAACAGACTATTACCATTGTTGGACCATGATGTTCCAAGGCCGGCAGCATGTTAACGCCAGCCACCAGAGGGCCGAAGATAGCCACGATTCACGCCGCTCGCGAGGCCCGTGTCGCGCGGCTAACTTCACGGCATTGCTATTAAGAACTCGTCATGGAGCGCACGCACGCTCCGTTTCCTTTCTCATATATTTAAGTACTAAGAAGCTGTATTGCATTATAATATCTTCAAACCATCGCCGTTGTTATTATTTAAACAATCCTTCCGTATTTTTTTTTATAAAATCTATGCCGAATGTTATAGGACAGTAAATATAAGCAATGTTCATAGAAATAATAAGGGTTGGGTTAGTGTAAATTTGAAATTATTGATACAAGAAAGAGATTATTTACGATATGGAGTAATGAACCAAAGAGTATGATAAAACGCCTCGCATATACTAAATATAGAAATAAAGGTCATAAAACTATTATTAAGAAGAGAAATTAATATGATAAGCAGATTAAGTATTATGGATTGTAATAAAAATATAAAGTAAATTTGGGACAAGATTAATAGTATGCTGGGGAACGATAAAAAGTTATTAGACATACTAATATTTAATAATATGGAGGGACAAGGAAGTAGTAATGATATATGCAACGGGTTTGCGGAAATCTTTTCTCAAGAAATTAATCTTGTTAAACATGTGTGCAATGATAAATGGCTGTGTAGAGATAACTACGTTAGGAAATTAGATATGTGTATGAGATGGCAACCAGTTAAGTCTAGAAACATAATGGATATAGTTAATAACATGAGCTCTAAGAAATCACCAGGTAGCGATCTCATACGCATGTCTGATTTAAAAGCTTTTTCAGATAAGGTTAGTCCAGTGTTAGCTAAGTTAGTAAACCTATCAGTAAGTAAGAATAAGTTTCCAGAGGGGCTAAAACAAGCTATAATCCGTCCTATTCACAAAAAAGGTAGTCGTAAAATTTTCTCTAACTATAGACCTATAGCTATACTATCTAGTGTAGACAAAGTTATTGAAAAGTGTATTGTTAAGCAACTTGAAGACTACATACACAAAAATGATGTAATAAATAAAAGTCAGCATGGCTTTCAAAAGGGTAGAAGTACAAACACCTTATTAAGTCAGTTCACTGACGAGATCAACTCGCTCTTAGCTAATAAGAAAGTAGTTGTAGCGGTATTTTTCGATTTCACTAAAGCGATCGACACCTTAGACACTAATACCCTTTTGAATGCTATGAGCGAGTGCAGGGTGGATGCCGTTGAACCAGTGGTTCCGCGACTACCTCACCGCGCGCTCGTACCGCGTGAAGGTGGCCTCGGCGCTGAGCGATGAGCGGCGGGTGGAGTGCGGGGTGCCGCAGGGCTCCTGCAGCGGCCCGCTGTGCTATCTCATGCACGTGAACAGCCTGTGCGGCGCGCTGCGCCACTGCTCGGCGCACATGTTTGCGGACGACCGATGCGTGTTGCGCGCGAGCACCGGCGTCGAGCTGCATGACACCTGTCACTTGGTACAGCAGGATGTGAATGCAGTAGTCCGGTGGTCTCGTGACAATGGCTTTGTCTTGAATGCCGATAAAACCAAGCTTCTAATCATACATTCGCCTTATTTAAGTATTGGTAGTTTGCCGTCGCCCATAGTAACTCACGACTTCTCTTATTTTCACAATAACCAGTCCTATTGTCGATGCAAACCTATTTCGCGCGATAACTATGTAACTTACCTTGGTCTTAAAGTGGATGAAAGTTTTTTATGGACTCATCATGTTTATTTTATTTGTAGTAAACTCAGAGTAGATACCTATTATTAGCCAAGTCTTAAGTTTCAAAGTTCCCTTGCATACGTTGAAATGTTTGTACAAAGCTTTAGTGGAATCCATTATAGATTATGTTCTTGACTGTTATGGACTAACGTTTAAAACAAACTTGATTAAAATTGTAAATATGCAAATTAGATTCCTAAAACTTATTGTCAGCAAAAAAACTAAAGCTAAGTGTAAAAAAGATTATCATCAATTGTTCAAGATCTGTAAAATTCTCCCAGTTAGCCTTAAGCATAAGTTCCTGTTAGTACTTAATCGTCACGGTGTTCAGTTCAAGAACATAATCTATCGCTTGTTAGCCATGCACGCGGCACTAGGTCGGTAGCTGCGGGGAAGTACGCTGTGCCGAGGGTCGCGAGCTACTACGGTGACAGATGCCTGCAGAAACGGTTACCCTACATTCTAAATAGCTTGCCCGCAGATATTAGGCTAGAGGCCAATAAGGCAAAGTTTAAAAGAATACTGTTTAGATAAGTAAAGTTATATGAGACTCAATGATCCCGCAGTCAAACTGTGCAAACAGTTTTATGGGACAATGTTTTATTGCAATGTAACCATTTGTTATTTAATAAATAATAAATAAAATAAATAAATATTTATCCCTAATAAGTAGTACCTATTTAAAGAGACATTTAGTTTATTTTTGTTTCCTGTAAAATCATATCTAGTGTAGTTATGTTGTTTTTATAAACATCCCTTCAATTGACCCCTATACTGACCGAATTGAAAGACGTTTGTACACGTCAAAAATATTTCTAGTATTCAAATGCATTTAGTGTTAAAATACAGTATACTAACAGAAGATAGGCAGTGGTGCAACTATTTTAGAACGACGTATCTACTACCTACTAGTGCTTTAAACCCATACTACTGTAAGAAGTATTAAAAATTATGGTAGAACTGATAGGATGCCAATATATTTTTTAGTACTGTAGAGCCAGGCGCTAGGTATAACCTTACCTACCAGTGGTTTTGATGGAGGTAGGAAGAGAAATTTCATAGAACACAG
Source organism: Tortrix viridana (assembly GCA_963241965.1). Lineage (NCBI taxonomy): Eukaryota > Metazoa > Arthropoda > Insecta > Lepidoptera > Tortricidae > Tortrix > Tortrix viridana. Next base: position 33,718,925 of record OY725171.1, on the reverse strand, counting down.
CTGTATAACAGTGGCATTTAAGCAGCAGCATAAAGTTCAGACTTGTAATCAGTAGAAAAACATATTTATTATTTATCTCAGGTTTTTAAACAACCGACCTGAAAAAGGTTGAATTGGCCCTCAATATTCCAACAGTTTTCTGGTTGTTCTTTTCGATCGGAGTTTTGTACGGCTCTAGTGAGATATAAACTTAATAATATGTCTAATGTTTATAACCAAAAAAATCCCGTTATAACGATTTATAAAAAAATATAGTTTTAGTGGTAGTTAATTTTTAACTAAACCTTACCTAAGGGGCGACAGAAATAGCAAGTAAAAAAAATTTTAACAAAAAAATAAAACTGTCTTCAAAAACTCACTAAAAGCCGTTAAATAAAAACCAGCCTCCTAGGAGTCCTAGGAATAGCCTATTTGGGTGAATTTTCAAACCGGCGTTTTTGGGTGTCACACGGGTGTAATACGGAAAATAATTAATAAAAAAATATTAAAAAAATAGTTTTACATCCTATACACTATCATATTATGAGGCCATACATAATCATCATGCAAACGTGAGCCAAATCTCAAAAAAAATATATTGAACTTTCAAAATACTGCGCATATGACCACTCTGAGGCATGTCACACTTCCAGTTTTGTCCAAACAAGTTCGCGTAACTTTGTGTGTACGCAACATTTTAATCAGTATTATACATCATTAGAAAGAAAATTAGTTGACCCTTCTTAATAATTATCCAAAAATGAAGAAATATGATTCTATAAAAGTAGACAGACCACTTTGTCTTTGTCCCGCGCCGTCCACTCACGACACGACTTGTAAATACCTGCTGATATCTCATTCGCCTAGCGACTTACCGCCATGTTTGCGTTTGAATTAAAGAGACTGTTAGTTGTGCTTTCGCGACCGAGCAGCGTGGACGTGGATCTGTGTATTATTAGAGCTAGCGAGGTAAGTCTTTTTCGCGATGTATTTTGGTACCCTGTAAAGTAATTTCGGTGGCCCGTGGTTTGTGTACGTTACATAAGTACGTTTTTGTTCATATTTTGATATATAATAGACCTTTGCAGTCTCAATTCAACATGTAATGCACCGTTTTGTAAAGTATATATTACAGCGGATATCTTCAAAAAACTTTTTTGCCGTAATTTCGGTGGTGTAATTTCGGTGGCGTTTTTGTCCACCGAAATTACAAATGCCGCACCGAAATTACAAGCCAAGCTTTATTTGTCATTTTTGTATAGGATTTCGTTTAAAACGGTATTATTGATATAGCATAAATGCTTACTGAAAATTACATTCTATATAACGATGCTAACAATCTTTTATTCTAGAACTATTTAAAATATAGCACTAAAATAAAAATTAAGTTAATGCGAAGACTCGAATATATAATTAATGAATAATTCAAGTTTTATTTTTCGAGTTTATTTATTTTAAACAATTAGATGTCTGTCTGCTTAAAATAAAAAAACAGGCGGAAAAGAATTGATTTACATATATGTCGGATGGTGGACCTCTTTAACAGCATGAGAAGTCCCAGGGTTAGTCTCCATATTTGTGGGCGGAAACGGTGGGTAATCACGCACACGAGTATAGTTACAAAGTGTATAAATTGATCGAACAACAACAATAAATCACTAATAAACAGTGTCAATAAACTACGGTAAAAGTCACAATATAAAATAAGTTCAGCACTTAACAAAATCGTTAACTAATTGAGTCCTTTCTGTGAGATTAACTATCGCGAAACGGTAACGAGTCCGTGGGTCAAGTGGTATAAGTGCACACGACTCCCATCGCGCAGTCAACTCACGGAAGAGCGCGCGTCCCGTCTCAGTAATGCCCGTCCGGCACCCAAGCCAAAACTTAGAACCAAGAACTAATTATCAAATTACATTAAATACAAAGACCCACCGCCACATTCGACAGTGTTTTCTTACAATGCTACACTGCCCCGTTTCACCGAACAAACAAATGACAAACCACAATCACACAGCTAATGCTGTTAATGTAAACATTAAATTATGTTTATACCTTTGTTAAAATTATTTCGATTAAACAAAATGTAAAAAAATGTGCTTTGGTTTAATTTTATTTTTATTACATGTTTTAAAAGACTTGTAAACGCATATGTTGATTTTTTTTTTTTTTTTTTTCTTCTGGACCCGCACTAATGCATCGCCATTTGTCAAGTTTCGAGTTTTTTTTTCCTTGTTTTATTTACAAGTTACAAAAATTAGGGAAACTAACACGGAAATATAATTATTTAAAAAGGAAAGGAAAAGAAAACGGAATATGGATCAGTAGAGTATGATAAGAATAGTAATATAAGAATATAACAGAATAACATACATGTAAAAAATATAGGAAACAAGAAGGAACATAAATATCAAATAATATCATATTTTAATTTCATTACAATTTATGAAAGATGCTATAAATAAATAAATAGATGGGTCAAGTGAAGAAAGAAGGACATTTATATTTGTAGGAAGCGGGACATGATAGGAGATTAGATCTTGGAAAAAGGAAATATGGTCATACAAGTTGCAAGCAAAAAATATATGATTCAAATCCCCAAACTCCTCTCCACAGTTACAAGCAGAACTCCTTATGATTTTCATTTTTGCCAGATGGGCAGGAGTACATGTATGACCAAGACGCATTCGAATTATAACCGTGGTCGCTCTTTTAGTTAGATTTAATTTAAAAAACCAAGGTTTTAACGGTAAAGTCCTTTGAATATATTTGTAATGCTTTCCTTTGACTTTACTAGACTTTTCCCAGGATTTAAACCAGGAATCCCTGAGGTAAATCCTGGGAAGAGAAATTATATCATGGCAATAATTAACGTAGGGGAAAACATCACCACACTCCACAGCTTCATTAGCCAATTTATCCGCACGTTCATTTCCAGTAATGTCGCAATGACTTGGTATCCATGCAAAGTTGACTCCAAGCCCGGCTTCTGAACATCGCAGAAGTTTGGCTCGAGCCTCGAAAATTAATGGATAATGAGATTTAGAGCGAAAAGGAAATTTTACTAAGGATTCGAGGGAGCTTTTAGAATCACTGAATATAACGGTATTATTGAGCTTCATTAATAAAATATATTCCAATGCCTTAACTATACCGAAACATTCTCCTGTGAATACCGACGTCTCAGGAGGAAGCTTAATTAATTGTATAATCTTATACTGCCTGTGAACTACCCCTACACCAACATTACTGGTTGTGCCATGCTTAGAAGCGTCAGTATAAACTTGATGCCAATTTTGCCACTGTTCGTCTATAATGGAGTTTAGCTTTAAGTTTGCATGTGGATCATCACGATCAATATTTAAATTAAAAATAACATTGGGCTCTAATAAAAGAGCTTGGAAGTGGCAGTCAAAAAGAGGCAATTTGCGTGTCTGAAAAGTAGGAGCTGAAAAGTCTAAAGATTTATTATAACTGTTTACCAAACAAGGAGGCGATTTATACTTCCAATAAGAACTCGTAGCAACAAGATTTGACAGAAGTTGAACTTTTGAACAAAGTTGGTGATTGGAATACTGTAATGTACGGAAGAAAAAACGATTGGCTAAAAATTGACGTCTTAAGTCTAAAGGAGGATCACCACACTCTACTTGTAGAGCATTAATGGGGCTAGATTTCATAGCTCCCATAATTACTCGCAAAGCTTTTGACTGAATGGCATCTAACCTTTTTAAAGCTGCCACATTACAAGGTTCTAGAAGAAAAGTACCATAATCTAAAACACTTCTTATTAAAGCGTTATAAACTAATTTTAACGAAAAGGGATGAGCTCCCCACCACACACCAGTGAGGCATCTAAGTAGGTTTAAACTTTTTTCACATTTTGATACTATATGTTCACAGTGTGGATGGCCTGTAAGTTTCGAGTCTAATACAACACCCAGGAATTTGGCATGACTCTTTTCAGGAATGACTTCATTATTGTAATAAATATTTGCCGGCGGAGAATTGCGTTTACGACTAAATGTAACAATTGTACTTTTTGAAGCTGAAAGCTCCAAACCATGTTCATTCAACCAGATCCTAAGATAATTTAACGTGTTAGTTAATTTGAAGGACGCTACTTCCTGAGAACTATCAACGGAATATATTAATAAATCGTCGGCATACTGTAATATTTTAGAGTCTTTGATGGAAGTTTCTAGATCAAAAGTATATATGTTATAAAGAAGCGGACTTAGTACCGAGCCCTGAGGTAAGCCTCTCCAAGCGGTCCTTGCGAAACCAGTTGAATTTAAAATGATTTCACGGCCAGATAACATGTTGAGTATAAAATTTGATAGAATGGGAGGAATTTTCAATAGTTTCAATTTTTTAAGCAATATTTCAATTATTACGTTATCATATGCCGCCTTAATATCCAAGAATGCTGCAGTAACGCATTCGTTTTGAGAAAAAGCAATACGAATATCTGTAGAAAAAACACTTACACTGTCTATCGTACTCCTACCCTTCCTAAATCCATATTGGCTATTAGGAAAAAGGTTTTGATTTTCCATAAACCATTCCAGTCTATTTTTAATTAAATGTTCAACAATTTTTATAATAACTGGAGATAATGCTATAGGTCGATAAGACGTGGAATGATTAGAATTTTTGCCCGGTTTTAGAATTGGTAACACTATTTGAGTTTTCCAAGACGAAGGAATGTCACCTGTCAAGATGACAGCATTAATAACCTCTAAAAGATACTCCAGTGCTTTATCACCAAGATGAGAATAAAATGAGTAAGGAATGCCATCATTGCCTGGAGCTGTGTCCTTGATATGTAATAAGACACCTTTTAGTTCGTTAAGTGAGAAAATGGAGTCCAGGCCGTACGGGCACGAAGGAACAAAAAGAGGACTAATGTTAATAAACATGTCTATATGGGATACCGTCGGCGGGGCCAAACGATCTAGAAAGCTATTGTATAAAGAAGGCGGCATAACCGCAAAGTTTGTTGTACTAATACCTGATCTAAACCTGCGTATATTCTGCCATACTTCGGCGACCTTAGTGTTGGGGGATATGGATAAGCAAAATTTCCTCCATCCTTTAAACTTTTTATCCTTTAGTGTTTTCTTAGTTTTGGAAATAACTTCCATCAAAGAATTAAAATTATCTTGTGACATATTGGCATTATATATTTTCTCAACTTTCTTCCTTTCAGCTACAGCAATGCTACATTCTTTGTCCTACCATGGTGGACATGGTAACTTGTCAGAAACAAGTTTTTTAAGAGGGAAGGATGCATCAGCAGCTTCAATTAAAATTTTAGAAAATAAATCTGCAGTAGTCCTTATATTTTGTAATGTAACTGGCACCAAATTGTTCACTTTATCCTCCATACATTGCTTATAGTCACTCCAATTATCACTAATTAATCTATATTTCATACGAGGAGGTGGTTTATGAATGATAAACTTAAGATTATTGGAAAATGGTCACTACCATGAGTAGAGTGTAATGTTTCCCAACAAATAGTGGAAGCTAGACTAGGAGATGTTATTGTTAAATCAATAGCACTATCATTTTCTGTTGGTTCAGTGCGACGTGTGCGAGACCCATTATTAAGTATGCATAGATTATGCTTATCTATTAAGTTTAAAAGGTCCTCACCATGACAGTTGGATAATGAGCTACCCCATGCTCTATGTTGTGAATTGAAATCTCCCATGATAATGGTGATGGTTTTGGGATAGTAGAAAATAAAACATCTAAATCACTAAATACTTGTAAAGAAGGTTTAGGTATATAAATAGATACAAAACAAACTGCATTGATTAAGCAAGCTACAACAGAAAAGTTACCATTACTATATACAGGAAATTGGGAAAAAGAAAGAGAGTTTTTAATGAAAAGTGCAGCTCCTCCATAACCATCAGACCTGTCATCCCTGAGACAGGAGAAGCCACCTAATTTAAATACAGAACCTGGCTTCAGCCAAGTTTCTGCTAATGCAATAATTGATGCATTAAAATTATTAACAAAATAAATGAGTTCACTTTTTTTATTTATAATACTTCTGCAGTTCCACTGAACTGCTTTGGACCTGTTGTTTAGATCCATTATGGATATCTAGTACTGTGATGGCATCAGATAATTTAGCAGCGTTGGACGGTTCAATTACTTTTGACTGTATAATGGAATTTAAAAGAGAAATAATATCAGTAATATTAAGTTGGTTATCCGAGTTAATTTCTTTAAAAGCACAACCATTTGTCAGTGTAGAAGGTGGTTGTTTGACTAATTCATTATGTTCCCTTTGATTGTAGCCTTTACCTAATTTAGGTGGTAAGCGCGGCTTTGCAAAAACAGTCTTTTTGTAGGACATTGGGATGGAATTTGGTTGTCTAAAGTTGTTGCTCATTATGGTAGGTTGGTCCTTGGGCATTGCCACAATATCTGCATAAGATTTTGATACGGGTGGATGTAACCGAGATGCTTCTGCATATGATATACACTTGTCGGCCATGGCAAACTTAATATTTTGTTGTCTTACAAATTCTGGACATGACTTATTAGTAGCAAAATGTATACCACCACACAAACAACAAGACAAGAAATCCTCACTAGTATTACAAGAGTCTCCAGAGAGTTCCCTGCCACACTTGTAACACCGAGGTTTTGACCTACACTGTATTTTTGTATGCCCAAAGTGGCAGCAGTTGTAACATTGAATGGTCGGATATGTATACAGTTGCACTTCAAGTGAATTATAACACATAAAAATACGATTTGGGAGAACCTGACCATCAAATGTTACGACCACTGTCTGGGTAGGCTTCCAAGTAGGAGCTCCATCTATAATTTGTTTGGTGTTAATGCGCCTAACTTTTAATATTTTTCCACATCCATTTGGAACAGATGTACTTTCAATTATTTCTTCAGGTGAAAGGTCTGTTGGAATACCTCGGATAACACCTATCCGAGAGATGTTATAGGATGGTATAAAAGCTTTAAATTTATATTCAGTGAGACTATTATGGCCAATGAGAGCATTTGCATCATAATGTTTGGAAAAAGATATTGAACATCTGTTTCTACCAATTCTCTTGACACTACCATTAATGATGTTGCGAAATGCGAAACGCTTTAAAAACTTGCCCAATGAGATGGGATGAAGCGTGGTACTATCGTTAGGAGATTCTTATTGGCGCTGAATATGAACTACGTACGGAGAGCTATCTGTCGATTCATAAAGAGTTCTGGTTACTGGGATCGGGGGAGACTTTTGGGAAGTTGAATCAATTACAGGTGCAGGATTTATAGGAACGGAAGGTGCTATTTTAATTTCTTCTGCTTTTTTAATGTCCTGTGCTTCAGTGATATTGCTATCCTGATTCGTGCAAAGACAACCTTTGACTTCAGAATTAGACGTAGTACCATGCTTCCTTTTTCTTTTATTACAGTGCTTACACATTTTGTGCAGGCGACTGCGTTTGTGCCCTTTAGACACTGAAGAAGAATCTGTCTCCATTCCCGATTCGTTCGATGCCACGGTTACAAAACTTACCGGCAAAGGAGCTATGCCCCCACCGGGATCATCAGAAATGTCCATTCTGACTAAAAGTAAATAAAACTTACCAAATTACAGCTATACAAATACACTACTCTACTAAATATACAAAATATATACAATACTGATCACAATTTTGAAAAGAAAATGAATTTTCCAATCTAAGAGAAAAAAAACGCGGCCGCCCTCTTCGAAGTTTCCCGCCTTTTTTCTGTTGATTATTTATTTCAAAGCAAAATTACGATGTAATTTCGGTGGCACCGTTGTAATTTTCGGTGGAGCAAAAAAATAATAATTCGTTTTTAGCTAAAAATAATTGCCTTAGAAGGGTGCCTCATACAGCATTTTAAATACAATTTGAATCTCTTTTTGGACATATATACACTACCACCATATTATTAAAATAAAAATCCGCCACCGAAATTACGAAAAATCGACCATCTCAAAAATTCACCCATTTAGTACCGAATAGGTACATGAAATATGTCCAAGCCGGTGTCAAGTAGGTATACACAGTAGCAATGACACCATGATTCTTGCCACCGACTTCGATATATTCTATGTACCTATTAGGCACTAAATAAATAGGCTATTCCTAGGACTCCTAGGAGGCTGGTTTTTATTTAACGCTTTTTAGTGGGTTTTTGAAGACGGTTTTATTTTTTTGTAAAAATTTTTTTTCGCTTTTCAGTGATGCACCTAATATTATTATGTGATCAACTAAAGCACATAAACATCAGATTAAGAAACAATAGCCTAATACCAATCTCTCATCACCCTTAACAAAATGTCACTGTCCAAGATGCAGGGCCGTTAATCGTTGAGGAGTTCTCCCGGTACTTCACCATCAGTTGCACTTCACCATATGTGTTATAATGAGTGTAAAACTAGCTTCATATTCCTAATAAAGAAATCTCATTGCTGGCGTCAATCACTTACGACTAAACAGTTCCGGTGCTCACCTCTGGTCTTCATCATCAGTTCCTCTTCGCCAAAAGGTGCTTTTGTAATGCAATTTCTTAAGGTCTCGCAGGTAATACTAAAATCGCTGTATGTGTGCCTATAACATTTGAGGAGTTCCCTCGATTTCTCATGGATTTTATCATCAGATTCTGATTTGGTGACAATGGATGGTTCCATTGGATGATTCGAAAGTATACCCTTTCAAACAAAACATGAATTTTCAAAATTGGTCCACAATTGACGGAGTAATCGCGTAACATACAAAAAAAAAGCAACATACAGTCAAATTGAAAACCTCCTCCTTTTTTGAAGTCGGTTAAAATTTGCAAAAGTACTTATAACGTTTATAACATTAGTTGAGGTTACACTTTTGCAATATGAGTATAATGACTCCAATAAAAATTCCAAAAAGATTTCGCCCAACCTGCGAATGTGGCCAATAAAGAGAAAAAAGATGTATGTTTGACTAAAAGCATTGTCACCATAATTTTGGATTAATACCCATTTTTCAATAGGATTATTAAATATATAGGGTCTTTATTAGGTCCTCTACTTTTTATTTTATATACGTCTAACATATGCAGGAGCATTAAATACTGTAAATATCATCTTTACGCTGACGACTTACAAGTCTATATATCGTTTAAGCCATCTCAAACTCAGGAAGCTATTGAGTTCCTCAATGAAGACTTAAATCGAATAGCCAAGTGGTCTTCTGATAACTGTCTCGCCTTGAATCCCACTAAAACGAAATTTTTGCTCTTAGGGTCACGTCGTCAAACAGAAAATGTCAGAGCTCTAAATCCAAAGATAATTATTCTTAATAATCAAGTAGAAGAAGTGCAGGAGGCCCGAAATTTAGGGGTTCTTATGGACTCAGGCCTCAAATTTCAAAATCATGTTGCTGAGTTAGTGCGTAGCTGCTTTTTCCGACTGAAAGTTTTGTATGGAGTTCGTCAATACTTAGATGTAGATCTTCGTGTCCTTCTTTGCGAAGCGCTAATATTGTCGAAGCTCAACTACTGTTTGACCTCGTTTGGCTCTTGTTTACTTACTAAAACTCAAAAACTACTACAACGGGTCCAACATGCTTGTGTTAGGTACTGCTTCCCCGTACTCCCACGATCTCATATAACTCCCTACTTAAATAACGCAAACATGTTGAATATGAAGAATGGGCAAGATTTACTTTTTGCAGGTCTACTGTTTGACGTTATTAGAACTGGTAATCCAAGTTATTTGCACGACAAACTCAAATGGACTTTCATGGCAATAAAACATAGATCGGCAAGGGCTTGTGTCTTAGTTCCATACAAACACAAAACTGCTGCATTTCGAGGAAGCTTTAGGTATTTGGCCTCGAAGTGCTGGAACAATGTCCCTCCGCCGATTCGAGATGCTCGTTCAAAGAGGATGTTTAAACAAAAATATAAAGAGCACTTATTAGCTTTTCAGAAACTTCAGGTCAGTGCCTAACATAGCTTTCACCTAGGTTAGATACTTGTAAAATAGGTTAAATTTGTTTTATTGTGTTTTTTGGGAGAATTAGTGATTGTCAACCACGCCTGGAAATGAATGGGGTTCCCTAGTTTGTGACTGTTGCGTCTCTCATCGCTGGGTCCCGGCAGAATATCAGCGCTGCCACAGGAATGTGCGCAGCACATGCTGAGTCGGCGCCCTTTCATGACTATGCCGTGACTGTTGAATCACGCATCCTAACTTTAGTTGCATAGAATCTTAATTTTAAGTTCTTGATGTTATTTTTTTACTATTTTCTTTAATGTATGTCGTGTTTCATTGTGTCATGGCGTAATATGTGAATAAAGTTTTTATCTATCTATCTATATAATTATTGAACAAATGTCTATATTTTAAGTAACTTGCCGGTTTTCTTTTAGATAATCGTAAGAAGAACTACTGGGCCTTTTTTTGTTTTTATAATCGAGGTTGCATGATTTGTACATCATCACTACGTATCACCTACCTTCAACCTGACTTAAGGAAGTGATTAAACGTATCGTTAACAGACAAAAAGTGCGGCCAACGAGATGAGAGAAAGAAATGTTAGGCCTGAGACGTATTGCTTACTTACTTAAGTGACCGATACGTCGCTTTCCTCTGCTTATTGCTTTTAATTTTTTTTTTTAATAAATTTATATACAATTTCCCTTAAAATTCATTCGTATTAAGAGCCCTCTTTCAAAAGCTAAGGTACGAGTAGCAACATCTTAATTTTTAATTTTTAAAGTGAAATTTAAGTGTTCATCTCGCGAATTTCAATAAGTGTAATGCAGCATTTTGTTTTGATGTGGTCTATTAATATATATTTACGCAATTTAATAAAAATATGTTCATGTTTGAAATTTTCGAAAAGAACTACCATCACGACCAAATATTGCATTACACACATTTATATATTATTATTATTATCGTACGGCCTGGGAAAACTATCCTGCGTTCATTATAAGGCCAAATCATAATTTTGCAGCCAGTCCACAGCCGCAGATATTATATACCTACATAATTATGTATATTAAAAAAAAAAAATAGTTTTTTTTTACCTAAACTACTAAACCGATTCACTTGTTATTTGGATATTTTATAAATATATTTAAAATACATTAAATAAAAAAAAATAGATTCCTAAAGTTTTTTTAACTAGACAAATTTTGCTATTTAAGTTTTTTTTATTTTTTTTTTACTTACTTTTTTTTATTTTTTTGCAAACCGCAAGCAGTTAAGGGTTAATATTCGGTAAAATTATATCTTATAATAAGACAAATAAACGTGCATAAGAATATTTCATATTCAGCCAGGGGCGATTTTACTATGGCATTCCGGCCAGACCCTTTCACTTAAATAATCAGTTAAAACTAAAATACGCTTCGTTGCCATTACAGCCTTTGTAAGACGGGTCTTAAGACTGAGGGTAAATAGCAGTTGTCCTGTAGGAACTAAGTAATAGTAAATTAAATGTGACACATATTGTTTATTTCTAATCAGATCCATATTACACATTTTTTGTGTAAACTTTAAATTTGCTATTAACATTCTTTATCTTGGCTCGTTGGCTTTACTTTTATTAAATAATTATAAATTTAAACCTTATCATACATTTGATTCCCAGAACCAGTCATGTTTGTGTCCTCCAATTTCACCTCTTTCTTCTTTGTCTTCTATCTGGTCATCTTGATCTTCAGCACGGTCACCTTGATGAGTCCCATCACCTTGACGATTTTCGCTGCGTCTATAGTCCAAATACTTTTTTAATGCTTGAGCCAATCTCACGTGCGTATTCTGGAATTCATTTTAAAAATAACAGTCGTATGGTTCTATTTACCGGTCTTATCAGAACTACAGAAAAACCGGATGTATCGCAAGGCCCGATGTTTAAAAGGTTACTTAATAAAGTAATAACTTGGCAACAGAACACTTCGCATATAAAACTTGGAGACATTTATCTACTTATTTGGTCCGTGATCAATTAAAAACTTTTAGCGTTTTAAACGGTTAGCGTAACATACAAAACCCAAAATAAAACAAAATAATAAAAATATAGAAAATCGATTTGCTACTTTATGTTAGTTGTATTGTACAGTGATTCATAATTTCAGGTTTTTTATTTCCTGATTGATGTAATCCGGATTGTTTTAAATACGTGAATTACCTTTTTTTTATGAATTGTGCGGTGATTCCTGTAATAATTTATTATATTTAATACGTACACATACTACAAAGCAGTCTGCAGTTACGGAGGCATTTTTGTTTTGAATTAAATTAATATTGTTTGAGGAAAGGAAATAAATTATTGTAATTGTTTTTCCAAGATTTTAGTACTAGACCAATAATAATATTTTTCTCCAAGGTGCTCAGAAAACTCCACCGTATTGTTGCAGAAGCTGAGCAGTACGCGAAGTTATTCGTTACAGGCCAACACAAAATTAAAAAAAATACTTTACTGTAGAGTAGCAACGGCCGGGAAATATATATGAAATTTAATTACTTCACAGTTTTTTATTCCTTAAAACAATGTTTGGACTAGAGAAACCAACTCGAAATAGTCAAATACTCATGCAAAAACTTTCTCCCAGGTTTATTTTACGTATAAAAATGTCAAACGGCGTTTAAAGCGTGTTTAAAAGTTCTATGGCTCACGTTTTTACTTTTATTTTTCTAAATTTGAAATAGCTTTTGACGGTTCAATAGGTTGCATTTTTTTCATTATTTTCCTGACTGAGGCCGGCCTTGCACAGTCTGAATCAGAATCTGAATTCATAATTTGACTTCATAGTCTGAATTCCGGCGCCTTGCCTCAGGCCGGCCTTATACAGTCTGAATCAGAATCTGAATTCATTCAATCTGATATCATCAGAATGTGTGTGGATAATAGTTAAATTGTATGCAATTCCGTGCTTTCTGAATTAATAATATGAATTCAAATGATGAATTCAGATTCTTATTCAGACTGTGTAAGACCGGCCTAAGTGTGATGATATACCTAAGTTCATTGGTAAAATTAATACATGTCATTTAAATTAAATTCCAAATTCAATTTATTATGCTTGACAGTGTACCGTTAATTTTACTAACGCTACGTGACATTCGCGGTAATGATAATCTTGTAGGTAACACTGATTGTGTTACCTATCCTGGAGACGGGTAAGTTATTTTATTTTTGTTTAAAGTGAACTTTTGCACATGGTATTAATTACCAGTGTTTTAAGTAACTTTTTATTTATGTTGTAGTCCTTGGATCTATAAGACCACTACATAAGAGCATATGAACAGCTAATCAATCGAAGCTCACTGATTCCAGATAAACACTCAAAATCTATTTCATTTTAACCCATTAACGCCCATTGTACACGCCTGGGTACATGTGGAGAAATCAAATCAATTGAAGCCATATATAAAGCTTCTCAAACCCGGATCGATTAAGTAGCTGTACGCAAGCGTGTACAGTGGGCGTTAATTTAATATAGCCATTGCGAAGTTTGTTATATTATTCTAAAAGAGACTGTAAAAGTGCGTTTACTTCTAGGGTTTTTCATATTGATCGATTTTTATGCGACCGTAGGGTAGATGCTTTCTTTTAAAACATTTGAGTAGCATAACTGTTTGTTTTTGTACTTAATTTGATTCCGGTTCGCTACCATCAAATATTAAAATGACCTTTTACATATTTGACTAAATCTCATTTTGTCTTAGTTCCAAAATGCCTAAATTCCCAAAATGGCTTATTTTCAATACAATAAAATGTCATAATACATTAACACATTACATCCGATATCCAAAAAATGAACAATAACTTCAAATACCGAAACATTATTAAGACTGAAGGTAAAATGCATTAGTTTTATAATTACCGAAATTCAGAAATGCTTTTTGTTGACAGGTCCAAAGATGAAAATGACACTGTCTCATAATACCTAAAATTTTAACCACGCAGTACGAGTATTTTTAGTGTAACGTATTTTATAAATGTAAATAAATACTACACTTTATCAGAGTTGGTTTAGCAATTTATGACTACTATGCTTTTGTAAAGGTGGACATTCACGGTCTGTTAAAACTGATCAGTTAACTGACGTACATCCAAAAACTGACCGTGAATGTGGAATCTTAAGTTGAAATTGTACGAACTCAAGGTCAGCTTCTGGATGTACGTCTGTTAAACGATTAGTTTAACTGACCGTGAATGTCCACCTTAAGGGACCTAACAAAAACTGTCCTTATGAGCGAGTCAAGAATTCTAGAGTTCCGTACCTCAAAAGGAAAAAAGGAACCCTTTAAATATGAACATAAATCGGTGTGAATCGTATCAAAATTTATTCAACCTATTTTTGTATTTTTATAAACATGAACCGAGTCAGGAAAATAATACCTTTACCTTCATTTCATGTGTAAAAAAAAATACCAAAATTTATCTTTTTCTTTATTTTTTTGCTGTTATTATTTCTAAATGTGTATGTCAAATAAATACATAAATAAATAAATAATACTTTTGAAAACACTGCGTACTTTTATTTACGTGACAAATTAGATCGTTAAATACTATACTCATAGTAGTTAACGATCGTTGGCTTTTCTCGATAACCGGTCGTTCTTACTACACCCTATAAGGTGGGAAATTATACTTATTTTCGAAAGCAACTTTTAAGGATGTTGTTTAATAATAAAATTAAAATTCCTCGCATCGTTGGGGAAAAGCACTTTACAAGCCTGGGCCGTGAAGGCGGTTGCAGGACTCGTATATAACGCGCTAACTCATACTCGTCCTGCGACCGCTCGTTTCCCGGCCGTAGTAGTAATCTACTCATTTCTGTTGAAAAAGGTTTGTAATATGCATAATACATAATAAGACTGGCAAATAGAACGTGTTTGTCAGTATAATCTGATTGACGTTCTATTTATATTTTCTAAAAACAAAAATACTTTATCTAGTTCATTTTCCTTCATGTAACACGTTGATCAATAATAGACAATTTATGGACTAATAATATTCTTATTTTATCCTAAATAAATAAATATCAGGGGACAATCTCACACAAATTGACCTAGTCCCAAACTAAGCTCTAAGCTTGTACTATGGGTACTAGACAACGATAAACATACTTATATAGAGAAATACATACTTAAATACATAGAAAACATCCATGACTCAGGAACAAATACTCGCGCTCATCACACAAATATTTGTCTATACCGGGATTCGAACCCGGGACCGCTAGCTTCGTAGGCAGGTTCACTACCAACTAGGCTAACCGCGTCGTCGTTGGATCCTCACGTTGGAGTACTGCATTCTGCCTCACCAATAGGCCCCGAGATGAATAACTAAGGATTATTAGTGGATATTCAGGATATTGTGAGTATTAAAAACAATATCGAAATGTCTGTTGTGAAAATTGAGAAACTCACTCAAGACAATTATGAAACGAGGAAAATCCAAGTGGAAGCGATTCTTATAAAGAACGATGCCTGGCGTTATGTGGATGGAAGCCTAGAGAAACCAGCAGTACCAGCTGAAGAGATCAAATAGACATAAGGAGATGCAAAGGCAAAGTCAGATTTAGTTATATCGATCTGCTCCAGTGAAGTGAGGCTTCTGCGAGGATGTGTAACATCGCGTGACTTATGGTTGAAACTTGAGGACATACATGCCCCAAAGGGACCTGCAAAAAAGGCAATACTAAAAAGAATTGTTGCTTCAAAAAATGGAGGAAACCGGTGACAATCGAGAACATGTTATGAGATTCTTTGATGTCAAGTGTTAATTGAATGACATGGGAATTGAAATGAATAATGATTTATTTTCAATAATGCTGCTGTATAGTTTACCATATAGCTTTGAGAAATTTAGGTGTGCTATAAAATCTAGAGATACGTTGCCAGATCCTGAGAAGCTTAATGTAAAGATATTAGAAGAAGGAAATTCACGTCATCAGAAAGGGAGTGAACATGGAAAATGAAAAGGAAGAAATGTTTTAAACTAAAGAGTGGTACAGACCAGTCAGATTTAAAATTCAAATACAAATGTTTTAAATGTTATGAGTACGGTCATAAGGCTTCTGAATGTATTATGAAGAAGAATAAGGAACGTATTTTCAAAACTCCTAAGTGTGTGGAAACTTTTAATTTGTGTTGATTTATTGTGAATTGAGACCAATTTTGTAACATCTCATTGTTTTTCAGGTGATAAAACTGCATGCAACTAAGATGGGAATTGGATTATTGATACGAGTAGTATATGTACGTCACATTTATGCAACGATGCAAGGAAATTTGGTGATACGTTGTTACCTTTGTCGGGAAAACTGAATTTAGCGACGAATTCGAACACAAACGTTTGAAGAAAAGGTACCATGAGATTATTTACATGTAATAATGGTTCTAGAACTACAGTTCAATTGCCTAATACACTTTTCATTCTGGATTTGCGATGTTATCTAATCTCAATTTCAAAGAAGTGTTACGTTCAAAGGTAGTATAGACAGTGTCAAAGATAGCTATGGTGACACTAAATCAATTGCAAATCGTAAAAGTAACTTATATTACGTCGAGGAATATAAGGAGATAGCGTCCACAATTTCTAAAAAAGATATCGGTGTATGGGTGTGGCATGAACGATTAGGACATTTGAATGCTAAAGATCTTGATAAACTTTTAAATAAGTCTAATATAAATGTTAAGATTTCAGATGCTGTTAAGTTGTGCGATTGTGATGTTTGTAGGAGTGGAAAAATGAGTTTACAGTCATCTTTAAAATCTGATGGTCCTTGCGATGAAAAGTTTCGTATTGTTTACTCTGATGTCGTTGGACCCATGCAACATGAAGCCATAGGTGGTGCAAAGTATTTTGTTACAATCATCGATGATCATACAAGGTGGTGTGAAGTTTGTTTACTTACTTAGTAAGAAAAGTGAAGTTCTTACTGTTTTGAGAATATACAAAAGTTAAGTCGAAAATTTAACCAGTAAGAAAATTAAATATCTCCAAACAGATAGCGGTGGCGAGTATTGTAACCGAGGTTTACTTGAAGAGCGAAGGAACATCGCGGAGATTGACATGTCCTCGTACACCGCAGCAGAACCGGAGAGGAAAAATCGTACGTTAGTGGAGATGGCAATATGCATGCTAATTTCATCAGGGCTTTTACCGAGATTCTGGGCAGACGCCGTTATAACAGCATGCCATATCCGAAATAGATGCCCAACGCGTAGTCTTGGAGGCGACATACATTACGTAAAGTGGTTCGAACGACCTGTTAAGGTAAATTATTTCAAGCGGTTTTGATCAAAAGTACACACATTGGACAAGGAACTTGGAAAAGATAAGTTTGCTCAACATAATACGGAAGAAGTATTAATTGCAGGATATCCGAGAGATAGAAAAGGCTATATAATATGGTTGCCACAGCAACGAAAGATAATAATTTGACGAAAAGTCATGATTCACGAAACTAAGAGTGGAAGAATAGAAAATAATAATTTGAAAATAGATCCTTTTGAAATAAAAATGGCAGATTTGGATCCTAACGTGAAACGTAACGTGTTCATTTGAAAATAAAACTTTTGTCAGATCTCCCTAGATTGTATAAAATAAGATATTTTGGCACCTTCAATTCAAGATGGCGGCTCTCACTTGAATCAAGGGCGAAAGCTTAAAACTTTATTAGGATTAGGACACCAGACCAATACAACATAATTTAACATAAACTGTTATCCACCTTTTGCAAAGCAAATTCCTGTATATGTCCCTAAACAGATTGGACTAGGGCTTTTTAGCTCACAGTTTTATAAGTACTAAGTTGTTAGGTCGGTTAATTTTATTATAAAGTTACCAAATGACCTATGGAATGAAATAAAGAACAAACAAACCTCGAAGGAACAGGGTTTGACGTGTCAACCTGTAAATAAAGTGTACTTGTTTAGAGCCATACATTTATCTTAATTGAATATCCTATTGATAATAAGCGTAACGTAATAACCGTGAATCATTAATAGTACATTATGATGCGAGATGCTTACGAGTTTCAACGAGGTTTTCAACACAATTGCGAGGAAAAAAGAATTACATCTCATAAAAACATAGATATACATACATTCAGTCAACAAAGTATCGGGAATGGATGATTTGTTTATGGTTCCAAATTCAAATTTTTGTTTTTTTTGTTGTTGTTAGATTGGCACAACTGTTTTCTATTTTGGCGCGGAGTTTGAGTTGCATCTGTTATTTATATTAAATACAGTGCTGTTTTTAGTTATATCATATCTAGTGTGTATTGCGAATTTCATAATGGACAAAAACATTGAACAAAGAGTTTGTCTTAAATTTTGCATCGCCAATGGAATTTCGTGTTCGGAGTCACTGAAAATGTTACAGAAGGCTTACGGTGATTCGACTTTATCAAAAACACGTGTTTATGAGTGGTACAAAGCGTTCAAAAGCGGTCGAGATGTGATGGAAGATTTGCCTCGCTCTGGTAGGCCATCAACGTCTGCAACTGAAGTTAACATCGCAAAAGTGAAGGAAATAGTGACTGAAAATCCTCATTCAACTTTGAGAGAGATAGCCGCCGAACTTTCTGTATCTCACGAGTCGATCCGTACTATTTTAACTAATCATTTGGGTATGAAACATGTTACCGCTCGGCTAGTCCCAAAAGACCTGAATTTTCTCCAAAAACTCAATCGCATGAGAGTCGCTGAGGACATGCTAGAACGAGTCAATTCCGACCCAACATTCATGAAACGCATTGTTACTGGTGACGAGACGTGGGTTTACGAATTTGACATGCAAACTAGTCAACAAGCTTCGGAGTGGCGCTTCGTGGCACCCGTTTTCAATCGGTAGAAGACATAAAGGAGAATTCGCGCCGAGAACTGAATTCAATTCCGGAAACAGCGTTTAAAAAATGTTTTGATGATTGGATTATTCGTTGGCGTAAGTGTATCGTTTCTGAAGGAGCATACTTTGAAGGTGATAAAATAAATTTGGATGATTAACAAACAGTTTGTGTATTATTGATCTTTTCCCGGTACTTTCTTGACAGAGTAGTAAACATAGATATACTAACACAATTGTCTAAAAAATAGTAAACTATTTGCGAATTAATTCATTCATTCATTCATTCGCAAAAAGTTTAGAATTTTTTAACATGTCATAACATAACTCTTTCCTGAGATAAAAAAAAACCGTAATGTAAAAAAATTTTAGTGCGGTATTGTAAAGTAAAAAGCACGCGTGTTTAATATACTGCATTATGACCAGTGGTCGGAATAGGTAGAGCTAATTTACCTAAACTTGATGCATGTTCATTCAATAATGTGTTCCCATCACACTCACGCATGAATGAACATGCGTCAAGTTTAGGTAAATTAGCTCTACCTATTCCGACCACTGATTATGACCCTAAAGACGCTGGAATAAGGACCACTTTACGAGTGTGTTAAAAATTTAGTTACTTAATGAGGTTGAAGAGACTTTAATCTAAAATCTTGAGGATGATGAATTTACGTCAATGAGTGTTTTTACTCGACTGTTCGAAACCAAAAGAAAGGTAATGAGATTAACAGTCTATCTATACTATAAAAAACATGGGATGCAATGATATTTTATTTCTCAATAACGCCTGAGTGCCATAGACCATAGGCTATATACAAAATTAAGGGTGCGTCGTACTAGTCGTAAGTCTTTCTGGTTTTAGTTTTCAACTTTTGAATTACTATTAGGTTTCTCCGTCGTTGTGGTTAAGTTACAGGGACAATTATAATATGTATTCCCCAAAATTTTCTTTCTCCGGTATTTTTAGTTCCATTCGCGTTTTTCCCTATTTTCTTTATTTTCTGTACGTTATTTCTACCAACAGATAATTTCGTCACACGGATTTTTTTCTACTCGTTATTTTTGCTACACGCATCTTTCCCAATGCCATTTTTCACCAATCTGTTTTATTCACATGCGTATGCTCTACCCGTAGAATATATTTCCACTGGTTTATTTTTGTCACACGTTTTAATATCTAATCTTTTTTTAGCTAGACGCATTTTTACCATGTTTTAGCAGGAATACTAAGCGGGCGGGGTCGTGAGAACTACTAGAACTACTATAGTTATAGATAGGTGATGATAATAAGCACTAGAAATAAACCTCTTTAGATAAGTAGGTAACGAGTTCTATTACCTCAACGTCATTATCTGGACAACGTCAATGTCAGTGTGTTTTAAGTTATAATTAATATTGGTATTAAATAGACAAGAGAAATATGATGGATCCGAGTGATGAAACCCAAGGGCGATCGTCAGGTCAATGTGCATTTACTTTTTTGGAAAGTACTCATGGAGGGTGTAAATGGTGAGTACTATTAAATTGTCGCCATTTGAATTAAGGTAACGGCGCCTATTACCGCGGGTATGAAAATCGGCGACCATCCCCGCGGCATTTTCAAATGTGCATTTTATAAACAAACCGATCGATTTCCTAAAAAATATATTTTACATGAACGAAGCTTATTTACTTGACTAACGGACCTATTAGCGCTAGTGTATGTGAATCAAACAAAGTGTTCGCAATTTGTCAGTTTCTGCGATGGCAGCGCAGAAAAAGATCGTGCCATAATAACGCTTGACGCCACATGTAAGTGAACTCGGATCTTATTTAGTATTTTACGTAATACTTATGGCAATTGAACTAATGTTATGGTATTTATATGGTTGTTTATTGTTTTCTGCACGATTTCTGAGTACCTACTCTATATATATTTTTTGGCCTGGAAATACGTTTAAAATGGAAAATAAAATACATCGGTGATAGACGCCACCTTTTGCTGTGGATACTAATACCGTGGTATACTACGGTAATAGGTAGTGGTGATTTTGGTTATTATGCTTTATTTTCGGTATTTGGATCGGTTATACTCATACTTTCTTACAGTTATTCTAATCTTGATCTATTCACGCTATCAAAGAACTATTTCCGTGGTATGGAAAGTATTCAACAAACCCTTAATTTTTAACAAAAACTTCAGTATTGAATTTGTAGTTTCTATAAAAACTTTTTGCTGTCAAGTTGTTTAAATATTGAGATAAAATCATATATTTACTTACCAGATATATAATTTTGGTTTTATACCAAGGTCATAATATATATTATTGATTTGTAATGACAATACAACTGTAGTTAAACACCGAGGGGTGAGGGGCGCTCTTCAAAAAAAGTAGAAGTTAAAATTTAAAGAACTACTTTTATTTTAATAAGAAAGAAGTGTTCTCCACATGGAGTTTTGCTTAAGACTAAAATCTTAATATTAATTACTCGTTACTGAAGCGACCCGAGGCACACGGTTATCGCTCCTAGACATGAGCTTGCACAAAAGCTACGCGTGGGCGCTCGGTTCTCGTAACTCCTCCCTCTCTAAGTTCGACGGAATCATCAGGGGGTACATTCTCCGGCTGATGATTTCGGCGATATAAAATTATCGTAAGGTATGCTATGACGCAGAAGGAAATAATGTATAAGATTAGAGTTCCTAAACTAATACTTCTTACGTTAACCGCACTCTCACTATTGCTCATTTGGTTCACTGTATCACTATCACTTCTTTTCAGGATGTACGATAGAGTTTGAAGATTACGTAAATCGATTTCGTCTAGATCAACGGGTTTCCAAGGAGATGGGGTGGATGAGTTAAAAATTTCAGGAAAATGTATCTCAGGTAATGTAGAGTACAGGATCTTGGAAGCGTTCACGCTGTGGTATCTTAGCGTCACATCGTCTATCTCCACCTCGCAGGTGTCTTGAACTGTAATGATATAGGTTCCTTGTACATAAGCTCTGGTTATCTCGTTTCCACAACGGGTTGTAAGCACGGTATTCGTTTTGCAGTAGAGTATCCATCTGTTGGGATGTATGGGTTCTATCTTAAGTTTCTTTACCTTTACAGGAACAGGAGAGCAGGAAGTGATATTTGCCGAAAACTTCATCAGATCTGCCACACATGTATCTTCCATAGATTTTTGAACAATGGCTTCTTCAAAGCACATATAGAAACCCTTTTCTAGTTCTTTACAGGGTTCAGAGAGCGGAAATGTTTTCGATCCATTTGCTAAAAGATAGGGCTGTTTAGGAATGATAAGGACAGTTTGATTAAAAGTATTGGTTACAGGTAGAGGGAGGATTCTGTAGTAGCTGTAAATTTCGTTTCTCACCAAAGGTATTTCTATGATGAAGATTATCTGATTTTCTTTAGAATACGCTTTTAGCTCTAAACACTGCTCAATTTTAATTAGGTTTTTATAATTTACAACATACGCTAAAGTTTCTCTTTGCTCAATTTTCTTCAAAATAGCCACGAATTCATCTATATCTAAAATTGATTGGTGTAACATTTTCAATTTGCCAAACGCTATAGCAGTTTCAATTTCATCCAATCTTATATAGAGCATCTGAAAGTTATGTAAAAATAAATTGTAAATATGAATTAATCTATTACTAGTCTGGTTAGTTAAGGTTTCATTTAACAGCTTTCTGATTTCCCAAATCTCTTTATCTAATTGCATGAAATTGTTTTTAGTTGAATTTGTATTATTAATAAAAGACCCTATAATTTCGGTAATTAAACTTGTTTTCTTGGAATCTGTAACCTGGTGAGTTTTTATGTCATTAATAAGTTTATCATATTTTACTGCATCCTCATTATCCAAATTACCGGTCAGAGCTTTGATGAGAGATCCCAAGGGATTCAAAAGACCTCGTTTTTGACGCTTTGATGGAACTAATTGCCTTATTTTGTCCAGTAACAAATCTTTCAGGTGATCCGATTGAATCCTAACGTCAGCAAGTTCGTAACTGAATACACTTTTATGATAGCGGTTCATGATATGTTTGTTGAGATTTGTGTAGCGATTAACATTAAAATCTACTTCTTCGTAAACTAATCTTATATCTAGGGTTTTAATAATAGTCCACTTATCGTAACTAATAATGCTATTTCCTTTCTTCACAGGCAGTATTCCGGGATTTCGCTCAATCCTTTGAAGTGGAAGGCCCTGGCTCCGGCTCGACTGGACGACCAGCAGGAGCACGAATCTGTGAAGGACGTTTAATATCCTTAATGGGTATTCTTGTCTCACGATTCTTAACTTTTACAGGGACCACGTTCCTAACAATTTCCCCAGTTATTTCAGCTCTTTCAAACCGCGGTTTGTCTTTACTGCGTCTTGTATTTACTCCCTTCATAAAAACCGTATCTCCTTCTGCAATATTGAACTCTCTTTCCCCAGCACGCTTTTCTTTAACCTTTTCTTTTCTTTCTAACATTTTTTCCGTCAAGTACTGATATAAGTGCTTGGTCCGTCTAGCGTGATCATTTACTAACTTTTGAGTGTAGGATTTATCAAAATTTACATTGAAGGCGATATTAGAGTCGGTGTGACCAAAAACGACCTCAAACGGCGTAAGGCCAGTAGCCGAATGTATAGTATGGTTATAGGCCATAATGGCATAGGTCATTATGGATGCCGCATCAGTTAATTTTTGTTCGTATTTAGCAAGACGATATATTTCTAGTATGGTGGAATGGAACCTTTCGATCAGGCCCATAGAGCTAGGATTATGTGGTGTGCCGATATGCAATTCAATCTTATAAAAGCTCAAAGTCTCTTTCATTAGAGTGTTATTAAATTCCGAACCCGGGTCCGAACTTATCTTTTCAGGTATTCCATAAAGAGAGAAATATTTTATTAAGGCTCTTACGACTTCAGGGGTAGAGCGGTTGGGAATGGCAAAGGCCTGGCCTAGTTTGCTGAAGGCATCTATGATAGTTAAAAAGTATTGGCTTTCTATAGAAAATAAATCAATAAAGATTTCTTGAAAGGGTTTTGTTTGCGTTTGCGATAATTGTATTCCAGGTTTGTGGGGCTTTCGGTCGTATTTCATTTGTTTGCACGTTTCGCATGAATTGATAACGCTGGCCACGGTAAGATCCATATTGTTCCAATAATATACTCGTTTTAATTTTAGTAAGGTTTCGTTCATTCCTCTGTGACATGTGTTGCTGTTATGGTATCTTAATACAATCTGTCTCTGTTCTTCTTCATCTTCAATGCACATCACTCGTTTCGTACATTCATATAATTTCCCCGTACCTTTTCTGAAAAGTTCTATAGCTGCTTGTACAAACTGTTTTCGGTGTGCTTCTTCTTCGAAATAAAAAAAGTGTCTTGTTTTTTGATTAACATATTCTTTCAGGAACTGTTTCACCAAATCAGGTCTATTAACAGGTAAGTGTACTTCTAAAATTTTCTGTTTCTTTCTTGAAAGGTCCTTCACGGTTATTGCGTCTTTGTTCCAGGAAAATATTAAAATTTGGTTGGGCTTTGTATCGATTGCTTCGCTGAGTATGGGGATCCCATCCGTGTCTATGTCACGCGCTGAATGAGCTGTTTGGTTTTCTTCTCTTGCACCTTCTTCCGGAATCGTTATAGTACTTGAAGACGGCGAAATCATTGGATATTGGGTCTCTATTTCTTTTCTATCTTCTATCATTTCGGTTTCATATTCTAATTTTTCAGGTGTCTCTTCAACGTTTTTCTGTTTCTTGCTTTGTTTGGTCTTTTGTAGTCTTTTATTTTCAGCTTCGACATCTTCGAGATAGGATTTTAATCGTTTTTCAGATTCGTCTACGTTAACAAACATGGATTCACTATCTTCATTTCCTGTTACATTTAATTTTATACGGGATAGAGCGTCGGCGTTGCTGTTTTGTTTCCCATTCTTGTAAACGATATCAAAATCGAATTCGGCTAATCGCAGCTTCCATCTCGTCAATTTGCTGTTCGGGTCTTTCATAGAGTTTAACCACGCAAGTGGTCGATGGTCCGTAAATATAGTAAATCTTCGTCCATATAGGTAGGGACGGAAGTGTTTCACCGCCCACACAATTGCCAACAGTTCCTTTTCCACTGTGCTATATCTGGTTTCTGCATCATTTGGACGTAGTTCTGCAAACCGGAATCAACCCACACAATGTCAATTTTGAGAAAACACCGATTTTGTTAGAAAACTGGGTTGAACAAATACACACAATATTTTGAACCAAGTTACATTTTAATATTATTCATAATACCTTGTTTTATGTCTATAAATATAATTTCACTGAAAAATAATGTTATTAATATTTTTTTATATTTTAAAACTCAGTGGTTCCTTTGAGCAAAAACTCTTGCTAGTGGGTTGGTTCCTTATTGAATTATATTAAAAACAACCATTTTTAGTTAAAAAAGTTTATTAAAAATACAGTAACCGGAGTAGTATACCTAGGAAAAATGTAGTACCAAGTAGTATAAGATGAAACTGCGAACAACTAGTATGTTGGTATTAACCAACATACTAGTTCTCTGTTTCATCTTCCATTTCAAAATCGGGTTGGCCAGAAAACCCTTCCAGATCATCGTCGATGTTCTCGTCTCCTACAAGTTTCACATAAAAATCGTGTGAATCCTGAGGTATGAGATGTAAAAGGCTTTTGAGATCCTTTAATTTAGCGTCCGAAATAGGTTTTCCATCTCCATTAACTCCTTTGTCATTGGTTTTACGTTTTTTTTTATATTCACTTCTTTAAAGTCTTCGTCGAAATCCGATCTCATATAAATTTTGTACATTTCACCCTTTTTCAGCATGATTTCTTTTGTATTTAGCCATGATACTTTTTCTCCATCTATAGTTTTTTTTCTATTTGTTATATTTTTTTCCAACTTCAACGATGACAAGAAGTCTTCATTTTTCATTCTATATACTTGCATTGGTTTACTTTTTTTACAAGTTTTCATAATCTCCATGTAATCATCCGGTGTGTATAATCTCTGCTGCCGTTTTAAGGCACTTTCTATTTTGCCAAAGTCTGTGTCATTAGGAAGAAAGCTATGTCCCGATTCTAGGAATCGCATATTAATTTGGTCGATAGTTGGATGTTCATTTAGCACGGCTTTAAGCATCAATGTTAGTTTTATATTACGGTTTTGGCCACCACAAGAATCGCTCCACAAAATGAGGCGTTTCACGTTTTGATCGAGCCTTTCTGTAATATGTTTAATGAGACAAGATCCCACCTCTTGAGCACCTCGACCAGCTTCTCCTTCCACCCACACATTGCAATGGGCTACATCATTACTCCCAGTGTGTATACCGAAATTGTAAACCCAAAGTTGTCTTTTGTAAAAGACTATATTTGTAGGTATACGCGGTAAAGGCAGCGTTTTCTCGAGGTCAAATGTAATTGTTTCTACAGAGGGATCATCTTTAGCAAGCTTCATATCAGTTTTCATTTGGGCTTGTAAAGATTTAGCAATTTGTTGATGCACTATACGCTTCTGTTCAAAATGGGATTTATTTTCTTCCGACGCATGCAGTATTTTACTTTCAAAGAAGTCACACTTATTACACGTGTCTTTTTTCAGAGGCTTGGTACGCAGATTAAACTTCGTCAAAAACATTTTATTGACTTTGGAACTCGACAGTACTGTCATGCCGGCTGCCTTCGCTTCATCGCTATATAACCCGTATATTTTAGAAAATGTCATGTCTGCCCTTAGAAACTTGGTCCCATCACATTGTTCTCGGCGATAATGAGAAATATAAGTCGGCAACTTTTTAATAAAGTTAATCACGAACTCCTCGGTTTCGGGGGGTACTTTATTGTGCCCACTTTGAAAGCCACGTTTATCTGTAATGCTACTTTCTGACCGCATCCTGCAAAGAGATGTGTTTATTCGTTTTGCCGACGTTTGGAGGGTTTTGACAAACATATCTCTACAAACTGATATACCTTCCAGAATATATTGACGCGAGAAAGATTTCTTTTTCGAAACTTTACTTTTATTTTCAGTCGCAACGTAATGACGCTTAACAGGATTTTCTTGTATTAGAGCTGTTAAAAACATATTTTGTGCATCGTAGGACCCTAATGAATAAAACTTTTTAAACGCCTCCAATCTCTTCTCCACCGTTATATTTTCGTGACATTTTTTTGAGCAATTACATTGAAAATCTATAAATTTCTTAGGGCTGACAGTCTTTTTCCTTGAGTTGACATATGACAAATTCAAGTACTTCCTTTTTTTTCTATCTTCCCTCGATAACCCGCCGAACTGTCTCTTTCTACCTTTTCTTGGTCTTCCAATGCACTCTCCTTCAGTTTGTGGTTGAGTTGCTGTGTCTTGAACAGAAACTGTTTCTGTGATTGACCTAACATTAGTTGTACTATTATTGACAGATATTGTATCAAGCTCCAAAGCAGGAATTATTTCATCATGGACTTCAGCAAATTCATGTTGAGAACCATAAGGAACTGAGTTTACTGTATCAGGCTGATTGCTAAAGATCTCGTTTCTTTCACTGGGTATTTGGATGATTTCTGCTTGTGTTATACCGGAGATCAAAGAAATTGAATTATTTGAGCTATCATCACTAGAACTGTAATCGTCATTATTATCATAATAATTAGGATCTTTAATCGAATCATCGCTGTCACAAATTGGAACTTCGTTACTTCTTATATTTGATATTGATGAACTATCAGATTTGTCCACAGCGTTGTCTTTATCTAAAGAATCTGCTAGAATGTTAAACATTTTTTCCGTATCCGGTGACATAAAAGGAAGAGGTGAAAATGGAGAGTTAACATTAAATTCAGGAGCAGTTTTAGTAAGCAGATCATCATGTCTGATAGACATGGTACGACGTGGATAGGGGGTCAACGGAGAGTATGGAGGCGGTTCTATGCTTTTTTCGGCATCAGTTTCATTAAACAGATCACCATGATTGTCTGACATAATATTTCGTGAACAAGGAGTTGAC
The DNA here is from genome assembly GCA_963241965.1 of Tortrix viridana. Taxonomy (NCBI): domain Eukaryota; kingdom Metazoa; phylum Arthropoda; class Insecta; order Lepidoptera; family Tortricidae; genus Tortrix; species Tortrix viridana. The sequence continues at coordinate 33,691,068 of OY725171.1, read as the reverse complement.
GGAGAATATGAAGGCAATTCTATATTTTTTTCAGCAGCACATTTAGTAACGAGTTCACCAATGGTGACAGACACAGCGTTACGTGGACAGGGGGTTAATGGAGAGTATGGAGGCGGTTCTATGCTTTTTTCGGCATCAGTTTCATTAAACAGATCATCATGATTGTCTGACATAATATTTCGTGAACAAGGAGTCGACGGAGAATATGAAGGCAATTCTATGTTTTGTTTAGCAGCATTTTCAGTAACGAGATCAACATGAGAGACAGACACAGCATTACGTGGACAGGGGGTTTCTATGCTTTTTTCAGCAGCAGTATTAGTAAGTAGATCATCATTGGAAGCTGGTACAGATTTTACAGCCATTTCCTCCACCAATGCATTAGCCAAAAATAGTTGGGGAGTCAGCGGAGACAAACAGGAAGCTTCAGCAGAGAAGGATGTTACATTAACCAGATTGCCGAGTGAGTTAGGTGAGTTAGAGCACAATGCAGGATTTGTTATAGCTTCCCCTTTGAAAATCGTTTCTTCATGCAAATTATTAGCCACAGTTTCTGTATTTAATTTTTCTCGTAAACCTAGGCATCCTAAAATAAAACAATAGCCCACTATTAATAACAAATAAATACCAATTGAAACCCATGAATCCCAAGATCCAGTAAAAAAAAACTTACCCTGAGAAACCTGTACTGGACTACTTGATCGAGAGTTGTCATAAAAATCTGCAAAAAAAAACAAAATAATCATTATTTTAAGTTAATGTAAGTACCTATCTATAATAGTAACAGTGCGTATAAGTAGTTACAGTATCCATTGGATATATCTGAGTAAACAAGGTGCTCACAAAATATGTCTGAACACGGTTTTATTCTAAAGGCCTTAAATCGTGTTCAGATATTTATGAGACACCCCGGTCTGTCTCGATATATTTGATGGTGACTGTATCTACCTAAACTATATCAGTCTACATTCAATGTTTAGAAAGATAATGAAGTGCAACTGCAAGATTACAAACAAGAAAGTTTCATTGCAAAAAGTTTATATAACCTCAATTACTTGAATACCTAGATAATTGTTTACTTACCTGGAATATCATCATCTTCATCATTTGTATGTTTGTTCAGGCAACTTAGAACCATGGCTCGTGTCCTTGCACCCACTAGTCGCTTCATTGTCGGAAACTTAGTAAATTTTGTAATAGAACCACTCGTATTAAAACCTCTGAACTTTTGACATGATGTTGCAATGTTAGAAAAAAGTTGCCACAAAAGTAGATAATAGAAAGAACTACTATACTCGTAAGTGAATAATGTTTAAACGAATAAAAATACCTAATGAAGAAAAAGTTAACTAGCATTATTTTATTACACACGATAGATTCAAAATACATGACATGTATGTACATGCATTATACCTAGCTATGTAGCTATACGTCCCACTGCTGGGCACGCTATATATAATAATATTATTATTATTATATTATAATAATAATACTATTATTATATACATACATGTCATGTATTTTGAATCTATCGCGTGTAATAAAATAATGCTAGTTAACTTTTTCTTCATTAGGTATTTTTATTCGTTTAAACATTATCCACTTACGAGTATAGTAGTTTTTTTTCTATTACCTACTTTTGTGGCAACTTTTATGTAGCTATAATGCAATTAAAGGAATTTTAACACGGAACCATGAGATGTGAATCTATGTAAGATCACTACACATGGGCACTTTTTTATTCAACAATCAAGAACTATAATGCATGGTCGTACAAGAACAATAAAAATAAATCATTTTTACATTGAACCATGTGATGTAGATCTTTGAAAAAATATAGGTTTTGGCACTTTTTATTAAACAAACCAGAACCAAACCGTATGGTTCTAAAAGAATAATAAAAAAAAAAATTTTACATGGAACCATGTGATGTGGATCTTTGTAAAATTTAGGCATAGGCAATTTGTATTATGTAAACAGGAACCAAAACGCATGGTTCTACAAGATTAATAAAATTATAATTTTTACATAAAACCAAGTGACGTGGATCTTTGTAAATATTTAGGCTTAGGCATTTTGTATTATGCAAATAGGAACCAAACCACATAGTTCTACATGAATAATAAAAAAGCTAATGTTATAAGGGAACCATGTGAAATGGGTCCTTTAAAAAAAGAGAAAAAATATATTTTTTACAGATTTCCGGGTTATCATTGGGTATGGGTCTTGTTAGTTTATTCTAAAACTGTTAATATGTGGGTTGATACCTTTATAGGTGTGACGTTTTGATAGGTAAAAATAGTTGGATCTCTTTGATCTTTACACAGTTGATAGAAGGTACATTTTGAAAGATTTCTGTATGCTTATCTCAATTTTGGCATGTTGGTGGGTTGGTTCCGGTTTGCAGAACTACGTCCATTTAGAGTTCTGCTAGCGTACGCTATTGGCCTATCATTTCCGATGGGCCCTTGCGAGAGAACTGCACCCAAAGCATAGTTGGACGCATCCGTGGTAAGAACAAATGGATTGTTGAAATCGGGGAACTGCAGTAACGGAGCGCTAATTAGAAGTTCCTTACATCTTTCAAATGCCGTCTTGAATTCTTCTGTTATTTCCACTTTATGTTTCTTTTTCAGGCAAACAGTTAAAGGCCGCGTGATCTTAGCGAAGTCCTTAATGAATTTTCGGTAATATCCGACTAAGCCGAGAAAGCTCTTGATCTCGGTTGTCGTTTTAGGAAGCGGAAAGCTTAATACAGCTTTTATTTTGTCGTTATTTGGTCTGAGTCCCTCTTTTGTTATAACATGGCCCAAGTAGAGAACTTCTTTCCTAAGAAATTCGCTCTTGTCCAGGGTCACTTTCAGGTTTGTTGCTCTAAGCCGTTCAAATACTTTTCTTAGCTTTTCTAGGTGTTCTTGCAAGCTGCAGGAGTACACGATTATATCGTCGAGGTAAACCAGGCAGTGTAACCCTTGTAGCCCTCGCAATACATTATCCATGGCCCGCTGGAAAGTTGCCGGTGCCGTCTTGAGCCCAAATGGCATTCGGGTAAACTCGTAGTGTCCTGATTGCGTAGTAAATGCTGTTTTGGGTCTGTCTTCCTCTGCGACCTCTATTTGGTGATACCCACTAGCAAGGTCGATTGTGCTGAAATATGTGCACTTTCCCAGTTTGTCGAATAAGTCGTTAATATTGGGGAGTGGGTACTTGTCATCAGTAGTGATTTCATTTAGGCGCCTATAATCTATGACCATTCTGTACTTGACTTCTCCTGACGCATCTGGTTTTTTGGGGATCAGGTGTACTGGAGCGCTCCAAGGTGAAAATGATTCCTGTATCACATTGTCTTTCAGCATTTTATTAACTTGTTTTTCTATTTCAGCATACTGCGCTGGTGGTTGTCTGAATGGTTTAATGTATATTGGGTCTTCATTTTTTGTGCGAATATGATGCTTCACCTCGTTTGTGAATGAAAGGGGGAGTTCTTCACAGTAAAATATATCGCGAAATTCGTGACAAAGTTTGTATATACTACTACGCTCTTCTTCATTCATGTGTTCTAGACGTAAACGTTTCAGATTTTCTTTCAGCAATTCATCAATCTCAATGTTACTGGTTGTCATATTAAGTTCACAGTCGTTATGTTCAAATTTTTCAACCTTTAGAGGTTGTGTGAATGTTAGAGTCACCCTATCATTTGAGGCATTTTGAATTACAGTCGTTGCATAGAAATTTTTACACATTGCGATCGTACTTGGCATGCGAACGCCTTTACCAAAATCCACGAAATTAACTATTGCTTCTCCGTCTTTTAAGTCTGTTGGAATTTTTACACGTGTCTCTGTATGCGGTGTCAAATGCACTTCATAAGGTGGATTATATATTATAGGTATTTCTGTATCCTGTGTGCGAAGAACTTGGTGTTTCATATCAACGGTCGCTTCAAGTTGTTTTAGGAGGTCGGAGCCAATCAAACCATCGTAACGGTTATCGACATCATAAACGTAAAATTTGTGCTGTAGAGTGCTCTTAAAGGTCTTTAAGAGAGGAATAATGATGACGTCATTGTGCTTACTGCGGGCATGTGTACTTACAACCTCAAATGGTTCGCTAAATTTATAATTTGTAAAGAATTCATCAACCTTTCGGGGACTAATAAATGAGCGGGTGCTACCTGTGTCAATCATAAATCGCGCGCCTATCTCAGGTAGTTCAATGTGAGGTAAACTTAACAGTCGGTCGCAATTAATATTTACTATTTCAGGCGATTGTTCGGCGAGGCCAGTATCTGAAAATTTTCTTCTGCAGGAATTGATTTGTTCTCATAAGCAGTCGTCTGTTCATAGGGCGCATCTGTAATCTCAGGCAGCCCTGTGGGTTCTGTGTACATCGGTGTGTCATATTGTTCCGCATAATATGATTCTTCTGGAGTAAGTTCATAGTTATAAAATATATTATCATTTTCAGGAGTCTCTAGCATATATTGTCTTGCGGTCCTCATGGAAACATCAGCATCTGGCTGCGGGTTAGCGTTTTGTGGCCTGAAAGGGGGGCGATATCCTTGGGGTTGTGGTTGAATACCGAATTTAAAACCATGTTGATTATTCAGGGAAGGTCTGTAGCCTTGTGCTTGAGGAATTCCGAATCTGAAGTTCGAATTTTGATTTCCGAATCCGTTATACCTCAGATTTAAGTTTAATCTGTACCCTTGTTGTGTTTGCGGCGGAATACCAAATTTTAACTGTGTAAACGCAGGTGATAGCATACGAAATTGTTGTTGCGTATTTGGGCGAAAAGCAGAATTAAATTGAGGAGAGCCGAACTTATTGTTAGAAGCAAAAGAGTTTTGTGTCGCTGTAGAAGTTTGCCTGTGCTTCGAAGAGTATTGGTTTTGAAAATTTACTTCCTCGGTTACTACACTTAAAGCATTTTCAAGAGTACTGCAACCTTTAAGACGCACCATTCTTATCAAGTTTTCCGGCAAATTATACATAAAAACGTTAAGGGCACTATTGTTGTACATTCAGTCAACAAAGTATCGGGAATGGATGATTTGTTTATGGTTCCAAATTCAAATTTTTGTTTTTTTTGTTGTTGTTAGATTGGCACAACTGTTTTCTATTTTGGCGCGGAGTTTGAGTTGCATCTGTTATTTATATTAAATACAGTGCTGTTTTTAGTTATATCATATCTAGTGTGTATTGCGAATTTCATAATGGACAAAAACATTGAACAAAGAGTTTGTCTTAAATTTTGCATCGCCAATGGAATTTCGTGTTCGGAGTCACTGAAAATGTTACAGAAGGCTTACGGTGATTCGACTTTATCAAAAACACGTGTTTATGAGTGGTACAAAGCGTTCAAAAGCGGTCGAGATGTGATGGAAGATTTGCCTCGCTCTGGTAGGCCATCAACGTCTGCAACTGAAGTTAACATCGCAAAAGTGAAGGAAATAGTGACTGAAAATCCTCATTCAACTTTGAGAGAGATAGCCGCCGAACTTTCTGTATCTCACGAGTCGATCCGTACTATTTTAACTAATCATTTGGGTATGAAACATGTTACCGCTCGGCTAGTCCCAAAAGACCTGAATTTTCTCCAAAAACTCAATCGCATGAGAGTCGCTGAGGACATGCTAGAACGAGTCAATTCCGACCCAACATTCATGAAACGCATTGTTACTGGTGACGAGACGTGGGTTTACGAGTTTGACATGCAAACTAGTCAACAAGCTTCGGAGTGGCGCCTTCCAACTGAACCGAAACCGAAGAAACCACGCCAAAGTCGATCAAAAGTCAAAGTCATGTTGACTGTTTTCTTTGACTATCGCGGTGTTGTGCACTCGGAATTCTTGCCGGAAGGTCAAACGGTAAATAAAGAATATTATTTGAGCGTTATGCGGCATTTAAGAGAGCAAATTCGACGAAAAAGGCCAGATTTGTGGAATGAAAATTCTTGGATTTTGCACCACGATAATGCGCCTTCGCACAAGGCCATCATTGTGAAAGAATTTTTGACCAAACACTCAACAAATACCATCGAGCAACCACCATATTCACCAGATATGGCTCCTGCCGACTTCTTTCTTTTTCCTAAACTCAAATTACCACTTCGTGGCACCCGTTTTCAATCGGTAGAAGACATAAAGGAGAATTCGCGCCGAGAACTGAATTCAATTCCGGAAACAGCGTTTAAAAAATGTTTTGATGATTGGATTATTCGTTGGCGTAAGTGTATCGTTTCTGAAGGAGCATACTTTGAAGGTGATAAAATAAATTTGGATGATTAACAAACAGTTTGTGTATTATTGATCTTTTCCCGGTACTTTCTTGACAGAGTAGTATACTCAAACTATTTTGGGTTTTTTTTTGTATCAGGTTCCAAATTAGTACGTGAGACGCCTACTGGCAGTGTGTCGTGTCGAGAGAACAACTGTTGACTACATTCTTAGTTAAACGGTTTTTCTCGCTGCAATATATAGTTGTTATAAAGTTGTACATACTGACTCGTATTATTTAAATTTGTTTCTTATCTTCATACGTGTAGTGAAAGGAGATGAATAAGTATTACATCAAAATTGGCTATTTAAATTTAGATTTATAACATACTATTCTTCGTTTCGGTTTCGGTTCAGTTGGAAGGCGCCACTCCGAAGCTTGTTGACTAGTTTGCATGTCAAACTCGTAAACCCACGTCTCGTCACCAGTAACAATGCGTTTCATGAATGTTGGGTCGGAATTGACTCGTTCTAGCATGTCCTCAGCGACTCTCATGCGATTGAGTTTTTGGAGAAAATTCAGGTCTTTTGGGACTAGCCGAGCGGTAACACGTTTCATACCCAAATGATTAGTTAAAATAGTACGGATCGACTCGTGAGATACAGAAAGTTCGGCGGCTATCTCTCTCAAAGTTGAATGAGGATTTTCAGTCACTATTTCCTTCACTTTTGCGATGTTAACTTCAGTTGCAGACGTTGATGGCCTACCAGAGCGAGGCAAATCTTCCATCACATCTCGACCGCTTTTGAACGCTTTGTATCACTCATAAACACGTGTTTTTGATAAAGTCGAATCACCGTAAGCCTTCTGTAACATTTTCAGTGACTCCGAACACGAAATTCCATTGGCGATGCAAAATTTAAGACAAACTCTTTGTTCAATGTTTTTGTCCATTATGAAATTCGCAATACACACTAGATATGATATAACTAAAAACAGCACTGTATTTAATATAAATAACAGATGCAAATCAAACTCCGCGCCAAAATAGAAAACAGTTGTGCCAATCTAACAACAACAAAAAAAACAAAAATTTGAATTTGGAACCATAAACAAATCATCCATTCCCGATACTTTGTTGACTGAAGGTATATAAAAAAAAACTAAGTATAATCAAATTTTAACGTTTTATTTATATTTCCTTAAAAAACTTGACGTACAAAAATAATATACAGAACCAAAGCGGTTATTATTTTATTAACCCTCGGTACCTATTAAGATCCGAATCGTGAGTTGGATTTCTATTACCGATGGTAGAAAGTTGCTGCTTTTTATACCCTCGGTAATGGAAGCTGAATTCGCGGTAATAGAATCACATTGTTTAAACATCCAGGTAATATAAAGAAAAATCGTCTCTTTTGATCGTAATACGTGTAATTCTTAACACACATGAAAGAGTAGTCACCACCGTCACTTAAAAAAAAAAAAAAAAAAAAATTAAGATAGCGCCTGCGAGAAGACACTTAGCAAAAATCCCATCACACTTGTAATTTAGTTTATTGATGGACAGGAGTTAATTAAAAATACTTAAATATGAGTATTTGAAACACACATTCTGTCCATTACCACGGTAATAGAATACTTGGGTATTTTAGTTTCAATAATTATTTTATAAAATATAATAATAATATAAAATGAGTCCAAAAAGTGTTGTAAATTTTTGAACTCATTTGAGAGTTCAATAAACACTCTTAAATAAAAAAAATATTATCGGTCGTTAAAGAGCTTTGATAACCTTAATTTCTTGGACTCATTTGAAAACTTCCTTAAGTAGGTAATAGGCGCCGTTACCTTATAGTTTACAAAATTAAATAATATTCTAGTCACTCAAAATTCTTTATTACAAGAAAGTTGATGATAAAATAGATCAGCTAACACAATTTAATGGTTTCTCAAGAGTACGACGAGATAATTCTCGGACTTTACTCTTGACGCGACTCATAGAATTTTGCACGGATTCATTTTTGATCAGTTTAGTACATTTCATCCACTTTCTTTTGAAATCGGGTAATGACGTGGCAGGTTGGCTGTTTTCCGCAGCATTGTTTTAATATTGGCCCAATATTTTTCTATTGACCGTAGTTCTGGGCAATTTGGCGGATTCGTATTCTTCGGCACTACATCGGCAGAATTCAGATTATACCACTTCAAAGCTCGCGACGAATAGTGACAACTTGTCAACTCTGGCCATAACAATGACGAAAAATTGTGCTTTTTTTATAAGTGGTAATAACCTTTCTTTAAGCATTCAGATATATAAATTTCCGTGTTAATTGTGCCCGTGGTTACAAAAGGCGAACTTCTCATGCCACACTAGCATATCGCTTGCCTCACGAAAAACTTCTTGACGACTTTCTCGACTGAAATCACTTTTTCTGATTCATGCAGAACTGAGACGTTGCGTGAAGAAAAGTATTGGTTTGCTGGTATTGATTTGAAATCAGCTTTCACATAAGTTTCGTCATCAATAATTAAGCAACCTGTTTTTTTAACCTACAAGCTGTACAGTAATCTAGACTGTCTAACTGCTCGATTATACTGTTCTAACGTTCTCTTCGGGGCTTTTTGCTTTTTGTTAGTAGAAATACCGCATTTTTTTTTTGTACATTTCTTTGACTTGTACCAATTTTTTGGACACATCTCGAGAAGAGATTGCCGGATTCTGATCAAACAGCTTACACACCTTTGACTCCAATTCTTTGTTCCGTTTTCTTGTTGGATGACCCTCTCCCTGCTTTTTTTCAATAGTTCCACCTTGTTTTAGTTTTTTAGTTTTTTTAGAGTCCTTTGCACTGTTCTCCGACTTGTATTGCACGATTTTGCAAGCTCCAAAGTAGATACATTGGGATTTATAGAAAATTCTCGCAAAATTAATTCGCGAACGCTTTTTTCTTTTGACGACATCTTGACAAATATAAACAAGTGAATGTTTTTTTTTAAGACTTTACATGCAAAAACGTTCTAAATTTGAAACCTAATAAGTTTAACCAAAGAAGGTTGCGAGCCTGGAAAAATAATACGGAAAATGTTAGCGACAGTTTAATAGTACTCACCCTTTATATTAATACGAGGTGGATACCGCCATTATTTTAAACGAACCAATAAATTGTCAGGTTGCTCCGTGTGGAATTTCCATAAAAAGTATTCATGCAAGGGATTTGTAGTCATAGATCCAACAGAAACAAGCATTTTGCATGATGTCAATCATTCATGTGTGCCGGATTACGAGTCTATCGATATTGAAAAATTATAGTGTTAAAACAAAAGTTATTATGCCCATTCCTACGCTGTTTAAACAGCATATGAAACAAATTATGCATGAGGAATATGCTGAGAAATTACCACCGTTTCATACTGTTAGGGATGCTTTGTACAAAGCACGCCAGAAATTAGCAAGAACGTCGAAGTTCGAGATATTCGAAGATGTGGCCATACCTGTACATCTCTCTGAAAACTTTGCTTGCGTTCACGACCGTGACATTATATTTTTTTATAACAAATGAGTGCAATCAGTGGGTAGCTGGGTTAAAAACCTTTTTTTATAGATGGAACTTTTAAAATAGTGCCCGAACCGTTCATTCAGTTGCACACGATACATGGCAATGTCGCCATGTATCGTGTACAACTGAATGAACGTCGGAACCTATGTAGGTTCCGACGAAAATTGCACGAAGGTGCGTTGCTACCTAACAAGCGGCAAACCACGTACGAACGAATGTTTCAACTCATATAAGAAAATATACCTAATTTTCAACCCGATCATATAAAAATTGATTTTGAAATAGCAGCTGCTAATGCGATTAAACTTTTATCCGACAGCTAAAATAAGTGGTTGTTTCTTTCGTTATAACCAGGCCGTGTATACTAATGCAGATTCACTTGGGGCAACCGGTACTCGTGAAGGATGCAGCCACGTTGCAAAATGTGCCACGATAGCACACCTGCCTGCAATGAAAATTCACGAAACGTGGATTTCGTTTCTGGAAATATCACCCCGAACTGACGAGATCCTAAGTTTTAATGACTATATGTTAAAACAATGTATCAAAATTAATATGATTGAACATGGTGTCTTGTTACGGCCACCGCCACAGGTTAAATTGAGTAATTGTTATTTTATGTTACGTTGTTGTTATTTTCTGTCGCGTTATTGTTTTATAGTAAATTAAATTAAGTTAACTTTATTTTATAGTAAATTAAATTAAGTTAACAAAATTACAACAGAATACAAAATCGAATACAATTCCTTTATAAACCTTGTCGATAATCGAAAACAATTTATGCGATTATAGTTGGCACATCACTTAATTTGTCAAATGACATCTGTCATAGGCACAATAACATGTGAAAAAGATTCTAATAAGTCGTTTTAAACATTTGCTATGTTAATATACTAAGTTTTAAACCTTTTTATCCAAATAATAATCACAGCGACACTTGTGCAAAACGAAACAGGTGAATTGTGATTTATGCAATAATGTGTTAACCCTCTTGACACCTTATTGATATAAATAATAATCGCTTAGTATATTCTTTAAACGTGTCAAGGTACTAAACATATTAATGTAAAATTAGAAACCGCAATTTCAGATTTGTGTCAACAGTTTTTGCAATTTTTAGTATATTAAGAGGTGTCATGTCACTTGGTTTATTTTTGTAAAATGTAGAGGATACGACGAGCTATAGTTTGGTATCAAAAACTCAATTTTCGAGTTTTTGTGGGTTGACACATTATTGCTTATCAGCATCCAACTTATATTTAAGTACATTAACATTAATTAAGAAAATATTGTTACAATTTTTATGTTTGGATTATGATAAGGATGAAGTAAGGCCAGCTTTCAATTGCATTATCGTATCTGATAGCATATTTATGTTCCTATTTTTACGTAATTTGTTTACGTACAGTTTTTGTTTTATTTCCTCCTAAGTATACATGATTAACCGTGTTTTAATAATAAATATTAAACTAACTGCTTGTCTTTTCCTTTCCACGGATAAATCATTGAAATTATCCAGGTGGATGATGAAGCCTGGTCGTTTCGTTACTACTGTCAAGGACCATAAATACCTACCTTTATATAAGGTGCTAACAAATTAGATACCGATATTTTTACTGCTGATAGTACTTGGCTCTCGGAGTAGATTTAAGTATAAAACATTTAAGGTTTTATGATAGTTTTTGGAAAAAATTAGGGAAACAACTTTATTACGTAAAAACACCCTGTTCATTAGTTAATTAATAGTCACTGATTAAGACCTCTTTGAATATCTTCTAGAACCTCTTAACGATCACTTGACTGGCCACTTCACGTTGATAAATTAAATACTTAAATGTCAATGTAATTATAGTTTTTGTGTCTGGTTGTGTCGGTTGCTAATAAATTTACTCAAAAATGCCTTACCGCTACACAAACAACGATTATTTAAACATGGTAACATGCTATCGCAAAGCAAACTACAGTGCGGCGAGAGGTGCAAGGCTCGCACAAAGATACGTACCTACACATGTGAATTCTCACACTATCCTCGGAGCACAACTAATTATGGGGCCAAGCAAAAGATTTGGTATATGGAGACGATGGTCACACAATCAGAACGTCTGAAGAATTACGGACAAGTATTACCAACGCCTTTGGAGTCATGAAACGCGAAAGAGAAATTTTGTTGCGTGTTAATGGAAACATCCAAAGACGTGGTCGCCATTTTCAACAATATTTGTAAAATGTAAATATTAATAAAAGTTTTATTTCTTTCGAGCCTGATTTTTAAATTACTTCATAATGAAAATAACTTTATCAAAGGCTAGGTAGTCAATAACCTCAGTTTTCCCGCCAATCTGAAGATAATCATAATGACATTTATGACAAACAACTGTTTACATGAGCGTGACGTGTTAAATGCAACATCTTGTCAGTTAATTGCACATGATTATGTTTAGACAAAATTGTAATTTCTTTTTTTTGTTCGGTAAATGAAAACAAAAAAAAACATATAAAAAGTTTTCTTAATTTCTATTTAAAGTTAATTGTTTTGATGTAAGGTACCATCTCTTAAAATATCGGTATCTAATTTGTTAGCACCTTATATATAGTCTCTGAGCCCGCTCCGAAATTGCCTACGTCATATGACAGCACGATAAAATGCATGGCACACGATCGGAAAAGTTGTGCTGAGCTAGGATCAAAAGATTATCGCATCTAAAATTGGTCAGAGTTTGATAAAATCCTTTATTTCCGGTCAAAATTCCAAGGTTATAATTACGTCATGTGACATCACTATGACACACCTGGCATCATTTAGCCCTTTCATCGTAGAGAGAGTCAACATAAGTCGGTCAGTTCTAAAATGGCCGGAAGTACTTGACAGACGGTGCCGAAGATAGCCACTGGATAAGTTTTCCTATGTCTTGTGACATCTTGACGAAAATTATTATAAACGTTTTGAAATAATAGTGCCTATAAGAATAAATAAGTCTGCCAATTCATATCTGGCCGGAAGTCCTTTAAAAGTGTTTTTTTAACTGCAAGTAGAAGTGAATGAATCATTTTAAATGCGCATGATTTATCAAACTATGAAATTTTGATCGATTGACAAGGATTATCGACTCACCCGTCGTGGTGGGTATAGATAGTATGAAAGAAAATTTTACAAATCTGTTAAAAAAATCTCAATAAATTCATACCAAGAATTAAAAGGTAAAACTTAGATACTATGCCATCGTGCTTTAAATTTCTCAAACAAAACAATATCAAGAACTGTATTTGTTACCACAATGTGGCAAGATGCTACAAAAAAAAACCAGTCAAGTGCCAAGTGCCAAGTCGGACTCGCGCACCGAGGGTTCCGTATTTAAGTCCGTACTTCAAAAATATACCTTTTTATGTACTTTAATTCGTATGCAATAAGTTCCATTTTGAGTATTTTGACTTGCCTAAATTTCTCGACAACTATAAATTTAGAGCACTTGGTTTTATTTTTTCCGTAAAGAAAGTGCGTAGTCGTGGACGAGTACAATGACGGGTTCGTGTAAGCTGTCTAAACGGTTGGGTCTAAATACTTCAAAACCCGCCGTTCAAACGGAACTAAAAAGATCTCCGTAAATATGTACCCTTAGGCTAATGGAGGAAAAGTGTACCATCATGATACTGCAGTCCTATGAAGATGCTTCCCAGTATCGGCGGCTCAATAAGCAGATTTCAAAGTCTCTTATTCGCGATATACGCCTCTACAATACAAACCGCCTTGAAGAGGCTATCGAGCGAAACAAGGTCTCAAAAGTGTTCGCACGAGATCTGTCTATTGGGCAGAGCGTGCTGGCAAAGCTAAAGACTGAGGACAGCAGGATCGTATCGTCGAAGCCCGAGCTTTTGGGAGAGATCGAAAGGTTTTACATATACATACACCTGTCAGCAACCTAGCAAAAGACCCGAGAGTTAGGTTAGGTTAGGTGAGGTTGACCCCACGTACCTGCTCGGTTGTCCGAGTGGGCGGAGAGGTGAACTCCGACGTGGCGCGTCCCCGGGTGGTGGATAGGGGAGTGCTTCGGCTCATTTCTTCCATAAAGTAGACTTTGTCCTTTGTGGTGGAGATGAGCCAAACACTGGGGGGGGGGAAATGGGTATATTTATATGTTTATATATTTATTTTTATTGTATATATGTATGTATTTAGGGCGGGCTCGGCGTGCACTAACACTGCCGTCGAGCATCCAAGCCGTCCAAATGAGGGGAGTTACGTCGGCTCTTACCCCGTACCCTGGATCCTAGTTTCAGAAACCCCATCCACGACGATTATGGTGGTAGTTACGAAGATCCAGAACGGAGGGCTTGCCTTAATTGGCCGGCCCGCGACAAGGAAAAGTCTATAAAACCCGACAGCGAAGTCGTTTAAACCCTGCAGATACCGGGCGACCTCTGCAGTATTTAGCCTTGTGTTCGGAACGGGCGTAACCCGAACATCGACTTTTATCGACCCTAATCGTGGGACTTACAATGGAAAAATCTAATCAAAACAAAAACAAAACCAGGACTGGAAACATAACGACGGGCGAACTGAATACGGACATCGAAGGGCTAATCGAAAGATTCATCGACGAACAGGTGGTGATGGCGGGCGCCCCGGAGGCGCGGGCCGTCACCAATGACCACGGCGGAAGCAACACGGAAATTGATTTACTAAGCGAATCTGATTTTGACGTATTGGAGAGGAGGAGGGAGCTCGGTCTGGATAGATCGGAGCGACTTGAGGAGCTCCAGAGACTGGATATGGAGGTCAATAAAGAGCTGAACACTGATGCTCAAAAACCTCCCAAGAGGATACACCCGGACGATGAAGCATTGTCCGGGCCTGCCGTCAAGGCAAAAATAAACACGGCACGAAGGGGCAAAAGCGCCAGCGGTCGCTATGCCGGTCAGAGCTCTCCGAAGTTCCCAGCTCCGCTCAAGTTTCATGAGCTGGGTGATTACCAGGCTGAGGCGGATGAGACGGCTAACTACCGCCTATCATTCCCAGATGCTCCACTTCTCCCCCGGGGAAGGAAAGCGGCGGATAGCGGAAGAGGAAATGAGACCTCCAGAGAACGTAGCCCCTACGACCAGCCGGAGGAGCACTACCTGAAGGTGGTTCGGCAAGCGGCCAAAACCGTCCTGGACGAGGCTGCCAAATGCGGCAACCTGAATGGCAAAGTCTGGGGCCGCATGAATCAGGCTTGTCGAGACATCTTGTCAGCTGCAGATGTCCTGGATGGGCGGAACGAGGGTGACGAGCTCCGAGCCTTAAAGGCCGACAACCGGAGGATGAAGGAGCAGCTTGCCATCGCTCAAAATGAGGTCAAGGCCCTGAGGACTGCCTTCTCCGAGAGGAAGAAGGAGTCCTCATCGGCCTCGATGGACCAACTACCACAGGCCCTGGGCGATGCTCTATTGGAGCTGAGGGAGGACCTCAAAAAGGATCTGTTCTTGTCGATAGGCAAAATGGTGAACACCCGGCTGGACGAGGTCAGAAGTCTGCTCCCAGCTGCGCCGATCATCCGCCCACCGCTTGCAGCGGACCGACGGAGGGCCGCAGCGGCTGAACAAGCTGGTGTTGCCGCTGCACCGGAGCTAGTTACGGCTCCACTAGCAAAGCCCGCAGCTAAACCGGCCACCCCTGCAAATAAGCCGGTTCCGTCCGCCAAGAAGGCAAAGCCCGCCACTACCCCTAAAGGGCAACAGGCTGTCTCAAGACCTGGTCCATCTGATGCGGCCAGGTCTGCTAAGCCAACGCCTAGCACTTCAGCCCCAATTTCATCACCTCCTTCCCAGGAGGCATAGACGGAGGTGGTGAAAAAAAAAAAGCGGAAGACGAAGAAGCCTGCCCCCAAGGCAAAAGCCGCCAACGTTTCGCAGGGGCCAAAGAAACTGGCCGCCCCTACCACCGCCGCGGTGGTGGTAGCCATTAAGCCGGGAACGGAGGCTTCTTATGCCTCCATAATGACGAAGGCGGTAAAGGCGGTCAACCAGGCGGAAGTTGGCCTAGAACATGTGAGGGTTCGCAAAACCCAAACGGGGGCACGTATAATCGAGGTCCCAGGCGCGGACAGCGGCAGGGCTGCGAATGACCTCTGTAAGTGGATCGACGAGTTGATTGGCGACGTGGCCAATGTTTATCGGCCCGTCAAGATGGCTGGGCTCAAAATCAGTGATCTTGATGAGTCGGTAACATCGGAAGAGGTCAAGGTGGCGATAGCCACAAAAACGGGGTGCCCTGTGGAACAGGTGAAGGTGGGGGCCATTCGAGCTCTCTGAAACGGGACGGGCGCGACCATCGTTAAGTGCCCAGTGGTGGCAGCCAACAAACTTGTAGAGGCCGGACGCCTACTGGTGGGGTGGACGGCTGCCCAGGTGAGGGTGCTGGCCCAAGGCCCCATGCGCTGCTATGGGTGCATGAGAACTGGGCATACTAGAGCGCTCTGCCCTTCCGCCACGGACAGAACTGGCCTCTGCTACCGATGTAGCATGCCAGACCATCGGAGGGCCGACTGCAGGGCAGCTCCCTTCTGCGTGGTATGCCACCTGGCAAAACTTCCGGCCGGCCATACTATGGGGGGGGCATCGTGCAACCCCCCACAGTCCAGAGGTAGGACAGCTCTTGTTGGGACCCCGGAAGCGCCTCGAAGCGGAAATGCCGAACAGCCGGCCGATGAGGGACAAAGCATGGATCTCTAAATGCCAGCACACCGACATTTGGAGATCCTGCAGTGCAATGCCAACCACTCCGCCCGTGCCCAAGACCTGCTTATGCAGGCAATGGCGGAGTGGGGCATAGGAGTAACGGTGGTGGCCGAGCCCTACTTTGTCCCTCCCCAGACTAACTGGGTCGGGGCAAGTGACGGCGGAGTGGCGATAGTGACTCGGGCGTCGGGCGACTCTCCCCCCCCTATCCAGAATTGAATGTGGGCCGGGCTTTGCGGCGGCCAAATGGGGGGACACTGCTATATTAGCAGTGTACTTCTCCCCCAACCGGCCGCTATTCGAGTTTGAGCGGTTCTTGGTAGGGCTTGGAAGAGTCGTCGGGGGTGTAGCACCGACACAGGTGATAGTAATGGGGGACCTAAACGCCAAAAGTACGGTGTGGGGCTCCCCTGCCACGGACTCGAGAGGGGCGGCCGTGGAAGACTGGGTGGCGGCGATGGGGCTTGTGGTGCTCAACCAGGGCAACGCCAACACGTGCGTGCGACGGCAAGGGGGGTCCATCGTGGACGTCTCGTTTGCGACCCCTGTCATAGCCGCGCGTATCTCCAATTGGCGTGTCCTGGAGGAAGTGGAGACCCTCTCCGACCATCTCTACGTTCGGATGAGGGTCGGCACCTCGCCGGGGGCTCCGCCGCCCAGCCTGAGAGGGCGCAGGAGAGGTGAAAGAGGAGAGTTCCCAAGGTGGACCGTGTCCCGTCGCGACCGGGAGATGGCGGAGGAGGCGGCCATGGTGGAGGCGTGGTGTGTCCCCCCACCGGTCACCTTGGGAGTGGAGGAACGAGCAGCTCAATTCCGCGTCGCGCTGACGTCAGTGTGCGACGCGGCCATGCCCCGGGCGCGCAGGCTGCCCGCAAAAAGGCAGGTGTACTGGTGGTCGCAGGAAATAGCCGCCCTGCGAACCACGAGTAATGCTGCCCGCCGAGCCTATACACGTTGTAGGCGAAGGCGGCACCTGCCTGAGGAGGAGGAGCTCCTCTATCGGGAGCTGAGAGAGGCCAAGGAAGCTCTCAGTGTGGAGATCAGGAGAAAGAAAGATGAGGCCGGGGAGGAGTTCCTGGCCACGCTTGACCGGGATCCATGGGGAAGACCGTACCGACTGGTACGAAACAAACTCAGGCACGCCCCCCCAATGGATACCCTGGAGCCGGAGCTCCTCACAAGGATTGTGGAAGGCCTCTTCCCGGCAGCACCGGACTTCCTTCCGCCCTGCATGGTAAGCCCTCATGTGGAAGCCGAGGACCAGGTCGACATTCCCGTGATAACAAATGACGAGATGGAGCGGGTCGTCGACCGCCTCCGGTCGTGCAAAAAGGCACCAGGTCCAGACGGGGTCCCAGGGAAGGTCATTCCCCTGGTGGCTAAGCACCTCGAAGACCGCCTGAGGGCTCTCTTTGATGATTGCATCAGGGAGGGGCGGTTTCCGAGGTGCTGGAAGGAGGGGCGGCTGGTGCTGCTAAGGAAAGAAGGTCGGCCACATGATTCCCCGTCCGGTCACCGCCCCATAGTCCTCCTTGATGAAACAGGATAGATGTTGGAGCGCATCCTAGCCTGTCGAATTATCAAACACTTGGAGGACTTGGGGCCGAATGTCAGCGACCGTCAGTTTGGCTTCCGGGAGGGACGTTCCACTATGGACGCACTCTGGTCCCTCCGGAAATTTGCTGAGGAAGCGGAGGCAAGAGGGGAGGGAGTGGTGGCGGTGTCTTTAGACATCGCCAATGCATTTGGCACCCTCCCGTTCGCAGTCATAGGTGAGGCGCTTCGCTACCATGAAGTGCCTTCCTATCTGCGAAAAATCGTGGAGCACTACCTTACTGAAAGGGTAGTGCTCTACGAATGTGAGGGTCGACGAGTCGTCCGCAATATGGAATGCGGGGTCCCGCAGGGGTCGGTGCTGGGGCCCCTACTCTGGAACATCGGTTTCGACTGGGTGATTCGAGGGGCCCAGCTTCCCCGGATGACCACCATTTGTTACGCTGACGATACCATGGTGGCCGTTCGGGGAAGTGACTATGAGGAGACCATGCGAAGGGCAGCTGTAGCCGCTGAAATGACGGTGCGCAGAATCAGGCTGCTGGGCTTGGAGGTAGCCCTCCCGAAGACAGAGGCTATTGTCTTCGGGAGGAAGGGGTGGCGTCTGCGCAGCGACGTAACTATACCAATCGCGGGCGAAGCGGTCCCGGTCAGGGCCAATATGTACTTTATATTGGCCTTGTCCTGGACCGTAAGTGGGACTTTGGGGAGCACTTTCGGCAGCTTGCTCCCCGGGTCGTGGGTGCCGCATCGGCCCTAAGTCGATTGCTGCCAAACATAGGAGGGCCGAAAGCCCCATGCCGGCGCCTCTTCGCGGGTGTTGTGCGAAGCATGGCACTATACGGGGCACCCATATGGGCTGACAAACTGTCGCCCAAAAATGTGGCCCTCCTACGAAGGCCACAGAGGATTGTGGTCCTGCGTATGATAAGGGCCTATGTGACGGTAGCGCATGCGGCAGCGTGCGTCTTGGCCTGTACCCCGCCGTGGGAGCTAGATGCTCAGGTGCAGGCTGAGACATACAGAATGAGAGCAGAATCGAGGGCCCGAGGAGAGCGCCCTGACCCTGAAGACATAGAGGGCACTCGCCGCATGACGGAGCGGCGAATGAGAGACCGGTAGAAAAGCGACTTGGAGGACTCCCCCTATGGAACGCACACCATAGGGGCACTCCTCCCGTCGCTAGACCACTGGCTAGAGCGGAGGCACGGTACGTTGTCGTACCGGCTTGTGCAGGTAATGACCGGACATGGATGCTTCGGTCATTACCTGCACAAGATAAAGAGGGAGCCGAGTCCGGCTTGCCACGAGTGCGGAGACCCGGATGATACGGCCGACCACACCCTCAGGGAGTGCCCGAGGTGGGAACCGGAGCGCCGCGCTCTGGCAGCGGATATCAGAGTCTCCGATCGCTCGCTGCACAACGTGGTGTCGGTCATGTTGAGCAGCGAGAGATCGTGGGTGGCGGTCGCCTCCTTCTGCGAGAACGTCATCTCGCAGAAGGAGGCTGCGGAGCGGGAACGCGAAGACGATGTCGACGCACACCCGCTCCGGCGCAGACGAAGGGGGCGAAGGCGCAGGCAGTACGCTGCTAGCCTGAACCCCCAGTAGGACCAGTGGGTTAGGGGCCCACTGGGGATGGTCCTACACGTCTGGGGGAGGGATCAGTGCGTTTGCCGACCCCTCCCTCCTTTGGCGCGGGAGCCCCGGCATTAGGCTGGGGCCGCTGGGGGACGCCCAATGGTAGCATCCTCGTGCAACCCATGGCGCCCCCCATTAACAGCAGCGAGGGTAAACGCCGGAGTGGTTTTAGACGGTAGGCTCCTCCCTCTACTCTCATGTGAGAGTGGGGGGAGGAGAGAGTCCGTCATACCCCCCCATATATGGTCAACCCTAGGCCGGGGGATGATGAGTAACGCATTTCCACTCCGTCAAAAAAAAAAAAAAAAAAAGGTTGACCCGACACTTTACCGAAGACATCCCGGACTTCAGCCTGTACGAGATTAGTATGGCGCTGAAGCAGCTTAAGAATGGCAAGGCACCGGGTGATGACGTAATTACGGCTGAGCTTCTGAAAGCGGGTGGTAAACCAGTAGTGGGAACTCTTCAGAAGTTATTTAATTCCGTCATACTCGAGGGCAAGACACCACGAGGTTTGGTGGTGCTGTTTTTCAAGAAGGATCATAACACCCAATTGAAGAACTACACACTTCTAAGCCATGCCTAAAGGCTCTTCTCAAGAGTCATCACGAACCGTCTCGTGCGCAGGTTTGATGACTTTCAGCCTATCGAACAAGCCAGTTTCCGAAAAGGCTTTAGTACCATAGACCATATCCACACGCTGCGGCAGGTTATTGTGACATGCGTACCGAATGCCCGAAGGGCTCGCCACGTGACAAAAACAGAATGGTACAAAAATTGCAGAAACAGAAAGTTTGCAGAGTAAGATACTGAGAGACCTATGGAGTTATCTGGGACGATATCGTTAGGAGCTTAATGAAACAGAATAGTAATTATCACAGTATTTATTCCTATGCAGCTCTATACATAATGTTATGAAATTTTGAATATAACTTTGCACATAATTCTTACTCTACGAAGAAAGATTTAGCTCAGCGGAAGGCTGGTCGTTTTCACAAAGTAATGGTTCTTATGTTATAAATTCACAATTCTTAGATGGTAAGTTGTTAGTCCCTAGTTATAGAGTTGCCATCAATTCCAATCTCAGAGTTCAAATAACGTCAAAGTCAAAGTCAAAGTCAAAGTCAAATATTTATTCAGTAAATTGGCCACATACGGGCTCTTTTACACGTCAGTAATATAGAGTGAATCTACCAGCGCTTCGGACAAGACCATCATTGCGGAGAAGAAGCGCCGCAAGAAACTCCAGCAGAAGGTCATTTTTTCCATTATAAAATACAATAATACTTAAAAGTAAGTTACATTACAAGGTAATAAAGTAACAAATATTAAATATTAGAATTAGCACAAATGAAAACATTACAAATGTAAGGTCAAATACGTTACACTAAATGTAATGACTAGGAGAACAACACGATGAGGTATCTTCGTCAAAAGCCATAACTGGAATAATTAACTGAACAAGTCCTTGCAGACGTGAACAGACCGGACCCCACAAACAGCACCCGTTCACGAGTATGACGCATATCGCAGCCATCGCCTCCCTCAACCATATGTTCGGGAAGGTGGCGACCCGATCAACGACGCCGCCGTAAGCAAAGACCTTTGAGCGAGCATGACGTGCTCAAGCTGCCGGAAAACATAAAAGTAATATTGTGTGAAATAGCTGTCCGGCGAGAAACATCACAGTGTGCTCTCATTTAAAAGCGTCTTGTATACACAAGAACTAATAGAGTACAAAAGTACATACATACAATTTCGTGTTTGAATACAGTTTGCTTAAAGGCATTTTACGTTTCAAGATAGTAACGTCAGAAATATCCTAGACTTAAGAAAATACCTTAAATAAATAATAGCCTAGACACTACTTAAATACATCTTGGTCACCAATGAAGTCATTTACAGTATAGTATGCCCTACCCATCAAGCAGCGCTTGATGTGAGACTTAAATTTGTTGAACGGCATATTGACGATATCAGATGGTATCTTATTGTAGAAACGTACACAGTTCCCCGCAAACGAAGTGCTTACCTTACGGAGATGGTGACCTGGAAGAGCGAGCTTATCCCTATTTCTAGTATTTAAATTATGAACGTCGCGGTTATGCCTAAACTCATGTATGTGTTAACTATAATTGATATCCTAATTCCCTAATATTTACATATTGTCTACAGACCTTAATCTGGAGAAAACCTTCCTTCCTGGACGATCGACTCGAGGAAGTCCTTGTTTGGTAGACAGTGGAGCGGTCCCAGAACACTGCGTCGCGAGCCACAGTATCCTCGGTCAGCTCACAGTAGCTTGTCAAAGTCTCGCTGAATCTTCGTGCTTAAGGCACTCTTACTAAAGGTGGGTTTCACCTGTTATGTCCTACTTCTCTACTTGTATAAATTTACTGAATGATCCAAAACCTAATCATAATTTTATTCTTACCGATCTTAAAGGAGAGTTCCTGCCAAACTTAGAATGGCTAAACAAGCTTTTGTACCTGAAAATGGTTGTAACCAGAATCGGAATAAACGGAATGAAATCCTACAGAAATTCAGAAAGAAATGGTACCAGCGCTAGAAAAGAATAAACCAGGAACCCAACATATAAATCCTACAAATAACTAAATCAATCAATACTTAAATCAATCCCTAAATCCCAGCCCAGCTGTAAAGACAGAGAGAAATTGCTCTGATTAGCACAATCGTTGTGAATTATAAGAGACATGTGGACTGATAATTTAGGTTATCAAAATTATGAATCTTACCGGAGAACTTCAAGGAAAACCCCTGGTAATCTCGACGCTAAAGCATTCCCTCCTCTCCAAGTGTGAAAACATACTGAAAATTCACCATTTGATCAGAGAATTGCACATGATTGGGAACAAATGCCTCCATCAGAAAAGTTGTTATTTATTCTTACTTACAAGTTTCTTTCACCGAAATATTACTGAAATAAGTACTATATATCCCCAAGAGGTGTTCGATTCGTTTATTGAGGATAATTACATCACTGTCCTCCTGTTCAACTCTGATTTTGGAATTAGCCCTCATCTTGAAAGCTAGTCAGATCAAGAATGCAGTCAAAAATGCATAGATTGCAACAAGATCTAGTTAGAAGATATAGATAATTAACTAATTAACAAATCCCTACATATAAATAACTTTTTGACTCAAATGTATTTGTTTATTTATTGTTCGTTTATTTACTAATAAAAGAAATCTCGATATTGTTTTGTTTATTTATTTGTCGGGGACATGAGGGGGGGGCGGCTGGGCGGCTGGCTGCGGCTAGATGTGTCAGGAATCTTCAGGATATGGCCAGATATCTTGGTCTCTAGTTGAGTGAGGGTCGAAGCAAAGAGAACACAAAATAGACGTAGGTAGGTTTATTTCCTTGATGGACATTAAACTCGATACATTTGATCTTCACTGACTTTAATTAACAGTAACACGTCAACTATAACGTACTAACAGTATAGCCCTACCAGTCCCACCACCAACCCATGGTTCTTCCTGCCTCGCGGCATAACAGACCGAATCTCGGGAGATGCGCGCAATACTTGCTTAGGCTCTTTCTCACGCGCACTTTCTTCACTCCCTACAAACGTAACTTGAAACAGCTCCATCTCAATGTGTTCACTGGACGGATTCTCAAATAGAAGTGTTTCTTGGATGGTTCTAAAGTAGACTGCTTCATTGGACGGATACTCAAGTAGAAGTGTTCTGCCGTCGCGCTGCAGCGACCATAAAGGCTCTGTCGAGCGCGCCAAAAGGTTGTAGAGGGCGTTGGTGTCGCCTTCCGGTGGCACAGTTGTTCCGTTGAGCTCCTATACTATTGTCAATCTCCGACACGGCCATCCTGCGACGACACACGTCCTCGTGTGTGAATCTGAAACAATACAACGCCAAAGCAGTACCACTCGGCCTTTCCTGACATACATCAAATACGTTCGGAAAGCCTTTTATATCACGAACATCGTACTCGTATTACTAAGACCACAAAGACAGTTTGTGGCGACACACAAAGTCATAGGTGCCACACAGGCTCGTCAGTGCCACACAGGCTCGTCAGTGCCACACAGGCTCGTCAGTGCCACACAGGCTCGTCAGTGCCACACAGGCTCGTCAGTGCCACACAGGCTCGTCAGTGCCACACAGGCTCGTCAGTGCCACACAGGCTCCTCAGTGCCACACAGGCTCGTCAGTCATACAAAATACATCAGAAACAACTCAGATCTCAAATTCAAAGCCCGGACAAATGATAACCCCCAACTATTGTAGGTATAGCAAGCAGTATCACCGTCCCTTCAACTTTGAAACACTCCCAGCAGAATCTAAACACGTGCGTCCCTTCGAACAATCATGTAAGCCTTGTGCAAACAGATTGAACCGGACAACACAAGTGCGTCCCTCCGACCAAGCTAACAAGCAAGGACCGGACAACACTACCCTTGCGTCCCTTCGATTCACCAGCGCACTGGTAAAACCGGACAACACAAGTGCGTCCCTCCGACCAAGCCAACAAGCAAGGACCGGACAACACTACCCTTGCGTCCCTTCGATTCACCAGCGCACCGGTAAAACCGGACAACACAAGTGCGTCCCTCCGACCAAGCCAACAAGCAAGGACCGGACAACACTACCCTTGCGTCCCTTCGATTCACCAGCGCACTGGTAAAACCGGACAACACAAGTGCGTCCCTCCGACCAAGCTAACAAGCAAGGACCGGACAACACTACCCTTGCGTCCCTTCGATTCACCAGCGCACTGGTAAAACCGGACAACATCGTTGCTCAAGTAAAAACCATCTCTGAGATTGCGTCCTTTCGAATTACCGATATGGTAAAACCGGACAACACTCCCATTCAATTACAAACATAGTGCCTTGAGTATGCGTCCCTTCGAATTACCAAAACCCACAGGTAAAACCGGACAACATTCTCATCCAAAAAGCAGCATCACCTCTCAGAGTTTGCGTCCTTTCGAGTTACCGACGAGTAACACCGGACAACGCACTCAGATACCACCTACCGTTGTTAATGTGCAACGCCAAGTGTTATTTTTTATAACAACAGAAATAATGCGGGTAGTTAGAAAACCGGTAGTAAAATAGCCTCAATAACTTTTTAAGATGATAATAAGATCCGATAACGATTATTGTCGTATGAAATGTGGGTAGCATTCAAAAATAATGAACCAGTCTATCTCAAATCATTATTGTGTTCACGTCATGGTGACAACGATGGTAAAATAAATTTAAAATTGCAGTGTAATGTAACTGTTTAACGCTAATTCGACATTACGATAGTTTACTGTACTTCTGTGGTATTACAACAAAATAACACGCACGGGTGCCAGCCATACCACCTTTATAAGGAAAGGAAGTCGGGCGAATTGCGCAGATGTGTAACGGAAATGACTTCAACGATCCAAAGTGTTCTTAATAGTGTCACGAGTGTACAAATTAATCAGTTTGAATGCGGCGTTTTTACTACACAAGTCTACAGCAAAAACACAGTGTCGATGTTACTTAATTAATTGAAAAGTTTGATAATCACTTCGGAATCAAAACGAACACGTTAACACACCGTGTCCATATCAAAATAACATTAGTACTGGCATCATAATAAACATTGTACGACTCACCAAAGTATTAGAGTGTTCCTGACGGTGGCTGTACTATGCAGTACACAGGTTTACACGGTGCTCGGCCTGTGGTGCAGTGCAGTCTCCCGCAATACAGAATGATGCAGTGTGCAGGCGCCTTGCCCTTCAAGCATACGATTGCACTGCCGTTGGTCTGCTGAGATTGAATGGCGTTACTGGAACCGACGACTTGTACGGCGCTTTCTTCATATTCTTGCTTCTTAAACAGCTTTCAGCCTGCTTACGTGTGTTTGTGTTTCAGTGTCTTGCACTTAATAAAACAATTTTATCTCTTCCTGTGTTTTCTTTCTTCAACGATGCGTCTACCCTCATTTATGTTGAAGTTCACGATCTTCGCAGTAAATACGTCTCATTTGCTCGACCACATGTTCTCGGTATTCCCATGTGAGGCATGCTGATACAATCCCACTTCTGATGTCGGAGACACATGGGGGGGGGCAGCTGGTTGAGCGGCTGGCTGCGGCTAGATGTGTCAGGAATCTTCAGGATATGGCCAGATATCTTGGTCTCTAGTTGAGTGAGGGTCGAAGCAAAGAGAACACAAAATAGACGTAGGTAGGTTTATTTCCTTGATGGACATTAAACTCGATACATTTGATCTTCACTGACTTTAATTAACAGTAACACGTCAACTATAACGTACTAACAGTATAGCCCTACCAGTCCCACCACCAACCCATGGTTCTTCCTGCCTCGCGGCATAACAGACCGAATCTCGGGAGATGCGCGCAATACTTGCTTAGGCTCTTTCTCACGCGCACTTTCTTCACTCCCTACAAACGTAACTTGAAACAGCTCCATCTCAATGTGTTCACTGGACGGATTCTCAAATAGAAGTGTTTCTTGGATGGTTCTAAAGTAGACTGCTTCATTGGACGGATACTCAAGTAGAAGTGTTCTGCCGTCGCGCTGCAGCGACCATAAAGGCTCTGTCGAGCGCGCCAAAAGGTTGTAGAGGGCGTTGGTGTCGCCTTCCGGTGGCACAGTTGTTCCGTTGAGCTCCTATACTATTGTCAATCTCCGACATATTAAATGCTATTTACCATTTCCTCTATTTACTGAATAATTTCTGATATCTATTATCACCCTAATCCAAAGGTAATTTCTCCTAACGCGGCAACACCAACCTACAAAACTATGGTGTTGAAATTGGACAGCTAAATTAAAGTACGGTAATGCCAATGTCACCCAAAATATTTCCCCAGTCTTCAAGTTCCGTTTCATGCAAGAAATGCTACGTGACATTATACAGTATACAGAAGAGTATAACCAGCCACTATGCTTAGCGTTTATAGACTATGAGAAAGCCTTTGATTCTGTCGAAACCTGGGCCGTATTACAGTCTCTCCAGCGGTGCCAAATTGACTACCGGTACATCGAAGTGTTGAAGTGCTTGTATGAAAACGCCACCATGTTAGTCCGTCTTCTGGACCAGAACTCGAAACCCATTCAATTACAGCGAGGCGTGAGACAGGAAGATGTTATACGTCCGAAACTGTTCTTGTGTATTTCGGGCAGCAGTCTGCATTGGAAGACGTTTTCAAACTTCTAGACTGGAAAAGACTTGGCATTAAAGTCAACGGCGAATACTTCTTTCACCTTCGATTTGCCGACAATATTGTAGTCATGGCTAAGACCCTGGATGAACTGGGCACAACGCTCGATGATCTCAGTTGGTTTCTCAACAAACGGGTCTCTAAATGAAAAGTTGTAAACTCTACGCTCGAAGTTGTTGTTAATTATATTTACCTAGGACAAGTAATCCAGCTAGGTAGATCCAACTTCAAGAAAGAGGTCAATCGCCGAATCCAACTTAGCTGGGCAGCGTACGGTAAGCTACGGAGCATATTCTCGTCCCAGTAACCGCAGTGTCTAAAGTCAAAAGTCTTTGACCAGTGTGTGTTGCCAGAGATGACTTATGGAACAAAGACGTGGTCGTTTACAGTGGCCTTCATAAGAAAGCTCAAGATCACCCAAAGGGCAATAGAAAGGGTTATGCTTGGCGTATCTCTTCGAGATCGAATCTGGAATGAGGAAATCCGCAAGAGAATCAAAATCACCGACATAGCCCAGCGAATTGCGAACCTTAAGTGGCAGTGGGCGGGGCACATTGCTCGTAGAACTGATGGCCGTTGGGGCGGAAAGGTTCTAGAGTGGCGGCCGCGGACCGGAAAGCGAAGTGTTGGCAGGACTTCCACAAGGTGGACCGACGATCTGGTGAAGATCGCGGGAAGCCGATGGATGCGAGTAGCACAAAACCGGCCGTCGTGGAGAACGGGAAGGGTTATATCCAGCAGTGGACGTCTTTCGGCTGATATGATGATGAATGATGTTTTTTGTAATATAAGTATGAATAAATATTTTTCTTTTACGACTGTGACTAGTAATTTATTTGTCCGTCAAATTTACCTACCCTATTTATTTGTATTTTAGGGCTCCGTACCCAAAGGTAGGTTTGAGAACATTAAAACACGGTGGGATAGAATCTGAGTTGTAACTTTTAATTCTTGTTATGAATTTATTGAGATTTGTAAAATTTTCTTTCAAACTATCTATATACACCACGACGGATGAGTCGATAATTCTTGTCAATCGATCAAAATTTCATAATTTGTTAAATCATGCGCATTTAACATAATTCGTTCACTTCTACCTAGCAGTTAAAAATCACTTTTAAAAGACTTCCGGCCAGATATGGATTGGTAGACTTATTTATTCTATTATTTCAAAACGTTTATAATAATTTTCGTCAAGATGTCACATGACGTAGGAAAACGTATCCAGTGGCTATCTTTGGCACCGTCTATCAAGTACTTCCGGCCATTTCAGAACTGACAGACTTATGTTGACTCTCTCTACGATTAAAGAGCTAAATGATGCCAGGTATGTCATAGTGATGTCACATGACGTAAATATAGGTAACCTTGAAATTTTGACCGGAAGTGAATTTCAAGGTTACCTATTTTCTCAAACTTCCGGCCAATTTTAGGTGCGATAATATTTTGATCCTCGCTCAGCACAACTTTTCCGACCGTATGCCATGCATTTTATCGTGATGTCATATGACGTAGGCAATTTAGGAACGGGCTCAGGGATTATAGAAAAGTGACGATAGCGAGACGGGACATATAAGTTCACTAAAGTGTAGGATTAGGACTTTTATTGTTAGGGCATATGTATACATACATTTAGAAGCTTATATTTACATAACATCTGATAACTTTTTGACATAGCCCAATGGCCTCGTTTTTGCAATATTTTACATGAAAATGTTTTGGTGGGATCAATTACAACTAAAAGCTTTTGCTCGAGCCCCGCCCGCTTAATATTCATGCTAAAACATGGTAAAAATGCGTCTAGCGAAAAAAATAATAGATATTAAAACGTGTGACAAAAATAAACCAGTGGAAATATATTCTACGGGTAAAGCAAACGCATCAACGCATGTGAATAAAACAGATTGGTGAAAAATTGCATTGGTAAACATGCGTGTAGCAAAAATGACGAGTAGAAAAAAATGCGTGTGACGAAATTATCTGTTGGTAGAAATAACGTATAGAAAATAAAGAAAATGGGAAAAAACGCGAATTGAACTAAAAATATCGGAGAAAGTAAAATTTGGATAATTGATCTATACAGCAAGTAGGAAAAACTCATTGGTACATGGCGACCGCTTAGGGGTTCGAACTCGGTACCTCACAAACACGAGTCGACACAGCTAGCCACTAGACCACCAACGCTCTTTCATGGCATGGGTTTTCTATTATTTTGACGACGCGGTTAGCCTAGTTGGTAGTGAACCTGCCTACGAAGCTAGCGGTCCCGGGTTCGAATCCCAGCATGGACAAATATTTGTGTGATGAGCGCGAGTATTTGTTCCTGAGTCGGATGTTTTCTATGTATTTAAGTATGTATTTCCCTATATAAGTACGTTTATCGTTGTCTAGTACCCATAGTACAAGCCTAGAGCTTAGTTTGGGACTAGGTCAATTTGTGTGAGATTGTCCGCTGATATTTATTTATTTATTTATTATGAATACCAAAATAATAAGTACGATGATTTTTATTTGATAACAGATCAATAATTAACAACGTTTCTATATATTCTACCGATTTGACCAAATCAAAATAGGTAAGTATGTTAAAAAACATGTTCCAAAAGTGTAATTTTTAAATAGTATAATATAGCTAAAATTTGGTTGAAGAGTGTAATTAGTTCCAGAATATTTCGCTAAAAAAGCAAGATCCAACAATAGCCAGTATTTACAAAAAAACTGTAACAATAGTACATTATTGCCTAGGTCCGAAAAGTAAGGGATTGCCTGACGAGGTGGTTAGCAGGCCGAGCAATAGCAAGGCCTGCTAAAATACGAGTCAGGCAATCCCCCCGTTTCCGCCGAGGCATATATAATGCTTTTCTCAAACATGTGAGGAAATGGTACAAATATATTTGTAAAAATTAAAATTAATATTAAAAGTGATGTTAGTCATATTAGGACAATTCGTAAACCAAATTGTTATGGGTTTCCCAGGAACATTTATGTTTGTCTGTTGAATTTGAGATGTTGATATTTCAGGGTTTGTGGTAGACAAATGGACGTAACTTAGGGAAAAGGATCCAATTCAACCATTTCACACTTGTAGAATTTGACATAATATTGACAGCAATAGAATTCAAATTTAATACCGTGAAGTGCCGAGGACTTGATGATTGTAGTTTTTACACAACAACAGTAAGTTCTACGTTTTAATTTCAATAAGTTTTTTTTTTCTAACCATAGACAATTTTAAAGAAAATTAAAAAGAAGAAAACACACGCACAGTGTTACGAAAACGAGCAGTTGCCTTGGCTGTATGAGATTTATTTCTTGGTCGTTTCTATTCTGTATGCATTGGAAATCACTTTTAAAAAAATATCGCAGCGGACAAAAATGGGTTTTTATACGTTTATTTTACTCCTAGGAAGAAAATGAGGCCCTTCGCGTCTTCGTTTTTCAAAAGAAATGCCATCCTTTCTGAGCATGTTTGAGAAAAAATATATTGCATCTAAACAAAAATAATATGTTTAGAGTTCAATAAAAAAATAGAATTCAATAAAAAATGTAAGTTGAATATTACTGTGATATAATCCGTAGGCATTCTTCTAAATCCGCTGTAAAGAACTCGTTCATTTCTACCATCGTATCTGTATAAACATTACAAATACTAATTAATTAATAGTACATTATTGCCTAGGCGCGGAAAGTAAGGGATTGCCTGACGAGGTGGTTAGCAGGCCGAGCAATAGCGAGGCCTGCTAAAATACGAGTCAGGCAATCCCCCCGTTTCCGCCGAGGCATATATAATGCTTTTCTCAAACATGTGAGGAAATGATACAAATATATTTGTAAAAAGTAAAATTAATATTAAAAGTGATGTTAATCATATTAGGACAATTTATAAACGAAATTGTTATGGGTTTTCCAGGAACATTTATGTTTGTCTGTTGAATTTGAGATGTTGATATTTCAGGGCTTGTGGTAGACAAATGGACGCAACTTAGGGAAAAGGATCCAATTCAACCATTTCACACTTGTAGAATTTGACATAATATTGACAGCAATAGAATTCAAATTTAATACCGTGAAGTGCCGAGGACTTGATGTTTGTAGCTTTTACACAACAACAGTAAGTTCTACGTTTAAATTTCAATAAGTTTTTATTTTTTATTTTTTTTCTAACCATAGACGATTTTAAAGAAATTTAAAAAGAAGAAAACACACGCACTGTGCTACGAAAACGAGCAGTTGCCTTGGCTGTATGAGATTTATTTCTTGGTCCTTTCTATTCTGTATGCATTTGACAGCACTTTAAAAAAAATATCTCAGCGGACAAAAATGGGTTTTCAT
The DNA here is from genome assembly GCA_963241965.1 of Tortrix viridana. Classification (NCBI taxonomy): domain Eukaryota; kingdom Metazoa; phylum Arthropoda; class Insecta; order Lepidoptera; family Tortricidae; genus Tortrix; species Tortrix viridana. The sequence continues at coordinate 33,659,834 of OY725171.1, read as the reverse complement.
ACGTTTATTTTACTCCTAGGAAGAAAATGAGGCCCTTCGCGTCTTCGTTTTTCAAAAGAAATGCCATCCTTTCTGAGCATGTTTGAGAAAACAATCTTTTGCTGGGTAAGCACGATCAACCACCTGTATTGAGCTACTATAGAACCCTATTGCAGAAAGCCAATGATTATTTTTGGAGTACTTACTCGATTTATTTCTCGTGGCTTGACGCTGCGATTATTATTGGGTTCTATGGTGGCTCAACAATTATAGTTTTAGATCCTACATTGAATTAGGTTGATCAAGAAATTTTTCATGGTTTTTTTGTTGTTTCTTCAACGTATTGTGAATGAATGCCTAAAACTAAAAAAAACATTTAATAACCTATCCATTTTTGCACAAAATGTTAAATAGGTAAAAATTTAGTTACTCTGAAAAGTAAAGTAATTATTTTTCACCTCAGCAGCTCGAAAAAGCCTTCTTTGGCGCACAAAAACTGCGTGCAAAAGTCAACTTTAACCGCTAGCGTCGAAAGTAATGCTGGTGCTGTGCGCGGAGAGGGCACTGCGCGAAGGCCACAACTGATGTGGCACTCGTGTACTTAATTGTTTATCCAACCCCAAGTGAGCAAACCTCGCTACGGTGAGGTGAAAAATTTTCTTTGGCACGGCAGCAAAGTTATTTGGGTCTCGAGGCCTTGTATTACGCTGAGTATTCTATTTTTTAATTTTAAAATCCTGACTGCTGCTGACTCTGGAATCAATACTGGCTCTCGCGCCAAATAACAACTTTGCACCCTTGAATAACAAATTTCTAAAAAATTCTGATGGAAATAAAACACACTAAAAATCTTTTGCCTTGCTCTGAACAGCATAACACATTGTATCTTTACCCGACTGAGCGAAGCCTAAGGAAGGGTAATGATGATATTAACAGTATATGTATGTATGTATGTGACCAAAAATCGGATGTTTCACTCGAGCTCCTAAACTATTGGGCCGATTTTAATAAACGGGATGACATATTATCATTCGTCAAAAACGTGCAAGTGTCATACATAGGCTATTGGTTCTAAACGGCGATGTGATAATATTGATAAAGTATAAGTGTATAGAAAAAAAAAAGCCGTGGTAGCCTAATGATTTCACCTGCCGACTCTTAAGTAGAGGGTCGTGGGTTCGAACCCGGGCTCGCACCTCTAAATTTTTCGGAATTTATGTGCATAATCTAATTTGTAATTTACCATGAGCTTTTCGGTGAAGGAAAACATCGTGAGGAAACCTGCACACACCTGCAAAGCAATTTGACGGTGTGTGCGAAGTTCCCAATCAGCACTGGGCCCGCGTGGGAACTATAGCCCAAACCCTATCATTGTGAGTGGAGGCCTGTACCCAGCAGTGGGGCGTATAATAGGCTGGATTATTAAGTGTATTGATATAGTACTTGATGTACAGGGTGTCCAATAAGTTTTACGTCACATTGACACCGGAGGTGGATTAGCCTAAGATATGCCTAAGATACACCGAACTAGCCTAATATGAACTCAGTAAAAGTCGCATGGTTTTTGAGATATACCAGTTTAAGGCAGGGCTTGATTTAACGTTAAAAATTTGTTAACGTTAACTGTCGATCAGCGGGTAAAATATATTGTTAAACATTTGTTAATATATTTTATTGTTATTTTTACGAGGTAAACCTACGAGAGGTAGGTTTTTTTTGAGGTAACGTTAAAAGCAAAGTATTGTTAATATTAACTTTATTTTACGAACGTGATCCGCGTCCGTCATCCGCTTGTTTTAACGTTATTTTCAACGGGTATTTAACTTTAATTTAACGTAACGTATTAACGTAAGTTAACATTATAATAAAAATACTGTACCAACTTACGTTAAAATTTAAACCGTTACCAAAGTATTTTTTATGAAATTACCGTTAAGTAACGTTATTTATTATGTTATCTAGTAATGTTATTAAGCCCTGGTTTAAAGTTTTAGTTTTTTGCCAGTTTAAACTTTAAAATGGAAATATCTTGAAAACCATGCGACTTTTAGCTGGTTCGGTGTGGCGATAATTCGTAACGCGTTTCCACCCAAAAAAAATAAAAAAATGGCTGGTTCGGTCCGTCTTAGGCTGGTCTACCTCTAGTGTCGATGCGACGTACGACTTATGTGACATCATTTATATGTGTTGATACAACTTAGGAAGCTTTCTTTCAAAACAATTTTTGTTCTTTGTGTTTACTCGACATTATTCATGGCAAGTTCAAGACATTTATCTGGCAGTCAGAGACGTCAATTAATTTTCAAGTTTGATTAAAGTTGCTGCTCTGTAACTTTCTTTGCTACAGCAATAAGAACACAACTCGTCACTTTGACGAGCATTCAATTTAATTGACGTCTCTGACGTCTATTACAATGCAAATAATTGCATGTGAATTCGCCGCTAGAGGCGCTAGTCTAGCGTGAGTTCTCCGAAATGTCAAATTTCACTGTTTGTGGGTGGGTTACGCGGGTTTATTCGTAATTAGAATAATGTTGTGAATATTTTTCATTACCTGAGATTAGTTATGGCAAAAATGAGTTACTGGTCAATTAATGTCAGTGCTTTAAAAGCGGAGCTAAAAAGAGGTGCAAAATTAAGCGGGCTGAATATATTATATAGCCGATAGCCCTCATTGCATTAAAATATAATAAAATATTAAATTGTAAAGGGTTGGTCATTGTTTAGGAGAACTTATCGATACCTATTACTACATCGATATTTAGAAGCACTGGCCCGCTACTTTAAAATAACCCTTCTATAGGATATTGTTGTACCAAATAAGATGTTTTTAAGATTTTTCTGTTACTTATTAATTACTAAAAATAAGTGCTACGTGTATTATAACTACTTACTTTATCCCTAGATTTTTAGTATTGCCATACACGCCCTCTCCGTTTTCGTTTTCTCTGTGTGGAAACTTGACTGCAGACTTGAGCATTCCAAGTGAAGGCCTTATAAGCGTGTGGCCTGGCAAGATGGGCTCAGCAGCGGGTAGATGGGCCATCCGCGAGGGCACGCCCAGAACCGTTCCTCCTTCATATCGGTTAAACACGAAAACTCGTCTCTGTTTAGTTAAATCAAAAGTTTGTTGTACGTATATTGAGGTTTACCTTTTTAGGGTTCAGCACCCAAAGGGTGCCAAACGGGACCCTATTACGCCTACGCTGTCTGTCCGTCCGTCCGTTAGTAACTGTAATAACGGTTCAAAAGATATAGCTCTTGACTATATCTATTGATAGTCAAATGTTTTTTGAAATAATAATGTGTTACAGTATAGCAGCGGATTTTTTATTAAATAAAAATACTAAAAGGGAGAAGAGGGTTCAAGGCCGCAAGGGTACGTTAATTTTATTTTTGTACCTTTCGAGGAGAAAAGCGAGGCTCAATATATAAAAATGAAATTAATAGCAGGCAACATAACAGTGTTACGGTTTTTTTAAATACATCAATTATAAAACGCATTCTCCGCCAGTTAATTCCTTTTGGTAGGTAGTTTTTTATTTAATAAAATATTTAATGTTTTGTAGGGTTCCGTACCCGAAGTGTCCGGAGCCCTATACCTATTGCTGTCACTCACGTGTCCGTCTGTCCGTCGTTTGTCACACAGGTTTTACAGCTAAACAATTGGAGCTAGTCTTCAAATTTTCACAGTATAGGTATAAGCCTCTTCTTGACCCAGAGCTACTTATACGAGTATCAATTATTGTTAAAAAGTATTTTTAAATGTTTTTAAAGTAGAGTCCCACACAGCTTAAGGGGGGCGCAAAAAAATAATTACCTAGTTCATCGAGTAGGGTATCGTTGTTTCGAACTCGCTTAGTAAATAAATACTGCATTTTCGTCTTAAAAAAAAGGAATGAGAAGCCACCAAAGTCAGCTATTTTTATAAAATTTTGTGCCGAAGAATTTTTTAACTTCCCATTGGACCTAAACTTCAAATTTGGTGATAATGTTTATTGTTACGTATATTTTACTAACAAATACCAATATCTTTAATTTGGTACAGAACGCTAAATGTGCGAAACACGCACTTGGCTGACTTTATTGGTACCTATAGCGGTGTAACTTAAATTTATGAAGATTATTATACATTTTAAGTAAAACTAATTCTTTGATTTTATTTTTAAAGAAGAAGAAGAAAACCATTTATTCGTGACATATAAAAATACAAAAAAGAAGACATGAAACAAAAAGTAGTAAAGGTCTTATGTCACGAAATGGTTCCAGTTCAGCATAATGCTGGCATAGAAGCCAGCGTTGGTCTTCCACTGGGACCATCAAGTGAAGCTAGAGCAGGTTACATTTGGGCACCTGCCCAAAATGTAACCTGCTCTAGCTCTTGCCTAAACACTTATATGTAACCTTACATATAAGTGTTTAGGCAAGAGCAGGTTACACTTTGGGCAGTTTACATAACAAGTGTTAAGGCAACTTATTGTAGCAAGAGATGAGAAAAATAAAAATAATATGACAAATTTAATGTAGGTACCTATGATAGCAAGTAATAAAAGACAATTATGAGGATTAATTAATAAAAAAAGGACATATGTCCAGAACAAATTATATACAGCTTGAGTCGTGGCTTAAATTTTCTTGTTTTTGTTGATGCTCATATATTATGTATTTTTAACTTAATTCTAAAACCTTGAGTACTGTGCAGGTTCCTTATTGGCGGTGGTATATTATTCCAACATTTTGTTGCTGCATATCGAAAACTTCCTCTGAAGGCAGCTGAAGCATGTCGGGGTGTTAGTAGCTGCAGACCGCACTGCCGGGTTCCGCGTAACCTTTGACTCGACACCCATGACAACTTCTCAAAAAGATACATAGGGGCTTTATGTTTTAGGATTCCGAAAAGTAAACAGGCCAAATGAAGCTTGCGGCGGTGTTGCATTTTAAGAATGGTGTGTTTATTTAAAAAGGGAGTGACATGGGCTCTTAACGGAATGCTGAAACAGAAGCGAGCACAGGCATTTTGAACACGTTGGATGAGTCGTTTTGTTTTTGCTAAGAGACGAGGACCAAACACCGCATCCTTGTAATTTAATTTAGATAAAATAAGGGACTCTACCAATTGAGTGCGCAATTTTTCGTTTATAAATGGCCTTATCTTGTATAACACTTTGAGTTTGTAAAAGCAGTTTCTGACTGAGTTTGCAATGTGTTTCTCGTAACGTAATTCGCAGTCCATTATAAGGCCTAGGTTGCGTGCTTCGTACACGCGCTCTATGGGTTCACCCATCAGCGTAACGTCGACCGTGGGGTTGAGACTAGCCAGCTGTTGTTTACTGCCAAAGATGAGATATTTAGTTTTTAGTGGGTTTAGTAATAAACAGTTTTTTGCGGCCCAAGTAGCTATTCTCGAGAGATCCATGTTAAGCTTTTCTATTGCAATATCATTGTCGGTTGGCTTGCATGAGATGTACACTTGTATATCATCTGCGTAAATATGGAACTTGCAATGTGTGATATGTGTCTTAATGTCAGCGGAATATAAAATAAATAAGATCGGGCCGAGGATTGACCCCTGCGGTACTCCTCTAGTGAGGGCCACCTTTTCCGATAGTCTTGACGAACCATAATTAAGATTAAGTTTGACATATTGATATCGTTTATGTAGGTAACTATCAAACCATTTTACCGTCATATTATCGAAGCTATAGTAACTAATTTTGGACAATAACAAACTAATGTTCAAGCAATCAAATTCCCTGGAAAAGTCAAGTAGGAGCAATAATGTACACATTCCTTTGTCTTGGGCACATAAAATATTGTCCGTGACGTCAAGTAAGGCAGACACTGTACTCCGACCTTTCCTAAACCCTGATTGTAGATCTGGCAAAATGTTATTATTTTCAAGATAGTCAGTTAATTGTAGGCACACGGCTTTTTCCATAATTTTAGACAAACATGGTAATATGCTGATTGGTGTAAGGTCTTTGAGTTCTGACGGGTTAAGGTTTTTAGGTAGGGGGCGTACAATAGCTAGTTTCGAGGGATCAGGAAAAGTAGATGTTGAAATTGAGGTATTAATTAAATCTCTGATTACTTCTATGGTATATGGAAATGTCATTATAAGCATGTTCAAATTAATGCCATCACAGCCTTCAGCGTTTGATTTTAAAGTTCTAATAATTTTAATAAGTTTGTCCGAACTTATTGAATCTAAATAGTAAGTAAGTAAGTAAGTAAGTAATGCTTTATTGACAAGAAAATACAATTCTCTTAAAAGTATTATCCGGCGGACCCCAAACTAGGCTGAGCCTGTATCTTGGGCATCCTCGAGTGGAGTTATACATACATGATCAAATAAACTATATAACCTTATAGGACCTTAACACATGGAAGTTAAAAGCTAATCGTCACAGTACTACGCGCACACAAGTACCTATAGTTATGTACAATTACACGTAAGAAAAAACAAATAAAATATGTGAATGGAAGCATGCAGTGCGCGCGCGCGTGTTTGAGTGTGTGTGTGTGTGTGTGTGTGTGTGTAATGTGTAGTGTGTATGTGTGTGTGTGTATCTGGGTGTGTTTGTTGTAATAAATCTAAACCAAAAGCTTTTCCGTGTCTTCATAAGATTGCGTTTTGAGCCAACATTTGAGATTTTTTTTTAGTTTAAATATAGTCAAATTTTGTATCTCACAGACCTTATTGACAGCATTATACACCAGGGTGTGCGAGAAAGCGGGAGAGCGACGGGCAAAAAAGGATTTTACAGTCGGTAGCAGAATATTCTTTCGCCGTCTTCTATTTAATTGTGCGTGACTCGGAATCGAATGTGTCCTGCGATGTGTGCGTATCACTGCTTACATTATGAAAAGCTGTCTCACTCTCAGTAGGCCCGCCTCTTTGTACAGCAAGTCGGTTGGGTGGCGAAAAGGTTTTTTTAACATAACCTTGATCACAGCACGTTGTGCTCGTTCCACTTCTAACATTGCACTCTTTCCGCCACTGCCCCATACTGCTGCACAGTATTGCAAGATGGAGACACATAAACCGTCATACACACGCAAAAGCACATCCGGCGGGGAGCAGTCTCGTAATCTTTTAAATACATAAATGAGCTTCCTGACCCTTTTAGAGAGTGTTGCGATGTGTTGCTTAAACGTCAGGTGCTGATCTATGACGAGACCCAGGTACTTAACCGAGTCGCTTCTTGTAATTTTATCGCACGAACAGGGCTGGGTAGAGTTCCTTGGCAAGACTGAGTTACTTAAATGGCATCGGTGAATTTGAAGTTTCACAGAACAGGGGGGAGAACCAGTTGATGTTTTAGAGAACGCTATGTAATTAGTCTTCTCAACATTAAGAGTGAGCAGGTTACTATCGAGCCAGACAGCGATTTGCGAGAGACCATTTTCAGCTGTAATGAATACTTCCTCCCAAGACTCGCCGCGGAAAAGAACTGCGGTATCGTCCGCATAACATATAATATCAGTGTTAGTGAGGTTTTGCTTAAGGATATCATTCATCTAGATCGTGAAAAGCTTCGGCCCGATAATGCTCCCTTGAGGGACCCCAAAATTTGTGTAACATTGATTGCTTAGATTATTTTCAACTCTAACGACTTGACTGCGGTCAGTTAAGTAACTAAGAAACCACTCCAGTCACTCCAGTCCACTGCGGTCAGTTAAATGAAAAACTGAGTCACTAAACCTATGAAACTCAAAGTAAGTCAGCTGTGAAATACGGATATCTGAAGTGCCCGGCAAGTTCAGAAAGTGGCTGTTTATTGTATTTGGATCACTAAAGCTAATGGGTAATTCGGTATAATTTTTAGGTAATATCAAGGACCATATATAATAGGACTGACAATCTTCATACTACGCACCGTACTCTGTTAGTTAGTATCTTTCTACGTGGCTAGATGCCGCTAAGAGTACCAATTCATTCAAAAGTCGTAATTTTACAATTTCTATGTGACGCGCAAGCGTGAAGTAACAGCCATCGAGCGTTCAACGACATTCCAATTGATACAGTAAAAAGTGAATAGATGGCGTTAGGTGCGAGGATGTTTCATTACTACGTTCCGTCCGTTCCGGCTCACTTCACTATTTTTAAACTATTATTTGTACTTACATAATAATTACTTACAAATGAAATATATTTCAAAGTTTGTTTACCTTATTATTTATAATTTAATTTCGGAACCCAAATAATGTCCGCAATTATATTTTAGTTTAAAAAGATTAAAATAAAGTTTAGATTCTGCGCGAACTGAAATGAAAATTGAAACGCCAAACCTTAAAAAGTTATAAAAGAGAAGCAGTGATGTCACTTTAGGATATTTTCTCAAGATTTAGGGTAAAAACACTAAAAACAGAACTCAATGTAAGGTAATTTTTTCGTTGAATCGTATTTTGTTTTATCGTCATAACATTTATTTATTTAATTAACATAACACTTAGGTTGGTACCTAAGACAATATACTCCTCCCTAATGGCAATATGCATTTTGATGTCATCAGTGGTAATAATATTAAAGGCTTATAAAATTACAATTTATTATTAATAGCTTAGACGTACCCACGTACTTAAGATATTCACTATCCCAATCTCTATCCATTTAAATAAAACTGGTCGAACTATGTCGAAATTGTCGAAAAATACTGAGTAAACTGATATGTACACCTGTTTTAGTGTTCCTTAACGAAAGTGAGAAAACAGGGTCATTGTGCAAAATGTTTATTTTAAACCATAGTTGAAATTTGGGTTTATTTTTCAATAACGCTACAAAAGTGGGATAAAATTTGACAAAGGCTAGGGTAAAGTGAAAAATAGACCTGGCAACACTGCTGCATTGCTTTTAAGGCGCGTCACACACGGAGCTATAATATACATTAATATACCAAAATATATATTATATTATAGCTAAGCACCACACACGACAAAGATACCAAAATATATTCATTTGACTCGTCGCTATCCTAGCGAGCGCACGATTTCAACATGTACAGGATGTTCTAAAAGTGAAATATGGATTTAATATTAAATTATTCAATAATGGGTATTGCTATTCAGATAATATTATATGGTTTCCATAGCAGTGTGTGGGTGTACTGCACACTATTTGAACGAACGATATACGTGTAAACTCTATATATACATAATAGCGACACTGAAGGGACTGCGCATTTTATGGCGTTATTGAGAGTTGCCGTTGAATGGAGAGAAGAAAAATCAATATTATTTTAGCATTATAGTATGAATTTTATTTATAATTCTATATATTATATAAAAGGCAATGTCCGGTTGACTGACTGACTCATCAACGCCCAGCCCAAACCGCTAAAGATAGAACTTTGAAATTTTGAGGGGGGTTGAGTTTGCGTTGTAGGCGTCGTTTAAGAAAGGATTTTTCGAAATTCAACCCCCAAGTGGTAAAAATTGGGGGTGGAAGTTTGTATGGAAGTCATTCATTTTTGAAGTCAAGACCTGAAAATTGGTACATAGGCTATTATTTACAAATTAAAAAATAGTACTTTCGGCGATTTTGGATAAACTACCTCTAAGGGGTGGAAATGGGGGGTTAAAGTTTGTATGGGAGTTTGGTCGTTTTTCAAGTTAGAAACGTGGAAATTTGAATATAGGCTACTGATAATAAATAAAAAAAACTACTTCCGGTGATTTTGGATAAACTACCCCTAAGAGGTGGAAATGGGGGGTTAAAGTTAGTATGGGAAATTGGTGGTTTTTCAAGTTATAAACGTGGAAATTGGTATAAGAATACCGTTAACAAATAAAAAATACTATTTTAGGCGATTTTGGATAAACTACCCTAAGGGGTAGAAATGGGGGTTAAAGTTTTTATGGGAGTTTGGTCGTCTTTCAAGTTAGAAACGTGGAAATTGGTATATAGGCTACTGATAACAAATAAAAAATACAACTTTTGGTGATTTTGAATAAACTACCCCTAAGGGGTGGAAATGAGGTGTAAAAGTTTGTATGGGAAATTGGTGGTTTTTCAAGTTATAAACGTGGAAATTGGTATAAGGCTACCGTTAACAAATAAAAAATCCTACTTTCGGTGATTTTGGATAAACTACCCCTAAGGGGATGAAATGGGGGCGGTAATCTGTATGGGAGTTTGTTCAATTTTAAAGTTAGAAACGTGGAAATTGGTATATAGGCTAATGTTAACAAATAAAAGCATAAAATTTTTGGCAATTTTGGAAAAACTACCCGTAAGTTGGTGAAATGAGGGGTGGAAATTTGTATCAGAGTTCGGTCAATTTTGAAGTCAGAAACGTGAAAATTGGTATATAGGCTACTGTTAAAGGCTAAGGGATGAAATGAGGGTGGTAATTTGTACGGGGGACCAAACTGGTCAGTTTTAAAGTTAGAAACGTATAAAATGTGTATTTAGGGTACTGTCAATAAATAAAAAATGCTTTCAGTGATTTAAGATATACTACCCCTAAGGGGTTGAAATGGTGGTTAAAAATTTGTATTGGAGTATGGTCATTTTTGAAGTTCGAAATGTGGGAATTGGTATATAGGCTACTGTTAACAAATAAAAAAAATATTTCGGCGAATTTGGATAAACTACCCCTAAGGGGATGAAATGGGGGGCTTAAGTTAGTACGCATACTTACGCAATCGGTCGAATAACTAATAAGTTCAAGATGGCGGGTACTTTTTTTCATTCTGTCAACGGATTCGTTGTTGGAGACCACACAAATCCCCAGATATCGATTTTGGAAGAAATCTGTCAAATAACTAAAAAGTTCAAGATGGCAGCTACTTTTTCTCATTCTGTCACCGGATTCGTTGTTGGAGACCACACAGATCCCCAGATATTGATTTTAGAAGCAATCGAACAAAAAACTAAAAAGTTAAAGATGGTGGATTCTTTTTCTCATACTGTCAACGGATTCGTTGTCGGAGACCACTCAAATCCCCTGATATAAATTTTGGAAACAATCGGCCGAATAACTAAAATGTTCAAGATGGCGGATTCTTTTTCTTATTCTGTCAACGGATTCGTTGTTGGAGACCACTCAAATCCCCAGATATCAATTTTGAAAACAATCGGTTGAATAACTAAACAGTTCAAGATGGCGGCTACTTTTTCTCACTCTGTCAACGGATTCGTTGTTGGAGACCACACAAATCCCTAGATATCGATTTTGGAAGCAATCGGTCGAATAACTAAAAAGTTCAAGATGGCGGCTGATGTATTAGATAATTTTCACAGAAGATGATTTTTAAATAACGCTTTATAATTAACAAAAAAATAAAACCGTCTTCAAAAACCCACTAAAAAGGGTGAAATAAAGACCGGCCTCCTAGGAGTTCTAGGAATTGCCTATTTAGTGTTTGATAGGTACATGAAATATATATGACACAATGATTCTTGCCACCGACTTCGATATATTTGGTCCTGGCTCGAGCCCTGGTTAAAATATGTATTTGGTCCTGGTAGGTTTACGTACCTACTGACCTACGTAAAATTACAGCTTTCTAGTACTAACAGCCTCTAAGCTAGGCAGCGGACGGACGGACATGGCGAAACTAGGTAAGTATAAGGGTTTCTTGTAGGACTACGGAACCCTAAAAATAAAAACATTTTAATCTGACCCATATTTGCGGCAGCGGGAAACGGTAGTTGGTACATAATTATTCTAATCCGTTTTCATTTATTAGGTATACTATTACCTACATCCTTGATGATTACATCCATATTTTATGAAAAACAAACTTCTTACATACAAAACTTTTCTAACAGCACCAAATTACGTTAGTGACTGTTTAGTTCGTGGAAAATCTCGAATTTGTCAATATATGCGTAATTTTATCTACATTTTACCAGTGCACCAACGCCATCTAGTTATTTTATGCAGCAAAAATTGGCAAACCAGCGAGCAACCTTGAGCAATCAATGATTCCAGAGGTAGTGCCATCTATTAAATACGACCTGTTTCACGCTGTTGACGAGTAAAAAATATAATATTTAAAAGTAGTGTATAGAAGTGATATTATGGTGTTAAAATAAAGCACTTAGACGTTTGTTCTTAAAAAATAAAAAAATCACGAGAAAATAATTGTGAAAATAACATTTTTGCCACTTCCAGGCTACAAAGCAGCGCCATCTAGTTTTAATACCGAATTTTGAGCTATTTCAGAGTTACGTTTTTTTGTATGTGATTGTCAGTCCTATTATATATGGTCCTTGGTAATATGGTAAATTTAAGATTATTCCATATTATTATTATTATTCCATTATTCCATTCCATTATTCCATTATTCCATTATTTAAAATAGGCAGATTTTTCATTGAAAAGTGCTTGATTGACAACAGATTTAAGGTCCTTATAATACTTTTTTTTACTGTCAGACTCACATTTATGGTAATCCTTCGCAGCATTATCACCCAATCGCATCATTGTCTTTACCGTGTCCGTTATCCAGGGGTAAGAGCGGACTTTAACTATAGTTGACTTTATAGGCGCATGTAAGTCAAATAAAGTGATTATATGTTGGTTCAGAGTGTTGACAATATGATTCACGTCTCCCGAGTTGGACATCAAGTCCCATCTCACACTTCGCAAAGCCATTGTAAAGTTATTAAGGTTAATATTTTTAATTGGCCTGAAGGTTATGGAATAGGGCTTCGGTTTGTCACGTTTAACTTTAAACTCACAAACTACTAGGCAGTGGCCATAAAGAGTGCCTACATGCTCTACTGCGATGGTAGTTGCGCGCATGTCAGTACAAACTACGTCAAGCAGCGTCTGGCTCGTCTCTGTAAAGTGCGTGGGTTTAGTTACTAGCTGTGATAAACTGAAGTTAAATTTGGTTATTTTTATGTCAGTGCCGTTTAGCAAATTTATATTAAAATCACCTAAAAGTATCAATCGGTCATAAGTGGGAATAGAACTAATTGAATCAGATATGGCGTCAAAAAATTGATCAACATCCATCCAAGGTGGTCGATATGCCGTTCCGATTACCAGCTTCTTTCCGTTAAGAGTCAACGTGATCCACATTTGCTCAACCGACTTGTGCAGTGGATCTACTGGATGGGGCCAGGTGCGCGCGCTGATGTTTAGTTTAATGTAGAAACCTACGCCTCCGCCACGCGAACGTGTACCCTGCGGTCTTGGTATGTGGCGTAATCTATACCCTGGTAGTACTGGCGCCCGCCCCTCCTCTCCCGCTCTTAACAAGGTTTCGTTGATCTCTAACACATCGACATCACACTGAATAGAGGCTGCTATAAAATTATCATGATTTGTGCCAAGGGACCCTGCATTGAACAAACCTATCCTTAACTGTTTGTTAACCATTGGAAATGTATGAAAAGCGATAGTTTATACACGGTGCACACAGATATAAAATGAAGTCCAGAGGCATAAAATAAACAGAAACAGAAATAAGACGTGTTCGATACAGTTTGCTAATTAAAGTGAAACTGTACACGTATTTATCGTCATTATGAAAAATATTTATAGATTTACCCTGCTGCAGTTTGAAAGTAAAAATTAATACGTTGCCATAACACATAAAATATTTACAGTATAAAAATGAAATAAAAAACTGAGACAACTTCTCAAACAGAGATATCACTAAAAACACGCTTGATATCAGCGTCAGTGCGTATGCAGAACGCTTGTTTCCCGTCGCTTTGTCGGGCGTAGACGCGACCTCTTTTGATCCACACGAACCTCCACTGTCGCTTACGACACTCTTCCCGTACTTGGTGAAACAACTGGCGATTCGCCCGTGTGAGCCGCTCGTTAATGAACACACGGCGTGGCGGGCCAGCCAGGCTGACGTCGGCAGAGGTGAAATTACGGCGCACCCGCGCGGCATGTAGCATCTCGTCCCGCAGTTGTCGACGAGCCAACCTTACGACGACGCGACGCGGACGCCGCCCGGCGCCACCGTCGGCGACGTTCGTAACGCTAACTCCGCCTGACTCGTACGCTCCGACTCGTTTAGCGAACACGACATCGCGAGGCTCTAGAGCGACTCCTAGCTTGGCGGCGAGGACGGTAACCGTGTGAACCACATTTTCCCCTTTCTCTTCTGGTAGATGGCCAATGTCAAGATCGGAGAGCAGTGCGTCTTGGTCGCGGTCGTTCAGCTCTAGCTGGAGGTGAGCTACCGTCTGCTGTATTGCCTCCACCTCGTTACTTCGGGGAGTCGGTTCCGCTTCCCGCCTCTCGACCGCCTCCAGTCTTCTCTCGAACTCATCCATCCGCTCGGTCATATTATGCAGGGAAGCCCGAATCTCCGAGCGAAACACTCGCTGTTCAGCCATACATTCCGCAAGTTCACGGCGCAGCGCGCTGACCTCCGTTTCCTTGCCTGGGGTCGTAGGGTCAGTTGCCGCCATAGCATGGGGTTCACTGCGATTTATTATTGGAGTACTGCTGTTGTTGATTTTTCGCTGCTTCTGTTTGCATTGGGGGCAAACCCAATCTTTAGGAATAGCGACTCCATTAGATAAAGCTACGCAGCCCCGGTGGTATATACACCGGCAAGAAGCGCAAGTGGCGGCACCTGTCGCGGCCAGAAACTTTCCGCAAGCCGCGCATTTACCCATTTCTGTAATAGGTATACGTATATATTGGGGTTCAAGTAGTTTTGACTTTGACCACGAGATTGCGCTAGAGTGACTGATTCGCCCGTAGATTATTTGTTATTTATTAATTAAATAATGATTTGTGTTTATTCTATTTATCACTCTACATTACGTATTTTTGCCATATTACAAAGGCCAGAACACAAAAAGAGCGCGCGCGGTGCTTTACTTCAGTCGTGCTTTACTTCATGCGTCAAAGCTAACACCCGCGCGTCGACAATTCTTGGAAACGCACTTGTATGAAGAGTTTTATTTACAATAGTTTTTTGAACACTGTACTTCACTGGTGGATTCTATAAAAAATATGTTAACACTATTCTGTTCTTGGTATTTTTAGGAAAGTAATGGTATATATCACAACACGTATTCAGTCAGAAATCCTACCCAAACTATTTAATAAACGCGGGACTGCGACAGAGCGATCCTACCGCGGCCAAGGTGAAAGCGGCACTTTTTCGTACAGTCAAGTACGTAATATAAAAGCCGGTCAAGTGCGAGTCGGACTCGCGCAGCGAGGGTTCCGTACAAACTTGTAGGTAATACCTACAAGTTTGTACCTACGGATCACCGTGATTTTTCCCTCTTTTTTCGAGTTTTCCCTTGGAGCTATGAAAAAATAACTTCTAAGCTAACGCAATCAAAAGATACGGCCGTTTATGCCGCATATTGAAGGTAATCGCAAGGGAATCTCAAGGGAATCAAAACCTTTAGGGTACTTCCCGTTGACTTCCCGTACATCCAAAAACTGACCGTGAATGTGAAATCTTAAGTTGAAATTATACGAACTCAAGGTCAGCTTCTGGATGTACGTCAGTTAACTGATCAGTTTAACTGACCGTGAATGTCCACCTTAACGCGCGCGCGAGTAGGCACATTTTAACGCGTAGCTCGCGAGCAACAGTTGTGGCGGGGGAAAAAAGTACGTAAATGACGATGACGGCCTAGAATTATAGTACCTACTCGGTCATTCTCTGAGCGTTTCAACCGCCCGTCGTCCTTCTAATTAACGCGTCACCTATAATCGTTCAATATATAAAAACTTGATATATAAACAAATGCTAAACCATAGATAATACAGGCCTGTGCTGGGTATAAGCTTTAAAATTGATGATAGTAGTCCATGTAGCTAATAATTAGGTGACGCGTTAATTAGAATTACGACGGGCGGTTGAAACGCATGGAGAGTGACCGTCCGAAAGCTTAATCCGAAGTAGTTATTTCCAATTGTAGCTTTTTACGTTACAGATTTTTTTTACCCGACTGCCAAGGGGTATGGTTTTTGCGGGTATGTACCTACCTATGTATGTAATATTTTTTATTAACTCGTATAATATAAACGGTTAGACGTATTTCTAAAATTAAAGTATCTTTGGATTTGTCTCGGCAACCCAACCTTCCTAAAAATTTGAAATCTCAAGCTTTCGAGCTGAGACGACACTCTTTGTCAAATTCTCTAGGACAATATTCTTAATTCTAATTCAAGCTCTAGTTTTGCCAGGCTTTTAGATGTTGCGAAAAAGAAGCTGAAACGTTCCTAGAGCCTGACACTACGATTAGCTGCTAGTTTAACACGGATACCGGTCTGCGCTCCATACAAGTGCCCCTGTGCCATCTTGCCAGTTCAGCGCGGGCCGCTTCTCCCGTCATGCTGCGCTAAACAATATTATATGTCGTACTCTTGCCTCCGTCAACGCTCCGGCAATCCTCGAGCCCAATGGAATTTCAATAGACGACGGCAAGAGGTCGGACGGCATGACGTTGATTCTATGGAAGATGGGACGGGTGCTTGTTTGGGATGCCACCTGCGTGGACACTTTTGCACCGTCACACCTTCCTGGAACCACAAAAAGTACTGGAGCGGCAGTCGAGGTGGCCGAAAATAAGAAAAAAATAAAATATCAGGGTCTTCGCATTGAATATCATTTTGTTGCTGTCGAGAGTCCGTGGGGTCTAAGTGTTCAGAAGCTTTTTATGGAGCTATCAAAACGCTTGGTCTAGGAACCTGGTGACGAACAACCAACATCTTTAGCACTATGCTACGGGAGCCATAACTAGATTTAAGATAGATTAAATTTAGTTATGTTCAAGTTATATTGTTACGGATGGCGAGCCCTCTTTAGCATAAGTACTTTATTTGTATATACGTGTTAGTTTTGTAGTAATTTTCCTATGTAAACAAACCTTGTGCGATTAAGTCGCAAAAGGCTACGTGCGTTCGATCACAGAATGGTTTTATCAGTTGCGCAGTTGTGTCCCCGTCAATCCCAATAGGACGCTTGCGACGCGCACGTAACGAAGAACACCAACGATTACCCGCTACCGGACATAAGTCTCTCTTTAGAGAGACTTATACGAGCAACGGGGTGCGTGTTACTCTTAATAGAGAGGTGCCGCAAAGAAGACAGTATTATGAAACCGCAGCACCTAGAACGAGCGGAGCTTCTATGGCAAAAGAAGAGCCAGAACGATGACTTTGCCGAAGAAATAAAAGTGTTAGAACACGGGGGGAGATTGTCAAAGAAGAGTAAGTTATTTACTTTGGACCCCGTGCCCGAAGATGGACTTCTGAAGATGCACGGACGCATTAGCGCCGCTCCAATGCAATTAAACAAGAAACCAGTGATCTTAAACGTCAGACACCCATTTGGGCGCTTGATGATACTACAGGCGCACTGCGACGCAAACCATTCATCACATGAACGATCTACGCCAGCAGTATTGGATCCTGCATCTGCGGCCCACCGTGCGCGCGGTCGCGCACAATTGCCGCGCGTGTTTAGTTCGCCGAGCGCGCCCTCACGCGCCGGCCATGGGCGACCTCCCACTCGCACGCATCGAACCTCATCGAAGAGCTTTCACTAACTGCGGTGTCGATTATTTTGGCCCGCTGACGGTGACGATCGGCCGCCGCTACGAGAAGCGCTGGGTGGCATTGTTCACGCGCCATGCACCTGGAATTAGCGGCGAGCCTCACCACGGACTCTGCCATCATCGCGCTTAGGCGCATGGCAGCGCGCCGCGGATGGTCTCGTGTCATATACAGTGACAACGGGACCAATTTCCGCGGCGCAGACGTCGAGCTACGGGCAGCCTACCAAGAATGGCTGCCGGCACTGCGCGACTACGCGCTACAGCACCATACTGAATGGCGTTTCATTCCGCCTGGCGCTACAAATCAAGGTAGAGCGTGGGAGCGACTAGTGCGGTCCGTCAAGACCGCGCTCACCATCACATTGAACACGAAGGCGCAAAAGGAAGAGGTGCTTTTGACCCTGCTCGCCGAGGCTGAGCACACCATAAACGCCCGGCCTCTGACACACGTCTCCACCGATCCCCGAGACGACGAAGCCCTAACTCCCAACCATTTTTTGCTGGGGAGTTCATCGGACCACCACCACGTCGATCCCCAAGTGGGGGCGAGCGCCCACTTCAAGACGGTGATTTGATCATCGTCGTCGACCCCACACTCTCGCAACGTGTGGACCCGCGGCGTCGTGATTCAGACCTATCCCGGCGCAGATGGCGGCATAAGAAGCGCTAACATTCGAATCAAAGAAGGAGTGTTCCGGCGCCCCACTTCGAAGCTCGCCGTCCGCCCGGTGGCACCAGAAGGCTGCGACTAGCTGTCTACGCCAGGGGGATGATGTTACGGACGGCGAGCCCTCTTTAGCATAAGTACTTTATTTGTATATACGTGTTAGTTTTGTAGTAATTTTCCTATGTAAACAAACCTTGTGCGATTAAGTCGCAAAAGGCTACGTGCGTTCGATCACAGAATGGGTTTTATCAGTTGCACAGTTGTGTCCCCGTCAATCCCAATAGGACGCTTGCGAGCGACTATAAAAGGGCTGCATAGTGAGTTAGCCGTCAATACTGGCTTGAATGCAGTACTAGCTACTTCTCCTCTGAACCTCAAGAACCTTAAGAACGAACCGAACCTTAGAACTTCAGTATTTTTATAACCTTTCGTTTCTAATTTGTGAACCTCGAACAAAGTATTACAGTCCACCTTTAAATTCAAGAACCTTTTATTTTGAGCCTGAGCCGTTGAAGAGAATGTGTCAGTCCATTCTCAACATATATTTAGGGGTCGGATATTTGCGGGCTACGTTTGACAGCTTGTAGGGAGAGATCACTGCTTTTTATCGATGTTATCGATATTATTGGATTATTACTCTATTAATGCGGTTATAACAACACTTATAGCGGCAGGTTATCGGTTAGTTCTCTCAGGTTATAAAAGGTTTCCGCAATTTCAACGGATTAAACTTCCCGATGTTTTGAAATGTTTTCATCATCGAACGCTGAAAAGAGTTCGTAACATCGGGAAGTTTGAGTCAATGGTACATGCTAGATAATTAATTAAAAAGGTTTTATTTAATAAAGGCAAAAATAAAAAAAATATAGATGTGTCGGTAGCATCGATAAAACCGGCCAAGAGCATGTCGGACCATGCTCACCGTAGGGTTCCGTCGCCATTACTACAAATACTCGAGAACCAATGTGGTCTATTTAGTCGTGATAGTTTTTCTTTAAAATTGATTATATGTGCGTTCATTTAAGAAATTTTTCAGATTTTTAGTACCTATTTGTAGTTTTGGCTATAGGGACGGTTACTCTAACAAAAATTAGCACTTTAAAGCTTAATATTTCGCAAACGGACCTAAATCAAACAGTTGTTTTCACATACCCACAATATTTTTGAAAGACCTATCCAACGTCATCCCACACTTTGGGGTAGACGAGAGAAAAAAAGCCTAGTTGATAGTGACCTTGCCTACGAAGCTAGCGGTCTCGGGTTCGGATCCCGAAATGGAAAAAAAAAGTGTGATGAATGCGATTATTTGTTCCTGAGTCATGGAAGTTTTTATAAGGTATGTATAATAAGTATGTACTTATCTATACTAGTACCCATAGTTCAAGCCTTGAGCTAAGATTGGGACTGTACGATACCGTATACGTATGTTATAATTTCAAAAAAACAATGTGGGTAAACTTTGAATGTATGGAAATAGTTGTATGTTAACCGCCATCATAAAAACACACATTTTGTACCAGACTAGGAAATTTGGAAATACAGTCTAATCTTAAATTGATGTATGATGTTTCCCTATAAATCAAGACCTGCACCCTACAGGGACTAGGTCAATTTGTCTGAGATTATTCCCTGATATTTATTATTATTATTCATATTATTATTTATTTATATAATAGTATAAATTGTACTATGTGTTTAAGAGGTATCGAACAAAATAATAATTGCATGGTGTATACATTGCTCTTACAATTTTCTGTAAATTGTAAAGCTTGGTTTTTTGCTTTTCAGTTGATATTTTTATTGCAGTCGGGTTTTTTTTAGCTTTGAAGATTTTTCGGGCCATAGCATTTTTGCGTTGTAGGCTTTTCTCGCGATAGGCTTTTTTCGAGATAGCTACCTATTGACTTCTGGACTCTTTGAGACGTATCTTCCACCGTCGATATAATAGTTGAAGAGCCGACGGCAAAATTTCGTACCGACTTGATACCGCGATAAAATACACAATGGTTTTCCATAAAAGTGATGCTAAGTCCGAATTTAATAGTCTGCCACGGCGGAACTTGCCGAAAGTAAAAAAAAGAAAGCCATTCCCGGTGCGAAAAAGGGGGCGTTACTTTACCCAGCTGATACTGAAATAATAGTAATGGCATCAGTTAGAAATTTACTGGTAAATACAGAAAAGCGAAATCTGTCAGTATTTTTTTGCCGGAAGTGCTTGGCAGATGCTCTCATAGGTTACCATCGGGACCCCTAAATATACCCATCTGATACCAGCTTGAAACCAATTCCAGTCGGTAGGTATAAAAAAAAAAGATTTATTCATTAACGAAAGATTACAGAAGTGCATACATGTTGGTGCCTCTTTTTAAGTAAATAAATACCTGTGCTCCATAGGTGGTAACTAAACTGCTTATACAAAAAGATATGATATGATAACTAGACTAGTACAAATATATTACCCTTTTGCAAATGTGTTTTGTGTGTGTGTGTGTGTGTGTGTGTGTGTGTGTGTGTGTGTGTGTGTGTGTGTGTGTGTGTGTGTGTGTGTGTGTGTGTGTGTGTGTGTGTGTGTGTGCGCGTGCGTTGCGTGTGCGTGTGTGTGTGTGTGTGTGTATATGTGAGAATCAGGTCGTTGCAGTGTTAAATTTGCTAAACTAATACGTAGTAATTTTTCTGTGTCACTATAGTTTAGGTTTTTGAGCCAAATTGTTAACATTGATTTACATTCACGGTAGGAGTGGGGGTAGATATCAATGTCTTTGTTTATTAGGTTATATAATTTGGCAGACTGTGCAACATACCATACTGTCTTCTGGCATAACCGGTCTTGGTCTTAGGAGTGGGGATTACGTTTGGCTTTCTTCTCCCATCTGCAGTACCAGGTGTGTATGTTGTTGATTTGTGTCTCCTCAAAACCACATTCAAAATATAGAGCCTTCTAACAGACAACAGGTCAAAAATTACATATAGGTCACTGGTTGGAAAAGTGTATGACTTGAAGTACATTACCTTGAGTAAAGTTCTCTGCGCTCTTTCGAGTTCGCGGAACTTGGTCTTGGTAGCCCCATCCCACACAGGAATACAGTAAGTAAGAACCGACCGAGCCAGAGATATATAAATTTGGTTTAGTAAGGTCCTAGGCGCTGCATATCTAAGGTTTTTAAAAATCCAGATTAGTTTACGGGTTCTGGTCATTATCAATTCTGAGTGGGCATGCCACGTCATTCGTTGATCCACCATGACACCCAAGTATTTAATGCTCTCGACCTTAGTAATGGAGGAGCAGGAGCAGTCAGGCCGAGCAAAGATGTAGTTGGTTTTACTAATATTTAATGTAAGTAGGTTATCCTGTAGCCATCTAGAGATTTTAGCAAGACCATGTTTCGCTGTTTTTCGAACTTCCTCCCAGCTGTCCCCCGAAAACACAATAGCTGTATCGTCAGCGTAGGCAAATATGGTACCATTTTCGATTTGCAGGGTTACACAAATGATTGATGTAGGTTAAGAACAGGGTCAGACCTAAAACACTACCCTGTTGAACTCCGTAGGTGACAGGACATTCGTCGCTTATGTATTTCCCTATTTTAACCCTTTGCTTTCTGTCTTGAAGATAGCTGGTAAGTAATAACAAATGGATACCTCTGAAACCCTTATTCTCCAAGGTATTCAAAAGGGTGGGAATTGCGACTGTATCAAAGGCCTTTTTGAGATCCAAAAATACAGTGAGGCACTTTTTGTTTTCATCTACTGTTTTAACTATTAATGCTAAGAGGGCTGCGGTGCCATTGCGTCCTCGGTTGAGCGGCCTTGTCTAAAACCATATTAAGCTGACGATAAAATTTTGGAATTGTTTAGGTACTTAATTATTCTGGTGTTTAGGAGTTTTTCTATAATTTTAGAGACAGCAGGTAGAACTGATATTGGTCTATAATCCGAAACGTTGTGTTTCTTCCCACCCTTAAACACTGAAGTAATAATAGCTAGTTTTAGAAGATTTGGATAAACACCCTGCTCGAAACATAAGTTAACCAAGCGTGTAATAATAGGTACCAGTAAGCCACTAGCCCGTTTTAGAAATTCAATTGGGATATTATCCACTCCAGGGGCACTTGTTGATTTAAGATTAGATAGAACTACAAAGAATTCGTTAGGGTCTGTCTCATACAGGGCAAAGGAGGACTCGGAGATAGCACAACCGCCAGGGGGAAGAGATGCCTAAAGATTAAGCCACTGACATGTCGATATAATTACAATCAAAACTTTGCGGGAACGCGATAAAGAAGCTATACCAAACTAGTTTCTAAACCAGAATTGCTAATATAGTTATAGTCAAGGTAATAAAAGGTTCGTCACTTTTGGACCTTAACAGTATCGAAATAGAGTTGAAAAGTGACGAACCTTTTTTTACCCTGACTATACCTACAAATGCACAAAACAAAACCAAAACTATAGACTATGATAACACCCTGATACCTTGAAAGGATGAAATATGACTAACAATCTACCATTAAAATTAGTGACGCTACTTAAATAATAAAAATATAATAGTGTTATATTATAACCGTCAACGACACGCGCGATTCCGAGAGCCAGTCGCGCCACGGCAGCACAGACAATCAGTGACGTGCGCAGGCGTACGATTCACGTATCAGTATTATGTGTCCACGTTATAATATAACCCTTAACGCGGTACAATTAAGTCGCATTATGTTGATTCGAGCGAGGCGCAGTACGTTATTTTTCTTGTAAAGTTAAGAATTAAGAAAGAATTAAGTTGAAATTCGGCAGCCCACTATATTTATGATTGTCTTTAAAATCGAGATCATGATCGGTTCATTTTTGTTTCAGGAATTTTCCATACCTACTACTAGTGAAACAAAACTCACCTGTAAATATTTTTATCACTTAACTACTACCTAACACAGACCTTCATAATTGTTATACATATTAAACTGTCCATAATCTGTACAATTCCAAAATACGGGTTTCACGGATGTTGCTTACATAACCTCGTCTGCCAAGGTGTTTCGGCAGAAAAAGCCTTGGCAGACTTATATATTCCTGAAATGAGGGTTCATACCTACCGACTGGAATTGGTTTCATGCTGGTATCAGATGGGTATATTTAGGGGCCCCGATGGTCACCTTTGAGAGCGTCTGCCAAGCACTTCCGGGAAAAAAAAATACTAACAGAATTCGCTTTTCTGTATGTACCAGTAAATTTTCTAACTGATGCCATTACTATTATTTCAGTATCAGATGGGTAAAGTAACGCCCCCTTTTTCGCACCGGAAATGGCTTTCTTTTTTTTACTTTCGGCAAGTTCCGCCGTGGCAGACTATTAAATTCGGACTTAGCATCACTTTTATGGGAAATCATTGTGCATTTCATCGCGGTATGAAGTCGGTACGAAATTTTGCAGTCGGCTCTCCTACTATAATTAAATGGGCAATTAAATCTTCTAAGTACTTATTTTGTCGGAAGACGGACACAAACCACGAATGATTGACTTTATTTAATTTTATTATTGGTACAAGAAATAGGTACACAAGTTCCAATTTCACCTATGTACCAGTTCACCTACCAGAGGCAATACACACACAGTTAAGTATTTCTAAATAAAGACTCATGAAATCAGGGCCTCATGAACAATATGAACATTGGGATTAATGAAATTCCACTGCGTTTTTATTCCTATTGAAACCGTATTGCTTACGAATTGATCGCTATCATTGGTCACAATACGATAAAAATAGCGGAAAAGACAAAGTAAAATGTGATGTGACCCAGAACTCTTTATAATTTAGATCGCGACACAACTTACTGAAGGTACGTCGTATTCAATCTGATCATCGTACACGGGTTGATTTGCCCTTCGAGCATTTTCCGAATATATCAGTTTGCTATTGGAGGCTGTAGCATGCGGGAAGTCTTCTGTGAATTTAGTTGTTTTTAAACTATTCATTTGTTCCCATATTGAAACTGCGCCGCTTTGTGTAAAGATCTGAAATATATTTAATTTAAACTTTTTACAAAGCACTTCCATTTCTTTTGATAAAATAATAACAAAACAATATTGTGTATGATAACTGATAACTCTGAACTTATTACTTTTATGGCTGGATGTTATTTATCTTCACATGTTTGTTGGCTTGTCTGGTCGTCGGTAAGTTATACTTAAAAATGTCTTGGCACTTTGTTGCAAATTATAACCAGTGTTATTATGCAGGTTGTGTGCAAATCGTTTTATTCCAACGTTACAACTTGCAACTACGTCCTGTTCATCATACGACTAGAACGCCGATTTGATGGTTTAACAATTATTTAAGAGTTAAAAAAAAATCGCTGTGACCGAAGATTGACTGAAGTGAGTAGCACAATTGTTATACAAAATCATGAATAATCTCTAAATTTGTCGTTAAACGCTGTCATCCCCTTAGGGGCAGTTTAACCAAAATCACTAGAAATTGTTTTTTATTTGTTAGCAGTAGCCTATACACCAATTTTCACGTTTCTAACTTCAAAAACAACCAAACTCCCAAACGAAATTTAACCCTCCATTTCATCCTCTTAGAGGTAGTTTTTCAAAATCACAGAAGCAGTGTTTTTTATATGTTAACAGAAGCCAATATACAAATTTTCACGTTTCTAACTTAAAAATTTACCAAACTCCCAACACCCCCTATTTTTTCCCCTTTAGGTTATCAGAAATCACCAATTTTTTTTTTCATTTGCAAACAGTAGCCTATAAGTATACCTACCATTTCCATGTGTCTAACTTGAGAAATGACCAAACTCCCATTCAAACTTTAACCCCCCCTTTCCACCCCTTAGGGGGAGTGTATCCAAAATTTCCGAAAGTAGTTTTTTATTAGTAACAGTAGCCTATTTACCAATTTCCGCGTTTCTAACTTGAAAAACGACCAAACTCCAAATACAAACTTGAACCCACCAAATCCACCCCTTAAAGGTAGTTTTTCAAAAATCTCCAATAATTGTATTGTTTTGTTTGTTAACAGTAGCCTATATCTAAATTCCACGTTTCAAACTCCAAAATTGACCAAACTCCCATACAAATTACCACTCCGCATTTCATCCCCTATTAACAAATAAAATATAGGCTACTGTTAACAAATAAAAAAAAAGAGTTCGGCGACTTTGGTAAAACTACCCCTACTACTTAATGGGGGGTTAAAGTTAGTATGAGAGTTTGGTCGTTTTTCAAGTTAGAAACATGGAAATTGGTATATAGGCTACTGTTACCAATAAAAATGAACTTTTTTCAGCGATTTTGGATAAACTACCACCAAGGGGTGGAAATGGGGAGGGTTAAAGTTTGTATAGAAATTGAGGAAACTATTAAAAATATTGTTCGTAGTCGAAGGCAATTTTGCAATTTTAATAGCAACGTGCATCACAGTTTGGCCTTCGACTACGAACAATATTTTGAATAGCTTCCTAGCAGACTGGATGACGATCGCAATGGATGGAGTTCCACTCACAGGTGATGCCTGCTGCCAATGTCTTGGATTTTCCTAAATTTAAACTCTACGTCAATACGAGGACAAGGAGTGATTTTATTGTAAATTAGATAGCGAATAACATATGGTGGTAGGTGTAAAACATTACAAACTTGTTTTGCTTTTTTTCAGTCCGGTTTTAGATTTTTAACTTATTTTTTATTTAATCGTTTTCGTAGTCGGGTTTTAGTTTTTATTTTTTTTTGTTAATCAAACCTTAGTTAATTTTTATTATGCAGTATTTAATTTTGCATTTCAAAGACATTTTACTAAAGGCTACATTTCGCATGTAATCATTGTCATGCAACTTCTTACAACTTTCCATTTTACAACTTTTACTTATAAAATTTTGTTAAACATAAACAATTGAATCTTTGTACCCTACAATTGAACATTCGTACCTCTAACACTTGTTTCTGAAAAATAATAACAAATAGCTCTTACGGTTATTACAATGAGAACTCCGGTATTCGTAGCCATTTCATCGTTTTACTGGCAAAACTGAGGTTATTATTTTTACGTTTCAAACTTAAAAGGCAATCCAAGTTTTTCCATTAATATTCTTGCGAAAGATTAAAAAGTCAAGGTTCCGTGAAATTGATTGTGTAAAACATTGTAGGTACTTACTTATCTTTAAATAAAACTGAAGTTTTAATAAAAACTCTTAACTGGCTGTTATAAAGGCAGGCCTCCTAGGAGCCCTAGGAATTGCCTATTTAATGCCGACTAGGTACATGAAATATATCCAAGCCGGTGTCAAGTAGGTATACACAATAGCAATTACACCATGATTCTTGCCACCGAGTTTGATAGACTTCATGTACCTAGTCGGCACTAAATAGGCAATTTTTAGGACTCCTAGGAGGTCGGTCTTTATTTAACCCTTTTTAGTGGGTTTTTGAAGACGGTTTTTTTCGTTTTTTAGTGATGCACATTAAAAAACAATAGTCTAATGCCAAATTCTCATCACCCTCAACAAAATGTCGTTGTCCAAGATGCAGGGCCGTTAATAATTGAAGAGTTCTCCCGGTAGTCCACCATCAGTTGCACTTCACCACATAATGAGTGTAAAAGTAGCCTCATGTTCTTAATAAAGAAGTTTAATTGCTGGCGTCAATCACTTACGACTAAAGAGTTCCGGTGGTCATCTCTGGTCTTCATCATCAGTTCCTCTTCACCAAGAGGTGCTTTTGTAATTTAATTTCTTAAGGTTTTGCAGGTACTTAATACCAACATCGCTGTATGTGTGCCTATAACTCTTGAGGAGTTCCCTCGATTCCTCATGGATCCCATCATCAGATTCTGATTTCGTGACAATAGGACTACACGGGAAGCACCAGCTTAAAAATAAAAAAAGAATCATCATAATCGGTTCACCCAGTCGAAAGTTCTGAGGTAACAAATATAAAATAAAAAAATACAATCGAATTGAGAACCTCCTCCTTTTTTGAAGTCGGTTAAAAATGGGGCTATCGAATATGCAGGGACATTAATCGTTGAAGAGAACTTGGCGAAACTTCAATTTCAACACATTCATTATGATGGGTTTTTTAGGTACATATTTAAACAGTGCAATAATCATCAGACGGAAATATTTTAGTTTTAAAACGACAGATATCATTTGTATTTTGTTTAAGATCCAGTAATAAATAACCGTGTGCTTCTTTAGTTGCATCTTTAGTTGCTTCTTCAACAAATTTCGAATTATCTGGATACACGTGACGTGCTAAATAGCGGATTTGACTTTTATCTCTTGGATTTTTGAAAAACACTATGTAGCTAGAATTTAATGAAATGTCACGTTGATGAAATACATTTTGAGTATGGTAAAAACACTTAAATTTCGATGATGACTTCCTTTAGTAAAAATGTTAACTATACGACCGTCAGATTCTCTCATTGAATCATCTTTAATGAGTAGTTGTGGTAGTTTGCCATCGAACATACTTAAATCGGGAATACCCTGACTATAATGGACATTGCTCAAATTATATAATGGTTGCATTTCATCATAACACCATAAAGTATAATAAAATGTTTAATTACAAACACAATTTTTTAAGAAATTTGTAACAAACATTGATTTGCCACAACCACTTGAGCCAGCAATAATAGCAGTGAAAGGATGAATAAAGTGGATCACGTTTTTTAGTTAGCAGAATTGACGTGTTGTATGTAGTAAATTTGGGTAAGGAATATAAATACAAAAAACATGATTTAGCGATATATATATTTCTTTTAGTAGGTACTGTAATGCAATAAGTAGTTCGCTATGTAATGTTTTGGAACTTATTGCATTATGTCTGTCAGTTTTACCACAGATTTCCTTACTTCGTAACAGATACACCACTCCGCAAAGTACATCCGGTATTAGCCTACCGTTTTCTGACGTTTGGACACCTGTGAAACGGACTTATCGAAACGGGCTGCCAGCGATATTGCCACGCCGTGCCGGCACGCATTCAAGTGTGACGGCACTAGGTGGCGCTGGCGCCGCGCGGACCACGCGGTCATTCGGTCGCTAGCACGTGTTGTGATCATTGACGTACTACTTACTCAAAGTTATTTAATATTGGTTTAATTTTATTCGTGAAGTTGAAGGTGTATATTAGGTATTAGCGTTAGTGTAGTAGTTAAATTCAAATGGTGAATCATGCATACTGTGCGGTTAATGGATGTAAGAATAATAAGAAAAATAATCAAAAACTATAATTTTTCACACTTCCAGCTAACGAAGAAAGGTGAGTTTAATACTATGTAAGGATATATTTATTTGTAATACAAAGTGGAGTGGACTTAAGCCACGCGTTAGGCATATACCTATTAGATCAATTGGATTTAGGTTTTTATTTTTGCTTGTAAAACATATTTACTTTGGGTTTCATGGTTATTTAGATAGTTTTCTATGTTTACATTCTATAGTTTTACATGCAACGACGTGTTACACACATTTTATCGTACCCACGATGTTTTGATAAAAATAAAATAAAATACTTTCGTGCGCACAAACCGGCTAATAAAATGAGTTTTTTTGGGGGGTATCTTCTATGCATATTCATGTGAATTATTTTTATTATTTTTATCATAATGTTGACAACCCTAATTTGATCGTGACGACGCAATTGATACACTTAGCGCGCGAGCGCTTAAGGGCCTTTCTAGCGCGCACGCGCGCGGTATACGTATTAACAAACATAAAAAGCTATATACGCGTTCAAATTGAAGGTTTTATCATTATCTATGAGAGTGGTGGTAGCCCGGTTTTACTCTTAATTCTTTAAAAATCAAATAAAGAAATTAAGAATAAAACAAAAAAAGTAGCTTTGTCTAGAGTCGCCTCATGGCATTCATGGTGCTAACCCCTATCTTGTTTGAATTCAATAAAATTAATATCACTTGAACAAAGAAGAAGTGTTAATCCACCACCCCTATATGGTGGACAACGCGGGTCTCAAGTAGTGAAGATTTACCCGATACAGTCTCGCAGTAAAGCAAGCGAGTTGCCGTCCACAAATGAGCGGAGGAAGGAAGACTGAGCCTATCCTAGGGCATTTTCTCAAGAAGAGGTCTAAAAGGTCGTAATTTTTAATATTGTTGCACTACTGCATACCCTTATTTTATGATATTTCTTTTCTGTGTATTTCCCTATATTATATAGCACGATAGAAAACAAAATGGCAGCCACGAAATTTAACGGCCTCTCAGATGTTGGAGATTTTGTAATGCAGTACAATGCCATTGTCATTATAAAGTCATGGACGGATGAACAGAAAAAATATGCCCTTGCAGCATATTTAGAAGGACCAGCGCTCTCATGGTATAAATCCAACTTTGAAGGTTTCA
This sequence comes from Tortrix viridana, assembly GCA_963241965.1. Taxonomy (NCBI): domain Eukaryota; kingdom Metazoa; phylum Arthropoda; class Insecta; order Lepidoptera; family Tortricidae; genus Tortrix; species Tortrix viridana. The sequence goes on along the minus strand of OY725171.1, from coordinate 33,630,317 downwards.
CTACCTACGCAGAGCTAATTGATACATTAAAGACGCAATTCCCCAACCAGATGGATTTTTCGCAGAAATGTTAATATAGAAAGCAACAGCAGAATGAAAAACTGATCGACTATTATTATGCCTTAGAAAATCTAGCAACTAAAGCGGAAATAAAAGAAGACACCAAACTTGTAAAACACTATATTAGCTCCGTAAATCAAAGGTATCAATGGCTACTTGCCTCTAAACTATTTGCATCTAAAGAAGAGTTGAGAAGAACTCTGATACAAATTGAGGAGATTTACAATGAGGACACTTATACACAGACCGTAGAACTTCCGATCTTCAATCCAGTTTTGAGATTAGAAGACATCAAGAGGTTGGGAGACCGCTCGTCGAGTATTGTTCCGTCTCATACTCCACAGCCTGAATTTGTTACTCCATTCAGAACGCCGAATCCAGTGGCGACACCAAGCAGAGCGCCATATGAACAGCAAACGCCACAGCGACTGCATAATTTGCGACCGCGTCCGTGGAATCTACGAAGTACTCCGGGTCAGCAAGATTCGACACCTTCGTCTTCGAGTCAGCACCCAAACTACAATCCACGTCGACAGTAGACCGGGAATAGACGATGTGGAGAAGTTTAAATCCCATCAACCTACGAAAAGACAACTACGAGACTACGAAAAGACAAAGGCCGCTACCGCGTGTCTAGATGCGGTTATGCAACAGCAGGACATTCTTGTAAATGATAGTTGCTTAGATACTTTTGTCCCCATTATTCCCGTACAGATTAATAGCATACAGTGTGAAGCCCTTATAGATAGATACAGGAGCGTCGGTATCGTGCATATCCTTAGCGTTCTTAAACAACTTGAAGCTTAGTTTTCGCGAAAATGCTCAGATTCCGTTACGAGCCGTCGGGGGCTACGCGATTACCGTAGAAGGCACTGTTGAGCTTGGATTAGTATTGTCGCATATTTATTTTGGGCAAAAAATGCTAGTAATTTCAGATCCCGCGCAATTATTAATTCGTGGTGCAGGCATGTTTCCATGACGCCGCTTGTCTTTGTACTGTGATGGTAATTCCCTTTAAGCCTATAAGGTGGGAAGAGACTTGTTTGTCTCAGCCGGCATAGTGCATGACATGTGTTATTTCATGGTTGACAAGTCATGTATTACGAATTTCGCCGTGTAGTAGTTCTATATTGAAGGGTTGTTGTATGAAAGCTTGTTCATACTTGCTACTTACAATGTTTGTATGTAACTGTCTTAATGTGTTTATTTAATTGTGTTTTATTTTTCATGTATGCTGAGCTGAGAACTTGTGAAACCCTGATGACCATAAACAAAGATGACTGATATGAGACATGGGCATGCGTTCCTGCCACATGTAGACAGGAAGTAGGAGGAGACTGCTATCTGGACTTTATGATGTGTTTGCATTCTGTATCGTAATTAAATTTGATATCCCCTTTGAACATTTTAATGAATAATTTTCCAAGCCATGGTGCTGTGAAAGTTGGTCATTAGTGGTTATTTACTTATTAGAATTAAAATATAAAACTATTCTTATAATGAAGTATCTTCGTATTTGTGTTTTCATTACTAGGTGTCTTTAACATTTTGGTATTTGCATGTATTCATCTGAACGAGAGCAACAAGCTGCGCAAGAGGATGGAGCTGCGAAGTCTGGTGCTGCAGTCTCATGGCTGCACCATCAGAAGAAATGCAGTTCACCATCACTCTGCGAAGATGCTGTGACCATATCTCAGGCCGGGATATGTGGCACATGCATGTTATTTTAATGAAATATAAATGGAATATATTTGTGTAGATTAATATTAAGTATAAGATTTAGGAATGATAATAAAATTTGGTACCTATTGCTAGGTGTAATTATTGAATAGTCCATAATTAACCCCCCAAGGTCCCATAGTAGTGCTAGTGCGAATTAAATTAACTTATCAGTCTATAGAAATTGTCACTTGGACAATTTGTCATTTTTGATAGATATTGGGCCTTAGGAGGTTATAGATAATGTTTGACTTAACAAAGTCAGATCCTTAACAATTGGCTATGAGGCATAGATCCATATGTCAATTCTATGACATGTTAAGAGACTGACGCTGAATTGTCAATTCATTATCAAAAGTCTATGGACGTAGAAATACCATCTCATTTATGATGTAAGCCTCTTAATTGCCACAATGAAATCTATTTAGGGATAATAATTTTAATTTTTGGTCGTAGTTATATGACATTTAGTCTTATTATGGCATGTCATGACTAGATATCTGTGGTGCCTAAAAGGTACGAGTTGGTTAGCTAGGGGATCCACTGTGAATTTCGTTTTTTGGAGGTTTTTCCGAAAATCGATAGATCACTGTACAATTAAGTTTTGTTCGCGTAGAAAAATTCCGTTCTATAGTAATATTGACATAATTGTACAGGAATTATTCCCTAGCTGGGAACAGTGGGGCTTTGTAAAAACTGCAACTAATCCATAGGTAGGGTTTTCTTTTAGCTAGGCGTTGCCTTTTCAAGAGGCCCGGAGATGTAATGCAATAAGTAGTTCGCTATGTAATGTTTTGAAACTTATTGCATTATGTATGTCAGTTTTACTCTTAATTCTTTTAAAATCAAATAAAGAAATTAAGAATAAAACAAAAAAGTAGCTTTGTCTAGAGTCGCCTCATGGCATTCATGGTGCAAACACCTATCTTGTTTGAATTCAATAAAATTAATATCACTTGAACAAAGAAGAAGTGTTAATCCACCACCTCTATAGTACCTAATACATCTCGAGTTATAACTTATTGATATTTATGTTATAATAACCCCAGAAACTGCAATTCAATGACAATAATGTCCATAACTATTTTTTCGAAGTCGCAACGTGCGTCCTCAAGTTCAGAATATTGTACCATAAAAGTCTGAATCGCGTCCAAACTATCGAATTTAACTGTTTTGGACAGATCGTAGGCCTTTTGTAATTTTTTAAACAAATATTCTTTTTTAAAAGTCAAATTTTATTACCCCCACACCAATAAGATAAAAAAAAAACATAAAATTACAACGTTGCGACTAAAGTATAATTTAAATTACTAGGTACTTATTGTTATTTAATATCTTAAACTATAACGACCTCACACCAATGAGATTTACAAACTATAAAAAATACAATGTTACGACTAAAGTATAAATTAAAATACTAATAAAATGAAGATCTTAATGGCCCCGTGCCAATGTTTCTATGGAATTTGGTATAATATATCACATCAAAACATAAATGTGAAGTAAGAGCCAAGTTCAATATTATGATATGTCTTGTTTGTCGACTTCAACGACAAAAGAAGTGAGATCTAAATGGGTGCCAAGTTCAATGGTCAGTCCTGAAATGTATTTATAACAATATCAAATATTATACAACAACTTAAAATATCATTTATTCTTATAACTTAGGATAATATATTGAAGCCTAAGGTTTGACTTGGCTAGTTTTCATATACGAATTATATTATAGCCTTCGCAAGTTCTAAATCTGTAAGTTCTTATTTTATTTTTCCGAAAATGTTCTTGCTGGTAGAAACTGTACTTTTAGGTACTTCATAATAATTCAGAAAGAAATGGTACCAGCGCTACAAAAGAATAAACAAGGAACCCTAAATATAAATCACTAAATAAAATGAATAAATCCATAAATTAAACTAAACCCCAGTCCAGCTGTACAGACAGAGAGAAAGTGCTCTGATTAGCACAATCATTGTAAAATATAAGAGACATGTGGACTGATAATTTAGGTTATTAAAATTATGAATCTTACCGGAGAACTTCAAGGAAAACGGTAATCTCGACGCTGAAGCATTCCTTCCTCTCCACGAGTTAAAACGTACTGAAAATTCACCATTTGGTCAGAGAATTGCACATGAATTGGAACAAATGCCTCCATGTTATTTATTCTTACTTACAAGTTTCTTTCACCGAAATATGACTGAAAATAAGTACTATATCTCCACAAGAGGTGTTCGATTAGTTTATTGAGGATGATTCTATCACTGTCCTTCTGTTTAACTCTAATTTTGGAATAAGCCCTCATCTTGAAAGCTAGTCAGATCAAGAATGCAGTCAGAAAAGCATAGATTTCAACAAGACCTAGTTAGGAGATATACAGGGTGACCTCGAATTGGTAATACAAAATACTTGATTATGATTCAGTTAATCACTAATAGTGTATTGCATTAACTCAGTTGTTAAAGTTAGCTTTCCTTAATTATCGTTAATTTTCTAACAAAACAAAATAATAAAAATAATTTAAAATCCCAAGTGTGGTTAACCTACATGACGTCATGCATATCTGTCGTACAGACAAGGAAATTGATTCTCGCACCATTTTGTACTCTGTCACAACAACGACGGAGATAATGACAGTGGACATTCAACGTGACGCACTGCCACCCAAAGCGACAAGGAACAAAATGTGTCTCAATTTCCATTCCTGTATCTATCACTCGATGTTATTAATAAACTAGGTGCTGATATCCATCCAACCCTTTAGTTTTAAGTAGGTACCCTAATAAATTATCTGATAAAGTGAATAACTGAATAATGAGTGAATAAAAATAATTTATTGTTGAATAACGTACAGTACAAAATACAAAATTGTAAAACTTAAACAACTTTTAAAATGTGCTCAAAATGACCCCCGCCTTCTTGGATACATGACTCTGCCCGTCGCCTATGATTGTCTTTCAATCTGTGGAGAACAAATTCATTGGTTTTTACATTATTAAATGCCTCAACTATCTTTTGGCGAAGTTCACCCACAGTATCTGTTTCCCGTGCGTACACTCTCCTTTTTATTTCGCCCCACAAAAAGAAGTCGAGAGGTGTGAGATCAGGGCTTCTAGGAGCCCAAGCGACTGGGCCACAGCGTCCAATCCATCTCCCAGGGAACTCTTGGTCCAAGTAGCTTCGCACACGCAGGGAAAAATGAGCTGGTGCCCCATCCTGCTGGTAATACAGAGCCTCCAAATTTTGCTGCAGCACCTCTCGTAGCAATACCGGTAACACATTTCTCAGGAATTCTTCATATTTCGGTCCATTTAAATTTCCGTCAATGAAATGAGGACCAATCAAACAGTCGTTCAGTATTCCTGCCCAAACATTTACCGAGAAACGTGTCTGGTAGGAGTCCCTGCGAGTTACGTGAGGATTTGCTTCACGATCAGACCACCAGTGTTCATTGTGAACGTTGAACATGCCTACTCTTGTAAATGTTGCCTCGTCGGTCCATAAAATGTTCAAGTGTAGATTTTGCAGCAGCCAACGACAAAATTGCACTCTTCTAGGATAATCGGCTAATATGATATCCTGCACCCTTTGGAATTTAAACGGATACTTTCCTTCAGCATTCAGTAATCGCCAAATAAACCATTGGCTCGTTCCGAATCTTGCGGCAGCGTCCCTTGAGCTCGCCTCTGGGTGGTGGCTAAAATAATCGAGAACTCGTCTCCGAAACGTCTGCGAGTACCGCGGCCGCCGGCCCGGAGCTTGAGCGTGCACTGGGACAGTAAACTGTCCAAAATCTCTTAAGTTTTGGACAATGGAGTTTATTAGAACACGAGTAGGAGTTGGGCAGTCAGGGTGTCGTTCATGAAACAATGCTTGAGTTCGTACGGTACTTCGTGACGTTGTAACACCCGTTTTTTTGTTAAGCTTTTTCATATAGCAACACTACAGCTGGCGGGCCTCTGCACCAAAAACGAGGATCGAATACAAACCCACTCTGTCCTTTTCACTCCCTACAGCTGCCCATTGAGAGTGAGCGGGATGGAGCAGGTACGGCTTCCGATTGAGCGTTACGTTTCACTGTTCTTGCGTTTTGACATATAGACGAGACTCGGATCATGTGTTACTATTCGGCATGTAAAATTATATTGTTTCAGGATTTATAGAGTGTCTGTAGGAAAATAATTGGGAAAGATTATAGTTGTTTTGAGGTCTAAATTGTTAAATAGCGCACGAGTACAATGTTGTCGGCATTGAGGAGTGAAACGAGTCGTGCGCCGGAATGACGTATGAACTTCGCGACATCAGCGTTGAATCGGTTATTGCTCTTAGAAATAGCTGCTTAGCCGTCGACCAAATTATTTAAATAACCCGTATAAAGGGGCTTTCAGCGGCGAATTACTCGAAGACATGTTAGCGCATCAGAGCAGGGCATAAGTCTGTGTCGCCGTCTTAATATGAGTTAGAGGCCGCTACAAATACCACCAATGTAAGTAACTCCTGCGTTCCACCCTATTAAAGGTGTTGTGTGATTGATGTGTCGACTTACGTAACCTCTTTTATTATAGCTAAGACAGTTCCGAAACCCAAGCGATGACTCCTGCCTTGTAAAACAGGGTCACTAGGTGGCATACGTGCCTGATTCAAGTGAGTATCGTGAGAGCCCACGTTGCTGTCGGCAAGTTCCGCTATATTAACTTTGTTCTAACAAGCTATGTTTGCTTACAGTCAGTGCCACGTCACAGGGAGGCACCGTGCTTTTAGCCGGTCTCAACTAGCCTCACGTTATAAAGTTACATGAAAACATTGAAAACCCACACTGTGGTAAGTGCACATCTTTACCTTATGGCTAGGGCTGATAGGTTAGCTTTCAATTTATATTTCTTTTGTTTACAACTGCAATTCTTGTTGCAGGGTTTTTTTTTTTATGTCTAGTTTCAACTACCGGACTTGACCGTGAGGGGGCTGCAGACTCGAACCGCAGGGGCGTGGCCTGCTTGCCACGTGTTGCGACTTAGGGAGGCTCGGTGCATTAACGTGCCTCTTCGCTTAGATCCTAGTGTTTGAGTCCTCGCTTGCCATTCACCCTCACATCACCTACACACCTGGCTTCACGCACACTTCACCCTAGATAAGTGAACTTTCTATTTCTTAGTTTATTATTATGGTGCATATGAACCTACTTGTTACCAAATTTCAATAGAGCGGCTCTCGCTATAGCCGACCTCTATAAATGTACTTAGGGTGAATAACAGGATATTTAAAATGTGTTATATATATTAAGGAGAACAATACTTGTTGTTTCACTTCACACAAGGAACCATTCCTGTTTGTAGTAAGTTACCCAGGGCGCCTCTATTTCTAAATTCGAGGTAGCTTGCTCTCAGGCATATGAACCCGCTGGCCCTCTTCTAAGATCTCATGCCTGGTCGCCGATTGAGGATGTTACAACGTAAAATAAAAAGATAACATATCCATTCGCTGAATATTCGTATAAGGATAAGCTCGGGGCATTTTGTTTAATTACTATCTTAATTAAATACGAAAATTCTTACTTTCTTTGACAAGACAAGTGACAATTTACTAATCAAGATACGCTATTATCATAAATGATGTGTCAGATAACGAACCAAAGAGGAAAGTGTTCATTTGAAATACTTTAAACCTCTTTCATTTTAAAGGTAATGGTAGGGTAACCAATTTAAGCAAAAAAAATGGGATAATTAGAAAACTTAAAAAAAAGTACTTATGTTTTAAAATTAAGCGTGAGACCTCGTAGAAGCGATTGGTTTAGGGAAGCTCTCTGTAGTACTTTGAATTTGTATTACCAATTCGAGGTCACCCTGTAGATAATTAACTAATTAACAAATCACTACATGAAAATAACTTTTTGACTCAAATGTATTTGTTTATTGTTTGTTTATTTACTAACAAAAGGAATCTCGATATTGTTTTGTTTATTAATAAATGCTATTTACCATTTCCTCTATTTACTGAATAATTCCTCATATCTATTATCACCCTAATCCAAAGGTAATTTCTCCTAACGCGGCAACACCAGCCTACAAAACTATGGTGTTGACCTTTGACAGCTAAATTGAAGTAGGGTAATGCCAATATCACCCAAACTATTTCCCCAGTCTTCAAGTGCCGTTTCACGCAAGAAATGCTACGTGACACTAGGCCTGTATCTTAGGACCCATTGAATTGGTTTACAACATGTAGGTTACTAGTTATCTTAGTTAGGTATACAATGAGGCAGGCTAGGCACAAACGTTGAGAATATTTTCTGTTTCGACATATGAGACTGACACCAGCCACTTCTTAGCTTCGGCAGAGGATATTATAATATAATGGTTCACTTTAGACGTAATAGGAATATGTGAAAATCACCCTTTTTGGTCCTATGCTACTCGCATCCAGCTGTCCAGCGACTCTAGTGTGCTCCTCGGCCTCGGTCCACCACACCTTCGGCCCACATGATCCAATAGAATTGTTTTTACCAAAGGGAGATATGCAAAACGACGACTTGTGACTGCATGAGGCATGTTCTCAGGTAAATACTTATCCTTGCGACATGACGTTAAGATCCGCATAAGCAGCTATATCCATATAGTCAAAGGGTAAAGTCTGCGTGGCAAGTCAAGTGTTTGTTTGTTGGTTCCTTGTTCACGGTCTAGTGCCTCAACCGATAGATGTGTATTTTGGTAAAGAGATAGTTTATAGCTCGGAGACATAAATAAGGTATTTTTTATCATAGATAATAGGACACTTCCAGCGATAATAGTGATATACGACGTCTACACGGACGGAGTCACGGCAAAAGCTAGTTGGTCATAAAAAGGATATTATTCCGATTCAGATTTTATTACTCAATATAAATTACAGTATAAATTGCACTTCATGTCAAATTACAAGTTATTACATTGAGATCGTCAGAAATAGAAATTACACATTAATGAAATTACAACAACATAAAATTTGAATTATTTAAACTACGTGTTAATGTCATCTTATAAGTATATCTCCATTAAGGATCCATAAGGATTATAAAAGGTTATGATAACATAAGATAAAATATATTTATTCAGTAAGTAGCTCGCACGGGTACTCACACGTCACAATCTACCAGTGCTCCCAAAAGAAGTCTAAGAAGAAGCGCCGCAAGAAACGCAACTGTCAGTCATTCTTTATAATATAACTTACTAGCTTTTCACCCGAAATAAAGATTAAAATAGAAGGGTAGGCTGCCCTTAGAATCATTTCATTAGTATTAATTAAATTACACATGGGACAACTACCATTAAATGACAGGGTATGTCCATGTTATGCAAACTCTCAAAACAGCTCACCCTTTCCGAGCTCTGATGATGATGGAGACGGAAGTTGGCCATTACGAACTCTTCAATGGCTAATAGTAGATCCATCGAGTTTAGACTTGTTTTACTCATCTTTTTATAACGAGTTTATAAAGAGAAATCTACTGCTTTGAAACTTATTTTTTTAAATTAAGTTATGAGCTTTACCACTTTTATTCTTCAAGTAATTTTAAGCATTTTAAGTCCAGGCCACATTTAAAAAAATGCCGCTGCCGGGAGTGGAGGGGGGTGGGTACAAAGGAGCCGGCCACACACCTTCTTTTAAAAAATCTATGCATCTCCAGCTGGCTACTGTGGCAAGTTAGGTATTATTTTCATATACATTGATGATGTAGAATTTATTTCAGATACTTATTTTAAAAATTTATATGGTAATTTTTCGAATAAACTGTAAAAAAGTGAAATGTTTGCAATTTTTTTTTGCTTTGAGAACTAATAACTTTTGAATTGCACAAAAAAAATACAGCGTAAAACAGCGTATTTTATGCAAGTCAAGGATCAGAAAAATCCTTATTTTGAAGGTATACTTCCCAGATCAAGTTAAAATTGAATTTATTAGAAAACGTAGGTTTTTGTTTTTTTTTGTCTAATTAAATAAAACTATTCTATAATATATCTGAGTAGCAAGCACCCTTACACAGGGTTTCATTATTTGTCGAGAGGCCAAGATGATTATTGCACTCTGTATAGGTTAACATTTTTTTAAGTTCAAATATATCTTACTTAAAACGTGGAAAATGTTTACACTACGTTTGTGTCATTCTCCCGCATTGTGATTTCGGTGGCATATGAAAATTTTTAATTAAATAATTATCTTGATAATTATTAGGATTAATAAATGACGCCTCCTTCTGAGAAACGTTTGAAATTAAAACTAGTTTTCGATGTATTAAAAAAAATCGTCAAAAAATTTTGCATAATCATAAAATAAAACTACGCCACCGAAGGTCACGCTCAGAGAACGAGCATTTAAATAATTAGTATCGCGACTTAAATTTGGCTTCAAAGCTCTTTGTTCGATAGCCTGCCTCATTTGAAAATACACCTTAAATCAATGTTTTTATTTGAATTTCCAATTGGTAAAATCAGTGGACGCTTTCACGACTGTGCCAACCGTGTAGTCAATTATTCAAAATTGAATTTCGAATTCAACAAAAAAATAGATGTAAGTTACAACCTAATGCTACTGTTGAATGTATTAAATGCGATTACTCAGTTCGCGAGCCCGGCTCGCCATTGATCGGGTTTTTCGTTTACTCTTACAAGGCGTTGCCATGTTTCTTTTATTAATCTAGTTACTACAACGTTGTGTTGGGTTTATCCTGTAAAGATAAGTGTTTTAAATGGAAAAAGGCGGGAAACAACAAAACTTGGCAGCGCGTTTTTTGGTTATTTAATTATAAAATTATTATTTTTAGTTATACTTTTGTAAATATTTCCTTTATTTATATATTATTTAGTGTATCGTTCTTAGTGCTACCTCGGTAAGTTTTTGTATATACTCGTGTTGTAAATATGGACGAGGAGCCGGAGGCCCCAGATCCTGGGGGCTCTGTCATGGTTCCGCAGGTACCTCAACCAGCGAGCTATGTCACAGTAATATCGAACGAATCAAGCATGGATACAGATTCCTCAACGGCTCAATCAAACAGTCGTCTGAAGCGCTCTCGCACACATAAAATCTGCAAACATTGCCAGAAAAAAAAACGCAAACATGCTAGTGATGCAAACCCAAAGGGATGCAAATGCGACAGCCAGCAATCTAACCTGATCGAAACAAGCGAACCACCAAAAGTTGTGTCTCAACCTCATCCTGTGACTTCAAATTCCTCACCTTTAGATCCCTCGCAAAAGTCGTCGATTGGTAGGACTCAGTACCAGTCCACCAATTGTGCCCCATATGTAGTTCACATACAGCGTATTGAAGTATTCCCGAGTGACAATACCACTTTACACCCAGTCACCTTTGGTAACTTTTTAAGAAAGTTCAGTTACAAAAATGTGATTAAATAATGGCAGTGTTAAACGAATTGGAAGAAATCGCGTGTCAATGGCCTTTTCACACTTTGAGCAGGTAAATGCATTTGTTTCTGATGCCACAATGACTACACATAAGTTAAAAGCATTTATTCCCACTTTTAACCTTTTGACCGCCGTAGTCTGATATATAAGACACCCAATGTCCAGCCACTATCGCCGTAGTCTTATATTTAAGACATTTTTTCTGTATGTTTTTTGCAAGGATTTTTTATTTATACCGATTTAACTCCACTGATTCGGATATGAAAGCCGCTCTAATTGTTAATTAAACAGCTACGAAATTACTCTGTTGCTTTATTTTAATTTTCTAGATGAAAATAAATTTGAAAATATGACATTAGATTATCTATAATTTTGCTGTAGTCCCGTCGCCAAAGTCTTATATAATAGACACCAGTGATGTGACGATGACTTGATTGTAACATTTAAGTATATCGACTCACTCAACGATGTTTGTAAGATATTTATTCATAATATGGACTTGCTCGGCTAGCCTATTTTATTTCCTTACCTATTTTCTCATAAAATAACGATATATTATGAACTGTGCCAGTTATGGCATGAATGGCATGTGTCATATATTAAATTCGACTCGGATGACAAAATACAATTTGTTTCACCAACAGGTAAGGTTTGTAAGTTATACCCATTGTGTTCAAATAATTCAAAAAAGTCCGATTTCTGGGATCCGCTTATCCCGTGCCTTTCACACAACCAACCCTTTTTGCAAGTGCGAAGGAGTCGGATTCGGGTCCGAGAATTCAGATGCTGTGGATAAAGGCACTTAGGTATACTTTCGTCATTCGTCATGCGTCATGCCCGTCTGCCCGTTGGTCTGTCCATCCATATAACACAACCATTTCTTCGCATAGATATGTGATACTTAATCGACTTTATTTATAACTAATTATTTTCGTTGCGACAGTGAGTCAGGATGAACTACGTAAATAAAAATATTTTTTATTTGTTAGCCAGAAGGATGGACTTAATTTTTTTTTTTTGGTTTTAAATAAATACCTTAAAACGTTAATGAGTTTTTATACTAAGTAGATATTTAAATCGATATAGCGATGCTTATCGAGGTACAACGTCCACCCCTATTAAGTCATTGTATTCTCAATAACAATCATTACAGACTACGCCGTCGTCTTAAATATGAGACCGCATGTGACGTCAGAGATATAAAATAGGAAATTTTAGTGGTATGGCTCACTCGATATTTCAAAATAATGTTCATATTAAAAAATTAATAAATGGTACAGATTTGCTATCTCAAAATTTTGAATACCATACGTATTTTGAGATTACAATATTTAATTACCAAAATAGTTGTGTAACTGTGTGAAATTGAATGATTACTTATGTCAACAACTTTGAAATGTTCAGTTTCGATACTTTTTAAATATGGTCAATCCTCTCTCTTATAATGTCAACTTATCAACAAATATCCAATAAAGCCTACGCCAATATCTGATATATAAGACCGCTTATGACGTCAGATATATGAAATAAGAAATAATAGTAATGTAGCAATGTCAACCGATAGATTTTTATGAGTGGTAAAACACATGGAACCAAACCATTGATAAAGGGACGAAACCATTAATAAAGAAATTGGTAAACGTAATTTAGTTATAATAATGTATTTTATTGAATGATACAGTGGTAAAAAGGGTATTATTACTTAATATTCATTACAAGAAAAATCCTATCGTAACGCATGTGGCAAGCACTACACCATTTCCTGTTATTTTATATAGGCGGCGACATGAGCCCGTTCGATGACAGACCAAGCGGCGGTTAAAAGGTTAATGTTACACGGATGCGGTTTATTCGAGGTGTACCCGAGGACTGGAGTCCTGAGAAAGTGAAAGAAAATATAACTGTGCCCATAGGTTGTGGAAATATAATAAAAATACGAAGGTTAAACTTCAAGGTAATGTGACCTCTGGAACTCCAGTATGGAAACCATCACAGTCTGTTGTTATAACTTTTGAAGGCCAAGTTTTACCAAAGCGAATCTCTATGTGTTACAACTCTCTATCTGTCGAACTTTACATTTTCCCAACCATACAATGTTTCAATTGTTGCCGCTTTGGGCACACAAAAACGCAATGCATGTCCAAACCTCGTTGCTTTAAGTGTGGCCAGGGCCACACTGGTAAATCTTGCGAGGTTGAACAGGATGATGCTTCCTGTTGTTCCACCACCAATTTATTCCTCATAGTGAACTATTTGCCAGTAGCCCGAGTAACAAATCTTACAAAAAAACGGTTTTTCTAAAACCAAAGACACCCACTAATTTTTTTTTTTTTTTTTTTATAAGAGAGGGAGGCAAACGAGCATGCGGGTTACCTGATGGGAAGTAATCACCACCGCCCATGAATACCGACAACTCAAGAAGAGTTGTCGGTACGTTGCCGGCCTTTTAGGGAGATTAACGCTCTTTTCTTGAAGGCCCCCATGTCATAACTGGCCGGAAACACCGCAGAAGGAAGTTGGTTCCACAGTTTCACCGTACGAGGCAAAAAGTGCCTGGTGAAACGCACGGTGGAATAACACCATTCATCAAGGTGATGTTGATGAAACTTGGATTTTCGACGAGTAGTACGGTGGTGGAATTCTGCGGCCGGTAATAATTCGTGCAATTCTTGAGAACACTCCCCATAATAAATCCTATACAGCACGCAAAGCGAACTGACGTCCCGTCGGATAGAGAGGGAATCCAGTCGGTCGGAGATCACTGGGTCATTGACGATTCGAGCAGCTCTACGTTGTATTCGGTCAAGTGGAAGAAGAAGATATTGGGGTGCTCCAGCCCAGAGATGAGAACAGTACTCCATATATTTACCTAAGGGATACATAATTTACCTAAGGGATATGATCAAAAGGCTCACAAGCAGTTAATTGATGAATACAATCTGCCCTCCCCTTCTAATGGTTGTGCACTTAAAAATATGAATAATAATGAAGATTTTAATAATAAAACACTTCAAGAAGTAATAATAGATTTATTAAATTTTCTTACACAATCACAATTAAGTTCAAATTCACCGACCAACGTTGCCCCTTTATTAGAAATTCTGACCCGTTTCTTCTCTTTCCAAAATGGACAATGTCCTAAAGATTGTTCAGTGGAAAAGCGATCTGCTTTTCTTATTAAATAAATCCCATCAAAACATAAATGTGAAATGAGAGCCAAGTTCAATATTATGATATGTCTTGGTTAATGACTTTAACGACAAAAGAAGTGAGATCTAAATGGGTGGCAAGTTCAATGGTCAGTCCTGAAATTTATTTATAACAATATAAAATATTTTACAACAACTTAAAATATAATTTCTTTTTATAACTTACGATAATATATTAAAGCCTAAGCTGACTTGGCTAGTTTTCATATATAAATTATATCATAGCCTTCGCAAGTTCTAAAGCTGTAAGTTCTTATTTTATTTTTCCGAAAATTTGGCTTGCTGGGTAGAAACTGTACTTTTAGGTACTTAATAATAATTCGTTTATGAAAACTTTCTCATTGTGAGTGGAGGCCTTTGCCCAGCAGTGGGACATATATAGGCTGGATTAGTATTATTATTATTATATGTATCTCGCAAGTATCAATATATGAGCCAAATTTTACATGTTTATGTAAAATAGTTTTTGAGTTATGAGGGGGTCAAAAGTGGCTCCAAATGGTTCGTGTAATATTACACACGGTGCTGCTCGCCAGTTCTGTTAGCTTGAACTTGGCTTGACACGCTACCGCGTGTCTAGATATAATCTATTTGTTGTAGCTTTACAAGAAACATGGTTAAAGCCAGAGGTATTTTTTAAAATCCCTGGTTTTTCTGTTTTGCGTGAAGATAGATTTGATGGGTATGGCGGAGTCGCCTTGCTCGTCAATAAAACCTTTCCTTTTACTTTTTTATCTCTTCCCCCTCATAGCAGTGATTTTTCGTTAGTTACTGTTCACGTAAATAATATTTTAATTGTAACTATTTATATTCCACGTCCATCTTCAAATGTCTTGAATGAAATTAATAGTATTTTGTCATCACTTTCAAGATCGTTTTTACTTCTAGGGGATTTCAACTCTCACCGTCAATCATGGGGTAGTGCAGCTTCAAACCATTTTGGTGTGGAACTATTGGACATTTTTGATACTCATAATCTCTGCTTTTAAATACTGGTAGCCCAACCAGAAGAACTGAACCAAACGTTTCTACTAGCGCAGTTGACCTGTCTATTTGTACTCCTAACTTAGCTTCAACAATGTCTTGGCATGTTCTCACATCTACTTTTGGCAGTGACCATTTTTCCATAGTAATATCTCTTCCAAATCATTCATCGTTCAAACAGTTAAAGCGGACACCACGGTTAATAATAATACCATCTTGAGAAAGTAGACTAGAACGCAGGCAGCGGAGGTAGAAAAAGGAGTTACTTAGTTAGTTAGTTAGTTAAGTAACTCCAGGGAATGAGGTTATCTGCGCTGAGAATTTTACTAAAATCTTAACTGATACGGCGGACTCCACACTTCCAGTTAAAAGGACGTCTAGTAAGTTACCATCTTCTCCTTGGTGGGACCGGGAATCCACTAATGCTATAAAATCTAGAAAAGAAGCAGAATTAAAGTATGCAGCTGACATGACATTTGAAAATCTATCACACCTTTCAAATATTATTGCTAGTACAAAAAAACTTCTTAAAAAGAAAAAGACCCTTAGATGGAGAAACTTTTGCCAATCAATTTCACCAAATACTAGTCCATCGACTGTGTGGAAAAAAGTCAAGCGTTTCAGGTCAGCCTTTAATGATAATGGACTTTCTATTCTCCCTACTAAATTGGCAGAGCAGTTTTTAGATAAACTTGCGCCACCATTAGCTCCTTAGGAACTACTTTTGCATCATGTACCTACGACCGGCGGAAGTCAACTCTCCGGTATAGAGTCCCTATTTTCTCTCAAAGAACTAAAAAGCGTACTTTGTGGATTAAAAGATTCTGCCCCTGGCAGAGACGGAATTCCTTATTCCTTCATGACTAACCTTAGTGATAGTTCGATTAATTACTTCGTCGACCTTATTAATTCCATAATGATCACAGGTAAAGTGCCGCCATCTTGGAAAATTCAAATACTTGTGCCTATCTTAAAACCAAATACACCTTCTTCAGATGCCTCTTCATTTCGACCTATAGCCCTATCTTCGGTTCTTTTAAAATTGGCTGAACACTTAATAAATAATCGTTTAGAGTGGTATGTAGAATAATGTGAACTTTTAGCCAACAGCCAACATGGCTTTAGACGAGGTAAAAGTACAATGGATAATTTAAGCATTCTAACCACAGATATACGATTAGCATTTTCGATTAACCAACCATTAATATCTGTATTTCTTGACATTTCCGCTGCTTATGAAAACATTCTCCTTCAACTTTTGTATACTAAATTAAATACCCTTAAGGTTCCTCATATTCTATCAAACTTTATTATGAATATTTTATATGAAAGGTGCATTCTTGTTTATGATGGCACTACTGAATTATCTAGGGTTATCTGGAAGGGCCTTCCACAGAGGTATGTACTTAGTCCCATATTGTACAATATTTATACCTTTGACCTTTAATCTTCGCTTAATGGTACTGTTAATGTGCTGCAATATGCTGATGATCTTCTTTTGTATCATACTGACCGATGTATTTCAAAAACAAGCGACACAATAAACTTGGCCTTAAAGTACCTGCAAGACTGGCTGCATACAAATGGTTTATAGATATCCACCAGTAAATGTTCAGTGGTAGTTTTTTCTAGGATGTGGTTATCTCCCCAAGTATTAATTATATATAAAAATGAACCTATTCCGGTGGTGAATCACACTAAGTTTTTGGGCGTGGTCTTAGATAACAAATTGAGTGGCTTGCCTCACTGCGAATACGTGGTGGCTAAATGTGAAAAAATACTTAATATTCTTAGATGCTTGGCTGGAGTTTGGTGGAGTTCACCCCGTTTTATCTGAAGTTAATCTACATTGCTTTAATTAGACGTCTTCTTTATTATGGTACTTTTTAGGATTCCGTACCTCAAAGAAAAAAACGGAACCCTTATAGGATCACTTTGTTGTCCGTCTGTCTGATGTCTGTCTGTGTGTCTGTCAAGACCCTTTTTCTCAGGAACGCGTATAGGTATCAAGTTGAAATTAATATGAAATACTTAAGTTTGCAATCCCTTGGATCACTGAAAAAATCAAACATCTAAGTCAACGCAATCAAAAGATACGGCCGTTTATGTCTCATATTGAAGGGAATCTCAAGGGAATCAAAACCTATAGGGTACTTCCCGTTGACTTAGAATCATGAAATTTGGCAAGAAGCAATATCTTATAGCACAAGTAAAGGAAAAAATCCGAAAACCGTTAATTTGTAGTTAAATCACATAAAAAAAAAGTCCAATATAAACTGACACTCACTAAGTACGAAAGTGCATACTTATTGCGTGTCCGTTTATACTGGACTTATTTTATATTGCATGAAATTCCCGTGATTTACAGATGTAGTGCAAAATGATTTTTCTTCGTACTTTATCGGAAAAGTTCGTATTTATCATGCTCTCTCAATTAGCTTCACTACCCATCATACCACCTAGGGGTAGGTCGCATTCAGCAGCCAATATATATATAGAGTGGCTATTACGCAATTCAAATATTCGCTATAGTTTTGGTAATATTTACGGTTTACGTATATAACATTTGTATTATCATGCCAAAACTACAAAATAGAAGAAAACGCTTAGGTACTCCAGTCCAGGAAATTATATTTAACATATAGCTGTATTTTTTATCAGAAAATAGCAAATTCGGAAATAGCAATGATTCTCAATATTTTGGTAAAGTTCAACAACGAATTTCAGACGCAACAGCCATTTCTCGGCCAACAATAAGAAAACTAATAAACAAGAAAGAAGATAACAAGAAAAATAAAAATTCAAATCCAAATAATGTTAACTTAGGTAGACCACGCAAAATTTTCTTTCTAGATCTTGATGACTTTGATTACGCAGTAATACGACGTATGGTTTATAATTTCCATCTGGTTTATAAACTAGTTCCTACGAGCCAGGCCCTAAAGTCTAAAGTGATGGAAACGATGAATTTTAAAGGCTGTGATTTTACATTAAGAAAGATACTGCGCCAAATGGGTTTTCGATTCAAGAAAATTACAAACAATAGAAGAATGCTGATGGAATTGCTATTTAAAAAAAAAGTGTTTTAAATTAACTGATATTCATGTTACCCCTAATACCTGTACTATAAAAGCTCCCTGAAGACAGAACTTCGGTATTTAATAACCGTGTTGCCCGTAAATCAAACGACCTACAATTATAATTGAAGTCTTTGAAGGGATAGGGTTAATTAAAGTGAAGCTTAAACTAGGCTCTGGCTGAGAACATTGTGCGTACAACTCTAAGCAGTTGGGAATATGCATGATTTTATTTGCTTTATTAAAAAGTCATTCATGTAACAAACAGTAAAGAAAAAATATTTTTCGGATAACTAAAAATAACCAAGATTATACAATTAAAGATTTGTTTCTATCTCTTTCTAGCAAAACAGAATTAAACATGGAATTTAAATGGTTTTAGTGCCCAGAATCTCTCTGTCTAATAAATATCCGTATGTTTTGGCCAATTTAAATTTTAATTTCACTTTTTGCCATCTCTTTTACGGTATTTCCATATTTTGTTAAGAAATGCGATAAAAAAGTTGTATGCATATTCCCTATATACTTAGATCAATTGACACCTTTTTATTAACGTAACGTACGTACATACAGGAAACACAAAAATTATAAAACTATCCTATCACACATTTTATATTACCTTAGACAGACAAACAGGCAGACGGCCCACCTGACAGGAAGTGGTCACCGTCGTCTATGGGCATTTGCAACACAAGAGGTGTCACTAATGCGTTGCCTGTCTCGAAGTTTAATGACACCCTTTTTAAAAAGCCCCATATTTTAATACATTGGGAAAATCTCAGCAGGAAGTTCATTTCAAGTTCTTATAGTACGCGCTAGAAACGTTCTAGAGAACCGGCGCGTGGTTGAGCGCAGAGCGCAGTGGCTTAAGGAAATGGGAATCAACGTCCTGCTGATGACCAGAAGTGCGATGGTAGAACGAAGCCGTTGGCACCAGTCTAAACAATTCCTCGGAACACTCCCCATTGTACAGACGATAGAAGACGCAAATAGATGCAAAGTCTCTCCGAAGGCTAAGCGTTTCTAAACGGTCTAATACCTAGTTTGGGATCGTTGATAATGTGGACGGCACGTCTCTGGATGAAGTCGAGGGGGTCATCCTGATAGACTGGAGCTCCAGCCCAGAGATTTGAGCAATACTCCATGTGCGGCCTAACTTGCGGCTTGTAAAGCACAAGCCCTTTCTACGGGGTGAAGTACTGCTTGGACCGGTTTAGTACATCCAGCTTTTTGGAGGCAAGTTTTGCCTTGCCTCCCAGGTAACCCCGGCACTGCACGTCGCTGGCAACTTCAACACTAAGGATCCCAATACTATTAGAGGTGGAAAGGGGAGTTCCTTGGAAATGCGGCGCTAGACAAAATGGGGTTTTCTTGAGTCAAGGATGAACAGCGTTGGTGAGAGTACACAGCCGTGAAGCACACCAGTGTTGATGGACATAGTGCTGAAGCGGCAACCGTCGACAGCGACCTTAATGCTGCGCCCATCAAAAAAGCTAGATAGCCATGTGCAGAGTCCCTCGGAAATCCCGTATGATGGTAGTTTCGAAAGAAGTGCCCGATGCAAGACCCGATCGAAAGTCCTAGCGACATCCAGGCTGACAGCCAAAGCTTCTCCCTTGCTCTCAACGGCTTCAGCCCAACGGTGCGTGAGGTAGACCAGAAGATCACCAGCCGAACGACCATCACGGAAGCTATATTGATTGGTGGGGTTTGTTAGATGGTTTTTGCGAATGCATTTTTTTTGCATAGCTTAAGTCGCAACTCACTTTTCATCCAAAGCAAATTCAACGATCGACCTATTGATCGGTAGCTTGTTTTATCATTCGCCAATTTTACTAGTCGCATTCTTCCGCGATTGTTTAATTCATCCGTAGCATAGGTTGCCATTGGCAGATTTTAATTGTAGCTTTATTTTCGCAAAATTTGTAAATCCTTTATAGGATTATGTTAGGATTGCTTCGGTAATTACAAGTTTGATTAAGAAACCAATATCTGTCTAGATATTTTTACGTAAATAATGCGTTGAGTGAGTAAATAAATATCGTGTGTAGAATGTGAGGAAGTTTATTGGATATGTGGGAGGAATCAAAGACCATACTTGGAGGGGCTGACACATACCTCGTGAAGGCAATCGGCCTTCTCCAATTGGGTAGGTAAAGTTTTTGGAAGAGGTGTAAATTATATTTTTTTTCGATAGTCGTCATCCTAAAGATCAAGGAACTGCGGCTCTTTTATTTTTATTTACTCTAATATTTTAGAAATATTTTTTTTAGTTATTAAGTTGACATTTGTACACTTTATTGGCCGACAAGCTTGTTGCCTTCGTACTTAATGAAAAAGAAAAAAAAACTGTCACTTCTGTCATTGTCATTGTCAATCAAAGTAAACAAACGATTCAATTCAACGACTCTTTTCTGTTTGCCTTCGTTTCATGTGATCAGTGTTTTTAGAAATATTTTTAACGACCTCAGAACGAACTCCGGACTTTCGATTTTGCCGCTTTCCTCCAGCTTTGCTCGCTTTGACCTTTGCACGATATTTGGACTACGATTTATTTTCGACCCCATTGGCACTGCTTCTTGGACACCGATTTCTTCCTTTCACGACGACTCTTGCCCTGCTTTTCGATAGCCACGAGAGCACGTTTGAATCGTATACACGCAATGAATTTAAGAAATCCCACACGGACTTTGGAAATGGAGTATTACAAAGATTTACTCAGATGCTTGAAAGAATTGAATCGTTTGTTTACTTTGATTGACAATGACAGTTATAGAAGTGACAGTTTTTTTTCTTTTTCATTAAGTACGAAGGCAACAAGCTTGTCGGCCAATAAAGTGTACAAATGTCAACTTAATAACTAAAAAAAATATTTCTAAAATATTAGAGGAAATAAAAATAAAAGAGCCGCAGTTCCTTGATCTTTAGGATGACGACTATCGAAAAAAAATATAATTTACACCTCTTCCAAAAACTTTACCTACCCAATTCTGCGTTGTAGATTTGTGAAAATTAACACAGCACTTATTTCACGACACTTCACAGAATGTGATTGTAGTTCGGTAGTCTTGGTGAGGCGGTTTTACTTGATCAAAAAATATGGGTGACAAAACCGAAGGAATATTAGCATACCGGTTTTACGGTTTTAAAAAAAAAAATATATATTCTATTACAATACACTTATCTTACATTCTGTTCTTCGCCAAACTGCAATACAGTTTATTGGCGAATATTTAAGCACTCTAATTAAATCTACTGTGTACCTTTATTAATTTTAAAAATGAAAAAAGTCCAGTCTGCCCTCCCCGAGGAAGGAATCTATCAAACACATTTTAACCTTATTCTTAAAAATGTTCTTGCTTGTGCAATCACTCTCAAGGAGAAGTTGGTTGTAGATGCGTGGTATAAGGTACTTTCTAGTTCTCTGTCCGTAATAGTAATTGGCTCTCGGTTGCACATATTTTTTTCGCGTCACTGCTCTAAATCTAGGTTGATACGTTTTACATATTTTAAATTGTTGACACTTATACTGATCTATAGCTAACAAGTATTTAAATTTCTCATGTACAGGTAATATTTTAAGTTATTTAAACAGTAAGTTATAATCTCCTTTACATTTTTCTTTGCTTACTTTACTTACTAACAATTTAATTACCCTTAATTGAAGACTTAATATGCTATTCAGGTATGTTCGAAAGGTACCACCGTATGCAACAAGTCCATAACTCAATACCGAATCAGCCAACGCATGATATAAAGTGCGCAAAGTAGCTTTATTAACTATGTACTTTAGGTGATTTAGTTTGCACAGTATGGCTCGGAGCTTATTGCACACACTGTGTTGACAAGCTGTGGTTTCCAATTAACCTTATGGTCTATTATAAGCCCTAAATACTTATAAGTGTCTACTAACTCTATGGAGAGAGCCACAGTTTACCAAGCCATTATGAAGACATTAGTGTGTGTCCGGTGATGTCGAGATTTTGATGGGGTTTTTTCAAACGTGGAGATTGTATCAGCATACATTTTGTTTTAGACGCGTTGAGGATTATGCCATTGTCATGGGACCACCTTAGAATGTTTTTAAAGTCTTCTTGTAGTTTTATCTGTAAGCTGTGGACGTCCCCGTCGGCGCACACCAGGCACGTGTCGTCCGCGTACACATACGTGGAGCAGTGTTCGACGACGTTGCCGACGCTGTTCACATGCATGATGTACCCGACAGGGCCGTACACGGACCCGGTGGGTACCCCATCAACAATCTCCAATTCTTCCCCTGTTTCCCCGTTAATCAATGTACGAAGTGTTCAGTTTTTTAAATAACTACTGAACCATTGACTCATTGGGCCACGGATCCCACACTCAGTCTATTTTTACTAATTCTGACCTAACTAATTTATTATCTAGTTTGATTCAGACCAAAACCGGTTTTCCGGA